>JBAJHW010000002.1:125664507-127082007 GCA_037013535.1 Intellagama lesueurii | reverse complement strand
TAGAAGCCTTCTGGAAGAATGGATTGGCTTTAAAAGGCAAATGTTAAGACAATAAACTTAACAAACAACAACAGAATGCCTCAGTTTCCAGTCTTCTGGCTTTTCAGAGTGAGAGCGAATTTATAATGGCATATATTATTGTCTTAAAATCAAAGGATTCTTTTGAAATTATGAAATATGCATAACAGAAATTTTTTAATGTTGCATTCCCTCCTAATCAAAGACTTCTCTAACTGTAGAATTTATTCTTGCATGCCACTGTATTTTGCTGAAACACACATCCGTTTCTGCTGCTGTGCCGTCAGCTTTGATCAGTCTGAAGAACAAATATATAAGGTGTTCTTATTCCGACATGAATTCATTGAGCAGATAAATTAGTGATCAGATAATTATTTCTTTTTACATGCTGAATCGGAACATATATTTTAATACAGAAAGTCAATGTGCTGCAGTGGATCATGTGTTCATCCTGGAGATTTGGGTTCAAATCCCTATTCCACCATGGAAATTCATTGGAGGATGGCAATTGTCAACCACTGTCTGAACATTTCACATACTTTGAAAATCCTGTTGGGTTTGCCATATGTTGAAAACAACTTGAAGTCACACAGCAATAACATATTTCAATAGGAGTGTGCAAAGTCTTCAGACAAATGTAAAAAAAGGGGGAACATATGAAGGGGATATGTGCAAGTCCACATTTCAAAAGAGGGCCACCAATTTGAACTGAAGAGAAGAAAATCAAAATAGTCTGAGCTGCTGGCATGAAAGAAGACCAGTGACAGCTAAACCCCGAATAAAGCCAAAGATGTCCCCAGGACACTCTCGCCCTTGAGGTGCCAGTGATGACTCAGACTGAGGTAATGCTATCTCTTTGCAAATTCACTCACACTCTGAAAAGCCAGGGGACTGGAAACTCAGACATCCTATTGTTCTTAAAAACACACACACACACACACACACACACATTGTCTTAACATTTGCCTTTTAAAGCCAAGGAGCTGTAGGGTGAAGAGGAAGACTTGAATCACTATTTAAATAGCATTTTTTGCATTCAAAAGAACTTTCTTCTTTTTCTTCTCACACTAAACTTAGGGCACAGTTCCATTATGGAAAAAAAAAGGGGGGGAATTGAATTGAGTTTAGCCTGTTTAAAATCAGTATTTTAGATGAATACACAACACATTAAAAAGTGGATTGTTTTCCCCAGGACTCTTTTTTTTTTTCTGTGAGCAGCTGCGTTTTTTAAACTCCCTGCCAGAGGGCCATTTATTTTAACTCAGATGCAAGATCACCATAATATACGTACGTCACTGTCTCAAATGTGAACTCCACTGTCATAGTATGTTGTTTCCAAGGATTGTGGGGAAAAGAGGCTGCTGATGTTGCCTGAGAGCCAGGGCAAGGCAACACGAGAGGCGGAAACCCAGATGGGGCGGGAGTGTTATTGGTGTAATTGACCCAGGGTCTTCTCCGCCAAAGCCAAGCTGGGTGTGTGACCTGCCCTACCTGGCTAACCACCTCTTGACCTGCCTTGTCTTTCCCCCGGGGCTATCCTTAAGCCCAAATCATAAGAGTCACGCAGTGTTAAAGTGAAATATAAAATAACGTTCTTTATTTAGTAAGCATAATGGTTGCAAGGCACTCTCATAAGCTTGAAGTTTCATGTGTTAAAAAGAACCAACTTTCCATGCTTGAACAAGTTCTGTCATATACAAGGTAACTATAATAAAAAGCTCCCTGGAAACCCACACTCCTGTCCTGAGATATATTCTAACTGCTTCTTCTTAATTCTCTCTTAATCGTTAACTGACTAAACCTCTCCTCTCTTGTTTTAAATATCCCCTGTTGTTTTCTCCGGATTCTTTCAGCCACTCACAATCTTCTTGATGGTGCTGGGGAGAATACATGAGGGTTCCATCGTCACAGGGGGGCAAAGGCAAAACATGCCTACGGCAGATGAAGCCCAGACCCAAGGTGGACAATAGGAAAGTTATGGCCATCATTGTTTTTTTTAATCTCCCCATGGTTTTAAATTAGTGTGTTGCCAAATGATATGTATTATTAGAAATATAAGGCCTTATTGAGCCAATGCAATTATTTATATCCTCTGAACTATTTTTCAAAAAGCCACATGGTTAAATGCAAATGAGATGCTTTTGATGCTGTCTGGTTTCCCCTTACCTGGCAGGGGAGATACCATAATCATGAAGGTGATTTTTTCCAGGGTACGACTCATCCATTGCACTGCAGGTGTGCTGTTCCCTGCGATTTTCCCATATGTGGGAAACTTGACTGCATAATTTGTGGCCACACTGTTACATGCAAATGAGGTGCTTTGATGCTGTCTTGTTTTCTTCGTTTCTTCAAGCCAACTAGGGGCAACAAATCAGTGGGAGATGCAACTGAAGTTTGAAGAGAAGATGGATGGAAGGTAAGCAAAGTCTGAAGAAAGTTCTTACTCCACCTGCCCATCCATTCCTCTAATGATATTATGTGAAAAAAAAATGCATTGCTTACACAACCTGCCATTGGGTTTCTGAAACACAACCCGGCATTTTTAAAAGAAGGCATGGAGCAATTTTGGGGATGATTTCTGAAGTGTTTCAGGAAGAGAACGGAAAGTGGGTTCTGTTTTGGGGGTGCTTTCAGCTTCTGGGGACACTGCTGCACTCAAATGAAGTAACAGACCATGATAAAGTACTGCTCGCACCACAAATGTGTCTCAAACTGCAATGCTGCTATGCCCCCCCACACCAGGCACCGTATTTATGTGAAAGAAAACCAACAAGCCCTAGGACTGTGCATCTTGCCAAAGGCTACACAGGCTGGCTCTTCTACAAGGCACAGTGAGGAATCAAACTCCTGATCACTGGCTTTGCAGCCAGATACCTAACTCACTGAGCTAGCATTTAGCAACCTCAGAAATATCTTATCATCAACAGCATTGCTTAGGGCTCAGGACTTCCAAACTCAAGGCTGTAGCTTCCTTAACAGAGCCATTTCATATTTGATATTTTCCTGCTACCTTCAACTTTTCTCAGCATTATTGTCTCTTCCAATGTCTTGTCTTCTCATGTTGTGCTCAAAGTATGATAGCCTTAGTTCAGTCATTGCTCTAGAGAGAGTTCAGGCTTGATATTATTTAGAATCCACTTACCTGATTTTGCGGCCAGCCACTTTATCCATAAAGCTCTCTTCAATACCACAGTTCATATGAATTAGTTGTTTTCCTGTCAGCTTTATTTATTCTTCAGTTTTTGCATCTGTTCATCATGTCCCATCATGCTAATATTCTGATTGGCAAGCTAACTAAGTGTGGACTAGTTAGAACAGCTATCAGTTGGATACACAGCTGGTTACAGAATCAAATTCTGAGTTCTTATCACTGGCTACGTCTCAAACTGCAAGGGAGTAACAAGCAGGGTACTACAGGGCTCAGTCCTGGGCCTGGTGTTCTTCAACATTTGTATTACCGTATTTTTCCATGTATAAGATGACCCAATGTATAAGACGACCCCCACTTTTCCAACCCCAAATAAGAAAATTTGATTGCTGCTTTCCCCCTCCACTTCCTAAGCCCCGCAAAAGCAGGATCAAAGGGCTGCAGAAGTGGAGGGGAAAAGCAGCGATCTTAGGAAGTGGAGGGGTAAAGCAGTGATCAAAGGGCTGCAGGATCACAGCCCTTTGATCCTGCAGCCCTTTCATCGCTGCTTTACCCCTCCATTTGGGGCTTAGGAAATGGAGGGGTAAAGCAGCAATGAAAGGGCTGCAGGACCCCACTCCGATCCGCTTGCAGGTGAGGAGGAACAGCACCCGCTGCTTCAGATCTATGAAACAGCAGCAGAAGCAGAAATGGAGGGGGTGGGTCCCGGCACAGAGGTGCCTCCATACCCCACTGATGAGCATAGGGTAGGCAGTTTTGCTACCGCACGGTTTTCTCCTCGGCTTACTTCCGTGTAAAAGATGACCCTCAATTTTTCCTCCCATGATTTTAGGAAAAAGTATCATCTTTTACACGGAAAAATACGGTAATAACTTGGATGAGGAGGTGCAGGGAATGCTTCTCAGATTTGAAGATGACACAAAATTGGGTGGAATAGCTAATACCTTGGAAGACAGAAACAAAATTGAAAAAGATCTTGATAAGCTAGATCACGGAGCTGAAATCAACAGAATGACATTCAGCAGGGATAAGTGTGAAGTTCTACACCTAGGAAAAAGAAAATAAGCACACAGTTACAAGATGGGGGATATTTGGCTCAGTAACACTGAGAGAGAGAAGAGTCTTGGAATTATTGTAGATCACAAGCTGAATATGAGCCAACAGTGCAATGCCTCTATAAAAAAGGCAAATGCTGTTTTATCCTGCATTAACAGAAGTATAGTATGCCAAATCCTGTGAGTTACTAGTTCCCCTCTAGTCAGCACTGGTTAAGCCTCGTCTAGAGTACTGTGTCCAGTTCTCAATACTGCACTTGAAGAAGGATGCAGACAAATTGGAACAGGTTCAGAGGAGAGCAACCAAAGGATGATCAGGAGACTGAAAGCCAAGCCTTATGAGGAAAGACTGAAAGAAGTGGGTATGTTTAGCCTTGAATAAAGAAAACTATTATGAGATATGATAGCACTCTTCAACTATTTGAAAGGTTAGTCACACAGAGGAGGGCCAGATTCTGTTCTAAATCATTCCAGAGTACAGGATGCATAGTAATGGGATCAAGTTACAGGGAGGCGGATTTTGGCTAAATATGAAAAAATAACCTTCCTACTTGTTAAAGTAGTACAGTGGTGCCTTGACTTACGAACTTAATCCGTCCCAGAAGATGTTCGTAAGTCAAAACATTCGTAAGTCAAATCAGCATTTCCCATAGGAATGCATTGAAAACCAATTAATCCATTCCGGCTGTTTTTTGTTCTTATGTCGAGGCGCCGTTTGTAAGTCGAAGCATTAGTTCCCATAGGAACTAATGCAAAACCGGTTAATCCATCCTCTACCACTAGGGGGAGAATTTTTTTTTAACCTAAGATGACTTAGGTTAAAAAAAAGGGCAGGAAAGGAGGGAGGGAGGGAACGAACACCTTTTAAACAGAACACCTTTAAAACCAAGCAGCTTTAAACCAAACCAAGCACCTTTTAAACCAATTTCTACATTTTAAAATTACAGTACCAGGCAGTACCAGGCAGTATCAGGCAGTACCAGGCAGTCCAAAGTCCATTTCCTGCTTTCCCCGCATTTTTTTTTGTTCGTAAGTCAAAGCTCCGTTCGCAAGTCAAAGCAAAATTTTGCGAATGGAGCTGTTCGTAAGTCGTTCGTACGTTGGGGCATTCGTAAGTCAAGGCACCACTTTATGTCAATGGAACCATTTTTTTCAGGAGGTGGTGAGCACTCAAACAACTGGAGGCATTAAAGAGAAAATTCGACAACCATCTTTCAGATATACTTTAATTTGGATTCCTACATTGAGCAGAGTGTTGGGCTCAATGGCTTTATGGGACTCTTCCAACTCTATTATTGTATGATACTGTGATAACTGAGAATACCGTAGTATATATAATCTTGGCCTTAATCTCTAGAGACCCATCCTTATACTTAGGGCTCTTTTCTAGTTCCTGCATCATTGCTTTGCCAAGCTTCCGTCTTCTTTTGCTTTCTTGGCTGGAGTCTCCATTTACATAAACTACATTATATTACATAATCATGTTTTATAAATAATATACTGTCCTGTTAAATTTTGCGTATTTCCATTGTACAGTGACATAATCACATAGTTAGTTTTTTTTGTATTGCCTCGTTACGCTGGAGATTCACTCATTACAGTGGCATTTTGTTGTAAACAGACCTGGGATTGCTAATGGGCATTGAAACAGTCCTGTACCAGTTCTAGGAAGGCAGGCAGGCATGGCCTGAGAGGCAATGGGAAGAGGTAAATCAATTTACAGTAAATTGTGCCACTAGATGGGCAGCTGCCTTGGGTTCTTTGTAAGGAAAAAGGCGGGATAAAAATATTTTAAATAAATAAGTGGAAAGTATAATTTCAGCAAGAGGTTAATGTATTTTTGTAATATATGTATAATTTAATGTTTGTTGCAGAATCGTCGGTATTTTTCATGAGCCTTGTTTCAGGAAGTCCAGTCTCTCTGTTCCATCATCATCCAAACTACATTTGGTAGGGAGAGTAAGATCACACACACACACATACACACACACAAACATACATACAGTGAGAACTAAACTATTATTCCATTGACGCTCTTATTCAATGGCTAAAAACCAGGAATCATTACAGAAAATTACAGATAGGGGAAATAACCTGTCAATGAATTGCATCTTTAGAAAAAGCAATGTGCTGATTCGATATCCTTCTCTGTCCATGGATTTCAGCTTGTAGAATACATGCCATGCCATGATGAGATCTAGTGTTTGCTATGAAAAACAATGACAAATTTAATCATATGCACCGGTAACACAGGCTCCTACTGCAACTTCATAAAATACAATTGACAGGAAAAAGAGATTTTTTTTTAAAAAAATCCGGCAACCAAATGACTAATCACACTTATACAACCTTGAAAACTTACTAAACCCATTTAGCAACCCCCTGCAAGGAATTCAGACAATCTTCATTCTCACGGCTGTTGCCTTGTCTTCAGTCTCTGTGACAATGAACCTTCCCATAACCATTTTCTGTTTTTATGGGTCATTAGGGACATGGTGGCGCTGTGGGTTAAACCGCTGAAGCATCTGTGCTGCAAGGTCAGAAGACCTGCAGTCGTAAGATCGAATCCACGTGACGGAGTGAGCCCCCGTCGCTTGTCCCAGCTCCCGCCAACCTAGCGGTTCGAAAGCATGCAAAGTGCAAAAATAATGCAAGTAGATAAATAGGGACCACCTCGGTGGGAAGGTAAACGGCGTTCCATGTCTAGTCACGCTGGCCACGTGACCACGGAGGATTGTCTGCGGACAAATGCTAGCTCTATGGGTTGGAAATGGAGATGAGCACCGCCGCCTAGAGTCGGACACGACTGGACAAATTGTCAAGGGGAACCTTTACCTTTACCTTAGAAAGCCCTTGGTGGCCTCTGTTGAGGTTTTCTGAGAGAATTCTATCATGTCCTGTGAATCTTATGAACACCTCAGAAACCAGAATGCAGATCCCAAAGAAGACATGCATGCCAGTGCACCATGGCACATGCATTGTTCTTCATGTCTAGAGAAAGGAGATATTCAGCGTAGGACCAAATCTTAAACTGTCCTCCAATTTCCAGAAAGTGTTCTTTTTGCATGAAAAAAGGCTTCTGCTTTCGTGTCGCCTTCCCAGGGCACGTTCTCAGGGGGCTTGTGTGCATGTTGCAACTCTCTTCATTAGTCTGGAGCCTGCCCACATCCCCTGCTCTGAAAGAATCTCAGGGTGGGAGTTCTCCCATGACATCCTCTTCCGAGCTTTTGTTGAAGTTTAGATCACCAGGAGATACAGCATGATTGTACAATTAAAGATTCCTCAGACACTTGAAACTGAAATAAGAACCTGACGCTCCCTGTACAGGAATTCCTTTTAATCTCATTTTGAACGGGGAGAATTAAAAGCGATTGATTTTTAATTAAGTTAAATGAAAATGATTTTAAAATGGAACAAATGTTGAGCAGCACACTAATTCAGAGCAACAATATCCCAGCCCCTCAGTGGGGAAAAACGAAACATTAATGGACTTGTAATATAGTGCTTTAAAATATTATTTTATAGCATATGACACAGCTGGAAAACTCCAGGATCTATAGTTCAATGGTACTGATTATAGTATTGAATTGATACTTTGCTATTTATTTATTTACTTAATTTACATATGCCTTCAGGGCAGCTAGAAAGTGGAGGAACGAACAAAACTATATAGTCAATTAGCAACAATCAACAATAATGGAGCAGGCATAAAAACACAGCTGGCAAATAAGAGGAGAATGAATCAAATCTTTAAGAGGCCCAAGAAAATAGAAGGCAAGGCTGCAAAAGAAAGTGAAGGGAGGAGAAAGGTTTCCACTTATGTCCTTGTATTATTGGAAGTGTCCTGAGATTAGGGCTGAGCATGGCTTTGAACTAACATTAAAAAATGGACCATCTTGCAGGAGTTTTTGTGTGTGATTCCAGAGCAGCTACAGTAAAAAGCAGGTCTTTGTTCCTGGAGCAGAGCAATGCCACAGTGGAGCCTTTGCACCCCATTTGGCATCTGTAGGGTTAAAAAGATAGTCAGTGATTGGAACTGGGGGAAGGGGAAATTAAAAGTAATTATAATAATCTTAGAACTTACGGATCATCGAGTCCAGTTCCTGGGAAGGAAGCACAGTGGGGAATCGAACTCCCAACCTCTATGAAAACCACTGAGCTATCCAGCAATTCATATACAGTAGATGGAGCTGCTGGCACCAGAGGAGAAGGTGAGTAACAACTGATCTTGCCCAATAAAGCTCAAGATCTTCTCTGGACCCTGGATTCACCAGACAGTGAGGTGTTAGGGAGCTCATCATGTGGTACATATATCTCCTTGCAGGTGCTCTGTGAGCCATTTCAGAGAGCTGTAGGGTGAAGAGAATAGCTTATGTCACTGTTTAGAGAGTGGCCTGTTTAAGAGGGAACACAAAACTTACTAGAGTAGGTTGAATTAGTTTCTCAGTGTGACTTTCTGCCAATCTGCAGTACCTTTGTCTTCTTAAGATTTAATTTCAGCTTGTTCACCCTTATCCAGGTCTCTCCTACTCACCTAGAAAGGTGTGGGATTGGAGAGGGCTAGTCTGAAGACCTACCTCTACTCTCCAAATGCAGGATGCTCACATCCAAACATGTCCCAGGCTAGTCACTTGATGAAACAAGCTTAGTTTCCCATTCAGGCACCCTTATAGATCCCATTTGCTCAAACCTAGTTCTACCCAGAGGTCTGTGGTGCTAATCAGGTTTTCAGAGCCATCCATTATCATCTTCTTCATCAGAAACTTTTTCTGAAGGGGAAATGGTTCTAACAGTTTTTGCAATTTTATTTTAAAAAGCAAGAATGCTTTTATGTAATTCTTTTGTGTTTTCAAAAGGGATGTTTTTGTTTGTAAGATTCTTCCCTGCAATGATATTCACATCGTCTCTGCTTAAAACAGCATTAAACTATAGGGAACTGAGAAGAAATTTCTCCCTAGTGAAAGGACTTAATGATAGTATTTTGAAAGTATATTCATCAATTTACATTTCTTTTCTTTTCGTAATATAACAATCTGACTTTATTCAAGTATTAATCTTTTTCATCTTTCTGAAATTTTAAAATTTCACATATTCTTACAAATACAAAAAGCTCTCAGATGACGGCTCCTTATCTGAATTGTTTCCTCAACCTTTACTACTACTGAAAAAAAAGTCAAAATATTTCTTTACTGACAAACTTCCTCTGAAAATTTTAGAAATTATCTTCCGCATCAGACCAAATGCCTTTCTAGTCCAGTCCCCCATTTCTTCCAGAGGCCAACCAGCTGCTCCTGTGAAAATGCAATCAGGATGTGAAGGCAATGTGCCTTTACAACTCTTGTGGTGCAGCCACTACACCGCTGTGACCTCAAGTCAGGAAGGATGACCTCTCTGGTCAATAGCCAGAAGGAGCAATACATACATTGAAATAAGTGTACATGTACATAGGCAATGCCATATTTTACCCCTTTACTCTTTCTACAAGCAATATGTTGTCCCATTATGTTTTTGCTACAAGTAGTGTACACTTTATATGAAATTTCAGAAACTGGTGTGTTAAATCTTTGCTAAGGGGCAAGGTATCTGGCCTCAGCCAGCCTTGAATTTTCTGAGATCAAGACCCACGTCCTTCCTTCCTTCCTTCCTTCCTTCCTTCCTTCCTTCCTTCCTTCCTTCCTTCCTTCCTTCCTTCCTTCCTTCCTTCCTTCCTTCCTTCCTTCCTTCCTTCCTTCCTTCCTTCCTTCCTTCCCCTTTGTCTCTCCATTTTTTTAATTACTGAATTTTATCTGCACAGATAATTTTTTATGTAGTCTTGATTTGGAACCTACAACCTTCTTTCCTTATATAAGGATATTGCTATGGGTGATCTGATGCCCACACCACCTACCAATTGTGTATCAGTTCTCCATCTTGAAGTGTTCTGAGAGCTCAAAGCTTGTATACTGTGGTGGAACTGTAGCTTCTCAAAAAAACCAAAACAAAACAAACCAGTATTGTCCACCTGTAGATTTGTTCTGCCTTTATAGACCAATATGATCACCTTCATTTTTAAAAATTATCTTTATTGTTGTTTCTGTTTATTTACTCTGGCATTAACCTATTTGTTTTTAATTCTGAAAGAGCTTTGCTGTCAGAGAGCTGTGGTGAGACACCTAAGAGTCATAATGTTTGTTTGTTTATTTGTTTGTTTATCTACAGGCCACCTTTCTCCTGAAAAGAGGACTCAAGGCAGGTCACATTATTAAAAAAATAGAATTAAAAACACAATGAGTTATACATTAAAAACAGTTAAACCATAAGACTAATTTAAAAACATTGAATGATTAGGAACATATAAAAAGTTTTTAAAAAACTATCATAACTAAGAAATAGCATTCAGGGACTCAGTCTTGACTGTTAAAAACCATGATGGTTAAAAGCCTGTCTGAAAAGGTGGGTCTTCAGCTGTTGGCAGAAGGATAAAAGAGAGATGGACAATCTGACCTCCTGAGGAGAGCATTCTGTAAGCTGGGAGCAGCCAAGGAGAAGGCCCTCTCTCATGTCCCCATCAACCATCCCTGCACTGGCAGTGGGACTGACAGGAAGGCCTTCTATGATGATCTTAAGATGTTGGCAGGCAGAAAGTGCAAGAGGCCTCATTATCAAGGCCAGTCCATTTTCAAGTGGGGTTGGGCTGTTATCCAGAATGCCAGAAGGTCAAGTTGAGTCTCTCTCCAGTAAACCATTCACCTTGTCAAAGAGGGAGCAGGCAGAAGCATGATAGTCAATCCAGTCAATCCAGCAGTCAAGGCAGGCGGAAACGCCATCAGACCGGAGTCAATTAAGACTAATTAAGTCTTTGGTCCTCGTGTACCGGTGAGAGCAGTATTTATATGTCTCAGAGTGCCTTTCCCAGGCACCCAGCTGTTTCCAATGAGTTATCAGGTGCCTGTTTGATCTTGGAACACCATTCGTGTTTCTGCTCCAAAAGCTGGAGCCAGCATTGTTCCTTTGGGCAAACAGCCGGACTCCCTTCATCCTGTGAGTCCTTCTTGGCAAGACTGGCCTCTACCCTCTTCTCTTGAGCCTCTAAGAGAGTGGTGCCAGCTGGACCATTGAATTTCCCTTTTGTCCTGGCTTTCGCCGAATGAGGCAGATCACCTTCCACTTCTGAAGATTACTCAGCTGGGTGAGGGATGATACATAGCGGAAGACATGCATGGAGGACCAGCTGCTGTGACACCCAGAGTAAATGTCACGGGCAGAAACCATGGCAGCAGCTGTTTAACCAGCAGAGAAGAGGCACCTTTGACACAGGCAGCCAGTAGGGAGCAGTTGGGTGATAGGATACAAAAGCCACAGCATCTGCTTTGCCAGGGACAAGGTACACCCAAGAGCCATCAGGCTGACAGACAGAAGAGCTCCAGTAAAATTATGCTGACAGAACTAGTATGGTGGTGGTCCTCCTTCTAGGGACCATTGATGGGCATGAGGCCCTCATCCATGGAACCCTTTTTTCTGTGGCAGCCTTTTCTTTGTTTTGCGCTCCAATTAACTCTGGCCTATGGCTGCTCATGTCTTTACTCCCCTGCTGTCCACATCCTCATCCATTTCCAGAGAACAAAAGTGCTTTTGTCACTTACCATCTACTAATATCTGATATTGTTGCTAGTAATCAAGTGACAGAAATTAGCTGACAGGCCATTCCGCCTACTGCTCTGTGAGCCTGCTGCCACTTACTGCTACCAAAGACTAGCCTTGATGCCACTTACTGTCTTCCAGTGGCTGCCCTCCACCCCTGCCCACATGTCAGTCTTCCTCGGGAGCCAATTCTTCTCACCCATTCCAGGCTCCAACTGAGTCTGAGCCATGTTCCCAAAGCATTGTCTCTTTGAATATACTGGCCAAGCCCACTACATTCTTTTCCTCCATCTTTTTGCTGATATGTGGTCTAAATGTAGCTGCTATTTTTATACTATTTTTAAATTTTTTAGTTTTTAAAAAAACTAAAAAAGATATAGGGAAAAATGCCAAAAAAGAAAACGTAACTAAATAAAACCTTAATAGCACAAAACCACATAAACAATACAGTAATGCAGAATGTGTCCTCTGCCCACTCTGGACCATCTGGAGATACAACCATTTTTCCCTCCATTTATGGAGCTCCATTCTTCTTCCAAAATTGTCATTGTTGCTTATGGAGGTGCACAACCCTTCCCCTTTATCAATAAAACCTCCCAAAATATCAATAAAAATATTATTATTTATTTCACCTTTCTTTAGTTTAATATTATATGTTAATTGATCATTAATAGCTGCATTACAAACTTCTTTATACTATTCATCTAACTGAAAATTGTGCTTAATTTTCCCATTCCGTGGTATCATTTATCTTGCTGATGTTAATAAATTTGAAATTAATTCTTTCATTGTCCAGCTCCTTATTTAGACATGGGCGCTTCGTGTGATAGATGTGCATGCCGCATGGAGCCTGGTGAGTGGACCGGGCTGGTTCGGGGGGGGGGAATAAATGGTGCCACACATCGTATTTCTATCCCCTGGATATGAATACAAAGCACCCATGTCTGCTCCTGATCAAATACTGCTATTTTTATACTACTTCTGATATTTTTAACTGTAGTTTCAGCTTTCTGTTCTATTGTAAATGTCTGATTCATTGGTGTTTTTTTTTAAATCTTCAGCACATTGTAGGAGGTGGAAGTTAAGATATACAGTCTATTCACAAAATGCGTTCTATGCAGTCATGTTGCATCTGACTTACAGCAACCGTAATAGGGCTTTCAAGGTAAGGAGTGGTTTTACCAGTTCCACCTCCCCACCCTGAGCTCCCATGGCTGATTGGGGATTAGAACAAAGATCTCCTGAGTCCTAGTCCATCGCTCTGTCCACTGCACAGCACTGGATACTCCATTAAAAAAAGATTAGCTCAAAATAAAATAAAAATGCACACATATCTTCATAAAAGTAATGGAGGTAATGGCACTGAACTGCTCCCAAGGCGAATGACCTGTAGGTAGATTGCTAAACTTGGTGGCTAGATCAATATGAAGCCCCTCTCACCTAATAAATGGTTATGGCATTTCACATGGCTTGCCCAACCATGAATGGTCATCAGCAAAGTACTAGAGGAAAATGTACATGGGACTCCATCTGACCCTAACATTGTGATATACAAAGGTCATTCCTATCAAAAGAATAGAACAGAATCTTCTTCAAGCAAAACTGTGTTGGACAAATGGGAAGTATGCTAGGATGCCAAGAAGGCTGAATGGCCCATTCTTCTCTCTCTCTTGGTTTTCTTCTCTCCACTCATGAAGATTTGCTAATTTCCAGGAGGTTCTAAACAGAGCTTCAACATTAGCTACTGATCAAGCAAAACAGATCCTGTAGTGAGTTTTCAAATTAGCATTTCAACAAGAAACACAAGGGTGTGGCACCTTAAAGACTAACTACTATATTTTAATGTAAGCTTTCATGGAACATGTCTACTTCATCAGATGTAAGAGTTAGAACACAGACTCTTCTGTCTGATGAAGTGGACATGTCCCATGAAAGCTTACATTAAAACATAGCAGTTAGTCTTTAAGGTTCCACAACATCTTGTTTTGCTTTTGTTTTGTGTTTCTTCTTGAAAGACCTGCACAGACTAACATAGCTACAACTTCCAATTAGGAGCCTCCCATCCAAAGCACTTCCCTCACTGCTCTATTTCAGGTTTGAAAAGGCTAGCCATATTGATTTTCTGAGGTTTGTTTTGATCTATTAACTGTTAAAAATTTTCTTTATGCAGTTTCAGATATAGTGATAATTGTCCTCTTAAAGAGTGGTAAACAACTGCAGGAAATGTCTTAGGTTTACTTTAATGATTCTGCTGGGAAATACTGCCTCACCTGCACTGAATAATAATAGTGAAGAAATAGTCATTATTTTCGCCCTGCATTGTGGTAAGCAAGGTTGCCAACAGGATTTTGCTAGCATGTGTACTGTTTTCCTGCAGCAGACTGCTAATGAACATTCCATGTTGCAAAAGCCCAGGGTTCTACTTTCCCTCCCTCCCTCCCTCCCTCTCTCTCTTTCTTATAATTAGCCCTAAGCTTCAAGAACTCTATGGGGAGAGAAAGGAAGGAGGCAGGACTGAGAAGATATTAATTGGAATCCAAAGCAAATACTTCTGGCTCCCTTCAATTTTGCCTTGGATTTGAAGACTGTGAACTACCTGATCTTCTGTTTAGAGCACCAGTGATTCTTTTTTTATTAATGTGACTCTTTATCTAGAATTCCCTATAATTTTTAGTTCACTCTCCACCCCACCCCCCAAAAAAACTAACTAGCATTGTTCGCATGTGTATATTTAGGTACAAAATAAGCACTGATGTTGTCAGGTGATCATACTAAAATTCCTTTGTACGTTATAATTTAAGCTATAATGAGAAAGGATCTGGGGAATCAATTCACTCCTAGCACCTACACAGTCACACCAACAGTACTGTCTGCTTGCTCTTACACAGCCACAGAAAACCATGGGGAGCAGAAAACATTTACACATCAGTAGAAGGGCTAAACTAACTTCAGTTTTGTACTTTTCCAAATCTTTAGTCTTCCTTCCTTCCATTCTTTTAAAAATAATAAGGAAATCCAACACTTTTTCAAAACTGTACTTAATTTAATGTGGTATGATATTTGAAAGATATATATATCTTAACTCCCTATACAAACAGATCTTTCTGGTCAACATTCTTCATGTGACTTCACTATATAATAGTTGCATTCAGAAAGGTAACAGTACAAAGTTTCGCTGGGTACATAAATCTATTATTGGCCAGTGCTGAACTTGCAAGAAGAGGCTGGTGAAGGGGTCAAGTGGATTGTCTGACTGCCTCAGACGTCTAGCTATTCGCTTCTACTTCATATGCCAATTGCCAAGGTCAAAGCAAGGAACCAAACAGATGTGACCAGAACATCCCAATGGGCTTAAACAGAGAGGGCAACCCTACATGTAGGCGACTCGCACTATGGAGCGCACATTGCCAAAGTACTGATTAGAGGTCTAGAAAATCAACACTTTACAAGTCCCAGGCCAGAGCCACTGCATTGCATGAGCTGGCAGGCAGAGCCCTCCACCCCCTTGGCTATCTCCCCCCTCTCCCCGACTTGTTTTTATTGTTTTGTCACCACATTAGTCATGACCACTGAAGCCCAGGACCATTTCACCCCTGAGTGTCATGATCTGAGAACGGAGCAGAGCAAAGACACTGGAGGACTGCAGGTCCTAGAAATGGCCAGTTGCTTCAAAAGTGGCCAACGCAGTTTAGAGTAATTTAAACACTATTACTGACTTTTTGCAAGAGGAAACACTGGCACTGCAAAAGCTGCATCAACAGTAAATCTGGTGGGAAGGTGAGTCAGCAGCTGGAGACTATGACACATGGGCATGCCTGCAGTGGGTGACAGTGCAGGGTGGATGGTGGGCAGTGGCAGGCAAGTGACAATCAAGCAGGCATCTCTGGTGCCCTGCCAGGCAGCAAACCTGAGGAACCAGTCCAAGAGTTGGCCACCATCTTAAGGCATGCGTTTCACCCTGCTTGGTGAGACAGACAGGCATATACAATGAAATCCTGTTCCTCTAACAGAAGTTATGCTGAGCTAAATAGGACTCCTGGTTAAATATGTGTGGTATAAGATTGTAGCCTTTACTTATCTTTGTCAGTCAGATCTGAAAATCTAAGACTTTGACCTTAACATCAGAAGTATAACATTCATTCTCAAAGCATCTAGACTATCTGGCCCAAGTTTCAAACATCATTTCAAGATGTGAATACCTTTCTCATCCTCAGTCTTCATGACACACATCCATGGAGGAGAACTGATTACTCGCCAAATGTGGCCACTTCACATCCCCCACAAGGCTCTGGACATGAGTTGGTGTTATGTGCTGTCAAATTGGATCTGACTTATAGAGATCCTAATAGGGCTTTCAAGGTAAGTGAGATATTTCAAGGGTGGTTTTACCAATTCCACTCCCCCAGTGGATTTCCATAGTCAAGTGAGGATTCAAACTCTTTGAAGTCCTAGTCCATCACTCTGTCCACTACACCAGACTGGGTGATGAGTGCAAGCAGAAAATCCAAGAATATCTAACTGCTTTTTAATTGGGCAGCCCAATCAAGGAGAAAGATCTTATCAAATAAACTCTTTTCTTCAGCCCATTAGACAAATTACCCATCAGAAGAACATCAAATCTACATTTAACTAGATAAATGATGTGGGCAATGAAAGGCATAATTTGAAACCAGACACCAGAATTTAGCCTGGTATCCTCTTCTCTATGCCAGGACTGAGACTTAATTTGTGAAGCAATCGGGGCGGGAGAGAGAGAGTGACAGAGACTTTGCTATGTGCAGAAGACCTCACATAACTCCAACCTAGCTTAAGGCTGAAATTCTAGATGCATAGGTAGAACAACACTATTCTTACCTGTGGGGTGGGGGTTCTTATTTTGGTGCCTGTGTGACATCCAAAGTCATGCTGACTTTCTTAATAGGAGGGTGGAAGTGATAGAGAAATAACCTTTGTTCAAGTGGCTTCCTGCGGTTAAATGCCATGAGACATCAAGAGGCCTGGATCAGGGTTTTTTTTGCACGCCAACCCCCCTGTGTCCCACTGCTTTAAAAAACACACCCAGAATTATTTTCTTCCCTTAAAAGTTTACCCTAGTATCTATTGAGCAGTCAGTTGCTGATATTGCCCATTTACAAAATAGCATTAACATTAGCATTAGTACAAGCAGTCCTGAAAAAGTACTTATAGCACGTACACAGTACTCAAGCTACAACTAGTTAAAAGGGCAGGTACATTGGATTAGAATGATATTCAAGAAGACAAATCTCATTTACGGAAAATGCAGTGTTGGTTCCTCACTAACTAATTGTAACAAATACAGTGGTGCCTCGCAAGACGGTTTTAATCCGTTCCGCGAAAATCGGCGTCTTGCGAAAACATCGTCTTGCGAAACGCGGTTCCCCATTGGAATGCATTGAAATCTCTTCAATGCGTTCCAATGGGGAAAAAACATCGTCGTCTTGCGGAAAAAACTGTCTTGCGAAACGCGGTTTCCCATAGGAATGCATTGAGATCTATTTAATGCGTTCCTATGGGGGGAAAAAGACAGAACAAAGTCAAATTTGGTTTACAAAGGGTTTATTAAGTGCTCTTTAACATCATAAATACTGTACAGGTGATTTCAAAAATTTCAACTTTAACTTTATAAATACATAGAAAAACATTTAAAAATCAACAAACATGAGGCAGGAACATCTGCCTTCATTGAAACTGAACAGAAACAGTCACTAACAGTCATTAGATTGTGCAAAACTCTTCACAAATTGCATAAACATACAGAAACTCTTCACAAAGTGCATAAACATACAGTACAGAAACTCTTCACAAAGTGCATAAACATACAGAAACTCTTCACAAAGTGCATAAACACACAGAAACTCTTCAGAAAGTGCATAAACACACAGAAACCAACAGTACAGAAACTTTTTACATTTCACATTTTAAAGTGAACAAGTGAGGCTCTAAACCACCAGGACCAGTGTTTCAATTCAGGAAACTGGAGGCACACAGAACTGTCCCCACATCACAGCAGCAGTCTTCTAGGAGGACGAGGAGGAGGAAGAAGGCAACTGGGCACCACTGGTTGAAGCAGCAGGTTCCTCTTCCTGTCTCAGCCTCTTCGTGAGGAACCTCTCCATGGTCAGCTGCTTCTGCCGCCTTTTGAGCATCCCTCTGAAAGGGGATATGACCCTTGTGTCAAATGTGTTTACAAGGTGAAGTGCCATAGCCTTGTCCGGATGGTATTGCTGTGCTACAGTCTGCACTTTTCGCCAATGTTCCAAGAAATCTTTCAGTTCACTGGTGGGCAGCTGTTCTTCCCCTGGCTCTTCTCCATCTCCCAAAGAGGCCTGCTCCTCCATAGCCTCTGTCTGCAGCTCGACCAAGTCCTGGGTGGACAGCTCCTGGTTATGGCCCTCCACCAGTTCACAGATGTCCTCCTCTGTGACCTCAAGGCCCATGTTCCTCCCCAAGGCAACAATGTCCTCCATCACTGTTTACTCTGGTGCAGGCGCAGAAAAACCAGAGTCACTTGTTGCCACACAGTCTGGCCACAGGTTGCGCCAAGCAGAGTTCAGATTTCTCTGGCTGATCCCGTCCCAGGCCGTGGTGATCATCTTCACGCTGCTGGCAATATCAAAGTGCTCCTTCCAGAATTCACGCAGGGTGAGGTTGGTGGAATCGGTCACCTCGAAGCAGCGCTTGAAAAGCTCCTTGGTGTACCTCTTCTTGAAGTTGGCAATCACCTGCTGATCCATTGGCTGCAGTACCGGGGTGGTGTTAGGCGGCAGGAACATGACTTTGATGAAATTGAACTCCTCCAACAAGTCTTCCTCAAGGCCTGGAGGATGAGCTGGGGCATTGTCCATGAGGAGCAGGGCCTTCAGTGGCAGGTCATTGTCCACCAGGTACCTCTTGACAGCTGGGCCAAAAGCAAGATTGACCCACTCCACAAACAGGACGCGTGTGACCCAAGCCTTAGCGTTGGATCGCCACATCACGCCCAGCTGGCCTTTGTTGACCTTGTGCTTTTTGAAAGCCCGTGGGTTCTCAGACTGGTACACTAGCAAGGGCTTTATCTTCAGGTCCCCGCTGGCGTTGGCACAGAAGAGGAGGGTCAGACGGTCCTTCATGGGCTTGTGGCCAGGCAGCTTGCTCTCCTCTTGAGTGAGGAAGGTCCTTTTGGGCATCCTCTTCCAAAACAGCCCGGTCTCCTCACAGTTGAAGACCTGCTGTGGAAGGTAGCCCTGTGTTGTCACAAGCTCCAGGAACTCCGTGGCAAAGTCCTCAGCCGCAGGAACATCGGAACTGGCAGCCTCTCCATGCCTGACCATGCTGTGGATTCCAGATCTGGTTCTGAAGCGTTGAAACCAGCCTCTGCTTGCCTTGAAGTCTTCTGCCTCGGCTGAGGTTCCTGGCTGTTGCTCCACGAGGTCTGCGTACAAGGCCTTGGCCTTCTCGCAAATGACAGCCTCAGTCACTGTGTCCCCTGAACGCTGCTTCTCCTGCATCCAGATGAGCAGCAACTTCTCCACCTCCTCCAAAACAGCTGGCCGGTTCTTCACGATCCTGGTGACTCCCTTGGCTGCATCTGTGGCAAGGATCTTCTCCCTCATCTTCACGATGGTCCCGATGGTGGATGGATTCCTCCCGTACTCCCTGGCGATGTCCACGATTCGCATGCCTCCGTCGTACTTCCTGATGATCTCCTTCTTCATCTCTAGGGTAATCTTCTCCTTCATCATCTTCCCGGCCTCTGCAGAAGCAGGCTTCTTGGGACCCATGTCAGCAGCTGCTACATTCACAAAAACAAAAGGCAGTGCTTTACATCCGCTTCACCTTCCCACACACCTTCCCACCCCTGGCCAAAACTGCCTTGGACAAACAAGTGGCATAACACCCCCCCCCCCATCACAAGCTAAGGAAAAAAAATCAAACTTTGCATCAAACACCCCCCACCCACCCACACAGGAGAACAAATGCACACCTACCTTTTGCTGGCCAAAAAGTTCTTGAAAACTTCAACTTCACTGAAGAGAAGACCACGCCAACCTCACCTCACCAAAGACAGGATGGATGCCTTACCAAAGAAATAAAAAAAATTAAAATTTGCATCAAACACCCCCCACCCACCCACCCACCCACACAGGAGAACAAATGCACACCTACCTTTTGCTGGCCAAAAAGTTCTGGAAACCTTCAACTTCAATGAAGAGAAGACCACGCCAACCTCACCTCACCAAAGACAGGATGCCTTACCAAAGAAATAAAAAAAATTAAAATTTGCATCAAACACCCCCCCACCCCCACCCACACAGGAGAACAAATGCACACCTACCTTCTGCTGGTCAAAAGGTTCTGGAAAACTCCAACTTCACCAGAGACCTGTGCAAGTTACCAAACTTGGCATAACAACCCCCCACTGCCTAGCAGAAGCTAACCCCCTAACTTCCCTGTGCAAGTTTGAACCAAAGGAAAAAAAAAAAGGCATTAAAAACCCCCCACTGCCTAGCAGAAGCTAACCCCCTAACTTCCCTGTGCAAGTTTGAACCAAAGAAAAAAAAAGAAAGGCATTAAAAAACCCCCACTGCCTAGCAGAAGCTAACCCCCTAACTTCCCTGTGCAAGTTTGAACCAAAGAAAAAAAAAAGAAAGGCATTAAAAAACCCCCACTGCCTAGCAGAAGCTAACCCCCTAACTTCCCTGTGCAAGTTTGAACCAAAGGAAAAAAAAAGAAAGGCATTAAAAAACCCCCACTGCCTAGCAGAAGCTAACCCCCTAACTTCCCTGTGCAAGTTTGAACCAAAGAAAAAAAAAAGAAAGGCATTAAAAAACCCCCACTGCCTAGCAGAAGCTAACCCCCTAACTTCCCTGTGCAAGTTACCAAAGAAATACAGTACAGTAAAAAAACACACACTTGGCATGAAACCCCCACCCACCCACACAGGAGAACAAATGCACACCTACCTTTTGCTGGCCAAAAAGTTCTTGAAAACTTCAACTTCACCAAAGATCACTGCAACTTCTTCAAACAGCACAGACCACAGTTGCTCCTGGAACTCCACGTGGAAAAGTGAACCCAGGCTGCATTGGGGAGGGTTTTTAAACCTTCCCGGCACAATGCACAATGCATCCTGGGTATTAACGGTTGAAATTTGAAAAAAAAAAACAAAAACAAAAAAAAACCCTGCAGAAAAAATCGTCTTGTGAAGCAGCTGTCAAAAAAAAAAATCGTCTTGCGAAGCATAGACCCAACATCGTCTAGCGAAATTGCTCCATAGGGAAAACCGTCTTGCGAAGCGCCAAAGCGATCGCAAAAACCCATCGTCTTGCGGATTCCTCGTCTTGCGAGGCAATCGTCTTGCGAGGCACCACTGTATATCAAGTATTAACCATTCATTCATTCAAACAATTCCTTCTTATTATATACAGATTCCAGTATACAATCACATCTGGATACTTTGAATTTCAGATTACAATGAGAGCATACACCACATATTTTCTGCTAACCATCTTAACATAGCTTGTCTTTTGGACCTAACACTTAACTGCATTGTTATTAATATCATAGCTGACCTCTTAAACACAGGCATTTAATCGCATTACTGTCAAATTTTTATTCAAACAATTCAAACATATTCCTGTTATTGTACTTTTGAGAAAAGTTGAAACCCACTAACTCCAGGTTATAACTTTTTAGTGTTAAGGCATTCTTTCTGCCATTTGTGTATCTTGATCTTGAAAACGTATAACCAATCCATGATGGGCAGCCAGTAATCTCCCATTTCAGATGGCTATTTCTTCGGATGCCTTCTCTGAAGGCTATGTTAAGAATACCTCACCGGTTCTAGGCTAAGCCCACCTATTGTGTGTTTCTTTTTGCCCTCAAAGGAGCACCTGGAGCTGATATACATGTTCAGGATGACTTGGCTTGAGCCTTTCCAGCAAATACCAACAAGGAGATTTGTGTCCTCCAGTGGCAGATTTTTGTCCCTTCTGATTTTCAGTGCCATGGCCAAAGTTCCTGTTGCCCCTCCCCTGGTACAATTCTGCTGTATCTACTGAAAGGATGCACAGAATATTGGTTTCCGTTCATACAGTCATTAGTTTTGATATTGGGATGGATTTTCTACTTCTAGTGATGGCCAAGGGAGGTGCTTGCTGAAGTGGCACAATTTTAATTTGGCAAAAGAAGTGTGCTAAGAAAGAAACCACAGAAGGATGGAATACTATCTCAGCAAGCAAACAGGCAGATCACTAATTAGACTAGTTGGGTTCTGGACAGAGATTTATACCAATGAGATGTCAGGCTTTATTGACAATTTTTACCTGATTTCTTCAAACATCACTTTAAAAAAAATGGCACAGTTAACTAGCTGGGTTTCCATCGTCTATAAAGCTCTTATGATCTTGATTGGGGAAGCAGTGAGGAGGGTTCTCCCCCCCATTGTCCCTTAATTATTCTATTGTACCTGATCCAGAAAGAGGATGCTGATAGGGTGCTTGGTTTTTCTAATGTTCACAGCATGCCTACATTAGCAGCAGTTAAAGCCGCCGCACTGGTTTCAAAAGCCAACACAATGCATTTTATTGTTTTCTCTACCTTTTGGAGCTGTCCCCTTTTCAGAGCCAGAGCCGGTTCCCACTGAAGCATTATTTTAGCTCTTAATTAAATGCTGCCAGAGAGAAAGACCACTTCCAGTAAACCTTCCAGATTTTTTTTTTTCTTTGCACCTGAGTCACTCAAGTGTATCTGAGATTTTCTAGTCATATGTAGCTGTCTGGATTCCCAAGATAAAGGCTATATCCATGCAACTGAGGAATGCAGAAGTTAGCAGAGATATAACAATCTGCAGGTACTTGTGTTGATAGTAGGTGGAGAAAAAGTTACATGCTGCTTTCCCTTTGGGTAGACATCCAAAGATAACTATTTCATAATGAGGTGCCATGCTGGCTTATTAGAGCCATGAATGTAAATCCCAAAGAATGAGTGAAAGGCAGCAATCTATCGGAGAAAGCTCTCTTTTTCAAATAAACAAGCATGCCAGGTGGCACTTAACGTTGCTTAGAGCCTGTACGCTGCCATGTTTGCAATTAACTACACTGATGACTATTCATGCTGTTTCCCCCCCACCATTCAAAACTTGGCAACGTAAGAGTTTTAGACCAAAGCCTAATCTGTGCTAAGGTTTTGGGTGACCCACTTGAGATTGTAAATGGGGCTCACATAATGGGAATGATTCTATATGGGGAAAACAATCTGGCTTCAAGCATGCTAGTTATTAGGGCTGGAAGCTCAGACAGATGAATCAGAGTAAGTAACTGACTTGACACTTCAGATGTTAAAGATCTGAACCTGCTTCCCAAAGTACCTGTGCTTGGGAAATAAGTTCCCCACATAATCAAGATATCAGCCAAAACTGAAATGCAGCACAGCATGGGAGACACTGTCAGCAAACCAGGCCCTCCTCTCCATCCAGATGTGGCCAACAACTGGGAAGTGAAAGTTTATGGCTAGAAAAAGAGCAGCTCCTCTGAGGGAGCAGAAAATTAGAGCACACTCGATTTCAATTATTATGGTGCTTAACTGGATTAGAGAAGATGATCGGTGATTCAATTGCCTGCATTTTTAAATTTAAGCAAATAGCTTGGTAGGAGGTGATTATAATTGGGACCATACTACTGAAGGAAATGAGAATTAATCCCTTTCCTCCTGCTATTTACCTGCTGAAAATGGCAAGCTGCTATTTGCACTGTTTACAGTCAACCTGGCACTTAGACATTCAGAGTTCAGAACTCTGCCAACTTTACACATTTGGTGAAAATAATACAGGACCAACAGGTGTTATTCTTCAGAACAATGGGAACAGAATAGAACTGAACAGAATACTAAACGATCTGTAAAAAGACGTTTCTGGAAGCATTGCAATATGTAAATGTATGCAAGTTTAATCAATTGATTAGTTGGCTAAAAGCCAGAGAGTTAATCAACTAAAAGCTCTTTAATCAGCTGAGACTTTTTAGCAAATATACCTCATAAAGGGCCTGATGAATGCAGTTTCGAAGTTTGCCTACTCCCATCCATGGGCACAATTGTTTAATGGGAAGCATCTGAGTCTTACAAACGGGAGCCATAACACTTCAAAACAAAGTCATTTCCATTGTCTGTTTCCTTGGCTGCGTGCCAATCAGGTTGTGACCTTTTTTAGAAACAGAGTGGACATGTGATTGATTGACAGTGACATTTCAATAAGCCTATGATACTTTCCAACAGAGGTATAGCAAAGTAATTCTGTACCGCAGACTTTCAGGACTTCATTTTATAGAACTCCATTTTGACAGAGTTCCATCTTTACGCGGCCAAGGTGCATTACTTCTGCTATAAAGTAGAGAACCACCATATAGCTTCTCTTACATGCTCACAACCTCTCTATGCTTCACAGGGGCTTCTGCATTCCTTGCATGTCAGAAGAAGAAGAACCCTTGCGATTTCTGATTTCAAAAAATAAGTTAACTCCGAGCATGTGCAGTTTGAACTCTTATACCATTAGATCATCAGAACTACATGAACAAAACAGGATTACCTTCTGCTGCTCAAGGCTACAGATGATTACCTGGACATAATACAAAGGAAAGGATAATGGAATATTTTGAAAGCAAAAATTATTTTAAATACATCTATAAACGTTTACATGCCCGGCAGGCTGCTCCTGGTTTTGAAAGAAGAAAAGATATTGTGGCATAAAAAGTCAGCTTCACAGAGTCAGATTTTAATCATTTCCAACACTTGTTCTTGTCTTTGTCATTTCATGACATTCCTCCCCTCAGCTTCATCCTCAGGGCTACAGGACTCTGGCTTTTGGCTTTAGGGTCCTGGCCTAGCTTCAAAAGAAGGGCAGAGGCAGTACAAACAAAGTTACAGAACCATAGAAGCCCAGCACTGGAAGGCACCCCAGGGCTCACAGCTTTCTGCTCTCTGCCACTGAAGGAAAATCCAGCTAAAGCATGCCTGACGAGCGGCCAGCCTTCCTCTGCTTAGAAACCTCCAATGAAGGAAGTGCCACGAAATTCGGTGGTAGTTCCTTTCACTATCAAAAACAGTTCAGGGCGTTCCAACGATGACTTGAAATGTTATAATTTCTGTGAGGGATGGCAAACCTTTTCTAGTCCAGTGGCCACATTCCAGACATGGGAAGGGTTAAGAGAGAGGACGAGGCCACAGTGAGAAGGTAGGGCTAGGTGGAAAGCTTACCAGTTTTTCCCAGTGCAACCGTTTTCAGGAATACAAATCACTGCCCATTTTCAAATGCAAGCTCCTCTCTCATGCAAAACCTTGTTCATAGTGCAAAGAAGAGCTTCCAGGGCCAAAGCTCATTCCATTGCAAAACCTTCCCTGGTTTTCAACAGCTGTTAACCTTTGAGAGCTTATCCTTGATCAGACATAAGGACAGAACATGGGAAACTTGTGAGGGCTGACTTTGACTCTCTTGTTCGACAGCATCATGGTCTGATACAGAATGGCTAACCAATGACTATTGCCCGTGTGGGCTACCTCGGTAGGTCTAGGAGACTACTTTGCCCTCCTTCGACTGACTGAGGACCACAGCCCTCCAAAACTGGGATTTGCTGCTGTTGTTATGCATTTTTCAAAGCTGTGAGTGATTGTAAGTTCATATCCAGTTTTGGTAAGAGAAGACTCCTCCCTACACACACACACACACACACACACACACACACACACACACACTAAAGCAAAGCTTTTGTCTTGCTTCAGAGGAGACTCACAGGGGTTCTCTATTTAGAACTAAAGCCATTTTTTGATCTTTGGGCTGCCAGTGACTGGAGGCCCAATGATGTTCACTTGAGATTCAATGGAATTTATTGTGGCATAAACAGTGTTCACGTTTACAGCTCT
The DNA here is from genome assembly GCA_037013535.1 of Intellagama lesueurii. NCBI lineage: Eukaryota > Metazoa > Chordata > Lepidosauria > Squamata > Agamidae > Intellagama > Intellagama lesueurii. The sequence goes on along the minus strand of JBAJHW010000002.1, from coordinate 127,056,255 downwards.
TGGCTAGGGAAGTGCATTATGGCCAAAGTCAGGGCAAACGTGGCCATTTCATTTGAAGTGAAATGAACAGGTAAGGTGTCCTTTCCCACAAAACTACAGGGATGAATGCCAGAGCCTTAATTTTGGAAAGACAAACTGGTGCCACAGGTAGAAACTGTACTGTGGAAGATACCCAGGGTGAAGTTGGGGGACAACCACAGTCCAAAAACATGCCATGGCACCCAAAATCACAAAGAAAATAACTAATCAGACCATGGTCACCCTATCAGGTCTGATGCAGGACAGATACCAAGGTGAACATAACCATATTAGTCCCATAATGCACTGGTCATGCCCAAATGAAATTGTTTGTGAATAATTATTTTTATCCAGAAGTGTCTGGAACTGGATTGCCATCACCTCTTCAGTCACCGTAGTCATGAATGGTAAATTCAAAACTGGATTATTATAGGTCATAACCCTCAGTCATGGGCAGGTTTCTTTAAAAAGTTCCTATTGCTGTCTCCTTCAAGAAGGGAAGGACAATCTCTTTGTAAAGAGGCATTAATTGTCTCACTTTACCAGTCCCATTCTGGCAGATCTGATCAGCTAGGAAGTGCAAGGCCAAGGGCAAAAGTCAAATAAACAGGTGGTTGCTTTCATAATTCCAGATGCACCCTCTGCATCCTCAAGATCACACAGTGAAAAAAAAAATCCCGTCCTTTAGTTGCTGCGTTCTGGGAACAAATCCGTCAATCTGTTGGACAAATAACTGGACAAGCTGTACACAGCTGGGGAATTTTATTAATGCTGTCTATATCTGAGGCACAGAATGCAAACCTGATGCATCAAATGTTAATTAAACTGCCTTTGGCTGCAGCTCGGTTAGAAATAGTCTTGCACAAGAAATCTCCCGCAGCAGCAGGGGGGAGTGGCTTACAATGAGACCAATAAGTCTGGAGACTTGCTCTTCCAGATAAGCTGACTTGCACTTATTCTCATACAATGTCTATGGGGCCCCAGAGACAGATATGCTTGTGCACATTTGGTATCCTTTCATTGTACATTCAAACAAAACATTTTCCCCATACAGCCCTTTCACTGATCAACTGCAGCTGAAGATCTGGACGTTTTCAGAAAAGGGGAAAAAATGGGAAAATTCAGTTTTGTGTTCATTTTATTGGTTGTTGTCTTTACATGATGTTTCATTGGGTGTTTGTTTTGTTTTTCACAATATATTGTTGTGCACAAGTGCATCTTGGAAACATTTCAACCAAAAAAAGGAGATACATTGTCTTGACTGACTTTAACAAAACAACCTAAAACATGTTAATTCTTCTTAATCCTTGGCAATGCTGGCATTACACGACAGTTTGTTGGGAGATCATAGAGCCAGTGTAGATGACACAAGGATGAAATCATGAGCTGAAAGACGCCAACGCTGCCATATTTACTCACTATTTTAAAAGCGTTCAGTTGGTTTTTTTTAAAAAGTATTATATACTCCTCACTCTTACACCTGTCCTTCTGAAAAACATCAACTTTCTTTTCTGAGGACACCTTTAGAGTGAACAAAATTTTCATAGATGTTCATAGATGTTGCCCCCCCCTCCAAAAAAAAAAATAGGAAAGGAGGGGAAGTGGTTCACACCCCAGTCTGGAAGATTCGAATGCTCCTTTTCCACATGCTATTTCAGAGCATGAATTCAAAGGGACCCAAGGGATAATTCAATTTCCTCCCCCCGAGCTTTTTTTATTTCCTTCCAAAAGGAAAGCTATTTTTGTACAAAAATCACTGTATCTAGTTATTTGAAATTTGGCAGTTCTGATTCCCTCAAAAACGATGCCTTCAGATTTCTTCAAATTCTATCAAGAAATTAAAACACAATTATTGGTGGTTTTCCAGAATCGTCGTGGTGTTTCTGTACAATGTGTACAATTTGCTGTGGCTAATAGTGGCTAATGGACAAGGTGTCCAAAGTTATACAGAAAGTTATACAGAAAGTAACATTAACACCAATAAGATTCAGACTGTTGTGTTTTAAAAACTCCACATTTTAAAAAGTACATAGAACCTCCCTTGCATCAAATATGTCAGGTATAATCTGCTTTTAATGGACTACTGTTAGTGACAGCTAAAGCGATAGAATGAGAGGGGAAGCCAGAGTGGGAAAGCAGAGTGTCTGTATGGTTGTGAGAGAGAGGCGTATGGGAGACTAAGAGCAAGTGAGAAAGGGATTAAGATGAAGAAAGTAGAATGCTCTGTATGAACAATCATATCTTCCTAAGGTTGCCAGTATCTCTGTATCTAGGGAACTAAATGAATTTATTTTAAAGGAAAATATATTCTCTCTCACACCCACTCACCCATCCACCCACACATATAGAAACATGCAAACACATAACATGTTGTATTATGGTTAACAGGAAAAACAAAATCTGTTAGTAAACTGCTCATAATATCCTTTTTCTTCTTCTTAAATCTTTGGAATTTTTAAAACTTCTTTCATTTTGTACAGGGCAAACCAGAAGAAAAATAAAAAATAAAGAAGACAGAAAAGTTGTGGCATCTTAAAGACTAACTGCTATATTTTAATGTGAGCTTTTGTGGGCTAGTCCACTTCCTTAGAGATAAGATTTTTTTTTTAACATTTTCTATACAGGTTAAGGTATAATTATCATAAATTTTCCATCAAACAACAACTTTTACACCTTGTATCAAAAACTGAATCAGAATGTAACAAACAACATCAAAACAGTGTTCCTTTGTATTAACAGCCCTGAGAGGCAAATATATTTGTATAATAGGGGTAATCAATGGGCAGTATTTCACCCTTGCATCACTTTGTAGGCCCGTCCTAGGTCAGTACGCCTTTAAAAATGAAATCCTCACAGAAATCTGCAGTGTTGCTAACGAGACCCTTATAATTGGAGGAGTTTCAATCTGACAAGTAATCCTATTATTGATAAACAAAGGCATGATTCATCTCTTCAAGATAAGAATGAAACAGCCATACTCTTCAACATTTTTCTTAATGGCATGGATGAAGGGTGGAGGGAATGTTTATAACTTTTGTGGATGACACAAAATTGGGTGGAATAGCTAATACCCTGGAAGACAGAAACAAAATTCAAAAAGTTCTTGATAGGCTCAAGCACTGGGCTGAAAACAACAGAATGAAATTTAACAGGGATAAGTGCAAAGTTCTACATCTAGGGGGATACTTTGTTTAGTAATACTACAAGCGAGAAGGATATTGGAATTTTGGTAGATCACAAGCTGAAAAAAAGGTCAATGCTATTTTAGGGTCATTAACAGAAGTATAGTCTTCAAATCCCATGAAGTATTAGTTCCTTTCTATTCAGCACCGGTTAGGCCTCATATTGAGCACTGTATCCAGTTCTGGATACCACATTTTAAAAAGGATGCTGACAAATTGGAACAAATTCAGAGGAGGGCAACAAGGATGCTTGAGTATCAGGAAAAACCTCCTGACTGTTAGAGCAGTACAACAATGAAACAAGTTACCTTAGGAGGTGGTGAGCGTTCCAACGCTAGAGACATTCAAGAGAAAATTAGACAACCATGAGTCAGATATACTTTGATCTGGATTTCTGAGCTTGTGGCATTATAGGTCCCTTCCAACTCCATTATTCTATGATTCTATTATGCCAAAACTAGAGATGGGGACGAATATAAAAACGGATCGGCTTTTTCGACAAAAATAGCCAATTCATTAAAAATTCATCCCTTCATATTTGTGGGTTCCAGAGACCCCCACGAATACGAAGGGATGAATATTTACCCGTATTTATTCGTCCTTCGTATTACAAAAAAACAAACAAACACCATTCTGCCTACCAGCCTCCGATCAGCTGATCGGCAGCCAATAGGCAGCCACCTACCCCCACAGCCAGCCACCCCCACAGCCTACCCCACCCCCTTCCTCTCCCTATCTTAGTTCCCACCCCCACCGACAGCCCCTTACTTTAATCGCTGCTGCCAAGGTCTCCATCTGGCCCCCCAGCCACGGCATGTAAAAAGGGAGAATGGCTGCCCTTTGCAAAGATGGCGGCTGTGGCTTCATTTAGGGTAGGGAAGCTGCAGCTGCCATCTTTGCAAAGGGCAGCCTGGATTTCCTTAAGGCAGGCTAAGGGCAGCGGTGGGGGGTGGGGCGGGGGTGTTTTTTGAATAACCCCCCCATGAATCGATGAATAACTTCGTTATTTGTCGCTTCATGGGGGCAACGTTGTGCTTCCTGAGTTGTCAACTTTTGACAACTCACGAAGTGGGACGACTCGCCAAAACCTATCAACAGAATATAATCTAATACAGTAGATGCCTGGTGACTTTTCATTCAGAAGTGAGAGATTTCACTTTTTATTCCTCACAGCACAATACACACTCTTGCTTTGATTACTTTCTCATTCCTGACACTTCCACCCCACTTATTAATAATCATGTGCCCTCAAGTCAACCCTGGCAGCCCTGCCTGATAATGGTTTCTTTCTTTCTTTCTTTCTTTCTTTCTTTCTTTCTTTCTTTCTTTCTTTCTTTCTTTCTTTCTTTCTTTCTTTCTTTCTTTCTGTTTCTCCTGTTTATATGCTTTGCATTCCACATTTTGTTCTTACAATTTATGCTCCTTGAACTTTTTGTGGTTTTAAACTGCTCACTTAATCTACTATTATTACATGTTTTTAACTTCTGTAAACTACCCAGAATAGTGCATGGCACTAATGGGGTGGTAAACAAATAAACAAACAAACAAAAAGAAAGTGGTTTACATTTCCTTTCTTCTCGGGGGTGCCCTGAGACTGGGCAGCTTGCCACATATGCTGGCTCTTCTGGGATCCACAGGGGGGAATCAAAATCCCAACTTATGGATACCTAAACCACTGAGCTATCCAGCCAGCAGCTCCCCACTTAATAAACTGCATGGCTAATTTAACTGCAGAATAGTTGGAGATTGTATGAGGTTCTATATGAACCTCTTTAATAAGTGAGGTTAGGCTCAGGAGATTAAACAACTGGAACAATCCTGGAAAAATGCAATAACAAGGTGTATAGAAACTTATTACAGAAAAAAGAGAGGTTCTAGTAGAAATTCATAAAATAGTGAAAGACTTACTATATCTCAAACAAAAATTCTATGAATTCAGTAATCAAATTCAAGACCCTGGAGTAATCTTTTATAAAATAAATTTTAAATGTGATTGCTGTTATAAGGCCCTAAGAAGATATTTTGAACAAACCACCAATAGGTAAGGAATTAAAAAAGTTTATTCAAAGCTGTACACCAGAGAAGACCAACCATTAGACAACATTCAGTGATATTTGAGTGAAATTCCAATTAAACAATTATCAGCAGAATATATGCAAGAATTAAATACAGAAATTACCACACTGGAAATTGTGGACACCAGTAAGAAATTAAAAAATAATAAATAATTAAAAAAAGCTTCAGATGGATTTTCTACTGAGTTCTACAGAAATCCTAGCTTCCAAGCTAGCACTGTTATATAATGAAATTAGATTGGCTCCATACCAAACCCATGGAACTTTACAAATATAGTCCTCATACTTAAACCAAACAAAAATGCAGAGAAGATAGAGTCGAAGCAGCCAATTTCTCTAATTAACCAAGATTCTAAATTGCTTACTTCTGTTCTGGCATCTTGCCTAAATAAAATTTCAGAATGTTTAAGAGAATGTTGAATCTGTTAGTGAGGTTAGTGGTTCCCAATCTTGGGTCTACAGATGATCTTGGACTAAAACTCCCAGAAGCCTTCACCACTAACTGTACTGGCCAGGATTTCTGGGACTTGTAGTTCAAGAACATCTGGGGGCCCAAGGTTGGGAACCACTGTATTAGTCATTATGTTCATATTTTGACAATAGCTGCTTATTAAAATACATCCAGGAACATTTTGTATCCTGATAGACATTTGGAGGAAGTGTGTGTCTATGTGTGTGTAACACCCTTTTCATGAGAATTGCCCAAATGTATGAGAGAGATTCTTATTAATGAATTGGAAAAAATTCTTAATTGACAATAACAATTTAAAAGAACATAGATTCATGGGGTAGAAAAGCTTGTGAACTTTACCAGATATCTTGGAGAACTCTCAGAGTCACTGAATCTTTTATGAGACTTCTCTTTGGGTTTGTCATACAAGATCAATGAGCCTCTCAGTTGTTTTCTCTTCTTTTTCTACATATTTTTCCTCACAAAAGGAAGGCAAGAGCCTCAACAAAGGGAGCAGCAGCGGTAAAGGAGTGCTGAAGGTACTGGATGACTCATCTGGATGTTTCATTGCTTCCTCACATTTAAGTCAATAGTTGGTCCTGAATATATGTTCAAGATAATTTGAACATCGGGAACATAATCTTCACTGTCCCTTAAAATACTTCAATCAATTGTGTCAACTAGGAACGTAAATCTTCATTTCTGTTGCTCTTGCAGCTCATAATAACAAAGTTAAAAACGTTTCTCCCCACTGGACAAGACGAGAAGAGATTTTGTCTAATTTTTTTGTCCACTGGAGGCTTTTTTGGGGGGAGGGGGGCAAAAAAAATCACCAAAATATTTTTAACGCAAAATCTTTTATTTTGTACAAAAAAATCTTATTGGCCAGAATCCCACTGGAAGATTACACTAGCATGAACTGCAGCTGCGTCAACTACGGCTGCCTTGGGTACTTTTTGAGGAGGAAGGTGGGATAAAAATATTTTAAATAAATTAATAAATACAGTGGCAAAATCCTGCTAATTGATGCGCTGTCACTCACGTTCCACACCAAGTTGCACAACTGGCACATGGTTAGGAATGTGAGAGGCAGCTTCCCCGCTGTGATTTACGCAGTTACCCTTGCATTGGCATAAATCTCTAATAGCATTCTGTCTGTGTTTTGGATAAAAACGCTTTTGAGCAAAATACGAGTTTCGGTATTTTTGCATTCATTATTTCACACAAAAGCCACTTCTTGTTGTTGTTCATGCTGCTGCTGGTGAAAAAAAAAGGCTGCAGCCTTCTCATTCTCATGCAAAAGCAAAACGTCTTCCAGCAGTTGACAGGATTTATATATATTTTTACCTCACGGACGGACGACAACTATTCATTGCATCCTCGTTGTAAAACCCTGCTAGCCAAGCTCTCCTAAAATGGAAGCTTTGTCCAAAGCAACCCTGCCCTCCCCTGCTGCTGATTTTTTCTCTTCACAAATTTCACAAATAATCCTGCTAGGAAAGCCAATTTACAAATCTTTGGTTTGCTTACGTTCAAGCGAGGGGGTCTGTTTGCAAACTATAAGAATACAAACGATAAAAATTCTTTAGGATCCGGTACAATACTTTAGAATCTCAGCAGTAAGAACACTTGAGGAAAGAATGTATAGTGGTAGAAAGGTCACAGGAATGCATGTATTATTAAATGACACTGCGCCTGCAAGAAAAACCTTACTACAATTCAGGGCTGGTGCCATTAAAAGAACACCGGGGGTAGGGAGGAATGGTTAGAAAAAGCAGTGTATGGACATGATTTAAAAACATGTACAAGGCTACTGAAGTTGTAAGAGAATTTATAAAAAAGATTAAAGGAGCTCAGTGCCCTGCCATGTCTTATCCCGTGGAATTTCTCACCTCCTTTCATGAAGGATTATTTAGCTTTGGCCATTTGCTTGCTGTGTTGCACAAAGCCTGTTGTGGTGCAAAAGAAGCCAGTAATGGGGTATCTTCAGTTGCATTCTTAGCTTACATGAAACGGCAAAATAGGCTTTTGGGAGTTTGTAAGAGAATATTTGTTATTCTCTGCTAGATCCAGGGATCAGGATAGTAATCCTTGTAAACAGTGGAGGTTGTGAGAGAAGAAGCATAGAGCTTGGAGAACCTCCTTATTTTTTTTCTTCTTCTCCAGATCATTACAACTGGGGAGGGAGAGGAGTCTCCGTAAGGGTTCCTTTTGTCCTGGGGAAGCCTGGAGGGGAACAGAGGGACATTTTTAATGTCTGAAAATCAGCGCCAGCAGCCCTAACAGCAGGGTGAGTGGTGGCAATTTTCAGATATTAAAGATTCCCCACCCCCACCCTGCAAAGGCTTCCTCAGGACAAAAGGGATCCCTAGGGAGCCTCAGAACCTGGAGGGCTAGAATTAGAACCTGTCAATTAGCGATAAAAGGTTGTGGCAGATGACATCATCAGCCTTGTGCAGGCAGAACTGTGTCAACAGGATTTCAGCCTAAGAATTCCCCAGAAGCCTAGGAACTGTGGTCCAGAAAAGTAGCATTTCCATTTTCTTGAAGAAGGATTAATTGTTCCCTGCATCAGGAAATAAAGAGCTAAGACAACATGAAGGGATGAAATATGGCCACATGTTTAATGTCAGTAACAGTTGAATTTCCCTATCCAGTAGTGGGGCCCAGCAATAGTGTAGATCCCAGGTCAGGTTTGCCCTGACCAATAAAGGTGAGCCCTGCCCCCAGCAGCTTGCTGTGAATAGCCAGGCCCTGACCCGCCCACTGCTGGGAGCCCTTCATGGGTGTATTCCCCTCTCAAAATCCCACAACTTCACTGCAGCCATAGCTTGTATCTGCCTCATAGGGGTGCCCAGCAGCTGAGTCTCTGACTCCCATGATCTGAGGAACCCTGATGCAGATCTGCCCACTCATTAAACCAATGCTTCCCAACCTTGGGTCCCCAAATGTTCTTGGACTACAACTCCCAGAAATCCAGGCCAGCACAGTGAGTGGTGAAGGCTTCTGGGAGTTTTAGTCCAAAAACGTCTGGGGACCCAAGGTTGGGAACTATTGCACTAAATGGTGCCCCTTGGAAATCACGGCTACCAACCCACCAAAGTGTGCTACTTGGCCTGGGCTGTGACCACCTATTTAAAGCAACACCACCCCAACCTCCCCATCTTACCTTTAGAGTAATCATAGTGAGGTAGGTAAAGAAGTTTGGGCCTCCTTTTGTTTAATATGCCAACCAGGTGAACAAGGCCAAAAATGCCCATCTGGCCCTAAGGTGACCAGTAACACTCACTCTGGAGGATCCTCACCCAGGGCAGGATGGTGGGCTGAGCAGCCATCACACAGGTTGGTGCTGAGGTGTGGAATGCCTTTTACGCCTCACCAGTCTTGTCATGTACACTGCATCACCATGCCGTAGGCTCTTGCCACTTCCTAGAGGATGGCAAAGCGCCCTCCTCTTCCTCTCATGCATCAGCAGGACAGAGAGAGACTCATTCTATAGACCTTGAGAGCCAAACTGAGGAGAGACTGACATTTTTCTGTTTCCTTTTCAAGACCTTGTGGATCTCGCTGCACTAAACCCCCATCTTAGTAGATGTGAGAGTCAGTAAATCCTGTTGTTGGGTTGCTGTCCACACTCACAATTTCCCTGCCAATATATATGGTGGGGGGAGGGGGGAGTTGAATGTGGGTTGACATGTAAACATTGCTTGCTATCCGTGGCATGTCATAGGTCAACATAAATGGCTGGCTTTGATAGCTGCAGTCTTCCAGAGCAGATAACAGTCATGATTAGAGATGGGGGTATTCGTATACAAATATCCCCCCACAAGTGCAGATAACAAGGGTCCGGCCTCCTGGGGCCAGACCGACCACTCACGATTTCGCCGCAACCGCGAGCTCCGTGGAACCTTCCTATCGCTCCGTTGCTCGCGATGGATTAGCCACTCCTGGCAGAAGGCGGGATGATGAGCCTCTCTGCCAGGTCACAGAGTGGCTAACCCAGGGGGCCGGACCCTCGTTATCTGCAGCTGTGGGGGGATATTCGTATTCGTATATGAATACGAATACCCCCATCTCTAGTCATGATCAGCACAACTGAATAAGCTTCATGACGGGTCCCTTTGATCAGATAACAAAGCTAGCACAGTGGTTAGAAGTTTGGACTGCAACTTCAGGAACCAGGTTCAAAGCCCCTCTGATTCATGAAATTCACTGGGTGGCCTTGGGTCAGCCCGTTAAAGCAGGGGACCATAGCACACAGCACAGCCTAGATGAGCTACTCTGGATGAGGTGGGCTGTCCCTAGAGACGTCTAAGGAGAAAATGGATGGGGATCGGTCATGGATGTTGCAGCTGCGACTTCCAATCCCTACAGCCAGGGCAGAATTGTCATGTTGGTAGCTGTAAGCCCTCTCCAGCTGTCCTGCTAAGGAAAGATACGCCCATTCTAGGCCCTCAGTGCTCACTGGAAGGACAGATCCTGAAGCTGAGGCTCCAATACTTTGGCCATTGCAGGAGAAGAGAAGACTCCCTGGAAAAGACCCTGATGTTGGGAAAGTGTGAAGGCAAGAGGAGAAGGGGACGACAGAGGACGAGATGGTTGGACAGTGTCACCGAAGCTACCAACATGAATTTGACCCAACTCCGGGAGGCAGTGGAAGACAGGAGGGCCTGGCGTGCTCTGGTCCATGGGGTCACGAAGAGTCGGACACGACTTAATGACTAAACAAGCAATATTAATCTTAGAATTTGTACAAACAATTACATGTTGTTGTTATGTGCCATCAAGTGACCTCTGACGTATGATGACTCTATGAATGAGTGATCTCCAAAATGTCTTGTCATTCCCAGCCCTGCTCAGCTCCTGCAAACTCATGCCAGTGGCTTCCGTTAGGGAGTCAATCCACCTTTTATTTGGTCTTCCTCTTTCCCTGCTGCCTTCAACCTTTCCCAGCATTATTATCTATCCCAGAGAATCTTGCCTTCTCATGATGAACCCAAAGTAGGGTAGCCTCAGTTTCAACCTTTTTATTTATTTATTTATTTATTGCCTCCAGAGATAGTTCAGGCTTGATTTGATCTGGGACCCACTTGTTTGCCTTTCTGGCAGTCCAGAGTATCTGCAAAGCCCTCCTCCAGCACCACATTTCAAACAAATCAATTTTTCCCCCTGTCAACTTTCTTTACTGTCCAGCTTTCACACCCATACATGGTGACTGGAAATACAAGAGTGTGGATGATCTGGGTCTTGGTCTCCAGTGACACATCCTTACACTTTTCTAATTCCTTCATTGCTGCCCTTCCGAGCCTCAATTTTCCTTTGATTTCTTGGCTGCAGTCTCCTTTGGATAGATGATTGAACCAAGATATACAACATCTTTAACTGTTTCAATTTCTTCATTGTAAACGTTAAAAGTTGTGCAGAGTTGTAAAGTTATATATTATATTCTTTAATATACATTATTATATATTACAGTATATATAGAGAGCATGTGCATATATATATTCTCTCTTCTCTCTCTCTCTGTCTCTCCATATTATATATTCTTGTGTAAAGTTATATATTATATTCTTTTAAATATTAGCATTTGAAGAATTTGGATGGTTGTCTGATTCATTTTACCTAAAAGAAAAAAAACCTAAGAATGGAAGAAGCAATTACTCCGGCTCTTGTTTGGCTCCTTTTATTAGATATAAATGCCTGAAATTGGAAATAGCTGATTTAAAATAGATAGTAATATGGTTAGCTATGTGATACTTTTGGGATCAGTGTTTGATCTTTGGAAGAACTTTCCTGCAGGGGACAAGATTGATAGCAATCATTTCCCGCTAATTACTGATTTGACTGTAACTTCTTCCATATTTCTAGTTCTGTATCAGTACTTTTATAATTACATTTTTTTTGAGGGAAGCAAATGGGATTTCAAACTGGAAGAGAAAATGATAGTGCTGTTTTATTCTCTTGACTCAGAATGTGGAGCACTGCATTCTGCAGTAACAGGTCTTGATCACAAAAATGCATATTATTGTTGGAGAGGCATATGGTAAATTTGTGATGTGAGAGAAGGGAGGACGAAAGAGGAGAGATGAAAAGAAAGGAGAAAAAAAAAGTCCAATTAAATTCTGTTCCTGGGAAGAATATGACTGTCGATAGGGCACAGTAAAAGAAGAGCTTAGCATTTTCAATTTATCACTTATTTGTTCAGAGATGCAACAAAATGGGAGAATCACTCAAATGAAATGTTAGTCTAAGAAAAGAATGCTAGATTTCTACCTATTTCCTTCTTTCAATTAAAGAAGAAGTACCTATCCCTCCACAGTGATAAACAAACAGATAAAACAGGAATCATGAAAGGTATTGATCTCAGCATCTTTCAGGAAAGAGAGCAAAATGTTCTGGCAGATGGTTTTGTGTTGTCTGAGATTCTCATCTGAAGTTCTAGATTCTTATATCCCTTCACATGTTTGGGAACAAGACTGATGTTAAGATCTTTAGTAACACAAACAGTGATCTGATTGATCAAAGACTAGAAAATATTTTATAGCTCCCAAAATAGGCTCCAGTTATTACTCAGCAAGTTAGAGCTTTGATCTTGCATTTGAACTCTGAAAAAGCACCTGGTCCCGATATTATCCCACGAAATAACTCAGCCTCAGCCCAAGCATTCATTAAATCGCTGCTTCACAGGCACCGCTTGCAGTTCTGCAGAAGCCTTTTGAAATTCCACTGGTAAGCCATCTGGCTCTCTGGTGATTTTGTAAAGAGAGACCAAGCAGGCCTGAGGTCTGCTACTCTTCTTCATCCGCTTAAACTGCCCCACAGTGAGATGTAGGGCAGTCCAATTAATCTTTGCCCACCAGGTCCCTTAGGGATTCAACCAGAGTAACCTATTTACTCACCTGGGTACCTGTCCCCTCCTTCCGGTGGTTTTCTGGACTGTGCAGCTTGCTCAAGGCCAGACTGGTGATAGAGCACTTAAACCCTGAGGAAGTGAACTGTAATCCATGGAATCCCCATGGGGGGGGGGGGGGAATCTGCAAATTGTTTTGGTCCCTAAATTTCATGGGTGGGCATTCTTCCCCTCCAATAATTTAATTTAAAAACCCCAACAAATCTGAAGAGACATGGCTTCTGCATTATGCAGTATGTTCAGAATACTGCTGAAGAGTCCGTGACAGGTTGGCTTGAATCAAATGTGAATCAGAGTCAGAAAGGGCCAGAAATTGCTTCTTCTATATAGTAATTTAAGCCTATTATCGTGGTATAGCTTTAGTTGTTGTGAGCCACCGTGGGTCCCCTATGGAACGAAAGGTGGGATATATATAATATAAATAAAATAAATAAATAAACCCCATCAGGCACACATGCTGTGGGTGATCCCAGCTGGAGATACAGTGGGGATTAAAACTGCTGTGCAGCCAGGTGCACCAGCCTACTGAGATAACCCAGCCCTCATGGTACAATTAGCCAAATCCATATCCTTTTCCTAAGGAAGCAGTGTGAAGTAGGCAAAAAAAGATGGATCCAGTTGCCAACACATTAAAAGAGTCCTGATTTGCTTTGATAATGGAGGATGAGGTAAAACCCCGTTGATACTCAGGGATGTTGGGCAGGAAGCTGTTTAAAGACTCTGTGAAGGGCAGGGTGCGCTTAAAAAAGCTTGCTGCCACCATATGTGGCACAGTGAGACATGCAGCTGCTACATACCTCATTTCCCAAACAAAGAGGGAGGCAACTGTGCCCCTAGGTCCCTGCCAGAAGTGTGGATTGATTGACTCACATTAATGATAATGTGTCTCTTGACTAACAAGGCAGACATGTTTTGTGCTGCAGTGTGACATCGCTGTATTCATTAAGGGACGAGTTAGTCCAGGTATTAGACCTGCTGTTCACATTCACCTGGAATAAATAATGTAGTACATTCTTCTTCTGTTCTTATTAGAAGGGAACTGCAGATTCACATTGACATTCCCATTTCTTCCAGTCTACCATTGAGCTTTTTTATATTCATTACCATGAAGCACAGCTTTGCAGAGACCACCTGTGGGGGTATGATGAACTCTGCAGATAGTGCTTAATCTCAAAGGGTTCTTTAAGCCACCTTAATCATGCACTGAATTTTGAACGTCGCATTTTCTGCTAGAGCATCCTTTGTGCAGCTATATGGAAACTTACTGCTTAGCTTCCAGCTGGAGTAATTGTCAAGTTCCTTACAATTTTAAGAGAGGGCAAAAAGGTGCAAAATGTAATAAATATTTTATTTATTACATTTCTCTCCTGCCTTTCTGCTGAAAGGTAGCAGTCCAGGCAGCTAACAAACATCTTGAAAATCAAATTAATAAAACCATTAAGACCATCACAATAAAAGTAGTAAACATTAAAAATACCCCAGTTTGAAAAGACTCCTCACCACCAAACGTTTCCTAAAAGCAGTGAAAAGGGGAATTTATTGCAGCTTTGTGGGAACTGTATCCCACCCTCTGGGAGCAAACAGGAGATTGTAGCCCTCTCCCACATGTTCATCAAGCAAGCCTCCACAGGTGCTGGTACTTTTCAAGAGAACCTTCCCTATATATATTACTAACTGAACAAGTTCAGGTCCATCAACACAGGTCATCTCTTAGACCAGAGGTTCCCAACCTTGCTTCCACAATCCTGGGCTGAAACTAACAGATTTGCATGGCCATGAGAGCCTCAAAGGCATACAGCCTTCACCACTTGCTGGTTTCTGGGAGCTACAGTCTAGGAACACCTGGATAATCCAAGGTTGGAAACCACTGTCTTAGACAGCCAGGTTTAGAGCAATTTGAAACTTGAATCAGTGTCTTGAACTGATCCCAGAAAGCAATTGTCATTCAGTGCAAGATTGAGTTTGTACTAATGTAATCTCTGCCTTCGACTAAGGCAATGTCCATATTGAACTAACATGATCTCAGTCTTTGACCACCAGTTAGCAGCTTAGCTGCCACATTTGCACCAACTGAAGCTTCTGGATCATTTTTAAGGCCAACATCAAGCACACTGCAGTTGTCCAGATGTGCGAGAACCAAGGCATGAATGACTGTTGACAAATGAAATGGACTGTGCCAGGGTCAAGGAGTATTCTCATACTTTTAACATGATCTTCTAGAGAAGTGCAATCCCTTCTGGAACAGGTTGACTCCTAATTCCTGAGTGAAGATACGTACTGTTCAGAAGCACATCTGTGCTATCAGTATTTAATTTCAGTGTCTTCATCACCATGCAACCTATTATTGAATGCAGGCAATGTTCAATGGTACTGACAGCTGTGGTGTTGTGTCATTGAAAAGATCCTTCCAACTTGACATTGTGATGCTTACTTTGAATGTACAGATTGACTCTTGGTGTTAGGTGAAAGGAGTAATAGCTGGTTGTCAACAGCATGTAGATGATAACTCATTCCAAAGCTCCAGATGATTTTTACCAGTGGCTTCATATTGAATAAGAATAGAACAGAATCCTGTGGAATATCACCTGCCATCTCATGGCATGATGTCAAACAGAGATTCCCAGCAACATCTTCTAAGTATCACCCTGACAGAAGGGATCAAAACCACTGCAATATAGTGCATCCAGTCCAGTCCAATGGACCATAAGAATGCCATGGTTGATGGTACTGAAAGGTAAGAGGTTCAATAAAGCTACACTTCTTTCCCCTCCAGCTGTTAGCACTGAAGACCTACTAAAGTGACCAAAGCAGTGTGGGTCCCATATCCCAGCTGAAAACCTAACTGAAATGGGCCAGGATTAGGAGTGTAACTCAAAGTGGCTGGAGCTGCAGCAGCACCAGGTTTTCAGTCACTTTAGCCAAGAATTATGTGTTCAAGGCCTGAGTGAGCCAGGAGTAAATGGTTTGTTTAAGATCCACTAGCCACTCTGGGAAAGGGGCAACATTTCAACCGGAGACTTGCACATTCCTGAGAAACATTAGGCTAAAAAGTTACCATCAGTTGTGATTTGACTCTGTATGTTTTTTGTAGAATATCCCTTAATTACCCCGAATTATTTCACCTACAGCTGGTTTTTTTCTCTCTCTGACAAATATCAAACAAACTTTAAACTGTGGTCCTGACAGCAGTGCCATATTAAACATTAATGCATCATTTAAAGGATAAAGTAATTATTCACAGTTGCAGCTCCTCTCATTTGATCATTTATTTTATATCATGATGAGGTTTTCATTTCTACGTCAAGAGATGCTACAAAGGAAGGATGTGTCACAGTCAAAGTTAATTATTCAGTACATTTTCCTGGCTGTGGTGCTGTGTCATGTAACATACTTGACACTGCACTGCTTTGAATGTGCAGTTTTTTCTAACTGCAAATAGGTTATCGCTTAAATGTAAAATGCAGCTAACAGTTGTCTGGGGCCATATAAATTATTGTATCTTTCTCTCAGAGGCCAGAGAAAGAGAGAGAGATCTCTAACCTGGAAGGAGAAATCAGACTCTCCCATCCTAAAAGCTCTGCAGTCTTCCCTCTCTGATGTCACAGCTCCAGTGTTGGGAGAGTTTAAAGAGGCACATTCTGGTTAGAGTTTAAAGAGTTTAAAGAGGCACATTCTGGTTAGAGTTTAAAGAGGCACATTCTGACAGAGGCCTCGTGTATGTCCACACTCTCACACAGGGTGATAACATGTCTGAACTCCATAGCTAATATTTAGTATCTCTATCTTTTTCATTCTTTAAACTCAGCTAGGCTTCTAAAATATGTCCTTTGTCATCCCTGCTCTTCCAAATACCAAATGCCTCACTAAGCGTTGTCTGGGATCCAATTTTGCTGCTGTTTGTTTCCAAGGAATGTGAAGTTCACCTTAAGAAGTGCCAGGGCTGGTTCAGAATGAACCCGTTTGTCTTGAGGTTCTGGCCTCATCAAGAGCTTGGGAAAGCTACTTTTTTTTTTTTTGGACTATAACTCTCAGAATCCCCCAGTCAACAGGGCCACTAACCATACTGCCTGGGAGACTCTGGGTTTTAGCCCCCAAAAGTTTCATTTTTAAGCTTTGTGCAGTAGTGTGGTGGAGCAAAAAAGGATTTTATTCTTCATTCATGTTGATTTGTAGGGAAAGAAAATGCAAGAAAAAATATCAATATATATAGTCTTGTTCTTATAAGTAAAAATAAGAATAAAGCCAGATGTCTGAAAATGCGAAGAAAAAATCAAATTCAGGAATAAATGTGTATTTAGCCAAATTACAACAAAACCAATAATTCAATTGTGTTGACGGCCTGCCACTGCTCAGTTATGGATTGTTTCTAACGTGTAGAACAACTATAATTAATTACTTCTTAAAAGTAACTTAAACAGCTCTGACCTTTGGCACTCATAAGATAAGGATTCATAAGCTAACGATAGCTGTGGAAGCTAATGTACAAAAAACAAGTAGCAAATATTATGCTAGGATCAATTCCAATGCGACAGATCTGCTTCTTTTTGACTCTTTTTTAAACCCATGGTTAGAGATGGGGTATTTGTATTCGATCTGCCATGGATGCGGACCGCAGAATTCTTCCAATCGATCCGCAGCACGTGATCTGCTTGCCACTCTTCGACCTTGCAGCGAGGCTTGTCCTCCCACCTCCTGCCAGGAGTGGTGAGTGGATAGCGCGCTGAGGATCGATTGGTAGAATGGCACTGTCCGCGTCGGATCAGTGAGTGGACCGTCCGGCCCCATGGGGCTGAACCTTCGTTAATGCCATCTGTGCATATACGAATACGAATACCCCCATCTCCCCATGGTAGATATACCATTAGCTGGCCTAATAGCTCAGTGAGTAAGATATCTGGCTGCAGAGCCAGAAGTTGGGAGTTTGATTCATAACTATGCATCCCAGAACAGCCAGCTCTGTGTGGCCTTGGGCAAGCTGCACAGTCCCAAGATGCCACCAGAAGAAGGGAATGGTAAACCACTTTTGAGTACTCTCTACCTAGAAAACCATGAAAAGGGTAACCCTAAATCAGAATTGACTTGACATCATGCCATCATTATATTATTACCATTTTCAGCTGCAGGATGTTGGGTGTATGTGTGGAGAATAGTGCTCTTTTTATTCATTTTCTGCATCTCTTGATCAAGAGGGGTGGCTAGCTGGATTTGTGTTCCTTGCCAATGCATGCTCTTAACCTATGAGACTTTTGTGGTACCTTATAATTGCACTAATTCCATCAGTTCTTGAAGACTAGAAGCACAACAGAAGCCTAGCTTCTTTTTTGTGATATAGGTCACAAATGAACCAGTACTTGCATATGTTCTAAGATGAACACACAGGCACAAGGTTGGGCAGGGATATAATGCATAAAAGGTACAGGTTCCACTAGGAAAAATCTAATCCTACAATTTGTCATACGGATTCTGTGAAACAATGTTGCCTTAACTTCATAGAGTTTTTAAAACCTTATACTGTCACCCCATGAGAAATGTTATTCTGCTGGCAGAGCAAATCTTACAAGGCAATTCTAAAAATGGGGGCAGCCCAAATAAAAAATGATAACTTTGAAACTAGACCTTGGGTCAGTACCAACAAGGCACAGATGTAGCAAACAGTCTGCTCATCCTCTGTGCCAAATTTGGGGAAGTTTGGGCAAAGGGTTTTTCAGTTATATAAAAGTAAAGCTGTTCCTTCCCCTTGTGCAGAAACAAGTGACCTTAAATGTCCTCAGATTTAAAACAGTTCACATTAATTGAAAAGACCAATCTTGTTTATCTTGAAAGAGATTGATTGGTCCCACTAATTAAAAAAAAGTTTGAAGGAATCCAGACTGCAGGGGCTGAAACACTGATCCTGAAAATAGTCCTTTTAAATGAGAAAAACACCCACTTTGTTATAAGACTGAGCATGCATGGATCAGGCTTACCAACAAGAGCATTCCAAAGTAGATACATTGTTGCAGCTTTGTGGGGAGGGAGGTGTTTGGAGGGCAATGAAAGGTCACAGAAACAGTCAAAAGACAGGTTATCTTTGAAAAGTGAAAAAAAATAAAAATAAAACAGGCTCGCTTTAAAGAAGCTGACACAGTGAGAGTCATCCAGAAGGGGACTTTTGCAATGTATCTCCAGGGCATTAGCATACAATTTTGTAAGGCATATTCAAAGTATTTCTGTATTCCAGCCCTGCAGTTCTAAGATGATGGTGGTGGTGGTGGTAGTGATTACAAAAGCACAAGGCAGTTGTGTTTGTCCTAACCCTGAATGCTTTCGGTAAGAATTCTCTCAGGAATTCTGAGACCAGACTCCTGACACAAGTCTTCAAAGAGGAAATCAGCTCCAGCTCAGGGGCAATCTGAACTTTTGAACCTGTCCATCAGGACCCACCTGAATTTTTAACTCCTTCCTGGCCAAACAGAGATTGTGCTTACAAATGGATTCAGTGTCTGGTCGTACAAAATATTAAAAACATTTTTAAAAGATTTAAAAAAGAAGCTCACTCAGTTAAGTTGTGAAATTGTTTTTTTTGTTTTTTTTTTGTTTTGTTTTTGCTTTGTGGCTGATGGTGGTCTTATTCCTGCTGGCAACATGGGTATGATATTGTGCAGCAATATTGGGCCCTTTCCTGGTATTTTGAATTGTGGATACAGAAGCACAATATCCCACATGCATAAACTGGAGGTTTTTTGAAAAACAGAATATAGATGCCACGCAAGCATCCCATTAAAAAAGAAACCGCATTTTTACAACAATCAGAACAAATGGTTAAAGGTGTTCATTAAATTTCTTGTCCAAGGCTTGGAGTAAAACAAAAACCCAGCACTTGGCAGGCTTATTAGGTAATTGGTATCCTTCCCAATCCACAGTGCTGTTTATCAGTTTTGTCAGGTCACCTGTTTGCCACATCTTTTCCAAACAGGTTCTAAACATAAGAGCAATCCCCTTATTTTGACGGGCTGCCAAATCAATCCTTAGCAGCACACACGAAACGATTTACAAGAAATGCAATGTCACAAATTCCAGCCTTTCCCGTCAGAATACAAAGAGGTATGCTTTTCTTTTCTGAAGTAGAGATGGACAAGCATCCCATTGAAGGCACTGGGCTCGCCTGAAAATGAGCAGAACAATTCTTCCCACCCAAACTAGGAAATGTCATGGCTTAGAAACAATAGGCCAGAGTTGCGTGTCATGACAGTAAAGGATTTGGGGGGGATTTGCACATTTCTGTTGTTACTGGCTATAAAAGGCTTTGACCAGCCATGAGAAAGTCACTCATGGCCATGCAGATCTGTTACTTTCAGCCCTGGATTGTGGAAGCCAGCCTGCCCCTAGGACCAACTGCATCAAAGCATTGCACAACAAGGAAAAATGTCCTTCTCCTGGCCATATTTCTTTTAATGTTTTGTTCCTGTGTAGGTGCTCAGGAGTAGGGGAGAGAGAGAGGCAGTTGGATTGGCTGACAGAACCACCTTTTTGAGGAGGTGGTAAAGGTGACAAAATACTAATTGACCAAAATTTCCATGTTGCTTTGTATATGTAAGGCCTGTTAGAACTATTATTATTATATGCTATTAACTCGTTTCCAAATTAAGAGTACCCTTAATTTTTAAGTCTACATATTTAAGGAGTGGTTTTAGTGATGTTAGAGAGGTGGGTGGCACTGCTGGTTAAACCGCTGAGCCACTGGGCTATCGATTGAAAGGTTAGCAGTTCGAATCTGCACAACAGGGTGAGCTCCCGTTGCTTGTCCCAGCTCCTGCCAACCTAGCAGTTCGTAAGCATGCAAATGCGAGTAGATGAATAGCTACCGCCTTGGTGGGAAGATCACAGCATTCCGTGTCTAGTCATGCCAGCCATGTGACCACAGAAAGTGTCTATGGGCAAACGCTGGCTCTTCAGCTTACAAACAGGTATGAGCACTGGCCTCTAGAATTGGACACAACTGGTCTTAATTGTCAAAGGGAACCTTCACCTTATCTTTTTAGGCGATGCTGCCTCCCCTAGTGATTTTGCATGATTAAGCGGGGATTCGAAGCCAGGTTTCCTGAGTACAAGGATGACACTGTGTCAAACTGGCCCAAATAAGGTTGTAATCCGGTCCATCAAGGGTCATGCCTAGACCCCTCCCCTTGCCCAAGCCTCCACCTCCTCACACTCCTTGCCATTAAAGGAGAGCCTCCTGTCCCAGAGGCACACATGCAAATCTCACACTTACCACTGATCTGAGATGATGAATGTCCTCTCTATGCCAGCTTGCTGCCTGAACTGGAAAGCCAACAGTGTCAAGTGTGGGTTTTCACTGTTATATCTGGTCAATGAGAGATAGGAGCAGGGAGTATGCAAACCCTTTGTCCTTCCCAAAAGGGAGAGCTGTAACAACCATTTTGGCACCCAAGGCAAGTCTCCACTCCACTCTGAAGCATGGCGCAAGATCCCCATGGAGATGGAGGAGGAGGATGTGGTGTGACCCCAAAAGGAAGAGAATGTTTATTCACCCCCACCGGAAGGAAGGAAGGAAGGAAGGAAGGAAGGAAGGAAGGAAGGAAGGAAGGAAGGAAGGAAGGAAGGAAGGAAGGAAGGAAGGAAGGAAGGAAGGAAGGAGTGAGTTTATTTTTCTAACACTCATCAGTAGATTCATCTGCAGATTTTGGAGTCTTCTAAATTTTAGTGCCCTTGTTACAGTCCTGGGGAAGAGGCAATGTGGAGATAAAGCAGCCAAGCTGTTTGGCTCAAAGCATGTTCCCAGAGTCCCACTGCAGGAAGGGTCTGACTCTGAGATACAAAGTCTGATAAAAGGGGCTGAAACCAAGGTTATCGGAGATACTCAAACACAAAGAGCTCTGTATGAACAAATGCCTCAGCTTGCTGTCACAGAAAGATTTACCAGCCCAGTCTGACAGCATCAGTTTGCATAAGCACGTCATTCAACCTTTCCAGGCGGAACCTTGAACTCTGCCTGACATCTTTCAGAATAACCTTTTCTACTCGGAGACTCTTATCAGTAAAATCGGTGCTTCCCCCTAACAATGTAAGGAGAAAGCTGATTAACCTCAAGCATCTGATTTTTCAGCCCATCATTTTAATTTATGCTTTTTATCACCTTTTCAATCCCATTTCCACTGCTGTCCTTACAGCTGGCAGTAAACTACAGTGCAAATGTTGACTCTTCCACAGTGCTGACACCACGTTAAATACCTGTCTCCTTCTGGCAGGTTTTCCTCCGACGACGGAAACATTTTAGGCAGTGACAGGATTCAAGGCAAGCAGCCAGAGACGTTAAAACGTGTGCAGTCCTGATTGGTATGCTGCACATGGCTTAAGAATCATGAATACGCTCCATCGAAAAGGGGAGATAATATTAATATTCCCAAATAAGTGCATGCATATGGATACAAACACACACACACACACACAAGTACACAGAAGCAATTTTCCCAGTGTACAATTTTCCATTGTACATTGCTTTATGTACAATAAAAATGATGAGGGATGATTGCCACTCATAACGCTTATCTGTACACTCCAGTGCTAATTTCTAGTTTATTGAGGCGTAACTATGGGTCCATGCCACAAGAGGGGTAAGGAAATTGCAGGTCTGATCCATCTTTTGTGTTGTAAGAATTCTGGCAGACTGCTGAACTCAGAACACTGTGCTGCAGGTGTGTGGCCTGTCTTCCCTCTAGCCCAGCCTGAAAATGTGGACAAGACTATATGGGCGTTGGAGGCATAGGGAGAGCATCCCATTACGGATGAGCAAAAAAAAGGGGGGGGGGGAAAGTCCTGTTCTCTCTCTCTCTCTCTCTCTCTCTCTGAACATTTTCTCTTTCCTCCATTATTATCACAGACCTTTTTCCCCATTACACAGACATTACTGACTCACAATGACTTTTTTTCCTGCCCCCAATTATACCTAAAACTATGGCACAATTTCTCATCCATTCATCAATTGACT
The DNA here is from genome assembly GCA_037013535.1 of Intellagama lesueurii. Lineage (NCBI taxonomy): Eukaryota > Metazoa > Chordata > Lepidosauria > Squamata > Agamidae > Intellagama > Intellagama lesueurii. The sequence continues at coordinate 127,033,631 of JBAJHW010000002.1, read as the reverse complement.
GTCCATTGAATAGTGACTGAATGAATGCTACTCTGGCAACTAGCAGATAAGCAAAACTATGTATGTTTTTTGAGCGTGGTCTTTCCATGTTTTACATATGATTGATGATAATGGCAGTTTGCAATGTATTGAAATGGGATGTTTGTATTGGAATGTGTGCCCTTTTTGCATGTGTTTTACCATCTTCCTCAAAGATCTCCTCCAAAATTTTACTAGAGTGCTTAAATTCCTTCTCTCTTTATGATTTGTTAATATGAGTGGGCAAGAGTCTCTGATTCAGTCTGGCAGCCGATTCAGGGATTCAGATCCTGCTCTAAATAATCAGATTCAGCTCGGGATTTGAATCAATGTTTTGAAATCTGAATTACCACATTTCCCCTCAGGTTTTACTAAGAAATTTTAAATGGCTATGCTTAATTTTTTTGTGAAAATGCATGAAATTTGGAGACATTGTAGTTCCTTCAGAGAAGATAATTCCTGTCAAATTCGAGAAAAATGGAAGCTTCGTGCTAGCTTTGATTTTTCACATAAGTAGATGAAAATTGGGACTTTAGTCCTTTTGAGTGGATTATTTCTAAGAAGCTTCATAGAAGCTTCATAGATAGGTCCAAGGATTTTTGTGCTATCTGCTAGTAATGTTTGCGAGCACTTAAAGTTTGCTAAGATCCGTGCTATTTTCTGCACTGTAGTGATCTCTATAATTTACATGTCATACTTGTGCACCATGACTTACTCCGGAAAGACAGAACAAATACATTAAGCAAGAGAGAACACAATCAGAATCAAATATCCTATGAAATTGCGCTGAAAAGGTGTGTGTGTGGGGGGGGTGAGGGACAAAGGAAGTGGCACTGCCGAATAGAAGCCAGCACAGACTCATTCGGACAATAAATATGAAAAAAAGGGAATGAATATGACTAGATTGGGAAAGACCTAAGAAAGGGGGATTGAATATTGGCTCTTTTCAGCCTGAAGGAAGGAGAAACTCAAGCTACAGTAAATGCAAAACTAACTTCAAAAAATTGGGATTTGAGTTCCTGCCCTGCCCAGACTGGAAGCTAGTGGCATAGGAACTGGGCGTTACAGGATAACAGTGACTACCTGCACATTAGGATGCACACACATTTAATGGATTACTACTGAAATAAACAAATGAACAAGAAAAACAACAGGAAGATTAGGGCAGGTGATTTAAATTAACCAGATAAAAGGTCTGGAAGTCATCTGAGAGAGGCTGAGACTTATCAAGATAATCAACCACTGTGAAAACACCCCCTGCTGCTGTTTCAACAATTTACTATTAACAGCTGAAGAAAAGCAAAACAATGAAGATCTATGGAAAAGACCTGGCTATAAAATTTCAGTGTGACATCACACAATCTCTTTCTGCGTTCACAGTGACTGGAAGGTGCTGGGGAGATTCTGGGCTCAAGATTGCACAATAGAGCTGTCCATGAGCAAATTCCAGATCACCACCTGCCTGTCCCATCACAGCATCTTGGTCTGTTCTTTCTGACTTTTAGCATCCGAATCACTAAATTGGTCCAAAGCTGCTCAAATGGATTCAGATCCAAGCCAGACCAATCCAATCCAAACTTCATCCAAAATGGCCTGAATCAGCCTTATTTTGCTCAGGATTTTAAATTCAGTCATATTGATTACACAACCTTACTAGTGTTCTTCACAGCCAATGAGGGAGCAGAGGTAAAAGTTACTTCACCAATATCATTCCTTAGCACCTTTACCACAGTATAAAGACAAAGATATAGTTTGAGTGGCCTAGTAACCAGATGGGCGGTATAGAAGCCAAATGAATGAATGAATGATCTCACAAATAATTGATAACAGTGGTGTAGTGGAGCCAGCACCCAAAGGGCTGAATTTTCTGAGTAGCAGGGCCTATTCTATCCCCTTAAGGTCTCCTTGTTACCCCTAAGCTTAGCTGAAATCCTCAGAGTAGCTGGAAAGAGATTAATTTTCTAAGGAATAGTGTTTGGCTGCAAGTAGCTGGGCTATAACACAAAGTATTAGAGGGTGATTTGGTTATTAATGGGCAGATAAGAGCCATTAACACACACTACACCAGAGCACAGACAGAGTTCTGACTCCTGTCCTCTGAAGATGCTGGCCACAGAGACTGGCGAAACGTTAGGAAGAAAAAACTCCAGAACACGGCCAAACAGCCCGGAAAACCTACAACAACCATCAGATCCCGGCCGTGAAAGCCTTCGAGAATACAAGAGCCATTAACTTCACCAAAGATTGGCTCCTTATTTGTTTTATGCCTGCCTTTCATTCCAGCTGCTTGCATTGCTGCACATTCCTTATGTGGTGGTGGTAGCTTTGGAGCATGTAATGATTAGCTCCTGCATTTCCAAATTTACCTTTACACCAACGCTTTCAGATGATCTGCATATGATATGATTATTCAGTTACGAAATTGTGAATAAACTTCTGGATGTGTCTGCTCCTAATTTACGGTAGGGAGGGAGCTGGTGGCGGTGGCTTGTTGTGGTACACTTATATTCCCTTCTTGCTTGTGGCCTCCCTACAGGCAGCTACTTGCTACTATGTGAACAGAATACAGTACTCTAATTCTGTTTCTTCTTGTAATTTGCCTCATCTAAAATCTGAATCTAATGGGATCCTTGCAGCTTGGCCATATTCTTAGAAATCCCCTGTCTTCCCTTCACCCACTTATACAGTTCTTCTACAAAACAAAACCCTCTGTAGCTTCATACCCCAGCATCACCCGGGCCAGCCATCTCTATGGTTTACACCCAGGATTTTCAATACTCCTCCTCACTGAGATGGGGAATGCATGGAGGAAAGAATAAGCATAGGCAGAGAACCTCTGTCACACCAGGGGAAATGGAATGGATCGGGCCCACATAATAATATCAAATTTATTATTATTAGGAATGCACCAGGTCATGGATCCAGAGTGTCCTGGCAGTATTATGTGATTGACTCTCTGGAGTGTTACAATGGCTATCTCTGTAAAAGAATGATTTCACATGTGGGTTGGGTCCTTTCTCGCTTGGTGCCTGCCTCATACTCACTAGGCCATGCAATGGGCTTAAGACTACAACAGTGATGGGAACACATGGCCCTCAAAACATTGCTGGTCTTCTACACTCACCCCACCATTGTTTATGTTGCCTAGAGCTGATGGGATTTGCATGCCAGTCCTCTTGTCTTATTGTCCTTATGATGAGAGGAAAGGGTTTTGGTGCAAGAATGTTCCAAGGATGAAGCAGTCGATGTGGAAGGTATGATCGGCTACTATATACTGTGGGCAAAGTTATTACCAGAATGTAAGCAGGAATCAATTTAAAATGATAGCTGTTCCCATGGGGACAGAACCTCAATCATATTTTAATTGTAAGCATTGAATTGTACTCATTCTTCTTCCCCCCCCCCCCCTTTCACTAAGCACACTCAAGTTACATTGGGGTTGCCAAGGAGCAGCTAAAAAGCTGGAGTGAGATTTGTATGGTGTAAAAGGGAGACTGCGCAGAGCTGTGGAGAGATTTCAAGCAGCTAATTGATGCAATCAGTTTTAGTGAGAAATAACAAGACATGCACCATTAATATTTAATACAGAGAAAAGTTTATTTTGAGAGCCTGTTTTTTTTTTAAAGCAAACAAATGTGTTTCCCATTAAAATGGTACACATACTGGATCAATGGAGTCTGGAAAAGAGATAAAGCAGGCAGCGTTATTAATCGCACAGTGTTTGCAACAAATGAACACATGTCACAGCTGAAAAACCTGCTGCACTATTGGAAGCTAAGTCTGAAATGCAAATATGGGGAAACTGTTGTTGCTGCTGTGACAAGATGGCAAGGTAACAAGGCACAACAAGGGTCATGAAGACTCACCTGTTTGCATGGCGAGGGAGCAGACATAAGCTCTAACTTATGCACACCTTCTTTCCCATTCCGAATGGATAAATTTTAGGCTTGCTGACATCACTTCCTCTTCTTCTCACACATTTTCCTTTAAGAGAAGACGTCTTGGCTTTGTGTGGAAAAGCCGGGGGGGGGGGGGCAAAAGTACATCCTTGCATCTCCACCTTAGTTAACTAGAAATAAGACTTCTATCACCTTTCTTTTCTCAATGTGTTTGCTCCCATCATCACCTGTTTCCTTGGTTTTTTTTTCTTAACCCAACAGTAAAGTGTGTTTATATTCCAAGGTGAGCGTGCTCCTGTAAGAAATGCTGATATTTCCGAGGGCTAAATTACTTAACAAGGCTGCCAGCTCACTCTACTAACAGTGACAAGGTCTCTAAATTATATCGCAGTTCAGTACGGTCATCAAAGTAGACTCTAGGCACAACATGTTTTATTTCTTCCAAAAGGCAGCAGAAAATAACCCTCTGGTGTCTTGTATATCTCTTCTGTGACATCATTGTCAGAAATGAATAATCCAGTGTGTCTTAACCAGAAGAGCTTCTCCATTAGAGGTTTAATGTTCCACAGAAACTCTCATTTAAACAAACATCACAAAAATATGGAAGCCTCTCCCCCCTCCCTCTCTCTCTGTGGCTGTGTGTGAGAATGACACCTACCTATCTATCCACTTATTTCTATTTACTTATTATACATTTCTACATAGGAATATTAACATTACCTAAAATCCCCTTTTAATACCAAAATGCTATGCTGATAATCAGTCACCCAATCAACCAATTAACCAGTTAGTCAAAACATCTTTACTACCTGCCTCGTTCTCGCCAACTAGAGCAAAATCTCAACTATAAAAACTGGGAATTAGCTATCAGAAAAGAAGTGAATCATTGCCACTCAACACCAGTAAACATCTTTATTCCACAGGAATGCACAAGGGATCCAGGCTCATTTCTGAGTTTTTACTTCTCTGGTAAAGTTACATCTTGACTGGCCATGCAAGTCAAGTGATGAAAGACTCGCTGGAACCAAAGCTGTCCAATTTCTGAAACAGTAACACACAGAAACATGAACTTTTGCATAGAAATTACTGCAGTCCCAATTTACACAACTGAGGGGGTTATATCTCAACTGGCAGAGCTGAAACACGAATTTTTCCATTGAATACTTTTTGATTTCACAGCTGAAAAGATTGGGTACATCAACTGCACCTGCTGGCACAGGAATTCTGATAAAAGTCCAAATAAGGAACCTGTGGGGATCTTGTAGATCTCTTGCTTAAATAGTCAGCTGTGTCATGTCTTGACTGGCTGGCCATGCTAGCTGGAGGATTCTGGGAGCTGGAGTTCACAGGAGTTATCTGAAGGAGAACGGGAGTCCTTGAATTAAAACCAACATTAAATTTTGCACAGGGATTACTGATGTCCCAGCTTAAATATCTGCATAGGACATATCTCTGTAGGGGCCTGTAGTCCATTCTGAGAGGTGTAGTCTAAAGAAGTTATGTTTCTGTCCCATCAGAAATGAGGTACCTACTGTGATAGAGGAACAGGAGGGGGGGAGAGAGACCAGCATGCAAAAAATAATACTTGGGCAAGAAAAGAAGATAAAAGGAACACTAGTGTGGGGAGTTTGACTAATGGGTTTCTGAGCTTGATGCGACCAGCGTGAGTACTATGGAGGGGAGGGAGAATGAGAGAGAGACCAGTGTGAAAGAAAACAAGAATTTGGGAGGTTGGGGAGAAGCGAAAGGACACTGGCATGGTGGTGTGACTCATGAAGTATGAACCTGCATGAAGCCAAGCACATATGATAGTGCGGGCCTATACGTATATGTAAATTATATACATATATAATTCTCTCTCTCTCCATAATGTATAGATATAGACTTTGAGCTCTTGAAGAAACACGTTTTTGTCCATGACCCCAAACAATAAACATAGCATTCCTTTTAACATAGAAAACCCACCTTTTCCCTCAATCAATGATAGCCAATCATGGACTGTTCTTAGTTACTTCTTTTCAGAAATCCTGAACGCCACAAGATACCCAAATGCAGAACATAAGAGCCCCTTTGAGCAGATGCAGAAGCACCCCTCCTACACCTCCCCAATCCCTGTAACACATCTCTTCTCTGGAGATTTCCATCACGTCCTTCCTTTCCCTTCCCACTCAAGGTTCTCCTATTCTTAGTATCACTGCCAGGTTGCCTAAAGTTCAGACTCTTAAGACAGGGGAACTTGAGGATGATACCTGCTCTATAGGTAAGTGATGTCCAAGATTATAATGTTTAAATGCAGTTTTTGCCTGAGATTAATCAGTCCACTAAGGACGGTGATAACTAAGGGGAGGATTTCTATGACATGTCACATTTTCTCTGCAACGTCTACTTGAACCCAGGTGCAAGTTTAAAGATGTTTATGAGTAATCTGGCCTTTCTCACCAGATTTCGCATGAACATGTTCAAACCCACTTATAAGTTCAAATACAGGCTGCAGAAAAAATATGACATGTCAAAGAAATCCTCCCCCTAGTGATCACCATGTGTGAATTAGCAATCTCCATTTCTCCTTCCACCCCTCCCTCCACACACACACACTTTTTCCAAGCCCTTTCTTGCCTTTCCTACTGCCTGAGCAAGTAAAGGGGGAGAATAGAAAGGAAGATTAGGCAACTGCTTCTGTCTGCTCACCCCTGCCAGCTCTCCCACTACCTGGGAAGGAAAACAAGTACACAAAGGTGGGTGGGTGGGTTCATTTCCTGGTTGTCTTCTTTCTCAATGCTGCTTTTGTCCCTCCTCAATTCCCACCTCCTTAGAAGGAGGAGAGAGAAGGTAGCACTTCAAACTAAACTATCCTGTGACCCTCTCTTCTGTTCTCTCACTGTTCAGATCCCACCCACCCACTCACTCACTCACACACACCTATTCACCAATAACAAGTAACACTGGAAAGGAATAAAATACAGCCAAGGTCATTACATGCAGAAAAGTAGCTCTCTGTGTTTTATGGGGCGGTAGGATTATGGCCAAAGTCTTTGGCTTTTGGCAGAAGGACAATCTCCCCTGGCATTCCAGGGAGGCCTCAGTGAAGCTGACCAAAGACTTTGTCTCACATCTTCACCCAGTGCAGTTAGATAAAAGGATTGTCTATGCTGAGGGTTTGTTCAACTTCCCTTGCCCCAATGATAGTAGTACTGCATCTCCCACAATATTCACACGACGCAAGGCTTGAAACTAGTGTCAACCGAGTAAGAACGGGACAAAACAAAATAAGAGAAAACAAAACACACACACACACACACACACAAAACCCTTTGCTTTCCAAGTTTTATTCTTAACACCACCTTTGGACAGTAGTGTATTTTTGTTCTGATTTCCTCCAGCACAGGATCTGTTTGTCTTGACCCCGGTACAACTGATGCATATATTTCATGAGTTTGTGCCATCCGATGACATTTCCTTATGGGTATTTTTCTACCGATCATTCTCTAACTCTCCACACTTTACTGCCATTTAGTTTTCTTAGATTATCAGGCACCTTTTTTCATTAAAAAATAAAAGAAGAAGATCATTTTGTCCCATGGCCCAAAAGTGAAAACTTACAAAAAATAAAGAGGGAGAGTAGGGGGCAGAGAAAATATCAGCTGTTCCTGCATGATGGTGATGATGATTTTCCATGTTATCAGTTTTGCACCATAGCATGGAAGTAAAAACAAAACAAAAAATCATAAAAATAAAACTAGAAAGCATTGGGGCAAAAACTTGAAAGTGTGAGAGCAGGGAAGGGATGAGAGAGTGAAGTAAGAGAAGAGAAGGTGGAGGAGATAGGGAAACAGAGAGGACAACCCATGTTCGGAGGGCAAACCCATGGAGCAATTCTGGATGTGCGCAGATAGGCACTACCAGAAGAACCCACCACATCCCAGTATATCCAGCAACAAATTCCCACCACCCCCTACACACATGCGCATGCACACACAGACACATGTAGATGCCCACATTGGAATGATCTATTCAAATCTGCTGGAGAGATAAAAATATCAGAGCGACCCAAAGCAACCCCAGAACAACCAAGGATAGTGCCACGGTGTGAACAAGTCCTAAGAGAAGACTTTCATGAAGGTCTCAGAGCCAGGGCAGGCTCAGATGAAGGACACAGTCCTTCACTTAGCCTGGACCCAGGCCGTATAGATCTTTATAGGCCATAAGAAGTGCTTTGAACTGTGCCCAGAAATAGCTGAGTAACTAGGGAAGCTGATGTAACAAGTAACTAATTGCACGGGGGGCTGTTGATACCTCCTTGTGGTATGTTGCCCGTAACTGGCCAGGTTAACAGGCTTACTGGCAAGTTAAATTTTTGGAACACTCTTCTAAAGCAGTCCCACGGAGAGTATGCTACAGGAATTAAAATGGAATGTAACCAAGGCAGTGGTTTTTCAACATATATTTATTATGCTTTTCTTGGTGTTGATCGCATAGTCAATCCCTTCTATAGGAAGAGAGATAAAAGTATGAAGGCAATGCTGGCATTCTTTAGAGGACAAAAAGGGATAGGTAGGTATGGTCCTGGCATCTTACATCTGACCTCACACCATAATTCATGTATTTTGTAAAGGAGGCCAAACCCCAGAAACATTTGATCAAATCCTGCAGTCTGGCAATCTACCAAGGAGTGATGAAAGACAGCAGCTGCTTCTCCTTCGTTTATTAAAGCCTCCCCAATAAGATAGAATTAGAGGCAAACATCTTCCATTCTGAGACTGTAATTCAGAGATTTAGAATGCTCTCTGGTAGATTTGCAGATGTGGATTGTGTAACCCCAGCACAAACAAACCTTGACCCACTGAAACATCATTAAAATATGAGGTTTCCAGTCCTCTTCGAGCTGGGCATTTAGAGCTGGGAGGTGAAACAGGACATTTTTTTAAAAAAAAAGTGGAATCCTGGCTAGATGTTAAAGGTGAAGAATTAATAGTTCAAACAAAGAAAGAGAACAGCAAATTGGAAGAATCAGCTTTGGGTATAGCAGTACCAGGTTTTACCTCAGGAGACACAGAATTATCTTCTTCTGTCTCTATAGATAATTATCTTCTTATGTCTCTATAGATAAAGGACCATAAATCTGTTCCTAATTTTGTTTTCCTTATTGCCCTTTAGCAACGTGCATAGCTCCAGGTTTGACTTGGGGGAAAAGCACCCTTAAATAAGGCAACTACCATGTCAGAAAAGCTGGTGACAGGTGAAACACTTGGCAAATGTCCTGCAGTGGAACTCTCTGCACCGTATGTTTCCTCACCCAGATACATGGGCTGCTGTTCCAGTGAACATGATCTCTGTCTCCCCATGCAATGAGGGATGAACATCTGGATAGGGCTGTAATCTCATGTGTATATACAGTACACTAGCAACTGTACCCAACTTCACCTAGTTTAACAATGCAGGAGCCTCACTCCATTGTTTTCTCTCATTCCACTCCCACTCCAGTTTGGTTTCTGTTTGTGTGTCCTTCTCTACCTGGTATGTTGCCTGTAACCTGGCCAGTTACAGGCAACATACCACAAGGAGGAATCAACAGCCCCCTTCTGTCACTTCGTGTGGACCAGTTTAGCAGAACAGTCTAGCAAATGCCTACGATCAGGCACTACTAAAAGCTAATTACCACTGGGCCCAAATGGGATGGTGGTGGAATCAGTTTTGAAGCTTAAGCAACCCAATTATTCAAGTTGGGATATCAGCAGTACCATTTGGGGTATTTTTCAGGAAAAGGAAAGAAAGAAACATGGGGCTCTGAGGGAAGCAGTCTCAAGATATAAGCAAGCCATCTTGTTCAGTTGGGACTTTGGTAATATTGGAGAAAAAAAAATTGTTTTTGTTGCTTTACATTTTTGGAGATTTTTAGAGACAAAAAGGGACTGTGAGGAAACTGTTGTAACCAACCCAATAGGCAACTGACTTTAAATGTTGTGTTGCTATATTTTTGCTGGGTTTTTTCATTTTTGAGCTCTTTAAGGGAAAACAAATGAAAGGGGCTCTGAGGGAACGAATTTCAAGATGCAACCAGCTCGGTTATTTGCATTATTTAGGCTGGGGCATCAGTAATAGCAGTGCCAAAATTCATTTTTTAAGCTCTTACTAGCTGAAATCCTGTTTCTAGCATTAGCCAAGTCATACTTTTCAGTTCATTCCTCCCTGGTAAACATCACGTCCCCACTGTGATTCTCAGGAGTGTACACACACACACACCAAACTAGCATGTGCTCACATCCCTGAAAATCACACCAGGTGCATTTTGTTTACCAGGGGAGAATGGCTGGAAAGATGATTTAGCTTATGCTACAAACAGTATTTCAACCATCGTTTCAGAAATCTTTCAGGACAAAGGAAGAATGAAACAAGACCTAATGCTGAGATATAACTCATGCAACTACTTAAGCAGGGGACTCAGTAGAATTCATGCCAAATTTTGCATTTCTACTGTTAACCATTTCAGAGACCTTTTGGAGCAAACAAAACACATATAAATGAACCAATGCAAAGAAATATTCAGTTTTCTCTCAGTGCATGTTTAGATTCAGTTCAGACTGAACTGGTTGAATTTTTACCTCATTGCCGTCAGTGGGAGATGGCAGTCATTATTTTCATCGAATTCAGTGAGGGATATGTTTGTCTATCTTAATTTGGATTCGGTCCATTATGTTTCAATTGCTAGTAGTGTAACATTCATTTCTGAGAACATCTACCTGGGACCTGGAACATTTACAGCCCCAAAAGAAGACCCCAATTTACTGCTAGCTCTCATCCAGACAGGTACATATTAAATTTTAAAAGCTGCATTTTGAGGTACCATCACACTCTGTCTATAAATAAAGATTATCTTCTGAACCCAATTGGCAGTTCCAACTAGAGTAAACCATGGAATTCACATAAGTGTTGGCTTACTTTCCAGCAATTGAATAGATGGGTCTACTCTAGGCTGGAATAGCAATTGAATTTGCAGCTATATTTTCAGATGCAGTAGAGCTGCAGCACTCTTTCTGGCCATTGTATGAATGAGAGTGCAGGACAAAAAAGACCCAGTGCCAGTAACTCCTCCAACCAGCAAATTGCCATAGAGGCACAGGGCTTAAGTGATAGGGAACTTTCAGCCTAAAACTTCCATGCCCCAACAGGCATATACAGCTGCATGAAAATATCTGGAGGGCCAAATCCCCACCTCAGCCCCGTCCTAGTCCCATCACCCTATGTCTATGATTTGAGTTCCTAGTGCCTCACACTGGTGCTACAGAGGGTGCTGCAAAAACCACTCTACTGGTTTTCTGCAGGTATAGCTGATGGTACCATTAAGCTAGTAGTTTTAATCAGGGAAGTGATGAATACTTGAAAACTTGCTCAGTCGGAACCGAACTCCCTGAACCAATGAGATTTCTTCGCTTTCTGAAGAAGAAGAAGAAGAAAAAGCAACCCAGATCTCTTACTGCCCATTATTTTCACTGTGAGATCCTGTGTATTTTGATGCCCTTTCTTCTGAATAACGCACAGGAAAGATGGTGTCCTACACAGGAATTGCCCCAATACTGTGCAGCTTGGTATTCCTTCTAGAAAAAAGGGACCATTTTCTTGGCAAAAAATCCAGTTTTCGCTTTCTGGGAGCCGGAGAGCCCAATCTTGCGACCAGGGGAACCGTCTCATCAAGGCTCATGAGAATCTTATCCTTTTGCATAGCATTGTCAAGATGAATGACATGACCAGCAAGGCAGAAGTGATTTCCCACGGATTCTACAGAGAAGATCCATGTGATAAACTCCATTGAAATGGCTGCATACTTTTAAAAACTACACAATCACAACATCAGGGACCCATAAAAATAGCACCCCCAGTGCTTGTTTATCATTCAATGAAGTGCAATTGTATTGAAAGCAACCTCACTCTGGAAAAAAAATAGCTGTGCAATCCATTCTGGATTTACAAAACAAATACATATGGTTAACTTGATTTTAATTCTTAGTCACGTTAAGGTCAAAGTGATTACATACCTGAGTGCGTTTAAACACAGGTTTATTAGTGATGAATCCAAAATATATTCATACTTTTGGTTTGTTTCTTTGTTTGCTGTAATTTGCAGTAGTACTACCAGGAAAATTGATAAACTTGGCTTTATTGTGTTATAAAGCAAATGATAGAAAATGCATATATTTCTTATTCTAAAAGAAGAAAATGAAACTGCTGTTCTTGATAAACGTCTTTAACGAAAACAACTTCATTAGTTTTATTGCATCATTTTATTGTTTGTTGATGAAGCAAATGAAACAACATTACAGTAATTTTTTTTCCAGAGTTTTTGCTTTTCTCATTTCTTGGAATGTGTGAAGCCTTTTAAAAGGCTCAAGGCCTCTGTAGGCAGGCAAGCAGTTTAAGACTGCTAGATTCTTTTTGTCCAGACTACTACCAGCTGGGTCACACATCCAGTATTTGAGCACCTGAGCCTTCCTGCTTAAATGTAGAATCTTTGTTTTGTGATGGCCCATTTCTCTAAAGTCTTAAGGTCATCTTGAATCTCTGTTCTGGGCACAATCCTAACTAGCCAAGATAGCCGAGGGCTGGTAGAGCGGACACTAAGCCTGTTGGAGCTGTCCTGAGTTCAAACCTCTCCCGGTCTAGGGCTGCTGAAAATTACTTAGGCCCTAGTCGAAGAGAAGACTGAGGGGAGACATGATAGCAGTCTTCCAATATCTGAAGTGTTGCCACAGGGAAGGGGCATTGGTTTATTCTCCATTGCACCTGAGGGGAGGACAAGAACCAATGGGTGGAAACTTGTTAGAGGGAGATCCAACCTGGAAATAAGGAGCAATTTCCTGATGGTGAGAACCATTAAGCAGTGGAACAGCTTGCCTCCCGATGTCCCATCACTGGAGGTTTTCAAGAAAAGATTGGACAGCCATCTGTCCGGGATGGTATGAGGTCTCCTGCCTTGGGCAGGGGGTTGGACTAGAAGACCTCCAAGGTCCCTTCTAACCCTATGACGATTCTATGATTCTAGTCTGAATAAGCATAGTAGCCGAGGGGAGGTTGGATCTGGGATGACTCAGCCCTTCTGGTCTTCCCCTTCTTTGCCTTCTTCCCCGCCCCCCCCCCCCCAAGTTGGATGCTTTCTGTAAATCTGGTGAGCATCCCCTCTACTTCACCCAAATCATTTATAAAGATGTTGAACAATGCTAACTCCAGGATAGAACATCAACTCCCTTCTTCCCCCCTCTTTCCTTCTTTCCCTTTAATTCACTTTTTATTAACTTTGGGGGGAAGTTCCATAAAGAACGAAGGGCAATTAACATAAGCAGCCATGGCTAGTAGAAGTGCATTTGGATTTCACAAGAGAGATCTACGAGTACATACAGAACAGAATGTAAATATGACTTTTAAAATGCATCCCCCTCCCCACCAAATTTGATCTATACATCAAGGTGGCAATGTGGAGAATGTCATATATTTGCAAATGATCTACAGGTAGTACTGTACCATGTTTCAGTGGAAGTGTTGCATTTCTGCTGAAGAACTGCAGACTATATATCAATTTTCTGGAGAGCATTGCCACTACACTCTGTTCGTCCATGTATGTCTGTACAGCCTGGTAGCAGATTTCCAGTGTGAGGCAAGTTGGAGCTTAGCTGCTACTAATACCACATTGGTCCCTTTTTTTGTATGTGTATTAAATGTTCACTTCCCGAAGGGGAAAAAATGACTGTAATAGCAGCATTTCAGACCATAGGCTCACACCCCATATTTTCTTAAGCTTATGAAATGAGTTTTTCTTAACATCTAGGCTACCTGTCTGAATAAGATCAACTTTTTCTGTCCTCGGTATAATAAATCCCAAGAGGCTGAAGGCAATTCAACCTAAAAGCTCCTATTACTTATACCTCATTAACCAGTTCCACCTTGTTGGTGTGATGATCATGTTTGAGATAGTTGATTCCCCTTGTCACTTTCACTTTCTGGAAGCACAAATTGTCAACAAGGCAAGTGAGGAATTTGTTGAACCTTGCCCTCTTGGCAGAGTTTGACTTCCAACCAACATTGGGAGAGGGGGCTGAAGTGTCCTATTACTGTGGTATCTGCCCCCTTTGATAATCTGATTTAGGAAGGCATCATCTATGTCTTTCATCTGGCTTGGTAGTGAGACCTCCCAATGACATCATTGTTATTTCACTCCTTTTCTTCCACCGTGATTTTGCTCTCTCTTCACCCAAAAGCTCTCAACAAGCTTTCATGCTGCAATTCTCCTTACGTCCCTTGCATATAATGCTCTTCCTTCTCCCTTCCTGTTTAGTCTCTCTCTCTTGGATAAATTATACCTTTCCAGTCATGAGTCCCATCCTTCCAGGTTTTGGTAATGACTGCTAAATTCATATTTGCTTTTCTGGGTCAAAATCAAAGTTCTTCCTGGTGGTTTCTCATGCTCTGGGCCTCGTACAATGCCATCTGCGGTGGTGAGTTCCTCCTTCCAGCCACCTCTTCATTGCCTTTTCCAGCTAAATGGTGAGCTCCGGTAGCATCCAGTTCCCTAGACAGCAATGAGGTTCTGGTGTCACCCTATCCTCTGAAATGCCATCTCTACCTCTTGCAGAATTCATTTTAAATCCCTCCTGATAAGGACTGTGATCAAATACACTATGCCACTGATTTCTTGACAAAACCCCTTATTTATGGACGTATAGACCATGGTCCAAGAAGCCTAACCTTTCCCAATGAAATCAACTGCACTTTCAGGCATCTTCCATGGCCATGACCTTACAAGTCAAATCCCTAAAGGAGCATAGAAACAACTGTGCATGAATTTTCTGCATGCATTTTCCACTTAGGCTTTTGAGAGGCTATCATTTTTTACCACATGCTTCTTTCCTGGAAAGATTTTTTACTTTCCCTTAGGGATCATAGAAACAAACGCTTTGCAGCTCCCATTGGCTTTCCTTTGGCATTCGGTTTAAATGCTTCTCTGCCACATCCTTCTTCTAAGCCTGGTTCTGTTCTGGTTCAAGTGGTATCTGATCCTTTTGTGTAGCCCCAGCTTATCCTGAAATCTCTCCCAGTGCCAACCGAATGAGGAACTTCTATCATACTTCATGGATGCATTACGATTTCAGAGCTGTGCCTCTCTAGCTGCCCTTCCATATAGAACAGCCTGCTACCTAGGGTGTCCTGGATTCTAGCCTCCAACCTAGCAACCTAAATTTAGCTTCCTGGACCTGCCCAAACTATGTTTCCTTGCATGACTGGAGACAACATGCGCCACAATCAATGATTCCACCCTGAGCTAAGAAGTGCCATTTTCTAAAAACATTACTTTTCAAATGTGTTTACATTCTGCGGTAACCAACTGGAATAAAGTTACTTTTTCTACCTGTAACAGCCATGCTTGTGATTTCCAACTTTTCAATGGAACAAAATCTGCCTGTTGGTTCTTACTGTTGGGTGCACGTGCCCTCTGAGCAGTGAGAGAGGAAGAATGGCCGCTGAGGTGGTTCATTTTTCACTGCCCCCTTCCAGTGCTTTTCTGTGAGGAGGAGGCATTGTTGGGTGGTGGGAACTAAAGAGAACAGAAGTGATGGTGGGTAAAGAGAGGCAGCAAGGAGGTGCAATGACATATGCGCTTCCTTTCGCTCGTGTCTCTTGTCCTCCACCTTGGGCTGGATGAGAGAGGGTATGCACATGCGTGTGTGAGAGAGAGTGGGCACCCGGGAGGGAGGGAGCTTGTGTGTGACAGAGAGCATGTATGAGAGACAGAGGGAGAGGGGAGAGAGAGAGACTAAAGAGAGATTGAATCTCTAGTGCCTATAACTGGTGGGCACTGGGTCAGTAGTACACTAAGACAATCCACAAGCAAGGCCATGGAAGCTTTAAGTTCCTTATCAGGAATTTATCTCCCTTCTCCTCAGAGTTGTCCCATCCATTATGAAGGTACCCATTTTCCATGCCTGCCATGCTCCATGAAATGAATGCCTGAGGATCCCCTCATATCATTGCTGTTGCTGTTTCATCAGCCTCTATCCTTCTCTCAGCTTTTCCAAGCCACCTGCCTTCAACTGAGGGAAACAAACTCATTCCTTGAGGAGCCAGCCACTCACTATACTGAATGCACATCCACATTCCAACAGAAAGGAAGAAGTTGCATGGGTGCTTAACATCCATGCTTCATCCTTTTTACCTTCACCAATTTATGTTGTTGTGTTTTTTTTTGTCACTGTGCCCCTCTTTCAGTTTCTTGAGTGCAAAGCTGTCCTAATTTTATAGATGCAGCCAGCCACCTGCCCCCATCTTCTTTCAGCCAATTAGATGAAAAGGCCTTGCTTAAAAAACAACCAGACACAAAGGATGTGACTCAGCTCCTGTTGGCACCAGTCTCGCATGAGGTTAAATGAGGTCAGTGTGGCCCTCTGGGAACAGGTGCATATACTGTATCGAGAAGCAACACAGCAAGCCCTGGCATTAAAGAGAGGCTGCAGCCTGATTCCCTTGCATGGTGCAAAGGGCTGAATCGCTCTGAGCCTGACTCCAAGTGCACCTGCAGTCTGGATACAAAGTAGTTTTTAAACTGGGCTTTAAAATGGCACAAAAGCTGGTCCTAACTTGGGCTGCGGTTTATGTGTACAGCTTAAAGACCTAAAGGCTACATTTGAACTCAAACTGAACTGACAACTAACCCTACACCTTCTACTTATAAGCAGATTTTTCCACTAGCTACCGTGACCCTAGTCAGTGTAGAATTGTGTATTACTTATTAATAGCCCCCTTTCACCCCTTCACGGATTGCTGCCTTGTCGTGGCGAAGGGGCTTGAGTAATTCAGAGAAGCTATGGGCTATGCCGTGCAGGGACACCCAAGACGGACAGGTCATAGTGGAGAGTTCTGACTAAACGCGATCCACCTGGAGCAGGAACTGGCAAACCACTCCAGTATCTTTGCCAAGAAAACCCCATGAACAGAAACAAAAGGCTAAAAGATATGACGCTGGAAGATGAGCCCCTCAGGTCGGAAGGCGTCCAACATGCTACTGAGGAAGAGCGGAGGACAAGCACAAGTAGCTCCAGAGCTAATGAAGTGGTTGGGCCAAAGCCAAAAGGACACTCAGCGGCGAACGTGCATGGAAGTGAAAGGAAAGTCCGATGCTGCAATGAAAAATACTGCATAGGAACCTGGAATGTAAGATCTATGAACCTTGGGAAGCTGGATGTGGTCAAACAGGAGATGGCAAGAATAAACATTGACATCCTGGGTGTCAGTGAACTAAAATGGACGGGAATTGGTGAATTCAGACAATTATCATATCTACTATTGTGGGCAAGAATCCCGTAGAAGAAATGGAGTAGCCCTCATAGTCAACAAAAGAGTGGGAAAAGCTGTACTGGGATACAATCTCAAAAATGATAGAAAGATTTCAATACGAATCCAAGGCAGACCTTTCAACATCACAGTAATCCAAGTTTATGCACGAACCACTGATGCTGAAGAGGCTGAAATTGACCAGTTCTATGAAGACTTACAAAGCAGGGTGTCAAGAGATAAAAGGAACAACAGGTAAGTTTGGCCTTGGAGTTCAAAACGAAGCAGGGCAAAGGCTAATAGAGTTTTGTCAAGAGAACAAGCTGGTCATCACAAACACTCTTTTCCGACAACACAAGAGGCGACTCTACACATGGACATCACCAGATGGGCAATACCAAAATCAGATTGATTATATTCTCTGCAGCCAAAGATGGAGAAGCTCTATACAGTCAGCAAAAACAAGACCTGGAGCTGATTGTGGCTCTGATCATCGGCTTCTTATAGCAAAACTCAAGTTTAAACTGAAGAAAGTAGGAAAAACCACTGGGCTAGTCAGGTATAATCTAAACCAAATCCCTTATGAATACACAGTGAAATGAAGAACAGATTTAAGGAACTAGATGTGGTGGACAGAGTGCCTGAAGAACTATGGATGGAGGCTCGTAACATTGTACAGGAGGCAGCAACAAAAACCATCCCAAAGAAAAGGAAATGCAAGAAAGCAAAGTGGCTGTCCAACGAGGCCTTACAAATAGCAGAGAAGAGAAGGGAAACAAAATGCAAGGGAGATAGGGAAAGTTACAGAAAATTGAATGCTGACTTCCAAAGAATAGCAAGGAGACACAAGAGGACCTTCTTAAATGAACAGTGCAAAGATATAGAGGAAAATAATAGAAAGGGAAAAACCAAAGATCTGTTCAAGAAAATTGGAGATATTAAAGGAACCTTTTGTGCAAAGATGGACATGATAAAGGACAAAAATGGTAGGGACCTAACAGAAGCAGAAGACATCAAGAAGAGGTGGCAAGAATACACAGAGGAATTATACCAGAAAGATCTGGATGTCCTGGACAACTCAGATAGTGTGGTTGCTGACCTTGAGCCAGACATCCTGAAGAGTGAAGTCAAGTGGGCCTTAGAAAGCATGGCTAACAACAAGGCCAGTGGAGGTGATGGCATTCCAGTTGGACTATTTAAAATCTTAAAAGATGATGCTGTTAAGGTGCTACACTCAATATGCCAGCAAGTTTGGAAAACTCAGCAGTGGCCAGAGGATTGGAAAAGATCAGTCTACATCCCAATCCCAAAGAAGGGCAGTGCCAAAGAATGCTCCAACTACTGTACAATTGCACTCATTTCACACGCTAGCAAGGTTATGCTCAAAATCCTACAAGGTAGGCTTCAGCAGTATGTGGACCGAGTACTCCCAGAAGTACAAGCTGGATTTCGAAGGGGCAGAGGAACTAGAGACCAAATTGCTAACATGCGCTGGATTATGGAGAAAGCCAGAGAGTTCCAGAAAAACATCTACTTCTGCTTCATTGACTACGCAAAAGCCTTTGACTGTGTGGACCACAGCAAACTATGGCAAGTTCTTAAAGAAATGGGAGTGCCTGACCACCTTATCTATCTCCTGAGAAATCTATATGTGGGACAGGAAGCAACAGTTAGAACTGGATATGGAAAAACTGATTGGTTCAAAATTGGGAAATGAGTATGACAAGGCTGTATATTGTCTCCCTGCTTATTTAACATATGCATAATACATCATGCGAAAGGCAGGACTGGATGAATCCCAAACCGGAATTAAGATTGCCGGAAGAAATATCAACAACCTCAGATATGCAGATGATACCACTCTGATGGCAGAAAGTGAGGAGGAATTAAAGAACCTCTTAATGAGGGTGAAAGAGGAGAGCGCAAAAAATGGTCTGAAGCTCAACATCCAAAAAACTAAGATCATGGCCACTGGTCCCATCACCTCCTGGCAAATAGAAGGGGAAGATATGGAGGCAGTGACAGATTTTACTTTCTTGGGCTCCATGATCACTGCAGATGGTGACAGCAGCCACGATATTAAAAGACGCCTGCTTCTTGGGAGGAAAGCGATGACAAACTTAGACAGCATCTTAAAAAGCAGAGACATCACCTTGCCGACAAAAGTCCACATAGTCAAAGCTATGGTTTTTCCAGTAGCGATGTATGGAAGTGAGAGCTGGACCATAAAGGAGCCTGACCGCCGAAGAATTGATGCTTTTGAATTGTGGTGCTGGAGGAGACTCTTGAGAGTCCCTTGGACTGCAAGGAGAACAAACCTATCCACTCTGAAGGAAATCAACCCTGGGTGCTCACTGGAAGGACAGATCCTGAAGCTGAGGCTCCAATACTTTGGCCATCTGATGAGAAGAGAAGACTCCCTGGAAAAGACCCTGATGTTGGGAAAGTGTGAGGGCAAGAGGAGAAGGGGACGACAGAGGACGCGATGGTTGGACAGTGTCATCGAAGCCACCAACATGAATTTGACCCAACTCTGGGAGGCAGTGGAAGACAGGAGGGCCTGGCGTGCTCTGGTCCATGGGGTCATGAAGAGTCGGACACGACTTAACGACTAAACAACAACAACAAGCCCCCTTTCAAACTTTGGTTTAGTCCAGAAAAGTTGGAAGACTTGCCTTTTTTTGGACAGTATTGCCCAGAATCCCTCAACTTGCCTTGCTGGATGGGGCATTCTTAAAGTTGTATTTAGGGCTTCATTTAGATCATTAGCTGTCCTGTATTCGAAACTTTCCATTTAAAAAAAATTGGTCATGAGTTGGCAGAAGAACATGAACTTAGTAAATCAGATGCTTGCTGTAAGTCTTCATAGATTTGTTTGCTGGCCATTGAGGTTGGCTGTCCAAGGAGGTGTGACAATAATATGCATTTTTCCAGGTTCCGTAAAAGATCGAGTTCCATTGTATCTTCCACATTGTCCATGTAATTCCTGCAGCTGCTCACTCAGAACAGAAAATAAATCCAGACTTCTGTGGAGCTCTAGCCCTTTCCCAACTAAAAAGTAATCATTACTTAGATGAACAAGTAGGTCAAATTTGTGTGTGGAGGAACAAGTTCAGACCTTTGAGCAGTTAGGAAGGATTAGCATGAAATATTACAGTTGCATTCTTTTCAAAGACAATGGCCAAAATCTAGTGGTAAATTGCAACTAGAAGAGGCCCACGGAGTCAGTAGGGATTTGGTAAGTCAGCTCTTCCATAAGTTCCATTGATTCAAAAGGCCTACTCTAGTTGCAACTTACTACTGGATTTCAGCCATGATGTGACAATAACAAGGTCATTCTTCTCTGGTCATAATTTAATACTAGCAGAATAACTCATGTGAGATTTTTTAAGCTGTATGATCAAAGCTTACTTATCATCCTTATCATGGCTCTCATAGGCTAAAGCATGGCCTTGTGACCAGCTGTATAAGCTCAATCTACAGAAAACCAAGATACATGATTTCCTAGCCAGACTACTAGTGCAAAGATCCCCTAAGGATTCTGATCACTCAATCCCTTTGATCATTTTCCGCTTGTGATGTTAACCTTTCCTTGGCACTGAGCTGTGTTTGAGATTTGACTTATATTACAAAGGCCAGGTTAGAGGTGTTACCAATTTGACACTTAATTTCTGCTGGGGTAGAATCTGATATCAGAATTTAGAGGCAGCCTCTCAATCCCTCTTGAATCCAACAATCTCTCTCTCTCTGCCTCTCTAAGCATATTTAATAAACATCATATGATAATGTAAGGATGAAAGCCAGTTCAGGGCCCAGGAGATGCAACTTGGGAGGGGGATGAAGCATTTGGTGTAATGATTAGAGGGTTTCCTGCCATTCTGGGGGCATGGGAATAAGTGCACAGTTAGTAATAGCAATCTTTCCTCTCTGGGCTACCGAAGAACAGACTGCATTGCTAAGAGTGGGATGTGAGCAGGTTTGCCAAGTGAGCCATTTGCAACAGGGAACCATCATTGAAAGGATCCTGAATTGGCTTCTTAAACATTACTCTTCTCCATTATATTCTTCTGTGGTTGTTGAGGGAGAGAAGATTCTCCTGAACTTATAAGGTGCTTCCTGCCACTACTAAGAAAGCCAAGGCTCTGGCTGCAAGGCGCAGCCCACTATGGGAGCTGTGTTTGCCCCATCTCCTGAATGAGCCCAGCCTGCCAATGTTAGGGTGGGGACAATAGGGTTTATAAACCCTCTCTGCCTTGGAAACCAGATGGAGTTGAAACAGTGCCAAGGCAGGAGCTTGGAGCAAGCTAGGTCAACCCAGAGGTCTAGTGCTGTAGTCACACCTTGCTAGCTAGTGCCATTGGGACTCAGAAGGTATATGCACTAGTCCACGTGGTTGCCCAGGCAAGAGGCCCAGCTGCTGAGAGAGGCTTGTGGAATGTGTGGCTGCCTGGGCAGGGGGCATGACACTTCAGGGAGGACCAGGGAGCAGGTGGCCACCAGGAACAGCTGTGTTCCTGAAGTGTGAGCCCTAGGGATGTGAGCAGGGGCTGGCTGGCTAGGTTGCACCACAGGCTGCATTGCTAGGAAGTGGGTCTGGAGGCTGAGCTCAGGGGATCAGGAAAGTGGGGTATCAAGTGGTTGAGGGCTGAGGACAAAGGCCTTGGGGGTTCTGGTTTACACTGGGTGGGGCCCTTTCCAAACAGAGACACAAGAGGGGTCCATGGCAAGCCAGGGGTCATGTGTCACAAGGCTTGAGATACCCGAGGCATGGGGACTGAGGAGGATTGTATGGCTCTGGCTTCAAGCCTTGGTTCATGTCTGCTCAATGTCACAAGTAGGCGTCGGGCCCACTTGTGGGCCAAGCCTCTGAGTCTGAGGCTGGAATATTAGGAGATGGGGTTGAAGGGGAGATTTCTCCCCATTTGCTCTCCAAATCCCTCCCTCCCAGAAACAGTTGCTAGGATAGGAGAAAGATTGGCTAGCACTTTGTGCCATTAACTATGCATCCAAGGGGAAGAGGCCAGTGAAGTGGTCCAGTGTGAGAGTGTCAGGTCAGGGAGTCTGATGCCTCAACGCTAGAAGTCCTACAGAACTGTATAGATCTCTAGGGGGAAAATGAGAAGCCTGTTCATCACAGCTGGCATTTAAAACAACAACAACAGTTAATTCCCCAATGAAATCAGGTAATGTTTTCCAATCATATCAAAATTTATCTGGGCATCAAGGTATAAGTCTTCTCCTTGTTGCAATGATTCCAGGCAACATCAGCCTGTCTAATTCTATAACCTTTATTTATCTACATTGCTTCTACATTCCTTACGTACAAAAATATTTCAGAGTTGTTGAAAACATCCAAATTCTTACAGTGATGTAAAAACTTTAGGCACAAATGCTTTGAAAATATGTCTTGCAACTTGTGAAAAGCTGCAGGTATAAAACTATGAAAAGTTATAAACAAAAATACAGTCAAAAGCAAAATTTAACCTGTAGGCAGAACTTAAATCATGCTATGGTTATGTTTCAAGTTGTAGTAGCTTACATTCTAAAAATGTAGGCGCTTATAGCCTTAAAAGGCACAACCAAAAGCAGAGAACACATCACTAAAATACATACTTAAAAAGTGAAAAATATTATAGCTTTAAGTAATCTTTAGCCTTTAAGCATATTATAAATGACACACAGAAAGTTATTTAAGTGTTCACCTAGCCAAACCAATTAAAATCTATGGAAGAAAATTCATACTGTCCTTGCCTGCTGCCACTGTTGCTGCTACATGATTGTTACTAATACCCAGTGGTGTGGCTTGTTGATGAGTTGGATTTGTTTGTGTGTCTCCTGCCTCCCTATATTTATAATTCTTTCAGATGTAAACAATTGACTTTTCCTGGACTTGTAAGGACAGAGTGAAAAATATTTTTCAAAACGTAATTCTAATCTAATATAGTAATAGTAATAATACATAATTATGAGATGAGCTGTAAATCTGCCTCTATCAAGTAAAATTTGAGAAGAAAAAATGCCAATACATTTTGTGTTTAATTTACTTTTCCAGGGGTAGAAATGACCCTCCCTGTCTCTTCCCCCCCAAATCCCCCTTAGTGAAGAGCCCCTCCCCCTCCAGCCCAAATAAATACCTCCCCCATGGGCCCTGCCCTGTGCCCCACCTCCTCCCTGGCTCTCCTCCCTCACCTTTTTGACCCTCTTGCCTTCTTCTTCCATGACTTAAGTGGGGCCCAAAGGCATCTCCCTGCCTGGGCAGCTCTCTGCCTGCATCTTCTCTCCCCTCACTGTGCCACCATTGCCACACACGGAAGATCAGGAGACTCTGGTGGAGCAGAAGGTGGTGCTGCCACTGCCACTGTTGCAAAGCAACAACTTCTCAATCCTGCCATGAGCATTGGCACTCCCAGGGTGCATCTTACGCTCACCTTATTCAGGTCCCTTGGAGCTGGATAACTGCTCGGGTCCGAAGGGCTGACATCCATCCTCCAAAGATGGATGTGTGGAGTTGCAGAGAGAGGCAAGCAAGAGTGACTCTTTTGGAGGGGGCAGGAGTGATGTGCATGCATATAATCTGCCCAAAGCGGTACAGCATGTGGAGGCTCCATCAGGTTGTTAGGATAGACCCCATTCTCAAGAGTGTGGCAAAACTGTTCTTTTAAAGTGATCTAAATTATAGGCACTGAATATAGGTTTAAGTATTCACAGATATGCTGCTTCTGAATATGGAAGTTCCAGAAAATCCTCCCAAATCCTCCCAGGCTCCACAAACTGTTGGCTCTTACTCAGTTTCTCAGTGTTTAGCTGTTCACTAACTTTGAAAGCAGTATGAGAAACCTTCTGTCCCACTGGCCCATTTTAAATGCTAGATGGCCTGTTTTAAAGGCTTCCTGTTAATGGCCCACATTAAAGGCTGCCCAAGTCACAGATCTCAGGCCATTGCTTGGCCATCAGAGGCACACTGTTTCTGAACATAGAAGCTTCACTACTTATACAGCTTATAATGTTTAAAAAGATCACAGCGGTGAATCATATGTCATTCAGCTACACGGTCTGAAAATGGGGAAGTTGTGTTAATCCCACAAAGTTGGGTCCTGCCTCCAAGAAGAAACCTACAACTGTTCTGTTAGGGTGTCCTCACTGAAGACTGAGGGCTGAGATCAAGAGACAGGGGCTTGTTCAACTTCCATACGTTTAATGCAGAGGCTATTATGAACCCTATGAATCCAAATATGGAGCGGTACCACCAGTCCCAAGCCCTTCAAGGGATGTGTCATAAGATACATGCAAGGTGGTGTCCTCTGCAGCATCTCCCTATAAATGATATAACCTCATACTGCTGAAAGAATGTGCTGGCCATACCATCCAGCATCCAGAAGAAACACCACCTCCGGCTGTAGCCATTAGCCACCTCTAAAATGTCCTCTTACTTGGAGTAACAACAGCTAATGCTACTGTTAGGGTGTTTTAACCAATTTTTTGAACATGATTTACATACGCACACAGACACGCAGAAGTTAATTTTATGGCCACTATCCTATTGCAGAAATACAAAACGCGGAATAGCAAACATGTCAGCATTCCCTCACTTTAGCAGGTTCCTCATTCTGTGACTGATCTTGCAACCAGCTTAAGAAGGGACGCACAACAAGGAGTCAGCCCAGAGGAGGGGAAGGAATACTTACAAAGTTGTCCTTCTACTCCAAGTTTCTGCCATAAAATACTGGCTAATGCCTTTATTTCCTGTGTGCTCTCTCTCTCTCTCTGTGTGTGTGTTTAAATATACAGGGGTTGGGTTTTTTGTGTGGTGGTTGCTACCCATCTTCCCCACCTATATATTTCTCCTATGACTCACTGCTAATGCCTCATTCCCTCATCCTTTCCCCACTCGATACACTACAAAGAGCCAGCCTGGCATCAGAGGCATCTCCCTATGACAGTCCCCACCTCCCACCCCAGATCAGGGAGAATTAGTAGAATTGTACTCCCAGAAGCAGCTGGGGTGATGGTGTGACGCAGTAGGAGAAAAGGGTATTCTCAGCATTGAAGGTGCCTTCATGGATGCTCCAGTCATCATAAGAACATGAGAAGAACTTTGCCAGGTTGGATCAACATTTGGTTTACAAAGGCTACCAGCGCTTTCCACGTCTGGAGAAGCCTGACAACCAGGACATTGATGGGGATGGCTTTTCCCTGCTGTTTATCTCTCAGTTCGTGCAGCAAAAGAGAAAACAAAGAGAATAGGAAGTACGCGAGGGACTGGGCAAGCGCAGAAGCATTATAATATTCATGTTGTGCAAATGTATCCTTACTTTCTGTCTCCATAAATGGCAATATATGAAAGACTTGCAGTTTTGAATAGCAAACAAATCATCTTAACTGAACACAATTTTCATTTGAAAACAAGCTGTGAAGTTTACTGCTGAAATCTTCACGGGGAAAACGGCCCTGTGATTTATAAGTACTGTAGGAAGGAGAAGCAATTTGCAAGGTTCCCCATGAATAATGCAGGCTGACAATGGCACTCAATGAAATCACGGCGAAAATGAAGTCCCCTAAAGCCTCTTCATGAGTATATATAATATACACACGTGGATATATGAATGTGTTTTAATTTAAATAATTTACTAGTAGCATGGAAATTGCAGAAGGAGCCACTGATCAATGATTATTGTTGCCATTAACTCCACAAGAAATCTTCTTAATGAATAAAACACATTAAAGCCCATGAATATGGAAGACGATTTTGAAGAGTGTCTGCAAAGAACAGAATTAGGCTGGAGTAATTCTCCTGAAATGTGTCCTACTCAGAGTTTGCACAGGCGTGACCCAATTGAGGCAAATATAGAATGTCAGTCAACCTGCAGAATCCGAGCGATGTGCACACATTTTGAATTGTGAGCAGTAATGAAGAGGAAGACCAGAAGGAGTAGAAAGCCATTTCTGTCCACTACACAGGAACTCTGCACTGTAGTGAAGAACCAACATTTTTTTCCTGATTTATTTTATTTAGTTACTATCACTAATATATAGGCAACAAAGCAACCAAATTCAGTGACAGAAGTGTTGCACATATAACCATGTTTGCACCCATCAAAGAAAACCAGTAGCTCCACTATTATACTTAACTAAAAGCTTTATCAAGAGAGCATCATATCTGGATCATATTTCCTTCCAAAAATCAGTCTTACTGTTTGTATATTCTATAAAGGGAACACTTATCTTGCCTCCAGTCATCCTGCAATACAAATCTTATGTTTCACCTTCTCTAGCTCTACATCTTTCTTAACCATGTTTTGGTATTTATTCCTTCTGAGGTTCTCCATCTTTTAAGTTACCAAATAAGAATAGCTGTGTTAGCAAAACATAAATTCCATTGTGATGCCTTTATGAAAAGGGCACAAAAAGTGATGGAGGAGGATGTAGCAGACCAAGAAATGGATCTCATCATCTCATCTGGAGGTGTAGGAACTGAGAAGTTAGAAACATTGGTTAGGATCCAGTTGGTCCAGCTTGCACATGCAACTTCAATATACCCATCCTCAATATACTCAGACAAAGCTACAACATCTTGTTTATGATTAATTCAGGAAACAAACCCATCATCATACAAAAACAAGAACCCACTGTGCTATCCTCTGCCCAGTCTGCACATGCAGACCTACAAGATTTGGGTTTTTGCTGGCTGGCAATCTTAGCTTAAAGTCCATATTTCCTTTCAAGTATCGAGCTACTCTTTTGACAACTGTCCAGTCACCTGTGTTGGTGAATTAACTTTTCTGATCAGTATTCCTACAGCAATAGCTATATTTGGTCTGGTAGTAGTTGTTAAGGGAGGAAAAAAGCTTCCCAAACCTGTTCTGTTCTGTTGTTGTTTGGTAGAGGTTCACTTTCTTCTCTACCTTTAAGAAAGTATTGCAACAGTATGGACATCTTGGAGGCCTAATGTCTCCATAAGCTCAATTATCTTCTGGTTTAATGAATATGAGCCATCTGCCTCTCTTTCAATTTGAATGCCCAAATAGTATTGGCATCCCCTAGCTCTTTGATTTCAACCTCCTTGCTAAGCCTGTGTATAGAGATGGGCACAAATTAAAAAACGAATCACCAAACTGAAATCTCCATACTTCCGCAGGAAACCTTTGGCTATTAGTCTTGCCTTATAGCACTCCACTACTCCATCTACCCCTTTCTTCACTTTGAACACCCACTGGCTTTCTTGGTAATCTCTTCTAGAGACATGTTGCTGTCATGATTGCATTGCCCCAAATCTTGTTGGGCAACTCTACATCTGCAAGCATGCATCTTGTCATCTCCAAAAGAGATCTTAGCTTCTTTTCAGCTGTTAGTGGGGAAATCCCCTTGGGTCCTAAAGAGAGTCTTCTTCCCACTTATACTCCATGTTAGAAGGCATGCAAGGTTTCCACAAGCTAGTCCTGAGCTCCTTGGACTTTTGAGATATTACATTCTTGTTTTCTTGTTTCTCTTTCCATTTGTGCATCCTTGATTTTTTTTTCCAAAGTTTTCAGAGACCTGCTTTGGCTGGAGGAGCTGTTAAAAAATTTTGGAATAGAGGAAGACACACAATTCTAGATGATGAAAGACAACCAGAGGTGCATTAAGCTGTCACAAAGTTAGAAGATGAGTGCATGCACCAGACACATTGGCACGAGGCCCTGCCTGGTGCATGACCTGACTGATAAAGGTACCATCCAGACGACCTACTGTCCTGCTACAGAGATGACAGCAGATATCGTGATCAAGCCTCTTCCAAGTGATCATTTCCAGAACCTGCAAAGCAAGATGGGACTTGAGGGAGGTTGCATGCAAGTTTGAGAAAGGGTGTTGGAATAATAACAATGTTGCATGCTTTGTAACATTGGGAAGAAGACTCAAGGGAATTCTCTCCTCTCTTTTTCCCAGTAACGAATTAGTCCCTTTTCTCTGGGCTTGGGCTCGACTTTTCCCTCTTCCTGTTTGCTCCTGCTTCTGGTGCATGTTTATCTCTCCTCTTTCCTTTTCCTGACCATCGCTGAGAAGAAACATGTAAAACTCTGCTCCTGCCCAGCTGAAATGTTGGACTGACTATGCCACATATTTAAAGACAGGGATTTCTTATTTTTTTATTCTTCCTTTCTCTTCTGATTCTAACTGAACATTGTGAGTAAAGATTTTTTTATTCTTTCTACCTTAAGCTAGTTGTAGAGTAATTTCTTGCATACAGAAAGGGGGCTGGGTTGGAAGCTGATGTTTTAGCTATACTCTCTCCATGTTCCCCCTGTGCTGTAGCTGGTTTATTCTGATACTTTATACTCTGCTAACAAAGGAAATCAACCAAATTTCAGAAAAATGCAACATAGCTAATCTGCCCCCACTGTTCCTGAAGCTTCTGGTCTTGAATTGGGCTAGTTAGTCACCTCCATGTCCATCAGCATGATACTGCTCAACCTCAACTGTTCACATCTATTTATTCCTGAACGATACATCTGATGCAAATGGTCTTCCTTGAAAGCAAAGAATGAAGCTCAGGATATATATATATCCTGAGCTTCAAGCGAAAACTTGTTGAGTAGTAATGAACTAAATGGACAGCAGGATAAGCGGTACACATAGGCTTAAATTGTGTTGTGCAGCTCCTCATGCGCAATGGTGATTAATTTCACAGTGGCAGCAAATTGCCACAAATGAAAGTCTTCCTTTGGTAATCTTGACTTGCTGATGAATTGGTTGCATTGTGTGCTCTCTAAAATCACCTTTAATCAGCACTGATTTGCCTTTTAACAGAGGTAATTTGCCACTGGCGATGACATCCTCCCCATTGCACATGCAGAGTTGTGCATCAGGATTTTAGCTAGTGTTTCTAAGGAGGTGATATATTGTTCCATGATATTGCTCAGCAAGTTAGGCATCTGATTGTGGAGCCAGAGGTTGGGAATTCAGTTCTCTATTGTGCCCCCAAGGAGAGCTGACCATCGTCCCAGGGCACCCCCAGAAGAAGGAAATGGTAGACCACTTCTGAGCACTCTCTACCTAGAAAACCCTAAAAAAGGGTTTCCATAAGTCAAAATTCACTTGGTAGCACATGATGATGATGATGATCTGCATGAGTCTGCTTGTGATTCTTAAAGGAGTAGCACTCAAAACCTGCAGTTTTGTGAGGAGTGCAGTATGTCCTAAACGGTGTGAGCACCTCTTCTGTATCTTTTGAGCCATTACCTGCAGGAAAAACAAAGGCATTACAGACATCTGAGACTTCCTCTCAACCCGGAGCAAGAAACTGTGGTGGGTTTATTTATTTATTATTTCAATTTGTACACCGCCCCATATTGTGAACACTCTCTGGGCAGTTCATAACATGACAAATCACATTAAAATCATCAGTACAAAATATAGTATACAATAAGTACCATGAAATAAACAAAACACTGACATTAGCTAAATACCTACATTTAAATAGAACTAAACAATTTGAAACAAATGTGGACATCTCTTGACAGTGGTTAAAAACACGAATAAAAGGCAGCTTTAAGTACTTCTGTTTTAACTAATTTCCTGAAAACTAAGAGGGTTGGCACCTGACAAACCTTTGTTGGAACCTTGTTCCAGATGGAGGAAAGGAGCTACTCGTATGACTGAGAAAGTGCTGTTTTTAGGGTTGACTTTTCTTGACCTCCTTAGGTGTCATCATTTTTAACAGCACAGACTGCGTGGAGTGGGAGGGTTGGGTACCTGTTGTGTGTGAGAGAGGTTCCAAGTATCAAGGTTCTAAATTCTTAAGGGCTTTACAGGAACTATGAATTGGGCATGGAAATTAACAGGGAGCCAAAGGCATGCCAAGACTGGGGATATGTGTTCATATCTGCTGGTACCTGTAATCAGTCTGGCAGCTGCATTTTGGAACTTCTGAATTTCTGTACTGACTTCAAGAGCAGCCCTATGTAAAGAGCATTACAGTAGTCCATTTTAGACATTTGTTGTTAGGCAGTTCTACTTCAGGTAGGGGCACAGCTGGGTAATCAACCAAAGTTGATGAACGACAGTATTGGTCACAGCAGATATGTGCACCTCCATAGAGAGAGCTGAGCCGGTTGGATATCTCAGTGGTTTGATGTCTGGCTGTGGGGCCAGAAGTTAGAAGTGCAATTCCCCACTATGCCACCAGGGAAAAGAGCCAGTCTGTGAAGTCTTGGGAAAGCTAATTAGTCCCAGGATGCCCACAGAAGAAGGGAATGGTAAACCACTTCCTTGTATTGTCTATGCAGAAAACACTGGAAAGGGTTGACATAAGTCAGAATCAACTTGACAGTACACAATTATTATTATTAGAGAAAGCTGGTTCAATAACACACCCAAGCTTCAAATCCAGTCCTTTAGACAGAGTGTAATTCTGTCAAGGCCAAATAAATATCCCTCTAACTGGTCTGATGATCCTCGATCTTACCTAGATTCAGTTTCTGTTTATAAGCCCTCATCCAGTTCATTATTGAGACTAGTCATTGCTCAAGGTCCTATACAGCATCACCTGCAAATGATGAAAAGGAGTGACAGAGCTGTGTGTCATCCGCATCTTGATGACAACGAAGTCCAAATCTCCACATGACTTCTCCCAGAGGCTACATATATGCATTGAAAGCATTGGCAAAATGTCTGAAATGTCCCTGAGGGACCCCATAGCAGAGATCCCAGGAGGTGGACATTACCTCTCCAAACTGTCATATCTGAGATTGGCCCTTGAGGAAGGACTGGAACCATTGAAGAATGGAGCTCCCAGTCCTAAACTTGATAGCCATCTCAGAAGGATATCGTGGTTGATAGTGTAAAAGGCCACAGAAAGATCAGCAGAGTTACAATCCCCGTCTGCCCCCTCCCCCAGGAGATCATCTTGCAGGGTGACCAATACTGTTTCAGTTCCATGGCATGGCCTGAAGCCAGATTGAAAGGGATCTAGGCTGTCTATTTCCTCCAGGAATGCTTGCAGCTAGTGGGCCACCACCTTCTCAATCAACTTGCCCAAGAGAGGAAGATTAACAATGGGCCTATAGTTGTTAAAATCATAGTTATGTATCAGACCATTTAAATAGTCTCCTTTAAATGGGAAGGTAAATAGCCCTCCCATAGGGATGCACTAATGATGTGCATAGCCGATCCCCTGAGTAAATTCTTTGCTGATTTTAAGAGCCATGTAGGACAAGAGGAGGTGGCTCTGCAGCATGCAAGTGATTTGTCTACATCCCCAGACCATACCACTCATTGTTTGACTGCAGTGGGATACAGCCAATAGCTTTATTCTCAATGTTTCCAGTTCTCAGCCAAATATCTTTGGAGGATGAATAAAGACGGATGCCGGAAAGAGTGTGTTCATGATTCCTTCAGCAACGATAAGCCTTCAATTGTGATGAAATTGAAACTGGCTTGTTGTTGTTGTTGTTTAGTCGTTACGTCGTGTCCGACTCTTCGTGACCCCATGGACCAGAGCACACCAGGCCCTCCTGTCTTCCACTGCCTCCCGGAGTTGGGTCAAATTCATGTTGGTAGCTTCGATGACACTGTCCAACCATCTTGTCCTCTGTCGTCCCCTTCTCCTCTTGCCCTTACACTTTCCCAACATCAGGGTCTTTTCCAGGGAGTCTTCTCTTCTCATGAGATGGCCAAAGTATTGGAGCCTCAGTTTCAGGATCTGTCCTTCCAGTGAGCACTCAGGGTTGATTTCCTTCAAAATGGGTAGGTTTGTTCTCCTTGCAGTCCAGGGGACTCCCAAGAGTCTCCTCCAGCACCACAATTCAAAAGCATCAATTCTTCGGCGGTCAGCCTTCTTTATGGTCCAGCTCTCACTTCCATACACCTCTACTGGAAAAACCATAGCTTTGACTATGCGGACCTTTGTCGGCAAGGTGATGTCTCTGCTTTTTAAGATGCTGTCTAGGTTTGTCATCACTTTCCACCCAAGAAGCAGGTGTCTTTTAATTTCATGGCTGCTGTCACCATCTGCAGTGATCATGGAGCCCAAGAAAGTCAAATCTGTCACTGCCTCCATATCTTCCCCTTCTATTTGCCAGGAGGTGATGGGACCAGTGGCCATGATCTTAGTTTTTTTGATGTTGAGCTTCAGACCATTTTTGGCGCTCTCCTCTTTCACCCTCATTAAGAGGTTCCTTAATTCCTCCTCACTTTCTGCCATCAGAGTGGTATCATCTGCATATCGGAGGTTGTTGATATTTCTTCCGGCAATCTTAATTCCAGTTTGGGATTCATCCAGTCCTGCCTTTCGCATGATGTATTCTGCATATAAGTTAAATAAGCAGGGAGACAATATACAGCCTTGTCATACTCCTTTCCCAATTTTGAACCAATCCGTTGTTCCATATCCAGTTCTAACTGGCCTAGACCCCCTGTAATTCTGTTTTTTATACGTGCAAATCAAAAAATTCCAACATATCTGTGTCTTCTATAAACCTCTGTGTCTTCTATAAACACCAGTATTGGTATGATCAGATATGGCAAAGCTCAATGTTTACCATGACAGAATTGCTAAACAGAGAAGGAGAACGACACCACCCACAGCTGCATTCTCACCAAGAAAAAACAGCAAATTTCCTGTGTTTGGAATTTAAATGGTAATCTGATAGTTTGAATAGTCTTCCTTGGAATATCAGCTAAATTGGACAAATGAAATTGTCTGTAAAATACAGTAACACTGCGATACAGAGCTGCAGGTATAAACTATGCAGAAGCCTCTGCTCTAGGATGCATTAGATATGCATAGTTACCTCTGCCTCAAGGTAAAGTAGAAATGGAGGAGAGAAAGTCAGGA
The DNA here is from genome assembly GCA_037013535.1 of Intellagama lesueurii. Classification (NCBI taxonomy): domain Eukaryota; kingdom Metazoa; phylum Chordata; class Lepidosauria; order Squamata; family Agamidae; genus Intellagama; species Intellagama lesueurii. The sequence goes on along the minus strand of JBAJHW010000002.1, from coordinate 127,000,592 downwards.
TGGCACAGCTATATATTTTGTAGAGAAACACAGAAGGTCAGAATGCTGCCGTATGAATGGAGAAGACTAGGTGGAAAGACAGAAAACGAAGCAATTATTGAAGCAAAAAAGCTTTAGGTGAGAAGCCAACAGGAGACTCTGAGAGATGGAAGTCCTGAATGTGAATGAGCTGATGTATAAACAAAGAACAAGGTATACCTGAAAAAAATGTTCCATACATTTTAATTTCAAAGGCATTTACCTGGCAGGAATACTCATCCCATGATTAGAATGATGACAGCTTCAGTATACTGAATTTTCAATATGACAGTCCTGCCTTATCCAGTTTTCCATTTTTGACATGGATACAGTCTTCTTTATTCTAATCAGCAATGCTTTGTGTTCATTCTGTGTGCTAAGGTCTTCACTGTATATAGAACAGAGCTGAGCCAAAGTAATTTCAGTTCCATTATTATTCATTTTGGGTGTGTTTTCTTTCTGAATGTTTTGCATTTTATGTCAAAGTCCTACAAGGAAGCATGCTAAAAACTCTAGGAGGCATCTTTAAGTTTCCAGATGATTTCATAAACCTTGTATATTCCACAGGACATAGCCAAAGGAAGTACCAAGTCTTGGGAAGCAAAGATGCCATGTTAAGTTTTTGTTTGCATGAGGATATAACTCACATAATTTGGGCCGAAATTCAGGCAGTTACCTGAAAAATATTTAAGTACCTGGCATTTTAGAAAGTGACATTGAAAGAGGATCTGAAAGCAGCTGAAACAAAAACATCATCAGAGACAGATGGGATAGCGCTATTTCAAGTTACAGAGACTTGGACCAAAATCCCAACAAGAATATGCCAACAAATATGGAAAGCAAATCAGTGGTCCATTAGGCCCAATTCCATTGAGCTCAAAGACTCAATGAAATATACATTCCAATACCAAAGGAAGGAGATGGCAAAGATTGTAGTAACTGTAGGACCATCATAATAATTTTCCATTCTAAGAAAGTGGTACTCAGGATTTTATAACAAAGACTTTAGGCTTGTCTAGAAGGCCAAATTGGATCAGACTGCATTAGGAAAAATTATGTTGCTTAAAGTCAGTTAAGGTTGCATAGAGATGTGTGGTCTAATCTTTGCATCCACATAGAAGCATCAGGTGGTTTTGGTTCAGGAGAGCACACCTCACCTCAAGCAATCAATTTTAGTATGAGCAAGTTCTTCTTTTCCTTTAAATGAAAAAAAAACTGTTAAAGGGAAAGATTTCTAAAGACCATTAAGCAGGTGGCTGCCTGTCTCTTTGACGAAGCCAGTTAATGCTCTTGAGAAACAGAAATCTTTTGGTTTGGCAGGGGAGAGGGGAAATCTTGTATCTCTTTTTAAAGTGTTGCTAATGTATCAGCAGTGCTTTGCAATGCCTTTAAACCTCTGCCAAAGCATCACTGATGTGCTGTATCGGTTAGCAACCATTAAAAAGAGATGCAATTTGATCTCAGCAATCACACACAGTTGAATTAAATGAAAACAGGGCAATCCTATCTGCACCTAAAAAAAATTGTAGCCCCCGACAGGGACCCTAAGAGGTGTGAATAGGAATGCTCTGGGGATGGCCTGGTTCATGCTGGCAATTGCATTTTCTAGTAACTGGCAAAAGAAGAAAACCACCCCACCCCTAGAGCAGACTAAACAGGAGGAGAAATTTCTGTGTTGTCACCCCATTTGTTACCATATGTAAAGTGAGAAATGAATGGTGTTCAAGATGGATTCAGAAAAGCAAGAGGCATTGGAGATCATATTGCAGATTTATGTTGGCCACTAAAACATACCAAATAATTTCAGAAGAAAATCAGTCTGGGCTTTATAGATTGCAGCAAAGCTGACTTCACGGCTTATAAAAAACTATTGATTGGTTGATTTTTAAACAGGTTGTGCAACAACATTTGATTGTTCACATGCATAACCAATACTCTGGACAAGAAACTACTGTTAGGACAAATGTGGAAAACAGAATGGTTTGCAGCTGGCAAATATGTCAGACACCAGTGTATTTTACTTCTGCGTCAGTTCAATCTATATTTAGAACATATGGGAAAAGCTAGATTGGATTCAGATGAAGAATCTGAATCCAATCCAAAATTGATAGATGAAACATAAATAATTTAAGATACGCAGAGGACACTATATTAATAGCAGAACCACCACTAGCTGTGCTGGCTGGAGTTTCTGCAGTCCAAGAACAACTGGATTACCAGAAACTGGGAACCACTGCTCTAGAGGGAATTCATATCATAGCATGATGGACTGTTAGATAATGAGAATTACAGCTGCAGCTCATTTTGATACCTATGAAATTTTAAACTTTGAAAAAAAATCTCGGTTGAGGGAAAAGCAGGTGTCAACACAGAATTTGGGGTGAACTGGGGATGGGGGCTGAAAATTTCTCACACATGTCCAAATTGGCACTGGTGCTTCCAACGGTAGTTGGATTATCCTTCAGAAATGACCTCAGGTTTCTTCACTGTTCGTAATTTAATTTAAATAAACAAACGGCACATGTGTTACAGAATTACAGCATTTTAAAACAGCCCTGAAGTTAAACTCATTACAATGCAAACCCTGATGTTTGGCAGAGGAACAAAAAATAGTAAAGATCAGTAGAATGAGATTTTTTGTTTCTTATAAAGCTTTTCCTTCAGTTTCGTTCTGTACGAGAATCCTAACTGTGTTTTAATCATTGTAGAAAAAATAAATAAATGTGTCAGGCGGTATTCCCTTAGCAAAGGAACATCTGCTATCCTCTCCTATCACTAGCTAGTCCAATGAAGCAGCCATTAAATGTTCGGTCTCTATGGCAGTGGTTGCCTATCTTGAGGCCCCAGATGTTGTTGCACTACAATTCCGAGAAGCACTGATCAATGGCTGTGCTAGCTAAGGCACCTGGGGATTTGTAGTCCAGCAATATCTAGGATGCCTTAAATTGTGGTCATCTCCCAATACTTCTAAATGTTACATTTAAGCAGCGCTTCCGAGTAGATTCAAAGGATAGGAGGCCTATGTGGAGTTGATTCCATATAGGAACACTGTTAATGTTGACTTGTTCGAAGCTTGCAGGATAGTAAATACGCCTGGCAGATTTGCCCATAGCCATTGGAGACAGAAGGGCGATGAACGTAACAAAACGAAATTGCTCAATTTCAGAAGCAGCCAGCAGTGTGATTTATTTATGAATTGACAACTGAATTATCAGACTTTTACAGCAACCCACAAAAGTTGCTCTCAGGAGGTCCCTGGGTGGCTAAGTCCCCTGAGAGTCGCAGATGGATAAAATGCTAACAGAGCTGAATTTATATCTGCTAATTAAGTGAACAGTTTAGCAAAGGAATGCCAGGAGAGGCCACAGACCCTGCATGTGGCAACCCACCAACTGTCCTTACCGCTTCCACAATCCAGTCTGCTTCAGTGGCAGCCAAATTGCTTTTTTTTAAAAAAAAAACACATGTAAACAAGACATGTGTGGGATAACATGTGAGAACCGCATTCCTAGAAGAAAGGTTTCCATTAAAACAAGCTGTGTGCACTCCCGCCACACCTTGTTCATTTGGGAACAGGAGATTTTGCCACTGCAACATATTCAGCGGTGACAAGAACTGCCACTTTTGTGCAGGAACAATGTGAGGGAAGGACTGTGAACCTTAGAAGGATTATTAGGCTTCCTGCAGGCTTCTGGGCAACTGAATCTTCTCATAAAGAAGGCACATGGCCCCTCCCCACATATTGTTTACCAGTTTAAAAAGAAGAAGCAGATTTTTTTTTTGCTGCTGCTGAAGAAGTTGCACATTCACAGTAGGGGTTTGGTGTGGCTCTCAGGGACCTAATGGAGCCACTCAGCTTCCAGAAGACCCACCTGTCTTCTAGTCTCTGCTTCTCTATCAACTAGCACTGGAACAGTCAACAAAGACTACGTGGTGCATGATGTTCAATGAAATTGCCCTTGCTTGTAAATGTAATTAAGTTGTGTTGTCTGCTTGCAGCCTCTATGAAATCAAATCACTTTATGGGCTGAGTAGTCCTATTTTGGGCTACACAGCAAACCATGAGAGGCTATCCAGTTGGGAAACATGTCCACAGGTTCCTCTAGCTTAGGATTGTCGTGTTCAAGCTGAGAGAACCTCTTCTGCATATTAGGCAAATTATTTGCTCATGCCATAAATCATTTGATGGCACCCTCTGCCACTTATCTCGTAACAAGTACAAAAGCCCTCTTGCTTTCGTGTAATGTTATTTTCCCCCCCTAAAAAAATCAATTAACAATCTTTTTCATGTCAGATCTATACACCGCTGAGTTAAGTAGGGCTCACTCCTGAGTAAGAAGTAATAAGATATAGAATTACCTCTTACTCACCTGAAAGATAAAGTAACTCTAAAAGAAGATTATTGAGCCTCAGAAATGATCTGGGAAGCTCTTGCAGAGAAAGACAGGAGTTCATGTCCATATATAAGCTAGCGCTATGCATATCCACAAGATTGATGGGTTACTTCATCAGTGTAAAACTAAATTTGTCACTGGCTTCTCTTAATGGCCAAGCAGAATGACCAACATCCAACTGTGTAGCTCCATTGCACAATGGGAGTGATGTCACTGGCAGTGGCAAATTGCCACTAATTAAAAAGTTCCTTTTTGATTTTTGTGTGTGCATGATTTGCATGCAATGGCACAAAGTTTCTGAAATAAAAAAAAAGGAATTCTTTCATTAGTGGCAATCTGCTGTAGGCATCCTTCAGTCTCAAGAGACTATGGTAACGTGCTCTGAATAGAGGTCTTGGAACAGCGTCTAGTGTGGCTGAGAAGGCCAATTCCTTCCACACTGAAGACAAATACAATCTGTCCCCTGTCCAGCTCCCTGGTTTTGCTGGTTTCGGGACTGCCTCTTTGCCTCAGCCTGCTGAACAAGTGTCTCTTCAAATTGGGAGAGGTCATGCTGCGTTTATTATTAAAGATTAAAGAGCTTTCCATCTAATCTAGTCCAGAGATAGACACCTTCTGTTGCAGTTCCAAAAGTGTGCTTCAGCATGACAGCAAAAAAGATCCCAAACAGAGTCAGTGTGAGGACACAGCCCTGTTTTACTCCACTTCGAATGTCAAAGGGATCTGATGTTGAGCCATTAAAAATATTTTGTTGTTGTTTAGTCGTTAAGTCGTGTCCGACTCTTCGTGACCCCATGGACCAGAGCACGCCAGGCCCTCCTGTCTTCCACTGCCTCCCAGAGTTGGGTCAAATTCATGTTGGTAGCTTCGATGTCCAACCATCTCGTCCTCTGTTGTCCCCTTCTCCTCTTGCCTTCACACTTTCCCAACATCAGGGTCTTTTCCAGGGAGTCTTCTCTTCTCATGAGATGGCCAAAGTATTGGAGCCTCAGTTTCAGGATCTGTCCTTCCAGTGAGCACTCAGGGTTGATTTCCTTCAAAATGGATAGGTTTGTTCTCCTTGCAGTCCAGGGGACTCCCAAGAGTCTCCTCCAGCACCACAATTCAAAAGCATCAATTCTTCGGCGGTCAGCCTTTTTTATGGTCCCAGCTCTCATAGCTTTGACTATACGGACCTTTGTCAGCAAGGTGATGTCTCTGCTTTTTAAGATGCTGTCTAGGTTTGTCATCGCTTTCCTCCCAAATTAAAAAATACAGTGCCCTTCAATTTCCTCATGAAAGGACCTGAAGATGTTAAGGAGCCGAGGTGGACATCCAATCTTGAGAAGTATTTTAAAAAGGCCGTCCCTGCTAACCAAATCAAAGGCCTTTGTAAGATCTATGAAGGCCACAAAGAGTGGCTGTTGTTGTTCCCTACATTTCTCCTGAGGAAAAATACCATGTCGGTGGTGGATCTATTAGCTCGAAATCCACATTGTGATTCTGGATAGACTCTGTCTGCAAGCACCTGGAGCCTCTTCAGCACAACACGGGCAAGCAGCTTCCCTACAACACTGAGAAGAGAGATGCCACGGCAATCTGCTGACAGAGCTACATAACAGGACACAGGCCAATAAAAGGTAGTGGAAGGATAGTGGAAAGCTGGTATCGTACCAAAAAAAATGGACAAAACAGTGACTGAATTTTGCCTTGCATTTGGGCTTCTACATGTGCTCAAGATGTGGTTTTGACATTTAAAAAAAATCCCTGGAAGTTGAGGATGTGGGCCACATGATAGCGTGTACAGGTAAAGGTAGTGTGTCTAACAACAACAAGTTCTGACTTATGGCAACCCTTTCCAGGGTTTCCTAGGTAGAGAGTACTCAGAAGTGGTTTTTCCATTCCCTTCTTCTGGGGCAACTCTGCAACTGTGCAGCTTGCCCAAGGCCACACAGGCTGGTTCTTCTCCCACAAAGTTCACTGTGTAATCAAACTGCCAACCTGTGGCTTTGTAGCCAGGGGTGCAACTCACTGAGCTATCAAGCTAGCATTTCCAACCTCTGAGTAAAAGCCAGCCAAACAAGCAATATGGCAGCCCTGTTCCAGGGCCATTTCCAGCAGCTGAGCTTAACACAGCATGTCTTGGAATGCTGAAAAATATCCATTGTAGTGCTGAAGCTGGAAGGTCTGATGTGAAGTCACTCTGACTTAGGTCTCAAACTGACAACTAATAATACTGGGATTTTTGGCCTTCCCTCCCTTTCTGTGGTTAAACTGGCAACCAAACTCCACATTTTGGGGACTTCTGAGGCAATTTAACAACAAGCCATGCAAAGCTACTTCTCCCCTGCCCTCTGTGCTACAGTTTCACACGGCTAGATCTCCTTCTTCATTTGAGATACGTGGCCACAGTGGAAGACATGACCCTGTGAGCTTGGTGACAGACGCTTGTTTGTACCTGAGGGACAAGGCATGTCAATCTCCAGCGCACAGTCAGGCCCTATGACTCTTTCAACAGATCTGGTTATTATTCATGTTTTTGTTGCTGCTGTCACTCATGAGAAGAGCTATTATGCATTGAGAATTATTAAAATGATCTTAGGGATGTTGACATTCATTTTGTTTGTACAGTCTACTAGATTCAGCATGCAAAACAATGAGGGAAATATGACATTCTCACAGCTTATGCCATTTTTTTTCCTGCTCCACAGATTTTGTTTTTAAAGTCATTTTTATAATCTGTGCGAAATGCATGCTTTCAAGAATAAGGTGGATGAGATTTATAAATCACACACTATTCAGTGATTGTCTTTTGTATCAAACTAAATCTGGCCACATATAAAATAAATATTTATGAAGACGAAAATCCTCTGCCTGAATCTTAAATGGCAGTAAAAATATTCTGTGCACACTCTTCTCCCTTGCCTTTGATTGCCTTCAGCTTAAGATATTCTCCACGCTCTTTCCTGAGCCGCACTTCCTCTGCCCCCACAGCCCTGATTCTATGTAACATGCACATGGCTTTGGCAGTGGAGAAAGCTCTGCAATTCAGGGGTCGCTGAGACACACACACACCCCCATTGACTGAGCCACTGTCTTCTTTCAGCACTGACCAAATGACCATCTTCAGTCACATTAGAGGCTCCTGTTGCCCCATGTTCTCTGTCCTATGTGCAGTTATCCACTATTGTGCTTTCCACTGTAGGCTCAGAACAGGGAGACCCAAGTTCAAATCTCAGCTTCCTCACAAAACTTATTTAGTATCCTTGAACCAGTCAGTGTCAGCCAAACCTATGTTACAGGATTGGTTTCAGGTTACTATATAAAGCAGGCATGGGCATTGCTGATGCATATACAGGAATCGCCCTAAGTGTCACATTGTCATCTGATTTGCAGCAAAAAGGAAGAGGGAAGTAAGGTTTTTGTGAAGAAATTGGATGGTGGTGGTGGAATAACATGAGATTTCCTCCAGAGATACAGATTGAATGTTTCCCACTTTCCAATACAAATCCTTCCTAAACCCACTCCCCACTAGCTGATATAGCTGTTTTGTTTCAGTTTCAATGGTCTACACTGTAGTATGGAATAAAATTCATAGCGGAAATTGGAAACTTTCCTTTTTGAATTGCAGTACCCAGAATCCTTCAGCCACAATAGTCACAGACCATGTTGGCTGGGAGATTGTGGGTGCTGTCGTTCAGGATAAAAACTTTGCCAATCTGTAGTGCTAATAAATACAGATGTATGTCCTATGCACTTTAACTGAATTGTAAGACTTTTTAAAGTTCCATGTCATCAAATCACCTCCAGTGTATGGTGACCCTATGAATGAACAGTCACCAAAATGTACTGTCCTCAACAGCCCTGCTCAGCTCTTGTAAACTCAAGACTGTGGTTTATTTTATGGATTTGATTCATCTCATATTTGTTCGTCCTCTTTTCCTGATGCCTTCAACTTTTCCCAGCATTATTGTCTTCTCCAGAGAACCCTGTCTTCTCATGATGGGCCCAAAGTAGGAGAAACTCAGTTTCAACATTGAAACTCTAGAGATAGTTCAGGCTTGATTTGTTTTGGACCCAGTTGTTCATCTTTCTGGTGATCCAGGATATCTTCAAAGGTCTCCTTCAGCACCACATTTCATAGCTATGGCTGTGGTTTCCCTGATAGAGGCTCAGAAGGGCAGCAATGATGGAACTAGAGAAGTCATCAAGTGCCAGTGACACATCCTTACACTTGATGACTTCTCTAGTTCCTTCATTGCTGCCCTTCTGAGCCTCTATCAGGGAAACCATAGCCATAGCAAACCCTGAAAAGAACAACCATAAATCAGAATTGACTTGACAGCGCACAATTATTATACAGTCTTGAGCAGAGCTCCTACCAACAAAGTGCATTTTAGAAAGACCATGTTCTACATTAGTGAGTCCAACCTATGATTCAGTTTGCAGATTTTAGTGATTATGCCATACTGTTGCTTTGATTACTGTTCTTATTTTTATGTTCTGCCTTTCATCACACTGCTGTTTTAAGGGCTGATCCTTCAGATAACTGCTTTTTACACTTTGCTACCATTGTAAGTGACCTGGTTAACATCACAGTAAGCTAAAAATTCTGGTTCATCCTGGATAAGTAGTATGTGCTACCAGATCCTTCCCACTTGTTGCACTTAAACAAACTGTTGATTTTTGGTCTGTGGTTTATTTATTATGTGGACAAAGCTTATTCTCAGCCTTTTCCTTCTTGACAAGCCAGAGATTTAATGCTAAAACAACAACAACAACAACAACTCCTTGGTTATTTCCCTGAAATGCCACAGAAAAGACAATCTAGAGATTACTATTATTTTGCTATACAATTACTATGATCGGACATTGTGATAAGAGAACCATGGCCATAAGGTACCGTATTTTTCCGTGTATATGACCCCCCAATGTATAAGATGACGCCCTAATTTTTACCCTTGCCGGAGGCAGAGGAGCAGTCAATGGGCAGTCGCGAGGGGTGGCCCAGCGCGGCTGCACCTCCGCCTCCATTTCCTGCTGCTGCTGCCTCTGTCGCCCAATCATCTCCTCCAGTGCAACTGCCAGGGCTTACCTCCGGCTCACATCGCCGCCTTGTCCCCTGCCCGAAGGAGACGATCTCTAGAGGAGGCGATCCGGCAGTGGTGGCGGCAGTCAATGGGCAGCAGAGAAAGGCGGCTGAGCACGGCTGCTTCTTTGCCTCAGTCTCTGCCTCGTGCTGCTGCAGCTGAGCCCACGAGTGGTGCTGGAGGAGACTGCAGCAGCAGGAGGAGGCGGAGACTGAGGTAAAGGAGCAGCTGCGCTCAGCCACCTCTCGCTGCTGCCAATTGACTACTGCTGCCACCGCTACTGGATCGCCTCCTCCAGTGCCATTCACGGGCTCCCTTCGGGCAGGGGACAAGGCGGTGACGTGAGCTGGAGGTGAGTCCTGGCAGTGGTGCTGGAGGGGACGATCAGACGGCAGAGGCAGCAGTAAATGGGCAGCTGCGAGAGGCAGCTGAGCACGGCTGCTCCTCTGCCTCCGTCTCCTGCTGCTGCCTTCCGTGTATAAAACGACCCTCAATTTTTCCTCTAATTATTTTAGGAAAAAGTGTCATTTTTTACATGGAAAAATACGGTATGTAATCCATTTAGCTGCTCCACCTCTTAGCAGGATCAGTTAACTAGTGTGGCGATCAACCTGCTTTGGCTCATGTAGCAGGTTATTTGCATATACCAATGAGAGCTGTTAGGAGGCGGAGCTAGAGAAGGGAGGGGTGAGTCAAAGAAGAAGAGTGAGGAGTTAGTCAGAGGAGAACAGTTAAAAGAGGAGTGGAGAGTTTGAAGAGATAGATAGTTTGCGAGTTTGTGTGGTAGAGAGTGATTTTAGTGAGTGTACAGTCAGAGTGTTATCTGTATTAGTTAAGTATAGAAGAGGTTAAAGGAATATACCGTATTTTTCCATGTATAAAATGACACTTTTTCCTAAAATAATTACAGGAAAAATTGAGGGTCGTTTTATAGATGGAAGTAAGGAGGGGGGGAGGGATCAAAGCACTTTGATCCCTGCTTTCCCCCTCCACGTTTTGCAAAGAAAGTGTAGGGGGAAAGCGATTCCTGCTTTGCCCCTACACTTTCGTTGCAAAAAGCTGCTTTCCCCCTACACTTTTTGCAAGGAAAGTGTAGGGGCAATGCAGGAATCACTTTCCCCCTACACTTTCATTGCAAAAAGTGTAGGGGGAAAGCAGCTTTTTGCAACAAAAGTGGAGGAGGAAAGCACTTTCCTCACAAGAAAGTGTAGGGGGAAAGCAGGAATCAAAGCACTTTGATCCCTGCCTTCCGCCTCCACTTTCTTGCAAGGAAAGAAATTTTGGGTTAGAAAAGGTGGGGGCGTCTTATACACGGGGGCATCTTATACATGGAAAAATACGGTACTGAACGCTTTGTGTAACTTTAAGAATGTGCTTAAGAACTATTCATGAAACAACTTGTAACCAATAAACCTGTTCTTATTTCAAAGTTAAGTACTGAATGAACCTCAGTCTTTCACAGTAAACATAGTTGGTAAAGTTGGTATAGTTGGTAAAGTATAGTTGGTAAAGAGATCACCTGGTGGCAGCGTAGTAAAGGACGTGCTTTACTACTGGGTGCCTGAGATTGGGTACATAATCTAGGTACACGCAAGAGGCACGTCAGAGATTGATGGTGAGCGACCAGGTACTGAGACAAGTGATGTTAGCTTGTAGGACGGTCGTGACAACTAGCATGCATGTGCATATTAGCTGGTCCTCAACAAGCTGGAATTCTCTCTAATATGGCCATTAATTTTTTTAATGCTGTACTGTTCAATTTGTTGTTGCTAGGAGTGTGCAAATACGAGCCATTTCAAAATGGTCAAACATATTTTATATCAGACCACAACCTATTATCTTCAAGCTGATTTGTCAGTCTGTCCAATCTGATTTGTTTCTGAATATTTTAAAGTATTTGTACATGTTTGTTTTTGCCAAAATAATGGGGGAAAATGGAAATGGGGATTCTGGCCTGAGATGGGGGCAGGGTATGAAACTCAGTGCTATCCACTACTGCTCAACCTCCAGACAAAGCTCCCCTTTCCTTCCTTCCTTCCTTCCTTCCTTCCTTCCTTCCTTCCTTCCTTCCTTCCTTCCTTCCTTCCTTCCTTCCTTCCTTCCTTCCTTCCTTCCTTCCTTCCCTCCCCCCAATCCCCTTAAAATAATGCAATTTACTCAACAACAAAATTCTTCTAAAGGTGAAGGAATAGCCCTCTCCTACTAGTAACTTTGCTGCTCCACTGGATAGAGTATTGGATGGCTGCCATTGTGTCACCTTTGCCACTTACCCCATCTGGAACACAAGCAAGAGAAGAGAAGAGAAGAGAAAAGAAAGGCAAAAGGTTGCAGAGAGAAAAGCCAGCAGGCATTTTTAAAAAATAAAGTACAAAATGGAGATGCAAGAGGATAGCTTAGGTGCTATTCCTAATGCTACTGTGACCTATCCCTCCCAAATCCTGCACTATGGTACATGTTTCACACACACAGAGAGAGGCACTCAGTCAATTGGACTGAGACCTGCAGCAGAAAAGAAGAACATTTTTTCCAATATACACTCACCCTAGCTCCTAGCCGATGGCAATCTCTGTTCTCTCAAACGTGCTTGCCTAGAAAAATGGCCATTCATCACATAGAGAGGTGAATTCCCTCCCAGGGGCTCCACAATTGGGGTTTCCACAAGGACTTGGGCTTTTCATTGGTGCCTGAGTTGTCAATCTTCCTCTTTCCCCACTGCCTTCCAACTTTTCCTAGTATGATTGTCTTTCCAGTCTACTTTGTGTTCTCATTTTATATCCAAAGTGCAGTAGCTCCAGGTTAGTCAAGTTAGCATCTAGGGAGATTTCACACTGGGCTTGATCTAGAAACCAATTATATGTGTTTCTAGCAGTATCTATAAAACATTCCCTCACATTTTTCAGTTGTTTTGCAAAAACAAACAAACAAACCCAAATGGGTCACTTTGGTTAGCCAGTGGGTAAAGCCGTTGTTAGTTTGTCTGACCATATACACTTTTATCCTCCCAGTAACTTCCAAATCCAGAGGAAAATCTACACAGGTTCAGATTCACTGGAGTTTAAATTGCAATACTGTGATATTTAAAGCCCATCATAGTAGGTAATGGATGGAGGAAAGCAGTAGACCCTGCAAAAAGTTCTCCATTTCAGCCAAGGTGATGTGCTGAGCAACAGTCTTCTTCACACATGGACGGACAACTTTGGTGGGTCTTGGGTCAGTTTTCTGCCCCATCATGCTCTGTAAGCCACAGGGACTGCCAAGAATACCAAACAGTGGCAAGAAAAGAAAAGAGAGAGAGAAACAAACAGAAGAAAGCAGAAATGGCAATCAATCCATATCCAGGTTTGACAATATAAAATAGTGCAGGGGTGTTTGTGTGTGTGTGTGATCTATTTAAAAGGTGGATCACCAGTGCTGGTGGCTTCTGAAGCTGCAATTTCCCTTTTCTTAAAAATATGGGAGTGTAGGAAGGCTGAGGCCACAAAATCAGCGTTCCGGGGCTGCATTTGTCCCAAGGGCCCTTGCCCTAGAAATACGCAATCACAAAGCACAAGTTAATTTGTACCTCCTGGTTTGCCAAGTTGGATTAACATGGATATGTACCCAAAACTAAATCCTTCTGTGACTGATCTTCAGCGTTACAGCTGAGCTACATTATATGCTCCATACATTTCTTTTAAAAGGTGCTTCCTCAAATGGTGAAATATGTCTGTCATACCATGTGATTTTCCTCACCTACGTATCTTGCTTTTTCTGTGGTTTGTTTGATGATTGGTTCTTCCAAGGTAGATTGACAACTCAAATTGCTGAATCAGATATCTCTGAGGAAATCCTGTTCTGGGAGGGAAGATGGGTTAATAATAGGGAATATCTCTTCCATACAACGCCTCCTTTGATCCTAAGTGACAAAACTGCTGCTGATCCAAGACTTGTAAACCTCTCTTCTGCTTAATGCATGGCACAACGTCATGTGTGAAACTGTGAAGTTGCCTCTCTTTATGTGTCTCCCTGTATGGTCATCAGGGTGAAGTAGCAGTGGAAGATGGAATCTCCATTATTTACTTTATAAAATCTAGTCTGGTACAGTTCCAACGTTATTAATAATAACAATTTCAGTGCCCTATAAATGTAAAATGGTTAGTATAAGTGTAATTAATCATAGTAGGCTGCAGATTCAAAGGGAGGGATGAACAAAATTTAAACTTAGTACAGCATCACAGAACTCCTAGTGGAGGAAGTGACTTTGCAACGTTCTAGATTTTTCTTAACATTTTAATTGTTTGCTGATACCTCCTGGGGAATCTTTGTCCTACTTTCTGAACAATTTTATAATTATATAAAATTCTGCATATTTCATGGTTAAAGAAGCAAGCTCAGTGAAGCTTCATAAAGGAAACAAGCACAAACTAATGGCACGCAGCAGGAAAAAAGGGTTTTCATCTTCAGAATATTAATAACAGTGATCACAGAAAAGTGGAACAATAGAAATGTTCTCAGAGCTGCTGAAATTTAGGGACATCAAATGAGAATTTAGTAGATTGCAGAATGTGTCACTCCTGGTCTTCTTCCTAATTGCCATATTCATTAAAAAGTTACACTTCTCCCTGTTAGCAAAATCAAAAGGAAAAAAGGGGGAGGGAGGGGGGGGGAGAGAGAAAGGCACCATATTGTGGCACTTTAAAAACTGAGAGGTTTATTTCACTGTGAGCTTTCATGGATCAAAATCCACTTCTTCAGGCACAAGGAATGCAAGTACTGTGTCCTCTCTGTTTATATGTAGCCCCATGATGATGGGAATCAAGACCAGGCAAGGATATGGATGAGAGACAAAATGGCAATTTATCATTTAAGGCAGGAGTGGAACAATTAAGATATTCACTACTTGAAATTGCAGGCTATAGCCACAATGATAAGCCAGGTAGATTTGGCTGTCACAGAAATGCTCTACCTTCACAAGTTTTGAGTCTCTGTCTTGTGGTTCAGAGTAAATCTGGTTATATCAGAGAGCCTGGCTGTAAAAAATAGACTTAGTAGTAAGTTTTGAATGGAAGCTGGAGGTGTGTACATTGTGTAATGGTTTGGTGGGTTTCTGATGTAATGAAGTGCTGATGTTTCTTGTGCAGCTCCACAGTGGCATCCAGAAATAGTATCTGTTGTGTGCACTAACCCAGGCTTAGTTTGGTGGAAGGATAAAAGTTATTGAACTTGTTGAGCTGGCATTTCTTAAATTACAACTCCCATTCAAGGTGGTAAAAAAGCTAATGGACCGAGCCAGACTGGTGCCCAGGAACAACTTGCTACCAGACAGGTCCTTCAAGGAAAATGCCAGAATACTATTTGTTGTCACCTGCACCTCCCAACTGGGACCACTAAGGGAAATCATAATTGACCTGCAGCCCAATTGTGGAATTGGCCCATACTCACATGCAGGCAACCCCCAAACCTAAATGACTAATGATTGTTGAAATACAAGAGGCAACACAAAATGGAGACAGGAACAAGATCCTGTCACAAGCCCAAAAGCCAGCTGTCCCTCCACATAGCAGCCTCCACCATCAAGGGTCCCAACAATGGCAGTCTTATTTACTTGTTCATCCTGTAATGTGATCTATACTGCCTTGTGCCAGCAGTGCCATTTCGTTTCCACATAGGACAAATGGGATAATTGATTAATATTTTGTATAAATAGTGTTAAAATGATTGAGGGAGTACAAGAAACGTAACCCTGGAAAAGTGAGATGTGGTCATTAAATGGACGTTTGAACAGCAATGCGATGAATGTCTGTTTGAGGTGAATCCAGCTAATTTCACCAGACAGGCAAAATACATGCAAGAACTATTGGCTCCACAAGATAGCACAGCTTACTGTCATACACTGCAGGCTTGCAACCCTGGTAGAACCCATAGAAAGTACATATGTTTCTGTGCTACAGTGAGGGCCAAAGGAAAACACTGTAACCCTGCTTTGATGGCAAAACTAGAATTGTTTTCAAAGCAACCTTATCAACATTTTCTTCAGTACAGACCAGTTCACTGGAATTTCCATTTTATCATTTATTGGGGCTGCCAGGTAAGTGTGCAGATCTCTACCTGCTTACTTTAATTAATCAAAACATTGAGAAAACTATAAATATACACAACAAATTTGTTAGCAAGAAGCAAACAGGAGGCTACACAGCAGCAGACTTCATTACCAGAAGCAAGCAATACACACAGATAAGGAGATAGTGGATTTCCCCGCATGATTCAGACTGTCAATGGCTTGGATGAGAACTCCTAATATTTTTTCACGTGGGTCTGGATATGCTAAAGTAGTGGTTCTCAACCCTAGGTCCCCAGATATTCTTGGACGAAGACTCCCAGAAGCCTTCACCACTAGCTGTGTAGGCCAAGATTTCTGGGAGTTGTAGTCCAAGAACATCTGGGGACCCAAGGTTAGGAACCATTGTGCTAAAGGTTATAATACTGAAAACCAACACTTTATGGAAATGTGATCTTTATCTCAGAACTGTACTCTTTGCTTTTTCATATACTCTGTGCCTTTTAAGGCTGTAAGTGTAACACTTTTAGGTTCTATGGCTCTATTTGTTTCCTTAGATATCTATTGATGAATACTGCAAACGCAATTTCACAAAATGAGTCATTTCTTATTCAAAGTTATATAAAAGACAACACGAGCAATTATAACAACAAAATGCTACAATTCA
The DNA here is from genome assembly GCA_037013535.1 of Intellagama lesueurii. NCBI lineage: Eukaryota > Metazoa > Chordata > Lepidosauria > Squamata > Agamidae > Intellagama > Intellagama lesueurii. Next base: position 126,984,407 of record JBAJHW010000002.1, on the reverse strand, counting down.
TGCACCCAAGTCCTCAGCAACAACACCAATACAGAAGTTGCTTGTAAAATTGCAAAGTTCAACTATTCTTTTGAGTTCAAATTCAGAACAATTTTTTTAAAAAAAATCCAAGGTATCTTCCTCAGCTGGGTCAAGCATCCATAACATAGAAGAATCTGCTCCACATGCAGAGTCTTCAAAACCCTAGACTAAGTTGGCAAGGGCCTTAGCAGTCTAAGTGACAACAGCAGCTCTAGCTTCTTCAGCTCTCCCACTCTTTCTGATCCATATCTCGTACTTACAGCTCACTCTTTCTTAGTCCCACCCCTTTGGGCTGAACCAATATTTCATAGGTGTTACATAATCTCATGTATTTTGGGACTGAAATATGATTTAAGTGCTTGTCTGTAATATTTATAGCTACAAACTTATAATTAAAATATATTTTCTGACTTAAGTATTTGCCTGCAACTTAAGTTCAATTTTCATCTACTTGTACCTAATACCTGTAAAAGTGATTTATTTCTGTAAGATGCAGTAAATGTGCCTGTAACTTCTCAAAATTTAGATGTTTTCATTATTTTTTTAAAAAAATAAAATATGCATAGGAGCAATCAGATAAATAAAACTTGAAAACTGGGCAAACTGATGTTGCCTGGAATCTTTTTTTTTTATTGGCCTGGGAAAAAATAGAATGAATAAGATGTCACCATGACTGAAATAAGGCTTATTTTCATCCTATGAAGAGAAATAAAGCATTTAAACAATGAAACAATTTATACTTTGATACCCAAATGAACTTTGATGTGATTGACATAGGTATCTGATCTCACACTGGAATTAACCCTATAAGGGAAAATGTCAGTGTGACAATCCCCCACAGAATTTAGCTACCAAGGAGTGATATGATCTTATAGTGTTCTGAGGACTTTGCTTGCATTTCATACATTTGACCTTGACACAATCCTTACTCAAAAGAATGACTGGAGAGGAGTTTGACTTTAGGAATGGCAACACAGAGAAACCATTTCAGAACACTTCAACCTCCCAAAACACTATGTCATGGATCTCAAAGCGGCTGCTTTAGAATAAAGAAAATACAAAGGAAGACTCCAGAGGGAGATAGCAGAAACTGGCTACATAAACAATTGGGGTTCAACTCTAAGGGATTTAAAATAGCATTGTTTCTTAGTGTGCTACATATATTTATAAACCAGCTTTCTGTAATATTTTATGGGTACAAAATAATTGTCTCCCTCAGCATACTCTGACCTCTGCTGCAGAAACAACCCTTAGCACTCTTGTGACAGCCAAACGTACCTGCCATTTAGCTTATCTTGACTATAACCTACATTTTCAAGTAATTAATGCCATGATAGTCTCATTCCTCTGTTATTGATGCATTAGCTGGCTTGCACAGCTACACTGCAAAAGGCTGATGATGTCATCAGCTGTGGCTATTTTTCAGAAACAGAACATTTCCCATTCTTCCCCTCCCAACCTCCAAGGTCCTAAGGATCCTGTGGGATCCCTTTCATTGTGGGGAAGCCATTGGGGCCATGGGAGGGAGCCAGTTTTCAGTTTCCAAAAACCACCGCAACTAGAATAACTTTACCAGCAACCGGTTGTGTTTTTTAAAATTAAACACTTCCCCCATTCCAAGGCCCTCAATGATTTTCCCACGATGAAAAGGATTTCATGGGAGCCTTGGGCCCTTGTGGGGGGGGGGGTTGGAAATGGTTTAATTCCCAATAAATAAAGGCACAGTGAACATCAGTTAGTAGTTTGTTTTTACCATCTGCATTTCACTTTATTTCTACTTGCTGCTACTTGCTGTGAGCCCTATGGAAAGAGTTAGATAAAAACCAAATTAAATTGATGAGTAGATATAAGCGATGAGATGGGAAAGCTTCAAATTTCTCTTCTGCCATGAACCATCAGGGTAGCCTTAGGCATATCTCTGTTCCCTTTCAGAGACCACCCCCTCTAGGAAAGACTGTGCCCTGGAGCACTCAATATTTATGGAAGGATGGTGCTCTATTTTGCTGACATAGGAGGCCACATTACCTTTGTGTTGATCCGAGTATGACAAAGGAGCGCTTTTTAGGATTCTAGGTAAAGGCTACACAGCTGAAGTGGATCCTGATGAAATTAGCTGTTGTCCAAGTAAGATTTTTAGCAAATGAGAGCTTAGGTATCTTAAAGTCTTGGAACCTTAGCAACTCTGATTGCTCGCCGCTTGTCTTAAAGAGTCTGTGTGGCTCATTGATGATGCCTCAAGGTTCTTCAAGGCTGAGGAGTCTGGGAAGATTTCAGAAGCCCTTCTGGGGGATGAAGGCAGAAGAAGAGGGTTATTGATGTTTCACATATGGTTGGGACACCTGGAAGGGTATCAACAGTTCCTCAGGGACTGTAGGATGGAATTGTGACCCATCTGGCTGGAAGTGCTCTTTCAGATTTCACCGTTTATGCAGAGGCCAATCCGTGTTTGCTACTTTGACTGTAGCTCTTTCAGTTGATTTTTGTGCAGTAAATGGTCCACAATTAACTCACATCTACCACACCTAACCTTCCATTATATGTGAGAGGAATGGGGAACCTCTGACTGAATGCAGTCCACTGTGGGTTTCCGTGCAACCTGCAAGCTTCTTTATTATCTCAGTGCTTGGAGTAGGATTTGGGGAAGTCCATACTATCTTGCCCTGAATAGAGGGCATACAGATTTGAGTCAGCCTGTCCTTTAGGGGCCAATCCAATCCACTCCATCCCTGGATCCATAATATTATTTGTGTGCTTCTAAATTGCTGTTTAAAAGATGAAAATATTCTTCTGAATGGTGTGAAGTGAAATAGTTACGATCTGAGCAGGGGGGCTGCGCAGTGCCCTAATTGTGCGCCTATTCACTGAAAGCCGATATAACAATCACCCTTACACAATCACTCTCTCTCTCTCTCTCTCTCGCTGACACACAGTGTAATAATATTTTAGAAATGCTTAGTAAACTGAGAGAACAACAAAAATATTTCAGAACACCAAAAAAGTATCTAAAAAAAGGGGACACAAGTCTTTTCCTTTCCCCAGTTTGCAGCCATTACCAGGACCCACTCTCACCTCCCAGCATGGGCTTTGGCATGGCAATGGGCAGTCTCTCCCATACCTACAGACAGCTTTCAAAATCAGTGATAAACAATGTACCCAATGGCACACTCCAGGCACTGGTAGCTTGTTATTGTATGCTGTCAAGTCTATTCCGTCTTACAGTGATCCTTTTTTTCAGGGTTTTCTAAGTGTAGAGTACTCAGAAGTGGTTTACCATTTTCTTCTTCTTCTGTGGATATGCAGCTTGCCCAGGGCTACACAGGCGGGCTCTTCTCTGGGGACACACAGTGGGGAATCAAACTCTCACCCTCTGGCTCTGCAGTCATGTGCCTGACTCATCGAGCAATCTAGTCTTGTGCTGTAATAAATCTGTGCATCCTTAAGGTGACATAAAGTTTTTTCCCCCACATTGCTTTAACATTAATCAAGTCGCTCACAATTATCAAAACACATATGCATAAATCATACATTAAAAGGTAATATAAAATGCTGACTGAAATGTATTTCTGTTGCTTTTTTATGGATTGAAGGAAAGAAATTAATTTGGCTAACATCTCATATTGTACCATGCAGGTGTAATTTTTCAGCATTGTTTGCATTTTGCCATATTAAGCAATTCCTGGACTCAGGGATATTTTGCTCTATAGAGAAAGACTGAAACAAGCCACTATTTTCTTTGTTGCCTCTTTGATCCTTTCAAAGCATGACACAGTTATGAGTGCTTGAAATTAATAGGTCATAATCCCTTTCTGTGGGAGCTCTGAGACCTCAGAATAGAGCTCCACTGGATTAGATTAAGTTTTAGGGGGGTTCTTTGTTTCACCTAAGGTCAGGTGCTCATCCTGACCAGAGTTTGCAAACAATGCATTACTTCAGTAACATGTTAGTTTTCACGGTGGTGAATAATTAGATGGAACAGAGTTACTTTGGGGTGTGTAATAAACATGGTTGTAATTCACTACTTTTAAAATGTAACAAGAATATGTCTCTTTTACTCACTACTCCCCTGAGCACTGTGGGGAAGGAGGAGGGATCACACAGGAAGTTAATATACTCTCTCCCACCATCTTTCTTTACACAGGAACGGGAGCACGGAGGCATCTGGGACCTGTGACTTAGGCATGCACGGCCCAGGACTGCTCATGCCAGCGCAGGCAAGATGACTTGGTTTAAGTGAGTTGCAAGAGAATTCGTGGCATCTGTTAGGTCCGAAGTTGGTTTCTCACATAAAAGGCTGAGATGGAGTGGGTAGCTTGGGCTGAATCTTAGAAGTCATCCCTGAGATATGTGGAGTCAGCAAAGCTTAGAAAATGTATTCCATATCAATCCCTAGAGTCTGTGAAGGTTGGGCAGAGGCTTCATAGCATATTAAAAGGCTCCACAGGCAAGCCCCCCACCTTGCATAAGTTGGTTACTCAAAGTATCTTGGTTTCGGGTACTGCCTCTCCATTTAAGAGGGTTTCCTGTGACTCTTCCAGGCAACTTGGCACTGAACCCAACAGGAATGTAATTTTTCATTTTGGATGCTTTATCCTGTTGAATGTACTCAGGAAAGAACGAGGCGGTGGATGGAGTTATGACGGTTCAGTTTCTCCACTAAACAGGATACTCAGAACACTGTTTCTCTACCGAATTTCAGCACGTGGTGCGTTTTGACTACAAATCTGATCCTATCTCCATCTGGATGGGAAGGGGGGGGGAGTCAAGTTTGAATCATCTAAGAAGAAGGTGCCAAGGAAACTTAGCTTTAGGATGGCTGTCACCTCTGTCAGCCCCGCTGTGTCTCCTTCCCTCGCTGCTGCTGGTACCACTAGGCTCCTTATCCCCCCACCCTCACCCATCACCTCTGCTAGCCTCACTCTTTCTCCTTTCCCTCCTTGCCTCTCTACCTGCTGCCACTCACCTTCTATTTGGAATGAACCCAATGCCGGTGATACTTGGGACCAGGTGGTTTGGATGTACAGAGACTGGGGGAAGAACTCCCTCTGTCCAAAGGCATCTTCGTCTCCCGCTTCCTTTTTAAAACTACAGCAGTGTTGGGAGAACTGGGGCAGATGGAATGAAGTCTTCCCCCAGCCTTCCTATTGATCCAGCTTCTAGGCCCTGCTTTGCTCACCCCCACCCATCCCTGACACAGAAGTGAACAAAGGAGGATTTTCAGCTGCTGGACAGCCTGTTTTCTTATTCTAATCAATTTTCTCCAGACTGCTAGCGGGAAGGAAATAAAATGCCATCTGCCCCTCCAGAACATCATCAGTCCATGGAAATCAAACAGGCTTGGATGTGAGTGACTTGTTTTCCCCAAGTGAACAGGTGTGTTGTGCTGGTAACTTTATGATTGCACTCTTGTGGTGCTCTTGCTCTTTGTGTTAGATCACTTTTATAACTTCCTTCTACCAAATCCGGCTGACTTAGCTAGAGTGCCTGAGATCCCATTTCATCTGATCATCAGTCTGGCCCATGTTTCACTTTACAGAAAGCTTTTATAATTTGCCTCTAAAATTTTTTTATCCTAATGCCGAAATCATCCATAATTAATGTTCTTCTTTCAAAGAGTGAATCGCTTCCTCAGTGCCTGACGAACCCAGCTTAATTTTAAAAGGTAAATATTATACTTGGAGCCATTTTTATATTCTAAATAGGGATTACTGAGTGAGATTCCAGGCACCATTCAAATAGTATATTGGAACAATCATTTCTGGGGCAATTTTCTGAAATTCATCTATTATAAACCTGTGGGCAGGTTAGCATTAGTGTTACAGTCAGGGAATATTTTTCTGAAAACACAAAAGTGATTGAACAGCACGCAGTAATTTAATATGTTCTTAGAAGAGAAGAGGAAAAGAAGAATTATGATCTATGTGTACTTGACTACTAATTATGAATGTTGATTAAGTGGGTGATGCAAATGCAAATTAATAATAATAATAATAATAATAATAATAATAATAATAATAATAATAATAATAATAATAATAATAATAATAATAATAATAATAATAATAATAATAATAATAATAATAATAATAATAATAACCACACTGCAAAGTATTCCACGTAGCGGGTTGCCTCTGCTCAGAGGATGAGACGGATATTGCATTTTACCTCAGAAACGAGAAACCTGACCTCATTTTCTAAAGCCTTGGATATCATCCCAACTTACAACAATGGGAACATCAACAAACACATGTTATTTTGATAAAACCGAATAAAATTTGCAGGCAAAGCAGTCCTTCTGGGAAGATGAAACCTGTCAAATGTCAAACTAATAGCTGCTGGCTTTTGTGTGTTAAGTGACTTGGCAGTATTGAGTGTTTTTCAATACACATATAAAGAGGCGCCCAAGCTAGAAGCAGTAGCACAAATAGCAAAAGGATCTGAATGGGAGTGGGTGGGCAGGAGACGGTCTCTTTGGATTTGCATGTGAATTGGTGAGCTTGCTTTCGAAGGTCACCTTCTGCCTTTTTTTCTCCTCCTGGCTGGAGAGAGGCAGACTCACCTGGCTTCTCTGTGATAGTGGAGCAGAACTGTACACATAGAAGCCAGCTGTGAGGATTCTGTAACCCAGTTTAGCCCTCTGTCTCCTGCACTACACCTGAATAGATTTCCTGAGGCAACAAACATGACAATAAACAAACATATATGTACTATTTTTTTATGTAACTGTGTGTTTCTGGAGTCATTGCTAGTGCTCATTCTACTCTTCTAGCAGAAATAATAAACAGTTTTAGAGCCAGTACATCTCCTCCCCATCCCCTATTAAAACTGGTTTTCTTGGTAATTGAGAAGTTTTAAAAGACATGTCTTTGTTGGAGTATGAGATTTTCCTCACCTCTGTATCTTGCATTAGGCATGTTGCGACCCACCCTGGTCATTAGAAGGTAAACATAAGCTTACTCTTGAAGATAAGAGGCATTCATCTCTGAGGAAATTCTGTTGTGAGGGGATGGGATGATTAGACAGAATGTCCATTTCCTGTAACGTCTAGTCTCATACGTACCTGTCAGTCACAGAACTACAATCTTTGCTTGCCCCCCCCCCCCCCCATTGCTTTTCTGGTATTTTCCATTTACAGAGTGCTTGTGCAGACTTTTGTGTAAGATTCATGAAAATGTCAGGCTCATACTTCTGAATTTAAAGGCAAACATTCAGCGGTAATCAAAATAATGGCTCTGCTTGTGATCATCCAAGCTTTTCGCACATACCTATTTTGTGAACAGACAGTCTGGTCCAAGTTTAGTAGGCTAGCATACTCCTATATGTTCAGGATCCACCTTGGTCATCTGCAAAGACCTCTTCATTAGTGGTTAAGGTCTATAACGAAGTTGGTGCCACCAGCAAGCAAAGGCAGTCTTACTTTCAAAGGACATATCCTTATAAAACTGCTCTAATGTGTCACATGGGAATGTTAAAAACTACATCCCCAAAGCATGCAGCCAATCCTTGTGGGACAGTGAATGGTGATACGGTGTCACTTTGCATCTCAAGCAGAGTTGTAACTAGCTATTTGGCTACTCAAGGCAAGCAGCACCTTCTCACACCTTCTCTGCCATAAGAGAAAGTTAATGATTTTATAGGGAAAATGGGAAAAGCAAAGTGTGCTACTTATATACCATCCCATAGCACTTAGACAACTCTCTGAGCAGTTTATAATTTAATTATGCAGCCTTGCACATTGCCCCCCCTCCAGCAAACTGGGCACTTATTCTACCAATCTCAGAAGGATGGAAGGCTGAGTCATCCTTGAGCTAGCTACCAGAGCCCAGTGGGATTGAGCTCAGATTGTGAGCAGAGTCTTGATTGCAGTACTGCACTTTAACCACTGTGCCCCAAGGTGAATGGAGAAGGGAGGTGTTGTCATTTTTTCCTAATACTGACCTATAGATTCACCTCTAGATTTTGATGCCCCCTAAATTTCCATGTCCTGGGACAACAGTCCAATCATTCCACTCTAGTTACTACCCTGTCCTCAATCCAGATAGATTGATATATAAACTCACCTTGGATAAGAGAAACAGTGCAGCTCTACCTTTGCCTTCTCCCAAACAAACGCATCTTCAATGGGTTGAGAGAGCTGTGTCAGGGCCATCTCACCTCCCCCACCCTAGGTTCAAGTAGCCCAAGGTGGATGAGCTTCCAAGATCCAAGGTCAGGGTGGGGAGGCACCCTACATTCCTCTTATCTGAACAGCGATGAGAACCTATTCTGAGGTAAACACTTCTTCATCCTACAAATGGTGCTGCAGGTTAGCAAATGACAGTGGAGATTTCCCGTCCCTCAATCTGTCATAAGTTAAAAAACCGAAGTTACCACTCCTGACAGTAAGTTGGTTGTATTCAGTAAAGTGACCATCTCAAAAGGCCACTTCTGCAAATCTAAGGAGTTTGAACATTAAAGTATGGACTTCTGCATACCTCGAAAAGACAAAGCTAGGTCATGTGGTAGAGGGGGTCCACATTGGCTAAAGCATTAGGAGCATCATCAAATTATTTTAGAGGACATCAGCTGGCTATATCTGAGGGGGGGGGTGCCCACAATGATAAAAAATGGGGAAAACGCTGTGGTATTAGGATGTGCCAATTCACTTTTTTTTTCTCTTTGACCACATAACATGAAGGGAAATGAGAATCAGTTTCCTCCCCTCCAATCCATATTTTTAACCTTAGCCACTGTGGCTACTACTTTTTTTTTTAAAGGATCCTCCCACATTGGTTCAGGCATGTGATTGCTTGAACTGATGCAGAAAAACTCACCACCTGTAGCAGCACACAGCTTCTTCTGTCTTCCTCTCTGCCCCATGACCTAGCTTCCTCTTCTTTTCTAAGTACACATTGGTTCCTTTTCTTTTTTTTCTTTTTTTACAGTGTCTCCTCTGTCTCTGTGAGCAAGACTCCTCTGTCTATTTTCACAGCTTAGGAATGGGGCTTCTCTCCTACAGTAAGAGGTTGTTGTTGGGCTTTTTAAAAAAAAGGTAACAAGATGAGGAAGTTAAGGAAGGAAAACCACATTTGCAACTTATTAGGTTGTTCCTTGTAATTATGTCACCTACAGGGCTATAAATAGAACTAGAAGCAACCTGCCAACAGGACAGTCCTCATCTTTGCCTGTGCAGCCAAGACAACCCAAATTCAGGGAAATCCACAGGAAGGAAGAGACCTTGAAGCCAATGAAATAGATGGGATGTGTGTATTTTAGCACAGTACAGAACATGGTTGTTATTCTGGTGACAGAAGGCTTGTGGGAGAAACAGTGGTAGGGGCATCAAGCAAAACTCCCTCACCTTCACATTGGGGCAAAAATCAGGTACAAATGAGCTATGCAAAAGGACTCCAGAAGTGGGAGGGATTGCAGGGCTGAAAATGTGTATCAATGCTGCCTGTAATCTGCAATTTTATTGAGGGTCTTTACATCCTTTCATACATAGTTTCTTTAGAGCTTTGCCTTCTGCCTCCTTACCTTGACATTCACATTCTGCTTTCACACTGAAAATAGTCTCCTATATATACGTTTTGTTGACCTTGGGTTTTTATTATTCTTATTCATATTCACTTGAACGCTCGAGCCGCTGCTGAGCTGAAGCTTCAGCAGCGCAGCTCGCCTTTGCCTCCCTCCCTGGATAACGCGAGACACCTGGTCTCACGAGAACAGTTGGGCGAGAGGGGGGAACGTTAGGTTATTTAAGGGATGTTCCCTCCTCTCCATGCCGTCTTCCTTTCCTGGCATCAGCAAGGATAGAGCTCCGTTGCTTCGAGTGGTTTTTTGCTGCGTCAGTGGCAAGGACTAAAGGCAACAACACTCAGGAGGCTGGGGGTAGCATCGGCTCCTTCCCGCGGTTTGATTATCGATTTTCTTTGATTGTCTTTGGATTTATTTAATTAATTTCATTTAAATTTTATGGATTGCTTTATTTAATTTTGAATAATTTCTTGTATAGGGATCCGGTAATTACAGGGGGGGGGGGACGCGACCGCGTGGATCGCGCCTTGGCACGAGTGGGGTGTAGGGAGCTGAGAGCGGAGCCCCGGAGATTGTAAAATAATAATAATAATTAAAAAATAATAATAATAATAATAAAGGGGCGAGATTGGTAGGGAAAAGGAGCTATCGGCAGCAGAGGGAATCGGAAGAGAGCTGAGGCAGCGTTTGGGCTGGTCTGCAGACTTATGGTTGGCAGGGTCCGGTGGGACTCAGGGTGGCTGGGGTGCAGTGCGGCCTTTTCGGGTCCAGCAGTTTGCCACACACGGCGGGACCGCTTGCAACTCGGCCGCTTGAGCTTCGTTCTCTCGCCCCCATTCTCCCCCTTCAACAGTCGGCGTTGGCAAGAGATTGGCGGTGCTTCATTCAAATAGTGCCACCTGCTGGGCGATATATAGAATATAATAATAATTAAATAAATAAATAATAAATAAAATAATAAATAAATAAATGGATAATACAACAGTTGCATAGCGAGGCACAGAAGATAGATTAGCCTCACTACTTTCAAAGGTCTAGCAAAAGAAAAAAAAGAAAAGCAAGTTGAGTCTCAGATATCTTAGAAGAGATGCATACAAGAACAAGGCATTTATCAATTAATTGCATAAGTTTGAGTTCATCATTCTTTTAGGTAGGGAAGTCAACTTCTATTTGACAGATTGTTAGATTGTAATAAATTACATAAGAACATAATTTGATAATTGAAGTAGGAATTGTTTCATTAAGAATTCATTAAGGAATTTATACATTCAATAACATTAATTCGGCTGAATAAGTTGATTATAGTAAATTACTTGAGGAATCAAGTTCATTGTAAATACTGTTCAATTGATCAATGAATTATTAGTTAATTACTGCAATTAATAATACTTAAATTGATTTAAATAAAGGCTTATTAATACCGGGATAAGTGCTTTGCTTCACCACGGGTCACGTCTGGGAGTTATAAGGTGATAACCTATTTCTAGCCAAGTAGCGTGCGATTATCAGTTGAATTGGGACAGGAACCGCTGGAACACCCAGGGGCCCTCGATTGGTCTTATAGCTAGATACATAATGGCCTCGCGTAAGGGTGAGGGCAATAAAAAAGGAAAACAGCCGGCCAAGAAAAGGCCAGTTCCCCAGGTGTCTCCGCCTCAGTCTTCATCTGACGAGGAATCCTGGCCCATCTGGCAGCAACTGCAGGAAAAAATTTCTGTACTGGAGGCCGAGAGGCTGGCGAGACAGGCTCCACAGTCCTGCAAGGCTCAGCCACGCAGATCAGCAAGGGATGCTAAGAGCCATCGTAGGGCTAAACATAAAGCTATAGCTGATGATCTAATGGCTAGATCTGCTGTTCTTGAAGCGGAGCAGCAGCCCGACGTGACGCCCAGAGGTGATGCAGCCGAGGTGACTGGGACACCGCAGCCGTGGCGTACTGAGAAGGGAAAAAGATCGTCTGCACCTGCAACATCAGAGTCAGCGTTTACAGCCCCAGATGGGCAGGATGAAGGGCAAGCGGCCAGCCCTGAACAGCTTTATGACAGGGACGAATCAAGCCTGGCGACGACTTCGTCAGGTGAGTCGGCCGTTGCAGCGGGCACTCTTTCACCAATCCCTGTTTGGCCTTCGGCTGCCAGTGGACAATTTTCTCCCACAGTCTATGCGCCATATGATACACAGAGTTTTAGGGCCCCTAACATGCCGTGGCCATGTTCGAACACGCAGTTTGGAGGATGGGGTATGCCGTACCCCCAGGTTGCATTACGAGCCCAGTTTAACACCACGGCTGTGTGGGTGTGTGGCCATACCCGTCTGTTCCTGACACGGGTTATAATACCGTGCCTCTACGAGCTTTACCATACGGTGATTACTCAATGCCCCTGGGTGATCACCTCACCCCAGCGACTCAGGAAAAAATATGAAGGGGCGAATATGTCAATTTATTTGAGTTGCTAAATAGAAATGTGGAAAAGAAGGATGTGGACAAGGAGGAGGATAAGGACTAGGAGCGGCATAGGAAGAAGAAGCCGGATAGGACATGGTCCAACTGGCTACCTGGGTTCTTAATTTACGTTGGGGTGGTCATTAAGGCTCAACCATGGCGAGCGCAATCCCTCTTCCAATATCTGGATTTGATATACTGGGAATATGTAGATTTTTCAGGGCAGGCCTGGCTTCGTTATGACGAATCGCTCCGTATGCGGAGCGCGATTCACCCAAATCTTCGTTGGGACAAGCAGCCAGACCCAATTTGGGGGACAGGTTTGATAGTGAGCATCTGAACAGAAAGGTCGCCCTGAATCAGAATCCCCACATAGGAGCGGGGCAGGTGGTTCAACCCCACCTGCTTTGTTGGGAATACAACGCCAAGGGCACTTGCACTAGAAAACCATGCCATTTCAGGCATGAGTGTTCAGCATGTGGGGGACAACACCCCAGCACCTCATGTTTTAGGGCAGGGGCCCAGTGTCAGAATAAGGGCCCAGGAGGTGGTAAAAAGCCCGGTAGTGGCAGGGGTACCCCTGGAAAAGGGACCCAGCCCAATTAAGGTTACAGTTTTGGAAGCATGGCTGAGTGATTATCCCCACAGAGAAGATGCTAGTTACCTGTTGGAGGGCTTCAAGCATGGCTTTAGGATTCCGGCAATTAGCGAACGCAAGGCGTTTTTTGCGCAAAACCTCAAATCGGTGTAGGGAATGGAAGGTGTCGTCCAGGCTAAGATTGAGAAGGAAGTTAAAGAAGGGAGAGTGCTGGAACCCTTTGAAACGGCTCCCTTGGAGACCTTGAGGGTTTCGCCATTGGGAATAGTGCCAAAAAGGGCCCAGGGCAAGTTTAGACTAATACACCACTTGTCTTACCCAGAGGGAGCGTCAGTTAATGACGCCATCCTTCAGGAACTTTGTACCGTGCGCTAGACCTCCTTTGGTGAGGCGGTTCGCATGGTAAGAAAGTGTGGTGTGGGGGCGGAGCTGGCGAAATGCGATATAAAATCAGCTTTCCGGATTTTGCCAGTTCACCCGGAGGATTTTGATCTGTTAGGATTTCATTTTCAGGGATTCTTTTACATTGACAGAGCTTTACCTATGGGCTGCTCGGTTTCATGTGCTACGTTTGAGCATTTCAGCTTGTTTGTTGAGTGGAAACTTAGGAGTAGGGCGGGCTGTATGTCTATGGCCCATTATTTGGATGATTACCTTTTTTGTGGAGAAAGGAATGCAGGAAGGTGTAGATTCATTTTAAACACTTTTCAGTCAATAGCGGAGGAGCTAGGCTTACCCCTGGCAGAGGAAAAAATGGAGGGACCAGCCACGTCCCTTACTTTCCTAGGTATTGAACTAGATACTGTTCAGCAGACATTGAGGCTGCCTGACAACAAATTTGCTGACCTTAAGATTAGGATAATCGCACTGTTGCAAAGTAAAAAGGTGTCTCTGTGAGAGCTCCAAGAGATTGTGGGCCGCTTAAACTTCGCTTGCAGAGTTGTGGTGCCTGGGCGCACATTTTTGCGCCGGCTTTGCAACACAATGAAGGGTCTGCAATGCCCTTTACATAGGACTAGGGTTACACGTGGCATGAAGGAGGATCTCCGAGTTTGGAGTCAGTTTTTATCAGGGATCAATGGGGTATCATTTTGGAGACTTGACATAGGGCTGAAGGCGGACTTTCAGGTCCAATCAGACGCGGCTGGATCTTTGGGGTTTGGAAGCTATTTTAGAGGTAGATGGTGTGCCAACACATAGCCAGAAGAGTGGCATAGGACTGGCGTTACCAGGGATTTGACATTCCTAGAATTTTTCCCAATAGTTGGTGCGCTATGGCTATGGGCAGAGGAGTGGTCCAACTGCGTGGTGCAATTTTGGTGCAACAATGAGGCGGTTGTTTATATCATAAACAACCTTACGTCGCAGTCTGAATGAGTCATGACATTAGTCAGGGCATTCACATTACGGGCCTTGCAGTTTAACATCCTTGTGCAGGCCCGGCATGTACCAGGCATAGACAATAGACTAGCTGATGCATTGTCGCGCCAACAGATCGAGCGGTTCAGGGAGATAGACCCCGGAGCCAACGAGTTCCCGGAGACTCTGCCCCCAGAGGATTGGGAAATTGGCGCAAAGACGCGGAAAGAGCAATAGGCTTGGCCCTGGCACCGAGGACACGAAAAGGGTACCTGGCCATGAGTATAGAGTTCCAGGAATTTAGGAAGCTGGTCAACCGGGAGCCGGTTTGGCCGGTGCCAGTAGATCACCTGCAGCAATTCGTTGTGTATTTGAATAGAAAGGGATTGGCGCCTGGAACCATACAGGGTAGGTTGTCAGCGCTGGCTTTCTACGCTAGGATTAATGGCCACCAGGATTATTCGTCGGATTACCGCATTAGGAAAATGATTGAGGGGTGGTCCAAGGAAAGGGGCAGAGTTCAGGACACGAGGGCTCCCTTTTCACCTTTGCTGTTAGAACGCATCTGTGCGCAGTGGGAGCGCCTGTGCAGGGATGGTTATGAAGTTATTTTATTTAAAGCAGCGGCATTGTTGACATTTTTTGGGGCCCTGAGGATTAGCGAGGTAGTTGCTACCGGAATGGACGACAAGACCAGGGTAGCTCTGCAATGGCAGGATGTTAGGGTTGTCGACGGGAAGGTTCAAATTCACATTCGGCAATCCAAGGCCGATCAACTAGGTAGGGGTGCCCAACTTACACTAGCGCGTTGCCATATGGAAAGCATTTGCCCCGTGAAAGCCACAATTGCATACTTGGAGGTTAGGGGACAAGATCAGGGTTATTTCTTCAAACATGAAGATAATTCGCCACTAACTAAATACCAGTTCTGGAAACTGACAGACATAGCATTGGACAAGGTTGGCGTGCAAGGGATGAGATTTGGCACACCGCCCAGAGTTGACCTTGGTCTAGATGGGCGGGATAGAAATCCAATAAATAAATAAATAAATAAATAAATACACATTCCTTTAGAATTGGGGCAGCATCCACCGCTGCAGCCTTGGGATATAACACAGATGAAATTAAGCTTTTGGGTTGGTGGTCTTCATCCAACTATCGTAGATATATCAGAACACTCCCTAATGTCTAGGCAGAGGCCTGGTTTTATGTCTCTGCAGGTCCCCTGGCGACGGCAAGGCGGAGGCACATATTTCTTTTGGGCCACAGCTATATTTTTTGGGCAGTGCGATATGCGGCAGCATCCCCATGGAGGAGCAACCTGGGCCTTGGAGCCAGAGCCCACATCGTATGGAGAGGGCTGCGCGGAATGCTGCGGAGTCAGCTATGCAGGGTGGCGGCCTTTGGCCAATTTCCACCAAATTTATTGGTAATACATCTGGGTGGCAATGATTTGGCCAGGTTTAGTGGAAAGGCTGGATGTTTTACGCGACATGAAATGGTTGAAGGCTACGTATCCAGCCATGCATATTGTGTGGTCAACTATCGTCCCTCGGTTGGCATGGAGAGATGCCAGGAATTTTTTCTCCATTAACACAGCATGCAGGAGTGTTAACCGGGAGGTCTGCAGAGCTGTCTGTGGCGGCCTTGGATCGGTGATTGGTCACCAGAGGATCCGCTTGGATAGGCCTGAGTTTTTTCGGAACAATGGTGTACATCTGTCCGATTTGGGTTTGGATGTCTTCCTTGAAGACATCAAGGGGGGCCTGCTTGTTGAGCTGGGTTGGCTCGATGGCGGGCATGGGACATAGCATGACTAGTCCCTATGCTGTGGTGGGTAGTGCGGATATAACAGGTTTTCTGATGAGTCCCATTGCAAACTCAGGTAAGTTATAGCCCATCTGACCTCCCAGTGCTGCGGATCGTGCGATTACAGTGCTTGGAGGGAAAGACGCGCTGGGGCCACAACCGGACCAACAGTCAACAAGGAGAAGCTGGCTTGAGGTCCGGGGGTGGTCCAATTGCGGCCAGCCGGGTTCTCGCTGTCTTTAAGACTGTGAGAACTTGGGGCCAGGGACTCACCCATTTGTTGCTTAAGGGGGTCTTTTGAGACTTCTACGCTTTAACCTGATTCCGCACTACGGCAGGCCCCCCTTTGCCAAAGGATGGCAACATTGATTATGATTAATAAAGTGTGGCCTGTATTTTAATCCACAATCCTTGTCTCGCGTCTTTATTCCGGGGTTGGGAGGGCAAAGGCTTAAAGCAGCCCAACAACAGAGAATGTTTCAGTGCAATGTCAGCCACAATACACAGTAAAAATATGTGACATGCAATCTGTTTATGCCGCTTTTTTATAACCTTTTCCTCCTAAATCTCCATAGCAATTGTGATCAATGGAGCAAAAACACAGACCATCATGTATTCCTTACTTACTGGTTATAGCTAAGAGGAAAAAATCATACAGGGGGAAAATATTCTAGATGGCGGTTTTGCAATTAGAAGCTCAGATGTCTTGAAAAAGAATATTTGATTATCCTCCAAGGAAGTTTCACACTCTCCAAGTTGGGGGTGGGGATGTTTTGCTTTGTTTTTTGTTTGGGTGATGAGAGTATCAACTGGCAACTTGAAAGTAAGATACTTTCAATTAACAAGCAAAGTACATTTGCTGACTTACCTGTGAGCAAGCAGTTGGAAGGATCATCATAACCCTAGGGGTAAACAATGCTAGATAACATCATTTTTCCCTAGCTAATTGTAGGAAACTATTGCCTTGCTAGTATTAAAGAATTCTATTGTGGATAGAAGAATACCAGAGTGGAATTGTTTTAGTTCGTTTGCTAAATTATATTTTTTATATTGTGTGTATTTATTGTTTTGCCTTTTTTTTTTATTAATGCAGGTTTTTGCTTTAGCTTCTCTGAAAACATTAGGAAGAAATAAATCACCAGGGGTAGATGGAATACTGATAGAACTGTTCCAAGCCACAGAGAATGAATCTGTCAAAATCCTAACAAGAATATGCTAACAAAAATGGAAAACAAAACAATGACACACGGACTGGAAATGCTCAATATACATTCCAATATCTAAGAAAGGAGATGCCAAAGAGCATAGCAACTATAGGACCATTGCTTTAATTTCTCATGCAAGCAAAGTGATGTTCAAGGTGTTGCAACAAAGTCTTTTACATTATATGGAGTGAGAAATGTCTCATATTCAAGCTGGATTTCAAAAAGGGAGAAGCACTTGAGATCACATTACAAATATCCACAGGCTACTGGAGCTCACCAAAGAGTTTCAGAAGAAGATCAGTCTATGCTTTATAGAAAACCTTTGACTGTGTAGATCATGAGAAACTATGGGTTGTTCTGAAAGAAATAGGTGTGTCTCAGCACTTGATTATCCTGATGTGTAACTTGTATCGTGGACAATAACCTACCATTAGGACAGAATATGGAGAGACAGAATGGTTTCCTGTAGGCAAATGTGTCAGACAAGGGTGCATTTTATCACTGTCTGTTCAATCCGTATGCAGAACATATCATAGGGAAAGCTGGCCTAGATTCAGGTGAAGGAGGAGTGAAAACTGGTGGAAGAAACATCAGTAATTTAAGATATGCCAGTGACACAATCTTACCGCCAGAAAGCAGCAATGATGTGAAATGGCTGTTAAGGAAAGGAAAAGAAGAAAGTGCCAAAGCAGGATTGCACCTGAACATGAAGAAGACAAAAATTATGACTACAGAAGAATTACACAATTCTAATGTTGACAATGAAGATATTGTACAGCAGCGCAAATCAGCATTCCATAAGGCAATTCTATGGGGACACCCAAACAAAAAAAAATTAAAACTTTGAAACTGAAGTTTGGATCAGCACCAAATTTGGCACACGTACTCTTGGTCTGTGCCAAATTTGGGGAAGTTTGGGCAAAGGATTTTCAAGCTAGGATTTTTTAAAAAGTGAAACTATTCCCCACCCCCATGCAGAAACAAGTGACCTTAAACATCCCCAGATTTAAAAGGAATTGAATGAATTAAAACGACCAGTCTTGATTATCTCGAAAGAGAATGATTGGATCCATCTACTTTTTTTTTTCCATTTGGAAGAAATCGGGGCTGCAGGGGCTCAAACACTCAAAAAAGGGCATTTCAAAAGAGTAAAATAGTGACTTTCTTGTAAATTGAGCATGCCTGGAATAAGGTTACCCCTAAGACCCTCTCCAAAGTAGACACATTGTAGCTTCATGGCCCAGGAAGGGAAATGTTTGGAGGACAATGAAAGGTCATGGAAACAGTAAAAAGACAGGTTTTATTTGAAGAACAGAAAAAGCAGGTTTGCTTTAAGGAAGTGACACAGTGACAGTCTTCTAGAAAGACACTTCCCTATGTATCCCCAGGCAATTAGCATACACTTTTTATAAGGCATATTCAAAGAATTTCTGTTTTACAAAAGCACAGAGCAGTTGAGTGTGTCCAACCCTGAGTGCTTTCAGTAAACAGTTTTGAAACCAGGCTCTTGACACCAGTCTTTAAATGGGTATCAGCACCAGATCTGGGTCAATCTGAATTTTTCACCTTGTCAGTCAGGACCCAATTAGCTGACTTTATAACTCCTTCCTGGTCAAAGAGATATTAGTGCTGGGAAAGGAATTCTGTGTCCGATTGAAAAAAAATATATTCAGAAGCTCACTTATTTAAGCTGTACGAATTTTTGCTTCATGTCTGGGAATAGTCTTACTCGATGTTTTTGATACTTGTTGAAAAACAGCCCTAGCAATTGCTTTGCGTTTTGATGAGAAATGTTTAACTGATGAAGAAAGGAGTCAGGTTCTGGAATTTTTCCCCTGGTCAGTGTCTCTTTGTGAATGGTAGTGAGCACAAGAGGGTATCCTGTAGACCAGGGGTCCCCAACCCCCAGTCCGCGGCCCGGTGCCAGTCTGTGGGCTTCCCAGGGCTGAGCCACGGAGATGGATCTCCGCCCCCTGCATGCATGCACGGTGGGCATGTCGCTCACCCGTGAGCACGACACGCCCACCCGTGAGCACGACACGCCCACCTGCAAGCGTGGGGGTCCCCCCCCCCCCGTGCACAGAGCCCACCCACCCCAACCGGTCTGCGGTTCCAAAAAGGTTGGGGACCACTGCTGTAGACCATCTTGACCGCTGCCATTGGTGTTGTCAACATCCAGGCTGCCCATTGTTATGTAAAGCTTGGCATCCTTTTTCCTGCTGGCAATGTGGGCATGACATTGTGCACCAATATTAGGCCATTTCCTGGCATTTTAAATTGTGGATACAGAAGCATGATATCCTATATTCATAAACTGGAGAGTTTCTGAAGAGTCTAATCCTATTTATTGCTCCTTTCTGTATGTCCCATTATAAACACCTTCTGTAAACTCTTGTAAATAATTCAGCAGTGCTAGACAGTACATGGAACTTTTTTTCCTGTCAGATTCCCCTGCGTTTACACTGTCATGAAATAAAGATAATGGGAAGGATCCAGCAAATATTATACCAAAATGAGAAAGTCAGAATGAAATTGTTCAAAATAAGTGAAATCAAATGAAAATCATCTGAAATCATATGGCGCATAGAGAGGCAGTACTTTATCAGATTTATTGATTTCACATGGTATAGAAAAATATGTTGTATAAGGATATTGTTGTAATGTTTATGTAAAAACCAAAGCTTTTTCAAGAAGCAATTCTACACTTTAGAGTCTACTTCCCACTATGATATGGCAGAAACCCTGCTATGCTTGAATAACCCAAAATATATCTCTGCCAGACTTCTGCCAAGATGGCAACATGAAAGCTCCACACCTTGTGGATAGTATGAGGGCAAGCCCCAGACTTGGTCTATATCAGTTTATTAGCATTGGTGACCCTGCAGGAGGGGGGAAAAAAACCTACTTTATTTTCTTTCATTGTGCATTTGGGTTACTTTGGGGGGGGGGCTGTTTTTAGTGTGTTTGATCTTTTTTCTTTGCCAGGGGCCTTGCTAGAAATTGGTCTTTTTGCTCTGCTTCTGTGACCACTTGCCACTTTGGAAGAGAAATACACAGAGGCTTGTAAAACCAGCAGTGCTGCAACATCCTGTAATAATGAGACATCATTAACATCTGGAGGCGAGATTGAAGAGCTCACCGTGTTGTATAGGAGGGCTACCCACTTTGTTTGCTGCTGTTGCGTCCATTAACGTGGCATTATACACGGATGGTTTTGCTTCCCAGTTAAAGAGGAGTTTGTTGGGGAAGGCCAGAGAGAAACAAGAATTGCGGTGGACCCAACAGAAGCCAAATTATGATGTTTACAGATGGCATAGGGAAGTTGGGGAGGCCAGGAAAACTTCCTCTGGAGCAAGACAAATGGCATAAGAACACAACTTAGGGTATCATTTGAGGTTTCCTGCCTTTTGTGTGTGTGTATCACTGTGGTCAGTGTTTCAGCAGTTCAGAAAACTATTTGCAGTGGAGGGCTTTCTTCTCATGTTGGATCCTCCTCACCATCACCTAGCAGAGGAATAAGCACATGCCTCTGTTGTTTGCAATATAGTACACTGGAGGAGAAAGCAACCGTTTTGTAATGACCTTCCCCACCTTCCTGAAAGATCTTCCATCTCTTGTATGCAGGCTAAGCTCCTGCATATCCTGGTCCTCTATTGCAGACCATGACTCTGTAGTAGAGATGGACACGATCCACACTTCGGCGTGGCTTGGTGGATTGGGCCCACAGGTGTTGCACGGGTGCCCTGGATTTTCTGCCCTGCCTCCTCATGCAGGCACCCACTCGGAGGCAGCAGTCTGAGCTTCTCTGCCCCACCTGCTCCTCTGAGTGGGTACCCATGGGAGGACACGAGGTGGGGAATCTGGGACACCTGTGCAACACCTGTGGGCCCAATCCGCCAAACTATGCCAAAGCGCCAAAGTGCTGAAGCGTGGATCATGCCTATCTCTACTCTGCAACTGTACCCTGGGAAGACGGCTGAACTCCACATGCCTCTCTGAACCTTTTCCATGTATGTCACATAAAGCAGTTGCTTTTAGTAATGCCTTTTGGATGTTGTGGAGCTACTTAAGTGACCTTGGTTGCCATTCTTGCTTCATTAGTCATATATTTGTTATTGTTTGTTTCATTCATGAATCAGGTGGATTTATTTAATTTACTAGAGGAGGCGTACTTTCCCCTCTCTATTTTTTGGGGGGGAATCAAATGTGTTTTTTGTAGTGCTACCTTCTAGGCCAGTGGTCAGGGAACAGGGGTAAATTACCCCAAATGGGATAAAAATGAAAATCCTGGGGGTAATGAGCAGAGCGCTAACCCCCCACCCCCCCACTACCACCCCTTGCAGCCGAACCTCAAACTGGAAGCCACCTCTCCCTGCTACTTTCTTTGGTTGCGGTACTTGTAAATCCGTTCTTTCAGAGATCGGAGATAAGGCTGCTTGATTGGTTACAGCTGTAGAACAGCCCCGGGCAGTCAATCCGGCTTGTGAATGACTGCTTCCGACGGAGGTGACTGCAAGCACGACGAGGGAAAGCTGCAATTAAGGAGGGAAGGAAGGTGCGAGAGAGCGACGGGTGGCTTCATCAGCTTGTTTAAATGTATGTAGAAAATGGAGGGAGGGTGGGTGTATGTGTGTATGAGAGAGAGAGAGAGACTGACTCAAAACTATGAAAAAAGGAACAGGCAAACAGGACGGAAGGCTTGAATTAAGGGGGGAAAAGGGTGGCTTCATCAAGCTTGTTTAAATGTAATGAGAGGAAATGGACATACTGAACTGAAGCAACTAATTGTTGAAAATTGAGGGAGGAAGGGTTTGTGTGTGTGTGTGAGAGAGAGAGAGAGAGACAGAGACAGAGACAGAGACAGAGAGACTTGACTCTTTCATAAAACCATGAAAAAAGGAACAGGCAAACAGGACGGAAGGCTTGAATTAAGGGGGGGAAAGGGTGGCTTCATCAAGCTTGTTTAAATGTAATGAGAGGAAATGGACATACTGAACTGAAGCAACTAATTGTTGAAAATTGAGGGAGGAAGGGTTTGTGTGTGTGTGTGTGAGACAGAGAGAGAGACAGAAACAGAGACAGAGACAGAGAGACTTGACTCTTTTATAAAACCATGAAAAAAGGAACCTTCTAAAATTTAATCTCCACTGCATTTAGCTCTGCAGTTTCTGCTGAGAACAGCAGAAGTCTGAAGTGTGTAGCAATCACGTTTCTCTATTTCTCATCCCCAAAGCAGACAAGAGTATCATAGTTTATTCCCAAAATCTGAATCCCAGTCTTTCTGCTCCTGGTCCTACTTTGACTGCAGCACCAAACAAAAGACTGTGGGTTTCTTTATTGAGTCAATCCATCTGATGTGCAGTCTTCCTCTTTTCCTACTGCATTGCACTTTTTCCTGCATTGCTGCCTCTTCCAGTGAGCTTGTCTTCTTATGATGCCACTGTAGTACAGTACCCTTTGTTTGGTTATTTTAGTTTGTAGTGAAAGTCCACACTTAATTTGCTTTACTTATCTTTCTGACAAGTCATAATAGGTTTGTCATCGCTTTCCTCCCAAGAAGCAGGTGTCTTTTAATTTCGTGGCTGCTGTCACCATCTGCAGTGATCATGGAGCCCAAGAAAGTAAAATCTGTCACTGCCTCCATATCTTCCCCTTCTATTTGCCAGGAGGTGATGGGACCAGTGGCCATGATCTTAGTTTTTTTGATGTTCAGCTTCAGACCATTTTTTGTGCTCTCCTCTTTCACCCTCATTAAGAGGTTCTTTAATTCCTCCTCACTTTCTGCCATCAGAGTGGTATCGTCTGCAAATCTGAGGTTATTGATATTTCTTCCAGCAATCTTAATTCCGGCTTGGGATTCCTCCAGTCCAGCCTTTTGCATTATGTACTCTGCATATGAGTTAAATAAGCAGGGAGACAATATACAGCCTTGTCGTACTCCTTTCCCAATTTTGAACCAATCAGTTGTTCCATATCCAGTTCTAACTGTTGCTTCCTGTCCCACATATAGATTTCTCAGGAGATAGATAAGGTGGTCAGGCACTCCCATTTCTTTAAGGACTTGCCATAGTTTGCTGTGGTCCACACAGTCAAAGGCTTTTGCATAGTCAATGAAGCAAAAGTAGATGTTTTTCTGGAACTCTCTGGCTTTCTCCATAATCCAGCGCAGGTTAGCAATTTGGTCTCTAGTTCCTCTGCCCCTTCGAAATCCAGCTTGTACTTCTGGGAGTTCTCGGTCCACATACTGCTGAAGCCTACCTTGTAGGATTTTGAGCATAACCTTGCTAGCGTGTGAAATGAGTGCAATTGTACGGTAGTTGGAGCATTCTTTGGCACTGCCCTTCTTTGGGATTGGGATGTAGACTGATCTTTTCCAATCCTCTGTCCACTGCTGAGTTTTCCATTGATGATAAAAAGAAATAGCGCACTGGTCCTTTGATATTGGGCTGTGGCACCAGGGTGGGTGACATGACCTTTAGCCTGGTTTGTTCCTTTTTGTACACCACACACATAATGATTAAAGTGGTAGGAAAAGCCCCCCCCCCAACTCTGTGTTGGCTGTCTCTAGCAAGCATGTCATTGATAGCACCACTCTGGCAGCCATTGATGATGATTAAATCCTCTGTGAGCTAGCAAAAATTTAATGCAACTTGCTAGGCACGTTGGACACCTTACTACTCCCTATGCCACCCCATGGCTGGAGTGCAATGTGTTCCAGCAAAAATAGTGCACACCTTTTAAATTTGGTGCATCCTGCTAGTTCGGTACATAGCCTGGCAGCCATTGACACTGATGATATATCCTGCTAGTTCGGTACACAGCCTGTGTAGATTCAATAATATTTTGAATTCAAATAATGTATGATTTCCTTCCTTTCAAATCAAGGGGGTAATGTCGGCGTATATAAATTTTTGGGGGGGTAAAAGGTAAAAAAGTTCCCTGACCCCTGTTCTAGGCCAACTTAGGGTGTGATCTGACAGACATTCGTCCTGCCGTTTGTTTCACAGGTTTGCTCCTTTTCTTTGCGATAACACAAACCAGCCCATAGCCAGACTGTCCCTCCCTGCACTTTTCTGAGCCCCTGTTAGGAACTGCTACTTTTTTTGTTGTGAGTTGGAGTGTGATTTATGCCCACCACATGGAACTGCTGGGATCAAACCAAAGCACGCTGCCTACTTTAATTTTCCACCTGGTTTCAAAATCCCTATATTGCTAAAGGATTAAGCAGGCATCTTAATGAAATGGGGAAATTGGGAATTAAATAGGGAAAATAAAAACTACATCTTCTGCTCCCCCACGGAGCACAGGGAGGAAACAAAAAGAGAGAGGTGTTTTTAATCTATTGGAGCAGCACTGATTCACTCCATCATTTAGAGGCAAGTCTGAAAAATGGAAATCTTCCTCCAGGAAGTAGGAGGAGACAGGTGAAGGTAAGATCTGAATTTTCCCCTTTCTTTACTTTCCTAAAGGAACCAAACCAAATAGGGTTGCATGAGATGTGCTTGCCATTTGGAGGCAAGGATTGAACCAAATGGCACACCAGACCTCTACCCGACCTTAAGTGACCCTATTTAGCCTGATCCAGCCCACTCTAATTGAGCCCATGAAGACAAACCACCTACTGTCTGGCAAATGACACAGCCTGACATTGGGGGGGGGGGGCGGTCCACTGTGTGCTATGCATTCCTTCAAAAGCCACCCGTGCAATGTACAAAATGTTACTGAACAGGAATGCCTTCCCGAATATTGACGCATCGGTAATTTAAAAAAAAAATTAAAGTAAGGGGCTGCAGTGCCCGAGGAAACAAGAAAGAAAATAAATTGGTTCCATGGCGTAGCTGGCCACAATGTTATGCATAGGAAGAAACGCTTCGGTAATGTTAAAACAAACTGGGCATTAACCCTGGTATATATACCACGGGACCTCGATTCAGTGCAACAGAAGTATGGAAAGTATCATTAGAAGTGGGGAACATTTCCCTGGTGTGATTGATGCTTGAGACAAGCTGTGCATCTGAAGTGTAATCTGGAAACAGACATCTCATACAATACTGCAGAGCACAGTAGTTGCCTGACTAGTTTTTCTCTCTCTCTTCTGTCCCCATTGTTTAATTGTTGAATTGCCACCCATAACTTTGTGCAAACCTTCCATCATAAAAATGGGAATTAATAGTTCTTCACCACACCTCCGTTCCCCTTTCTCTCTTCCTTCTCTTTCATTTACAATCTTTTTTTTTTAAAAAAAAGAAATCACCCCTCTTGTCTTGCTTATTAGCTTGTTCTGGGTGCTAGATGAAGGCAGGGATAAATACCAGTGGCCAACATCTTTGTGGTCTTTCTTTTAATTTACACTGTTCTTTTCTAAGACATAGCCTTGTATCAGCTTTTACAGGGAGTGATTGAGTGGTCTATATTTTTCCAGACATGAAGGAGAATGCCAGATGGAATTAATATGCTCGGTCCTGGTTTTCCCCCACCCCTTCTCCCTTCTGTCTTTCTTATTTATTATTATTCCCTTCATGTAACCTCCCTTCTTACAAATATCATTCTTCATTCTGTGCTCTGGCCAGACATAAGATTGCTTATGCCTATAATTTTATAAGATGCTTTCCTTGTACTTGTGAGCAGATGAAGAAGCCACTATGCCCTACCTATTTTGTATGTACATACATATGAATCTTCTCTCTTTGGCCTGTCTTATTTTCCTCTCCTCACCAGCTCTTACATCTTCCACTTTACTTTTCCTTCTGTCTCTTTTCTTTCTGCCTTTTTTTCCACCATTCCCTTTGTTTCCATAACTTTATCGTTTCACTTATTTTTGTTATTTTGTCCTATCTAAAGTTGTTTTCACTCTTGTTGTTTCTTTTACTCTTTTTATTTTTACATTATGTTCTTCTTTCTGTGAATGTCTCTTGGATTAATCTTTATTACAAGAGCCTACAAGGGTTTGAATCAGCTCAGAATGGCTAATGCTGAATCCCTGAACAATGTTCTAAAAGTTTAGGAGGATCTGCCTATGAAACACTGATGTTTGTGAGTCTATGTGCTTGGGAGTTATATGACATGTTCTAGATATTCTTCCTTTGATTTAGTTCTGGGTTTTATGTATTTGGGCTGACGGAGAGATACTTTGTTTTTCTTTTTCATCTTTGTTGCTGGCTCCCACTGAGAGATCCCTCCACAAAGAACTGTATGATCTGAATTGTTTTTGTGTGAGATTTGGATCACCTCAGGTCTCATCTTTATTCTGATTGGTATAACAGAATTGGGCTGTGAAGAATGGTGGCCACTGCATTGTGTTCATGTTGAGGTATATGTGAGACTTACAACAAGCAACTCAATGTTTAAAGAGGAATTTAGGGGAACAGTCGTACAAATCAATTCCACTTATATTCTCTTCCACTTGCTGGTTTTGCTTCAAATGCAATGTTTGAAAATATTTCTCAAACTGAATTCTTCAGGAAGATCAGAATCCAGTAGTTTTCAGTTGTGTGAACGTCTCTTGGAAGTACTACTTTTAGTGGGAATTGGTGGCCTGCTAGAGAGCAAGGAAAGGGGGAGAGATTAGAGCAGGATTTTTTTGTTTTAGTTTTATTAAGACTGCACTTTCAGGTAAAGTTTCCTTTAAACCAAATTGGCCTGCTGTGGACCAATTAGTAGGAGGTCCAGATCTTAGGAGAATTGCCAGATTCAGTTTTGGGGTGAAGTGAAGCAGATGTCTAGAGCAGCCATTCTCAACCTTTTTTTATCCATGGCTATAACCACAATATGAAAGAAACAAAGGTCAAATCAGGATTGTATAAGTCACACAACGAACCTTATACGGTGGTATGTGAAGAATTGTTTCCAGTCTGTGGCCGCCTTCAAATGTGCCATGGCATATGTCCCCATTGATAATGGCTGGTATAGAGCACAAATTGAATTGGGTATGGCACAAATCATTTCAACCTTTTCTTTTCTTTTTCCAAAGCATTTTTTAAAAAAAGTGACTAGTATGCAAATACTAACTGAGTAACTTAGAGAGCTGGAGTGTCTGACTAGGGAGCAAAGGCTCAGAATTTCAATTCTCCCATGGATTCTTTCTGAAGTGGAGTCAGATGTTCTTTATGAAGTGAAGCCAGCCCGTGTAGCCTTGAGCAAGCTGTAAAGTCCCAGACCACTGCCATTAGAAGGGAATGGCAAACCACTTCTGAGAACTCTCTACCTAGGAAACCCTAGGAAGGGTCACTGTATCTTAGAACCAAATTCACAGCCCATCATTATTATACTGATATGCAAAACACTGTAGCAGGTTACCTGAAATTCGACACTCCCTCTCCAAATGTCAAATGGAAAACTAAAAAGGGGTTTGTGAAAACAAAAAAGTTATAGCCATGTTAGTTTTCTAACGAAAGTCAGCAGGAGGCATATAAATCAGCTTGATGTGGGGCACAAATAGAATTAGATAGCAGACATCACTCTGGACTGAACTGTGGTTAAATAAATTATTGGCTCTACAGAGAGTGAGTCTTAAGCAGTAAGTTATCCCAGGAATGCTGGGTTTTAACTTACAGCTTTAAAAATGTTTTTGAATTATTTTTAAACTTGATTTTTAATCTTAATATATGTTTAATTGTTTTTAAAGGGGATATTTATACGGCGCTTTTAAATCCATTGTTTTATCTGTGGTAAGCCACCTTGGGTCCCCTGTGGAGAAAAAAAGGAAGCATATAAATAAATTTAAATAAATGAATAAAGCAGAGGTGTATATGGGTTTCTCTTTGTCTGGGGAATAGAGGGAGGATATCCTGTTTTAGGACACACATGCTTTCTCAACCTCATAGCTTTTATACATGTCAGCTAACAGTTGTATTTGGGAATTTGCAACTGATTTTTTTTTAAAGAAAGCAGATTTGGGAAGGCCATTCTAAAGTGCAAAACAACAACAACAACCCCACAACATTTGTGAAGGAGCCTCGTACTAAATGTGCTACTAGGAGTCCACGGTGACAACCTCCATGTCATCCTCTATAACCTATTTATTTTAAAATTAACAGTGTAATTAGCAAAGTAATTGTGCTAGTTCAATGAATAGAGTGGTTTTGAGTTGAAACACCAACAGAAAACAGATTAAGCTCCCGATTTCCAACATTTAACACCGACACTTTAATTTTCAGACCTACTGTGCCACACTCTGAGAAAGAGGCATGAGCCTCGGCTGTCATTTATCGCCTTTACGCTTTAATCTTTGTCTGAAACTCCTGGCCTGTGCCATTAGGATGGAAGGGGGCATTACAGGCCAAAAAGTGGGAAAGAGGGGATTTTAAATAGCTGTTTACGTTGATGACATGTTGCTGTTTCTTCGTGATCTAGAAGTCTCCATTCAGTGCTAATGGACCAAACTGATTATTTTGAGTGCCTCGTCGAATAGAGAGGGTATTGAAATAATTCATACCTGATGCCATTGTGCGAACATAGATGACAAAAGGTCTTCTCAACATGGCTCTTCCTTTAATTGCTTTGGGATCTCTCCCTCCAAAGATATTAGTCAACTACTTAAGTTGGACCTGAAGTTACTACTAGTGACAAACAGGAGCTAGCTACCCAGCAAGTCTTTTTACTTATTACACCTGGTAAAATATATACCGTGAAACAATGCTATGGGTGACCCAGCTCTGAAAATTCATGTCTAGCTATTTCTTTGAAATGAACCACCAGTGGAATTATTGTCCTTGATCAACAAATAGGAGTGGAGGATTATTTCTTTCCCTTTAAACATTTGTTGCCCACTCCTGCATTATTGCAACCTCTTGTGGTGGCAGCCAAAGGTGATCAAAATGCTTTGCAAGATAGGTGGAACCAACAGCTCCAGTGTGCCATATCAGAAAGCCAGTCAATGGAAAACTATTTTGATGCCCTGATTATCTAGACCTTAGGTTAAAGTAGAGATGCGCACAAATTGAAAAATGAATTGTAAAATTCATCAAAAATTTCTAATTCATCCATTTGTATTTGTATGAATCAATGCCCCAATGAATACAAATCAATGAATTTTTAGTTATTCTTCATTCATCAATTTGTTGGGCTATAAAATGACCCCCCTCAAGCAGCTAGAGACACCAACATTTCAGAGAAGCTTCCCCTGACTGTCCTCTACAATCCCTCCAAGGTTGGCGAAGTTTGGGTTTTGGATGTTCAAGTTATACACCCACAAATAGCCCCCCCCCCAGGAAAATTCTTCCCAGGCATGTAGACACAACAAAATCACAGAGAAGTTTCCCATGACTCTCCTCTACAATATCTCCCAGTTTGGTGAAGATTCGTTTTCCCCAAGCCAGTTGCTAAAGGGCACTTTCCTGAGGGACCCACTTTGTGGGTGTATAACTTGGTTGTCTGAAACCCGATATTCACAAAACTTGGAGGAATTGTAGAGGAGAGTCAGGGGAAGCTTATCTGTTATTTTTGTGTCTCTAGGTGCCTGGGGGAAACATTTCAGGGGGGGCTGTTTGTGAGTATATAACTCAGACATCTGAAACCCGAACAACAAACATGCAGGGCTTGTAGAGTAGAATCAGGGAAAGCTTTTCTGCAATTTTTGTGTCTCTAGGTGCTTGGGGGCCATTTCATAATGTCTTAAAGTCAAAAAGCAAATTGACAAATCGATTTGTCAATTCATCAGACAAAAAATTCATAAGTTTGTTATTTGTGATTCATTAACCTTGATGAATCACAAATCAAAATGAATCACCATTTTCCTGATTTGTGCCCATCTCTAGATTAAAGCTGATAAGACATAAACAACATTTTTAATACCATTAGGATAGCTTCACTCAATAGAATGTAGTCATGCGCACAGAGGCCCTCTTCTGGACAACTTTGGATACTAAATATCCAAATTGGATATTTGGGTATTGGACAACTTTGTTGAGATACTGGTTTTGCAGGAAGTATTGGACCCTATCTCAGCAGGCTGGAAGCTTGCAGGCCAGCTCAGGTGAACTTGTGAACCCTCCTGACCCTTTTGATGGCTGAGAGCCTCACCTTGCAAGGATGGAAGTCCAAATCAACTCTGCTTGCATTTTCTGAATGGGTTTTATATTGACTTTTCCCAAAACTTTTTTTTTAAACAAGGAAACAGCAAAGCTAAACTCTCTGAGCCATATGTAGTAGAAGTACAGACCTCAATGGGATAGGATCTCAGGACCAAACCACGTACTGTATCAAGAAGACAGACAAAAACCATAGATATGAGCTGAGAGGCTAGGAGTGAGGCATGCTCTTCTACCAAAACCCAGAGCAACCTGAATAGGTCCAGCTGACCAATCTGAAGTCATAAGAGTCAGCACTTTCTAGTACTTTGGTATGCATGCTTGTTTCCACATAAATCCTACTGCAAGTAATTCTTTTAATGAATAGAGCTTCTTTGGTAACATTGGGAAACCAAAACAAAGGCAATGCAGGTGTCCAGAAGAGTCCTGCAGACTCAGCCTATCCAACAAGGAAAACAGTTAAGAACACAAAAGAAGAACTTGAGTTGCCTTCTCAGCAGTCAGAATTCATGTCATAGAACTACTTCTTCAAGCAGAGCCATGAATCTGACTATCTGAAAACTTCCAGGCTCTGCAGTAGAGGATTCTGCAATATATCCATCATAATTGCAATACCATGGGGTAGATCGGTGGCTCCCAATCTTGGGTAATCCAAGTGTCCTTGGACTGCAGTTCCCAGACGTCTTCACCCTGGTCAGGGTTTCTGGGAGTTGCAGTCCCAGAACACCTAAGTTATCCAGGGTTGGGAACCACTGGGGTAGATGAATCCAGTTCAGGACTGGATTGTTAATTGATTTTCAAATGGCAGACCAGCATCGGTATCTGATTGATTATTTCGAGATTTTGGAGCGCTAGTAATTCACAAATGTCTGTGAAATGAAGTTGGCTTTGTCTATTCAAACACACATGCACATTGTGTTGAAATCAATGAATCTATGCAAGTAAAGCCAATAGCCCAGAAAACAGGGCGTTTGGCATTCTGTGTCTAGGTTTTCTGACATTATTATTAAGCGTGAGCGAGTGTTGTTGCTGGGAAAAAACCAAAACAAATCATGGGAGTTCTTGCCTTTGTACATTATGGCCCTGACCCAGAAGCGCCTTCTTTAATATATAGCAAGGGTGTGGAACTCATAATGCACTGATGAACAATACCGCTCAACTCAAAACAGGGCTGCAGTGACCTTCCATTAGTGCAGCTTCTCTTATTGTGCTTTCCTCTTTATTTACGTGCTGCTCTGAGCGGCATTGCTCACTGAGTCCTGGTGGCATCATGCTTATATGCCTGCTGCTGGGGAGCTCACACAGTTGCTATAGTAATAAATGTAAATAGCATCAACAACCTCAAATATATCTCAAGAACTATTCTTCGCTCAGAAGCACTTACGGGAGGGGGGGGGCTTACATGTTTTAAATGCCTTTTTTTTCCTGAAGATGCTACATTTCATCATTTCTTACACATTTTTTGGGTTCCAGCAGATTTGGATTGTTTTCATTCTCTGATTACCTCATTCTTTAATAAAATAAATAGCATGTTGTAATTATAGCCGCAGGAGATGCAGAAATCTTTATCCTTTAAACCTGGGCTTTTGTTCCAGTCCCAATAGCTGCCAGTCAATGTAAAACGGAGATGGTGATTTGGTGTGATGTTTTAATAATACGTGGATTTCCTCTCGTGCGACTTACTCCATTCTTTGGTCTGATCATTCCTACCATTTCACCTGCCTAAGTATCATCCACTTCAAAGAAACAAACAATTGGGAATTACCCATTTGAAAGACAAGAGCTGACATATACTATGAAGAGCTTTCCATAGACATTCTGCTGGGTCATTGGAGTTGCTATGGAGACTTGATAAATTGTGTTGAAAATACTTCAGTCCCTGCGGAATTATAGTCTCACCATTTCATTGATGCATGAAGTCTTCTTTCTTTATACCTGAAGAAAGATTTTTCCCCTTCTAATTAATTATTCTTAAATATTATAATCTAATTTGGGATATATATTCCTTCCATGGATTAGTTACAAATGGTTACTTCTACTTAACATTTAAAGTTGCATGCCAGAGGGGGAAAGTAATTCACTTGCACAGCTTTCCAGTTCCCGTGCCACAACTCAGTCACATAAGACAATTTATCAACACCGCCCACAATTTTTAGAATCACTTTAGTAAGGAGCTGAGATTTATAGTACCATTAAGCTGCTGTCTTTACAGTGTTCATTCTAAAATAGACCATAGCAGTTTTGGTCACTACCATTTAGGTGAATCTGGATTTTTCCTTATTGTGTCTGGTTTGTGCCTTCTGTGGGGTACATTGACCGAGTCTGAAGTCCCCCTTCTAAGTAATCATTGAAGATCACTTGAACCAAAATCAAGTTATAGTCGAAAAGGGGAAAGGGAGGTCACAGCTACACAGATCAAGCACTGTAGTACACAGAAAATACAGAAATACAGTGGCTGAAATCCTGTTGCTTAGCACAGTAAGTCACAACTGGAGTAGCCCATTAAATCAATGGAACTTATGGAGAGGTTGATTCATCAATTCCTCACTGATTCAAGTGGGCCTACTGTAGTTGTGACTTACTATGCTAAGCAACACAATTCAGCCTGTATCAATTTGTTAAATTAGCCTTAGGTGCAGCAACTTTTCTGCCATGTTTTTTCAGCACCAACTTTTTTTTTCAGCTGCCTCTTGCTGGAGAGCATGCATGCAGTGATACTGGAGCAATGTTAATTTGTGGATTCAGCCCTTTGAAAGTCGGAATGATTTAGCACCCTTCACCCTTTGTAAAAGAATCACATCAACATTATCTTTCCTAAGAAAATAAGAAAGCTTCAGTTTATTAGAGAAATACATGGGATAGGAAAGGTGACAGAAGTCCTGGTTCCAGCGAGCTAAGTTGGAGATGTCAGGAACCAATGACTTCCCCTTTCATCGGTAAAGAACAAAATGAGCATGCCTTCTCTCTGGAAAGAGGTGTGAAAAGAAAGGAAGTGACATCAGGAACCTTTAAAATAGCAATCTAAAGTTAAAGGAAGAACAGCACAGGTCAGAGCAGGTAAAGGACCGTCTAGAAAACCTGAGAGGTCCTCTTTCTCTACTCATCACTGTGCAAGGATGTTCATCTTCTTGATTGTAAGCTGAGTTGCACCCAGTCACTTCTAATATTTCTAAGACCACTTGCCCTGACTGAACTTGGTATCAGTATGTGATATTCTCAAGAAGCTACCGGTGCCTCACAAATGGCCTTAGTGCTTGCCCTGCTCCGCTGTGATGTTAGCTGCTCCACTGGGACCATGTGAAGATACTCCCTCGGCGGGGACTACATCAAAACTACCCACGTGTCACAATATCACCTTGGTACGCTGCCATCTTTCACCACCCTCAGCCTACTGACAATGGGTGCTCCCAGGTTTATCTCCCACTCCCATAAACATCAATCTTTACCCCCTCGGTAGCTAGACCAAGAGTCAGGACTGGAAAAAGTACTATTTCCCTCTCCTGACTCACCTTTCAGACACACCTGGAAAGGATTTGTAAAGTTTATTTAAAAAGAGAAAAGGAAAATAAGAAAATAAGTTATTGGGAAAATAGTAAAATAGTTCCAAATTATAGATGGACAGGAACCGCTGAACCAGTGATTCGTGCCGGTTTGTCCTTCAGCTGAACAGGTGTTCAGTGCTTCCCAGCCCCACCTCCTCTGGCAGGCACCCACTCACAGGGAGTGCTCAGAGGAGGTGGGGCAGAAAAGCCAAGGCGCTGCCTCTGAGCGGGTGCCTGGTGGAGGAGGTGAGGCTAGGAAACGCTGAACGCCTGTTTGGCTGAAAGACAAACTGGCATGAACTGCCAGTTCTACGGTTTGTGACCATCTCTATTCTAAATTCAAACAAGAGTGGGCACAAGTGGACAGGATGCAAACAGCAACACCAGACACACAAGAAATTCTAAGCTGCCCTTTTGTTACTCTAACTAAGCAGAAAGTTAGGTGTAGGTTTGCCAGGAGTCTCTTCCTGAGGCAGCCTAGCACGGAAACACTCTTCCACACACACACACACACACACACACACACACACACACACACACACACACACACACACACACACACACACACACACACACACACACACACACTGAGACAAAAGGGACTCACTTTCCCCGTGTTCTTTATACTATTGATGACCATTTCTCAATAGCCCTTAATTTGTTATCAGGCACATCCTGATAACAAAGTTTAACAAAAGCCAGCTTCTCTGACCTGATGTCTCCATCTGCACAAATCCAGACACAGCCATCTGGTGCTTTTTCTGAGGCACAAAAGAGATAAACAAAGGATTGGGTTGAGGTGTTCAAACTCCTCTTGATCTCAGACTCTTTGAGGTGGCCTGTTGCAAGAATACAGGAGACAGAGAAGTGTGAAGTCAAGTGTTTCCAAAGGTAAAAGTTTATCTTCCCAAGTTCTGCCTGGTCTACGGAAAAAGTCCAGATGTATTTCATTTTTTAATATGTTCCCAGTCCTTTAATTTCTCTACACCCCCACATTGCAAATAACTTTTTTCTCCCCCCTCAGTGACTGAATCTGGTAAATGTCATTTTAATTTTTCACATACTGCCTAATGTAGAATTACATGTGAGAAATTAAAGTAGGAGTTCTCCATCTCACGCCAAGTGGGGACCTTGCCTACCTATCTTTCATTGGCACCATGAGATAAATCCACCAAGGTTTCCCCACATATGAGGGGGCACTGGAACAGCAGAGGGCATTTTACAAAGGAAGACCTCAACAAACTTTGCAATTGCCCATAAGTAATACACACTATTTCAACTAGGTGGAGGTCTGAAGTTGAAGATGTTCTATTAAATCCCTCCAAATTCTGCATGGTGCATCTGGGCTAGTACTACATCCACACAATATTGTATGATACTGGTGTATGCTTTTCCTCTTCTTTGTTGATTTGAGGATTAATGCCCCAAACCCTATAGCAAAATATCATATGCGTAAGGGAAGTTGCACTTAGTTTTTGTGATTTTCTGGCTGCCTATCATGTGCCTGGATGCATAACTGAGTGCATGACTTGAGTATGTTAGAACCCACAACGGACAGACACAACAATTGTGCACACCAGTTGCGCAATTTATGCTGCACAAATCCAATTGGATTCTTCAATTCCACTTTCAAAAAGTATCTAACTGAGGTCGGCTGATATGTTTGGCTGCTTCTTGTTCTTTCAGCACTTGTGAGCATATCCGGAGTTCCAGCTTTGACCACAGCATTGTCTGAAGAACAAGCAAAGGAATATCCAGGACTGGACTGAGGCCTGACATGAATTCAGCAGCCAAGTCAGAATGGTTAGATTATCAAGAGTCATTGCAGTTACAGGCTCTGGCCTCTGTTAGCTGGAAATCCTCCTTCACTTACCTCAGCAAGACAAGCTTAGTTTTCTAGAGCCCTCGGACTTGAATCATTTATGGAAATTATTTGGTCCACAGAAAGAAGGATTTGTAGGGAAGGCAGAGGTTCCAGATGTATTAATAGTGCCCATAAGAAAATGAATAGGGATGTGAGGATTCATGTCTTCATTTTCACATCTTGCCAACTGCTGCACTGAAGAACTGCAAACACATCTGACTGGAGCAGGGTGGAGAATGGATGACTTTTCATCAAAGATCTGCAGCAAATCCTGTAGGATTTGTTTGAGGACGCTGGGATGAAAAGGGTAGGGTGACAAGCAAAGCTGGTGCCTTTCTGTGGTGAGATCAGTGTATGTTTGGTGATATTGGTGAACATGCCAAGGCAGATAATAGGACAACAATCCACACAGAAACTGCCTATGAGCAGTTTGTCTTGCCCTGTTTGGCAAATGTTCGGTTTGCCCTCAGGTATTGTAAAAATGGGACGTGGTGGCACTGCGGGTTAAACCGCAGAAGCCTCTGTGCTGCAAGGTCAGAAGACCAGCAGTCATACGATCGAATCCACGCGACAGAGTGAGCTCCCGTTGCTGTGTCAAAGCTCTTGCCAACCTAACAGTTCGAAAGCATGTAAATGCGAGTAGATAAATAGGTACCACCACAGTGGGAAGGTCACGGCGTTCCGTGTCTAGTCACGCTGGCCACGTGACCACGGAAACTTGTCTACGGACAAACGCTGGCTCTACAGCTTGGAGACGGGGATGAGCACTGCGCCCTAGAGTCGGACACGACTGGACTAAATGTCAAGGGGAACCTTTACCTTTACCTATTGTAAAAATAGCATAATGTGATTTCTTTATTTTGTGGCAAACAGCCAGTCATATTGAACATAATAAGTGTGTGTTAAAAACATTACATAATTCTCTTTTTTTCCATCCAATATTGATATATTCGCACACTCTGCCTAAGGATTTGAAATAATCTTCAGAGCACTTTTCACCCTTTTATAAACTTCATTGCATAAACGGTCTGCGTACTTAAGGTAGAAGAAAAATTGTAATACAGATTATATAGCAATGGCTAAGTCCTGCACTCAGCAAAATTATTTAAATTAGTCATGTCAAGGCATTTGTAGTCATTGGCATGGCTTAATTAATTGTCTTGTAACGGTTCCTGCAAGGTGCCACCCTTCCCTATAAACAAAGCGACTTAAATTGCTGGTGTCAACGTAATGCACTAGACAAATTAGTTACTGAACTCTGACAGGTAATAAATGAGTTCTCCTCATGATACACATTTAATTTGCAAATATTGTAGATAGTTGGTAATGCAGTCTTAGAAATGTTTTATTACTATTAAAGATATTGGCTAGAACTCCTTGTTCTTTGGCTCACTTCCTGAAATTATGGACTATCATCAGTCTCACCATCAACATCCTATATAGCATGAGTGCAGAAATGTTGACCCTCTAGATGCTTTGGATGTCAATGACTGGCCAACAAGCCTATGTTAAGGATTTGTGGAAAGTGCAATCCAAAACATCACTCAGAGTGGCTAAATATCTCTGATATGTAGTCTCCTGCCTGTGAGGAACAGAAGAGAGGTGCTGGGGTGGCCATACGTCTTCCTGTCTCCCACTAACAAAGCTACTTATTCATTTTCAGAATCTTAAGAACTGCTGCCATCACTGAGGTAGGAGGGTGGAATAAATATAACTTCATTGTCGAAAAGCTGCTTGATATGGAGATAATGCTGTGATGATTCTGGGCTGGGAAATAAGAAAAGAAGCCAATCATAGCATGTGAGAGACATGGTCCTCTCAGTCCCATATATGTTGTCAGGGCATGTGCTCATCACTTGTTCAGCAGGCCGAGGCAAAGAGGCAGTCCCAAAACCAGCAAAATCAGGGAACTGGACAGGGGACAGATTGTATTTGTCTTCAGTGTGGAAGGGATTGTCACTCTTGAATTGGCCTTCTCAGCCACACTAGATGCTGTTCCAAGACCTCTATTCAGAGCACGTTACCATAGTCTCTCGAGACTGAAGGATGCCTACATGTGCTCATCAGGACACTCCCACACAATATGCAGGTGCATATTGGTACATATCAATAATTGGGGAGCAGGTACTATGTAGAGTTAATGGCTCTTAATTGCCCATTCAGGGCCAAACTACCCTCAAACCCATTACATTACAACAGGGAGAATATGCAACAATATACTTTTTCTGGGAAAATTTGCTTCTCTCCCATCTATTTTGAGGATTGCAAGTCAGCTGAGAATCGACCAAGGGTAGAGATGGTATCACAGGCTCTGCTGCTGGGGACTTTGACCCAGCAAGCTCTGGCTCCATGGCTTCACTGTATATATTTCATGAGGATGGTACAAATTCTCATTCAGATTGGTTATAGATATTTTGCAGTGGATTAATTTATGGGACATGTCGTTTCTACTCTACCTAACTTTCATCTGCCCATATGAGCTCCTTTAGGACACCACTCCAGAGACATATCCTGAAGAAATAGCATCTTCCAGTGAGGAAGAAGGCATCATTCCACCCCTCAGAGTGCCTCTTGGAACAGTTCTTTCATTATCACACACACACACACACACACACACACACACACACACACACACACACATATTATCCCATGCTGATTTTCATTCTTTTCCTTTTCTTTACATGTTAGTAGTAGATGACTGAAAAAGATATAGTAAGTATTTTGATGGTTGTTGATTGTCTTGACTAACGTGAGTCAATCATGCTTTAACACATGTAGAGTTCACACACAGTGAGGCTGCTGTACCCAGCTAGCCTTTCTATGTAAGCCCCCCCCCTTGGGGGGAAAAATCTAGATTGCTGGCTCATGAGGAGAGTACCTGAGTACAGTAGTCTCTCCCTCTTCAGCAGTTTCCAGAGTAACCTTGTTTAGTCCATCTCACTGTATTGGCAAAAGACATTACCCGAGTAGGCCATTTGGATTTTGGACTTTGCTTAATGGGCAGCACAGCTGCCTCTGTGTTCTGCATTGTTGGAAGAATACCAAATCTAGCTGAGCAGCAGTGGAGTTGACAAGGAAGGCTACTTCACTCTCCAGTTCAACTGATTTACAACAAAGTAGGATGAAAGTTTCCCCCTTCCTTATTCTCAGTCAGTACAATGGCTACATCCTGCTGCATCTAAATGCCGATAGCATATAATCTGAGACAGACACGTTTGAATATCTGTTCTCCCCTCCACCACCATCAATGCCATGGCAACTGAGACAAGATGGAGGACATAAACAATCTAAGATCCAGGCTCTTCCTCTTTCCCCATCTCTTTTCCCCATGCCTTTTGCAACACCTGCCTGAGAAAGCCGTCTGATGACCTATTCCACCCCCTTCAACACACCCACTTTTTTGTTGGCCTAAAATAGATATTGCCTTAATATGGACTGAACTTTGGGTCAGTTGATGAAAGTATTCTTTGTCTCCCTGTAGTGGAAGCTACTACTATGAGAAATATCTTACAAAGGTATTACCCAAATATAGACCAGTGTGTTCAATGTTTATATATGTAATGCTCTAACTGCTGTAGCAATCTGACCCAGTAGTATGATAGCACATGGCTGACTCCTCATCACATCTCTACAACACCTTCTGGAGTTGGAATCCATGCACATAGATGTTAAATAGGATGCTGGCCTTAGAATTTGGAGTTTAGGTTTTGTTGAATGATCAACGTGGCTGCTTCTGCATTTGATCATTTGGTTAATCAGTGAATAATTGCTTTATTGATTTCCATCATTTGATATTTGAGTGAATACTTCTTAATCAGCTTTAAGAAATTGACTGGGAGTTGAAAAAGCAGGAAAATCATATTTCTGCTACAGTCTATGAATATAAATGATGACAGGGTCTGGAAGATGTAAGATGTAAGGACATTGTACATTTAATTACTGTTTGATATAAAAATTGAAAGTATTTTTTAAAAAAGCAGGTGGTCAACTGGTCTAAAGCCCAAGATCCATCACCATCTGCAGCCATCTGGCTTCCCAATGCTATTTCTATCTGCTAAGCTCTCTGCACCCTGGGTGGGCTATTCCAGGGATAAGATGTAGGTAAAACACCTAGATATCCACAGATTGACAAGTAGCTTCTATCTCAGCACATATGAAATTTCTTAGTACAGTCATCAGCCAGCAAGGCTGCAATAGCAAGTGTAAAACATTTATGTAACATCAGATTTAGCTTAATAAATTAAGTTCTGTTACATCTGTGTGAGAGCTTTACATCTTATTCCGAATGTACTGATGGTGTAGGTGACTAGTATATTAGGCACTACTATTTCTTAAAATAATGAAAAGAATGTCATCTTTAAATCATGACACAAAACTAAGCCCTACTGGTGTTGTGCATGCCCTCCCTTCCCCTATGACCAGATCCATGGACATGGTTGCCACTGAATCAGCTTGCTACAGATGCTTGTACCCAAGGCCAATCAACACAGCTTCCCCTCTGCAAAGGAATGGGGTTCTGCAAATGAGTGAGAAGCCCACCCTTCATATCTCTTTCACCTGTGACTGTCCTAATCTCCAACTGACAATGACAGCTTTTGACAAAGAGGTAAAGTCCAGCAGGAACAACAGGGCCAATCTATGTTCTGACAAAGGATTGCTTTGAGAGAGAGAGAGAAAAAACCACACACACACACACTGAGGTTTATGATGGCCAGATAAAATCCTAGGTAGAATTTTCTCACAATCTTGAGTCCCCTTGTCATAAATGCAGAAGCTGCAACGATATGGTCAAGTGACTTGGGAAAGATGAATACACACCAGCTGTACCAAAGGGGTTCTGGTCCTTACATCATATAGGGGTAAATTACCTGACTTTGGTCCAGTGTACAAACTCCATCCCTATGGCAGAGGTGCAAAGAACAGTCATATTTTTTGCCACAATATTCCTTCATGGGCAATTTGGGAATAGACCTATTTGTGCTTGGGACCATCTTAGGTTCCAGTATTTTAGAGAAGAAAGGAAAAATGTTCCCTGCTATTTCAGAGGCCAGGCGTACATTTTCTTGTCAAATACAATTTGATCCCTACACTTGTGCTAAATCAGCTTTGTCAGCTAATCCCAATTTGAAAACTGAGAGACAGATCTTTTTTTAAGGAAGACATTATAACTATTTTAGATCAATTGACAGGCCTTGAGCAAGGTGGTTGCTAGGTTTGTTGCCACTTCCAATACTGTAATCAGCATAATATTTATTTACTGGCATTGTGTGGCAACATGGTGTGGACACATCCAGTGGGTATACCCTTCGAACTGATTTAAGTACCTGGTCTCTACTGCTCCACCCAA
Organism: Intellagama lesueurii; assembly: GCA_037013535.1. NCBI lineage: Eukaryota > Metazoa > Chordata > Lepidosauria > Squamata > Agamidae > Intellagama > Intellagama lesueurii. The sequence continues at coordinate 126,943,678 of JBAJHW010000002.1, read as the reverse complement.
ATTGCAAACATTTGAATCAAAACTTAATGCATTCTACTTGAACAGCCCTCTTCTTTCCAGATAGACCTTTTACTTTGAGGAGACTGGTGTCTGCCATCTAGAGATTGAAATGGTACTATCAGCTGCAGACATGAAGTTTGATTGATCCATTTTCTTTTAATAATCCTGACATAAAGACTAGAGTGTCCTTCATATCCCTGGCAGGTTTTGTGTATCTCAAGGTGTGAACACATGGGGAAAGATATTGCAATTTGGACCACTTGTGGTTTGGTCCAATCTATTTCCCAGCAATCACACACCAGATGAAGAAATGCGCTTCAGCCGGACCCCAATCCATGCCCAAACTGGACCTTTTTGGTCCAGCTGTAGGGGTAATTTTTGGGGGGGCCTCGGCTGGAGTGATTCCCCAACAGACAGAAGGAGATCCATCCCATTAAAGCAGTCTCTCCTGGTTTGATCAGGCATACACCTTTGCAGCCATCTGATTGCACCCAAAGTGTCACCATATTGTAGATAATTATAAGTCCCTCACCAGAGGAGGTGAATTGTTCTTGAGAACAAAGTTCCTCAACAAAGCCTCTCCTAGCCAATCCTCAGCAGAGCACTAACTGGTTAAAGAACAGGTATTTCACACAATGGAGGGGTGCTAAATTTAGTATTTTGTACAGAAACTGGTGCTTTTTAACTTGTTAATGAATGAACTTCATCTAGGAGGACAGCTGTGTTAATGTAAAAACCTTTGGGAAAATACTGTGCATCTACCTAATGGATATGCCAGACCTAGGCAGCACCAGTCCTACAGAAGTAATTCTATAGTCTAAAGTGCTCTATGTGGAGAATATGAAACATAACATGAACCAGTCGGTTTTCTTTGGAGAAATGCATATGGTGCATTTCTTTGGAGAAATGCATATGGTGCTCCCATCATATTTACTGGTTGGTTGGTTGGTTGGTTGGCTGGCTGGCTGGCTGGCTGGCTGGCTGGCTGGCTGGCTGGCTAGCTGGTTGGTTGGTTGGTTGGTTGGTTGGTTGGTTGGTTGGTTGGTTGGTTGGTTGGTTGGTTGGTTGGTTGTGATAAAGTGCCTTTTAAAACCTCTGAACAGGCAGAAAGAGTCTCTAATATGCAGAATTCAGGATGACTACTGAGTACTGTTGGCTCATTCATCAACCTGTGCAAAAAAAGCCTCAAGCACCTCTTTGACCCAAGTGTGTATTGCCTTCCTAAGCATTCTGTGGGAAGGGGAAAAAACTCCATTGCAGCAGCGGGAGTTTTAAGGCAATCCAGTAAAACAGAACTTAATTTTATTTTTGCCTTTTGGGGGAGGAGGAATGTATTACATTGTACCTCTGAAACAAAATAATTTACTGGGTGAACAATCCGCCCACTCTATAGAAAAATATTCCCCACCAGCACCTATCTGAATGTTCAACAGCTGTCTGCCATAATGCCCAAGATGAGGGGCAGCAATTAATGGCAGGAGGCAGGCCAGCGATTTTCATTTCCCCCCAGTCGTAACAAAACTGAATCGTGTCTGCCAGCCAACTAGAGTCCTGTTGCCACTGCTTTTGAATTAAATTCTCCAGCACACAAGGTTCTAAAAATGTTGCTGTGAAAGAAACATTATTTGAATTTGCCTTTATATTTTGGAGCCAGCAATACTGTTTTGGAAAAGCAGGCAAAAGGAAAGGAAGGAAGGAAGGAAGGGAGGGAGGGAGGGAGGGAGGGAGGGAGGGAAAGAAAGAAAGAAAGAAAGAAAGAAAGAAAGAAGAAAGAAAGAAAGAAAGAAAGAAAGAAAGAAAGAAAGAAAGAAAGAAAGAAAGAAAGAAAGAAAGAAAATAAATTTTCCAGATTGCTTTTTAAAAGCCCAAAGGGTAAAGATTTTGCTGAATTTCCTCTTATGACTTGTTCGGTCTCATTAACCAAAGTGATTTGCTAACCCTTCATGAAAAGTATGTTATGCATTTTATACGGTGCTAATAAAATGTTAAAAGATTTTAAAGATGATGAGCCATAAATTTCAGGCAATCCTATAAACCAGCAATACTTTCTGTAAACAAAACATGTGGGTTTTTTTAAAAGGAGATAGCCCATTCAACATGAAAACAGTTACACTTTGATTTATTAAAATTAAATGTGGCATTCATAAATAATCAATACTACATATGATTCAGTCACACATGTCCAGAATTAAGTATGCTCTAAATGAGAAGAAATTAATCTGTAATGAAGTAATATATAAAATAATCTTACCATTGTGGAATAGCAGGCACATTGCAACTATACAGAAGTTCCTGTTCCAAAAAGAAGCCAAATCCAGATATTTATCTGTACCGTTTTTTTAAAAAGGTGAAACAAATAAACCAATTGCTATAATAATATTACATTCACACCTAGTGAGAATACCTAACACCAGGTTAACACAAACTGTCTATCCATTTTTATCTTCATTATTTCAATAACGTCTATTATTATTATTATTATTATTCAGAAATGCCAGGCACAGTCAACATTATAAAAACATTGACTGGTATTATATAACAGATACAAGTTTTAACCAAAAACCTAAGTAACTGTTAAATATCGGCGCAGTATGTATGTTGTTCCTAATAGTGCCATTTTTTGTAGCTGAGGGTGTGATTTCTGAGATCTGCAACTGCATATAGTACTGTGTGAAGTTTCTTGATATTGTTCCCAAACCCCAGTGACTACAGGGACCACTGAAGTGTGTTCCTTCCAGAGGCAAGATGTTTCGATTGCCAGGTCTCTGTACTTTGTTAGTTTTTCCAATTCTTTATTTTCAACCCTGGCATCCCTGGGAATTGTAACGTCAATGATCCAGAAATTTCTTCGTTCTGTTACTACTATGTCAGGTGTGTTATGTTCAAGGTGTCTATCCGTTTGGATCCGGAAATCCCACAAGATCTTGACTTCCTCATTTTCTGACACCTTTTCTATCTGATGTTCCCATGGGTTTTTGGAGGCTGGCAAGTTATATTTTTTTGCATAATGACCAGTGCACTAATTTTGCCACTTTATCATGTGTAATTTTGTAATCTGTTTGTGCAATCTTTGGACATTTACAGATGAGGTGTGAAACAGTTTCATCTTTTTCTTGGCAGAGTCAACATTTGCTGTTCTTGTTGTTATAAATAAACTAAAAACATTAATAAAATGAACATTCTATTCACACAAATTACATACAAAAATATATATAACACAAAACTTAGTGCTCTCTTCACCCTAGGGACCATTATATTTTACTTAATTTTTTTTACCGCTTATACCTGACCTTCAATCCTTCATTTAACTGTCCCCATCCCCCTTCCAAAAATACATATACTCTTGGTTTGGCTTTTTCTCTTTTCCTTTACTCAGCACAGCGTTTATAAATTCATCCCATATCTCGTTAAATCTATTTGTCTTTAACTCTCCTTTTTTGAACTTAATTTCCAAAGTCAACTTATCATTAATTGCAATATTCCAAATTTCATTATACCATTCATACAATTGGAAAACCCAGTTTTTTCCAATGAGCAGTCATACTGCTGGTAACATATTCATTATCATCTCTTTTTTAATATTACTTATATCATCTTTAGGCATCCTTCAGTCTCGAGAGACTATGGTAACGTGCTCTGAATAGAGGTCTTGGAACAGTGTCTAGTGTGGCTGAGAAATGATATCATCATTTTCTATTAAAAATAATAGTGCTATTTTTGGTGTCATTTCAATATCAACTTCCAATATTTCTCTAATCTCTTCAAAAACTTTACACCATATATTTTGTACTACTATTTCAATAACTTGTGGCAGGACCACACCCTGAGCCCTTTCCAGTAGATCTCTCAGTACGTACCCTTGAGACGAGAAAAATTCTTGAGAAGCTGCTAGTTTATTAGCCTCCTGTGAAAGGTTGCTGCGTTTAAACTCTCTCCTAGCTGCCATGCTCCCTTGAACCCAATGTCTGTGGCGAACACTCTTAACGTACTCTCAGAACCAATACGGTAGTCATGGATGAAGGGCCAAGCACGAGATTCGGAATGGGAGCTCCTCTCATAGTAACGTCCAGACAAAAAGTATTTTTAACGTTTATTGAAAAAGAATTTTAAAAGAATAAAAAGCAAATTAAAGAATGAGCTTGGCTGAAAGCCACGAAATAAAACGTTTGCAAAGCCGTGAAACCGTGACAGGCTTTTGAGCATTGGCAAAGAAAATACGCACCAGAAAACAAGAAAGACTCATTTCCCATAGAGCTAAATCTCGCCTTTCCTCTCCTCCTGCACTGACTTCCTAACTGCCCCAAGGTGGCTCACTTGACTCACTTCTCCATTGCTAACTCTCCACTGGTAACCCTGGATTGCTAGCTCTCTTTTCTAACTCTAACTCCAGTTTAACTCCTAAGTCCCTTTTTTCCCTTAGAACCTCAAAGTGGTCTTTGATGCTCAGAGGTGCAAACTCTTACAGACCTGAGGTCTGGCATGGCTTCTTTTAATCTGATCCTTTATTTGTTGATGTTCCTTTTCTGTTCTGAATAACCCCCTTCCCATTCAAGTGTGACAATTACCTCTAGGTTGTGTTTGTCAGAGCTTCCTTTCAAGCCATTTTGCCATCTGCATGTCAGAGCCACATTTACAGTACTTCCAGCCAGCCTGGCTGCAGCCAGCTTTCCTTCCCTGGTCTCCCCACAGGAATCTACTTCCAGCTAACACACCTCGACTCAGAAGTGAAATCATGAAATTGACTGTACATTACACCCATTACTCTACATTTCTATTCTATCTTACTTCACTGAAGTGTGTTCAAGAGGTTTGAATAAAACAACTGAAACATAACATAAATCATAAATCCGGTTAGGAAGAAAACAAAAAAGGAGCCATTCAGGACCCACTTTAGAAAAGTTCACCAGAATACAATTGTCTTCTAACTTGTCTCTTGAAAGACAGGGAGTGGGAAGGACAGGCTCTGAGCCATAGGTAAGCTTAGCTGCTCTACAGTTTGGGCATCACAGATGGTCTCATATTCAATCCCCATCATCTCCATTATAAGCTTCAGATTGAAAACCTGGAGAACTGCTGCTAGTGACAGTCAACAATGCTGGGTAAAGTCAATCAAAGGTTTGACTCTGGACAAGACAATTTCTTACATTTTTAATTGGTAATTAAAATATCTGGGCAGTATTGCCCTAACTTGTTGACAAGATATGAACTTTTGAATATATAAAATGGTGAGTGGGTATAGAAAAAGCAGTCCTGAAAATGTACAGTGTGTTTTTAAAATGAGGATTGAACAGCAGCTTACTAAAAGTCACTACAAAACAATCAGCTCTCCAGCTGGGTTTGGCAGCAAAGTCAGTGTACAATTACATTGTCTTGCAAAAAGAATCTCTTTCATGGCTTACAGTCCAGTGTGAAAGCAAAGGAAGGAGAGAATTGAAAGGATGTTGAAAGAATGGATTTGTATTATGTAAAACATTGCAATATGTTAGCATGACCAGCAGGTTGCATTTGCAAATCCAGTAACTTGCTTCACTTATATTTTACGCTTTTAGTGATTTACATCCAGTGTAATCTGCTGGTTTGGCAAGTGTGAACCCTTGCTAGTCACAATAATAATATCATCATGATGGCAGCCTGCCAGATTCTGATTTACAGGAACTGTATTTTACAGGAGTTGTAAAAGCAATAGGAATTGCCATTATAAATTTTTTGTCTGTGTATCAAGTTCCTATACTGGTAAAAGTCAGTTGTTTACAGTTGAAGGGAATAGTAAAATATCTGAGAGAAATATAAATATAGGGGGTCAGGAGACACACAAAACAATGCAACATGTCATGCCACGCCACACCACACATACCAGATGCCAACAGCACAGATACCAAAGAGCTTCAGGTATCATGTAACAACAGCAGCATCTTGGTGCAGACTAAGATAACATGGATTTTCCTCCATAGATTCAAAATGGCTCGGCAGGCTGAGCACTTAAAATAATTTTCAGTGTTTGTTCTTATATTATGCTTAAAGGCTAAGAAAGCCATTTTCTTCAATATATTCTTACTTTTAAGAATTTTAAGAGAAATATTCTCTGCTTTTTGATTGTGCCTTTTTAGGCTATAAGCCCCTGCAGTGTTAGAATGTAACTGAAACATTCACATTGTTCTTTTTTATTCTTACTCTTAACATATATATTTTATTGTATTTTTATGCTCCTGCATTTTGAAGTCTGACTTAAGTATTTGCCTGAAACTTAAGTTTAGTTTCCATATATTTTTATGCATTTGTGCCTACAGTTTTTCTGCAGCAGTAAGACTTTCGGATGTTTTCAACAATTTTGAAGTATTTTTGTGTTTATGGAACATAGAAGCAATGTGGACAAATAAAGCTTGTAGAATTAGACAAATTGATATTGCCTGGACTTACTGCAACAATGAAAAGACTTATACCTTGATACCCGGATTCATTTTGAAGTGATTGGAAATGATTGTCTGGTTTTATTCTGGAATTAACCCTTAACTGGGATAAATACTAGCTGTGATGAACAAAGGCTTCTGACTTTTTTCCTACAGTTCAGGAAAGATCAGGAAAAGGCCACATGGTCCTAGAAACAATACAAATGCAGGAAGAGGTGAGAAGCAGCTTGAAACCAACTTGCCGACTGCGGCTGTCTCCATCTGAGAAGCGAACCTGGCCTCATCATAATCAGGCGTGTGATTTTGGGACATTAATAACAGCATATAAGTTTGGAACGACCCACAAATACTTGATGACAGCCTTGAAGAAGATGATTTATCATTGAAAACTTGATGTTTGTTTTTCATTGTTTTTTGTTTATTTGTTTTTATACATATATATATTCTTAATGGTCAATTAAAGGTCTCACCTCTTCCTGCATTTGTATGATTTTTTCTCCTTGACGTCTTACTTACTTTACTTTATTATTATGACCAAAGACCAGCAAGACAAAACAATATAAAATAAGTACATACAATTGCAATTTCATAAAACTAAGCAGAATTATACATTCTTCCGTTAAAATCATGATAAATCAATCCCTTCTTTCAAATTCATAATATCATAATCAGCTAAGCTGACTGTATATCTGTAAAATAAGTGGAACCTCAGCCAGTGTTATGTTATAAAAGCATTATATTGTCCATCTTAGATCGTAACCCGAACATCTGGTCGCAAACAACTATCGCTGCAGCGCAGAATTTGACCACTTGTCTTGTAATATAAGGGGTATTGTCCGAGAGTAGCAACTGTACATAATACTCATCTGATCTCCCAGGAGATTTACAGATAATAAGAAGTAAAAGCTCCATACATAAATCCCGATAGCAAGTACAATATAAGAGAACATGCCCAACTGTCACTATTACAAGGGCAGGTACAATCTGATGGAGGCAAACCTCAAAATCTTCCCTCCAGAAGCTTAGAAGGTAATACATTAAGTCTGGCTAGTGTAAAAGCCCTTGTGGCTTTAGATGAGATAGTACTGGCTAAATACAAGGAGGTGATAAAAGCAAATTTCTTAAGAAAGTTAGATTTCCCCAGCTGGTCAACATGGTCCTGTAATTCTGTATCCCAGACCCTTAACTTCACTGTCTTAATGGCGTCCGTAAGACCCATTGCTATAATTGTACTGGGAGAAAAGCCATTTTTTGATATCTCTTCAGTTATATGCTTCTTCCACTCCAACTGAAAAGTATCTAGTAACATCAGTGTGGCCAAGTCTATAAAGCTCTGTAGGACTCTTGGGGAAAAAGGTCAGGTGGCAGAATCGCTGACCTAACACACAAAGGCTAGCACGCCTATATAGGACTTTAACTGAGGAATGTAGTCAATTCTGTCCCCTGCTGATGAACTTCCACCCCCTACTCTCTTGATTTCCAAAAGAGCTTTTCATAAGTGAAGAAAGAAACAAGAATTGGACGTTGATGCCAGATTGATTGATTGATTGACTGAATTTTTTTAAAAAAAATGCTTTGAGGTCCTTTTTGAGCAAAGCAAGGGGCTTAGGTGGCTGCACAGTGGGTTTTAGTGGAGAATCAGTGCTTCCCTGAAGGATGGTTCTCCCTGTTTTAGCTTAATCTGAGGGTGTGGCAGCTGAGAAGCCTCCGAGGCCCCAAAAGAATGGTGAGGAAACTGTGTGTATCTATTCCCTACAGTGCTTCTTGTTTTCTCAGACCTCAAAAAGGCTATTTCCCTCAGAATATGGAAGCGGATCACAGCCACCAAAGATACAGATGTTGCTGGTGCTACACTTCTATAGTGGAAAATGAAATCTCGGAGAAGAGCTTCCATTACCATTCAGAAAGCATTCTTTCCTTCAGTCACCATGCTGTGAACTTTTTAAAAAAATCAATTTTGTGATTATCACAAAAACATTTTCTCTCTACATTTTTTGAAATGAAAGAATGGTAGATGACTCGTATTATGACACTGATGTTCTTCTTTAAGAAATAAAAGAAATCTTTCTCTTGTTACTGCCATTAAAAAAAAAGCTATATTGTATTATCCTGGTTAGGTACCGTAATACAAGAATTAACATTAGCATTGCAGTTTTCATATTATACCTATCTTTCACTTAAAAGGCAAGGTATAGGGAAGGGACTGAAATTTGCTTTTCATAAGTGACATAATTGCACCATGCTATTCTTTAGGTTTTCCCTGCTAATTATCTAATCAGAAAATATTTCAATGTCAGTTACAAGTTCACACTTGTGTACCATGCATGAATAATTGCAGTAAATTGATGAGATGCCAGGGCACACCTTGGTCATTTGCCTGATCATGTGACAACTGTGATGTACCTCCTCAGTTAGCTGCAGCTAGCCTTGGCAAGCGAAGCAAACGCTGTGGGAACACCAGTAGTATTCAGCCTCAAATTTTTAAATGGCACTCAAGACAAAGGACATAATGGAGGTGCGCTGCACTTCACAGTGTGTTGCAGATAATACATAGTGCTTCCAAGAGTGTGGACAATCATGCCAGTTGCCACCAGAGAGGGTTATTTTATACAGGCCACCAAAGGTTCATGAATCCTGCCAGTCTTGTGAGATTACCATGGAAGCTATGTGAGACCCACTGGCCTTGTATGATCTCCTGTGCAACTTTCCCCAATTCTCACAATGGCCAGGTCTTGCTAGCCATCATGAGATAAAACTGGACTCACTGCTGGCCCTACGGGGCTTAAAGCAGAGCATTGACGCATAGACTGTCCTGAGGCCACAACCCTTCCCCCAAAGGGGGTGTTCAAGGGAGCAATTCCAGTGATAGATTACAACAGAAAAGAAATGCTTGGTTCGTTCTGGGAGTCCTTTTTCTGTGAACAACCCACAACCCAGAAACTCCTTTCTGTTATACCTATGTTGTGCAGGTTAAGATGACAAGGACCTTTGTCGGAGAGTAGAAGAGAGCATGGGAATGTTTGTGCCAAACGAGACAATTACAAAACTGATCTTCACAGGTCTGAAGGATACAGGAGACGGCCTTCTCTGTGGCTGCTCCCAGACCTTGGAACTCCCTCCCACAGGAGGCCAGGCTGGTTTTCCATCTTGGCTCTCCTCCTGCAAGCAGGCAAAGACCTTTCTCTACTGGCAAGCATTCTCTTAACGACTGGCTGCCTCAGTGGGATTTTTAAATGGATGGTTGTGCCTTACTGCTTTAAATGTGTATTTGGTGTTGCTTTTGTTTCCTGTCTTTTAGTGTGGTGTTTCTCTGATTCTTTTTAGTATTTGTATACTTACTGCTATTAGCTTTAAATATTCTATTTTAATGAATGGGTCCTTCTTAAGGAGAAAGGCAGGGTCAAAATATTTTAAATAAATAAATAAAAATAAGAACCTATGTTTGGAGCTGCGCCATCTCGATGGGAGCTGACGCAACCAAATGAATGCTTCTCCAGACAAGCACTTCCTTGCGCATAGTTTAGGCTGCCATTTACTGGAAGGTGACCCCATTTGCACATCTGAGATCTAAGTTAATTTTTACAGTTCAGGTGCCTCACACCTCTAGTGCACCAGAAACAATTTTAAAAGGTCATGTATGATTAAGTACAATTATCATGCAATCCTAAGAGAAAACAACATTACATTTTGGCCATTCATTTGGTAGTAGGTTAGCCAAAAGAGCAGCAGATGCAAAGGGTTTTCTGTAGTCAGTATGAAAAATTGATCTGGCCTCTATGGTTATGAAAGAAATTCAGTAGTGTTTGTTACCAATTAATACGTACATTGTACTGCCAGGTTGCATATTAATCAAACCCTCTTTGCTAGACCAAAACAGACTTTCTGAACTAATTATATTTCCATCGGGAAGCAACCTTTTTGTATTTAATTATGCAGAAAGGTAATTGCTGTTAAATATTGTTTGTTTTCTGTCCAAAAGGAGAGGGGACAGAGCATTTCTGCTGAAGGAACATTTACACTTGGTTAAGCTCTGGTTCATGTAATGTGTACACAAAACCAAGGGGAAGGAACCTCACAAGAAAACACGAGACCACCCCAGTGCAAATGTGAGACTGCGGGGTCTGTACTCCTTGTAACATGGCACAATCCAGAAATAGTATTGTTTTTTAAAAAATACGTAGCTACCTAAAATAACACCGAAGTTGCCCAAAGAGACGGGCTTTTCAGAATTCTAGGACTTCTGGTCCCGGAAGTTGCCTAGAATCCCCCAGGCAGAGTTGTGGTGCTGACATAGGAGAAAAAGAAGCCAAAAGAGATATTTTCCTACCACCTTTGGCAAGAGTGTTTGAGTGTGAGGCTCCTCCTATAGAGTTTGATGGGTAGTGACCCATTGCACCCTCTCCATAGTGCACTAGGGTTGGTTTGTTTATTTTTACATTCTTTTGTATCATTTGTAGGCCACCTTTCTCATGATGTGAGATATCATATCTCATAATACAGTGCTCTACGCTGGCTGTAATCAAAAGTTACATCTTTGTCTCAGGCACCATCATCAAAAGGACTAAATACATTTCCCAAAGTCATAGGGTGAGTTGTACGCTTGCAGGCTACTCTCATCCCTCAGCCTTTTCTCGTGCTTAGCCTGTCCAGAATGCAGCTTCACAGGAAATAGCAGAAGTCTGATTTTTGGTCTGAAATGCGACAAAAGGCACAAAGTACTCTTGGGATGGGAGTAATTGACCTGTAGTTGGACCTCAGTGCCACTTCAATGGCACTGAGGTGCACCTTCCCCAAATTTCAAGGATCTTGTGGCCTTCCTAATGGTCTTTTATACCTTGGGCTACCATTTAGAAGCTAGACAGAAAATGGCACGAACCCATTTCTTGTTCAGAGGTCCACTCAACGATGAGCCTTCAGAAATAGCTGGTTCCTATGGCCATTTGAAAACCAATCGATTGAGTGTGTGCTTCACACCAGGCATGATGATGCTACTGTCAACCATTGAATGGCCTATAAATCTGCTGCTCATAAATCAATCAATTCTGTAACTCAAAGCACCAACACTGATATCAATATTTTGCCACTCTGTCTTAAGTTGATGACCTTCCTCACCTTTCCTTAAAAGTAAACAGTAAACTGACTTAATTAAACAACATTCTGTACTTTCTTATGGTCTATTACAAAGTGATCCCTCAAGCTAAGTCCAGACATTATACATGATTAAAAGGCTTGGAAAATTTCTAAACCTATGCTGCCAAATGAGAAAAAGAACAGGTGTTGGTCTCATGAGGAGGTTCTAAGCCTCAAGACACAATTAATTGATAAAAGGGAGAAAAAAAATAACCTTTTCATTGTGACTGATAAGTCCAGGATCATGTGGTGATGAGATCAAACAACTGGCACAGTAATGGAATTATCCCGTGGATTCTTACAGGTATATGTGACAAACTGGTGTATCTGTAACTCCAGCCCTACAATATAGAAAAAGCTGTAAGGGAATGGGTTGGTCCCCAAACCCTCCATGGGTAGGGGGACATCAAAAGACCTTATGGAGTTGGTCATCACTCTGCAGAACAACAGTTTGTACAGTAAGTTAAAATCTTTATTCCAGAACTATGTACAACAGATCAATTGACTTCACTGTCTCTCTCCCTTTCAAACCCTGTTCTCTCTTAGGTCCAAATCTCTTATAGCAAGGCAATTAAATCTCACACTCTGCCAGTCAAGCTTAAATCTTCTGGCTAATTCTCTTCACCCCCAGTCCTTTAATGTCCTTGTTCCTTCTTGTGCTCTTCCTTAGTGAGGAGGTCTGTCTCTCAAGCTGTCACATCTTTCTCCAGCACTGTAGTTGGGTTGGAGCTGGGGTTAATGCTGGTAGGTTAAGACTAGATGCCTTTGGAGTGGGCCCAGACTTCCACATGGGAGGCTCAATGTCAGACAGGTCTATTAGTATTAGTATTCGTATTTACATTCACATCCGCATTCGTAATAGCAATTGAAATAGCAGTAGCAATAGTACCCACAGTGGGTTTGCAGAAGGTCATTCTTTGGTGAGTCCCATGTATCCATATTAGGAGAAGACCCCCAAGTCCTCTTGGGAAAGGGTTGTGGAAGGTGTGGAGGCTGACCCTTGCCACATTAAATTTGTCTTTTAATATTTAACTTATTGTGTTTTAATTGTGTGAATTTTAATGCTGTGAACCGCCTGAGGTCCCTTTGTTGGGAGGAATGTGGCATACAAATAAAACTACTACTACTACTACTACTACTACTACTACTACTACTACTACTACTAATAATAATAATAATAATAATAATAATAATAATAATAATAATAATAATAATAATAATAATAATAATAATAATAAGCCAACATCTTCCTACTCACAGGCACCCTATCTCTGGACTCTGCAAAGCTAAGACTGTCACAACCCACATTTTATATAATTGTTGGGTTTTGTCACAGTCTGCAATCTGTCTCAGGATCCAGTCACCTTAAGCTCAAAACAGGCATGGGGTTCAGACTACCCAGAACTGCCTTCCATAACCACTGCCACTGCCTATTATATTCAAAAGGGGTAAAAACGCAAAAATACTTCCAAAACTGTATAATGACCAGTTAGAAGGACTGGATAACAGTACTACCCGCTTTCATTCACCTTGCAGACCATATTTGCAAGTTTTATAAAGTTTATTAAAAAGAAAGCAGAAAGGAGAATAAAGAGGACATTGCAAAAAGAATCAAACAGTTAATTATAAATTATATTTAAAAGGTGGATACAGATTATAACATGTGAAACAGAAATCCCCAGAACCTAACCAACCAACTTACTGTAACCTAAAGACAAGTCCAGGACTGCAAAATGTCTACTCAGGAGTCACAGGAAAACCTTTGCCTGAGACCCTCTTCCTTCCTTGAGAAGAGCTGCACTCAGTCCCCACTCTGCCTCAGAGAGAGAGTGAACTGAGAAAAAAGCCACATCCCCCCCTATTCACTATATAGTCCTAATGACATGTTCTCCCCCCTTTGAACTCAGTGGGGAGCAAAGAAGCAGAGGTGACAATTGCCAGACCCCTGAGCTATAGGCACCTCGCTTAGCACTTTACATAACCTAAGGTCAAGCCTTTTGCTTGGGCTCAACAATGGCACAGGAACCTAACATAACCACTGAATGGTACCTATTGATTTCAAGGGCGCTTTAAAATAACAGACCACAGGACGAAGAAGTGTGAAGCATCTGTTTTAGGAGTTAGAATCCAGCTTGCTTAGAAAGTCCTTGGAGAGCCCCAGTAATATCTTCCCAAGCTCCATCTGTTTCAGGGGGTTAAAGTCCCTTTCCCCACTTTGCTTAGGAAGTCCAAATAATATCTTCACAGGTTTACACAGTTATGGAAAAGTTCTTGGCTCCTTGGCCAGAAGCTCGTTTTCAGTCAGCACATTTAGAGCAAGGCTAAATCCTATATACAGCGTACTGACAACTAGATCAACTCCAGTTTGCAGTTCAGTAGAATTATTAAAAGACTAAGCAGAGAAGAATTCAGAATTTCCTTCTAAAGGAAAGTGGACAAACAAATCATTAATAAGCCTTCGAGAATACAAATCGTTAATAAACTGAACGGCTTATAGCGAGGAGAGGACAGCCCTGGTCTTTCCTGGCATTGCTGTTCTGTTGGATGTTACCTCACTTGGATATCTAGGAGAGAGTCAAGTAAATTTATTATGTAACTAAAGCAGTTCGACAGCTCCCAGAAAGAGAAAATCAGTTTGAGAGATCAGTAGCCTTTGATGCGGGTCTGGACATCCAAACCATTTCAGGGAGGGGGGGGATAAGGATGAAAAGGAGCCCTGCTGGGCTGTAAATAGAATATAAATTGGGTCTACATGCACCTGCCTGTATTTCCAGAAAAGAGAAAGGGTAGGATAGGATTTGGGTGTATCACAGTACATAATGCTAAAACAAACAAACAAACAAAGCAAGCTTCTCAAAAAAAAACCCTATGGTAAAAAGGAGTTCTTGGAGGTGGGGAGTTCAAAAGTTAAGTAGGAAAGTTATAAATCAGTGTATACGGAACATGAAGCTTAACCAGGGTATCTAAAGATTAAGTGTCTTGGATTCTTGGAGAAAGGTACTAGATCAATATTTTAAACCAAACCAAACCCAACCAAATAAAGAAGAGTGGGGGTAGAAGACACGGCATCCGATTTTTAGGCATCCTTCAGTCTCGAGAATATGGTAACGTGCTCTGAAAAGAGGACTTGGAACAGCATCTAGTGTGGCTGAGAAGGCCAATTCGAGAGTGACAATCCCTTCCACACTGAAGACAAATACAATCTGTCCCCTGTCCAGCTCCCTGATTTTGCTGGTTTCGGTTCTGCCTCTTTGCCTCGGCCTGCTGGACAAGTGTCTCTTCAAATTGGGAGAGGCCATGCTGCACCGCCTGCCTCCAGGCTGAACGCTCAGATGTCAAGGTTTCCCATCTGTTGAGGTCCATTCCTAAGGCCTTCCGATCCTGCTTGCAGATATCCTTGTATTGCAGCTGTGGTCTCCCTCTGGGGCGATTTCCGGCATCCACAAAAACAAAATTTCAAAGAAAATACAGGATGGCATTATGTAGAACATCTGGGGGTTTTTTAAAAGCATGTGACTATGCTGCTGTATCAAGAGGAAAGAAAACATTTAAAGCAGAGAAAGAAAAAACGGTACTTCGTTAAGAGATATGTGTTAAATTTTAGAAGAAAGAATTCAGTGGCCAAAATCCTGTTGCTTTGGATAGTAAATAAACCACCCAGAGTAGACCTTTGGTCTAGATGGGTGGGATAGAAATCCAATAAATAAATAAAAATAAAATAAATAATAAATAACACTAGGTTAGGCCCATTGAATCAAAGGGGATTTGGTGAGTCAATTCCTCCATACATTCGATTGATTCAAATGGGCCTTCTCCAACTGCAACTTCCTTTAGCATAAAGTCACAACTAGAGTAGGCCTATTCGAATCAATGGAACCCTCATTGATTCAGTGGGCCTACTCCAGTGCAATTTACTACGCTAAGCAAGAAGACTTTGGCCACTGTGTTTCCTTACTAAGTAACATTTCCACATTGCATTTATGCAATTTTGATTGCTGATCAAAAAGAAGCTTTAGTTATTCTCCAGAAAGAACCGATTTGGATTTTAGATTGTGAATAATGTCCCCTCTCAGTGTCTTCATGTTTTTTATAATTCAGCTAGCATGTCATTTGTCAGATGGGCATTAAATTCAATACACCCCACTGGTGCTGCTCCAGGTGGTGAATTGTTCCAGCTTCTATTTCTTGTGGTCAACAAGGCTGAAAAAAGAATAGATCTTGGCAGCGAACTTGAAGTGCATACAGTGATTGTAGGAATGAACCATGGAGTAGTGGAAGCAAGCAGGTTCAAGGGCACTTGGTGGAGCTGATTGGCTACGTAATTAGTTGTAATATTCCATATGAAGTAGCGTGCTTCACCTTCTCCGAGAGAAAGTAATTTAACACTCACATGACAGAAAACCTAAGCTGTTATTGACTTCGCAACCCTTTTCACTACACGCTGGGCATTTTGGTAGCCTTTTTGAAGTGGTCTACTTGCAGAAACTGTAGATCACCTTGTTTCAAAAGCAGAAATATTGTTTGGCTTTGAGCCCATCTGCAATTATCACTAGAACTGTGACTGCTGTAGCCCTTTGGATTCCTGTTCTCTTTGGGGGGGAAAAAGTAGTTATTGTAGTTGAATGGGAATGGTATCCTTGGCAACTCCAGCAAATAGATCTTTTTTAAAAAGGAAGGAAACAGGGGAGTTCAAAATCCAATGAAGAGAGAGAAGCCAAAAAAATACAAATAGAGCTATACTCTATGTAAAAGCAATTGCATTCATCAAAGTCCTTGGAGAAAAAAATCAATGCTGTGTATCTTTCCAGAAGTTTAAAATGAGGCCATGAGGTGGAGTGATTTTTTTAAAATAGGCTTTCTCATTCAGGTCTACTAGAATCACATGATGGAATTACCATGGGTCCATTAAATTTTAATACGTGAGATTAATGCTTGACAAAATCG
Source organism: Intellagama lesueurii (assembly GCA_037013535.1). Taxonomy (NCBI): domain Eukaryota; kingdom Metazoa; phylum Chordata; class Lepidosauria; order Squamata; family Agamidae; genus Intellagama; species Intellagama lesueurii. The sequence continues at coordinate 126,927,197 of JBAJHW010000002.1, read as the reverse complement.
TATATTTTTCCACGGAACCCCCTCTGTAAGTGTATATCTGTACATGGCTTCTCCAGTGGAATTCCAGTGAAAGGAAAATATATACGCTCATGGAAAGACAGTTAAGTTGTAACTGATTTCTTAATACCTACACTTGAATAAAGTTTCAAAGGGGGAAAAATATATTCTTTCTTTTTAGTTGGTGCAGGTACCTGCGGAATACGTTTAGAAGCTTATTTCCAATGTGTGAGAGCAGAAGCAACAATTCTTCTCAGATTATTTTTGACACACCTGTTTTTTGTAACAACTAAACCATTCACATTTATTTTAAAAATGCCAGCCATCTATTTGGGAGCAATTTTTAAATCTCACTGATCAATTCGTCAAGTATCACATCTTAAAATCTGTTCTGAGCATTTTTTCCCCCTCAAGGGCTCAGATGTTCTATTCAGGATGTATGACAAAGAATAAAAGCAAAGTATTGTGGCACCTTAAAGACTAACAGAGGTATAACTCAGTGAGCTTTTGTGGATTAAAAATCACTTCTTCAGACACACAGATCACAGTATTTAGGCTACAGGTTTAGGGTACATAGCCGTAGAGATGATAACCAGGTCAAAGGGGAAACAGAAGATGAGTATTATATTATTCACATTGGCAAGGAATATTCAAGGTAATCATTTGATGAAACCAGCAGAAACAGGATTAATTATCCTCTCTCTATTTCTTGCAAAATCGTAAAACTGCTTGAGTTGAGCTAAATAAGAAAGTATGTTTGGGTAATTAGGCTGAGACATCCTGAATGCCTGTGGAATCTTATCTATAGCGTTGGAATGTTTTCTGAGTAGAAGCCAGTACCTCACTTCTTAAGACATGTGGATGGTTTACACCTGTGGAGATCCTGGGAGTGCCCATGTAGCAGAAACCAATTAATTGAATTCATCTGATTGGTGGGAAATGTTAGGCAGTTCATGAGGGGATTATGGGATATAAGGTGTAGTGGAATAATGAGTTAGGGGAGTGGCAGACAGCAGCAGCTAGCTTGTAGCAATATACTTCTTTATGCTTGCTTCAATATGTAACCATCATCATGTTGAACTTTGCTTATGCCTTGGAACTACATTGTAAGTATCACTCAGTACGAGATAGCTTTATTGTTTTCTGTGGCAAGGAGTCCTAATTGTCTGAAACTGCTTTAATATTGTCTTTGATCTGGAACTGTTGTTGTTTAGTTGTTAAGTCATGTCCGACTCTTCGTGACCCCATGGACCAGAGCACGCCAGGCCCTCCTGTCTTCCACTGCCTCCCAAAGTTGGGGCAGATTCATGTTGGTAGCTTCAGTGACACTGTCCAACCATCTCATCCTCTGTCGTCCCCTTCTCCTCTTGCCTTCACACTTTCCCAACATCAGGGTCTTTTCCAGGGAGTCTTCTCTTCTCATGAGATGGCCAAAGTATTGGAGCCTCAGCTTCAGGATCTGTCCTTCCAGTGAGCACTCAGGGTTGATTTCTTTCAAAATGGATAGGTTTGTTCTCTTTGCAGTCCAGGGGACTCTCAAGAGTCTCCTCCAGCACCACAATTCAAAAGCAACAATTCTTCAGCAGTCAGCCTTCTTTATGGTCCAGCTCTCACTTCCATGCATCGCTACTGGGAAAACCATAGCTTTGACTATGCGGACCTTTGTCGGCAAGGTGATGTCTCTGCTTTTTAAGATGCTGTCTAGGTTTCTCATCGCTTTCCTCCCAAGAAGCAGGCGTCTTTTAATTTCGTGGCTGCTGTCACCATCTGCAGTGATCATGGAGCCCAAGAAAGTAAAACCTGTCACTGCCTCCATATCTTCCCCTTCTATTTGCCAGGAGGTGATGGGACCAGTGGCCATGATCTTAGGTGTTTCTTTATGTTTAGCTTCAGACCATTTTTTGCGCTCTCCTCTTTCACTCTCATTACAAGGTTCTTTAATTCCTCCTCACTTTCTGCCATCAGAGTGGTATCATCTGCATATCGGAGGTTGTTGATATTTCTTCCAGCAATCTTAATTCCGGCTTGGGATTCATCCAGTCCTGCCTTTCGCATGATGTATTCTGCATATAAGTTAACTAAGCAGGGACACAATATACAGCCTTGTCGTCCTCCTTTCCCAATTTTGAACCAATCAGTTGTTCCATATCCAGTTCTAACTGTTGCTTCCTGTCCTACATATAGATATCTCAGGAGATAGATAAGGTGATCAGGCACTCCCATTTCTTTAAGAACTTGCCATAGTTTGTTGTGGTCGACACAGTCAAAGGCTTTTGCATAGTCAATGAAGCAGAAGTAGATGTTTTTCTGGAACTCTCTGGCTTTCTCCATAATCCAGCGCATGTTAGCAATTTGGTCTCTAGCATATCTGGAACTGCTTCACATTATATTGATTTTGCTGAAGCTTTATGTTTTACTAAAAACATTTCAATAAACTTATGAAATATTGCAATTCGTTGTCATTTAGATAGCTGGAGGGGGTTGAAGGTACTAAATCCTGTGCCTTATGCTATCTGAGGTTTTTGAGTATCTTTGTGAGTTTTTAAGTTTCTACTTTGTAGGGTTGATTTGCAACTATGAGCAACAATCTGCTTGTTTTGTTCTCTCTGAAGCACCAAGACCCACAAGATAGAGAATCCAAACACAAGGACATCGAAAATGTATTTCTCAGACTACAATACCCATACGGTATGGTTAAGAACAGATTAACGAATTAACAAAGCAACCTAATGCAAGACAGACCCAGAAGAGAAAAATGACCGAACACTGCTAGTCATCACTTTCAGCCCACAACTGAGGCCACTCATGCACATCAAATTATCTCCAATCTACCCTTGACAAGAATACTTCACTCTCCCAAGCACTTGGTGGCAGACCTATACTTGCTTACAGACAACCCCACTATCTCAAGCAACTACTGACACATAACGAGTTACAGAACACAGATACAGTAATGGGGACTATACCCTGCTACAAACCCAGATGCCAGCTCTGCCCCCACATTTACTCTACTACCCGAGCACAGGACCCAACCATATCACACACAATATCAAGGGCACATTTACTTGTTCCTCTGGTAATGTAACCTATGCCATCTTTTGCCAACAGTGCCCCTCTGCACTCTACAGAGGACAAATGGGACAAAAGAATTAATGGACATTAAGAATGGCAGTGCAGAGAAATCTGTTTCAAATCATTTCAATCTATCCGGACACTCTTCATAGGATTTGAAAGTTGTTCTGGAGAAGAAAAATTATAGAACAAGAATCCATAGGGAAAGAGCTGAGATACAATTTATATGTGTGCTTAAACCATTACCTAATGTGAAATACTAGAATAATTATGCTGTCATTTACTGTCGTTTTCCATAGTCAGGTTCCATCCCAACCACAGCTGCCCTTAGAGAACAAGCTTCAAAGGTAAAGTCAGTGATTTTCAAGTCATTATCATATGTTGTTTCTGCTGTTGTTTTCTATGACTTGGCATTCCTTTAGCCACTAATCATTGTTGCTGCTTACAGAACAAAGCTTCAAAAGAAAAGGACTTGATACCAAACAGGGGTCTTCCTAACTCCTTACAGGATGTGAAATGCCACAATGACTCACACAATTTGCAATTTGAGTCAACCAACCACCACTGTCTCTTTATCTTAGAGCCAGGTGTGAATTTATTGCCATGTCGTCTCTGTACTCTCATTCTTATGTCTGCAGAAGTGAACTTGTTTCACAAAAGCTCACATGAAAATATAGCTGTTAGTCTTTCGGGTGCCAAAACGTTTTTGTCTTCTTTATTATTTTGCTGTTGTTTTGTTTTGTGTTTCTTGTTCAAATGGGATGTTCACAAACTTTCATATTCAAATTGAAAAAAGGATCTTCAGTTTTGAAACCATTTTTAAGGTAAATGCAGCAAAATATATATTAGGGCAGATGATATTATCAAAGTGATACTGGCCACTTTATTTTTAATTTTAACTGTTATCTATATAGATACATCTATATCTATCCACCTTCCTTCCTTCATGTATATGTGTGAAGTGCATGCAGTCATCTTTGTATTTTATGTGAATAATATTGGTTGCATTCTAAATATGAGGAGATTTGACCAGCAACTATGATGACAGATTTTGTGTGTATATAATAAAAACCCTGTATAGAATATATTATGTTCAAGTGAAGTGATAACTTATATATACCCTTAGTATTACATAGTGTGATCTACCCACACAAATCTTGCATGATGACACACATTTTACTTATTCAGGCACTCAATCAGATTGAGATCTGCAATCTCAAAAGAAAAATCCTCAAATTTCACTGCTTCCTGAAAATGAAAGTAATGTGAGCATGCTGCCCTCACAAAATGGCTTACAATTAGAAATGGGGGTATTCATATTTGTATATGAATATGAATATCCCTGCACAGGTGGCGTTAACAAGGGTCCCGCCTCATGGGGCCGGACGGTCCACTCACCAATCCACCGCGGACGCGGACTGCGCGATTCTACCAATGGATCCGCAGCACGCAATCCGCTCGCCACTCTTCAACCTTGCAACGAGGCTTGTCCTCCCACCTGGCATGGTGAGCGGATCGCGCGCTGCAGATCCATTGGTAGAATTGCGCGGTCCACGTCAGATCGGTGAGTGGACCGTCTGGCCCCATGGGGCTGGACCCTCGTTAACGCCACCTGTGCAGGGATATTGATATTCGTATATGAATACTCCCATCTCTACTTACAATCACTCACACAGAGGAATTCTTACCTAAGGGCTCTGTGACTGGGGTTTTCAGGAGAGCCTGGACATTTCACTAGCATTTGAGCTGTCAATCTCCATCTGCTTTGGATTTCCCGGTTCTGTTACAGTATTACTTTTCTTTTCCAAGATGTGTTTTTTTTATTTCTATTCTTCCACTTTTTTAACCTCAAATTGTTCAACACAACTGACCTCCTCCTCCTCCTTTTCTGAGAGGCAACTGCCTGGAAAAGAGAGTGCCTGCAACTTTTATTTCTCAAAGTCTGCTCAGAACGCTAAATGAATTCAATAGGTTTCTTTTCAGCTAACTGGATGTGTAATTTCAACCTAAATGTCCCTAATATTGATAGGCCAGATAAATAGGTAAATTGTCCCTTTTGATGTTGTGGAGTTTTATAGTTCCTTTTTGAAAATATACGTGTTAGCAGCTGCTAATGCAAAGATGGCATGACAACTTTAACTGTTCTTCCCCAACTTAAGTTTTAATGTGAGTCAAAGAAGAATCTGAGGGCGAACAAGGCAAGGAGAGCAAATGAGCAGGGGAGCTGGTGAGCGGAGGGATTGAGAAAGACAAGCAGACACCAATGCTTTTTTTTAAAAAAATCCTGCCATCTGGTATAGCGCTATATCAGATTGCATGCATAAAAAAATATAAGTCGGACAGTGGCATTCACATGTGTAGAATCGATTCCAATGAATTGGTTACAATAAATATTACTCCTGGTAGGGGAGTAAAATAACTCTCTGTCACACACAAAAAATGATCCCCTTCCCAATTAATCTGTGCATGCACATGCCTCATGTAACCACCCAAATTTAAATAAATGCAAACCATGCTAAATTAAATCTAAATGGTGTGTGTGTGTGTGTGTGTGTGTGTGTGATTAGTCCACTCTCAATTGAGCTGCTTTAGATGATCAAAATGATTGTGTTATTCATGGGTTGCTGTGTTTTTTCAAATAAACAACACTACTAAAACTGTTTTAAAGAACAAAATGATTATTTAAAACACCCCATCATAAAATGTTTGGTTGGGTCTGATTGTGTCACTTGCTAAATTCATTCCTGTTCAGTGCTATCTAAAATGTAGCATGCCAAGGCTGCTCAGATCTTTTAAAGCATTATTTTAGCTTAATAAGTAACATTCAATCAAGTAATTAATCTCTTGATTATTTATACAGGAATTTGCAAAATGTATCCTGTATAGAGAACTACAGTAAGCAATAAATTATTTATGCAGTTAGGATTACATACAAACTCGTAACTTGATTAATGATGTACTTAAAATGACTGAACAATATATCCCTTTTTAGTAAGAAAAGGGCCAAGTTCAAAGCAAAACTAATAAACGTACTAGTAGGGGACTCAGCATACAGGGAACTTAAACAAATTAAAATATAATTTAATGGGCATGGCTAAGCAGAAGAATAGGGTCTTAAATATTGATAACGTTGCTGTGATTTTGATATACGAATTGTTTGATTTTTAACTCAAAGCAATGCTTTTTTCTCTTCGTATCCCATCTCATTCTTCATTTTCTAACTTAGGAAAAACATGACCCTTGCGTTTTTCCCTTTAAGCTCAAGAAACAGCAGTTGAAGCCTGCCAATGGCCCAGACTTCCCCAGTGCTCAAGGCAGGCTGGAGAAGCACTGTCACTGCTTTGGCCTTTGCACACTCACACCCCCATTCACTGCCTAGATACGCCACCCTTCCCTTCCTTGCCTGTAGTACTGCTGTGCTCACTGGTCACCGTTCAGAGCAGAAGTCTTTCAAAGTGGTTGTTCTTTTTTTACACAGAGATCAGGCTGCCTTGTTTTTCTGATCTTCCTCAGCTTTATTCTAATTTTTCACAGCAGCTGTTCATGGTTTCTACCACAGTCTGCTCCTGCTCTTGTTTTTGCAATAGAATGGAGCTTCTCCATCTTCTGCTTCCAGTTATATAGTCTATATTGGACTCCTACATTGGCCGTCTGGTGACGTCCTTGTGTACAATCATCTGTTAAGTTTCCTGAAGCATGTGTTTGCAATAGAGATGGGGACGAATATAAAAACAGATCGGCTTTTTTGACGAAAATAGCCGATTCATTAAATATTCGTCCCTTCATATTTGTGGGTTCCAGAGACCCCCACGAATATGAAGGGATGAATATTTACCTGTTTTTATTTGTCCTTCGTATTTATTTATTTAAAAAAACCATTCTTCCTACCGGCCGATCAACTGATCCGCGGCCGATAGGCCACCACCCATCCCCACAGCCACCCACCCCCACAGTCTACCCCTCCACCCCTTCCTCTCCCTACCTTAGCCCCCCCATCCCCACCGACACCCCCTTACCGTAATCGCTGCAGCCGAGGTTTCCATCTGGCTTCCCAGCCGTGGCGTGTAAAAAAGGGAGACTGGCTGCCCTTTGCAAAGATGGCAGCTGCGGCTTCATTTAGGGTAGGGAAGCTGCAGCCGCCATCTTTGCAAAGGGCAGGCTGGATTCCCTTACGGCAGGCTAAGGGAATCCAGGCTGCCCTTTGCAAAGATGGCGGCTGCAGCTTCCCTACCCTAAATGAAGCCGCAGCTGCCATCTTTGCAAAGGGCAGCCAGTCTCCCTTAGTATTCTATACACAGAAAACCCTGCAAAGGGGCACCCTAAGTAACAATAGATATGATGTCAATAAATATATAAGTTAACTAAGTAATCACCATTTAAAACATCATATAAAAGATAATTAAACAATTGAACAAATAGCAATATTAAAACCATTGAAATAATTTTAAAGATATTTTGAAAATATTTTTAAAATCTCTGCCTTCAATAGATGCAGCATTTCTAAAACCCCACTCGTCACTTGAAAACCTACCTGAAAAGAGGCCCTTTTAAAGGAGAAAGGCGGGATAAAAATATTTTAAATAAATAAATAAATAAATTCAAGAGGGAGGGGCCAGCCTGGCTATAGCAAAGGACGGCCTGAATGAAAAAAAGGCTAAGAAGAGAAGGGCATAGTTTAGTTGATACAAAAATATCCAAACCACATTCTTTAAGTGTATGAGCCAGGGGCCAGCCTGGCTTCTCCAGAGAGTGCATCCCACAGCCTGGGAACAGCCAGATCAGACATATCAGAGACAGGCATAGCTGATGCACACATTTGAACTGTGCAAATGCAGTTACAGTGAGACTTATGAATCTGGGCTCATAGATGAGTCCAGGAGTACACAGAGCTATGGGCTTGATTTTCAGGGAGATTATAACCCCATCCAGTACAGGCTGAATCCTGATCCCCTGATTTTTGACTGAAAAGGACCACCTCTGTCTTGTTTGGGTTAAATTCCCATTTGTTTACCCTCATCTAGTACATTACTGACAACAGACACTGCTCTTTACCAAGAACAGCTTTACTGGAATCAGAGCAAACTGATGGAACCCATCCCCAAAACCCCAGGCAATTTCTCTCAGTGGTTTCATGTATATGTTAAATAGCATGGGAGACAAGAGAGAGACCTGAGAGACACCACCGGCCAACAGCCAGGGAACTGAACAGGGATCTAGCACCACCTTCTCAAATCTCCCCTACAAGTATATCTGACAGATGGTTTTCTACGTGGATACACTTTCGTTTTTCTTGTTGGAGCATGCAAGTAGGATCTTTAGAGAGGTGGAAGCCACCATATGTGGAAACCACCACATGGACCTTTGGCCTTTCTGGTTTACAAAAGCAGTTAAGGAGGAATTGGCTGAGTGGTAAGAAATTGGCTGAGTGGCTTGTTATCCTTACCTTTCAGCATGTACGGGGGGGGGGGGGGAGAAATACCCACTACTTTCTTTCAGTAACAAATTACAATTCTGCACCTTAAAAAAATTAAATGCAGAAAAATACAGGTACAGAAGAAAATACAAAAAAAAACACAACTCTTATGTGTAATATTCCAATTTGGTGAAAAATTGCAGCATTACACTTAGAAAGTTCTTGTTAAATGAGGAAGAAAATAGAAAGAAGGTCTTCAAACTGCTCTTGATTCATCAAGGTCTATTCTTAGGTCTCTTAAGGTCTTCCGTCACAGTGTTCCATGTAATGATGATGGTTTTCTTTGAGGCCTTTGTTCATCAAGCAAGTCAATAAAACAGTGTCAAGTTTCAAAGAACACGTCTGACTCTTTCATTTGTCTTTGTGTTCTTTCCTGCTTAGTGACGTTTGCAGCTAAGATAATACTCCTGATGTATTCATACCAAGGTCTGCTGACATTCTTTAAAAGTTTTTAGCTACGTGTAAATATGCATATTAACATTATTGAAACTGAATTTATTACAGTCAAAGGCTAGTACCAGACAAATAGGGCAGTACAAAACAGAACAGAATGTGCAACGTACATTCTGCCAAACACTGCATCCACATATAAAATTGATGGCACAAATATCCAAAACGTAGTGAGGGAAATCATAGTGTTATCAGAGAACTGCAGTAAGCTATGGCAGCTGCATAAAATCTGGCCACTTTATTACTAATATGGAGGACCTGATCAGAAAGAATCAAAGAGATATAAAATTTCCATCTACCTAGGAAATTTTGAAGAATAAATAAATAAAAATTCTTTATGAAGTTCCCAGTAGAAGGAACAATGTACAACAACATGTCCCACAGTTTCCACTTCCGCACTATTACAGGGACATAGAGGATCCTGATGAGATACTCCATGATATCTCCCTTCCAAGAGCACAGGATACAAGATGTTAAATTGAGCTAGTCTAAAGGTTTTCCTGAGTTTGAGGAAAGTCATTCAGTCAAAAATTTATTGTTTATGGCCATAGGCCTTTACAATATGAAATGTATGATATAAAAAGAAAATCCGGGTTTTAAAAACATACATTTTAGAACTACATGTTTTAAAATGTGGCCTTCTTTTGAGCATCTCCAACTAAACCATGGACCATTAAATTAAATGGCATTATGGTCCTTCAGAAAACCAGATCTCAGCTTCTTGGCTACCAACACAAATAGTGCTATAGCATATGTAATGAATGGCTGATTTTCAATAAGCAATCTTAATTCTAATTCCTTGGGTGTGCAATTAGGGAACAACTGGATAACAAGTAACAAAAATCTTTCTCTGGGGTCCTTATAGAGGGAGCAGAACAATAAATGGTGGATTATGTCTTTTATCTGGTTGCAGCCAAATACACATTTGCGTTCCATAACTGGAATTCTTTTGTATCTCCCTTCGAGATATGCAGAGGGCATGTGCTGAAATCAAAGTTCAGAGAAGGCTCTGCGAAGCTGTGGGAAAGACAAGTGCCTCAAAATAACATGGCATTTTGTGATTGATGTGAAGTTGGGAATACCAACTGGAAAACTGGGACCCAAAAATTGTGGGTCTGTCTTGAGAAGCATCAAAATCAAAGATCCAGTTCCTTGACATGGTAGCGTTGAGGCAGAGAAATGTATCCATAGTAAATCAATAGACCTTTAGCTTATCGTGGCACTGCTTTGCCCATTCTTTGGAGTTTGGGGAAAGTTAAATTAACCAAATAGGCAGAGGGCACAGTTAAACCAAATCAAAATACCTGAGGAGGATATAATATCTGGAATAAATCTTAATTGATTGACTACTTAACAAGATTTTATATTAGGAAGATCAAACCCTCCCTCTTTTTGAGGATGATACCAAATTTTTTATTTATTTATCCCGACTCTTCTACCACCATTACAGAATTTATTCATCATGCTTTGCCATTCTTTTATTTTAGCCTCCCTTATCAATAATGGTAACATTGAATTTTTTTAAAAAAAATATATCTTTGGCAAAAGTTTCGTTTTACACAACGCAATTCGATCAAACCAAGATAGCCTAATTTTCCTATATACCTTTAATTTATTTTTCACTTCTAATATCAATTTCTCAAAAAATTTCTTTTTTAAATCCTGTAAATTTTTTGTAAGATTTATCCCTAAATATTTAATACTTTTTGTTATCTTAATGTCCATTTTTCCCTTTATCATATTCATTGAAAAACAGCCCTGACAATTGCTTTGTGTTTGGGTGAGAAGCAGTTAACCACATAGCCAGCTGGAAAAAGAATGCTAAACATTATATAGCAAAGGACAGCCTGAATGTTGACGACATCTATGACAGCAGTCAATATGCTCTACAGGATGCCCTCTTGGGCTCACTACCATTCCCAAAGAAACACCACGTAGGGGAAGGCCAGGAACTATTATAAAATGTTGCCTCTAAGTCCCATCCCAGAGACATGACCTAGAAGGATCCTATGGTCAATTGTATTGAAAACTGCAGAAAGGGCCAGCAGAACCTACAGGGACACCTCTCCCTATTCCGTTCCTTGCACAGGTCATCCACCAAGGTGACCAAAGTTGTTTCTCTATCATAAACAGTTCTGAAGTCAGACCAGAATGGATCTAGATAACCCACTTCATCCAGGAACTCCTGCCGCTGAGTAGCCACCTCATAACTGCAACCATGATCTTCAGAGTGCCTTTTGGGAAGATGGCGGCCTTGATCAAGTTCAGGAGGTATCACAAAAAAAATTCAAGAAAAGAGCTTCGTTATCAACAACAGTGGAGGCTTCAAGATATAATAATATCAATTTACTAATATATTCTTTTAATTTAATCTGGGACACTCTAATCTATCTGCATTTGCTGGGAGGGGTAGAAAGACATTAATAATCAAAAAGGTATTTGAACTAAATTTAAGGATTAAAGCAGAGGCAGTATGAAGCAAAGAAACAAGGCTAAGAAGAGAAGGGCATAGTTTAGTTTATACAAAAATATCCAAACCACATTATTTAAGTGCATGAGCCACATAACCATCTATTATCAACTCCTCTTGAGTCCATATCTCTTGAAACAAGATAATATCAAATTTAACAACATAATCTACAAATTAAGTGTCTTTGACTTGTAAACGACCCCACAATATTCCAGGATAATAGCCTCTGGTGTGAGGCTAGTCAAACAGCACCATGAGAAGTGTGCCTCAGTGGAAGATTAGTGGTAATTAAGTCTCTTCTGGAATAATTACAGTTGTTAAATCTTCAGTATTGTGTAAGTCTTTGTCTAGATCATGGCAGATCAGATGCTGCTCCATCTGGATTTTGCAAGACCTGGACAAGAGATGGTGTAGTTCCCTTCTCAAGACCAATTTCTGCCGTCTCATCTGTAGTTCTTGCTTCTGGACTTGTGGAATGTATATAAGCAGTAGGTTGAGGGGAGACCACCTCTTCTGTCAAACCTAAATGTGAAATCAAATCCTTAGTAAAAAAAACATTTGTATCTCTTTTGCATGATGTGTTAGCAATTACAGATAGTTTCTTATCAGCCACATCATCGTGAATGGTAGCAACTCCAGAGTGTATCTGGAATTTTTCATTCGCTTAATTAGATAATTCCAGGAAAAGGTATCAAAGGAATTGCTAAACAATTTCATATCTTTACTGATTTTTCTTAGTTGTTACAATATTGAAATAACAGTATGAGCTATTGAAAAACATAGGTTTGCAATAAAATTTAGAGGGCTATCTTGCAGTTGCTGTTGAGCATCTCTTTTTATGTGAGAGGAATTTTCCACTGAGGTCTTCGCAAAATTGTGGGCTAATTCCATTTGGCAAATATCCAAAATACACGCAGTAGATTGGGGATCCATAAGAGTCCCCTGGACTGCAAAGAGAACAAACCTATCCATTTTGAAGGAAATCAACCCTGAGTGCTCTCTGGAAGGACAGATCCTGAAGCTGAGGCTCCAATACTTTGGCCATCTCATGAGAAGAGAAGACTCCCTGGAAAAGACCCTGATGTTGGGAAAGTGTGAGGGCAAGAGGAGAAGGGGACGACAGAGGACGAGATGGATGGACAGTGTCACCGAAGCTACCAACATGAATTTGACCCAACTCCGGGAGTCAGTGGAAGACAGGAGGGCCTGGCGTGCTCTGGTCCATGGGGTCATGAAGAGTCAGACACGACTTAACGACTAAACAACAACAACAACAACAAAGATGGGGGATAGAAAAGCTTCTGCCCTGGAAAAGTTATCTGCTATCAAATCTATATTTGATGTCGAAGTAGGTGGTAAAATATTAAAATTACTTAAAGTCTCCTTCTATTCAAACAGTTCTTCTATCTTGAAATGTTTGGAAACTTTTAATTGTACCTGGATGTCTGAATCAAATCTACAACATTTTTAATCTTAATTGTAAGAGACTGGGGGAAGTAGAAAATGCTGCCTTTTCATAATAACCATTAGATTTCAAGAACTAGATACTTATAATTATGTCTCTATCTTGGTCTGCAAATAGAATAATTAAAAAGAGTGATAAAAAGAGCAAGTCAAATGGATAAATTAAAATAAAATAAGTCAAGTAGACTGTGACAGATCATCCATCACCACCCCCATGTCTTTCATCAAAGTAACATTAGGAAGGAAGACATTTCTTTACGACCCCTTTGTTCACTGAGACCACTGAAGATCATGAATCGAGTTAATTCAAACCTTTTGTACCTTTTCTTAATGCTCTCATTAAGAAAAGGTACATTAATGCTCTCATTAAGAAAAGAAGTGGGCTTGTTCACTTTTCCACCATAGATGGAGGTAAGTACCCCATGTTTTGTACCCTCTGCAACAAATTGGTGATGCTGAATGGTGAATGCATCTTAAAGTTACTAGAGTTGAATACAATTTATGAATAACTTTAATGGAGTTTTCTGTTATTTATGTTGACAGTGGATTAGGTGTTTTTTTTTAATACTACACATTATTCTAAAACTTATCATCAGTCTTTTTCAATCCTAGGACTGTTCCCATTCACCCATTAATTAATATTTTACGTATCTGTTGTGGTGCCCTTTATTGAAGTTTCCACTTTAAGCACTAAATATTTAAAATATGCCAGTACCTTGTGGACTGATTCTGGATTTCAGAGAATAACAGAAGTGGAGGATCTGACAGATCTGAAACCATTTTACACCTACTGTTCTCAACTGCTCTCTAAGTTATTGACCTCATTTATTTGTAATTTTGGTAGTACTTTTATCTTAATTGCCTCTACATGAGGGATTCATTCTACTCCAATTTATCATGTCTTGTTTGATTTGTGATTTCAAATTGTTAGTTCAGATGAAACATTTTGGAGAGATTTTGGCTAATCAGATTCCCAAGTATTTTAATTGGGTAGAATGGGTATCTTAAATGTAACGTACACATTAGAATTCCAAACGTTGATTGCAAATTTTACAAGGTAGATTTTTTAGATGAAGAAAGAACATTTCTGACTTCACATTATAATTAATCGGGAGGGAAAATACGGTTAGAAGAAGTGTACATTTCTTCTTCACATCTCGAGGATAGACTCTTCAGGATTTCTTAAAATTAACTCAATAGCCAAAATCCTTAGATACATTTGTGAGCACAACATAAGTGGCATAACCTTTGGAGGTGAATTGCCACAAATTACAAAGTCAGCAGAGACATAATCTGTTATGTGCTAAATTGTGTCATTTAGTGAACAACAAATAATGTCTGTGCTGTCCTCTGTTACATGCTAAATTATGGGACCCAGTTCACAACAAATAATATCTATGCTGACTCATACCTTGCAGCAATTTGCTGCAGAAAAGTGTGTCATTTACTTTTTGTTGTTTAGTCGTTAAGTCGTGTCCGACTCTTCGTGACCCCATGGACCAGAGCACGCCAGGCCCTCCTGTCTTCCACTGCCTCCCAGAGTTGGGTCAAATTCATGTTGGTAGCTTCGATGACACTGTCCAACCATCTCGTCCTCTGTCGTCCCCTTCTCCTCTTGCCTTCACACTTTCCCAACATCAGGGTCTTTTCCAGGGAGTCTTCTCTTCTCATGAGATGGCCAAAGTATTGGAGCCTCAGCTTCAGGATCTGTCCTTCCAGAGAGCACTCAGGGTTGATTTCCTTCAGAATGGATAGGTTTGTTCTCTTTGCAGTCCAGGGGACTCTCAAGAGTCTCCTCCAACACCACAGTTCAAAAGCATCAATTCTTCGGCGGTCAGCCTTCTTTATGGTCCAGCTCTCACTTCCATACATCGCTACTGGAAAAACCATAGCTTTGACTATGCGGACCTTTGTCGGCAATAAGAAGCAGGTGTCTTTTAATTTTGTGGCTGCTGTCACCATCTGCAGTGATCATGGAGCCCAAGAAAGTAAAATCTGTCACTGCCTCCATATCTTCCCCTTCTATTTGCCAGGAGGTGATGGGACCAGTGGCCATGATCTTAGGTGTTTTTTTTATGTTGAGCTTCAGACCATTTTTGCGCTCTCCTCTTTCACCCTCACTAAGAGGTTCTTTAATTCCTCCTCACTTTCTGCCATCAGAGTGGTATCATCTGCATATCTGAGGTTGTTGATATTTCTTCTGGCAATCTTAATTCTGTCTTGGGATTCATCCAGTCCTGCCTTTCGCATGATGTATTCTGCATATAAGTTAAATAAGCAGGGAGACAGTATACAGCGTTGTCGTACTCCTTTCCCAATTTTGAACCAATCAGTTGTTCCATATCCAGTTCTAACTGTTGCTTCCTGTCCCACATATAGATTTCTCAGGAGATAGATAAGGTGGTCAGGCACTCTCATTTTTTTAAGATCTTAGTTTGCTGTGGTCCACACAGTCAAAGGCTTTTGCGTAGTCAATGAAGCAGAAGTAGATGTTTTTCTGGAACTCTCTGGCTTTCTCCATAATCCAGCGCATGTTAGCAATTTGGTCTCTAGTTCCTCTGCTCCTTCGAACTCCAGCTTGTACTTCTGGGAGTTCTCGGTCCACATACTGCTGAAGCCTACCTTGTAGGATTTTCAGCATAACCTTGCTAGCGTGTGAAATGAGTGCAATTGTACGGTAGTTGGAGCATTCTTTGGCACTGCCCTTCTTTGGGATTGGGATGTAGACTGATCTTTTCCAATCCTCTGGCCACTGCTGAGTTTTCCAAACTTGCTGGCATATTGAGTGTAGCACCTTAATAGCATCATCTTTTAAGATTTTAAATAGTTCAACTGGAATGCCATCACCTCCACTGGCCTTGTTCTTAGCCATGCTTTCTAAGGCCCACTTGACTTCACTCTCCAGGATGTCTGGCTCAAAGTCAGCAACCACACTATCTGGGTTGTCCGGGACATCCAGATCTTTCTGGTATAATTCCTCTGTGTATTCTTGCCACCTCTTCTTGATGTCTTCTGCTTCTGTTAGGTCCCTACCATTTTTGTCCTTTGTCATGTCCATCTTTGCACAAAATGTTCCTTTAATATCTCCAATGTTCTTGAACAGATCTCTGGTTTTTCCCTTTCTATTATTTTCCTCTATATTTTTGCACTGTTCATTTAAGAAGGCCCTCTTGTCTCTCCTTGCTATTCTTTGGAAGTCTGCATTCAATTTTCTGTAGCTTTCCCTATCTCCCTTGCATTTTGTTTCCCTTCTCTTCTCTGCTATTTGTAAGGCCTCGTTGGACAGTCACTTTGCTTTCTTGCATTTCCTCTTCTTTGGGATGGTTTTTGTTGCTGCTTCCTGTACAATGTTACAAGCCTCCATCCATAGTTCTTCAGGCACTCTGTCCACCAAATCGAGTTCCTTAAATCTGTTCTTCACTTCCACTGTGTATTCATAAGGGATTTGGTTTAGATTATACCTGACTAGCCCAGTGGTTTTTCCTACTTTCTTCAGTTTAAGCTTGAATTTTGCTATAAGAAGCTGATGATCAGAGCCACAATCAGCTCCAGGTCTTGTTTTTGCTGACTGTATAGAGATTCTCCATCTTTGGCTGCAGAGAACATAATCAATCTGATTTTGGTATTGCCCATCTGGTGATGTCCATGTGTAGAGTCGCCTCTTGTGTTGTTGGAAAAGAGTGTTTGTGATGACCAGCTTGTTCTCTTGACAAAACTCTATTAGCCTTTGCCCTGCTTCATTTTGAACTCCAAGGCCAAACTTACCTGTTGTTCCTTTTATCTCTTGACTCCCTTCTTTAGCATTCCAGTCCCCTATAATGAGAAGAACATCTTTCTTTGGTGTCAGTTCTAGAAGGTGTTGTAAGGCTTCATAGAATTGGTCAATTTCAGCCTCCTCAGCATTGGTGGTTGGTGCATAAACTTGGATTACTGTGATGTTGAAAGGTCTGCCTTGGATTCGTATTGAAATCATTCTATCATTTTTGAGATGGTATCCCAGTACAGCTTTTCCCACTCTTTTGTTGACTATGAGGGCTACTCCATTTCTTCTACGGGATTCTTGCCCACAATAGTAGATATGATAATCGTCTGAATTGAATTCGCCCATTCCCGTCCATTTTAGTTGACTGACGCCCAGGATGTCAATGTTTATTCTTGCCATCTCCTGTTTGACCACATCCAGCTTCCCAAGGTTCACAGATCTTACATTCCAGCTTCCTATGCAGTATTTTTCTTTGCAGCATCGGACTTTCCTTTCACTTCCAGGCGCGTCCGCAGCTGAGCGTCCTTTTGGCTTTGGCCCAACCACTTCATTAGCTCTGGAGCTACTTGTACTTGTCCTCCGCTCTTCCTCAGTAGCATGTTGGACGCCTTCCGACCTGAGGGGCTCATCTTCCAGCGTCATATCTTTTAGCCTTTTGTTTCTGTCCATGGAGTTTTCTTGGCAAAGATACTGGAGTGGCTTGCCAGTTCCTGTTCCAGGTGGATCGCGTTTAGTCAGAACTCTCCACTATGACCTGTCCATCTTGGGTGTCCCTGCACGGCATAGCCCATAGCTTCTCTGAATTACTCAAGCCCCTTCGCCACGACAAGGCAGCAATCCGTGAAGGGGGTCATTTACTTTAAGCAGCATAAAATGACAATAGGATTTTGGCTAGTGTTTTAGTATGCAAAAAGACTGAGTTTACATTGGACAGCATTGATTTTAAAGTCTTCAATATCATCATGGTTTTAAATTCTCATTAATAATGGCTTGTTAGGTCAATACAAAGAGCAAGGAAGGTAGGAGAAAAAGGGCATCCTTTCTGTGTGCCTCTCCTTACTTAAACTGAATTAGAATCCCAGTAATTTAATCTAATAACAGGATGACTGTGCCTAAAATTGGCCTGTCATTTTAATAAATATAGAACCAGATTGCATCATATTCACAAGTTCATGTAAGAAACCTTGTGAAAGGCCTTCTTCATATCTAAAAAGAAAACTGCAGCAGTTTGGTGGTCTACTACGATATATCATATTTAGTAGTTTTCTAATTGGATCTGTTATCTGCCAGTTTCTTGTAAAGCCAATGCCATCTGGGTGATGTGTCATCATGCTACGTGATTTAACCTTTCCAAAAACTTCCCATAACATTTATAGTGCTGATTTGTCAACACAAGAGGTCTATATGAGTCTACATTGTCAGCTCCTTGAGTCTAAGCATGGCTATTATTCTTAACATATGCCCCATAACAGCAGAGCTTGTCCTGGTGACCTGCTGCTTTTCTTTTAAAAAAACCACTTCATCAAATGATGTATCCTGATTCATCAATTCTTGACGTTGACTGCTTACCTTTTGCAAATCTGCGTCTTTCAGGTAGACCTTTGCATGACCTATAGCAGAATTTTTAGTGGAATATAACTGGAGGAAACGATGTTCAAACCTTTGCTATTTCCCTAGCAAATTCTGTTAAGTAAACTCTTTTTCTGCATTTTATTTTTTTTAACCAGCAAATTTACCTACATTCACCCATATTAAAAACCCATTGGTGCTACCCACCTACCAAGTTGCACTGTCTCTCCATCCCTTTTTCTTATGTTAGATTTTTTGTTTCTCTGTCTACCCTAATAATTCCGTTTCTGTATTTACTTCCACTCACAAGGAAATAGAGCTCCCTGTTTAGGCATTCAGGGATATCAACGTCACAATTGCACTCATCCAGTTATTACAGTTAGAAGAACAGTATCTTGAGTGTATATTGCTTGTAAGATTTGTTTACATCATTTGTTTGTCGAAGCTGCTTTTTTGAAATATTGATTACAATGCACATTGCTGTGTGATAAAATAAAAGAAAGAGTTGACATAAGCCTAGTATACAGCAGATGAATTGCAGTATATAGTTCATGGCCAAGAGGAAAGATACTGTAGTTGTGATTTAAATGACATGCTGAAGAGAAAAGTCCATTAAATGCCTTTAATTACCAGAGGGCCTAATTGGAGCTCTGGAGGAACCATTTTTGAGATAACATTAATCCAGGTACCTAAGATAAGATATCAGTTGCATCCATTAAAATTAGAGATGGGCACAAACCGCTGGTTTGGCACAGTTTGTTTCCTAGCTGAACCATGTTTTGCCACCCGCCCCCTCCAGCAAATGTCCACTAAGAAGCAGCACCCAGAAGAGGTGTGGTGGGGCACTGCTGCAGAGTGGATGCCCGCTGGAGGGGGCGGGGGTGACAAACCATGGATCAGCTGTTTGGCTGGAAAACAAACAATGGTGAACTGCCAAACCAGTGGGTCGTGCCCATCTCTAATTAAAACATATTTATTTCTTGCTATTACTGTTTTGTAGATTGGTTGGGACAAACAAACTTGCTTTTGAAAATATTTACAATTACTCATTTTGCAGTCAGATGGAAAGATCATCACAATCGAAGTTTATTTGACACATTTTACAGAAGAGCCTGATGACAAAATGGCGGCTACCAGGAACTATTCAAAGCTAATGATCAGTGGGCCGAGTTGGGGCTATGGGGGAACTAATTTTGAGATACAGCCAGGTCAGTTATTTAAGTTGGGAAGTCAGTGGCAGCTATGCCATTGTGATCTGTTAGTGATACTGGGGGCCACAGCATGGAAACAAGTAGGTGCAACACATAGCCATTTGGAATAAAACAGTCACAGATTTATTTGGTTACAGCTACTGGCAACATTGACTACTGCCAGCACTGGTAAACAGATCACCAATTTCAGCTGACCTGCTTGCCAGACAAGATTCCAGCCTGCCTTTGAGGGGAAAAACCAGGGATGACAAGAATCTGGGGAAACCATGTGGGTGTGAGTTATTAGGTGGCCTGTTATCTGTGAGTGAAGTGAAAACCAGTTGTCTTCACCCTTTCATGATGCTTTAAGGGGATCTCCACCAGGAAAGGTACCCATCCACACAGATCCCCCCCTCTTTGCCACTATATCTGTCACAATGCCTGACTACCACAAATCACAGATGGAAACCAAACTGCCTCCCATCAAAGCCACTTCAACAGCAACTCTTCTACCATGTAACCTTGCACCATGTAACCAAATATCTTGATCCGGTCTGATAAATATATGCCATCAGACTCAAACAAGGTAGCTATTTGAATAACAAAGCTGAGTGTTCTATTAGCTTCTCCTCCCCAAGTCTTTTACCAGATGCCTATTTTACCAGTGTTCTTCCTCTTTGCTATGATTATGTTTTCATGGTCATATATTCCTTGTAAGACCTACATTCCCAGCAAGTCCAATCAGAAAATAGTTATGTCATGGAATATGGTCTGCAACCTTCCTAGGTTGACTCCTGTGATGATGTTGACACACTTCCACATGGCTGCATCTTCTAGAGTGACGTAGGAGAACCGATAGTGTCATTTATTTATTTATTTATTTATTCGATTTATACCCCGCCCATCTAGACCAATGCCCATTAAGCTCAATGGAGGGTGCCTCCCAAAGAACTACTCCTCACAGAAAGCCTTGTTATTCCCAGGAAGCACGAGGGCAGTTCTTCTTCTTCTTTTGAAGGGCCAAAGGAGGCACCCATGGAGGTAAGGAAAGCTAGTCTGTAGAAAAAAGTCCCATCTGTATTAGAGAGCTCAGCACCACTACGTCCTCCCACTTCTATAGCAAATGTGAGGAGGTTATCTCCTGCTGCCCTGTACACTTGCAGCACAGAGGGTGCCAGGTAGTTCAATCCTCCATGCACTATAGAGTTTTCCCAAATTCCCATAAGTCCCTTGAGAACAGGTCTGGATGTCATTTCACTTTGGATGCCAGGGCACAGAAGCTATTCAGAAATCAAAGGAGGGCACCTACTACCTCATTATTGATGAAAGGAACTGGTACATCCACTGAAATATTATGCCAAGAAAGGGGGAACGTCTCAGGATGTAGAACATATATACTCTTTATTCCAGTGTAAAATGCTGATTTTACCCTTTCCATAACCATCAATGACTTTTCTATTCTTAACAAAGTATTATCAGAAAATAAGATATTTACTCTATCTTTACAACCAATACCACAAATTACCATATCTTCTCTAATTAACATTCACCAATAATTCTATAACCAAAGCAAACAGAACTGAGGAAAGAGGACACTGAGTGGCTCCATCCATCATTCTCAATTTTTATAACGAAATTCAAAAAAATCTATTTGTAAATATATTAAATGTATCTGAATCTTTTCCATTTCAATCGTTTCCCCCATATATCTTTGAAATCCTTTCCCCTTATCGTGTTATTCAGTACAATAATACTATTAATTTTCTCTTTTAAAATAAGAGTTTGATTTATCTTTCATCTCTTTTTAAAACTTTCGCCAGGTAGCTTGGCCAGATTGTTCATGCATGCTGGCTCCCTTGATACAAAGTTCACTGACCACTACATTTACACCATTCTGAACCACTCCCTAATTTGGGTCTTCAGCATGTGCTCTGAGTAACAAACTCAGTTTTGTTGCCAGTCTTTCTGCTGCCTTCTGATGTCCTGGTAAGGTTTAAATTAAAGTGCTACATAAAACTGTTCACCTGGAATTGAAAGATGTGCAGCCCTGTATGGACCAATGTGTGGTCTGGAGTAGTTGCTATTATCTCTTTGTCTGTTCTTCTACTTGATGTTCAAGAGAAAGGTCAAAAATATATAATTTAATGTGGAGTATGTCTGTTTGAATAAAATGTGTAATTGTGTCCCTCTGGGTGCAGCCATTTCTGGGGTCTGCCAAGCTATAAGGGCAAAGTCATCTTTTTCTGTTGATATGAGCTCTTTTTTGTTTCTGTTCTGAGAAACACTCAATACATCCTTTAGATCTCCAGCTAGAATGAGTTCCACTTCTTCAAAACCCCATTAGTTTCGATGTATCTTCTAGGAAGCACTTGTACCTTGTGTTACAGCCATAGAGAGAACCAAGGGATAATAATTTATCCCCAAGTAACCCTCTCACCAAATAAATAAATCTGGTACATGGATATTTCAAAATTACCTGTCTAGAAAAGAGACACATCTACCCATTACTATGATTATTTTAGAGACTTACTCCTGACCTGCACACACCAGGGACGAAATTCTGTTTTCATATGCAACCTTTTAAAAAATAGATTATGTTGAGCAGCTCACTGATTGCAGAAACACTCCAGTGGATGAGTGTGTGTTTTTTTCCAACAAATGTTCCACTCATGTTCTCTTCACTGGGGACCCCAATTCTTTCCTGCTGAGGAAAGTTCCCCACCAATTGTCCTGTTTTTCAGGTAAAGATTTTGGCCCGGAACAGGCTTTCACTTCAGGTATTCTTGAGAGAACAAGCATATTGTAGGATCTTGCAAAGCCACAGAACAAAACTGAAACGTGTAATGAAAAATGTAACAGGGTACTCAGTACTTCCAAGCATCGGCCACTTGTACTAGTGATGGCAGGAAAGGATACAGGTACCTTCATTGTGCCTTGGGATGTAAATCGCTGTTGTCTATACTCCTTGTTTTCAGCTTTAAAGATTGTCTTTCAAGGATGTAAGCCGCCTTGTGTCCTTTTTCTAAGGAGAAAGGCGGGTTAAAAATATTTTAAATAAATAAATAATAAATTTATTCCTCATCCAGAGTGTGGCTGCTTAGGAAAGATGAAAATTGCATTGCCCTTTTACATTAGGTCTTAGAATGCTTAGTAAATGGCTTCCTTCTGGGGACAACACCCAGATTTCACTACGTTTCTTCTTGAGCCATTTTTTTCATAGTAAAGGTCTAAATGCACACACACACCTGGCTCTGGCAGTATCCTCCAGGGTTACATCGATCCTTAACTGGAGACTAGCAAGCCAGCATAAGATAAAACTTGGAGCAAATTTATTGTCTTCCCATTTTGGAAGACTGTAGATTCCCAAGACTTTAACATCAATTGCAGTCCTGGTCATCCAACTACATCTGCAGCTCTGCTGTCTTTTTCACCATGGAGGAGTGGTCTATGACTAGAGATGGGCACGACTTCCCCTCTCCACCTCCTCCAGCAGCTGCCCACTCAGACAAGGAGGCAGGGCAGGAAATGCTGTTGCACAGACTTTGAGTGGGCAGCTGCTGGAGGAGGCAGAGGAGGGAACTCCTGCTGCAGCTGGACAGTCATGTGAAAAGTAGGAGACGAGCAGTGCACACCAGCTGGTGAGCAGGGTAATTGGCCAGGGTGGGTGGGGGAAGGAAACACGTGGCTCCAATGATTTGTGACAATGCAGCAGTTGTGCCCATCTCTATTTGTCACCAGTGCTGAGGTTTAGACTTGAGCTTCATAACCAATGTATCAAAGCTTTCAGAGAGTTTTGGAGACACCCAAGTCAGTTTTTCTTCTGGAGGTCAGAGAACCTTCAGTAAGGCAAAATGCCGGTCTTCTAGATCTTTGGGAAGCTGCTGGGTATCATCAGAGAGGTTTGTGATAGGTATCAGAGCGCTAGCAGTTTCTTGTCTTTGGCTGCCTTTCCTCCCTTAACCATGATAACATTACTGTCATTTACAGGGAAACCAGAAATGTCAAAATAGTCTCTCTGCTGTGATCAGTGTAAATCTCATTTGGCAACCTTTTCCTGAGGGCAGTATATTCCCTGCTGTGTTCTCTTGCTGTTTGTTGATTAGA
The DNA here is from genome assembly GCA_037013535.1 of Intellagama lesueurii. NCBI lineage: Eukaryota > Metazoa > Chordata > Lepidosauria > Squamata > Agamidae > Intellagama > Intellagama lesueurii. Next base: position 126,903,645 of record JBAJHW010000002.1, on the reverse strand, counting down.
TTGTGCTAAACAGCTCTACTTTTGTTTACAAAAGGCCCAATGAGGAGGGGAGCTGTAGAATCATGTGTCAATCTTGCTTCAGAGCAAATAATCCCACCACGTCTTTTAAAATAGCACATCTCTCAAAAATTACTTCACTTTTATTTCCATCTAAGTATCCCACTTCTTGGGATGATCCTGACCTTTTTTTTTAGTGCCACCTTCCACAGCACTTGTTTGTTCTTCGCTCTTTTTAGACTTTGCACATACTTCCTTCTCTGTCATTAACAGCTTTCTGAAAGATGGCCATAAACAAAGCAAAGCAAAGCAAAAAGGAGGGGGGGGGGGGACCCAAACCCTATGGTGCAGTGTTTGCCATTTTGATAGATTCCTATCAATGTGGAATTTGTTGTATTAGTTCTCTCTTCAATTTTCAAATTAATCTCCCACCATCTTTCCTCACTTGGATAGAGAAACAGACATTGGTACCTTTATTACAGTCTTCTTCAACTGGCCCTCTTTGTGAGCTGCCACAACAACATCTTCGCCTTTCTTCCTCTTGCAGTCTTTGGTCCTGCCAGTATCTAACCTTTTGACACAATAAACAGTAGCATAATTCCACACTGAGGTTTCTCTCCATCTTAATGGAGGAATGAATTTTACTTTTCTTTTACTCTTACTTACAGGGCTAGTCTAAATCAAAATAATTGTCATGTATGTTAATTTTCTTCTTCTGTTTCTTTCATCAAAGATTGGATATCATCAGGTTTATGGCAATTGTAGCTTCGGATACAGCAGCTCTGAGCAATGTTGCATGCAAACCAAACTTCAGCCAAAGAATTCTTCTCCTTCTGACACTTCTTTTCCATAGTTAAAGCTCCTGAGTCAATGCTCTGTAATACAAGTAGTTAATGTTACTAATTAATGACAATGAATACTAGATCATCATACAAGATCATCAGGGGAGGCCTTTTTCTCAGTCTTACAGGTACATAGGAGAGAGCCTTTTCTGTGGCTGCTCCCAGACTCTAGAACTCCCTCCCACAAGAGGCCAGACTGGCCCCATCTTTGCTCTCTTTCTACAAGCAGCCAAAGACCTCTCTCTTCAGACAAGCTTTTCCTTAGTGACTGACTGTCTAGGAGATAATAAACAAGATGGTTTATATATAGTTAATTCTAAATCTGTTTTTCATAATGCTTTTATCTAATATTTTTAATATAATATTATTAATTCTTGAATATTTGAATAATTTACTATTTTTAGCTTTCAATATTGTGTTTTTAATGATGTAAGTCACCTTGGTTGGGTTTTTTTTTTTTGTAGGAGAAAGGCAAGGTAAAAATATTTTAAATAAACAAATATTACTACTACTACTGATTTAAGTCTATCAATTCATAAATATTAGTACAAAATACATCCTGACAAGTTTAGACCACTTTATAAGAGCGTTGTGACATGAGAACATAAGAATTCAATACATTGAAACTGTACTCACACATCTGTAATCAAGAGTTAGCAAGTCCCACCAAACATCCAATAAGACACCAGATGGTCAATGTCTGCAGTCCACGAAAAACTATTTCAATAAAACTGGACAGTCTTTCTAGTGACATTGATATTATTGTTTTGCTGCAACAAATACAGCTGCAATATAAAAGATTTTTTTTCCAAATCCACAACAGTTCAGAGATTTTCACTTGCTTAGAAAATACAGCCAAGATCAGATTATGTCATGTATGTCTTCCTTAGTGAGCAGGAATTTTAACATACTTTTATTTACCTAAAATCAGAGCTTGGAAACTTTCCTTTTTGGATTGTAGCTTCCAGAATGCTGGCTGAGGAGCTGTATTCCAAAGAGGCCATGTTTGCTGGGGGATGTTGATAGTCCCCTAACCCCACAGAAAGCAACTTTGTCCAGCTTTGACTTTAGATCTATGACTGAGCCACCAGAGACTATATTGCCAAGTTTCAGAGAATGACCTAACTTGAGAGCTGCAGTCTTCTTCTCAAATATAAAATATCACAGGAGCACGGCCAATGTGGGGAAACAAGCCATTTTTGTGCATAGTTTGGGAGCTTCTGTATGGACTATATCTCTCTGTGTATCACTGTTGGTTTGCAAGGCCAGCCAAGCTCTACCATCATCTACCACATGACTGCCCTTGTCCCATAATACTAGCATCTGTTCCTCTCTCATCTCCCTTTACACCAACGTCTTTGAACTCCTCTCTGTGAATCTAAGAATGAGTTTCAAGAATCCTGGCAGCCATGCAAGGAGATACTTGGAGAGCTAGCATATTTACTACTTTTCTATTCTCTTCTACTTCCCAGAATACATCCATAAGTTCTGGGGAATTATGCTAGTTGTATCATCCACCACAGGCTTGGCCCATTCAGTCAGAAATATACAGGCAGATATCTCCAACTCCTTGGAAACGTATCAGGTATTAGGTATCTCTTTTCTTTCATCTTTTTCCCCCCTTCTCTGCTCAGCCTTTCTAAACAGCTGTGAAATTGATGCTTCATGTTGGCATTGCACTGATGCCATGGATCTCCTGGCTCCTTTCAGCAACTCCCTCAAAGAGTGCCTGCTTTTCCATATAGCAAAATATACTTGCTTAACATACCGACAACTTTTCAATTAGTCCCATCTGAAATATGTCTGGAAATACAGCTTACATTTAACCTTAGTAGAGGAATGTCATTTGATTTGAATGTACGAAATATGATTATAGTCTTGGGCCAGGTGATGAGCAGTATCGTCAGTGTCATCAAGCTGATTCTAGGAGAAACACGCATATATAACAGTGTTGTGGAATTTTAATTCCTGTGTTTTCTGCTTATACGATCATCATGTCCAAGCCAGACCAATTGCTTCCTAAGATCGAGTCCTTGGTGTCTGAATTTATGCAATTCTTATTAGGATACCACCTTAAAAGTATCATGGCTGTTATCTTCCAAGCTTACTGCGTCAACACGGAAGGTCTGTGGTGGAGATCTTATTGTGTTCTAAAGAAGGTGACTGCAAAACTCTCTGTAACTGGGAACAGTTCCTTTTTTCAGGAATTTACAAGGAGGTAGCTGTGCAAGTCTGTTGCAGCAAAGACATATGAACCTTAAAGTGCCACTAGACTCTTGTTCCTTTATAGGGGTTTTATTGAATAGGGCAGCTGTCTCTGAGCATAGTAAGTGTTTGATGGCTCATCTTTCCTCTTTGTGTGTACCTGGGGAGGAGGTGGATTCCATTACTGTGCAGTTCCAGATTTCAGTCAAATGTCAATCTCTCTGGCAAGGATGAAACAGGAATATGGCAAACCATGTGTTGCCCTCAAAGGAGATGAACGAAAGGCAGCAGATCAGTTCCCCTCCACACCCCAAATCAACTCTAAAGGTGGCTTCTAAAGGAATCCGTCCTCCTATTGATCTGAATTTTGACAAGCTCTACATCTTTTTTCTGAAGCAGTGACGCTATTTTGGAAGCACATGTTACCCTACCCTGCCAAAGAAGAGAAAAGAGAGTAAGACTTATCTGATGCAGTCCAAAGTAAACCATCCATATATCTGAATCACAGGAGCACCAACTGTCATGGGGTTTTTTTTTGCTTCCTGTGAGGATCCTATTCATGTAAATGAATGTACAGCCCTCTTTTCTGCCAACACAAACTGTATTAAGCATTTTTAACCTGCATTTTGTCTGCACCAGTTCTAGACTTGCCTGGACCTGCATTTTACCAGTGGCAGTGGCTCCAAGGCCAGAGGAGGAGTCGGACACCATTTTAGGGGTGGTGTTTTTTTTTTCCCCAGGGCCCCCTGCGCCAGCACGATAGCTTCCCACCCTTCTGATTTGAATGGGCCAATCAGGATTGGCCAGAAGTGGGAACAGTTCTCTGGGTGGATTGGAAGGACAGGGTTTTTCCATCTGGTTTGCATAAAGTGCATTGCTGGCTGCTCTTTATGCATACAAAAAGAAAAATTCAGGGTTGACTGGATGGGTGTAAGCCACTATGTGGCCCTGCTTGTCCCCTACTGGGGCAGAGAGCGCACAACAGCCCCCAAGCTAAGCATGCATGTGAGCTCTCTGCACCTAACCCATCAAGAGGGATTTTTTTGAAGCAGGTGGTATTTTGAAGCAGATGGATTTTTTGAAGCAGGTGGATTTTTTGGATCCAGGTGGTAATGGGAGGCCCCTGCTATGCGGGGTGCTCTCCCAGGTGGACCCTCTTGGTGAGGGAGGGGTGGAAAGGCTACATACATGCATAGATTGGGTGGCTGCTGCATGCCATCAGCCCTGGTATTGGGAGAGCAGGGCCACACTGTGGCTTACATTCACAAATATTTCTGCAGCATCCTCTGTGCTAGTGCCAGGGGCTGTTGGCAGCTGTAACCAATAAAGTTGTGGCCAATTTTTATACCAAATAAGGTTGCGTGTGTGTGGTTATTTGTACTCAGGCCCTGGACCACCATTTGGTTCGCTAACAGATAGCTGATCTTTTTTCTGCCAAAAAAGGAGAACAGCTTATAAACAAAAAAACAGATTAAGAAGAAAAACATGATTGAGACATAATATTAAAACAAATTAATGACAACCACAACAATAGGAGGCGCACCTATCATCCAAAAATTTATGCCTAACTGGTTAGCTTCAGTTATGTGGCTGCTTGCATAAAAATGTCTTTTCCCACTGAACACACAACAGGGGAACCAAAATGACAAGATGCCCAAGGGAAGGACAAAGATATGTACAGTATTACCAGATATTCCAGCTGTTTGTCTCTCGGCCATCAGTGATCTCTAGGGCTGCCATGTGGCTTGGTTGGCTGGTTTCACCTGGTAGATAGCATGCTATCCAGTACCTGCTTAGAATATGATTTAGCCTGGATTCCTAGCTTTCATTAAAATAAAAATGCATGTGTCGATCTTGTAGAATGTGTGATGCGATGCAAACCATGCAGTCATTCTTCTGCCCAACTGGTTTATTAGAAATGAGCCTGAAATTGCCTTTTTATGTGTGTGTCTTCGACTAAGGGGTGAAATCTCACAGCTCTGACTGTCATTTTTCAGGTCATTAGAGATTATAATTGCAGAGTGATCCATTCTCTCCCAATTCCCTGGATAAATGCTGCGGTTTGGGGGAAAGGCCTAGCCTCTATGCTGCCAGCAAACAAGGAGATAAAACCACAAGAAGGAACGGGAGGAAAATGCTGACAATCCAATAGGGCAAAAGCTGCTTGTACTGTGAGAAAATTATTCATGTTTATGGGGCGATAGGGGCTGTTATGTCATAGTCCAGTAAGAGCTCTTGGAAAGGTTACACAGTGCCAGGTTACAGGCCAGGGAGCTGTTTCTTTAAGGCTTCCCAATTGAAGGGAAGGGAAGAGACACCTGAACCTAGCAGTGTAAAAACCCTCAGGGCATCCCTAGCCATTATGAGAGTCAGGGGTTCATGGGATGCTGCACTTCTTTGCTGTTTATGTCCCACAGGCTCCCGACACCCACCCTGCACATGGAATTACTATGCATTTCTAATAGTCTACACACTTCCTTCAAAGAAGACTGTATAAACCTGTGGAACAGGGAGATATGTATATCAGCTAAAGGGTTGTACTTGAAATCCCTAGTTGCTTTGAGTCAATATGCACACCTGTACAAATCACTGAAATTTGCAGCTGGATAGCACAGTGGTTTAGGTCTCTGGCTGCAGAGCAGAGGTTGGGAGTTCAATTCCCTACTGTGCCTCCTTGACAGGGGCTGGACTCAGTGATCCAAGGGTCTCTTCCAGCTCTGCAGTTCTAAGATTAAGAGAAAGAAAAAACAACAACTAAAAAGAACAAAAGGGCAAAAACTCCAAATGATTGTAAGAAGAGGCTTTTCAAAATGCAGGAGCAAATGCAGAGATAGACTTTAAAGGCATTCAGGGGAAAACACACCAGAAAATAATAACTAATCCAACCTGTCTAATACTCACACCTTAGCAGAGAGATAGTGTAGTTCTGGGACATATACACAGAGCATCCTCCCAGCATGGCTTTACAGGGTGACAAACGGACCCAGTCTCTCCTGAGAGTCGGACTAAGCCCCTTCTAGGCATGGCAGAACAGCAGGAGAACATAGCACTTTCTCCTCAAAGATATGCTAGGATGGCTAACTAGTTTTTCTAACCCCTTTTATAAAAGTATATGGGCCATTACACACCTGTGGTCAACATGTTTTGTCAGAAGAAAAGGCATCTTCCAGACCTGCTCCCTTTCCCACAGTCAAAATCTGCATGACTTTCAGGTAAGAAAGCAGACTGACTCCTTTCAAGTCAAGGGGGACAGTTCAAGTGTTAGAGTCCTTTTGGGGAGGCTTTCATATACACTCTGATTTTTAAAAAGCATGAAGGTTTCTGTATCTTGGTCAGTCGCTTCTTTGATGTGTTCAGTAACAAGAGATAAGTTAAAGGTGTGAATTGTCCTTTCACATGTTGACCTTTGCCTGTTCGGACAGCTTCCCAGACACTTACAGAAACATAGACATGTCCAGCAACTGAGTTCTGTATTTCATATTCCCCAAGTCCTTAGTTTCTTCACCATATTCATTTCATTTTATTCCTCTCTGAAGAAAATTACACTTTTAAAAATGATTTCCTATTTACCCCCACTTTCTTTTACATGTTTCCATGCAACTCAAACAACAATGTAGGGCTCATGCAGGCTTCCTGTGGTTTCTTCATACATCTATTTTTCTTGGCATCAGTTTTTTTTAAAAGGACAGCAAGAAATTAGAGCAATCTAGTTAGGTTAGATTAGTTAGGATTCCCAGTGTGGTGTAGTGAACAGAGTGATTGACTAGGACTCTGGAGAACAGGGTTTGAATCCCTGCTTAGCCATGGAAACTCACTAGGGGTGTGGAACTGGTAAAACCACTCCTTAAATGTCTCATCTTGAAAGTCATATTGGGGTTACTAGAAGTCATTTCCAACTTGATAGCATGCACACATACAGTTAGGTTAGATATGTAAGGATAGCAAGCAAAAGCCTGTGTATTCAGGCAGCTTTTGATCACTCTCTGGCTGATGAAGCAGGGGTTCTTATTGATCGGAGTGGCTGGAATACTCTTTTCTTTATTTCCATGATGTATTTCTAAAATTGCTTTTAACCAACTGTTGTTCTAATATGATAATCTGTTACCTTGTTTCAATATTATAATGAATTGTTTTCGTTCAACGCATCTGTTTTTCTCATTACGATGTAAGTCACTCTGAATCCCAGACTTGTAAGGAAGAGAGGATATAAACAAGACAAAACGAATGTGGCCTAGACCATGGACAACTCAGAAATCTCGGTGGATTTGAAGCTCAGGCAGCCTCTCCGACTTCCAGACAGAACTTGAGAGTTAACAAGGAACATATTTACCTCTATCCCATTACCTTTTGTAATAAGGAGACAAACCAAATTACAGTTCAGAAATAAATGAATGCATAGAAATGAAGCATATATATGGGGGGAGGGAGAGCTTGCAAATAAAACTTTCCATCCTTTTCCGTCCCGTGCCAGCCACTCTTCTTGCCACCCAGCTAGCGAAATATCCTGCCTGCAAAGGGACCCCCATGTTGTGATAGATCTGCTGCTAGTGTATAGGCCCAAGCAGAAGTTCCCCTTGCTGACTGTGCACTGTCACTGGGCCTGAATCACTGACAAATCTGTGTTTCTTCTATTTTCCATAGCATCAGGCAAACCCACTTGATTTTGGAAGTGACTTCAAAGGCCTAAGAGCATTTCCCACCATTTCCCATAGTCTTTTCCATTCTCCATATCCGGAAGATAAGCAAAAACATTCAAAATCCACATTTAACATCTTATCCTTTAGCACGTACAGGGACAATGGGCAGTTTAAAGGTATATTAGAAAATTATTGGCTTTACTATGAAAGCAGATGAGGAGTGAAGGAAGTTAATGTAAGAACAAAGCAAAAAATGAATTTCATGTTTCATTAATTCTGATAACTGATTTTATTGCTTTAGAAAATTATGGTGGCATTCTGCTACAAATGCTTAACTTAATTTAAATTTGAGAATACTTTTTTTTCTGGCACATCACTTAAGCAATATTTTTAATCAGTAGAGTGGAGCTGATTTATGTTTCAGATGGTTAAGGAGGGAGGCCTCCTAAGCCAAATTGGTTGGGAGTGCCACTGATTTTTTTTTTTAAGTTTGCAAAAAGCTAATTTCCATATAAAATATAAACAACAAGCATAATTGTTGTTAGTGCTGGTAATCACTGAGGCTGTAATCCTGGCCATATTTACTGGAATGCAAGTTTTTCTGAGTAAATCCGGTCTTCCATGAAATGCAGCATGCAGGTAAGCTACAGCTATTTTAAAAAGATGATTTAAAAACAATAATTTGGCAGGAGCTTATATTTTTGGCCGGATTTTCATTGCAGCTGGCTTTTGTTTATAATAATAAAAAAAAGAATGGTGCGTGCATGTGTTTTTCTGTCCAAGACGGTTTGTCCAAGACACTTTAAATTTGGCATGCGTATTAAAGAGATGCTGGGGGCACACCTCATGGGGTTAGTTTTGTTTTTAAAATAGTGCAGTGCAATTTGATTAGAGATGGGGCTTCGTATTTGTATACGAATACAAAGCCCACCGGCACAGGTGGCCGGCCCGATGACCACCCACCCCCAGAACCCACTGGACCACTTACCACATGGCATGCAGCATGCGTGGCCAGTGTCATCTCCTGTGCCCCAAACACAGCTGTAGCCCAGCTACCACAGCCCAGCCTCCCTGCTTGCCCAGCCACTCTGCAGCTGAGCAGAGAGACTCATCCTCCCGCCCCAATTGCCAGAGTGGCCGGGTGAGCGGGGAGGCTGCGGCTGGGCTGTTGCCACAGTTGGAGCGCAGGAGATTATGCCAGCCATGCACGCTGCGCACCACACAGTAAGTGGTCTGGCGGGTTCTGGGGGTGGGTGATAATCGGGCCGGCCACCTGTGCCAGTGATCTTCATATTCATATACAATTACGAAACCTCCATCTCTAAATTTGATTAAAACCTGATAATGGGAACCCCTGATTGTAGTATGCTGGATATTCAGTGTCCCTCATGTACCCTGGATACAAGACTGTCTGGAAGCAGACCTAAAAAGATTCACTTCTTCAGAGACCCTCTATACACCTTCAGGTGTTGCTTCCCTCTGCAGGGCCAATCATTCTTCTAACAGTTCATAAAGAGAACTCAGACTGAAGAAGGAGACAGAGAAGATAGACCATTCCTGCTGCCTTATAATTCGGGATGGAAATGGAAAGGCTGAATGAGCATGGACAGGGAAGAGAAAAACTAGTGAAAGGGGGGGAAAACACCTAGACAATAAAGTGTGTCGGCCCCCAGGCCAATATAACTGAAATGTCTGTTTTGCTGGTTGCGTAGCTACTCCCAGCCTGGAGAAATGTTCAGCTGCTCATGAGAGAAACTGGATCTTCTTGGCTAGCCTTCCTTCCAGGGAAGCTGATCACAACGAATCTATGTGAAAGAGAAGATGGACAAGAATGAGCCCAGACCCATGTTCCCCATCAAAATTGACCGCCCAGACCATGCTTCGATGATCTGGTATTACTGAAGGAATTAGTAAGTGAACTCTCCATATTATCTTCCCCAAACAAATATAAAGTCTTGGAATCACAGGCTGAAATCCTGTTGGTGGAACTGCACCACGCCACGTGAATGACATCACCAGCCATGGGTGTTCCATGGCCATTTGGTAGAAATAAAGAGCTTCCTGGAACCCCCTCCCCTCCCCAGGGTTTGAGGATCCCTGGGGATCTCTTTTGTCCTGGGGCAGTCTTCAGGCAGGGAATGGGAGAAGGAATTAGTGAAAGCCAGAAAATGGCCATTGTTTGTCCCAGTCCCACCACTGGGATCGGCAGCAGCAGTGGCGGGCCTGGGACAAACAATGGCCATTTTCTGGCTTTCACTAATTCCTCCTCCCATTCCACAGCTCCTGGATGCTGCCCCAGATTCCTAAATGAGAGAGAGCTTTAGAAAGTGTTTTGTAGCCCCAAAATGGCCATGGCCGGTGAGTCATCCTTTTCACATGGCATAAATTGTGCAACAGGATTTCAGCCAGAGCTATTCCCAGACAACCCGTTCCAAAGAAGAGGAATTTTAAAATGCTGAGAAGCAAATTTGCCTGAAAGCAGGGAGTTCAGCCAGAATTTCCAAAGGGACTTTTTGTTGGGTTTTATAATGGATCACTCCCTTCTTACGGATGGAACTGTTGTGGTTATTTGTCAACAACTCAGCCATATCACCAGTAAGCATGACTCGCTTACACAGGTTTTCAATGCTTTTATTCAGAAGGGGTTGAACCTTCCACTTCCTCTGAATGTACAAGGCGGTGATGTTATAAATAATTCCATGAATAACTCCAGGCTGCTTAGCAAGAGGACACAAACAGCTCAGGCTCCACGTGGGGGTGGGGGTGTTGGAGCAGCAGCTGGAAGGGGATATGGCTGGGTCCACATGTTCACAGCAAAGTAATTGAGTTGCACTGTGCTTTATATTCAACCGTCGGAATCAAGGCCACTAGGCAAATAAAAGAGCTATTCTCCATTCACTGAGACAGCTGTTGTGAATCAAAGTACATTTTAGCAATCGTGATAAATCCCCCAAAAAACCTCCCAAACACATAAAGTTGTATAAGGGTCTGTTTAACTTCTGGCCATTTGGCACTTTCCTCAATGCTAATAAAAATATGAAAGTTTCTCTTTCTTTGAAATACCTGTATTTAGAGTTTCCACTGATGAAGCTGTTCAGCCACTAATGCCAGATAACATCAGGAGAACACCTGATGCTCCTGACCTTGAGTCTGAAGACTTTTCTGGCATTATTACCAAAACAGTGACCTTATATCATAATATTAATAGAAGAAGGGTAGACTTGCAACCTGCACATCAAGAGACTCTGTTACATCAGCTGAGGTAAATGCTCTTTCACTGATTTGGGAGCACTACTCTTAGAACACATAAACATCACATCTACATTGGAGAAACTTAAGAATTTATTGCACTATCTGTGGCTGATCCTTGAGAATCTACCAGGCCAAGCTCAGTCTTGCCCTGGTACAAACCCCACCTGAAATTCTGACTCCTCCTCACAAAGCTGACACATGGAAGAGGAGAACTTTGCCTAATGCTAAAGCATGAGGAGCAAAGTTAAGAGCATGGGAATCCGGAAGCAGCAAATGGTCTTGCAGAAGAACCATATAACTTTGTATGAGAGCAATTTGTTTCAAGAGGCCTGGGCGTAGGAGTCAGTGCTGGTCAACAGTTTTATTACATGTGAGCTCTCAGCCTCCACTGGGGAGAAACAGGGCTGAGATAAAGAAGTCAAGACAAATATAAATTAATTAATTATCTGGGAATGCAAATAAACAAAATTTGTACTTCCCCAGCTCAGAGAAAGCCTCTCAGTTTTGCAGAATGCTGATTCCTACCAAATCATCCATGACAGCTCTTCAGTTGCACCTGCAGTTATCTTCTGCATAGCAAGAGATGTCATTAAAAGATTCTTGTCCTATTCCGCCTTCCCGAGCAAGGCACAGCTTGAAATCTTGGGTTTAACCATGAGTGTCTGACAGCAAAGAACCAACAACATCCCAAATCACACAACCCAGGTTTAATAATGTCAGATCAACCCCTCCTGCGTTGCAGCTTTGAAAACAACAGTATAAAATGCTAAGAAGGAAGGAAGGAAGGAAGGAAGGAAGGAAGGAAGGAAGGAAGGAAGGAAGGAAGGAAGGAAGGAAGGAAGGAAGGAAGGAAGGAAGGAAGGAAGGAGATTAAGCCTGCTAAACTCAATGATTCCTTTTATTTTATTTTATTTCTATGTCTGTGCGTGTTCACATGTGTGCATGCATAAACACACACACACATTATAATGGGTGAACTCCAAACAGAAGTTCCCAGGATGACCTCTGGTTCTGTCATCTCTTAGGAGATTTAGGGTGCTAACTGAAGGGGACCTAAAGATCACACTGGTTCACTTCCAGAATGTGATTTTAAAAAGGGACTCTTTCAAACAACCCTCCCATCCATCCCCTACCACAGCAGCCCATTCCAAAAAAAAAGGAGCAGCTCTGCTGCTCGACCAAAAGAGTCCAAATTTGGAGTAGATGGGGGAGGGTTGAGCTGGTTTGCAATGACTGGTTCCTTCTCTATGCCAGCAAAGAGAGGGAACCAGACTGTTGTCAGCGCTCCAGAATGGGATCTGAAACCCAGGGAGATCACACCCTCAGCTTTGTGCACTCTGTTCAGCCAGACCAGATCACTCCTTCTCCTCAGACATCGGTTTAGGAAGCCTCCTCACTGGACTTTCAGTTAATGACAATAGAAATTAAAAGGCTAATAGAACAGTTAAAGCTGGAGAAGGCTTCTGGGATCAACATGATCCCACCAAAGCTGATTAAAACCAATATTGGTTAGCGGACTCTGGGGCTGCCAATGTTCTTCATATTCATTGACCAGATCGTGCAAATCCTTAATAACTGGGATCTAGTCATTGTTGAACAGTAGGACATCACCACCCCGATATCTGCAGGGGGTTGGTTCCAAACCACCACCACCCCCACGGATGGTGAAAAATGCAGCAAATGCTATAACATAGTCTGTTGAACCCAGTCCCTGTAATTTTCATCTTGATGGGGTCTCTATAAAAGCCAAGCTGAAGTCTTCTCTCCTTTACTAACCTGCTGAAGACTGAAGGCGACCGTTTTCTCTCTCACTCACTCACTCACACACACAATCTCAATGGCTCTGGGGCATTTCTTCTTCAAAGACAATTAAGAATCCATTTCCATGTTTGCCCGGGAGTCTTGAGGAAAGAGCAGGATGGAAAGCAGGAAGGGGCAAGAGGTGGGAAATATCTCCCAGGAGGCAGTTTGGCTTAAGGCTTGCTCTCCCCCCATCCGGCCTCACCACCCCACCCAGATCTAAGTTTTTACAATGATGATGCTCTGAAAGGAAGCTGCCTCACCTATAGACCATAGTGTTTGGTTCGCTCTAGTGGCCAGTTCTGATAACTACATTCGATTATCCATAAATCTATTTTTGGACTATGATTAACTGAATCAGTGGGTATTGATCCAGTGGATATGGGGGTCCAGAAATCAACCATGAGTGCTCACTGGAAGGACAGATCCTGAAGCTGAGGCTCCAATACTTTGGCCATCTCATGAGAAGAGAAGACTCCCTGGAAAAGACCCTGATGTTGGGAAAGTGTGAGGGCAAGAGGAGAAGGGGACGACACAGGATGAGATGGTTGGACAGTGTCGTTGAAGCTACCAACATGAATTTGACCAAACTCCGGGAGGCAGTGGAAGACAGGAGGGCCTGGCGTTCTCTGGTCCATGGGGTCACGAAGAGTCGGACACGACTTAACGACTAAACAACAACAAGCTCTGATTTGTCTCTCTAGATATTGTGTGTCATCAAGTTGGGTTATAATTACTGTAATATTTATTTATTTGTTTGTTTATTTATTTATTTATTATTAGGTTAAAACATTTCGCTATTCATCCAAGTAGCTTCTTCAGTCTGAGGAGAGTTGGTAGGAGATCCCTGATATATCCTCCACGTTGATTTCACTTCCCCCTGGTCTGAATAGACTCATTAGAAGGACAAAGGACTGGGGGTGAGGGATAATCCCACTTCTGCAGTCCTTCTCCACCCATTGCCATGGGTCATTAACGGTCATTAACAGTGGTCTTTCTGAAGACCACTGAAAAAGTTACTTGGATGAGTAGCAAAATGTTTCAACCTAATAAGAAAGAAATCCAGTTGCCATGACTCAGCTTCCAGATAACCTCACCTGGATGACAGAATCTTCACAGATTTATTTATTTAAAATATTTTTATCCCACCTTTCTTCTTAAAAAGAACTCAAGGCAGCTAATACTTACTCTAATAGAGCTTTCAAGTTAAATGTGATATTTAAGGAGAGGTTTTACCAGTTCCACACTCCCAGTGAGTTTCCGTAACTGAGCAGAGAATCGAACCCAGACCTCCTGAGACCTAGTCCATCACTTTATCCACTGCACCACACAGGGTGATTCCTGGAAATTTCTTCTATCTAGATTTCTTGAAAGTGACTTAGGTATGTGGGATTGTTTAATGTATTCTATAAAGGTGTTCTCTATCAATTGATTGAACCATCCCTTGGTATTCCAAGAAATAAAACCAATAGGATTACATTCTGAATCGTCTAGTCTCCCATCTTATCAGTGTGTATTCTTCCATTCCACCTCCAAGACTGATCTGTTCCCTCCAATCATAATTAACATCACTGGTTTTGCCACTGATTCCTAGCAATGGCCATCCTGTTCAAACCCTTATTAAGAAATTCAGCCACACCTTTAGACCTTCTGTTCTTCCTCCTTCTCAGTCTAAATGCTGTGTTTCTGTCTTAGATCAAGACCAGAACTGGATTACCTTCATCAATTCCAAGATAAGCTGTCCGCAGATGAGGGGCAGGCACTTCAGGCCTCACAACATGTAATACATGTGACCTGTTGTACACAATATGGACATGTGAATCTGCTCCCACTAAAACTGCAGTTATCTATCACACATGATGATTCGTTTACTATTTTCATCCCTACAACTGTTTTACTCTATAGCTTATTCTTCTCTTCTGAAATCTCTTTAGCCATTACTTTTCTTTGTTGTAATTTTTCTTCATTACATTTAGCCCCTTTACCATCATCTATTACATGTATCATCCTAAAAAGAGGCATAAAATTAATCCTTCTTTTCTTTTTTAGCAAATGTTTATAGTCCTCATTTTCCTCATTATTATTACAATTAGTTGATTTTTTTTATTTTTTTATTTTTTTATTTTTATTTTTTGCTGTTACAATATTGGGTGTTGATTTCTTAGATGGTACTAAATCTTTCTTTCTGTCGTTTGATTTAACCTTTACTACCCTCACATCTTCTTGGGATGTCTCATTTTCGGTTCCATTGGTAGAAAGCTGAGGAGCATCATTACATCACTATCAGCTTTATCTAGATACAAAGATGGGTACTTCATTTGCCAATCTCAGAAGGACAGAAGGCTGAGTCAACCTTGAGCCAGCTACCTGGGATTGAACTCTGGTCATGAGCAGTCTTCACTGCAGTAATGCAGTTTAACCACTATGCCACAAAGCTAGCAATTATGTCAGCAGTATTGCAGGGCAGATTTTATTACTTATCTTTCTTTGCCCAAAATAAAGGATTTTCTTTATTTCTTTGATCTGAGAAGCCCTCTGAGTGAGACTTAACTCTTTGTGTCAATAATGCAGTTACTAATCCTAATAGTTTATTTTTTTTTATTTCCTTCGCTAAATCTCTAATTTCCAGTATAATATCACATGTTGCAAAATTGCCCCCATCCTTTGCAGGCACAGATTTGTTTACCTGAGTGGATTTATATATTGCAAGCTTTCTTCCATTAGCTTCTTGGGTTACACTCTTAGAAGTTGTAACAGTTTCCTTAGTTTGATGGTCATCCTGCATATTCTACAGCATTTCACTCTTTTTATTCCACAGATTCCTCAGGAGGAACAACAGGTGTGGACGAAATAAAAAATAAAAAAATCCTCCATTCTTAGTTTACCAAACTCCACACACAGATAGTTATTTAGATGACTGCCTTCTAATAACTGGCCCTTTCTTAGGGACCTGTTTGGTCAATCAAGAGGCAGGATTGCTTGCACTTCCATAGGTGTTACCAAATCATACCTCGCCCTAGGAATAGTTGATTCCTGCTTCTGGCTGAAATCTGTCATCTTTGTTTGCTTCCTTCCCCCCCCCCCCCTGTATCATTTATGAATGTTTTGGCTATTGTCCAAGGTGGATGAAGGAGACCCAGAGACTCTAGTACCCCTTTCTAGGGCAGGGAATTGGTCCAAAGTCTCAGAAAAACTGTTTTTCTTTCTAACTTCACAGATAGGCAGAGATGTAGGCAAGTCTTTTCATTCCCAAGTCCTAAGTCTGAGTCTTTGGTATCAAGTCACAAATCTGAGCTTTGGCACGAAGTCCCGAGTCCCAAGTCCATGTTCTTGTTAAAAACAAGCTTTCCCCCCCCCCCCCAGGAAAAAGGGACGGGGTGGGTGGGTTCCAAGTCACGAGTCAAGTCCAAGGAATTGAAAAAGAAAACACAAGTTAAGTCCGAGTCGAGTCACTGGTGTGACTTAAGTCTGACTTGACCGTGAGTCCCACAACTTGATTCCCTATCCCTGCAGATGGGCTAATAGTCTGTAGTGTAAGCCTCTGCACCTGATGGAACACTGGAGGAGATCATGTTATGCCTATAATCTCAAAGCCACTTAAAAATGACTTTTCCATTTTTATACTTTCCTCTGTAATGTTAATTCTGACCTCCAGTGCCTACCTGGAGGTCAAGCCCAGACAGCCAACTCCCATTTGACCAATATGACCTTCTTAGTGAGGGTGTAGCGAAGGCAAGCCCTTCAGTCCTCAGAGGTTCAGCAGCACCGTCTATTTCTTCTGCTCCGATGAAATAAGCAAACATTGTGTGTCTTAGCAGGGATCTCCATTTTTAAAAGAAATTATTCTTAAAAGTTGTTTTCAAAAAAACTTTCAGGGACTTCCGAGTCTTGTTTTCTAGGGCAGCCTCCGTTTCTTGCATTCCTTTCCTTTTCTAACACAGCGGTCAGTCTCTCGTGCCATTTTAGTCTCACCATGGACTCCAACGGTCGTCAGATGTGTATTCCTCAGCTGTGTGGCGCTGCAGGTCCCAGGCTTCCAGCAAATTCCCCGCTTCTCAGAGCAGAGGAGCCTAGAGCAGCAGCTTGTTGAAGTTTGGCTCGCTTCCACCAGAGGTGAGAGAGAAAATTGTGGAGGAGTGCACGGCAAACCAAGGCTGCACAGTTCCCCATAGCAACCCTCTCCCTTTGTAATCAAAGACACTAGCAATAGTGCTAAGTTAAAAGTCAAACTTTAAAACTATAAAAAGAAATAAAACATAAAGATAAAGATAAAAGCAAAGCTGCTTAGGAGCATGTGTCCGATACTTGTTTAAATTACATTTCCCAGAATCTACAAACCAGCATGTCTGATGCCTCAAATGACAAATTAGGATATAGAGACTTGGCTTTGTGTCCTCACTTGGCTATGGGGATGGTGACATTGGTAAAAACCACTCCTTAAATATCTCACTTACCTTGAAAATTTTACTGTAGTTGCTGTAAGTTTTTTTAAAAAAATAATTTTAAATTTTATTGACATCCATAGTATGACAATGCAAGTTAGAATTGTAGTACAATACTATCACATTATTTACATATTCTTTCAGTAGATTGTCTTTTTTTATACATCCACTAGTTCATATTTTAACATAATTAATTAATTCTTTTTAAAATATTACATGCCAACAATCCAAATTACTTCCCATATCACATTCTTCTTTTCTTGAGCTAATTCCATATGTTAATAATGGTTGCCAGGTTTTCATAAATTTATCCTGTTTTATTTCCCCTCTATATATTTTAATTTGGTCAGCTTTTCCATCAGGACCATTTGTGCAGTTGCTGTAAGTCATGTGTCACTTCATGGCGCATGACGGTTATTGTTACACCAGATACTTCGTTCATACTAAGGTTCGGACCTTGTTATTGTATGTACATGTCTAGTTTTCTCTTCGTAACTGCACCTTTTTGCTTGTACTCCTGGTGGCTCATCTGGGCTCATAACAATAAAGACTGTGATTGAGGTCAGTGGCTGTGGAATTTCCTGGCCTTGTGCTCCTTCCACCAACAAGCAAGATATTTTCATTTAGACAGGACCTTTTAATGGTGGGTGCAATATTTCTTTTACTGCTATATAGTTTTAATGGCTTTTAAATTGTGAAGATTCAGTGCTTGTTTTAATGCGGCCATTCATTTAATAGTATTATAATACTGCAGTTTATTGTGTATTTAAGCTGTATTTTTAAAATTCATGTAGAAAGGAATGAAGGAAGAAGGAAGGAAGTAGAAGAGGCACACAATCGCTTTTAAAATAAACTGTTAACATCCGAAGAAATCAAGAAAGCATTACCATTTCGGTTTCCCAGTAAGAGGGAAACAGCCTGCATCTAAAAGTTGGATAATCCATTCCGTGCAGAAACAAGAGATCAGGTATTTCTAAGCATGGAGGCTGGTTGCTCAACCCTTCATCACCTCTGTAAATGTTATTGAAGGACAGGTCTCTGAAATTTATGAAGAAGAGGCTCATTATAAGATGGCTGATTTGAAATTAGACTGGGATCTTAAAAATTGCTATTTGGGGTTTCAGAGGAAGATATGGATGATTTCTCCCACTGCTGACAGTATTGCACCACAAAGCCTTCCAAGATCGGAGGGCAGTTGTCAGCCCTGTGCTGGGTGGAATGTCAGGGAAAGGAGTCTTCAGCACATACGTATGTTTGGAATCCACCGTTGTCCTTAAGATCTTGATAGAGGTCATTGACACCACAGTGCTGAGGACACCTTAGTCGTGAAGACAGGCTAGCTCCTAAAAAAATATGTTGTGTTACTGTTGTTATCTTTATTGGAGATAATGACCATCAGCTACATACAGATACAATGCTTCATCCCAGACAAAGATTGGTTTGCACAGATTTATGGTGCCATTTTCAAAATATTGTGCAGAAAACAGCTTAGTTATAAATTATCAAAAGACTAACATAATGGTATTGTCTGGAAGGCATAAAAAAATAACAAATCTTATATGGGTGACTAATATATTTTACAAGATAGCCAGTTTACTCTTCAGTCATCCCTCAAATTGGGAAAATTAAGGGATCTAGCGATGCAAAGTGAAAAAATATATGAACAGCAGTAGTAAAAAAATTTCCCCCACAAAAGGGGGTTGCTATGTACCCTTAATCGTGAGGGATTATCATGAACCCTATTATAATAGAGAATACTATTCATGGCATGGTCTCTGGCTCCCTCTAGTGGCCAGTTCTGGGAACTTCATCCTCAGAAATATATATTTATGGGATTTTTCTTCGATTATTTTTAATATTTCCAGACTGTGGATGCTGATCCTGTTGATGGGGGGGGGGGGGGCTACTGTATTTGTATGCTCCATGACAAGTTATTGAGAGTGAGTTGCAGTCTACAGGGCAATTTGTTCTCTTGTAGCATTGCATTTAGGAGGCATGTGAAACAGGTGTATGAATACCAACCTCCACATCTCTTTTATCAATTTCTATATCAGTTCTAGAATTCAATCATTATCCAAACTTTGACTTTCACTTGGATAAACCAGCAAGTAGACTGTATTCTATCCAATCATTTCATCCATTTCTGAAGCAGGACTCAGGCAACCCCTTCAGATTGTTGCCATATCCTGCCTAGAGCAATAGTTTAAACACAAATTATGCTTAAAAGAGCACAAAACAGCTTAAAATAAATGATTAAATGACCCAAATATTAAAAGGTTTGTTAAACATAGGTAGAAAATTGATGACTGCAATTCTGAACAGGTTAAGAAGATATATAAATCCCCAGCTATAGTTTTTCAACTGGATCATGGAAAGCTCAGACTGCTCATGTCACTAGAATGTCTACAGAACTGTCACGGCTATCCTGTTTTCTCTATGGGAGCTCACATGTTCTGTCTCTGATAAAAGTCTTAAAAGGGCAAGGTGATAATTCAACTTCTGTACAGCTCACATCTATGCATATATAAAGACTTACCTAAAGACTTTTGCATCCTGGAAGCAATACAGCCTAAATTCCTGCAAATTATTTTAGTCTTCCACATGGTATTCCTAATGACCTACTCAGAGTGAAATCCGGGATGATCTCATCTGAGGCATATTTCAAGTGAATAGGTACTGACTCAAGTTAAATTTGAACCTCTCAGAATTAGCTCCTCTGATCCTATTCAGGCTGGATGAGAGCTGCTGAGGAAAAAAGTACTAATATAAGAGCACATTCCCCCAGTTCTACAACACCTAAGGCTTCTGAGGCTGAAGTGACACAATTAAGCAATGGATTTTGGGATACAGCCCTCTAAGTTGACAGAGCATGGGTTCTGTTTTATGTGGTGGCTGGGATGACTGTAAAACCTTCAAATGAGCAGATTATATCCATGCTCTAGAAACATCTGCATATGGAAGAACTTTTATTTTGGCTAAATTTAACATCTTATTGCCAGCTTTTCCGGAACAGAGATTCCAGGTTATTCTTTACTCCCATCATGTCTAGCCTTGTCAATAAAGCAGAGCTGAAATGCTTGCCCATTTTATTATATTGTTCCTATTATAAAGACATGCCACTGCAATTATATTTATAACTCCTTCTTTCTGCCAGACTACTCCAAGGTACTCTTTAGGAGGCAAAACGTTCTGTTATTTGCATGCTCTGTGAGGAAGCAGCCGATCAAATCTTTTCATTAATCATATTAGTAACATTTGTTACTTAGCTTACGGCAACATTATGAATCTGTTATTGTCTGTATACATCTTAGCTCCTTCAGGCTCCTGGAAATTGCATCTGTTTTATTTATATTCTTAGTGACTGATCTATGGTAGTAATAATAAAGACTGATTGATTGACAGGGTTTGAGAAACTGACATCCAAACACAGAGAGCTATAGGAGAAAGAAAGAAAGAAAGAAAGAAAGAAAGAAAGAAAGAAAGAAAGAAAGAAAGAAAGAAAGAAAGAAAGAAAGAAAGAAAGAAAGAAAGAAAGAAAGAAAGAAAGAAAGAAAGAAAGACATCTGTTTGGTACCCATTCATTTCATTTGTAAATACAAACTTTTCAAAAGCTTATTTGAATAATATAAAATCTTTTGTACAATATTGGCCAAAACTTTATTGCACAACTACACGCCCACAACTTGAAGTTATAAACACAAGAGCTGAACTAGTGCCAATGCAGAAGCGCCATCCCTGAAGCACTTCTGCCAGCATTTTGTGTGATTGGCCAGCACATCACACAATTCCATACCGTAATTCCTTGTTGCTGGGTGTAATGCCCAGCACATTTATATAGGCATAACTTTCCATTGTGCCAGCATGGATACTGTTTATTGTAAAGGGTGAGATAAACAATGCACATTTACAAACATACACACACATGCACACTACCAGAAAACTTAATCAGGCAGAAGAAGAGAGCCAGGTTCTTCCACATAAGAAGCTATGGATCAAACTAGACACGGTTGTGGGACACCCCTTCCCCCCTTTTAAATGTGAAAAGCAGCTGCAAGAAAGCATAAGCCGAACTAGAAGAGCCATGGCAAAGGGATTCTTCCCCCCCCCCCCGCACTTGGAGGGCAGTTCTGTCAAGGATCTCCCCTCCTTTGTTTTACAGCCCCTACCTAGTTCAGGTTTCTGTAAAACTGCTTTTAAAAGAGTTGCAATGATTGCACCTTTGTATGTTACTTTTAAGAGGTTTTTGGCTGGGAGGCACGTCTCTGGACTGGGGTGAATGTCAATCAATCCAGTAGCAGCCAATTTTTCCCTCTCTCCCTCAGAAATTTGAAGAGAGCCATGGCTCTCTACTCAAGAGTCCCCCCCACCCCAGCTTTTTTTCTTCACAGTCTGAAGACAGTTAGAGTGATGTACGGTAGTCTGTCAGTAGTCAGAGTTCAATCATGCTGTTAATCATGTAGTTAGTCATACAGCTAGTTACTCAGTTAAGCTCTGCTGATGTAACCAGTTAATATTTTCCATCAGAATGCTATTTGTTGTGTTCGATGAAGAAATGTGGGTAAAACAGAATATTTTATTCTTTTCTCTTACCAGTGTCTCTGACTGAGTTATTGAGACAGTAACTAACAATAAGGGATGGTATACTGAGGGGAACCCTGAAGCTAATTCTGCTCTATAGGTCCCTAAACTTTTTCTGTTGTAAAATTCAGTTTTTAAGCCATAGATTTTCATGCTCTGCCAATAAAAACTACCTTGCTCTAAAAAATCAGATCTACTAGGCAACATAAAACCATCCAGATACAGTTGGATGGTCTCAAGTATTCCTCCTGATTGGCTACTTCTACTAGACCTGATGAGGATGCAGTTCAACAGTGTCTCAAGGGTCATGTGATCTCCACCCCATGTCCTCCACTGTAGCCTGTATCTTGTTATTTGGAGTAGTTACCTCCATCACAGTGCTGTTAATGTAGTGCAGAGTTCCTAAAACATTCTGAACTCTGGCCTTTAAAACTTAATAGTACCCCCAGGAACAGCGGTTCTCAGGTTGGCTAAGTGCCCAAGGTTGCTGCTCTTTTTCCTCCCAGGGATACTGCTAAAAGTTGACCCAAAGAATTCCGCTTCCACCTCTGCTTGATATTCTAATGCATTGTGCACAGTTTTTAATCATCTCTGGCGTTAACTGCATTGTTCCATCAGTTACAACCTGGACAAAATACATCTATGAGACACCAGTACATTCTTTGACACTTGGTAGTCCTTTAGGCACTTTGGTAGCAAAGGGATCAAGAAGATGCATCATCCTTCCATGTAAAGTTGTGGATGAGCTCCTCCAGAGACCTTTGAACAATGGCTGATTACATTCAATGCATTGGAACCTCCTCTGGTTATTATTTTTCTGTTTGACAGACAGTGAGTTGATTCAATTTGTTTGTATATTATAATGTTCTTCAGTAAAAAAAAATTTTTTTTAGAAAATTCAAGCAAAAATTAAAACAAAATGTTAAACAAAGCCACAAATCCATCCAAGGCCAATCCAGACAGGGAGTGGAGGAATTTCTAGATGACCAACAAGTCCTCCATGTAGGGACAGTGGGTGGCTAATGAGATTTGTATATACTGTGGCTGGGAAGCAGGATGTTCAACTTGTGACTCTGGAGGACAAGAACAATGTAGTGCATAACGTGGTCCACCTCCCACTGAAATATCTACTTCCTAGGCCCATCCTCTCCACCTGCTCAGCCCAGCCCAGTCTCTGTGCAGTGGGGAGAGCAGGAATGAAAATCCTGTTCCAAGTCATCTTTAAGGAAGAACTAGCAGAAACCCTTGGAGTAACAGGCTGTACCTGTAAATCAGAAGCTGGTGGAGATTAGCTTGTAATGAACGCAGAACTTGTAATTCAGAATTCATTCTTTATCTCTTCACTTAGAAAGCAATAGATGGCAAAACACATATGCTGTTCAGGTGAGACTGGAGTGCCTTCCCTCTTTGCCATAGGCGATGATAGTCATAAGCACAGATTACAATTATTAAGATGGAGCACTGGCTGCAGGAGGTGACCACGTCTATCCTAATCCTTTGAATTAGCTTAGCCCCTTGTAGCACCCAGCTTCTAGGGAGAGCAGGGAGGTAACTCAATAATGAGATTAAAAGAAAGCAGACATAATATAGTGTCTGTCACAGGGATGAGATGGGTACTGCACTGTACCTGACTTATTATTGGACTTCACTGAAAGATACATACATAATCATCTCCTTCTTCATATTAGGGCCAAAGTAGATGCAATGCAAGAGATACAGGATCAGTATCTCCTCTCAATTTGAAGAGTAAGAATGCAAGATGGAAGCATCTTTTCTATGGTTTTGGGGACCAGGCGGCCTTGGCCTGATTTTTTCTGAACTGTGTAAGAGACGGTAGAAGGGCCAGTCAAGGCACCAACTGAAGACCAACGTGAGTTCCTGAACATCATGGACTCTTGAAGCCAAACAAGCAGTACTGCATGCTGAGGAAAGCATCCACCAGGTAAAACGACTGATTTGGCTTTAATTCGGCGGAAATTGGCTGTTCCTGGTGGTTTAACTACATTTTTAATCCCAACGCTGAGGAAGGCTTGCCATGCTTCTGTCTTCCCTAGCCAAATGGAAGCTCTTTGAGTTTCAAAAGAAGGCAGAAAAGGGAAAGGAGAGGGGATCAGAGTGCTGGCCATCTTTTGTTTAGAGAGATGGGTGATAAATTCCAAGCTAGTGGCTGCAAAGGGGACCAAAGCCACACACCACCTACAGGCCTTTTGCAGGCTGCAGACTACAGCTATTTTCATCTAAGAAGCCACACCTGGCCCCCAACAGTGGCCATGGAACTTTGGGACTTTAATAAAAACATATAATTTTAGAGCAACCCACGAGAACTTGGTGCACAGCCTGAGGAAGCTGAATTATCATAGAAAGCTCTCTCTATTTTTTGTTTTATTTTCTTAATGGTCCAATAAAGGTAGCACCTGTTACTGCATTTGTATTATTTTGAGGACCCTGGGGCCTTGTCCTGATTTTATCTTTTCTAAGTAGTTTTTGTTAGTAGCAGTTTCATTTTGTTTTGCCATTTTGAATACACAGGCAAATTTGTGTAAAATAATATATTCTTCTGTAAGCTGAGGCTTAAAAATAATATTTTTAAATAAAAATACAAAATATTTCTTAAATATAGAACACAGAATGACGAAAACCTTTGCACAGAAAACAAACTTAGATTCTGATGGAGGGAGAGACAGAAGATTCTAGCTCTTCCCTCCGACCGAATCACATTTCCAGCAGGTACTTAGAATCACAGAATAGCCACCTTGAAATTTATACTGAAGAATATAAAATTTTAATGACACATTATGAGAAGTATACATTATTGCAATAAATAATATTCATATTCATATTAATTGGCAATAAAGAATATTCACATTTATAATATCTGTTTGAACTATATTATAAAGTTGATCACCGTAATTAAGAAATGCTTTATTTGAATTTTACTTGATGTGACATAGCATCAGAGGGATGGCTAGAGTGGACTACCTCATTAGCCATAGCATCCTTTGATACCAGTGACTTCCTGTCATCTTTAAGGGCTTTCAGTGTTTGTTTTCCTCTACCTCACTTCTTGTTGAGTCATATCAACAAAAATGACTTGGGCAGGATGTTGGATAAATCTCAGCATGCCGAATCAGTTTGGGCATTCTGGAAATGACCTGGGTCAATTTCCTGGGTGCCCTGGAGAGACAGGATGAATTCAGACATAGCATAGTAAATTGAGGAGTGGTGTTGACAATCCCAGGATGCCAGACCAGGCATACACAAAGGGAAACAGAAATATGAAGATCAAGCTAGATGTTAAGAAATATCCATCTTCCCTAGGATTAGCCCCTCCATTTTTCCCCTTCTTTCCACAATTCACTCCTCGTTGAAAAGAATATGGGCAATCAGATTTGCAAATCAAGTCCATGTCTACCATCCAATGACCAATCTCAGAATGAAGCAGGCTGGAATGCTAGATACAAAAGTGAAAGGAAGCTCATTCAGTGATAAACATATATTTTTTTCACTTCTTGAAGGAGCACAGTTTCTATATATGAGCTGAATATCCCATTTAATTTGACCGTGACATGGGCTATTTTATACCAGAGGAAAATTATTACTACAGTATCACCCATTCAATACTAAACGTCTACAAACCGATGTTGTTTTTCTTACAGTCAAGTGCCTTTTGGAAGCAACTAAAACAGGAAGCTACAGTATATGAATTGCAATAGGAAGCTACTGACTAAGGAGAGGATAACCTCATCCCATTGGTTATTCAGTAAAGGTAGAACAAATAAACAGAAAAGAGTAGAAGTTGGTGAGCATTGGTTAGAGGGGAAGTGAGCTCTCAGATGACTGAACTCTCAGGCATCACTTTAGAGGAGAAGGGGGTTCCAGAGATTAGTATCTTTACTACTGCACTTTGGGAGATCATTTGGAATATTGCTAGATTCATCTGCTGAAAGCGGTATGGATATTTCTTTGAGACATCTCAGTCTACGGAAATAAGAGCGGTTCTTACTAATCCTGGAATCAGAGCAAAGATGGTGTCATCCTGGACTGGATGGTACTGGAGAAAAGTGATGACTGCTGTTCTCTATTTCAACAGATGTCCTTCCTTCCTTCCTTCCTTCCTTCCTTCCTTCCTTCCTTCCTTCCTTCCTTATTTACACTCACTAGCATAACTCCAACAGTGTAAATTTCATCAGCGAATTTCTGCCAATTAAGAAAGCAGTGCTTGTTTTTCTTGTCACGCACAAGTCATGTGACTTGGCACATGGGGAGGAAAAGCAGCCCCAGCTTCTTAAATGGCAGCAATTCACCACTAAAATTTATGCCACTGGAATTGTGCCAGCATAGGTTCTGACCAATGTAATATTTCATTAGCCCCTGGGTTTTATTCTGTTGTAAAATGTTAATCAGAGTGCTTTTGAGAAGAAGGCAGGAGAACTGTGGCACAGGAAATCACTTTAAAAAGACAGAAGTATGGGAAATGGCTGGATAATTCAGTGATTGTAGAGCCAGAAGTTGGGAGCTAAATTCTCCACTGTGGCTGCAGAGCCAGAGGTTGGGAGTTCAATTCTACACTATGCCTTTTGGGTGAATAGCTAGCCTGTGTACCCTTGGGCAAGCTGCATAGCTCCAGAGAGCCCCCAGAAGAAAAGAATGGTAAGTCACTTTGAGTACTCTGTACCTCAAAGATCCCGGTAAGGCTCTTTTCCAATAAAAAAATAACTGGATGTCATCAAGTCAGATTTGATTTGAAGACATCCAGTTATTTTTATTAGTGGAAAAGTGCGTTTATTGCAAGATACCAACTTCTTGGACTGGGAAAGTGAACAGCAAAAAAATACTAAAACAAATGAATAAAGACCATGAAATCATAAAGTATATAAAATGCGGAAAGCCAGAAAACGTCCATCACATGATGGGAATCAAAGTCTGCAGGTTGTTATGGCCAATCATTCAAAATAAATTATTTGGGGAAAAGCAAGGAGAAGAACATATTAGCCTGCAATGCCTTGGAGACTGGTTTCGATGCTATCAGTCATCATAGTTTTGAGCTGTTGTATCCAAAGTTAGTATGAACATGATGAAGTTCAACCTCTGGCAGAAGAGAAACCATGACAAGAACCATGATAAGAATGGAACTTCTCAATTAAATATAGCTCTGGCAAATCTCAAGGGAGAAAAAAGAATGTTGCCTTCTTAATGGTAGCTGCATGTCAACTACTAACGAAAAACAATTAAGATAAAGAATCTGCCACTGGATGGATGGTATGCTAACATCTATCATCTGGGCTGAAAAGCTTGACAAAGCAGATAAAGGCACAAAGGCAAATGGGACAGATGTATCCTTTCAGATGTGGTATTATTCCTGACAAGGACATCAAAGGGGTTCACTATGGAAAGCTGTTGATGGACATCTTTAGAGGTCCAAGAACAAACCTTGATGATTTCTCACAACTGAAGGACTTTCATATTTTTATTACACTGGAACCAAATCATGTTTTGTGTTTGCTGTTTGATTAGTTGAACCGAGTGTATACTGTAGTCTGTACTATGCTCATGTAAATGGAATAATTATACCTGGATGATATGCCGTGGTCTTAAGTTCAGAGACAAATGTTAATGTGAAAAAGAATTGAGCTAAAGACCTATCAATGGGTATTATATATATTGAAATCCCATGTAACTAGCAATTGCTGTTTCTTTTGTTTGTGTATTTATTTTTGCACTTCTTTTAATGCAAGTATAGGAATGTTGAATGGTGCATCATACCTAATCGAGCAGGTTGGTCCATATCACCCAGTCCTGTGTAATAGGCAGTGGCACTGACTTACACAGAAAGCAGTTTTTTCAGCGCTCTTACCTGAGACCTTTCAACTCTGCTTCAAACTATCTGCTCAATCGAATGCACATTCCTGACAACTGATGCCGTTTCTGTCCCACAATGATAAATATGACTTGACAATCAGAGCTACACACTCAACCGTCAGGCAAATATAACTTCTTTTTTTAACCTTCCAGTGAGCAACCACAAAACAAAACACCCCAGATACAGACCTGCCGAGGGAGCAAACATTACATGCTATGACAAAAAGGAATCCTTCACTACTTGAGAGAACACTTCTGCAATCATCATCATCATCATCTTGTTCAATCCTCAGTGATGAGGAAACCTGTAGCCCATGATTAATTGTTGGACTTGACTTTGAGTGCGACACAAAAATGCCACTATTGTTCTTAATACAGTGTTACCGTCCATGTTCTTAATACTTTACTCCTTCAGAAGTTTCTGGTGAGATTTTTAAAACATTCATATTTCACTATTTTCAGTTTTAAAAATATCCGTCATTATTTCATTATTTATTTCTGAAATCTAGAGGTTTGATTAGACCAAATGGTGTTTCAGAACTAAGATCTGGAGTTTTAATCGGTTCACTCAGGATTTATCTGTATCTGAGCTGTATAAGGACTGCCAAATGATAACATGTAGGCAATTGTTAAGAAGACCCACAACATGTTCAGTTTAAACCGAATCTCGTAAAATGTCCTGTACATGGCTCTAGGTAAATACAGAGTGCTGTTCTGGCCTTCAGAGAGACGGTGAAGGAAATTTCAGCAGGAAGGACACAGGAAAAATAAAGGGTATTTCCTCCTGCCCTCTTTCCCCTCCACAGCCCTTCAGAAGCTCTGCTTTATTTTCATGGAGGACGGTAAGCCCCAGATCTGAGCACTTAGTACCACTGGGAGGGTTGCATAGTTCTGAGCAGTATTTATTTTCTATTTGTCTGTACATTGAGAACATCTCTTCATGGTACTGCTGGAGAGATCGTGCCAATTCTAATTCCCTTCTCTCCATTTCTTATGTGCTGACAAGGAGCTTATCAGCTATTGTGAACCATGGAATTTAATTGGCAGACCTACATGACCTGCTTAACTTCTGATTCCTTAAGAGCTCCCCATCCCCAAAGCCCGATGGCATTCTGTAAGCTCAGCATTTGTGGTTTAAATGAAAAGGAGGCTATTGTGGCTTTCGAAACATTAGTAAAAATGGATTTCCTTGCTAATAATCATTCGCTTTGGTTTAGTTTTAATTTAACTTACATAACTTAAAGTTTAGAACCAAATCAGGTGCTTCCCAAAGATGTTTTTTATTCCATTAATGTTCTTCCATGCTTTATAATGAAGGATAATTTTAGCAGGTACATAATTGAACACCTTTGAGCACTCTCTGGTATGCAGTCATGTGAAAAAGCAAGTACACCCTCTTTAAAATCTCTGGTTTTACAGATAAGGACATAATAAAAATCATCTGGTCCTTAGCAGGTCTGAAAATAAGTTAAATGCAATTTCAGATGAACAACAACACATGACATATTACACCGTATCGTGATTCATTTTACAAAAATAAAGCCAAAATGGAGAAGCCATGTATGAAAAACTGAGTACACTTTATGATTGAATAGCTTGTAGAACCACCTTTATCAGCAATAACATGAAGTAATTGTTTTCTGAATGACTTTATAAGTCTTCCACATCGTTGTGAAGGAATTTTGACCCACTCTTCTTTACCACTTTGCTTCAGTTCACTGAAGTCTGCAGACATTTCTTTATGCACAGCTCTTTTAAGGTCCCACCGCAGCATTTCAATTGGGTTGAGATCTGGACTTTAACTGGGCCATTGCAACACTTTGATTCTTTTCTTTTTCAGCCATTCTGTTGTAGATTTGCTGGTGCGCTTGGGATCATTGTGCTGTTTCACAACCCAATTTCGGCCACACTTTAGCTGTCAGACAGATGGCCTCACATTTGACTCTAGAATACTTTGGTTCATGACCGACTCAATGCAAAGTGCCCAGGTCCTATGGCTGCAAGAGAAGCCCAAATCATCCCCCTTCCACCACCATGCTTGACAGTTGGTATGAGGTGTTTGCACTGATGTGTTGTATTTGGTTTCCGCCAAACTTAGTGCTGTACATTATGCCTAAACATCTCCACTTTGGTCTTGTCTGTCCAAAGGAGATTGTTCCAGAAATTTTGTGGTTTGTCCAGATGCAACTTTGCAAACCAAAGCCGTGCTGCCTTGTTCTTTTTAGAAAGAAGAGGTTTTCTCCTGGCAATCCTTCCAAACAAATCATACTTGTTCAGTCTTTTTCTAATTGCACTGTCATTAAGTTTAACATCTAGCATGCTAACTGAGGCCTGTAGAGTCTGAGATAGAACTCTTGGTTTTTTGCAGTTTCTCTGAGCATTGCACAGTCTGACCTTGGAATGCATTTGCTTGGACATCCACTCCTGGGAAGATTGGCAACTGTTTTGAATGTTTTCCACTTGTGAATCATCTTCCTCACTGTAGAATGATGGACTTTAAATTGTTTGGAAATGGCCTTAGAATCCTTCCCAGATTGATGGGCAGTAACAATTGCTTCTCTACGATCATTGCTGATGTGTTTCCTCCTTGGCACTGTGTTAACACACACCTGAATGCTCCACACCAGCAAACTGCTAAAACTTCAGTTTTTATAGAGGTGGTCACACTTGCTGATGATCAGTTACTCAAGAGCATTTGGTTAGCAACTCCTGGCTGCTACTTAGCCTCTTAATTCCTATGGAAGCAGTAAGGGTGTACTCAGTTTTTCACACATGGCTTCTCCATTTTTGGCTTTATTTTTGTAAAATAAATACATCATGTGTTGCATCATGTAATACATCATGTGTTGTTGTTCATCTGAGGTTCTATTTACCTAATTTTCAGACCTGCTGAGGACCAGATTATCTTTTTTTATGTCCTGATACGTAAAGCCATAGAATTCAAAGGTTTCTTTTTCACATGACTGTAAATGCTGTAAGTAGTCTGATGCTCAAACATGTTCATAGCACACATGATCCATCTGTTTCCCAATCAAAAACAGTCCTTTAATTCAGGTTTGAAATGGAATGTGATTTCATGCAGCTGTTGAGGACATGACCTTTTGGAGATCACTCATTCAGTGGGTCCCCATAAGTCTGAAGCAATTTGACAGCACATAACAACCACCAGCCAACCTTAGCCATAGTCTTTATGGTGAAAGAAGTGGATCAAATATGTGGATTGTGGGAAGCTTCCTCTGCCCTTCCACCTATCATGCTGTTTAAAAAAATGTACAGATGATATAGAAGACAGATTGATTCTTCATTTTTGGTATAGATCTCGTGGTGTAGGTGTTGTGGCTACACTTTATTCCTGGCTGCTCAATCCAGGAAGATCTTTTTACAGATGTCAGCCCATCAGTTCAGCAGGATTGAAGATCTTCCCAGTTATGTTATGGGATGAGATTATGCAAGCAACTGTAAAAAGGGAGCACTTGAAACCCCAAAAGTAACCAAAACACAGAATATCTTCTCTCATTCTTATTTTTCCTTCCTCACCTCTACCAAAATGGCAATTCAGGAGAAGAAACACACCAGCAGAGGAACATAACAGGAAAATGCACAGGCAGAGTAACAAACGTACAAACGTACAGCTGACATCGCTTCTATAACACAGATTAAAATAAGGGCTTATTTCAAATTCCACATAATCACCCCCAAAATCTTGGTAAGATAAACCTTCATCTAGGTTCGCCCTACCATCTAGGCTTTTAATACTGGCTTTCCCATGGAGAAACTTAACAGTTCCATTACACTGAGAACTGGCAGCATAACCAGCACGATTGCTGCTTTATTTGGCTCTTATGACATTACATGTATCTAATTAAATAGTTCC
Source organism: Intellagama lesueurii (assembly GCA_037013535.1). Classification (NCBI taxonomy): domain Eukaryota; kingdom Metazoa; phylum Chordata; class Lepidosauria; order Squamata; family Agamidae; genus Intellagama; species Intellagama lesueurii. The sequence goes on along the minus strand of JBAJHW010000002.1, from coordinate 126,872,159 downwards.
TTGAAACAATTATTTAATGGTTTTAGAATTCATTCTACTGAACAAAGTAATGATACATATCATCCTCGGGGGATTTATTAACTGTAAAAATACCACTGTGGAGACCATCACTGACAGCATCTCTGAGATCCTATGGGGGTCTAGTAACAGAAGTTACTAGAAGATGGCCAAAAAGGCCATACATGTGATAATTAATATACCCATATGCTACAGGAAAAGTAATAAAAATAGAAATGCAGTGCAACTCACAGGAGATGGGATGACTTCTGAGTCTGACCAGATAGCCCGTGAGGTCAAATTTTCACCCAGTGGCTACTAAGTTATTGACTTCTAAACTGAATGTGGACTAGACATCTGTTATGTCAAGGATGCCAAGCTTACAGAGAGGACAGCCCTGAATTCCAATAGAAGACTTCAAGTAAGACACACCCTATACAGTCTTCCAAGATGGGAGGGAAAGAGTTTCTCAGCAGTAACACCACTCCAGCAGCCAAATCCAGCATGCCATCCCGCTGTAGGAGAATTCATTGCAGGAAGAGACGGTCCCCTTCAGGTTCCACATTACTTCTTCCCTGGCAAGCAATTCTTGCTGCTCAGATGATTCACTGCAGTTTTGAAAGGGAGTTGCTCCTCTTTCCCCCATTTTGCCCAAAACTACTTCGTTCACTAAAATGGAAACATCAGTATAACATAGCTGGCACTCTCATTTGACTGGAGAGGATTTTCTAAGCATGATTTGACATCAGATAAATATAAGAAACAGCTGGAATGTGAAATCAAACTGAGATGTTGGTGATATAAACTCTGTCACTACCTCCATTCTAATTATACACTGAAATCTTTATACAGAAAAAGATTTTTTAACATCTTGCTTCTGGCCTTTTCTTTGTTATTCTGGGGTCCAAAGATCTCCAAAAGGAGATGTTCAAAAGGCATTCACCACGTGCATAAAGAGTAACAGTGGCAATAAAATATTGATTCAAATATATTTCACGTTTGCATGCAAGACAGTAGAGGAAAATACAGCAGAGCAATGCACCCAGACAGAACAAATGACTATAGCTAGGTCTCAAGAAATATATTATACAGATGTATTGCACGATTTTAACTAACAAATGGCCAGTATAGGCTACAAGTCTGAAGGTTCAATAATTCAGCTGTTTTTCAGCCCCAGACTGCTTTTCTGCATATGGAGTGAAAACTATAAGATGCCAGGCTGCATGCAAAAGGTCAATATCATGCAGCAGTTTTTCAAGGTTTAAGTAGATTGATCACTGATTGGAAAAAATATCAGAAGGTGATTGCAGCCAGGAGACATAAGGAGATGGAGGTTCTGATTCAATGCCCCAAACTCTATTGTGCAGTTAAATATGCACAACTTGAGGTTGTGTCTGCTGTCATTCAGGTGGAAGTGCTATCCCTGAAGCACCTCTGCCTGTGCATTGCGCAGTTGATCACGGCAGGGGCACACAACTGATTTTGCAATTGCATAGCACAATTCCTTGTTGACAGGCAGAACGGTCAGCATATTTATGCTGAGCAGGATATTGGATGCTGGTCAATACATTTTGCTTTGATCATGAGTGCCCAGCTAAAGCGCAGAATAATGTCTAATATGGTTGTAAATTAGATTCTGTTGTATAGTTCAATGAAGATCAATGTGTTGGCACATACATGGGTTTTACTTACGCCTGTGCCAAAACTAACAGGGGGCCAAGCAGAGGCTTCTGCCTAGTACAGATACACAATGTGTGTCCTGTCTCTGTGCTTATATGGGCGAACTATTGGCACTTTTTCCAAAGAGAAGAGAAGGAATGCCCAGAAATAATAAACTCTGGGTGTGCTTGCTGTGGCTCAGTTTTCTCAGATTCCTGCCTGTGGAAACCCATCAGGGTAACAGGTTGCTGGATTAGGCCTTTGGGATTCAATTGTTTGCAGCCACTGACTATCCACCTTTTTACACCCCAGAAATCTGCTTACTGGGGCAAGGGGAGGCTCTGGATTGCCAGAGGGCACGTGCTTCACTAACCTTGTCATATCTCCCCATAGGAACCCTCTCAGCTCTTAAGATCCTCAGAGGAGGCCCCTCCCCTCAGCCCCATTGCGGTTGCCGGTGTGGTGCAGAAGCCTCCCTAAGGAGCGCTTAGCATTCAGTCAGAGAGTTCCACAGGCCACTTACCTACCGCCTTTACGCTGAGGCAAGTCCCAAGACCTCAGCAGTGCGTAGCGTAAGCCCCTTGAACAAGTCTGACCTTAAAAGAACACTTTACTTTTACCCAGTACTTTGCAAGTACGGACACATGGGCTTTGTAATTCCTTAGAATTCACAACAGCTCAGTTACGTAGGACTCTCAATGATAGCTAGTTTGTGGCCCTCTCCACCTCCTGGATTTAGCCAGACCCTGCTGTTCAAGAGACAAGTCCTTTGTAAGAATTTTTATAACTATTTTTTATTAGAAAAATAGAGTTTCATAGAATCGGTTTATATTGCTCAAGCTTTAGCATAAAGAACATATTCAAAGATAATTACAGTTAAATAAAATAACTAATCCCCATTAAAATAAAAAACACTACTAAGGTGGGCTAACCCCACCTCCTTCTGGCAATCACATACTTTACCATTCAGCTACATAACGCATTCCAGAAAGAATCATCATCTCTCAGTTCCTTCAGAAATCAGGTAGCTTGTAGCTAAGCTCTCTTTCACACACTTCTCCTTCCATCTTTTCTACATACTCTGACCCCTCCCTTCTTCTTGACACTTCATGGCTGTTAACCAATTAGCCACAAGGGGCTGTAACACCTTCCTCCACCCTCAATTCCCATGAAGATCCAGGTGTTTTATCTCTTCTCCAATTAGCTCGGAATGTTGAGCCTTTCACGGGCCCCTTGGTCCGACCTTCAGCTTTATCACGAACCACGCTGTACCGGTCTTCAGAAAAACACTCTCATAGCACTTAGAAAAACACATTCGAATGTCTCTCAAATCATCTTCACACAGAACCTGTCTGACTCCATCTTACATTTCTCTGACTACATATCCCACACTGCTTCAACTCCATCACAGCCGGTACACCTGAAGGAGACACAAAAGAGGACCTTCTCTGTGGTAGCTCCCAGCTTACGGAATGCCTTCCCTTGGGAGGTCAGGTCGGTCCCCCTCCCTTTTATCCTTTTGCCAACAACTGGAGATTCACCTCTTCAGGCAGCCTTTTAACTACCACGGTGTGTCCCTGAATGCCATTTCTTGGTTAAGATCGTTTTTAACACTTAACGTGTTTTTAAACGTTCAATGTATGTCGATCAGTTTTATGGTTTAATTGGTTTTTGAATGTATAACTTACTGTGTTTTTCATTCTTTTCTTTTTAATACCATGAGCTGCCTTGAGTCCCCCTTTTTGGCAGCCCATAAACAAGACAAGTAAATAAAGAACATAAACAAGAGGAAGATGGAGGAATGGGACCAAACTTGTTATTATTTGCTTGCTTGCTTGCTTGACTTTGTATAGCAAAAACAAAGAGGTTGTAGAACCTTAAAGACTAGCTGGATTCTTTCAGTGTGAGCTTTCATGGATATTTCAGCTTTCACAGAAGTGCACTGGTTAGCCTTAAGGTACTACAACTCTTTGGTCTTTGGTATACAGCTGAAACAAATTACACAGCTGCCACATTGAAAACTGCCTGACTTCATTTTTCATAATGACATACAGCCTGGCTTTCTGCTGATGGAAGAATGTGTTTTCAGGAGAGGGAGGGTGAAGCAGGGAGGACCTGCCAAAACCATAGAAGGGGAAGGGAGATACAGAGTAGATACTACAGTTATGACATCACAGGAAAGGAGAAAAGAGGAGGGTGCTAGTTTGCCCTCGCACTGGCCCCCAAGGCAAATGGCCCTGGGTAGCCTTGGTCACAGGCTGCTGCTGAATGTCAAGTCAGCAAACAGGAGAACACCAACCCTCCTGGATGTGCCTGTTGACCTGACTTGTACTATAGGGACCTGGTTGGGGAAAGCAGACAGAGGAGTCAATCTGTCTCAGCTCTGCTCTTCGGGGTTCTTTAAATGCTTTGTTTTGCAAACTATTTATTTCTTATGATAGGAAAAAAAAATCAGAGATAATTCCTGACTAGAAGAAGAAAATCCTTAATGAATAAAAGCATGTGAGTGTCGCAGAGAGGGTTTATCTCGCTTCTGGCAGTAGGCAAGTCAGCTTGCTTTGTTTGGTGACTCATCTTTGGGTCTTAAGCACTGGGGTCTGACTTCACAAACCCCAAAGGGTTGCATCAATCACCTTTCTGTGACATTAATGTGCTTCCAGCTCTAATTACAGGCTCTTTCTAACATCTGCTGCTTGCTTCAGTTATAGACAAACAAAAGCAGGGAAGCCATGTGTGAGGCCTGCAGTCCCCACCCTTGGCACAACCGGTGGCCCAGGGGTGACTGATATGAGTGCTTTTTCAGGGGCAGGTGCTTTTAAGAGCAGTTCCCTGTCACCATCCTCCCACACCTTAGGGACTGAGTTTCCTGTACTAATCCCCTGGAAATGGTCAGTTCGGTACCAGCCTTAGATCTCGTCAGAGTCCAGTAGAATCCTGATAATAAGCCTGGATCCTTTCTGTCAGGGTTGATGGAGATGGCTGGGGACCATTGGCTGTTCTCTGGCTCCTTGAGGGATTTCCTTCTCCTCTTGCACTGGTGTTTGTGCCACCAGCACTTTAGCTGGTTGGGAGTGGATGCTGCAGGACCCATAGCACATCTTGGACCCCATGGAGCTGTTGGGACCGGAGCTTTCTTTGTGGGGGGGTGGACATCCCAGTTCCCTGGCCTCGGCCCCTAACCATGTCTGCTGGTTTTTGCCAGGGTCTTGCTCCCAGGTCAAATCTCTGGTTGTGCACAGGACAGGCTCTGTCGCAGATGCCCAGGTCCCTTCTTCCTTGGCCAATCATTTGCCAGGCATTCCAGATTCTAAAGAATACCATTCACCCCCACCATCCTTAAACATCTCAAGAGACACCCCCCCCCAACCTGTCAGTTGTTCCTCATCTCCTGGCTCCCCTCCTCCCAGACTTCCTGAGAGCCCAAAGTGGCTGCTCCACCGGGCTCCTGGGAGGCAGTGGGGTGGGAGTACATGGCCCGCCAGGTGCACTGGTGGTGACCCCCTCGTAACAAGTTAGAACAAAAGAAATTCCAGCATCTGTGTTGAGAGGATGATGCCTTTAAGTCAATCAAAAAGAGCTGTCTATTCAAAAGCAAAAAGAACTAGATTACTCAAGAGAAAGCATGGGCAACACAGACAGCAGCCACAATCTACCCCTTTGCATCTAATAATTCTGATAATATTGGGAAAATATTGGTTAAAAAAAGGAAGAAGAATTCCTAAGCCTTTGGTAGTTCCTTTTAGTTAGTAGAGTATAAGGCAGAAAAAACACAGAAACGTGGAGAAATTAGCCCAGTCTCATTTTAAAAAAAAAACCAAACCTCTCTGGGTTTGCACACAATCTAAAAATCACTCTAGAAACATTTAAAGTAGGAGAAAAAAATGTGTCTTTACTTACAGTTGCCACCTGTAGTTACAGTCAGAAAAAGAGTGGAGAAATGGAGTCTGGAGCATGCAGGAAACCCTCCATGCTTGCTGTCTGGAGGATGGTCAGAGGAAGAAGAAGAGGACTAATAACTAAACAATGGAAAGAAAAACAAACAGGAAGAAGGAGTGGAGAGTTGCATCAAATGCCAGAGGCAGGAAAAGAACTTTTTCAATCAAGTTAGTAGCAAAGGACAATCACATTAGAGCCTCCGTCCCACAGATAGCCAGTGTTAGTGCATGCAAGATTGCTAGATATCCCAACAGATAATCCATAAAGTCACACAAACATGCTACTGTGAGGACAGCCAATACATGACATTCTTTGGGGAATTTATATATATTAATGAGAGGTAGGAATATTCTGGAAAGCCTCGTGCACTGTGTTGGTTAATTCTAATTTATTACTTGATTTTAATGAGCTTAAAATAGTTGGTCATTATAATAAACAAGGCCCTAAATGTACTTATTTGAGAATGCGGAATTAAAGTCAACTTAACTTTGTACGACTATTTTTCTCTTGCTTTTGTTTTCAAAGCTTTACCTCTGTTATTTATAGCTTACCGTTTGATATAAATAATGTTCGTTAATAGTGATGATTCTGTAAAAAAAGATGTTCTTTACCCTGTGGATTAATTAGCTAATGTAGGTCTGAAAGTTGTCCAGGAGACATACCAAAAGAGGCAATAATTTAAAGAGCTTTGTTCCAATTTGTTTTCATAGTTTGTCACACAATTTCATATGTAAAGATGTCATTTAAAAAAAAAAGGAACTAGTAATTATTTTAGTGCATACTACATGATAAATTGGTTGCCTTAGTTATTAGCTAGATTATGTTTTTGATCCCCTTACAATTAATTCATTTGTCATATTATTATTTAATCTTTCACATATACTATACGTCCATAGCAGTTTCAGTACAATGTCAGATTTCTTGGCTTTAACATGGTGAGACCTCCCCTTGCAAGAAAATAAAGAATGACCTTGAATACGTAAAGCAATTTGAATATGTATAAAAAAAATATGATGGCAATTCTATACACCCAGTGAGACCTCTAGCTTTTCCCCTTTGAACAGCAGCTCCTGTGTGTTCTCCACCACCTTCCTAAGTTATAAATGCAACTTGTTCATAAGCAACCTAGGAAGCGAGAAGACGAATAGCAAGCCTGTATAGGTCTTCGACTGCATTCTGCCCAACAATTTTATGAACTTGGTACAATTATCCCTGAGATGGAGGTGTTGTCTGAATCCATGCCATGAGTCATTGAAAAAAGGATGGTAGGAGAATAGAGGCTTTCTGTGACACATTGCATAGTCCTTTAATTTGTTTGCTTGTTTGTTTTATATGCCACCTTTCTCCCCACAGGGGACTCAAGGCAGCTCACAACAGTCAGAATTGTACAATAATAACACGTTTAAAATACTATACAAAATTAAAAATTAAACATCAAGATTTAAAGCAATTTTAAAACATTTCAAAAAAACATTGTTCTAGGGAGAGGTCAGTGGCGGGTATATTTGATTTGAACTTTTTAGCTGTTTTTTTTGCAGGTGGTTCATTCTTTTTTAATATTTTATCAGTAAACACCACTTTCAATTTCTGATGTGGATGTTGTTATTCCACTGGTTATGTTCAATGCCCTGATTCTGTCCAACTATCCAATTTACTCTCTGTTTTATGTTATTTTCCAAAAAAGTGTCAACCGCACGCTGGCAGTGGGCGAGGTGAAGGCCGCCATGGGCAGAACCAGATCCAAAAATGAATGGGTCCACCTCTTTCTTCTTGCCATCCCTTTGTCTCCCTCACTCTGCTCAAGGGTTTGCTGACAGTGGGACAGATTACTCTTGCTGAAGGTCTAAAGGGATTGTCTGCATAAGGCTTTTATAAAGGGAGGAATAACAGACTCAACAATGACTATAGGGAACTATGGAGAGAGAGAGAGAAAGAGAAAGAGAGAGAAGGAAATTTAAACAAAGTAGATATGACCGTTTTCAAAAGACCAGCAAAACATACAAGTATAGGAAGGCTTCTTGGAGAAAGACTGAGGTGTTTGATCTCAGGCCCACAGAGTTTGAGATCACAGTGGTTTGTGTGTGTTGCAGCATTGTCATCTTCTCTGCTAAATTTTGTAGTCAATTTGGAATCAGTTTGGAAGATGACCAATAATAGGAAGAGAGAGAGAGAGAGAGAGAGAGGCTTGACTGCTTCATAGCCAGTCAGGCGGAACACCTAAAAAAGAAATTAAAACCACTCTTAAAAGTTAACATCTAACATAAATACGTATAAACAATCAGAAAAGCATAAAATAATAAAATAATAAAGTAAGCATTCTTAAGCATCAAGCTATAAGATTAACTTGTTGAGATTGTGAAGCAAGCAGTGAATTCTGTCTTTCCATGGCATATTCAATGCATTTAGCAGTCCTATAACATATATAATAGTCTGTGCCAACTAAGAGAAATAAACCTAGCAGAATAAAGGGGAGTTGTTCCTGATCCCAGTTGTTACGCGTTTAAGGTAATAATCCTTCACATATGCATACAAAGGCCATTCTGTTAGAAAATGCACCATGTCCTCCATCTTGGAGCATCCTGCTGGCTGGGCAATATCTGCTTGTGCTATGTTAGTCCATATAATGTCCCTGAATCTCTTTCAACTGCAGGGAGATCAATCTGCATTTAGTTAACAGTAGTCTCAGCTCACGCAAGTTAACAAGGGACAAATATGGCAGCACCTTTCCGAAAGGCAAGGAAAAGCCTTTATATGTTATTTTGGAGTGGCAACTAGCTATAGATGCTATAGTAGTCCAGGTGTCAGTGTCATGTAGTCTTTTAATAATATCTTCTCAGGCAGCCTCGTATCTTCTCCTGTGGTGGTAGGCTGGGGAATAGCCCAGCTTAGATATAATTATGAATATCTTAGCTGCCCAAGAGTCCCTTTCCATTTCCTCACAGGCCAATAAAAGCAAGGGCAAGGCTATTTGGTAAACCATCTTGAGCCAAAAGAAAATGGCTGCTTACTTAGCGAGAGTACCCACTGAGGACCATGATGTCACAGATAGGACTATGACACAGGTTCCCAACCTGGGGGGCCATGACCCCTAAGGGGGTCACAAAGTGTTTTCTGGGGTGGGTCACCATGATTATTTTTAGTTTAAATTATTTATATAGGAAATTTCACCTCGAAGGTTTTCAACACTTACTTATTGCCCAGCTGCAAGTACAACCCTCACATTAAATATTAGGTTAGAATTACATTCTGAAAAATATATTTTAATGTATTTTCTTTATCCCATTCAAATGCCTTTTTTATGCAAATGTGGAGGGGGATCGTGGGTTACTTGGCTATTATAAAAATGGGCCATGACTCAAACAAATTTGGGAAACACTAGACTATGACCATGGAGGTAGATCTCAGTACCCCTAGTGCTCTGGTTAGAAATTCGTGTTGGACATATCTCAATACTGTGATCTTTTACCAAGGCTGTACAGAGCATCTGAGGAAGCAGTTTATCCTTATACAGTTGTAGTAAAGATACCACCATTTTCATGCCTGTCCAGAAGAGAAGCAATAAATAGCATGGGAGATACCTCAGCGGACAGAGATATAGGTGCTAAGTGATCTGACTATGTTCCTGAACTTTTAAATGTCACTCCAAGGTATTTATATGAATTGTTCTGTCCAAGCAATATTCTGCTATGCTGCCATCTGTATTTATTCCTCCTTTTCTCAAAAAGTGTCTAAGGCCCTTAATAGTTGTTGCATCCCTACCTGAGTGTAGGACAGGAGGATAGCATCATCTGCATACAAAAGTACTGATTTATTCCTGTCTTTTAGACCAGTGGTCCCCAACCTTTTTGATACCGCGGACTGGTTGGGGGGGATGGGCTCCGTGTGCAGGGGGCGAGGGCACCCCCTGCACTCGTGCTCATGCGCGAAGGGGCTGCGCTCACTCACGTGGGCACGCGGGCACTGGTGCGCAAGCGCGAAGGGGCTGCACTCGCTTGCATGCATGCGCAAAGGGGCGGGGGTGCTCATGGGGCACGCACTCGGACGCATGTGCAAAGGGGCTGTGCGGGGTGGGCGTGCATATAGGATGGCGGAAGATCTGTCTCCACGGCCTGGTCCGGCCAAGGCCATGGACTGGCAGCGGGCCGCAGACCGGGGATTGGGGACCCCTGCTTTAGACAGAGTGGAAAAAACTTAGGGCTGGATAAGGAGGAGACATTATCATTTAAATATAAATTCAGTTAAATAGAAAGCGAGTTAGTAAACATCTCTGATGCACTTTCTTATTTACAGAGGTAGGGTCTGAAAAATCCCCATCAGAGGTCACTCTTACTCATAGGATGGTATTCTCATACATTCCTGGGATTCTTCTAACAATTTACAATCTGTATTCAAGGATTCTAATTTGTTCCAAAGACAGGGTCGAGATATGGAGTCAAAGGCTGCTTTAAAGTCTACAAAAGCCACACAAAAAAGAATGGTGATGGTGGTCGTGAGATGTACAATTCCCCACTATGTATTGCACAAAAAAACAGAGGCCAAATATTTGAATCAACTCTAAATGCACATTTCAGTCAAATCCAAGCACATTTCCATCATTCATTTCAGCCAGTGTGTTAAACAAAGTCCGAGTGCCAAAACACAGACTCAGAGTTTGTAGCAAGAATGATTCTTTAACTGGCAAAAAAGGTACATCACTGAGAACACATTAAAAGGAAAAGCATGTGTACCGTTGGGATTATCTCTAAAATGTAAACATGTCTCATTCAAGAGTCAAGCATAACAAATAAGAGAACATTGCTGGGGAGAAACTGTCGCAAGAGCAAGTAGGATGCATTACTCTGAATGGCTTTTGGTCCTTTGATTCAGTCCTTGGTCCAACTAAGAAAAAAGCTTACAAGTAGCAGACATCCTGGCTTGCCCAGTTCTGCCACTTGAATTGTTTCTGTGGAGTTGCAAGGAGATCCAGATTTTTATATTCCTTATTATTCCACCCCAAACCATTATTAGTTTCATGATGGATTTGTTTTTCTTGGCGCAGTCCTTTCAACAACCTTTTAGACAGGTTGGCAGTATAGCAGCCGGAGCACAATAATTTGCTTTAAGATATCTAGACTGTTCATGGTACAGGTGAGAAGTGAGCCAGGCTCCATACTACGTCCCCTTTTACTGAAGGCAATTTCTGCAGCACTGATGAAGTTGGATGTCAAAGTCAAAATATACGTCTGCATGTCTTATAAACATGTTCTTTCCATATACAGTCCAGATGCTGAGCCCAGTGCAGGCCACCACAGAGCCACTAAATAATGGGCCACTTTCTCTGTGAAGATATAAATGATTTTTAAAAAATTGCTCCAAGTATGTACAATAGGACTCCCGTATCTAAAGGTGATAGGTTCCAAGCCCCTCCCGTCGATGCCTGAAACTGCGGATAGTAGTGAACACTGCAGTAACAAACTCAAAAGCAAAGGGTTGTTGCTGGACCCTTTGTTTTTGAGGTTGGTAGGTGGGGCCTGAGGAAGTTGTTCAGTGTGCAGGTGATGCCATTTGCCTCCACTGCCTCTCTTCTGGCCTGCCACAGCTGACACATCACATTCCAGCTCAATGCATCAGGGCTTGAGCGAGTGCAATGGGCACTGCTGCTGGTTTGAGCTGAGACAAGCAGGCAGAAGGCAAGGAGTGAAGCGATAATGGGTGCTTGAGTCACTGGCCACCTGTTCCATTGGAGGACATGCTTTGATTCCATCTCTCAAAATGGCCTCCACTTCCTGGCCCCGGAGAGGCAGAGGGGGAGATGACGAAGGGGCTGCCCTTCATTTCAGACCTCAGTCAGCCGCAGTTAAGTGAAACTGCAGTAAACGAAACAGCAGATACAGGGACCCTACTGTATTTTCAAGTATTCATATGTATAAATTAGTAATGTGTTTCATTTTTCTAGAGAATTGAATGCTGCATTGGAGCAGGGAGGAGACATTGCTCACAAATATAAGTGCTTTCAAATGTAAGTCCTCAACATCTTTTAGTTGTGATACTCTGAATAAAATTTCATCAGAGGGAGTAAACAATAAAAATATTCTCTCTCCATAATGAAATAGAATGTAGCATTTTATTATCCTAATGAACATATATGATATGGGTCATTTCAATGAGCTTATTTTTTTTATTTGAAAAAACTGTTCTTAGTATTTAAAACAATTGGACTATGTTTTTGTGGGTTTTTCGGGCTTATTTGGCCGTGTTCTGGAGGTTTTTCTTCCTAACGTTTCGCCACTCTCTGTGGCCGGCATCTTCAGAGGACAGGAGCTGGAACTCTGTCTGTGTTCTGGTGTAGTGTGTGGGATTGTTGAGTATTTGTACTCAAAACCCACAACAACCATTGGATCCCAGCCGTGAAAGCCTTCGAGAACAAATTGGGCTATGTGTTGAGAAAGCACATGTGAAAAAGTGAATGTATGTTCATTTGGTTTCCTTCTGGAAATTTGCACTTTGGGCAAACAGAGAGTTTGGGCTGAAAATATAAAAATCCCAGATGGAGATTGTTACCTCTTTGAAAATACTTCTGAGGAGCATTTGAACCATGTTTTGTTAAGGATAAACAGTCCCCTTAGCTGGAACACTACTGATTATGGCAGAGAAGCCACACATCCTAGTACTGATTTTCCTAACCTCTTTGTCCGTCCCATTAGCACAAGCTACCTCATCATTCACAGCCCTGTAATGAGCATTTATGAAGCATTTACATCCTGCATTTGGCTGGCGGCTGGCTGCTTACTGAGTGGCATGCTTATTGATTGCAAGCACTTATTAAGAAAGTATGAGGCAATAAGCCGTAAGAGCTGTTGGTAATACAGACAGCAAAGGGTGGCAATTATATGGGGATCAAGGAGATTATTACACCCAGGGTGCTCATAAACATGACTGATTGTTATTGCAATGATGTGATAACAAAATTGAAATGTATTATTATTGATTTTCTATTTTATTGTATTTTAAATCTACATCTTTTTAAAATGCAAGCAGTGTTTCCTTAAGCTCCAGCCAAAATAGCCTGCTATTAGGCTATATGATGAATAGGTTCCTAAGTTACACAATTTCCACCTCCCAGTTTATTTTTCTCTTTTCAATTTGCATAAAAAATGTGGCACAATCCATTTGACAGATTTAGAGCTCTGGGTCTCCCTTTGTTAACATTACTGTATTTCCTTTAAAGGGGCATTATAAAATTACAAAGAGGCATTTTTTTAAAAAAAGCCCTGAAAAATCTGTATGTAGAAAATCTCTGACATTGATGTCTCATTTCGCATAATCCAAATTCAAAATCAACAGATGGCCAATACATAATTTAGATCTACTATAATTTCACAAAAGTGTTAAGCATTTTAAGTTCGCCAGAATTTTTATTAGATGGGACACTAAAATGTTGGAGAGGAGGAAAGGATGGGTGGGTGTCCAAGCTTCTTGCATTAAGCCACTGAGATCTGTAATTAAAAGCCGCCCCAAGATGTAGAATGCAAGTTTGATGAGTCACTGACAGATATGCAGATAGAAGGATTGTTATTTCTTAGCAATTCTGCTTGGGAATAGTCACACACATAAAAGTATTGCCCACTTGAGGATTTTGGATTTCTTCCCAGAATTACTAGATTTTAACAATTAATTGGCTGGAAAACATTAAAACAACAAAAGCATTGAAACATGCAATCAAATCAACACACCAAATGTAAAGCACAAACAACAGTAATCATCAGCGTGCTGCAGCAAACTTTCAACCATAAACATTCATCATTGTTCATAAGTCTCAAAAGGTGACTGAAGAGCTTTCCACATTAGGAAGAGTAGTTCCTTTGCCTGGTTTGTAACAAAATATGGGCAACTGTATCACGTTTCAAAGAACTTTTGTGACTTTTTCATTTCTCTTTGTGTTCTTACTAAAGATGGGCATGAATTAAAAAAATGAATCACCAAATTCATTCAAAAATTGCTAATTCGTCAATTTGTATTCATATGAATCAATACCCCGACAAATCACAAATCAATGAATGTTTAGTGATTTTAATTTGTTGATTCATTTGGCTATAAGATGTCCCCTAATGCACCTAGGGACACCAAAATTGCAGGGAAATGTCCTCTGACTATCCTCTACAGACCCTCCAGGTTTGGTGAAGAGTGGGTTTCAGATGTCCTAGTTATACACTTTCAAAGAGGGACCCCCAGGAAAATTTCCCCCAGGCACCTAGAGACACCAAAATCACAGAGAAGCTTCCCATGACTCCCCTCCACAATCTCTCCACGTTTGGTGAAGATTGGGTTTCCCCAAGCGAGCTGCTAAAGGACACTTTCCTGGAGGGCCCCACTTTGTGGGTGTATAATTTGGATGTCGGAAACTCAAACTTCACCAAACTTGGAGGGAATGTAGAGGAGAGTCAGTAGAAGCTTCTGTGACTTTGGTGTTCTAGGTGCCTGGAGGGAATTTTTTTTTGGGGGGGGTCTCTTTGTTGGTGTGTAACTCGGAAGTTAAAAACCCAAGCTTCGCCAAACTTGCAAGAATTGTAGAAGAGAGTCAGGGAAAGCCTCTCAGTGAATTTTGTGTCTCTAAATGCTTGGGGGGACATTTTATAGGGTTTTAAAATAAAAAATGAATTGACAAATCAATTCACTGACTCATCAGAAAAAACCCTGTAAATTCATAATTTGTGATTTGTCAACCCTGACAAATCACAAATCAAAATGAATCACCATTTTTCTGATTCATGCCCATTTCTAGCCCTTACCTTCTTAGGGCTCCTCCAGCATTGTTCTTTTTCTTAAAGTACTGGGTTGTGCAGTAATGTTCTCAGTATTTTTCCAGTGATCTGTATGAAACTTCCCTTGTCTCAGTTGCTACTTTATCTAAGCTTTCCACTTTTTTCTACCCTCACCCCTGATCATCATTTATTTTTAGTATTACTTTGCACTATGGGCAGAGTTTAACACAATGTCTGTAATAAGAATTGTGGCATGGTAACTTGCTATGGACGTGGTGGCGCTGCGGGTTAAACCGCAGAAGCCTCTGTGCTGCAGGGTCGGAAGACCAGCAGTCATAAGATCGAATCCATGCAACGGAGTGAGCTCCCGTCGCTTGTCCCAGCTCCTGCCCACCTAGCAGTTCGAAAGCATGCAAATGTGAGTAGATAAATAGGTACCACCTCAGTGGGAAGGTAACGGCGTTCCGTGTCTAGTCGCGCTGGCCACGTGACCACGGAAAACTGTCTTCAGACAAACGCTGGCTCTACGGCTTGGAAACGGGGATGAGCACCGCCCCCTAGAGTCGGACACGACTGGACTAAATGTCAAGGGGAACCTTTACCTTTACCTAACTTGCTATGGGAATGGCTTCTTGGTCCCATCTTTGACTTTAACCAGTTCCTGGGAAACAAGTTAAGCTCCATCAGAGCTAAGCACAAACTCTTCAAATGAGAGGGGGTTTTAAGGAAGCAGGTGGCAAGCTTGAGGAATGGTAGTTCTCCAGCTCTGGCTAGGGATTGGCTAGTGGAATTCATCTCACTTGCTTGCAGTCGAAAATGCTGGCCTGACTGTTTTTAGAGGGATGGGTCAGACTAGAAGAACAGGGAGCAACTACCCTAAAAAAGAGCTCCAGCTGAGATCTTCCAAATCTTTTCTTAAGAGCAGAAACCCTCAACGCCTTCAGCACATACAGCAATGGCTCTCAAACTGGGGAGCCCACGTGCACTACCCTTGCCATAATATCCAATGGTTAGACTTTGGGGAGTTTAAGAACATTTAGTGCTCTGAGTTTAGGAGCATATGTAGTTTTGGATTAGCCAGTCGCTGGTTTGGGATGGACTGGGATTTGTTGAGAAACTGGCACAGTTTGAAAAACACCCCTGCAATGTGCACACCGTAAACTGTTTTAACTGGAAAATTTGTCATGGGTAAGTATAGGTTAAGCAGTGGCAGAGAGAAAAAGGTCTAAAGGTGAGCCATGCTCCCAAGATGAAATACAGCAATATTGATCTACACAACCCCCACCAAAAGTACCTAAAACATGAATGTCCTAGCCAAAAAGTCATCTCACAGAATAGCTCTCATGTAGGGAGGCCAGATTAACTAAATCACCTTCTTTTGTTTTCATGCTAAATCTGGGAAAGCAAGTATCCTAGAATGGTCTTCCAATCTTCCTGTTTAGCAAATGGCCAGTTCTATATCCATTGTCTCTGAATTAGCCAGGTGGGCAAAGATTAAGATTCAGGTAGAACAAGACTCATGATTAACAAGGGGCCAGAGCACTAGTCAGCCTGGCCAAAACGATATAAAAAGACACCCAGTAGCCACATTAGTTGTTCAGGTTCAGTTCAGGAGTCTCCCGGGTGAATCTTCTTGCTGTGTCTCTGCCTGAATCTTCCAGCTGATCTTGTCAGCTGGAGTTCCAACACTCCATCACGCCAAGACAGTCTAAGAAGACTAAGGAGACGGAATCTTTGTCACTTAATCTTCTAGGAGTATTTTCCCCACACATCGGTGACTCCCCAATCTACTGCTACTCCTTTTAACCCTCTTAGCAATGTGAGGTTTCTTCTTTTGAGCCTGTATTGCCCCACATTAATATTAATATTAATTGTGAATCTGTGCTAGACGTCAATTCTTTTGTGTTTAATTTTTAAAAAACCCTTGTGCATAGCTCTGTGTGAGTGTAATATACTCAGCCCAATGTATGTCAAGGCACATGATTGCCATAGTTCAAAGATCCCTTAAGGGTGTGTCTCTGAGCATGTGTGAGTGCATACATGTGCTCTGAAGAACATACCTGGTAAAAGATTAAAGTGGGGAGATATACTAAAGCTGTCACATGAGGGGAAATAAGATATTTGGCTGAATTAGCAATACAACTTTTGGCGCAGCTGACAGATTCAGTGTTGGCAAAAAAGGGGAACTTCCTGTGGTTGGTGGTGTAGCCCCCAATGCAAACAGTCTGGTTAGCCTTCATAACATGCTGTGACTGAATATCAGGTCAGCAAAGAGGAAAACAGCAACCCTCCTGGATGCGCCTGTTGGCCTGTCTTGTACTATAAGGCACCTGGTTGGGAAAAGCAGAGAGAGGAGTCAGCTCTGCTCACCTGGGTTCTTTAAATCCTCTGTTTTGCAAACTATTTATTTCTTATGCTAGGGGGGAAATCAGAAATAATCCCCGACTAGAAGAAGAAAATCCTTAAGTAATAAAAGCCTATGAGTGTAACAGAGAGGGTTTATCTCACCTCTCCATTTTCTTGCCTCCAGTATAGCCTCTCAGCTCTCCTTGGGTCCTGGAATTCTAGTCATCACATTGAAGCAATGGTGCAAGTTGGTACAAGGTGAATCCTTAACACAAAGGATGGCAGACTAGTCTGGAACTCAGAGGCTGAAATCCTGTTGCTTAGTGTAGTAAGTCACACTAGACTCGGCCCATTTGAATCAATGGCTCTTAGAGGAATTGCCTCACCACATCCCCACTGATTCAATGAGGCTACTCTAGTGTGACATACGATGTTCAATGAAGGATTTTAGCCTGAGTCAAGGCTGATATATTCATACCAGAGAGAAAGTGAGTGTTATTCTCCCAGCTCTCACCGGCACAAAAGGATTATTGGTGTGCTTTGGTCATGGGAGATTTCAAAAGTTAACAAAGCTGTTGTCCCTTTATTGTCTTGTTTCCATCTGAGGTAATGATAGGTGGTGGGACAAACTCCCATGCCTTTCAGAGAAAGAAACTTGTCTGGACAAGCAAAGCCCGGAGAGAAAGAGACATTTTATTGTATATCGATTGCACAGTGTTCATGATATAATAGTATTAATAGTTACATTGATAGAGACATGTAGCTTTCACACTAAATGTGGGAATAAATTATGATGGGGAATTAAAGCCATGAACAAGAAGTGCAAACATATTTCTGAAGTGCAAAGGAACAGGATGCTTTCCTGCTCACTGATCTTTTCAGTGAAATGTTATTTTATGTACTGTATATTCTAGAGACCTGTTCAGGCTTCTGGAACTCATGTTTATTTACCATGGGTGGAAGGGAGTACTACAGCCTTTCCCCCTCTGTTTCTGATGCCATCATTCTTTTGTGCCTGGAAGAATTTTGAAGAGCTTTTGCTGTGAGTCATGATACTGATTTTCCAGGATCCTGAATCATGTGGAGATCTCCTATAGATATCGGGGTTTCCCATTGTCAGAAGCATCCTTCTCCGCTTGTGGAAGAGTGATGGCACAAAAACAGAGGGGGTAAAACTGCAGTGGACCTCTCTGCTGGTGGTAAGTGAATGCAAACCCCAAATGCGTGGATAGGGCTTAGAACATGAGTAGAGTACCTACAGCCCCTGAGCACCTAGCTACTCCTGGTGCATCACCATACAGCTTAAGAGCTGGGGAGTGGTGAGAAAATGCTGTTCCAGTGCTTGGAAGTGTAGTCAGAGTTGCTTAGAGAAAAGGAACATATGAGTGGCCCTCTCTCAATTCCCAGAAAGCCACTTTCCTATCTTTCTCTTTTCTGGGCTCCAGTACAAACAGAGAAACACCAGCATCAGTTGATATAACTGGGAGATGGTGGACATCTTTCATCTCCACATACCCTCTAAGATGCCTAGATCTCAATGGATAGGAGTAAGAGACTGACTGTTCCCTGGATGACTAAGATACAGGAGGAAGAGTACAAGTAAAGGCTGTGTACTCCAGTTCTAGAACACAACAAATCTATTTAACATGAAATAATTAATCCTCCCAATGGTGATTTCCAGTGTGGTGTAGTGCAGTGGCCCCCAACCTTTTCCCAACCGTGCACCATTGGGGGGGTCCGTGTGCAGGGGGGCAAGGGCCCCCACACTCACAGGTGGGCAGGGTCCTCGCTTGTGGAGGCGGGGGGCGCTCACGCACATGCACAGGGGGTGGGGCTCGTGCTCACGATGGGGTGGGGTGCACTTGCTCGCATGCGCAGGGGGCATGCTCACGGGGGTGGGGCACGCTCACGCACATGCACAGGGGCAAGGGGCGCTCACAGGGGGCAGGGGGCACTTACGGGGGCAGGGAGCACTCACGCACATGCACAGGGGGCGCTCACGGGGCAGGGTGCACTCATGCACATGCACGGGGGGTGGGGGAGTGCATGCGGGGGCAGTAGATCTGTCTCCGCAACCCAGTCCTGCCAGGGCCACGGCCCTCTACCAGGCCGTAGACTGGGAGTTGGGGACCCCTGGTGTAGTGGACAGAGTGATGGACTAGAGCTCTGCAAAACAGGGTTCGAATCCCTGCTCAGTCATGGAAACTGACTGGGGGAATGGAACTGGTAAAACCACTCCTTAAATATCTCACTTACTATCACAGTCCAAGATATCCCAGGCAGCCTCTCACCAGGGGAAAGGGCACTAGGACCCAGTCCACCACGCAAGGTATCAAGCCCAAAGGCACTCACTGCACAGTTGGTTGTGGCCAAGCGGAGGCAGGAACCAGAACAAGGCGCTGAGATGCAGGAGGACAGCAGAAATAAGCAGGGAGCAAGACAGGGGCAATAACAGGAACAGATGCAGGAACACTGGAGTCCAGATGCAGAGATGTAAGAGGCAAGAGCAGGGGCCAAGGCAGGAAGAGGACACAGGAGCTCAGGAGCAGCAAGGGACTGCACAGCCAAAGACCTTTGTTGCTGAGGCAGGTTCTGGGAGGGAGAACCACTCCTTCAATAGGCCTTCCTTTCAGGTATCCAGGTGAGCCTCATGAGTAGCCCAGTAGCTGCTACACAGGCCAGGGCCTGAGCCTGCAACCGCCAGGCCACTCCTGGATCAGGCTGGCCCCGATCCTGCAGCTCCCAGGGCGGTACGGGCCAGATCCTGACACTTACTTTGAAAGCCCTGTTAGGTTCACTATAAGTCAGTTCCGACTTGACAGCACAGAACACACACATACACATACCAATGCTGAAAAGAAAAGGGAAGAAATCTGCATAACTTTGCTCCCTCATTTATTATGCATCCAACACAGAAGATGTATGCACATGCAGGTACCCATAGTATCCTTAGGGGGGTTGTGCCCCAACTGTTAAGATGTACCATGCAAGTGATCTTCCTGCCCAGATGGTTGCCTAACTGAATCCTCCCACTTATTTCTGGGCCTCCCCATCTTGCATGACACTGGAGGTGGCCAAAGGTTCTTGGTTTTGCTGTAGCTGGAGGCTCCTCTCGATGAGTCCAGCCCAACCAGGAACCTGTCCTCAGAGCTCAATAGCCCCACCAGCCACAGCAGCATGAGAGGAAATAGGAGATGCAATATTCTACTTGGAGGTCTTCTTGACAGAGATAATAGGTGAAGCTATTCTATCCCCCAACCCAATTATTGAGCTAGTGCCAACCCCCTACCATGCACAATCCCCCCAAATATAGTTTCCTTGCAGAATGAATTCAAGAATTCCTGCCCTCAATAATCCAGGAACATTACCATTTCTGCTTGGCTTCTCACATGCCCTTCCATCATTGTTTCCATCTTGTTCAACTATACCTCTGGGATTTTGTGTTATTCTGCTATGATTGTTGACATTTTTGCATTTTTCTTTCTACTGTAATGGAAGAGGAAAATGAAACAGAGGGGGAGATGTGCAATGGATGGGTATGGGTATGATCAGCTACATCTGCCAAAGGATAGATGAATTAAGAGTGATGTCTGACTTAAAAGTTCTTTCATTTAATGTTAATAGCCTTGATCCTGTAATTAAAAGAAAAAGGAGGTTAAAAACAAAGAGCCAAGAATACTCAAGTCTTATCCAATTCAAAGGATACAACACAAAGTGTCTGCACAGAATATACTGATATAAGCACATAGGGAAAATATATGCAGTTGAAGAAAACAGGGAAAATATATGCAGCTGGGCCTTCTGGCCCATCAACCACAAGGGCATCAACCACCACCATATAGAGGTACGGGGACGGGGGAGAGATATAGGGCAAGAAATTGATGAGGGGCAATAAAGAGCCATATGGTCAAAAGCTTTAGTGGAGACAATCTTGTCCAAAATAAGGAAGAGTAATGTCTTGCTATATACGATAGGCATTGTGAATATGCAATGCTGAATTTAAAGGCCAATGAAGCAGTGCTATCAAAAGTCTGCCTCCTGGAGTCTGTTAGGAAAGATTTGCAGGCTACAACACACAGTGGGAAGCAGATGCATTGCTCACAGGGAAAGAAACACAGTTTTCTAAACCAAAGATGGTTTGAGAGTAAATTCAGATCTGTTGGTAAATCTCTGTGTGGCTGCAGTACTTCAGAATGAATCAGAAAGCCAGATCAATGTTGCTAGGAGAATTCTGAGATCTAACAATCCTGCGTACTGGCATAGATTGAACATACAGTATCAACTATGGGGTTTTTTTAATTGCTTTTATATTTTTATTTTTTAAAATACACTGTTCAAAAACAATACATGTATATGGCCTATGTCATTGAGAAATCATAGTGTCATGTATCTATGTAAATCTATGACCAAAATCCTCTTGCGTAGCACAAAATGGCATAACTTTTGGAGCCAAACTACCCCAAGTTAAGAAATCACCGCAGATGTTATCACTTCCACGCCAGACATTATCAGTTGCATGACAAGTCATACAACTCAATGGCCAGACTCATGTTAGCATGAATTATGCTGTGGATCTCTGTTACCATTGGCAACCTCAGCCAGGCTGCAGCCATTTTGTGAAATTATAAGCTTCCCATTCCTCCTCCTCCATGAAGATCTGGGAATCTCTAGGGATCCCCTTCAATCTTGGCAGCTTTTGAGAACTGCAGAACAGGGTAGGGAATAATTTAATGCTGGAAGATCAGTGGCCATTCCTGGACCAGTAGTAGTGATTTTCCAGATTTATATCCCAAAGGTCTCATAGGACAAAGGGGATCTCTAGGGATCCCTGGAGTCTGGAGATGGAAAGCTTTTAATTTCCCAAAAGGGATGCTGGCTGGGCACTGCTGATCACATCACGAGAGATCTACAGCATAACTTATGCCAATAGGAATCTGGCCAGCATGCAACTCATAACGTCTATGGTGATTTCTTAACTTGTGGCAATTTACCTCCAAAAGTTAATGCCATTTGTGCTACACCAGTGGAATGAGGTAAGAGGATTTGGGTCCATGAAAACCTATGCTTTTGTGACTGCATAATCTCCATTTGTTTTCTATTACAGTCAACCCTCGACTTATGAACGGCCCTAGTTGCGAACTTTTCGACTTACGAACCGCTCTGATAGAAAAATATAGCTTCGACTTGCGAACTTTACTTCGAGTTACGAACCGAAAAAAACACCTAAGTCATCTTAGGTTAAAAGGGGAAAAAATAAAAAAAATTCTGCCCCTAGTGGTAGGAACGGATTAACCGGCTTTGCATTAGTTCCTATGGGAACTAATGGTTTGACTTACAAACCGCCCCTCGACCTAAGAACCAAAAACAGCCGGAACGGATTAATTGGTTTTCAATGCATTCCTATGGGAAATGCTTATTCGACTTACGAACTTTTCGACTTAAGAACATCCTTCCGGAACGGATTAAGTTCGTAAGTCGAGGGTTGACTGTATTTTAATATGTTTTCCAGTATTCATGTTATTATCTAGCTAGCTAGATATAATAGTAAAGACATGTCCCTAATGTATTTAACATTACATACAAACATAATAATGTGTCTGTCTCTGTATGATAAAAAAATATATTGACCACAATCCAGTCAAATATATACATTGGTGAAACCCCATTCGCATAAATTTGACCCGTGAATTGCCACAAGTTAAGAAGGTAGTGTAGGCATTTGCTGTTGCATGCCAAGTCACAAATCTGGTGGCAACCCATGCCTGCGCTAGCTTCTTCACTTGAGGAAATTCGTCACTGAAATGTATGATGATGGAGTTGTGCCATTCAGCATAACTAGCAGGATTCTAGCCAACATAAACCTTAGAACTAGTGTGAACTGACCACATCATAATAAGAAGTAACCCTCTGATCTTCTTCAGGGAGCACCCAAGAGCCCTATGATGGGGGAGGGGCTTTTGTTCTGTCACCAGTACCTCAGGGGAGAACTCTTATGAGATCCTTAATAAATTATATCAGACAAAACAAAAATAAAAATAAAAGATGAAAACGTTGTGGCACCTTTGAGATTAACTGTTATAACTTAACGTGAGCTTTCATGGATCAAGTCCACTTCCTCAGACATTTGAGTAATAAAATATGTATTTATTTCTGGAAACACGAGGAATACTGTGTAGCTACAGCTGCTTCCCAAACTATTCCAGAATGCAGTGCTGCTAATAGTTTTTAAACTGGAAGTCACAGCTCATCGGCTGGTGTGTGTTTTTTTTTCTCCCCTGTAAGATGATCACAAAAAGATCTAATCTCTACTGAACTGCCTGGCCATATTGCGATGTATTCAGAAGCCAGTGAGGAAAGGAATCTGCCAATTAACTTCATTCAGAAACTGGGCTGCTTTCCACACCAGGTTGAACAATACAGAAAAATCAGAGGGTGAGGGAGCAATCAGAAAGGGCTAGTGAACTGTCAGAATTTGACAGATGCCTGCCAAAAAGGACGGGCAGATATCACTGATAATCTTTTGCAGGTTATTACCTAGGAAAATCAATTACCTGCTCTAAAGTAACAACAATCGATAGCCTCCTGGGATGATGAGAGAGAAAAGCAGCCAGAGAGAATTAATGGAGCAGTTAGCAGTACTGTGCACAGTTAGCACCGTATTGATCAAACTTCAGGCTTGCAAGAGTAGGTCCAGATCCCACTAAAAGGGAGCAAAAAAGTCAACCTTCACTAAACAAGAGCCACATAGGTGTTTTTCTGTGTCAACAGAAATAGATGCTCTATGCAAAGAGTCTTCTTCTGTTGTACTACGAAAAAAATCACTACGGTAAGATGTAGTGGGGGATGCCAACCTGCACAGCTTCTTTTAAAGGGGATTGGACACATGCATAGAGGATGTAGGATCAGAACCTAGTAGTCATGATGTTCATATATTCCCTCCAATAATAGATGTTTCCCCGGGTCGTCAGCACAGTTTTGGCTGCAGTACAGCAATTTAACCACTGCGCCACGAGGCTCCGAAGTCAAAGAAGAGAGGCGGGGTCAAGAAAAATAGTCCAGACAGACAGTAGCATAAGCCAAATGAGGACGTTTGAATGCCAAAGTCCATTAGCAACACAGGATCTAGCCAATCCACTTCAAAACTGTGGAGCCAGAGTTTGGGAGTTTTATTCCCCACTGTGCCTCCTTGAGAGGGGCTGAACTTCCCTTCCAGCTCTGCCGTTCTAAGATGATGATGATGATGGCCAGGGAAATTCCAAGACACAAAGTCAAATCATAGTACAAGGTCAGGTACCAGCAAGGCAACCAACCCACAAAGTCCAAGGCATTAAACAGAGTCAAGCACTCAGGAAAAGCCATTCTTTCCAGCCTACTTTCCATCAAAGCCTGAGGCTTATGTTGCTGAGCTGCTGGGCCCTTAACCCAGAGCTCTTCTGTGATCATTCTACGTGTCTCTTGGAGGAGCAACCTTCTCTCAAAGAGGCTTCTACTCCTGGGAAAGCCCTACCCCTTACTCTTGAATAGACCGCTCTTGCAACGGGGCACTTTGCCTAAGAGTTTGGAGCCGAGCTGCACCATTGGTTGGCATAATTCTGAGAGGCTGGGAGTGGGTTCAACTCTAGAGTTTTGTCTGTCTAGAGTGCAGCTTCCTGTACCCCTGAGGATTTTTGGATCTTCCTGGGCAGTGACAGTTACTTCCTCTCCATCCTCAGGCTCTGGAGGTTTAAACTCATCATCTATAGAGGAGTCTTCCAGCAGGGCCGTTCTATCAGGTTGACACAGTCATGCCTTGCTTGTCATCTTCCCGAAGACAACAGATGGCTGGTGGTTGGAAAGAACAAACAACTGATTGAAACAATTGTCAGTTTCAGCCCTCATCAGGAGACATTTGCGACTCAGAAGTTGTGAAATACAGACATTAGCTTAAAAGCTGTTGTTTCAGCATTTTCAGTGGTGGATCATACGGTGATAAATCTTGGCTCAGAAGTAAAATAAAATGACACCCAACCATCACGGATGATCCTCTTTTTGCTTCCCAAGTTCCCTTTACAGCTCTAATCTTATGTGTCAACTTCTCAGACAGATTAATGTCCCTGACTGTATTCAACCCTCCCTGAACGTGGAGGTTATTCAGGTTCTTCTGAGCTGGAGGTTTCAGATCTTGAAGCAAAGGGGGGGAAAGTGTGCTAGATCACACTGGCAAAAAGGAAGAAAGAATAACCAAGAAGACTAATTCTAAGTTGCATTTCAAATCAGGACTGGATTAAACAAGAGCTCTACATTAGCACACCGGTTAGTCCAGAAAATATAATGGCCAGAATTTTAATGCTTATTTATGCTTGTGGAATATAAACTGCCTAAGTCTTGGTGGCAAATTGCTGCTTATTATCAAAGGTGCTGTTTGCATTCTTGAGGATGAGCGGACTGTGCGATTGGCCGTGCCCTCAGGAATGCAGCTTGTTAATGAGGGATGATTTGCAGCCATGGCATACGCAGTTTCCCTTACACAAGCATAAATTGGCAATCGGATTCTGGCCAGTGGCTAAAATGGCATTATGTGGAAACAGGAATCTGAGGAATGCAGAAGTTGTGAATCAGGGTGAAGAGCAAGGAGACAGAGGTAAAAACCAACAGCAACAGATCAGAGCCTTTTTATAATGTATACCTGGGGAGAGCCAGTGTCATGTAATGGATACCATTTCAGACTTGTTGGAAAATACAGCCTTGAATGCTTCTCTTTTTACTTCTGGGTGTCAGTGGGAAGCAGACTCTGAATTAGCTACTAACTTAGAGTTTTTTCCTCCATGCTCCAGAGTTCATGAGTCTATCCCTTCCTTACTGTTGCTTCCCCTGTTAGCCATCTCTCCTCCTCCCCCATTTTTATCTCTTTTAAGATACACATGTGGAGATGTAGCTCCTCTCTCTCTCTCTCTCTCTCTCTTGTATCCCACTCCTATTAGTGTCGCAGCACTATTCTGGGAGGGTTTGGTGTAGGCATCCTTCAGTCTCGAGGGACTATGGTAACGTGCTCTGTATGGAGGACTTGGAACAGCGTCTAGTGTGGCTGAGAAGGCCAATTCGAGAGAGACAATCCCTTCCACACTGAAGACAAATACAGTCTGTCCCCTGTCCAGCTCCCTGATTTTGCTGGTTTCGGGACTGCCTCTTTGCCTCGGCCTGCTGGACAAGGGTCTCTTCAAATTGGGAGAGGCCATGCTGCACCGCCTGCCTCCAGGCTGAACGCTCTGATGTCAAGGTTTCCCATCTGTTGAGGTCCATTCCTAAGGCCTTCAGATCCCGCTTGCAGATATCCTTGTATCGCAGCTGTGGTCTCCCTCTGGGGCAATTTCCCTGCACTAATTCTCCATTGTAACCTGGGAGGGTTACAATCTCATAAAATAGAAAACACAAATGAAAATAGAAATATTAAAACTGATAACAAAAACCCTAAAAAAAAAGAAAGAAAAAGAAAACCAAAAAAAGAAAAGAAAATCAGATGGCACCAACTAATGTCAGGGGGGAAGGGGGGGAAGGGGGGGAGGAAGGTGGTCAGCTGGGGTTGCTGTGGAAAGCCTCCCTGAAAAGCAATGTCTTTAATTGCTTTTTAAAAGTCCACAGGGAGGGGTCTAGGCAGAGCTCCTCCAGAAGATGGTTCCATAAGGTTGGAGCCACCGCAAAGAAGGCCCTACCTCTTGTAGAGGATTTATGAGCTTACCTCTGGGTGGCCACCCCGAGGAGCCTCGAGTGGCATGACCTTGTGGGTCGTGCAAATGACATTAAGGAGAGACGCTCCGATAAGTAACATGGGCCCACACACACACACACACAAAGCCATGAACTGTAAGTAAAAGTTTTTTTTTACCAAGAAGCATCCATACTGCTCATTTTTTCCTCCAAGAGGATTAGGATTCAGGAGACTTGTGTTCAAATCCCTGCTCAGTCATGGAAACTAATTGTGGGATGGCAGTGATGAACGACCCCTCACGCATAGCAAAAACATGTTGGATGGAGGAAGGTTGCTTTGCCCTCAGAGACACTTGCAAGTGCAAAGAGGCGTACAGGGTAAATAAAAGGAATAACAAAAGATGCTAATGATCCTAGCCTTCTTTCATGGAAAATCTGATCTAAGAAAGGATGTCATTGTGTCTTTGAACTGGTGAGTCCCAGCGTGAGTTACAGGAAGCCATAAAGGTTTCAAGGGCCACTGAGACAAGACTGAACCTGCACCAAGCAGGGCTTTGTGTGAAGTATAATCCCACACCCAAATGTTTAGAACCAGCCAAATTGCCAAATACAGTGTTGTGCTCCAAATACAATTTTAATGCGAAGGTCCAGCCTGAGAAATCTAATTGAAATGATGCATACTCAACGTTTATTTTAGCAAATGCAAGATATTGCATTTCCAAAACCAAAGATCTTAATCTTCTGGAAAGTATCTACTGATCAGCCCTCTCCTGTGATGGGGCAGGAATTGATTTCATACTGATTTTTTCTGGTATGGAGAAACATACTGTCTCAGGAACTGTTAGAGACAGAAGCAATTAAAAGTTAAAAGAGATGTTCAACTGCAATTTGCAAGGATTAAGCCCTCATTTGCGTTTCAAATGGCAGCTTTGACGTTTGCCCCTGACTCCAGGTGGTAGACAGATCCACCATTACGTATTTCTAATCTACGGTTGTGCTCCCACCACCCACAATCGGGGTTAGGGCAATGGGACCAGGGTCAGCCATGGTGACTTCCATAGGCTCAGGACGTTGGGAAAGGTGCAAAGGAGACTTTATTGGCAAGCCGGTCATTTCCAGCACGGGGTTCGTTGCTCCCTCCCTTGGTCCACTCCCAGGCTCAGCTCCTTTCACTAGCTTGGGATCTTTCCCTTCCCCCCCGGAAGTCCCTGGTTCACTCTACCAGGTCAGACATAGTAAATGTCTCACAGTCCCCTGCCAAACCGCTCACATCTCCGAAGGATAGTTTGTACCAAGAGGTTGCCATCATGCAGCAGGTCCTCCCAAGCTCTCCTGGAGGTGCTGCTGTCTCTCTTTCTCATGCTTGTGCCTCAAGCGCCTCTTCTGGGTCAGAGTTGGGACCAGGTGATTGGCTGAGGGTTATCATCTCCCATGACACTGGGTACCAGTGGTTGCCAGGGGATTAACTCAAAGCCCATGACTTGTCCCCTGCCATGAGGGAGCTGGACCCCAACAAGAATGCCAGTCCATGGGTCTTTGATAAGGACATCGTTGAAGACTCCTTCACTGAGCAAAGCCTCTTCCTGCTCTTCTGCAGCATCTCCCCATGTGCCCTTGTCCTCTGAGCCAGCCAGTCGGCCAGTCCTTTTCTTGACTCCTCTCCTTCAGCTACCTCTAAGGCCCCTGGGCTCTCCCTCTCCTGTTTCTCTCTCTCCCACTGTATTCCTGCCAGAAGAGTGCAGAGCTCTTTCTCCACCTCATTGCTCAGGTAGCTTCCATCATCTGGCTTTCCCTGACCAGCCTCAGCGCCCACCCAAGGCCTGGCAGAAGACAACTCTAATGGGTTGTCCAGACATTGCAGGCTGAGAGCAGATGGCCCACCAGGTGTGCCAGAGGCAACACCCTCATAATAGTATACCACTATGTGGCTGAAATCCAGTAGTACGTTGCAATTAGTGCAGGCCCATTTAAATCAATTGAACTTATGGAGGAATTGAGTCACCAAATCCCCACAGATTCAATGGGTCTTCTCTACTTGTGAGTACTGGATTTCAGTCTGTATTTCTAAACTATTCTACAATAAGTTGCTTCATAGATTCTAATCTTCTCACAGAAGGATCCACTGAGCTAGCCTGCAATCAATAGAAAAAGCTGGAATGAAGAAATAATACAGTTAATACAATTAGAAGTAATGGTCGCAGTGGAAAAGTAGGTTATGGGGCTTAGTATTGATGGAGAAACCTATACAGCAGCTGTGTGCACAGTGGTATGACAGTAATACAGATGCTGCCTATGACATTTGGTCACCCTTTATTGATTGCATAAACTGTAATAGAGTTACCTAAGTTCCCTTCTCTATCCATAGAGAGTTGCAGAAAGAGATTCTGAGCTGATGTTATATGGCAGTTGTGGATTTGCATATTATTTTCATAATGGTATGGTCAACTGCTGTTCTTTTTTCAGTATTTATTGTGACTAATTATCTATGTCTCAAATTAATCTCAAAGCAATTGGAGGAAATAAATGACTAGAAGTAGATGGAATACTAATAGAGCTATTTGAAGCACAGAGGCTCAGTCTGTCAAAATCCTAACAAGACTATGCCAACAAATATAGAAACAAAACAATGGCCGACAGATCCGAAACATTTTTCATACATTAACATTCCCCCAAAAAAGAGATTGTAGGAACTATAGGATGACTGCATTAATTTTCTATTCAAGCAAAGTGATGCTCAAAATTTTATAATAAAAACTTTCACCATTTTTGGAGTGAGAACTGCCAGATGTTCAAACTGAAGCAGAAAAAAAAAGCACTAGGAATCAAACTGCAAATATAAATTGACTACTGGAATATATCAAACAATTTTAGAAGAAAATTTGTGCTTTATAAATTGTAGTAAAGTATTTGAGTCTATGGATATATAATATAATCCATATTATATTATATATCCATATATAATATATATGGATATATAATATAATGCTAGGAAAAGTGGAAGGCAACAGGAAAAGAGGAAGACCTAACATGCAATGGATTGACTCATGAAAAGAAGCCATAGCCCTTAGTTTGCAGAGACACTAATGACAGGGCTTTTTTGAAGTCATGAATTCAGTCACATAAATTGGAAATTCTTTGATGGCACATAAAAAAAAATCTGCAATCTTTCTCCATAGTTATTTGATTGCATAGTCTGTTACAAAGAAAACATTCAGTCATGATGCTTCATATCAGCAATTTTGTAGCTTAAAATCCAAACATTAAAGCCAGCGCTTTGGATATGATTTACAGTAATGTATTTTCAATGTGGTTTAATAATATATTGCAAAAACTATAGAATAGCAAACTGAGAATTAAATCATGATTTCTCTCAAGCATATATGCTATTGTGGGTGGTTTTCTGGAACCACAGATCTGTTCTTCACAGATGTACCGGGGGATGATAGGTAGTGGCTGATATGAGCTATATTCACTGTCCATCTTTAATGTGTTTTTAGTGTCTTTTAGAGGAATGTAAAATGTCTTTTAGAATGTGGATTTAATTTGCAGCAATTGCTTTTTTTTCTTTTGGATCAACAATTGGCAGAAGTTAGAGCCTGCTGAAACTAGAATATTTGAGGGAAGGCCAAAATGACTATTATTTAAAACCAACTTCCACTTAGGACTGAGGTGAAAAAATTGCATGGAATGAACATGTGCTCAGAGTCAGCATTCATTACAAGTATGCGATAGCCTACCATCATTTTCTTCCTGGCTCTGTTTGAATTTCAGGGGCTCTAGCAGGAAATTGTTGCTTAATAAAATGGCTGAAATCCTGTTGCTCAACACAGTAAGTTGCAAGTTCACTTAGGCCCATTGAATCAGTGGGGATTTGGTGAGTCAACTCCTCCATACGTTCCATTGCTTCAAACTGGCCTACAATTTTTTTTTAATTGTTTTGATAACTTGGGTTAAGGTATGGGATACAGAAGGTAAGAGGGGGTGTGAAGGGGGGAAAAGGGTTGGGGTTGAGGGGGGGAGGAGAAACAAAAATATACTACCATCCAATCTATTCATATTGCAAAAACAAAATTCAAAACTCTGCTTTTCTACTATTTTCTGCCTTCCAGATTTAGTTCACATTTTGATCTGTTATTCAAGTACTATCTGGTGACTCTAACCATTTGTAGAATAAGTCCCATCTTTCAGTTGCCTTTTGTGTAGGACAGTCCTTCATCACTTCTGATAGAATGTCCATTTCTGCCGCTTCCCTTATCTTCTCAATAAGATCCTCTTGTTTCGGTACCACCGGACTTTTCCAATTTTTGGCATAAAGAATTCTGGCTGCAGTTACTATATATAACTAAACACTTCTTTGCTTTATCTATATTATCTGGTATCATACTCAATAGAAACAGTTCTGGAGTTAATGGAACCTTACAAAGCAATATTTTTTGTAACACAGTATGTACTCCTGTCCAATATTGTTTCGCTACTCTACAAGTCCACCACATATGATAATAGCTTCCCACGTGTGCTTCACATTTCCAACAGACATTTGATACATCTGTATAAATCTTCGGACAATTTTTCCAGAGTCATATGC
The DNA here is from genome assembly GCA_037013535.1 of Intellagama lesueurii. NCBI lineage: Eukaryota > Metazoa > Chordata > Lepidosauria > Squamata > Agamidae > Intellagama > Intellagama lesueurii. The sequence continues at coordinate 126,841,211 of JBAJHW010000002.1, read as the reverse complement.
CACCTATAAAACACCTTATATATGTTCTCCTTAAAATTAACCGATTTTGTAAGCTTTATATTATTTTGCCATATTTGCGACCATTGGTCAATATCAATATTATGTCCTATATTTTGTGCCCACTTAATCATACATTCTTTAACCATCTCATCTTGCATTTTAATTTCTAACAAATAATTATACATTTTCTTAATCATTTTATCTTTTGAGCCTAATAAAAATTTGTCAAATGTCGTTTGTTCTGAGTAGAAACCCTCTATTTTGTCTTTTCTATATCTGGATTCCAGCTGTGCTCTGGACCACCAGTCTATGTAAATATTATGTGTCTCTAACTCTTCTTTAGACCTTAACTCACAGTCCTTTTTCAATAAATCTTGATATCTTAGAAGCTTCGCTTCCGTCATAAGATTAGGTTGTGTAAAGGCCTCTATAGGTGATACCCATACTGGTGTTTTTTGGTAAATTTGTTGAATAATCTTTTTCCAAGTTCCTAATAAAGCTCTTCTTATCATATGTGAATTAAAATGTTTTTGCTCTTTATCTTTTTTATACCATAAAAAAGCATGCCAACCGAACTGCAAATCATGTCCTTCCAAATTGAGTAATCTATCATTTTCCAAAGTTATCCATTCTTTTATCCAATCTATTACACAGGATCTATAATACAGAACCCAATCTGGAAGACCAAAACCCTCCCTCTGCTTGGTATCTTGCATTGCTTTAATTTTAATTCTTGGTTTTTTACCGTGCCATACAAATCTCATAATTATCTTATTAAGTTCTTGAAAAAAGGACTGTTTTAATATTATGGGAATTGTCTGGAATAAAAATAAAATTTTTGGCAGGACATTCATTTTGATAGTTGCAATTCTTCCCATCAACGACAACTGTAATTTATCCCATCTCTCCAAGTTGGTCTGTATCTCTTTTATCAATTTCATGTAATTATCTTTAAATAATGTGCTCGTCTTCTTTGTAATTTGAATCCCCAAACTGGCCTACAATTGAATCAATGAAACTTTACAAAGAATGAAAAGGGCAGTTGAGGACAGGACATTTTGGAGCTCCCTCCAAAGGGTTGCTGTACGTTGGCGTCGACTTGACAGCACGTAACAACAACAACAACTCTAGTCTGACTTATTATGCAACAGAATTTCAGCCAATGTGTCCCATGGCTTTAGGGGGTGATTTTAAAGCTACTTCTATGAAATTTAAGTGGCAGCTCAGAATAGTTTTTCTATCACAGTGCAGCCATGGTAAATATATTGCATAGAATCAATAGAGTCCCTTCTACACATGTAAGAGGTCTTTTGCGCTATGCTAGAGCATTCTAGAACTTTCTGGAAGAAAAAGCTGAGCCCCATGAAGATCTGCTTCTCTAAGTGTGTGTCCACCATGGTGACTGCTGGAATTCACAATGCAGTAGCACAAGTAGATGCTTTATTTCTGCTCACTCTTCAATGGCTTCTAATTGACGGACAGTATATAATCCACTTGACACTGGGCCGATAAGCATATTCCTGAGATGCATTTTGTTTGGAGTTTTTTTTAAAAGCAGTCACATCAAAAGCTCTCTCTGTTGCTCCCAAGGCATAAGAGTAAAGCCAGGATGTCAAAGGTTGCTGTAGAATGAGAGTTTTAACAAGGACTGAAGAGGCTGAAGCTTGGAAGTCTTGAGCCTATTGATTCTCAGAGCTAGACTTTATTGAAGACGAGTCAAATTTTGATCTATGCAGTCAACCAGCTGACCTTTTAAAATCAAAGAACAAGCTGTACTTGCAGGCTCCGAGCACATTTGTGCATAAGGGAGAAAAACCACACTCAGCACTTAAGACAACAAGTCCAGGTGGCCGCTTCATGGAACAAAGAAGCAACATGCAATGGAAGAGTTGGCGAAAGGACCAGTATGCTTAGTCCAGCCATTTGCAGCACCATGCAGACATACCAGGAGTTCCTTTGGAATGATACTAGGTTGTGGCTTGATTCATTGTAAAAAGCCACGTAGAATTCTGACTATAGGGCATACTCTGTCTGCTTCTCATGGGACACTGTCTAAATTGCACAAGAGACATGTTAGGCCAACGGCATCTCAGGAACAGGTCAAGAGAAGTGTCTCCTCATGAAATTTTGGAGTCAGGTGCCCTCCATTTTAATCTACCCCAAGCCAATCCTGTTCTAGGCATACTTGGCTGGAGACCCAAAGTTGTGGCAAAACCTAAATGGGAAATTAGTGGGCTGAGCAATCAATACTGGAGGCACTACTTCCATTATGAAGGAAAAGCATGTAAAGGGCAGTGGCCAGCATTCTATTGGTTAGTTCCACTGTGAATTGTAGTGGTGTGAACTGCAGTGGCAAATTACCACTAGTTGACAGGTTGCCACTGTCCTCCTCATTGTGCACCAGCTCTGGTGACTGGGGTACAACAAGGGAAACAAGCGGCACCTTGTTCACCAGCAGCAATTCACTGCTACAATTTACGGCATTTTGCTTACACCAGTGGAAGTAACCAACAGGATTTTGGCCACTGTTCATTTTCTAAACTAGGTTAGAACTACTCCGTGGAATACAAAAGCATCAACCAAGTAACTATTGCTGTGGTCGGCCAAGCAATCTTTCCATCTCTGGGGGGAGGGTCATCATATGTAATGGTGGGAGACATCATGTGTCCCACGCAGGCACAAATATGTATGCACATTAAAAAGTATGTGTGCATACAAAAACAGGCACACTGTCTCCATCATCAGGAATGATGAGATGCTTTAATATTCTTCCCCTACAATACAGGAGCCTCTTTCCCAACTGCTGCCCCAACTATGGCTGTGGCCTGGGTGCAGGGAGACTAGCCTTTCTCCCCAACCAGCCGCCTGGATTGTTTTGCCAGAATTCCATAGGAAGATTACTATTCTTATTGGTATTAGCCAATGGAGAAAAAATATAGGGCCAGTGGATCACAGCCATAAATAGCCTCACCAGCCGAGGTCAGGGGGAAGCATTAGCCTCATTACATCGCTCACTCTCTGCTTTTGATTGCTCTTGCTGGGGTTATCTTTTCTTATCAGGTTAGAGGGAGCACTTTGACTTTGAAACTGCAAAGGAGGGGAAATTAGCTTGGCCTCTTGCAGTGATGCCCTTGGTAGCGATGCTGATTCAGAGTCACCTGCAGGGACTGCCCTGTTTGGTCTTTGGGTTGCTCCCTAGATGACAGGGCTGGTGATGTGGGTGCCACAAATAAAAAGAGATATAGTGTTGGGAGGGACAACAGGCTGGTTAAGATGTAAGGATGAGGAGTTGAGCTTCCATCTCTACATTTCCTTCTGCCCTCTCTGAACCAACTGATTGCCTTCTCAGTGACTGACTTATCAGAATGTCCTTACATTTGCTCGTGCTATTAAATCATGAGAATATCAGCTCACAACAAGAACGCTGCTACCCTAATTGAATGTTGTACCGTCTGTGGTCCTGGAGGAGAGATATCAGGGAGTCGTCCCTCCTCCATTACCTGATCCATGGGGTTGACGCCAGTGGGATCAAATAAAGAGTGATTTAGTGGAACTTGGAAGAAGGGTTCAACAGTGGTCTGTTCCAACAATGGTAATGCCCCAGGGCTAGTTACAGTTGTGTGTGTGTGTGTGTGTGTGTGTGTGTGTGTGTCTACACTCCAAGTTAACTGCACTGGGGCAGGGGAGTCCATTGTCTGTCGTAGGGGTGGGCACCATGAGGTTTTGAGGCTGAAGGCCCACTGAGGCAAGGGTTGGTACAACTGTGGTGAGGGCAGGGAACATGGTCAGTAGAGGGTCCGGATGGAAAACAGGTTTTGGAGGCTGTTGCTCTTGCCATGGACACTGGCATTTCTTCTGCCTCTTCTTTCTCCAAAATTGCCGCTGGGTAGGGGTTGTCTCCCTTGGAATCATCCCAGGTTGGCCTTGCAAAGCCAGTCTTTCTCAGTGCTTCCCCCAATAGTGGGGGCTTAGTGAAAGTCTGGGTTCTCTTGCTTCTCCTCTTCTTCTTAGGCACCTGCAACTGAACCAAGACCCCTCTTCAGGGTTTTTTCTTCGTTACATTATCCCACTTGCCCCCTAGCTTTGGGTCCTCTTCTTCGTCCTCCTCTATATTATAGGTCTTGCTTATTTCTTCTTGAACATCACCCCGGGCTCCTTCTCCTCCTCCTCCTCAGAGGTGGCTTCCTCTCTCCTCCATTTCTCCTCCTTCAACTTCCCCTCTACCTTGTCCAGAGCCTCCTTTATATCCCCCATATCCAAATAAGGGTCAGAATCCTGTTGCCTTTGTATAAAGCAAATCATGCAAGCAATTCTTCCTCTTCACTCTGCAGTGCAAAGGACGGTAAACCAGAAGGAAAACTGCCATGTGGCTTGCATGATTCCCCTTACTATGTGGTGTTCCCCAATAGAATTTTAGTCAGTATGTCACAGGGAACATATCCTGTTTAAATAAGGCATTGCCCGTTATGAGGTATACCCTGGGGCCTGGGTTCGATTCCTTGGCTCTGCCATGGAAGTTCACTAGGGGTGTGGAACTGGTAAAATCACTCCTTAAATATCTCATTTACCTTGAAAACCCTATTAGGGTTGCAATAAGTCCATTCTGACTTGATGGCACGTAACAATAACAACAGTGTATATTTGTCATTAGTTTGTTTACCAGTGCCCCAAACCAAGACAAAAAAGGTGAAGGAATGAGCTAAAACTGCAGTATTGGCTCTGCTGCTGTTGTTCAAACAGAGCAAAATGTCATTAAAGAACTCTTTCAGGGACACAGACAGTGTGAGAGTGACCGATTCTTGCTAATTCAGCTGAAATCCTTCAAGTCATTTGCTGATCCGAATGGTCTGAGCTCAGCACATTTGCACTCATTCCTTCTTTTCTTAAAATTACATTTTAATGCTTCATTGATTGGAAAACACTAAAATAATAACCAGATCAATCAGATCATCAAATATCAAACACATCTATTCCTTCTTCATTCCTACCAGGAGGTGCTGACCCAGCTCAAGATGCACGGCTGGTGTAGAAGCGTTGCTCTCCTTTCTGAAGCAACAGTACTAGGTAGAGCCTTAAATGCTGAAAGGCATGCAAGTTTGATTAGAAAATCAATCAGTCAATCAATCAGTCAATCAATCAGTCAATCTATCTATCTATCTGTCTGTCTGTCTGTCTTTTGGGGAGAGAGAAAGAGAGTAGACTCTGTCTAAAAGGGCGGGATAAAAATCGAATAAATAAATAAATAAATAAATAAATAAATAAATAAATAAATAAAGAGAGAATAGAATAAAATATATGTTTTAGTCCCTCTGTCTCCTGAGGGGATGGTTCTAGGTCTGGTCCACAGAATCGTCCACAGGTGCTTGGCACCTAATCCACATTCATCTTCTGAAAATCCTGAGGTGGCATCATAATTAAAGTTAATCTTTCCTTTCTAAGTAGCCGACTAATCTAGTACTGGCAAAGAGCTTGGCACCTAGACTGTTGAAAGCATGCAAAGTGTGCCATGCTGAGCGCAAGGTAGAGTGGCAGATTGTGCAACCTTAGGTTTAGAATCTCACATAATATTTCTGAGCTGCTGGATACTGTGATTCCACCATCTGTTATTTTCTCTAAATCTGTAAACTAACAAAGCCTGCTACAGAGGAACGTTACCAGTTTCCATATCCTGGTTTAAAAGTTGGGACACATTTTAAATCACTTTTAAAAAATAATCAACAATACATTATACAAAAAGCTCTAAAAATAGGTACATAAGTTTTAAAAAATCTAATTTCCATTGAAATGTTCTGTTCCAAGAGTGGGGTTATGTAAGGGTAAGCAGATGATACGGGGCATCAACACACATCTCTCCAGAGTGAGCCACGTGATGCTGTTGGTGTGATTTTATTGTCTTCCTGGTTAATGTAGGTGATGAAGCTGTAATATGGTTCAGTGAAGTCATCCATATATTGATTTTATGATCCTGAAGCCAGCTAATTAAATTTAAAACATCATCCAGCAATGCGGCCAATAGTATAGTTAGGGCCCTAACTTCTCACTAGCTTACTTCCACCTCATCCACCAGATTCACTTGGCTACATGATCATTCTGAGGTTGACATATTGGCAGGTAGAAGCAGCCTTCCTTTTATTCATGTCCTGTTGGCAGAGAGAGCTCCTGAGGTTAATGATTTTGGCTTCATAGCACAGCTGGCAGGGGAAATGCAGACTGGTCGCATGAACACACAAGGAACGGGCATGCAGAAAAATCAAGGCCAGCTTATTCCAGAAGTTCCACTCATATTCTCTGACAGGATGTTCCATGAAGAGGAGGCCATGTCAGAAAAATGTCCCACCACTGTACCACTCTCTTGGTTCTATGGGACTTTCTTTTTAAATGCTTATTGCAAACTTTAATGAGGTTTCAAATATGAAAGTAGGTTTTTAAAAAAACCAGCAATAACAGTCCTATAAACAGAGCAAACTAGATGAGAACTGTTGGATAGCTCAGTGGTTTAGGTCTCTAGCTGAACCTAGAGGTTGGGAGTTTAATTCCCCACTGTGTCTCCTTGGCAGAGGCTGGACTTGATGATCCCTAGGGTCCCTTCCAGCTCTGCAGTCTTAAGATTGTTATTATATTATTATACCTGCCTTCTGTGTTCCATGCACCAAATGAAGGGCCAGAGCAGGAGGTATTTGCTGAAAAGTTCTACGAAGTCTCTTTAATCCAAAAGGCAGGACATCATTGTCCCTCAGAGTCCCTCCTTTATAAAATGATCCAAGGCACAGAGCCAGTTAGCTTCAAGGGAAACATCTAGATGCAACTGAGGAATGAATGAGTACAGCAAGGCCTGCTTTATTTAGATAAGGCCACAGCTGGAAAATCCACAAAAACTGATGAAAAGCACTCTTGGTTATTCTTTGGTGCTGACAGTTTAGTAATTGCAGATTTCTGTTTTTCATAGGCTGAAGCCACTGTGAGGTGTATCACTGGGGTAGGGGACATATTTCAAATTTTGATGGTGGACCTGCTCTGCTCTCACCACAGGGTATTCTTCACACAGGGCTTGGGAAAGGCAGGAGCACAACGTCTGTAGATCAAGTCAATCAGAATGGGCTAATTATGGAAACAGTCAGCAATGATCTTGTGAATAACTATCCAAGCCAAGGAATTATTGAATGGTCAGTTCTGGAAAAAGAGCAGACTAAGCCAGTTATTCTGTCATCTTACTCTTCTTTCAAGCCTTCTTTACATATCCTTTTCATGGCCATGACAGTACCTAAGCTATGTAATAGGTACATTTTGGCATGGAAGTGCACGGAACAATATAGTATGGATATGTGCTATGAGCCATCATGTTCCATCCAATTCACAGCAAGCCTGATAAGGTTTTTAAGGTAAATGAGATATTGAAGGAGTGGATTTCCCTTTCTCTCTCTCTCTCTCTCTCTCTCTCTCTCTCTCTCTCTGTGTGTGTGTCCGATGTAGCTCAGGGATGAAGAAGTTCTAGCTTGATCCAGCTGCTTCACCGCAGAGATTCAGATACAAATTTTAACCGAACACGAAAATGGACACTCCTGCTGAGTTCAGCCACTGCCTCACTGGGCCTAAAACGTCAAGACTTTTAGATTTTATAAATAACTTAAATGTGGTTTAAGCAAGACTAGGGGGGGAAATGGAAATTGTGACCAGGGTCACGAAGGAGTCCAGAGTACTATGCCTGGGTGTAGTCACCTATAAGGAGTGTATTTATTAGCTGTCACTGGATATGCCCTGGGGGGTCATCCATTCATCTGTTTTCTTTTGTTGCCCTGACTCTTGAAGTCACCCCATTGTTTGTGGGAAAGGCCCAGCTCTCCCTGGCAGTCATTCCTCCCACATAGGCTACTTCTTCCAACCCTGAGGATTAGTGTGCTTCGTTCTGAAGGTCACATTACTACATGCTCTGCAGCACACAGGCCTTGCTTGAGTTGCCTGGCAACTGTTATATTTTCTTGGTTGCACTGACAGAAAGGCATTTCAGATAATAAATAATGTCTAGAATCGATCTTCTTTTTCTAGTTCTTGTCTCTTTCCATATTTCCAGAGTTTGTAATCTCGAACAGGCTTCTGTGACTGCCAAGGACAGAGGTGGAAAAAACTGCAAGTGTGCAAGTGTCTCTCAATCTTTGCCTGAACAAACCATTTCATTTGTACATTTGCAAGTCTTCCACTGCTGGAGCACTTTTCTCTGTGTAAGCCCATTGCCATCTGGGACTGAATCCTAGTAAAAACCCTCCCAACGAAGAAATGATGAGCATGTGTCAGTCATCTCGATGGACAAAAAACACAGCTTTGCATATTTCATGCCTTTAATTTAGAGGGTATTCCCTCTCTTCTCAATGAGTAATCTGCCAAATTATCAGTATAAAACCATAAGAAAAGGAAAAGAGCATTTGGTTCTTCCATTAGATAAATCACGCCCCCCCCCCAAGTGAACTTTCAGTTGACTTATTCTTATTACTTCTTTCTTTTTACATATTCAGTCCCCCCTCATAAGAAGTGGATTTGTCCATGAAAGCTAACATCAGTCTTTAAGGAATCACTATTATTATTATTATTATTATTATTATTATTATTATTATTATTATTATTATTATTATTATTATTATTATTATTATTATTATTATTATTATTATTATTTTGCCTGACATACTATCACAGACTAACATGGTCTCTTCTAAAACTATCCCCCCACCCCCAGGTTTCTGAAACATCTTGGATGCCCATTCTGATATAATCTCCCTCTGCCACCTTGCTCATTCTCTCCCTTCCACATTTGCTCCTGATGAACATGAGTTACTTTGCATGGGTGTACACATAAAAGAAGTCCCACCCAACAAAGTTATATTTTCATTTAGTGTTAATGGATATGACTGCGATTAAGTGATGCAGGAGTGTGTAAACAATTAAATGTGTAGCTCTGCATGTCTTCTTTCTACAGGACATCCACAGGTCTAGTCAGATAGTGACCGTTTTATCTCATCTAAGTTTAATAATACTGTAATTGCATGCTGCCAAGCTGATGTCAACTTGTGGTGTGCCTTTTCTAAGTAGACAATGCTCAGAAGTAGTTTGATAATCCCTTCTTCTTGAGGCACCCTAGGACTGTGCAGCTTGCCCATGTCTACACAGGCTGGCTCTTTTCCCTGGAGACACAGTGGGGGTTCAAACCTCTGGCTCCACAGCCAGATATCCAAGCAATTTAGGCAAGCAATATGGCTCCAGTGAATCTTCAAAAGTACTGTTTTCTCTACGTTCTGTCCTTTTCTAACACAAAACACACCTTCCCCCTCAAAACAAACAAAAACAGATTTATTCTCATAAAAACTAGGCTTGCTGATAGACTATTCACATTAGCATCATACATGCCTGGATGCAAATCATGGTTGAGTTATCAGCCAAAGGAATTTTCAAAGGAAAAGATTATATTTGGTGGAGACACTCATGTGGTCTTAAATTGAAATCTTCTTAGATCCTCTGGATTCCTTAGACTGTTCAAAGAGGTGGCAGTAATTTCAGAGTTAATCTCTTGTTTAATAGATGCCTGGCAAGACGGGTGCTCTGCCTGCAAAGACCGCTATATATAGCAGGGGTCCCCAACCTTTTTAACTCCGCGGACCGGCCGGGAAAGGCGGGGCACCCCCCCACGCTCGCGCGCATGCGCGAAGGAGCGCTCTCTCTCTCGCACAGGTGCTCGCTCATGCGCATGTGCAAACGGCAGTGCGGTGCTCGTGCGGGCATGCGGGCGCTCGTGCGCATGCGCAAATGACGGCGCAGTGCTCGTGCGGGGGGCGCACACTCGTGCGCATGTGCAAAGGGGCTGTGCAGGGGGAGTGTGTGCGGGGGTGGGTGGGAGGTCTGTCTCCGCGGCCCGGTCCGGCTCAGGCCATGGACTGGCACCGAGCCGCGGACCGGGGGTTGGGGACCTCTGATATATAGGATTCAGTCAGACACAATTCTTATTTCTTATAGGAGACCATTTGGGGGGAAAATGTGAACACTGAGCATGTGTTCATATACTGTATGGCCAAACACCTCTCTCACTGACTCAGGAAATCCACTGTCTCCAGAAGCATATATATGAAGACTTAATTTGGCATTGAAAACGAGACAACTTTTCACCAATAAAATCAAAGGAAACATTTTTGGTAGTGTTTTTTTTTTTTAAGATATCTATCTATGTAGCCAAATATGTCCCATATGGGACCAGCAGAAGGTGATGCTGAGAGGATATTTTGTTCAAGAACAAACTAGAGTTGTAAAAGAATAAGGAGAAACTGAGAGCTGATCTACTTTGCAAAGCAAGGGCTAAAGAAGTGGAACAGATTTTTTTTTAAAAAAAATAAAGCTGAATTGAGTGCACTAGAAATTGATAAAATACAAATCTTCGGTGCTTTCAAATGTTCATTGCTATTTGGAAACCAAAAAAAGGTTGCTTGTTAACAAGGGCACTTAAAAAGAAACAGTACAATATCTGTAATAAGATTGCAAACCAAAAGACTGATGAGCTACCTTAAAAAAAAAAGTTCAGGGACTTTAATTCTAAACTGTGTAGAACACAATTTGGCAGTACTACAGATCTGGAGGAGTTTAAACCTGAAAAGACACTAGGAACAGTTGTCTTTACAGAGGAATTATATAAAATTGGAGGGATATAAGGGTCCTTCATCTTAAAAACCTCTCTTAGATGAAATTACCAAGGAGAAATCCTCAAGAGTCAGCAAGAGCTCGTAAGGGCTACTGACAAACCGGGACTCAACAGCAGCCAGTTGTAATCTTACAGGCCCATCAGCAATTTAATCAAGATCTTGAAATATCAACAACCATATTAGCAAACTTTTTTTTTAACAAATGACATCTCAATAGAACAAGTGGACTTTATGTTTAATGATCAATAAACAGAAATAAGTAGAAGGAGACGTCATGAAAATGTGCATGGGGAAAACGTTCAAATTTCATTCTCTTTGGGGAGGGCGCTTCAATCATTTTTGAGTGTTTTGGGTACCCATCCTTGGGTTAGAAATAAAAGGAACCAGCTCTTTCAGGTTCTTCCACTTCAGCTCCTCTCACAAATTTGGGTTCTGTCTGGCACCCCTGCAAAAGCCCTAAATAACCTTTCTTAAGCTACTCTTAAAAAGCAGGGGCATAACAAGAGAAAGAGGATCAACTCAAAAGCTGTAAAGAACCCTTAAAAACTACTTTAAAAAAAACAGAGGCAAAGCAGCCATTCAAGCAATCCACAGTAAACTAGCAAATAACACACTTTTAAAAAATCAGTCTAACAGTGGAAATATACACAAACACAGACACACACACACAGAGAGAGAGAGAGAGGTGTAAAAAGGCAAAATAACACACACCACCCCTCTCTAAAAAAAACAAAAAACCCAGGAAGTAAATAAAGGGAAAAATACAGTCAAAGCCCCCTATCAAACCAAACTGGCTAGACTATGGAAAGATTCTTCCTCTCACATTCTCTGTCTTTTCTTCTCTTCCTTGAGTCAACCACCAGCACACAGTAACAGAAAGCAATAAAGTACTCCAGAAAGCAAACAGGAAAAACAGGTGGAAACCCTACCACTGCAAAAAAACAATCCTTCCAAAAAGTTGAAAAGGATCCACAGACACAGACAGGGAGCACAATCAAGATGGAGAGCACCATGGAGCTCAGCAGCACACAGATCCTAATGACAAGGAACGACTGAAGCAAAGAACATTCTTTACTGGGTTCCACAACCAACCCAAGTCCTTCAACAACTTAAAATTCCTTCTCCCCACCCAGTGAACATTCTAATTGGCTGCTGACAGCTATCCTTAAGATTGTATTTAATTAAACACTTCCCAGAAGAAGACCAGAAGGTAGAGGAAAAGTTTGGTGGTTAGAAGAGGACTGGGGGAAGAAATGTCACCATTGTGGGCATCGAGGGGGAGTGGAGGAGAATCCTTTGGGTTACTCCTCCCTGGAAAAACAAAAACAGCAGCTGGGCCGTGGGGTTGCCTTTTAGGGGTATCCCTCCTCAGTAAACGAAAAAGAGCTGTTAGGGTGGTATATAGACATATACACCCACATGGAGTATACACCAAGAAAAGAGGGCTGATATCACAAAAAGGGGGCTTGGCCGTCCTGAATAGGGGTCACTGGGTTTGTCTTCAGTCGTAGCCCAGATCTCATCACATGGGAGTTGGGAGTTAGTTGCCCCATCTCTTTCTAGGAGGCCTTAAAGTTAGCAAAGCTGAAAGGGATCATCAGGTCTAGCCCACTTCAGGGAGACATGGTGGGAAATTGAATCCCCAACCATACCTAAACCATTGAGCTATCCAGCAGTTCATGCTTTTCCCCAAAACACCCATGCCTAAATCCATTATAATGATAGAAATATACTTTCTGTGCCTGTCTTTTGGTGCCTTCCAGGTTTCAAGTGGCCATATTTGTGTAAGGGTTTGTTTGTTTTTGCAGGCGGAGAAATTGGGCTGTGAATAAAATGTTACATTAATAAAAACAAGGGCCAATATCTTCTTTATGTTTTCCACACATGCACCCAACGTTGTGCAGGCAGTTGTGCACTACTTGGGCAAGGAGCCTGTTGCATGACATTTTCGTGCAACGAAAGTTATAAATTAAATACTGTTTAAAAGTTATGGGGACTGGTGTTAAAGTGGGTGAAACAGAAAATAATGATCATGGTTATTATTTGTCTGCATGGTACAGATAAAATTACATATGTTTTCATTCATATTTCAGATTAGAAGTTGAAAGAATACTTACTAAATTCTGTATTCTTGTCAATTTAGGTTGTTTTGACACAGTGAGACACCTCAATGAAGAGTTTTAAAACCCTTAGAATTCCTTACCTCCTAATGCGAGTGACAATGAGTTATTTTTAATCTCTCTCAAGGACTTTGTAGTTTGCTGAAGAGGTCTCTCATATCCTTTCTTATCGAGGAGCAAAGCAAACACACAGCAAGCACCAATGAGGAGACTAAAGAGCTCCTGCTTCAATCCTCAGACATGACTGATCTCCCTCTGCCCTTGACATTATCACCCTTACACAGGCATAGTTTACTCAACAGGATTTTGGCCAAAGACAACTTTGGCGATTGATTTCAAGAAAAGTATTCCAGACTAGGAGAGTAATATAAATCCTTGGATTTTCCCCAAAACTTTGTCTGTACAAATGCAGATAAGGGTTTTAAAACATTCCACTGGTGGCATATTTGTCCCACCAAGCTCTCTTGTCTTCTTGTTGTCTGTGTTACTCTCATGGCTGTTTATACAGAGGTGCGAGGAACTGAGAGATAATTATAAATTACTTTCTAGGGAGAAACTGTTGCATATAGACCAATTGCAGGGCATACAGGAATAGTAAACCATTGGGAAACTCTGGAGGAGCTTTGTTTGCCATCTTGGTTGGACAGGGTTTCATAGAATCATACAACTGTAGAGTTGGGGGGGACCTCAAGGGTCGTTGGGTCCAACACCTTGCTAAAGCAGGAAATCCTCAGCTGAAGCATTTTGACCAAAGATATTGTCACTGTGCAAGTTGGCACGAAATGTAAAAGTAGAAAAGTGCCTCCCTCAAAAAAGAGTGCAGTACTCATGCTCTGCATTTATGAATAGGAAGCAAATGTCACTGAAGAAGATTTTGATGAGCACATAAAGAAGGCTATTATTCTGATTAGGGATGTGGACGTGCTCCCTGATCAATTTCATGCCTAAATAAGGTGCTCAGCCCACCTTATGCCCTTTTGGGGACACTCCAACTTGATCTTTGTTGTGTCTGTTTCCAGATCGCAGTGGGAAAACTCTATTTTTGTGAATGGGGAAACACAAATGGCTATGATCTAGAGTGGAATTGGATACCAAAAGGCACTATCAAAAATATCTCCAGCAGAATTATTTCACCCAAAGAACAAAATAAAAAAGAGAAGCAGGGTCCCACTATTGTTAAGGTTGGCAGTCATACCTCTGCACCAAGAAGAAAAGTCTTCTTACTAACTGCCTGCATTGTGTTATGATAGTTACCACAGATTCCTAGAGGTCTGGGCCACTGTTTCATGCAAAGGGACTTCTGAGCTATATAACAGGCTATTAGAGTAAGGGTGTCAAGCAGAAAGGGTCCCCAAAGTCACAAGAGCTTTCAAAACAACAACAACAACTCTAAACAACTCTGAAATTTGGCTTGAGAGTGGGAGCAGCTCACATGGAAGTTTTCCAAAATCCATGACCAATGCACACAGCAAGTAGAAGACTGTGACCATTGACGGATCTGGGAATGAAATTGCAATACTGTACAGCTTTTGGAAGGAAGCCAGCTAGAGCAGGAAATGCTCTGCATTTCCCAGCTTTTGATCAGAACGTACAAAGTGCTTCAATTGGGACTGTTGTGGACTTTGGTTTGAATTTCAATGTCAACTTGTGCAAAATAATCCAAGATGAAGAATTGTATGTAGGAGCAAAGAGATGTGGTGAGATGCTGCAGACATTTAGGTTGTCTTTGAACTAAGCACTTCATCTTTGTGTACAGATGAGCAATCAAATGTGATGAGATGCTGTAGACATGCAGATGGTTGTCTTGAACTATACACAGGTTCTGACCAAAGACATGAAGGAAATGGTGTGTACCAATGGGAGGGACAGGTGTGTTATGTGGCATAAAAGGGAAAGGAACTAGGCCATTCATTCCCACAAACAGAGAAAACCACTCTCAGCAGCTTCTAGAGATGGTGAATGCTGACCTGTGTAGAGTTGCTTGGACTCCTTCTAAAACACAAGATAGTTATTCTTTGTAAACCGTTATTCCAGATGCTGTGTGAGCTACTGCTGAACCCCCATGTAACAAAACACCAGACCTCACAACTGCTGGAAAGAGTACATTGTGACCATCGGTAATTGTTCTGACAGAAAGCTTCACACTTGTTTGACAGAATGAGTCACACCTGGCATACTTAAGGCACACGATATCCAACACACCTCATGGGTGTTGCAGAGAGAAAGAACAGATGGAGACGATCAGATGTATATTGCTAGATTCTAAGCTATCCAAGCAATACAGGCAATGCGGAGAGGCTGTGATTGTTGCCAAACACCTGTTAGATAGTACCATCAATGAAAGAAATCAGTAGTTCTATTTGAACTGTGGCATGGCCAAAAGCTGAGCAACTGGTATCAGAGTGTTTGGATCCAAGGTCTATATTCATGTACCAAAGTAGAGAAAGCCAAAGCTAGATGGCAGAGTTGGGGAAGCCATATTGATTGGCTATTCTTTAGACTGTAAAGACTCCAGAATCCTGGATCAATGAGCAGCACTGTATACTTGGATGAAAGTGACAATACAGACAAGAGCTGGGCTGGCATAGAACTATTTTGGACTGGAATTTTCTTCCTCTTCAGTCAAGTAACCTTAGCTAATTCTTGCGAATTGTAGCATCCTTGTAAATATTGTTTTGAAATGCCTGTTCTTGGGCCATAGGCTTATTGCAAACTTATGTTTCTTCTGCAGCAAGTGCAAAACCATTGGTCTGGCATCCTATCTGAGCAGTGGCAACATATAACGGTGAATGTAAACATTACACATTTTATATTTCCACTGATAATTGGAATTAGTCAAATGCAGTTAATTTGACTTTGCCTGCCAAAGCCATGTTGCAGACACTCTTGACATGCTGATTACCACGTTTTCCATTATAGATTCTGATCTGTAAGATTCAAGATAGTGCCAAGAGTACCTATAACTCTATTCAGTTGTAGCGTACGCATGAAGAGCCTGCACACAAGGGAAGCGTGTTAGCTTGATTCCTCCCAGCACTGCTTTAGTTACAGGGGGGGAAAAACTGTCAAGAGAAAGAGATTGTTCTACCCAGATAGTCTTGCCTTGTGAAACAGCAACATTATGGGGCAGGGCAGTTCTGGATCACATGAAGAGGTTCCTGGGACATAGCAACCTCCTTGTTTTTGAAGCTGTTGTGTTTCTGTGATTAAAGTGACAACAAAGGGGTGTGGTTAGGGTGCTCCTTTCATCACCTATGGGCTTCATACAGGAATCCAGTGATTAAATGGGCTTCTTTTCTTTTCTTTTGAGATCTGCAGATAGAAAGAAGGTAGATAATAATTTGGCAATCTTGATGGAGCAGTAATCAATGCTGAAACTTTTTTTTGAGGAAGTTGCTGAGACACTTCACAACAATTAGCCTTGGATGTGCATAAATCAGAACTAGATAGGCAGATCTAGAAGGGTTTTTTTCAAGGTTTTAAAAAACGTAAACAAATGATATGCATCAAGACCTGTGTTGTTGTTGTTTAGTCGTTAAGTCATGTCCGACTCTTCGTGACCCCATGGACCAGAGCACGCCAGGCCCTCCTGTCTTCCACTGCCTCCCGGAGTTGGGTCAAATTCATGTTGAGAGCTTCGGTGACACTGTCCAAACATCTCGTCCTCTGTCGTCCCCTTCTCCTCTTGCCTTCACACTTTCCCAACATCAGGGTCTTTTCCAGGGAGTCTTCTCTTCTCATGAGATGGCCAAAGTATTGGAGCTTCAGCTTCAGGATCTGTCCTTCCAGTGAGCACTCAGGGTTGATTTCCTTCAAAATGGATAGGTTTGTTCTCTTTGCAGTCCAGGGGATGTTTTTCTGGAACTCTCTGGCTTTCTCCATAATCCAGCGCATGTTAGCAATTTGGTCTCTAGTTCCTCTGCCCCTTCGAAATCCAGCTTCTACTTCTGGGAGTTATCGGTCCACATACTGCTGAAGCCTACCTTGTAGGATTTGGAGCATAACCTTGCTAGCGTGTGAAATGAGTGCAATTGTACGGTAGTTGGAGCATTCTTTGGCACTGCCCTTCTTTGGGATTGGGATGTAGACTGATCTTTTCCAATCCTCTGGCCACTGCTGAGTTTTCCAAACTTGCTGGCATATTGAGTGTAGCACCTTAACAGCGTCATCTTTTAAGATTTTAAAGAGTTCAACTGGAATGCCATCACCTCCACTGGCCTTGTTGTTAGCCATGCTTTCTAAGGCCCACTTGACTTCACTCTCCAGGATGTCTGGCTCAAGGTCAGCAACCACACTATCTGGGTTGTCCGGGACATCCAAATCTTTCTGGTATAATTCCTCTGTGTATTCTTGTGAGGACCTAACAAACCCTTAACGGAGGATGAAAATGAATATGCTGTTTTAAAAAACAGGAAAATCTCCAGGTACATGTGGATATTTGAACAGGGATGACATCCCCCAAAATTGGGCAGCACCAAGGGTGGTGACCATTTCTAAGTCTGTTGACTCTTATCAGCTGTCAGAATACAGAACAACTGAATTAAGACTTTAAAATATTGGTGGCTATTTTGGCAAACAGACTCAATAAATTCACTAGGGGTTAAGTCTTGCCAGGTCAGGTGAGTGTTAATGCCTAACTGTCAACTCACTGCTCTAAGAAAAACGAAGTGATCAATCACAATATCTCTAGATGCCCTCCAGGCATTTGATGGGATTGACTGTGAGGGTTCGATTGGACGATCATGTGGTTCTGCTTTATCTCTAATAACTTCATCAGAAACGGATACCATTTGCAGTGGTAATGACTGAACATTTATTTTTGAACTGTTGAATAAACAATTATCATGAACTGGAACACAGTCTTTTTCTCCTCCCTCCAACGGGGTGGGAAGGGGCTTCCAATCTTCTAAAACGAAGGGGTTCCCAAAACTAGAGTTCCATGGGCCTGGCTGCTCGACCGGTGACCACTCCTTCATCGTCGTCCCCGTCTGTATAGGCAACAGGGGCACGGACACCTCTTCCAGGAAATCTTCCCACTTGGGTCACTCCCCGGGTTCCAGCATCTCCCAGGTCCTCTCCACCTTCATCTCCCACGCTCGCCATTCACTCCTTTCCCTTCTCTCCTACCCTTTCTTTCTCCTCTCTCAATCTCTTCCTCCACTCTCTCGCTTCTGCTTCTTCCCAGTAAGACGGTCTAGGGGGGGAATCACCGCTCTTCTCCTATGGTCGGCTTCCTCCCTGGGTACTTTCAGTCTCTACCACTTCTGGGTCCCAAGATCTTGCTACCAGATCCATTCTCAACCTGGAGGTAATGCTTCTCCCTTTTCTATCGCTTCTCCTTCTCCTGCTTCTATCTCCTCCCTCTCTCTACTTCCAATTCCCTCCTTTTCCGACTGTTCTCTTACTCCCATCCCCCTCAAGCTCTGGGACAGTTCTTCCTTTTCCGTCCCCTGGAGGGACTCCTCTGAGGTTTCCTCTGGAAGCATCACGAGTCCATAGTCCCCTTCTCTCTCTGTCTCTCTTGTGAGAATGGACGGCGCCTCCAGCATATCCTTCTGGCTCACACTGACTAACTGTAGTTCTTTGGGCTTCTACACAAATTGGGATAGAGACATCAGTTTGTTTCATTTATATAATACTACACTGATGCACACATTTACACTAGCAGAACAGATTCAGAACCAGTAACCCTTGGTAGAAAATTCACCACAGTCTCAGTACCTTTAGTATAACTGATACAATACAATACAATCCAGACAATGAAGGGCCAAAAAATCAATAACTAGATGCACACAATAAAATTGACATGAAGGCAATGTGTTTCTGTTCCTGCAAAAACCAGAAAACACTGTTCCTGACTTCAGATCAACCTAGAATACATCACCCTGCAGTACAGATGAATTATTGTAAATCCAGGATCATTTGTCTGAGTACTCCACTAACAGAGTAATATAGCCCAAAATCCTCTTGGGTATCTACAGAAATGGCACAACCTTCAGAGACAAATTGCATCAAGTTAAGAAATCCAGGATCATTTGTCTAAATTTTCTCCTAATATAGACTTTACATGCAACAGATAAGGTCTAGAGTGAACTTTGAACTTGCGTCAATTGGCCTCCAAACATTAGGCAGTTTGTATTACACCCATGTAGCTAATAGGGTGGTCATTGCTGCAATGCCAAAAAGAGGACAAACATCACCAAAATGGGTGACATGGAGGTCACAAATCACCAAAAAGGGAGGTCAAAAATCACCAAAAAGGAGGACATTTCTGCTTTAATATTGTACATGCTAAATTAATATATGCAAACATGTCATAATGAAATTAGTTGACTACTTTCAAGTAGAATTCTAATATATATATATATATATATCATACAATATAAGACTGAACAGATGTCCACCTTGGGTCCCGAAAGGTGGGGTATAAAACTAATCAACAAAGCCTAGTGCTTATAACCTCCTAATCTTTTTTTTTTTTTTACATTTTACCAAATAGGAATACACAGTACAGTACTTGGAAATCATATCCATGTTATCTTTAATAGTTTAATTTCATTTAAACAAATTTGTTGAGTATGAAGCCATAAATACCCACCACTTGTCAATCAGAATTAATTATTGTTTACAAATATTTAATTCATGGAATATTATTTATTCCTTAAATTAAAGGCATTTCCAAACAGATTAGATGAAGTGGTATAGATGAGACAAAATTCATCACTCATCCAGATCAGCTTCATCAATATTTGTTTAAGTCCCTCATAATGGAAACTGGCAGCCCAAAGCACTGATTAGAACAGGGAGTAGGCCCAAGTTCACCTGCCACTTGCATTGGGAAGCAAAGTGTTGCCCCCCCACTGCTGACCCATTCTCCCACGGAGCCTTCCCACATGTTGAATGACTTTTTTTAAAAAAATCAAACCATCAAACGTCCTGTCCCTGCAGTGAGCATACCATGAGAGAAAGAAGTGGAAGGATCTGTACTCCATGAAACTTGCACTGCTGCTCTCCAGGACATACTCTTTTTCTTGAGTGTTGTGTCCAAGGGAAGGCCGTTGAAACCAAGGCATGATGGGAAGGGTAGTGTCTGAGGTCTCCTGTTTTAGAACACAGGTGACTTCAGAGCCTATGCTGCCTACCATGCCATGATTCTAGAATTTTCATAGTCACCTCTCCTGTCTAGATTCTGGAAAACACTGGACCTATAGGAGGAACACATCTTTAAAAGAGGGCAGTCCAGCCAAAACACAGGCCAGAGTCTATGGTAATAACTAGGCAAGAAGATTCGAACCCTAAATTAAGAGACTGGAATTTTTGAAACCTCACATTCTGTTTCTAGTAGGAGTGGGTGGGAGGGACCTTTTTGTGCTGTCAATCATTAACAGCACTAACCAATCATTCCCTCCCAGCCTCTGATTCAAAGAGAGCCGCACCTCTCTGCTCTAAGCCTGTTCCCCCCTCTCTGTCAGTCTGTTGAAAGCCAGCCAGCCATTTTTGTCAATTTTGCTGTAGATTTGTTCGACTGTAAGTAAATGAGACCTTTTATTCTTTCTCCTAATAACGTCTTAGAGTGAGTCATTGAGACTGTAAGTGCCAGTTGAGGAGAAAATGGGGTGGGCCTCTCTGTGGAATTTGAAGTTAATTCTGTACTGGGAATCCCTGCACTTCCACTGTGCAGCTAGAGGAATTTTGCCAAAATTCAAAACTCTGCAACATATCCAACCTCCTCCTCTGTGGTTTGGAAACTTCAAATATTTAAATATAACTATCACGAAAAAATTTAAATCATTTATTAGATATAAATTATGAGCCAGTGCTACAGTGGGGAAACCAAGAACTAAAATGCCAGTCCTTACTGAAGTTGTATTGACCGGGAAAGCTGGTGGCAACTGAGCCACATACTCTCTCCATGTTTCTAATTGCCCCACAAGCTATTTTAAAAAACTGCAGTTTATCAAAGGTCGTTGAATGTACTCATAGCAGGAAAAAAAATGGTTAAGATTCACATAAGGAGAAGAGTACAATATAATCCTTGAAGGATGGGCTTGCAATTCCCAATTTAAACTGTACTATTTGTCTGTTAAAATAAACCAGGTAAACCAAATAAGAACAGATAATGGGTTTATCCCCTGGACTAACACAGTGCAAAGAAACTACCAGTGAAAATAACAGCTTACTGCCAATACTGTAGTATAAAAAAACAGCTATAAACAAATAGCTAACTTCTTCTTTAGAGACCTGCCAAAAGTCTGCCATAGTTATACCACATTTCTTGCTCTGTTTTGTCTGCCATTATGCCTAGTACTGAAGCACCCACAATGTGATTTCACTGATAAAAACGCCCAGTTTAAAGAATGGTGCATAAGAGGAATTAACTCTTATCATCTCTGTTACAAAAATGTGCCGCCACATTAGAACAATTAGAAAACTGGAGAGCACAGTGAAGCTCAAGGCTTCAGTTTGTGCAGCTAAGGGTACAGCTACACTAGCAGCAGGGAGTCAACTTGGGTGGGCCTCTTGGGAATGGTTGGGCTTGATTAGAACAATCTAATCAAGCCTGATCGTACACACAGAAATGGCTCCTGCCAATATCATGAAGTGGCTTAATAAGCAAGGCACTTCATAATATTGGCAAATTAATATTTTCCCCTGCTTGGCAGAGGGCGGGGGAAGTGAAGAAAAATATTTTCACTGTATACAAACTTGCTGATGTGCTGCATCAGCTATAATTTAAAAAAAATATATATTTGCCTTCTCTTAAAGGGCTGGTCAGGAAGCTGCCTGTCGCCGAAGCCACTGCTGTGGATTCAACTGCAGGTGATTTCTCAATTGGCCCTTTAAAGTGAGATAAAGAAAATATTTTAAAATTTTTTAAATAACTGGTTTAGTATATCAGCGATAGTCCAAAAAAAATTTTTTTTTCATTTCCTCTGCTCTCTGCCAAGCAGGGAAAGTGATTAATTTGCCAATATCCTGAAATGGCTTGTTTATTAAGCCATGTCACGATATTGGTAAATTGAAAGAGGAAGGCTTGCTTTGGTTCACTTTTAGCAATCACAAATGTTGAAACTGATCCAAACCCGAGTGATCCCACCCACACCAGAAAAATAGAAGCCCCTTGAGAGGGGCCAGAAAGGTGCCGGTAGGAGTGCTCCGGAGGCGGACTGGAGCAAAGACGTTGTCCAATCAGCATCTTTAAGAGCCACACCAGCCTGTCCCTGCAGCACTCCAAACCGTGGGCTAAACAACCCCTGTAGTCAGCCTCTTAGACTTTTTAATGCTACTTTACTGCATAGCTCAGGTCCTGCGAGAGCCCTCACTGCCTTCAAAAGATACTGCATTGCTCTAATAAGAAAAGACTATGTTTCTGGAAGTGTAATTAAATTTTTAAATTATATTAAATATTATACTTTAATTCATTATTTTAATTTAAAGTTGAAGTCATTTAACTGATCAGCTTTATGACCATTTGGCTAGTTCCCCTATGGTATGGAAGACTGATCTGTGGATTAATATATCTAATGGAATGAACTCTTGCCCTCACGTACTTTTAGGAATCTCTTGGCAAGCAGGAGAGAAAATGTTTATAAAACAATCCACTGTTGGCATAAGGATAGTGTGAAGCTCTTCAATTAAAATATATCATCCAGCTACCAGACAGCTTGCAGAATCAAAGGATCTCTACTGCCTATGTGGTTAGAAAGCCCTGGGTATTAAATGTTTGTAGAAAGATATTAAAAATCATTGTCAGAGCTGGTACTGTATATCTCAGTGGGATGGGCTGCATGCTGTAGATCCATGCACAGTTCTGGAGTTCAAACTCCACTGTGCTTCCAGAGAGTGGGGCCAGCCAAGATCGCTTTGAAGTAAAGTGTGTTGCTCATACAGTGGTGCCTCGCTAGACGAATGCCTCGCGGGACGAAAAACCCGCAAGACGAATGGTTTTGGCTAGGGGGTTGACGACTCGCAAGACGAATGTGTCTATGGACGATTTTCGCAAGATGAATTTTTCGCAAGACGACGATACTCGCGGAACGAATTAAATTCGTCTTGCGAGGCACCACTGTATATCAGCTACTCTCTGGGTGGTTTACAATTTAATTATTCAGGCTACACATTTCCTCACACACACACACAAGCTGGGTACTTGATTTAGTGACCTTAGAAGGATGGAAGGTTGAGTCAACCTATCTGAGCCCATCAAGATCAAACTCAGGTCATGAGCAGTCTTGACTACAGTCCTGAGTTTAACCACTGTGCTGCAAGGCTTTTACTGGTGCCACAAGGCTCTTGGAATATGTTACATAGCCTACCATTCTTGTGGCCTTGAGCATCCATCAGAGTCCAGAAGGAGGGACTTATGCACCATTCCTGAGTACTTTATACTTTGAAAACTGTAGAAGGGTTGCCATAAATAGGAATCAACTTGAAAGTACACAATGTTGTTGTTGTAAATAAATATTATTGGTTTAATAAGTAAGCAGCAAATAAAAATATGTGAAAAATAACTATTACTCTGAGTATAAATGAAGGTATCCAGTATGATACAGTGGATAGGGTGACGGACTAGGACTCTGGAAACCAGGGTTCGAACCCCCATGAAAATTCACTGGGGGAGTGGAACTGATAAAACCGCTCCTTAAATATCTTACTTAACTTGAAAGCATTGTTAGAGTCACCATAAGTCGGTTCCGACTTGACAGCACATAACTAACAGTATAAATCAATGGTTCCCAACCTTGGGTTCTTGGATATTCTTGAAGTGCAACTCCCAGAAGCCTTCACCATTAACTATGCTGGCCAAGACTTCTGGTAGCACAAAAAACATTTGGGGACTCAAGGTTGGGAAACACTGGTATAAATGAACAATAACAGTGATTTGCTATATATAACTGGAAACTACTAGGCCATGGAAAACATCTTTTAAAAGTCAGTATTAAAACCTAGTTGAACAAAGCTTGGCCCATTACCCGGTCGCAAAACTTCATATGCATGATGAATGTAGTACTGTAGAGGGAATTAGCAACCAAGACAATTTGAGAGGCTTGGTACCCATGTATCTGTTCTTAAAAAGAAACTTGGAACCTCATGACCTAACTGCATATCAAATATTTGGAAGTATGTTTTCTGAACACATCATGCATTGATGTAATGCGGAACTCAAATACTGACTGGACAAAAAAAAAATGCAAGATTTTTGATAAAATAACCACATGCTCATCACTCTTATCTTTTTTTAAAGGAACAATACCATTTCTATGTGTTATACATTTTCTTCTATGTTCTTTTTAAAAAGTTTTTAAAAATGTTCTTTTATTTTTAAAAAGTTTTTTTAAAAAATCTGTACAATATGATGAACATATGAAAAAAAGCCCAGAAAATACTTTCGATCTCCACATCAGATCTCAATCAGTGACAATTAAGCATTCAGACTCTATCTATTTATAACTTAGTTACTTTACCAGATTTTTTATGTTCATGATATCAGATGTAACCCACAGTTAGGGATGGGCATGAAACACTCCATGCCAGGTTGTCTTAAGTAACTGGCACAGCACTGCATTCCTTTCCCCCCAGCAGATCTCCCACTCATCAGGAGGTGCGCTCTGCTCATTCCCTCCCCTTCACGCAATCTTCCAGTCCCAGCAGTAGCACGGACTTTCCTTCTCTGCCTCCTCCAGCAGCTGCCCACTCAGACAATGAGGCCGAGCAGGGAATGGACAGCTGCTGGAGGAGGCAGAGAAGGAAAGTCCGTGCTACTGCTGGGACTGGAAGATTGTGTGATAGGGAAGGAACGAGCAGGGTGTGCCAGTTAGTGAGTGGGGGTGGGATGTTAAGGAACACGCAGCACCTGTAGTGCTGTGCTGACAACTTATGATGACCAAGTGCTTCGTGCCCATCTCTACCTACAACCTTCGGGTCAAATGGACAGAAAAGAAAGGAGATCATGTCCATTTCATCCATTTTCCATATGGATATTTTCCAAAACATCTGTGAGAGATTCAGCCTTCAATAAATCTAGTCCATACTTGGGTGTACCAAGAAATTTGTGAAAATTTACCCTGCCATCTTGCAAAAGGTAAAATAGATAATGTTGTTTTATTAGAAAGGTTTGAAAAATAAATACAAATGTACCAAATAGGGACAATTTTACCATATTATTTTTCCTAACCTAGAAATATTTTTCAAATACAGTTTGCCCAGTTTTGAAAAGAAAAAGTGTAGATCTTGCTTAGTACATCACATTGTAGGGCTTGACATTAAGCTGCAGCACAACACTGAAACAGAAAGACCATCTGTTGAACAATCATATACGAAATAAATCAAACCCAATATTTGGAATGCTAGGGAAAGCATTTGTCATACAAACTGTACCGGTTGCATGCCATCATGCTTGAAAAGCAAAGAATTTTCAGAGCCTTATGGTTCAAAATGGATAGTTAATTTTTCATGACTCACTCTGCACTGGAAATACCCTGTTTCCCCAAAAATAAGACCTAGTATGATTTTTCAGGATGCTCGTAATATAAGCCCTACCCCAAAAGTAAGCCCCAGTTAAGTGAAACCCCGCCCTCCACCATTGTGCAGCAACCAGTAGAAGATGACATGACTGTATTTGAATAAATGTAGATTGTTGAACATGAAAAAAATAAAACATCCCCTGAAAATAAGCCCTCGTGTGTTTTTTTGGAGCAAAAATTAATATAAGACCCTGTCTTATTTTCAGGGAAATACGGTAGTTTTACCTTCCTTGAGCATGCTGTAAATCAAAAATTGCAGCTATCAGGTGTTTACATGTTTTCATTTTGTAAATTCCATTTAAATGCTAATTCTGCCATTTAAATGGAAGCCAGATGTGCTTTGTTGCACTACAATTACCATATCTTCCCTTACCAGACATGAGTGTAATAAGGTCATAGGTCATTTGTTTCAAACCCTCTACAAATGGAACTGAAATTAAGATGTCATCACCTGCTGCGGTAGCAAATTCATGAGAATGGTGAAAAGAAAGTCCAAGAAAAAACAGTTCCCTGCCGTTCGTAGACTACCAAAACAATCATCCTTAGCATTATCAGGCCAGCAGCACCTCATTCCTAGAGATTCAGGGCCAAAATCTGAGACCAAGGGAGGAGAGCTTGTGATGTCACTGCGATAGTCTGGATAAATGGTCCCTACATTTGGGAAAAACCAGTTAACTGCCTAATCTGGTAACCTGGAAAAACGGAACTTCTGCAACAAGAAGGCTCACACGTTGTTGTGTTAGTGCTCCACTCTCTCCTTTGCTCAGAATAGCAGGAGAGGCCCACCAACTGCATCCACTGGCTTTCTCCCCAGTCCCCTCTGCTCCCTCTGGCTTTTGGTGTGGCAGCATTGCACAGTCATAATAAACACACAAACATCTTCAACGCTGAGCCTTCTCCAGGTGTGAAAATGAAAAGAATGTATTATTGTCCTGCACTAGCATAAGACATTGGTGCCCAGCAGGTCTACACAACACATTCAGTCCATATTCAAAGGCAGCAGAGTCTAAGGGCTGTGCATACATATGTGGGTGTGCATGTGTACATGTTCAGAGAGAGAGAGAGGTGCAAAGCTTAAAGCTTTGTGGTCAACAGTTTTGCAGCAGATCTCTAGAGTGGGAGGAAGCTACTTCATGGTTGTTGAGGGAAATTCCTAATACTCAAGTAGGGCTAGTATGTAAATACCATTATTGAAACCCTAAGGTTTATTTTGGTACAGGTTGGTTGCAGAAACGACAGCAGCAACCACCTGTGGAAAATGGCAAAAGCTACACTTTACAGAGTATGAACACTTAAACATTCTCGTCAGAGATTAGAGGTTTAAGAATGTGGAACTCCAACTGTGGAAGCCAACACAGCAGTCTGACAAGGTGCTGATCATGTGCCTGGTTACAGGCAACCTAGGGTTGCCATATTATCCAGTGTTCTGGGTTTTGTTTGGATTTCAGCCATGCTACCCTGTACCTGTTTGGAACATTGTCTAGTCTGGATTCTTAGCTTTCTTTTAAAAATTAAAAATAAAAAGTCTAGCCTTTGAATAACCAGAGGTAAAATCAAAATATCCAGGCAGTGTTTCCCCTTTTGTTCTTCTGAAGCATTTCTGTGTATTTAGCCAAAGATTTCCTCCCAATTCCTGTGTAAATGCTGAAAATTGGGGGAAAGGAAGCAATGAAGAAACATATTTCGACTTTTTCAGATGGACAGTTCTGTTAGTCTGTCACAGCAAAAATAGCAGACTCTTACAACACCTTAAGAATGGCAAGTATTATGAGCATAAATGTTCCTGGATTGCAGTCCACTTCCACCAGTTGGACGAAGTATGATCTTATTTACCACATCCATATTTGGTTGGGAGGGTGTAGCCAGTGAGGTGTCAGGGCATGGAAGTGGAATAAGTAAAACATTGCAGTCATTTAAAAATAGTAGCTGGGTGGCAGGCCAGACATATTAGCCTATGTGAGCTGATTTACACATATATTGTGATGAAGAGTCAAACCAAACAAAGAAAGGTAATGGAGAATATTTTCTAACAGAAAAAACGTGTAATCCGTATCTCTAAAGGAAATCACATCTTATATTTTTCTTAATCATTTCCTGATTTGCATAATATGCCAAATTATTTGCATAATATGCCCGGATTTGGAACACAAATACAGCAACCCCATTGCAACTGGAACCTCTTTATTCAGTTCAAGTCTCCTAAAAATATTTACGCACAAAGAGGAAGGGGAAGTTGATGGCCGTCCCTACAGCTGAATGGTTGCTAGGGTTGGTTTGTTTTTTAATTGCTGCAAGCAGAATCATTCCAAGAATTTGATTGACAACAAGGATAATAATGAGTTACACCACACACTTGGGGTATGTATGAAATTGCTCTCCTAGCACAATAAAGGCCCTATAGGTCATGAAAACTATTGACCATTTTTGCCTCATTTTGAAAAATTAGAAAGCCACAATCCCTCTCTCTCTCTCTTATTTTAGATAGATCACTGGTCCCAGAAGCCCTGAGATATGTTGAGGCAGAAGATAGACCACGCATGCAGCACTTGTGTGGGCAACGGGCCATTGTCGTGGGCCTGTCACAAATCCTGGGTAGGGCGTCTCCTTTAAATCTGCCTCTACCAAATTCCACCATGCAAGAACTGTGTTGCCTTCCAGCACCATATCTGGGGAAATAACACTTTTAGGAATATATTTGTTAAAACGTTAAAGAAATTAGAACAGAGCACTTTGAGGTCCAGAAAAATAGATTCAGCCATTAGAAGCTGATAATTAGACCAAGCGTACGCTTAACGACTTAATTAAGAATGCTTGTCTTTGTCACCATTGTAAATCAGTAATGAGCTCAGGAACAAGAAGGCTGAATATGGAAGAAATAATTCTAATCAAAATTCCAGTTCTCTCTCCCCACCCTCATCTCCCTTTTTTCCACCTTTTTAAAATTCCTGGCCCATTTCCTTTCCTGTTCACACATTTTAAGAACTATATCTTGGACATGAGTACAAATAATCACTTTTCCCCAGAGAAAAACTCACCGGATTATAGCTTATGTCTGAATCTATGAGGGTGGAGAAAGCTCTGAAGAATTCTTATCCCTGGTTACCTGGGAGTAGTCCTTCCTGTCACCAAGGGAAATTGCAACTTGCATTGCACAATTGTACTGTGTGTGCTTTGTTTTGTTCTGTTCTATTAAATAATAATCTTAGAATTGCAGAGCTGGAAGGGGCCCTGTGGATCATCGAGTCCAGCCTCTGTCAAGGAGGTCCAGTGGGGAATCGAACTTCTAACCTCTGGCTCTGCCACCAGATACCTAAACCACTGAGCTATTTAGCCGTTCAATGATAGGTCAATATAAAGAGAACAAACATACTGTAATCAGTGAAGACCATTCATGAACAACCTGTGACCACAATTTGGGAAATTTCTGGTGAAGCATCAAAAGGATTTCATCTGTTACGATGGTGGACAAAACCGATCAAACACTGTCCATGAATAAAAGAAAGAGATGCTATTTCTCAGTGAAAGTATCTGTTCTTCTTCATTTTTCCTGCTACTGTTTTCATTTTACATGCCATTTTTTCCAAGAAAGCAATAAACCGGACTCTCTGACGCCATAAAGAAATCTTTGCATTATTCAGTGTCTTGCACTGTTTGGTTATTTCCATTCTTGCTGCTGACAGTAGCAGGAAGATCAGGTTCTTGTGAAGTCCTGACTGTCTTCAAGGAAGATTGACAGAAGCAGTAACTTTCCTGTTGAGTTTTTTTTTTTTTTTTATTCCTGGCACACGTACTCTGCTCTTGGCAATCCACCAGGGAGGGAGTCCCACTGAACTCAGCTCAACACATCGAAGTCTGCAGGAAGGAAGTAAATAAGAAAAATGCCCATGTGATCCATTTGTAGAAACTTAAGCTGTGACGACATGGTCAAAGACGGCAGGATAAAGCGGGCAAACCTGAAGTATTTTTCAATGATCACATGATGAAAAGGCTAATTTGAATTGGTCTAGCTCTTCTTGCTCCCAAAGAAGGTTGTTTTTTCCCCCTCTGCTGCTGGGGGGCTTCAACGTTTTCAAAACAAAAGCATTTGAATGGACTTTTCCCCATGTGGTCATTTGGAATATGTTCTTGTAAAGACAAGTGTGTGTCTGTTGGTGGTGTTTTGGTGTTGTAGGCAGTTGGGGGCATCATGTTCAGGTCTGGGGGGTGGTTCATGCCCACACATTCTTTCCTGTTCCCCCATCATCCTCCGAATTTTAAAAAAGTTCTTACATATACGAGATTAGCGCTAGGTCACCCTATCACTGGGCCCTTATTATGATTATTATTTGCCATAAATTCCTCCTCCTCCCACAATTGATTTTGAGATTCTCTACAGGTCTAGCCTGGTGGATGTAACTTTTGTCCATGCTTCATTTGAAATAGTGAAGGAAAGTATTCCTGTTCACACCTTTCAGGGGGGCTTTTTTTTTTAAGATAGCCCCACAGGCTGTCTAAAAACAAAAAGACCCTACAAACCGACAAATTGATTTGTGGTTCATCGGATCACTGAGGGGGCAATTCGTGGTTCATGGTTTGTCAAGGTTGACGACCCATGAACTAAGATGAAGCCCCATCTCTAATTGCAACATTCAAGCATCCTTTTGAATTCAAATTCAGACAGAAATCCACGATATCTTCCTCAACTGGGTTGGGTATCCATAACATAGAAGAATCTGCTCCACATGTAAAGTCTTCAAAACCCTAGACCAAGTTGGCAAGGGCCTTAGCAGTCTAAGTGACAACCGCAGCTCCAGTCTTTTCAGCTCTCCCACTCATTCTAATTGAAATCTCTCTACCAACAACCCCACTGTTCCTTAGTCCCACCCCTTCGGGCTGAACTAATATCTCATAGGGGTTACACTAGCAGTGGGGCAGCTTCCTTTCTACACAGAAAGCTAGGGTGCTAGGCCATGAGGCCTTTCTAGCTGGGGAATTATGATTGAGGCCACCACCATCAATCCAGTGGCAATTTTTGCCTATTAAAGACTCCCCCTTCCCATCCCGAGACTCCTAAAGGTTTCCACAAGGCAGAAGGGAACTTTTGAACCTAAAAGGGGGTGGGGAGAAGGCTTTTAAATTAATGTGTTCTATATTCCAGACATTCATGGGGTCACCATAAGTCAAGGGCAACTTGATGGCACATAACAACAACAATAATTCCTGATTTGTGTTTGCAGCCTGTGTTTTTGAACACACTTTTAAGGAACAGACCTGGCGTGGATATCTGCCATGACTTTAGGACGTCCATATTTTTTTCCTGCACTAGCCACAATATATTGGTGCACAGCCTGATGAAGACTGGTATAGGACAAAAGCCAGCTTTTAAAAAAAGTGGTCTAATAAAGGTATCACCTGCCCTTGCTTTTTTTTTTTTAGGACTCACCCAATAGGTTCTTGCATTAGTCAAACAAAAGTTCTTTGATTGATCCTTGTTCTTTCAGGAGCTCATCCATAGAAAGCATCGTATAATAACTGGATAGAAATTAAATTTAAAACATTAACAGAGAACACTGGGAATATTTACAACAATAGATATCAATAGAAGAAACCTCAGAGGCAGTGAAATGTCTTAAACCTAATAAATCTCCTGATCTATATAGCCTTGTAGAACATTTATGTCATCAGTGTGTAACCTTTCTAGTTGACCATATACAGTAGTCACCAAAATCATACAATCAATTTTGCAATCAGGGAGAAATTCTGAAATAGCAGTCTTCCAATGCAGAGAATATAGACTCATACGGACAATTAAGTTTAATCAATCAGTATGCAACATTTTTCACAAAAGTCTTTGCCAAGCACCTTTGGCAGTGTAGTCTCATATTGTATTGACCTAGATCAGGCAGGCTTTGTTAAGACCTGACAAATATCAGATAGCTCCTGGAATTTTTTTAAAGACACCATCAACATTACTTACGTATCTACTCACCATGATGCCACCTCCTAAATCATTACTAGAATATATCAAAGGAAATTTAATCAATGTTTGAACTAATTATTTTACATCAATACTTGATTAATACGTAATTGAATGAATAATTGGTCTAACCAGATCGATGGCCAGAATCCAATTGGTGTTCAAGTGACGATTGTGTAACTTGGCAGAGCTAACTGAACTAATTGATGGGATGTATTTTGGTTGCATATCTGGTCATGTGCCTGATCATTCAACTGAGATGCACCCCAGGTGCAATTAGCCATGGCAAGTTACACAAATCTTACTCGAACACTAACAGGATTCCCAATTCTTAATCATTTATCTGTTTTACATCCCAATGAAATCTGTATAATTAATTGATTATGATGTTAAATTAAATGCAGTTAATTATAATGAACTGTTGGATAGCTCAGCATTTACCTGACTGTGAAGCCACAGGTTGGGAGTTTGGTTCCCTACTGTGCCTCCCTGAGAGGGTCTGGATTTGATGATCCATAAGGTCCCTTCCAGCTCTGCCGTTCTAAGATTATGGCGATGGTGGTGGCGATTATTTTTTTAATTACACAGATGGTGCACCTTTTGGAGGCAAACTGCCTCAAGTAAAGAAATGATCATCGACGTTATTTGTTGTGTGCTGAGTGGTATGACTCAATATAAAACACATGTTTATGGTGGTTTCTTAACTTGAGGTAAAATTTGCCTTTAAAAGTTACACCGTCTGAATTACACTAGCAGGACTTTGGCCATTCTTTTTTTGTTTTCCCCCACTAGCAAGCAAAGATTTGAGTGATCACGTGACTTTTCCTGTTCAAGTCCCTAATTTTCCAACCTAGAGATGCAATGGCTTCAGAGATATACGGAATAATACTATAGAATAATAGATACATAGGCTAATAATAATAATAGATAATTATCTTGGAAGTACAATGGGAGCTAAATTAGCCATGGAAAAATACTTGAGCACTTCAATTAAGAAATGTGATGGCAACTGAATCTGTTCCATCTTACCCCAAATTGAAACCTGTGCTGAACTAATTTGTGGCCTGTATTATATACCACTGGCAATGGAGATATATATCTCACATACCTTCAAAACCCTATTAGGGTCTCTATAAGTCAGATGCAACTTGACAGCACATAAAATGAGTGCTGGAGGCTATGCTCTGAACTCAGCTCATATGCATATATTATGGTTTTGCCCAGCTGTATAGCAATTTGGGGTAAGATTATTTTCAGAAATAGAAGCTATTACAAGGCAGAGAACTGCACGTACTGCAGCTCTTGATCTGCTTTCTTGCTTTACTGGGGCAAATGAATATCTCCTTCATTAAAAATGATTTTTCAAACTGTCTGGCAGCATGTCTTGAAATCTCCACACAACAGTGCAGTTATGGAAAAACTGACCAGCAACGAGAAACACAATTCACATACAGTCACAAGGTGTTTTACTACATTTGGTTTAGTTTTATTTCCTCTTCTGATAATCATATTACTGCTGGTTATTCCTCTCCAGACACACATAACATGATATGGTGAAACAACATTTGTGAGCTACAAGACTTGAATTGACAAATGTTTGCTACTGGTATCACACACACGTACACACACACACACACACACACACACACACACAGAGAGAGAGAGAGAGAGAGAGAGAGAGAGAGAGAGAGAGAGAGAGAGAGAGAGAGAGAGAAAGTCCTATGGCACCTATAAGACTAACCAACTTTTTTTTGGTGCAAGCCTATTTCAATTCTACGATCTACATGAAAGAAAAAGCAGGGCTCTTGCTCATGTGTAAACCCTATGCGTAGAACAAGATCCTTTTTTCTTTAGAGCTGTCCCTGCTTGCATAGAGAGAGCAATGAAGGAGGGTTTGGAGCTATCTGCTTCTCTCTAATCATGTCGATGAAGACGAATTAGAGAACAACTAAAAAGAGCTATAAGGTTTTCTGCCAGATACTGTACTTAATCAATTTAGGTCCCCTCATATTCGAAGTCCCAGTAAAGGTCATTCTAAGCCTTCTACCTCAAGGACCATCCTCTAATTTCTTTACCTTTATACTGCAGGGTCTATATGTATCTCCCCAATGTTTTCCTGATGTTTTGATGTGACCTCACAACCAGACTTTTCAGTAACACAGAAGCAAGCAATCAAAAACTCTGTGGTGACTGCTTTTTATAGATTGAGTCCATCTAATTCCAGTATTCAGACACCTCACGATCGCCAACCACCACCCCCACCACAATCCGGTCATCACATAATGAATGGTGCTTGACTTATACTGTTCAGCCAGGAAATAAGGACAGTAATATCCTCAGCATGTTCATCTTCATTTTCCACATGTGAATTCAAGTTTGTCTCTTCATAAAACATGGACCAAAATCCTCTTCTGTAGCTATGCAGATGGCATAACATCTGGAGGGAAATTGGCCAAAATTAAGAGATCACCATTAGTTGTATACTGAGTCACACAACTTAGTATGCAACTGATAGAGTTTATAGTGATTTCTTAATTTGGAGCAATTCACCTCCAAAAGTTATGTCCTTTGTGCTATGCCAACATAACTAGGTAAGAGAATTTGGACCACTGTGTGCAATGAAATGTATGTCAAATCTTTCTTTCACTGTATTGCTTTTTTAGATGTTCCTCACAGAGCCAGAATGAAAGAAGGATATATTTTGCTCGGTTCCCCCATGACATAATTCAGTGTGTGTATCCGCTCTTCCTTGGTGTTGCTTCTTAACCCTGAAGCTATCTGGAACCTTTCATATTTGGACCACTCACTGGGAATTGTAAATGAAACTTTGATTGTATACTGGACATTTGTATTGCTCACCTTCACTGTTCTGGGCAAGACGAAGTGTTTGTTGGTACAACTTTTCTTCTCTTCCCTTTTTGTTTCAAATTATGTAGAATTTTTTGTGAATCTGCATGCTGCCGCCATGTAATGTTGCCCATATCGTTGGATGCTTTCCACTAAGAACTCACACAGTTGGCAAGGCAAATAATTCTTAACTGTCTCTACAAACCAACTGCCAAACATCCTACGTTTCCTCTGACCTTTTCCCTTTACTCCTAAACCAGTAATTTCTCTCACACCATCTGTCCCTCTGTGTCCATCCAAAACAAACACTGAGGAGTTTTCAGATTCAGGTTTGGTCTGTTTTAGAGCAACCACATTCCAATTCGGAAACACAGCCAAACAAATCCCTCAGTAATACAGAAACAAGCAAGAAAGCAAACAAAGCAACCAACCAACTTGAGCTGACCAAATTTCCCAAACTAACTGCAGATATATTTGGGTGGCCCTTCATATTTCTGACCTCACAACAATTCTGTCACAAATTTCGCAGTTATAGTAAAGTTCCTTCTAAATCTGTCAGAATCACCCGGATTTATATAGTAAACAGCCCAGAGTGGCCATCGGTCAGATGGGCAGTATAGAAATCAAATCAAATCCATCCATCCATCCATCCATCCATCCATCCATCCATCCATCCATCCATCCATCCATCCATCCATCCATCCATACTTGTGATTTATCTCTTCCAACTGAAATAACACTTGCAACTAGGTAAGAGCCATATACTTGTCTCCTGTTCATTAACAAAAACAAGTGTGCTTATTACGGTAGAGACCTCCATCTGTTTTGGCTCCTGCAGAGCTGTTTTGGCTCCTGGGGTGGGTTCTGATGTCATTTTTCAGCCCATCAGAGCCACAGATTGTCGAAGTTTTGCATAATGCAAAAAATAAAAAATAAAGGAAGTAGATGGAAGTCCACTCCCAGTTTGAAATTAGGTGTCCAGGGCATGTTAAATGATTCAGATATGCATCATACTTATTTAGAAGATGAGTTGCCATTCCTGGAGCCTTCCAGCAGCTGGAATTCACCATCTCTCTCTCTATTTGATTTGGTTGGGAAATCAGGGATCCAGGGGAGTGTAAAGGGCTGCAATGACAGCCTTAGGTGTGTCCACTCTCATAGAGTATGATCACTGAGTCAGATTGCTATTGTGGATGGACTGCGCAGTTACATGCCTCCCAAATTTGAATCAAACCCACTCTTCCAGGTTAAACTTATTTTTTCAGTAAGCCACTGGCTATAAACTGTATAGACCTTTAGTCATGGAACTGCAAAGCAAATGAGGAAGGTGGGGGTCAACCTTCTTCATAATTTCTGACTATGGGTCAATGACATAATAAATAGAACAGCTTTATTTCAGAAAGGGGAACAACTTGCACCAGTTTCAAGTTCCTATTCCTGCATGGAGTAGTCCTCCACAGCCTGGCTTTCTCCAGGAACCATGAGTTCTAAACAAAAGGCTACACAATTAAAAGAAGGATACGTTGAGCTGTCCTTCCAAATAGAATCACCATTTGCCGTTTTTGTTGCCTAGATCGGTATTGCCATGCAAGCAAATTTTGGAAGGAGCTGTCAGAGGATGCTGCTGCCATCTAATGGCTCAACATATTTGCAACACACTCAACATATCATAATTTATTTGTTTTGACTAAGCAGGTATTTGGTTCTTCAGAATAACTTTCAATAAAGCCCAGGAGCACAGATGAAAGTTGGCATTTCTAGACCTCAGGGTGGGTTGTCAGCAGAAGGATTTTGTTGTACTGTCTGTGCTACCATTTTTGTTCTTGCTCTTAATGAATGTGAATAACACTAATAACTAATTTGTATAATGGATGAGGTAAGTGAAAACAACGTCCAGGTTGGGGGTCACAGGTTTTTATGTTTAATGGCTTTAGTCAGATTTGATTGAAGGTGGGCATCCTGCAGAGGTCTGAGAGCCTCGACCTCGCAGCCTGCATCCACTACTGCATCCCACCTGTCCCCCAAATGCACTTTTTAAAATAAAACAATTAAATAACAATAATCTGAACACCTGTGACACCCTCTGGTGGTCAAATGTTTTAATTTACAAACAAATTTGGGGGCATGGTGACGTGGAGACAAAAGGAGATTTTTTTTTAAACACACAACTGGGAGCTGAGGGGATCCAAGCATGTTGGAGGCGGCATTTTGGGGCTGGCTCCATTACCCAGCTATGATTCTATACATTCTCAGCCTCTAATTGCTTTACAGAAAACATGGCTGCAGGCATAGAAATGAAGGCACCATGGCCACCCATTCTGTTAGGAATCAACCAGTTCCCATAGTGTCCTGCCAACACTCCAACATCCAATGTCTTTTTATCAATCCCTGCATTGCTCCGTTCAGGCCTCATCCTCCTCAGCAGGAACACATTAACATGATTTCCTAAACATTCAGTACACTTTGAAGAGTTTGTTATGTCATGTGCAGAGCACCGACTCTGTTTAATTAGATACTGATGGAATACATGGCAACTGTTATACAAACAGTATATATGCGATGCTTCCCACACCAATACACACAACTCTGTTTTCAGATAACAACCAAGCCCAGATCTTGTATTCACTGATGTTGTCAACGACCTGTTTGGACAGTAAGTTCCTTGGAAGAATTAACAGAATGGAAGAATCACAATCATCCTTATCGTCATCATGTACCGTCAAGTCCATTCTGACTTATGGCAACCATTTGTCAGGGTTCTCCAGGTAATCAGAAGTGGTTTACCATTCTCTTCTTCTGGGGCCACCTTGGGACTGAGCAGTTTGCCCAGGTCCACACAGGCTGGCTCTACTTGCAGGAAGCACAGTGGGCAATCAAAATTAAGAGGTATTAAATAGAATGGTTGCCTAAAGCAAGCAAGCAAGTACCCTCCCCCGATATTTTTCTATTATTTTAGTAGGAAAATACTCTCAACAAGCAGTGGAGTCTTTAGTTCTAACCCATCACTAGTCATATTACATTCCAGCTGAAAAAAGAGTGGTTCAATAAAATAAATCAATGCTTTAAATTTTATCTTTGCCTCTTCTTTAGGTAGCAGGAAAGCAGCTGCCTTAACTTTAATCCAGTCCCTATTTCCAAGCTGAGGAAGTACCTTATACAGTGGGTATTGTACTTACAAAAAGATCATGTACATGAAGTTCTACAAATTTAGAGGAACAGTCTGTAAAGGGTCATTCTTCTGATTCCTGCTATAGCATCAGATTGAAAAAGTGATGGGTGGGAAATAGGTTCCCAACAGATGTGTACCCAATTCAGATACTCAGGATTCAAATAGCAACCCAAGTTCCAGCTGCATTTGAAAACACATGTATGACGTACACCTGAGAAATGTATATGAATATGCAAGGAATGTAGATGTGTATTCCTATCAGGGGGAAAACGCACCCAAAAATATTTACATTTGTAAACTGCACACAAAATGTGTCCATTTTGTAAAGTACTCAGTAGAAATATGTTTGCTTTTCTACATGCGAAAGTAAAAATGCAGCCTAATCTAAACCAAGGTAAGACACAGCATTGAGGTGAAAATCAGAGAACTGACAGGCTTGTGTTATGACAGCTTCATCCATTTCCTAGTTCAATTTCAGTTTTGAGTCTTTACCTTTCTGGAACAGACTACAGGTTCATCGATAGCTCCGTGGTTTAGGTCTCTGAGCACAGGTTGAGGGAGTTCAATTCCCCACTGTGCCTTCGTTGACAGAGGCTGGATTCGATGAGCCATAGGGTCCCTTCCAGTTCTGCAGTTCAAAGGTGGTGGTGGTGGTGGTTATTTTGTTTGTTACCACACTTGAAATACTGGGGACCTCTGGGTTAGACTATACAGGGGAGAAATAAAACAAGATAATTTCATGAAAACATGGCACCCTCTGTTGGTCTCTGGTGCTGAATCAAAACTATAGAAGGCAAAAGTGCGAAATGGGCTGGAATACTGATCACGTTAAATTGTGTAAGGTAAATATAAAATATGGATAATGAGCCATGGAAAGATTGTGGTAATTAAAGAGATAATGTTAGTATTGTACATGCAGCACATGAATGTATATGATTATATAAATAAAATTACTGTGATTGTATTATAATTTATATGGTTCTATTACGTCATTTTTAATAGTTTGTCAATAAAATAAAAATATTTTTTAAAGAAGTCAGGGATAAAGTTGTCCGTGGTTATCTTAGGGCACCCTCCACAAGTGCCTGATTTTGAAGGACCATTATGCACGCGCACGCACACACACACACACACGCGCGCGCGCACACGGAGCCTGGCATTTGGCCGCTGGGAAGTCCCTCCCAGGCCTCAGGTATCAGCCCAAGAACTATCACCTACCCCCCTTTTAAAAAAAATCAAGAATGTGGAGCGAGACCCTTACTCATCTCTCCCACCCTCTGTGATTTGTGCTAGCAAGGATATACCTCCAGCTTGGCCATTGCAGCTTTCCAAATTGGGTAGAATTGCTCTGTTAATATGGGAGGGACAGACCCCATGAACATTGGTTTTTAAATGCAGGATTTTGAAAACAGAGGGAGCAAAGAGTCATTGCTGATAGTTCACATGTTTTAAGGAACTGGAAGCACTCAGGATCAGGAACTACAAAACAAGCATTGGAGAAAGATGAGGCTCTACCAGCTGCCTCATGAGCCAGGGACACTAACTCTTCACATCATAGGAACCAACAGTATTTTGTCAGTCCATGCTAGGTAAGCTGGCACTAAAATTGCATTCAAGGCCTTTCCTTTCCTGGCTGGTAACAACGGTCAGAGCAGGACTGGCCAAGTGAGTAAGGTAGGTGGTGAGTATCTCACAAGGCAGAGTTCCAGCCAACCTAATAGAGTCAGTAAGAAGATCTTTACTGAAATAGTCCACACTGAATCTCACTATGCCTCCATTAATATGGCAATACAGTTCTTGAGCAAGGTAGTGGATTCCATGGCGACTTTTCGACTCCAGAAGTTCCTGGGTGAGATAGAATATCTCTGGATCCATTTCAGTCTGGTTCTAGGCCTGGTTTATGGTCTGGCCCGTCTGTCATTTCTGAAACATGTTATGTGAATTCCCAGAGATTTATTTTTCTCTCCACTTCTTTCCCTTCCATTTGGGGGTAAAAAATAAATGAATGGATGAATATTTCCAGTTTTTGCACCCTGCGAGGAAATTCTAATAATGATTGGTGTTGGTTGCTAACGTATCTGTTTCAAACAACCAAATGGAATGCCAGAACCTAAGATTATAATTGTAGGAAGAAAATCAGCGGTGAGAACAACTGTTAGATCCCTATGCAAATATTCCTATAAATAAAATATGAAAAATAAGGAAATTACTTTTTTTCACGTTTTATATATATATATTTATTTATTACTTTCAAAGCAGTTGCTTTGATATCCAAGGCCTCCTGTTATGTTTGCTTCACAAAGTCCTGCTGCACGATTCCATCATGCTCTGGAGATGCTGTCAGATACATGGCACATTGCTACCTGCTTGTGTGAGAGGGGGCCATCAGTGAAATGAGAGGGAACTGAAATGTAAAACCCAGAAGCGTTGGCCATTCCCTTCACTGTGGTCATTAACAAAAAGTAGTTGGGTGGTAAGACAACCATTCTAGCATGGGCAAGCTCATTCACACATGTATTGCGGTGAAATGCCAACTAGAAAAAAATTAAACCAGAATGTCTAGTCTGATAAAATATTTTATCTGTACCTTTGAAAAAAATTACACCTGGTTTTCACCCTGGAACCATTGTTGTTGCTTTAATCTCACCCACCCTCCACCCGTTGTTGTTTTTCCTTTTAATAAAGAAAGTACAGGAGAGATATAGAGAAAGTGTGTGGAGGTTCTGACAGAATCTCCAGTACCATAACTTCCAGGGGAGTAGCCATGTTTGTTGCAGCAAAAACAATTTTAAAAGGTCTTCGTATCTGAAGCAGGCTGCCGTCTTTTGGAAGCTTACTACAAATAAAATTTAGACTTCAAGGGGCATCAAGACTCTTATTCTTTATGCTACACTTGTCTGACAGGACGCACTGAATATTCAAAACGTGGTTCGTGTCTTCATGGATTTTAAAAAAAAAGGACTTGGAGAAGAAAAACAAGGCAAAAATGCAGAAGAGAATGAAAAGAAGCACACTTGTTACAATCTGAAGCTGTGCTAACTTTAGGCTATTGTTATGTGCATGTGACAAACACCCAAACAATGAGCAGGACACAGGGAAATGCATACAGAGGCAACAGACACTGGAGCATGCGGTGTGGTTGTCCCTGGGCTCTTATTATATGTTAACCCTACCCTACCACAGTAGAATGGCTTGCACCCAGAGTGGGAGATCTCAAGGGAGTGAGAGACAAATTTTGTTCCCAGCGCCCACCACTAGCCAAATCAGGCCAAAGGGGGCAGTTTGGGGTATTTTTACCCCCAATACCCAGACTTTCTTGGTGTATGTGGAGGCCTTGGGAACACCACCAACCCAAAGTGAAAACCACTGCTCCTAGAGTCTTCCAGGGGCATAAACAGGTGATCAGCAGTTGTGCTCTATATAACAACAGGATGACAGAAAATCTGAATCTCAGTCAAGGGAAGAGTTTGTATTTCTTACTTTCATTTCTGCATGCAGAGGATATAGCACGACTCTGTCTTCCAGCCTTCAGAACCATTCTGAGGGGGAAGAGGAAAGAGTTAAGTGATGGGATCAATGTAATCATTGTATATTGCTTGTTGACTATTGCTTTCCATGCATTATTGCTAAGGTGAGTTGGAGAGGCTGGGAACATCTTGTTACAACAACATCATTAACTGTGAAGTGTTTGATTTTTAAAGATTTAGTTATAATAAAGAGCTTGACTTGGGGCAGCCTCCAAACGGTGGTGGTCCAGGACCACTTTCGTTAGTGAAGAACCTGCCTTGTTTTAAGCCAAAAGGGGACATGAGACAAAGAGCATCTTTGTGACTAGCACTGAGAGACTGCAGAGGGGATGACAAGGCAACCTGATTTGGGGGAGATCCTCCCTGGCAACAGGTGGTCAGCCACCTTTTCTTTCCAGACTGGCAAATATGGAGGAAAATGGATTACATTTTTGTGGCCATGAGCGATCCATGAAACATCTTGACCCTTTTCTACTGACATTCAAGCTCTGGAAAACTGTCTGAAACTGGTAGATGCATGTGGATTTGCTGCATCCTTCCTGGACCAAAAGTTCATCTAGTCTGGTATTCAGCTCTCGGGGGCAACCAGCCTGCTTCCTTTGTGAATGGAAAGCTGGGATTGGCAAAGCTCTAAAACACACAGGGGCAAATACACTCTTCTATAATCCACAGGGGTGAAAGATAAACTGATAGGTATCCAAGGGCAAATAAAGTATGGAAAAAACAGAATCCAAAGATATTTACTTGGTCCAAGAATTTATTTTAATAACAGAATTGAGTGGTCCTTTCACACAAATCCACACTTGGTTGCACCTGTTGAAGCAGCCATAGAGTTTAACTTAAATCCAGAACTTGGAAGTAAATAAATCTTAGAACTGCAGAGCTGGAAGGGACCCTATAGATGATCGAGTCCGGTGCCTGGCATGGAGGCACAGTGGAGAATTGAACTCCCCACCTCTGGCTCTGCCTGAACCACTGAGCTATCCAGCAGTTCTAACTTGATAGTTTCTAAGGAGTTACGTGTAATTCATTCCTTTTGGCACAAGTGATGGCTCCAAATTCTGTTGCTTAGTATAGTGAGCCATACTAGAGTAGGCTTTGTACCAGTGGGGATTTGACATTTTCTCTTCAAGAAAACATTAAGAGAATAGATGTAAGGAAAAAGGGCAGTGTCGTCAACAACCTTCCCAATTATCAGTCTAAATTCAAGGAAGGTCCGCATAGGCCAGAATAGGAAAAACACAGTCTAGCAAATCAAGGAGATCCCTCTCTGTGTAACTATTTCCATGACAGATGTGAATAAGCTACACAAGAATTGTTCACCAAAATCTTTTATTTTATTTTATTTGTTTTTAAACGTTCTACAGCTCTGGCAAGGATTGTTGGATTAGTTTGAAATCTGGCAGATTTGTAGATTTCCTCAATTAGATTATGGAAGCCAAGCATGACAACTGTGAGGCTTGTAATCATTGAAGCCATGTGTGTGAGATTTGCTTTGAGGGTCTCCCTGTGCCCTCTTGGTAAAGTCTTAAATAAAACTTGGACGTTTTCTAGAGAGTACAGTTTTATGCAATTCCCACAGACAATGCCAGGAGTTGTTTCTTCCTGGAGTAGCAGCAGTAGTTTTATGATCGATCGCTGACATCTAAAAGAAATCAATTTACACAGAATTTCTTTTCCTTTCCAAACTATATATACTGTTTGCTCATCAAGAAGCTGAAGGATGCAACACCACCATAAGGGTTATACAATTCTGTCACAGATTCTTCAAGGTGAAGAAATGCCCTTCAATAGACAAAGGGATTCTGGACTAGAGATAGGCACAAATTTAAAAAAATGAATCACCACATTTGTTCAAAAATCACTAATTTGTCAATTTGCATTTGTACGAATCAATGCCCCAAGAAATAACAAATCAATGAATTTTTAGCGATTTTTAATTCATTGATTCATTTGACTATAAAATGGCCCCCAGGTGACCCAGAGACACCAGATTTGCAGGAAAACTTCCACTGACTCTCCTCTACAATCCCTCCATGTTTAGTGAAGATTGGCTTTCAGATGTCCTTGACAAATCACAGATCAAAACAAATCACCATGTTTTTGATTCATATTGGCAAGGAAGGTTGGAAAGAGAGCTATAACCCCATCAAGATGAACATGAATGACTATAGATCAGAATCCAGATCAGGTAGAACTGCCAATCATGTGGCGTTCTGTAGTCACATGATTGCAGGTACATTTCAGAACTTTCCCATGAACACCAGAAGGCCAGAAATCAAGGCAGGAACATGGATGCCTGCTCCCTCTCCTGACATACAAAGTAAAATCTTGAGTAGAGTTTAATTCTACTTATTTCAGAACAAATAAGGAATCTGTGTACACACAATATATACTTGTTGAACATGATGTGTGATTAACTGTACCAGCATGTACAGATCAGCAGTCCATGTATGCATGTACACAGATGATACCTGTGTTGATTTTAATATATAAACACCCCTGAAAAGAGTCCACTTGGGAGAGGGTAACCAATTGCACAGTTAAGTGGTAAATAACAATTTATCCTAATTTTCCTTCCCATGTTCAGGAGGAAGAATTCATAAGAGTAAGTGAGAGAATTAGATGATAGTTCCATCTCATATTTTAAATTTTAAAACTTGACATGGTGTATATGGCCCATGGGCTATTAAACCTAAATAAACTTGAAACTTGACAATTCCTTCTTTAATTGACTCTCTGTGCTATGGTGCTCAACGGGAGACAACAGGTAAGCAGACAGGCAGAAGTCTGCCCAAATGTTTTCTCTAGGCGGCAGGCTCCTTGTTGTGATGCCCACAGAGTGTGAACAACAAGTCCATAGTAGAAGTTACTGTCTTTTCTTGCAGATTGCAAGTGATGGCCCAGGACACTTTTCTGGAGAATACACCAGCGTCTTTCTGCCTGCTGGGGCCATTTCTTGTCTTCTCTCTTTCTTCAGAAGTGGCAAAGTTCAGAGGAGGTGCCACTATGCGTGGGCGGGGGTCTTCCTCACCAGATGTCCTTTCCTCTCTCCGTTTCTAAGTTTTGCTGAAGAGGCAGAGGAAAGAAAAAGAGCAAATAGTACAATGCTGGTTTGAGGAAGTGGAAACATTCAGGATCAGAAGCTACAAAACAAGCATTGAAGAAAGACGGGGTTTCGCCAACTGCCTCACGAGCCAGGAATACTAACTCTGCTATTTATTATAACAGTGCTTGTCTTGTTTTAGTTATCTTTTTTCCTTCAAGATAAAAATGGCAGTGTTAAGCACTCTTTTCCAGATATATGTTTAATACCACGTTTAGTTAGGTTCTCTGCAAATCACAGCCCAAAGCTCTTCACTTTTCTTTGGACAGAAGATAATAAACCCATCTAAACCCTTACATCCTCAGTTTCTTTAACTCACTTCTATTGTTTCAATCACCTGCACTTCAACCATATTTTGAAGTATAGGAAAAAATTGACTTTCAAAAAATTATTGCACTT
The DNA here is from genome assembly GCA_037013535.1 of Intellagama lesueurii. Lineage (NCBI taxonomy): Eukaryota > Metazoa > Chordata > Lepidosauria > Squamata > Agamidae > Intellagama > Intellagama lesueurii. Next base: position 126,796,890 of record JBAJHW010000002.1, on the reverse strand, counting down.
AGGCATCATTACAACCAAATAACATCTTAAGGCAGCCTATTTTATTGCTAATCAGTATTTTTCTTCTATCTCCTATGCAAGTATTTTATCTCAAACCCTATATTTGCCTAGTAAATGTTCTTTATGTTGAAAGCAAAGTATCCTACTTTCCAAAATACATGGTCACATTAATACTTAAAATGATGTTTACATTCATAAGCATGCTGAATAATTAAAAAATGTGGATCTCGCTGACTTAGCAGCAATAATTTCACGTGTAACTTTTATTAGGTGCACTTTCATTCTTTATTTTGTGTGTGGCGACAATTATGAACAATAAAATTTCGAAAGAAAACAAGTCAGGAAGATGCCAGAATTCATCTTCTGCTAAGGCAAATTCAATATTGCAATTTACAAATTACAAACTGGAGAAAAGCTAGAGAAAAAAGACCTGCAAATTGAAGCTAAAAGGGAGTTGGGATTCGGCTACATTTTACTACGACAACGATTACTACTACACAGCATTTCTGATGCTTATGGGGGATATTACACCTAAAATTTAGGAATCGGGTGAGATGAAATTTAAGGGTGAGATGACATGTTTGCAAAGTCATTGATTTCTGGATTTCAGGAAACAAATTAGCAGCTATTATATAAAATTGGTAAGCAACATTTTTGGATAAACTTCAGTTGCTGAAATTAATATGAGGAGGATGTCCTGATCTTGCTTCCATATTCTTTTAATTTCTTGCCTTAATATTTGGTAGTTTGCTTTTTTTTCTTTACCTTTCCTTTTTTCTTTCTTTTCTTTTCTTCTTTTTTGTATTTCATATACTTTTGAGGTTGCTTGCTTCTTGATTTATTTCTTGTTGACCCAGAAGTATAATATCTGGCTTAATAAAATCAACTGTTTTATCCATGGTGATTTGCTTGTGCCAGTACAGTACTGTTGTTTCATTTTCTAAAACTGGAGATGGTTAGAATTTATAATATGGATGAAAAGATGCAAGTAATCCATATGATTTAGCCAACTGTTGAAACATGATATTTGCAACTTGGTTATAAGGCAGTGATGCTACTTTAGGGCATCCAGCTATGATATGATGAATTTTTTCTTTGGATTCATGACAGGCCCTCCATAAATCACTTACACTTTGCTTCATAATTATTTCCTGACAGTGTGTAGCGCAAATAACTTGGTCATGGATTGCACATATGAATCTCTCAATTTCAGCCTGAAGACGGTCTAATTTAAGCCACAGGTTCAATTGTTGCTTACCAACATTGACATCCAGGAAGTAACTAGAGTGCTGTCCATGTACAGTGGACCCTCGACTTACGGAATTAATCCGTATTGGAACGGTGGCTGCAGGTCGAAAAGTCTGTAGGTCGAGGCTCCATTGACCTACAATGCATTGAAAACCGATTAATCCGTAACCGGCCATTTTTGGTCCATTTTGTTTGATTTTCCGGTCTGTAGGTCGATTCTCCGGCCACAAGTCGAACCTAAATTTTGCGGCCAGAGAAGTCTGTAACTCGAAAAGTCTGTAGGTCGAGCCGTCTGTAAGTCGAGGGTCCACTGTAATGGTTTCTCAAGCCACACATCCCAGTAGTGTGGGTTTTTCATTAACTTAGGTTGCTTCTCACTTGCAAGTTGTAATATCGTTAGTCCTTTATCATTTTCTATTATCATCTGACAAAGTGAGACTCTGTTCACATTGAAGTAGTTTGACCCATACAGAGATTCTTGGAAGTCAAAAAGCCATGCTGTGTGACAAATGATGCTCCATGCATGCCTTTGGATGATGGGATCTATATCGTGGCAGTAAGACTTGGATTCTCCTTTGAAATAATCAAGAACACTGAACTTTCAGTTCACAGAAATGTTCTTACAACCATTTTCAGGGGAGGGGATAATTGCACCCAAAAACTGTGGGATGGGGCGAGAAATCTCTGAAGTTTAGGGTGTGTATGAAAATAGTTGAGGGTGTGCATGTGTGCATCCTTTATCTTGCAACCTATGTGCTTTACTCCTGTACAGTACTTTGCAATCTCCCCATTTTCTGAAATTCCCCTACAAGTCCTAACCTGATGGTCTGTTTGTTCCTTTGGGGCGTTCTGATGCTGTGATCCTGCTAGGTTACTAAAATCTGAATGAGGTTTTGTTCTTTGTTGTGGTTAAAATAACTTCATAATAATTTTTAAAAGCAATAACAACTCTTGCTGATCTTTCAGGCATTCTGTAGGCAGTAGTAGATGTGTGCCTCAAGGGAAGAAGCCACAAACGGTCCTCTAAGAAGACTTAGCAGCCAGGAAGGCTAAAGATTACAGGACAATGGGTCCTAATGTGGAAAATAAAGAGCACATACCTTGTTTCCATGACTGAAGTAAAGTAAGCCATTTTTGGAGAGTCATGTCTCCAAAAATCTCCGAAATCAATCACTCCATGCTCCATCCACCAATTTTCTGTGCTTTAGTTTGCCTCACATTCTTTAGTGGTGGGAGGTGGTATGAGTACTTCAGGGAATATTGCAAGTCACTAGCAGCAATTGCTGAAATGCAATGCCTAGGCAGTACTCCCACCTCCCAATATTACATAAGTGCTGCCAGATTTCCACCAAGTTAAGGGATACTGAAGGCTCAATAGTAGAATATATTATCTGATCTACATAGAATAAAGAGAAGATGGAAAGATATGCTAAATAGCTACAGTACATAGAAGAGATGCAAGGATAACAGATTCCTTTTAAAAAGAAAGCTATGATGAAGAACTTTTAATTTTAGAAAGTGAAATGAAATCCATCCTCAAAGCACTTGGAAGAAATAACTCATGAAAAGTAGATGGGACACTAACAGAACTATTTCAAGCTACAGAGACTAACTCTATCAAAATTGTATGTCAGCAAATATGGAAAACAAAACAATGACCCACAGACAGGAAATGTTCAATATCTATTCCAATCCTTAAGAATGGAGAGGCCAAAGAATGCATTGTAAATATATATTGACTACTGAAGCTTAATCAAGAATTTCAGAGGGATATCAGTCTGTTCTTTAGAGATTACAGCAAAATCTTTAATTGTGTAGGCCATATAAATTTACAGATTGTTCTAAAAGAAATTGTGTGCTACAACATTTGATTGCCCCGATGCATACATAACATATAAGCTACTGTTAGGATAGAATATGGAGAGACAGAATGGTTCCCTATAGGCAAAGGAGCCAGACAAGCGTGGATTTTATCTCCCTATCTGAATGCAGAACATATCGTAAAGCAAGGTGGATTAGATGCAGATAAAAGAGAAGTGAAAATGGTAGAAGAAATATCAATAATTTAACAAATGCAAGTGGCACAGTATTACTGGCAGAAAGCATCAATAACTTGAAATGACTGCAGATGAAGGTGAAAGAAAAAATATAAAAGTAGTACTGCAGTTGAACATTAAGACAACTAAAATCCTGACTGCAGAAGAACTGTGTAACTTTAATGTTGACAATGAAGAAACTTAAATTATTAAAAATTTTGTATACCTTGGTTGAATTATCAGTCAAGATGAGGACTGCAGCCAAAAAATCAGAAGAAGATTGAGACCCAGAAGGGCAGGTTCAAGGGAATTAGAAAATATTGTTTACTGGGAGGATGTTTTGCTGGAGACCAAGGCCAAGATCAAGATCTATTTCATTCCTGATTACTATGTACGGAAGTGAAAGCCAGACAATGAACAGAAAAAAACCCTAATTTGTTTGAAAAAGGGTGTTGGAGGAGAGCGTACAGATATCATGGAGCACTAGAGAGTTAAATCTGTGGGTTCTAGATCAAGTCAAGAGGGAAGTCTATCTAGAAGCAGAAATGATTAAAAAATCATACTTTAGGTACATCACAAGAACATAAAACTCACTGGAAAAGATAATAACATTGGGAAAAGTTGAAGGCAGCAGGGAGGAGAAGCAAATATGAGATGAATAACGTAGTAAAGGGAACCACAGCCCTTCGTTTATAAGACCTGAGAAGAGCTGTTAATGACAGAACCTTCTGTAGGTCACTCATTTATAGGGTTGCTATAAGTCAGAAGTAATTTGATGGCACATAAAAATAACAAGTGCCAGAACCACTAGCCATTGCACTATGTACCCTCGACTGCTTATTTTGCCATCCATTTGTTATTCTTTTTGTTTTTCTTCTTTGTGGCACATCTATTGCATTCTAAAAGGTTGGCTCCATTCAGACATTCAAACAACTTATCTGCTATAAGGCATGTGCACAGCAAAATTATTCATATTTCTTTCATTTCAGATTCTTTCAGAAGGTGCTTCTTTCATTTTTCATAAAAAGTTTTGCATACTGGTCCTTTTGTTTTATACAAAAGGGAAAAATCCTCTTTCAGGTCTTTCATTTCATGCTTCCCCTTTTGTGTTTTCTGGCACTCCAAATGCCCCAAGGAACCCTTAAAACATGTTTTAAAAAGAATGTAGAGTCAAGGCAACAGAGAATCATTTGACTCCACAAGCAGGCAACAGTACATGGGAGAGCAAAATCATCATCAGACCTGTGCAAAATCCCTCACTCACACACCAACCAATTCCAGCAGTAGTAAAGCACAATAAAGTAGAAAATAGAAAACAACAGTATAACTTCTGTGCCACCCACTCAGTGCAACAGAGGTCCCCTGGTGCTGGGCAGTACAAGAGGGGAAAAAGGGAAAGAAGCAATATGATTACCTGGCACAGAGGGATACCCACTCACCAAAGCAATACCAGCAACAGTAAGAGAAAAATGCCCACACAAGCCAATGGGACACTAGCAGAGTCACAAAGTCCACCCCCATCCCACCCTACCCACAGAAGCAATTAACACAGTCCCCCTCCATAATATACATCTTTAACAAAATAAACACACAGTAAATTAACAAAATGCCAATTTTTTTAAAAAAATAATCAAACAGGGAAAGTACTCCACAGCCAGGAAAAAATTAGCAGATTAAAACATTCACACACAGCCCCCACTCCCAAAAACCAAGGAAAGCAAGCAAATACAAAAAGGTTAAAAAAATACAATCAAAGTTGTCCCCAAACCAAATCTAGTAGAATATAGGGAGATTGCTCTCCCCCATACCAGTTGATGCTTTTCCCCCCAGCAGGCCACCGCACACAGACAAGATAGGCAGTAGCAAAAATAATTCAAAGAAATGGGGGAGAGGGAAGAATCCCACCAAAAATTAAGAGAAAAAAACCAGAAGGAAAAAAGTCCAAGATGCAGGCAGATGATGCAATCCAAGATGGAGAGTATCAGAAGCTCAGCCTACAGTAATCCCACCTGCAAGGAATAACAGCAGCAACAAGACCACTTCTCATGTGCTTTCAGGCCTTCTACACATTCAAAATTCCCACCTCCCTGTTTTAGACATTCTGACTGGCTGTTGACAATCTCTTGTGCCAACATTATTGAATGAAAAATTTATTGGGTAATTTGACAGATAAAAGGGGTGAAGGAAGCATTACACCAAAACGAGGAACATGAAAGAACACACAAAAAGTGAAACTTTTGTGTATCCTTCTTTTATAAATGCAAATATGTGTATTTTAGAGATTCTCTTTCTGCTATCAATAAAATAACATGAAACATACAAAACAGAATCCTTTTAATGTTTTTGGTCTTCTATTAAAACACAAAAGCCCATTTCTATATGAGCAGACTGTAATAAGCAAGGATTTTTGCAAGTCTTTTCTAAAATGCAGATTTTAAAGAAACTTTTGTCCTAGTTTTTTCCAATGGAACATGGTTTACAGTATTTTTCTAAAAGACAGGGAGACTAGAAACAGTAATAGCACAGGAATAAATTAAAGCACAATAAAATACACACTCACACCAGAAAAGAAAAGAAAACCACCAGTTCACAGAGAGGAGCAAAATAGGTCAGCAATAACAACTCACTCCTTTGACAAGTCAAAAGCATATTGAAACATAGTTTCGATTAATGGCCCATTTCTGTGTTGAGTTTGCCTAGCACTAACAAATATAAATACTTAAACCCTCCAGGAAAATAGAGTTTCAAGAAAATGCTGCAAAGAATAGGGAGGGTTTGGAAGCAAGGATTGTAACTGTATTACCTTGTATGTAATGGAAAATGAGAGGCTGCAGATAGCATTACTGAGTCATGTGGTAGATGAAGAATCAAGACAGCTTTTAAATTATTTTTTCTTTGATGGTGGTACAAAGAACAGACTTTCGATTTTTGCAGATGTTTTAAATTAGCTCATGTTTGGGTAACAGATAAAGCAGGATAAGCCTTAAAACACGGCCCCAAGTTCTTCCAAGAACAAATGAGAAAAAGTTTAATTTAGTGGCTTCCTCCCAAGATTACGGTCAAATGTAGGGAAGTTCACCTGGTCTGGACTTGTTTCGGGGAGTTCTCTGCTGGACTTAGAGATAAAGATAATTCTCCACTACAGTACGTGATCCGTCTACACATCTGAGGACTTTATGTTGCTGAAACCAGATGTTGGGGTTGCCACCATGGAATGCCATGCTTGTGAGTCTCTCCAAGGTATGTAACTGACTGCAATGCAGAATGTGATATAGGTGGACCTTAATCATATTCAGCAAGGCAGGTCTTGTGTATTTATAGAGTGACAAATCATATGCATGGTACTGTTAACCAGATTTTATGGAGAAGGAGCGCTTACGAATGATAAATACAAATGAAAGGTCAAAAACCCATTAGCTAATTGTAGGGAAGATGAAGTCAAGCGGGCCATTTCTATTTCTTAATCCTTCTGAGCATTCCTATATTGATTTTTAAACAATACATTCCAACTTCTAATGTCCTTGTCAGCATGTTTTCAGCCCCAGATTGAAATGATGATTATTACACTAAAATACATTCAGTGACATTTTAAAGACAGGTTCCAGTGATTTATCAAACAATTAAAGAATTATCCATTTTTACATTATATTAATTCAATCCTATTGTTTGCAACCCCTTCACGGATTGCTGCCTTGTCGTGGCGAAGGGGCTTGAGTAATTCAGAGAAGCTATGGGCTATGCCGTGCAGGGACACCCAAGACGGACAGGTCATAGTGGAGAGTTCTGACTAAACGCGATCCACCTGGAGCAGGAACTGGCAAGCCACTCCAGTATCTTTGCCAAGAAAACCCCATGAACAGAAACAAAAGGCTAAAAGATATGACGCTGGAAGATGAGCCCCTCAGGTCGGAAGGCGTCCAACATGCTACTGAGGATGAGCGGAGGACAAGTACAAGTAGCTCCAGAGCTAATGAAGTGGTTGGGCCAAAGCCAAAAGGACGCTCAGCTGCGGATGCGCCTGGAAGTGAAAGGAAAGTCCAATGTTGCAAAGAAAAATACTGCTTAGGAACCTGGAATGTAAGATCTATGAACCTTGGTAAGCTGGATGTGGTCAAACAGGAGATGGCAAGAATAAACATTGACATCCAGGGCGTCAGTGAACTAAAATGGACGGGAATGGGCAAATTCAATTCAGACGATTATCATATCTACTATTGTGGGCAAGAATCCCGTAGAAGAAATGGAGTAGCCCTCATAGTCAACAAAAGAGTGGGAAAAGCTGTACTGGGATACAATCTGAAAAATGACAGAATGAGTTCAATACGAATCCAAGGCAGACCTATCAATATTTATTTATTTATTTAATTTATATCCCACCCATTTAGACCGAAGTCTACTCTGGGTGGCTAACAACAATATTAAAATAAAATAAAACAACAATATTAATACACTAGAGGATGGCGAAATAAGTTAGGTATCGACAGGAGGGAAGGCCTGTCTGAAGAGCCAGGTCTTAAGTTGGCTCTTAAAACATCTTAACATCACAGTAATCCAGGTTTATGCACCAACCACCGATGCTGAAGAGGCTGAAATTGACCAATTCTATGAAGACTTACCAACATGAATTTGACCAAACTCTGGGAGGCAGTGGAAGACAGGAGGGCCTGGCGTACTTTGGTCCATGGGGTCACAAAGAGTCAGACACGACTTAACGACTAAACAACAACAATATGAAGACTTACAACACCTTCTAGAACTGACACCAAAGAAAGATGTTGTTCTTATTATAGGGGACTGGAATGCTAAAGTAGGGAGTCAAGAGATAAAAGGAACAACAGGTAAGTTTGGCCTTGGAGTTCAAAACGAAGCAGGGCAAAGGCTAATAGAGTTTTGTCAAGAGAACAAACTGGTCATCACAAACACTCTTTTCCAACAACACAAGAGGTGACTCTACACATGGACATCACCAGAGGGGCAATACCGAAATCAGATTGATTATATTTTCTGCAGCCAAAGATGGAGAAGCTCTATACAGTCAGCAAAAACAAGACCTGGAGCTGATTGTGGCTCTGATCAGCAGCTTCTTATAGCAAAACTCAAGCTTAAACTGAAGAAAGTAGGAAAAACCACTGGGCTAGTCAGGTATAATCTAAACCAAATCCCTTATGAATACACAGTGGAAGTGAAGAACAGATTTAAGGAACTAGATCTGGTGGACAGAGTGCCTGAAGAACTATGGATGGAGGCTCGTAACATTGTACAGGAGGCAGCAACAAAAACCATCCCAAAGAAAAGGAAATGCAAGAAAGCAAAGTGGCTGTCCAACGAGGCCTTACAAATAGCAGAGAAGAGAAGGGAAACAAAATGCAAGGGAGATAGGGAAAATTACAGAAAATTGAATGCAGACTTCCAAAGAATAGCAAGGAGAGACAAGAGGGCCTTCTTAAATGAACAGTGCAAAAATATAGAGGAAAATAATAGAAAGGGAAAAACCAGAGATCTGTTCAAGAAAATTGGAGATATTAAAGGAACATTTTGTGCAAAAATGGACATGATAAAGGATAAAAATGGTAGGGACCTTACAGAAGCGGAAGACATCAAGAAGAGGTGGCAAGAATACACAGAGGAATTATACCAGAAAGATCTGGATGTCCCGGACAACCCAGATAGTGTGGTTGCTGACTTTGAGCCAGACATCCTGGAGAGTGAAGTCAAGTGGGCCTTAGAAAGCATGGCTAACAACAAGGCCAGTGGAGGTGATGGCATTCCAGTTGAACTATTTAAAATCTTAAAAGATGATGCTATTAAGGTGCTACACTCCATATGCCAGCAAGTTTGGAAAACTCAGCAGTGGCCAGAAGATTGGAAAAGATCAGTCTACATCCCAATCCCAAAGAAGGGCAGTGCCAAAGAATGCTCCAACTACCGTACAATTGCACTCATTTCACACGCTAGCAAGGTTATGCTCAAAATCCTACAAGGCAGGCTTCAGCAGTATGTGGACCGAGAACTCCCAGAAGTACAAGCTGGAGTTCGAAGGAGCAGAGGAACTAGAGACCCAATTGCTAACATGCACTGGATTATGGAGAAAGCCAGAGAGTTCCGGAAAAACATCTACTTCTGCTTCATTGACTACACAAAAGCCTTTGACTGTGTGGACCACAACAAACTATGACAAGTTCTTAAAGAAATGGGAGTGCCTGATCACCTTATCTATCTCCTGAGAAATCTATATGTGGGACAGGAAGCAACAGTTAGAACTGGATATGGAACAACTGATTGGTTCAAAATTGGGAAAGGAGTACGACAAGGCTGTATACTGTCTCCCTGCTTATTTAACTTATATGCAGAATACATCATGCGAAAGGCAGGACTGGATGAATCCCAAGCCGGAATTAAGATCGCCGGAAGAAATATCAACAACCTCAGATATGCAGATGATACCACTCTGATGGCAGAAAGTGAGGAGGAATTAAAGAACCTCTTAATGAGGGTGAAAGAGGAGAGCGCCAAAAATGGTCTGAAGCTCAACATCAAAAAAAATGAAGATCATGGCCACTGGTCCCATCACCTCCTGGCAAATAGAAGGGGAAGATATGGAGGCAGTGACAGATTTGACTTTCTTGGGCTCCCTGATCACTGCAGATGGTGACAGCAGCCACAAAATTAAAAGACGCCTGCTTCTTGGGAGGAAAGCGATGACAAACCTAGACAGCATCTTAAAAAGCAGAGACATCACCTTGCCGACAAAGGTCCGCATAGTCAAAGCTATGGTTTTTCCAGTAGCGATGTATGGAAGTGAGAGCTGGACCATAAAGGAGGCTGACTACCGAAGAATTGATGCTTTTGAATTGTGGTGTTGGAGGAGACTCTTGAGAGTCCCCTGGACTGCAAGGAGAACAAACCTATCCATTTTGAAGGAAATCAACCCTGAGTGCTCACTGGAAGGACAGATCCTGAAGCTGAGGCTCCAATACTTTGGCCATCTCATGAGAAGAGAAAACTCCCTGGAAAAGACCCTGATGTTGGGAAAATGTGAAGGCAAGAGGAGAAGGGGACGACAGAGGACGAGATGGTTGGACAGTGTCATTGAAGCTACCAACATGAATTTGACCCAACTCCGGGAGGCAATGGAAGACAGGAGGGCCTGGCGTGTTCTGGTCCATGGGGTCACGAAGAGTCGGACACAACTTAACAACTAAACGACAACAATTCTTTGGAAGGAAATGTTTTGCAAGGAAATGTGTTAATCTGCATAGACATTTCTCAATGCTTGAAAAGTTTGAGTCATACTTATAGCAAGTAGAGCACATGGATAAAATAGGACAAAACTTGACTTTAAATATTTGCTCTTCCTGTGTCAAAAATGTCGGTAAAATGTATCTGATGATTCATTAAAAAACATTTTTAAAAGCTCAAATGGCTAGGAAATAAGTATATAGTGATTCTAGCTACTGTATGATCACCCCAAAAATGAATGATGAGGAAGACTCCTTTTTTTGTTTTTATTCAAATCTTTCATTGACACTGATGTTCTGCTTCTCCATCCTGCCACCTTCTGAAAGCTAGAAGTCTCTACATACTGTAATTGCTTTACCTAAGTGAACACTATGGAGTGGCAATTATGGGATGAAAAGTGTACTTTTCTAGATCCCTCCTTGCATAAGACTAGCTTTCGGTGGAACATGCCTGATCCTGGAATGTCCTTCCATGGGGAAACTTTGAGCAACTGCTCATTAGGACATGCAGGATGTGTGTCTCTAGCAGATATGCTTCTTTTCTTTTGTGAGAGTTTGTGTGTGGTTTCCTTTGAGGTCCAGCTAGAACTGGTTGGGAAAAGCTGTTCCATTCCAACCATGAGTCTCAGGTACTGTGTTTACTCTTTACTTTGTTTACCTGGCAGCTTTAATTTTTTTATACAAAGACAGAGTTTCTTTTCCCAAATATGATGTCTATGCATTCTTGCCATTCAAAAAGCAGGGGAATTCACAAAAGAAGAAAAGCTTTCATTTTAAAGCAAGTGTTACAGTTGAAGCTATACTTTCAAAAGCAAAGAAATTCAAGCCAAAGATGAACCTTCCCATACTCTCTCAAGATATGGGTACACTGATGCATCTTTTCAATGCCTTAACTTCTACTTCAAGTAAACATTTTGGCACAGTCCCAGCTACCCCACTGTCTGTATGGTCACTAATGGTGTAGAAGACCTGAGCTAAACTGAACTGTAAGGTCTGATAGCATTAGCATCTACTAACAGCTGATATGCAGTGCATTGCTGTCCTTAGTTACATAATCTTTGTCAAACGTGTCCAACTGATCAGTATTTGGGGGAAGAAAGTCTTGTTATGTTTAATATGTTTAGCCCTTGGTAGATAAGGAGTGGAACTCATGTATTGGGTTTATATGAGGTTAACTTTACATTACAAGCAGGATAAATCAATAGCAATGTTTTGAGTCACAGGTTCATCTATAATCTGAATTTTCTTGTTTTTTGAGGTATAGCTTCAGCTGTACCTTTTTGTTTTAAACTGATTACTTTTTTCTGTTTTGGAAATGATTTTTAATACTGCAAGTGTTCAAAATAATTCACATGGTTTGTTGTTGTTATGTGCTGCCAAGTCACTTCTGACTTATGGCAACCGTATGAATGACTGATCTCCCAAAAGTCCTATCGTCAAAAGCTCTACTCTTGCAAACTCAAGGTTGTGGCATCCTTTATTGATTCAACCCATCTCTTACTTGGTCTTTCTTTTTCCATTCAGCTTTTCCCTGTACTATTGTCCTTTACAATGAGTCTTGTCTTCTTGTAATGTGCCCAAAATAAAACAGCCCCATTGTTTGCTTTTCGAGAGAGGGCCAGCTTGATTCGATCTAAAATCAACATTTGTTTCTCTGATGGCCCATGATATCCATGAAGCTCTCCTCCACATTTCAAATGAATCAATTTTTCTCTTTCAGTCACACACTTTATCTAGTTGTAGTGCTTCCAGCAGAACTGTAAGACAAATTATCACCTCCCAAAGCAAAGAACTGAGGCAGAGACAGGCTGAGGTGCCCAAGGCTGCCAGGTGAATTAATGGCAAAGAAAAGAATCAAATATGACTGCAGAATTCCTTGCTTGTATCTGTTTCTTAACCATCAGACTGCCTTCAGAATACATGAGCATGTCTTAGTGAAGTAACCTGTGCTAAGTTTCCATGGACCACCAATTTTAGACATAATAGCAACAACAAGTAACAATCATCCCTGCACTTAGGAAAAGTGGGGCTTTGCCTCTGACATTGGCCAAAACCTATTGCATGAGTTACACCTGAGCAAGGGTGATGACACCATCAGCAGGGAGAGATTTTTGGTAATTAAAGATTTCCTCCTATCCCACAGCTTCTCTTGAATCACAAATAATCCATTTCATTGTGTGAAAGCTGTGGAAGTGACAGGACAGAAGGAGGAAGCCTTTAATTACTGGATTTCACTGCCAGAAGATGATGTTAAAGAATTTTGGCTATTATGTTGGTTTCTCAGAGAATAAAACTGGATAAAAAAGCACCCATCCTGCTCCCTAGAGCTTAGCTGGGAAGGCACAGAGGTAGGTCTTTATCATATGCTGCTTGATGTAAGTTTCCAAGCCTTAAATACAAAGCTTCCGCCTCACAAGGTAGGGAGAAGTGAAGGGAGAGCAAGCAGAAATAGTTTTCACAACCAAGTCTGATAAATATTAATCTGAATTGGGGATGCACCAGAGCTGATTTAAACTCAGTGGCTCAATGGGGAACACCAACATCTGTATTCCAAAGCCCCTCCCGTTCCCAAGATTTGGTAACATCAGCATCTTAGGTCTAGAATATCCAGCAATGGATAAGATCTGCTGCATTGGTTCAAATTAACGCAGGAGCACGAAAAGGTAAAAAGTCATCTCTTTAAAAACTTCAGCAAGATGTACAATTAATGGAGCTATTGCAAAAGCCAATGCTTTTTCTATCTGGTGGCCAATGCACGAATTTCAGAGCAGGTGAAAATGTGTTAAAATCACCTTTGATTTAGCAAAGAACGTGACACCTACTCTCTGTGCTGTTTCCACAATAGCTTATCAGGCAAGACAGCTGAGGGAATTGGGCTAATCTAATCTTGAAGCAACAGAAGCATGGAAAAACACTTTGAGGCCTGACAGAGGCACAAAAATGGTCACAACCGAGCAGTAATCTGTACATTGCAAAAAGGAATGGGTAGCCACAGAACCTAGATGTTCTTCAAAAGATAAGGGCAGAATTAGACTCCTTCCATTTTGTAGGTTTTCCGCTATGGAACAGAAGTGGTTTAATTCACATCCAGGAGTTTAGAGGACAAAACCAGTCCAGGTCTTCATTTATCAAGACTGCTGCTGGAACTTGGCCTCTTGACAGACGTAATTAACCACTGACAGTGGAAATTATTTTCACCCATGGCATCAGATTTCTCACTTTGTAAATAAATAGTGGTACGTATGTCTATACTTTTACTTAACATTCATGTTGATAACAAAAATCTAAATACAAAGACCTGTATTTTGTTTCAATCATCTATTCACATGGAGAATGCAGACAAGAAATTCAAAGACGGAGGCTCAGAAGGGCAGCAATGAAGGAACTAGAAAACATTCTCAAGTGTAAGGATGTGTTAGTGAAAACAAGGTGAACACCATCTGTAGTGCGGCATTTCTGATTGTTATGCACAGATATAAAACCTGAACAATGAAGAAATATGACAGGAGAAAAATTATTTGAAATGTGGTATTGGAGAAGAGCTTTATGGATATTATTAACTCCCAGAAAGATAAATAAGAGGATTTGTTTGTTTGTTTGTTTGTTTGTTTGTTTGTTTGTTTGTTTGTTTGCTTGTTTGAAATGTTTTTATCCCGCCTTTCTTTTTAAAAAGAACCCAAGGTGGCTTGGGTTTTGGATAAAATCGTCAAAACTCTTTCTAGAAGCAAAAATGACTCAGCTGAAGCTGTTGTATTTCGGGCACATCATTAGAATACAAGACTCATTGGAGAAGACAATAATGCAGGAAAATCTGAATGCAGCGGGAAGAGAAGACCTCACATGTGATGACTGACTCAGTAAAGGAAGCCACAGCCTTTAGCTTGCAAGATCTGACATTAACAATAGGACCTTCTGAAGATTATTAATTCATTGGGTCTCCATCATTCAGAAGTGACTTGCCAGCACACATCACGTATATAATTAAATGCCCTGCTAAACTGAATTATTTCAAAATGATCATATTTAGTATTATACTCTAAACTCCACTGATATCAGCAGAATTTTAAAAATGCCTACTTTTATCTGTATGCACCTCATGCCTCCCCCCCCCCCCCATTTCTTTCTTCATTATAAGCACTGTAGGATATAATATACAGAAGGATGCACAGAAGCAACACTTTCAGCCCTGGCAGAGGCACAATAGTCACTTTTCAAATACAGTGGTGCCTCGCTAGACGATGTTAATCCGTTCCACGAGGATCGCTGTCTAGCGAAAACATCGTCTAGCGAAGCACGTTTTCCCATTGGAATGCATTGAAATCGCTTCAATTTCATTTTCCAAGGGAAAATGCAGTCGTCTAGCGAAAATTTCCCATAGGGAAACCTCGTCTAGCAAGTGCGGGTCCCCATAGGAATGCACTGACAGCTGCACTGACAGCTTTTCACCACTAGTCGGCGCACTCATATGGGGAAACCTCATCGTCTAGCGAAAATCGCCATAGGGAAACATCGTTTTGCGAAGCGCAGTAGCGATCGCAAAAAGGCATCGTCTAGCGATTTCCTCGTCCTGCGAGGCAATCGTCTAGCGAGGCACCACTGTACTTGAAAGGTAGTCATACACAGGAAGGGGAAGATCTGTTCTTGATCATCCCAGAGTGCAGGACACCTAATAATGGGCTCAAGCTACAGGAAGCCAGATTTAGGCAGAATATCAGGAAAAACTTCTTAGCTGTTAGAGAAGTATGACAATGGAACTAATTACCTTGGGAGGTGGTGAGCGCTCCAATGCTGGAGGCATTCAAGAGAAAATTGGACAACCATCTGTCAGATCTGCTTTCATTTGGATTCCTTCATTGAGCAGGGGGTTGGACGTGATGGCTTCATAGGTCCCTTCCAACTCAATTATTCTATGATTATGATCCATCTTTTCCTTGTTTCCATACATTGTACAATATTGCCTTGGCATCAGGTGCAACCATGCTGTTACTTGGCATGCACTTATCCCACAAGCAAAGAAGAAGCCATCTGGCCCGGTTGTGAAATAATAGCACCCAGGAATAACATCATCATTTCTGGTTTAATAAGGGAAGGGATGTGTAGAAGTCTCATAATGGCTGAAAACCTGTCACTTAGCACAGTAAGTCACAACAAGAATAAGCTCATTGAATCAATGGAACTTATGGAGGAATTGACTCACCAAATCCCTGCTGATTTAACAGGCCTACACTATTGCAACTTATTACACTAAGCAACAGGTTTCAACCAATGAATAACATTTTCAGTATTACAATTACTATGATTTTGGCCTCTTCCCATGATTAAGGTCAGATGTAAGAAGCCTTGTGGCCCTCCAGATGTTGCTAGACTTCAGTTGTCACCATGCATGATGGGAACTTGAAACCATAGGTATGTGGATACAGCGGCCCTAATGTATTGAGAAATATCTACAGGAAATTTTAAAAGTACATAACCTCACACCAGAACATAAATTGGTATACAAAATAAATAAATTAGTAGTGTGTGATGCACATAGATTTGAAACAATTACTAGCATCCAAGCAACCGTACTTGCAAACAATCAGTCTTTGAGGCATATATATTTAGCTGGATGATAAACTCTCTGTGTAATTGGGCACTTGCCAGGTTTCTCCCCTTTATTTATTTTTCTAATTACATATATCTATAAATGGACTGCAGGCAGTGTACAAATATTAAGAGATTGAACGCTACAGCAACAACCATTTGAAAAAAAAGATAACCCGTCATGACAATAACACTGAAAGGTAATAAACAGTAAAATTACAACTAGCAGAGCAAAATACAATCAGGTGAAGTGCTGCGGCTACTGAGGGTGTTGCCAATGTTGCCGTAAGCAGCAAGACTCCGCCATTTGAAAAATGGATCGGGTTGCATTCCTCACAAGTAATGACTGCCAGGTAATTACAAGGGTCGTATGCACACACCCATGGCTGCTGCTGCAAGTGGGCCTATTTGAATCAGGCTTCATAGATCTTTCTTTTGCACTATCACATTTCTTACATTGTTCTGGAAATGTTAGGAAAATATTAAACTGTCACTGCTAGATGAGGCATAGAGGTCTATAATACGGGAGTGAAGAATGGAGTGACTGAAAAGTATCCGACAGATACATATTTGGCAAGGTGCACTGGAGCTGAACTAATCAGTCAAAGCAGAAAAGCCTGGAGTGGAGCAATTTATCTTTCTAA
Organism: Intellagama lesueurii; assembly: GCA_037013535.1. NCBI lineage: Eukaryota > Metazoa > Chordata > Lepidosauria > Squamata > Agamidae > Intellagama > Intellagama lesueurii. The sequence goes on along the minus strand of JBAJHW010000002.1, from coordinate 126,780,141 downwards.
GAATATGCCACCTTGGAAATGTCCTGGCAAGAGGGATATAGCCACCATTGGCAATCATTAGGGATGGGGGGGGGGGTGGATTTCTTGTACTTCTAATCCCATAACTCCCCATTCTGTGAGTTCTACCTGTCTTACAGGCACCTAAAGTTGGCTTACATAGGAGAGAGAAAAGGCCTAAGCTGGAAGGCTTTGAGGCTTAGCTAAGCCTAGCTCTAACTTCCTGAGCAGAAAGAAAACTCCCAGCTAGCACCAGGGCAGGGACAGGAAGCTTTGCTGGAGTCAGGCCCAGCTAATCCTCAAAGCCTTCCAGTTGTGTGGAAGGCAGGTAGAACTTCCAGAATGGGGAATTATGAGATATCTAGTCCAAGAAATCTGGAAATCCCATCCCTAACAATTGGCCATACATATTGCCACATGTGCCTTGTGTGAAACCAGCCCTGGGTGAAGCAATGTAAAAGTGTTGATTTCTGGTGCAGAGGCAGCACACGCCATGCAAGGTTTCAGTCAGTGTTTGTACAGGCTGGAGTGCCTACATAGGACTGCACAGCGTTGCTCTCAAAAGTTGACTGTCTGTCTGAACATTTGATGCATCTTGAAATCTATTTCACAGAAAACTACCCACGAGAACTCTAGCCTGCAAAGACACGTAAATTAGGAGCCAGTGCATTTTAACGGATATCAGTACTCTTCAAAAGGAATTAGGGTAGTCACTGGGCATGCGTGCATAGCTGGGATTAGGAAACATAACTCTTGTTAGCCATCTCTGTTAATAAAGGACTTTCCAGGGAATCCATACAGGGGGCTTTTAAAGGCAGGTCCTCCAACTGCACAAATGACCAGTCAGATACACTGCATACCTAAGCAGGAAGCTAATACAAAATAGGTGTTGTTCCTGGATTGTACCCTGTATCAACAGTGATTCTTTCATAGAACACAGTCGTTCTTACATACTGTGTGTCTGACTAACCCAGTAACCATGTTATCTCAGTGGCAGCTGGTACCACCTGAAGTTGGTAGGGCAGACGCAGAACTAAGGCATCACTATAGAAAGAGTCACAGCTGACTAAAACACAGAGTAAAGCAAATTGTCTTTACTGACCCATTATTAAAACTGGCAGTAAAACAAGGGCTTAAGGTGAAACAAAGGCAACCCGTAAAGAGAAAGTCAGTTGACAGAAATTACCTTTTCAACTATGCGAGTTGGGTTTAACCCCAACAAAACATTAAAATGTTGCTCTGTGTACATGTGTGTCTAGTACAGTAGTAGTATGTCACTCACAAAAGGGAAACGCAAGAAAGAAAATTAATTCCACAATTAAAAAGCCAAGGGTTGGGTCATATCTTTGACCCACAGAACACCATCAAAAATGACTAATTCTGCTTCACCAGCAAAGCCACAGCATCCGAAGTCCATCCATTCCCTTGACCATCCACTGAATTCCATTTCTACTCAGAGGTAGCAAAGTACAAAAAAATATAGTTTATCCCGGTGTCTACAGGCTTTACTACTACAATAGTATTTTATTTTAGTTATTCATAGCAAGGCTTTCATTACTGCCTGACTCAGATAGGCCCAAGTAGAATTCCTTAAAGGCTTTGTTTATTTGTTCTGGTGAGTACTAACAACAGTTTTGTTTGTCTTTAATTATTATGACATTTCCCTGGCTTTATTTTTATATGCTCATGGTAAAATATGAGAGATCTTATCAGCAAACCATGTCAATGTGCCTTCAAGTTGGAACTGACTTATAGCGACTTTAATAGGGTTTTCAAGGTAAGTGAGTTGTATGAGGAGTGTTTTTACCAGTTCCACATCCCTAGGGAGTTCCATGGCTGAGTGGGGATTTGAACCCAGGCCTCCTGAGTCCTAGTCCATCACTCTATCCACTACACCACACTGGGTATCAAACTAACAATGATCTTTTAATGCAAGATATTTTAATTTGGCTGTCACTCTTGTCTAGGGTTGCCAGATACATGGGTACCAAAAGGAGGACATAGAAAGACAAAAAAGAGGACAGAGGAGGACCGTAGACCATGGGGGGCGTGTTGTGCTCGCGGGGGGGTGTCGCGCCCATAAAACCCAGCGCGAGACTTTCGGACGCTGGGTCCGGAGTAACAGGGCGAGGTGACAGAGCCGATCTGTATAAAGAAGGTAGCGGGCTCAGTTGTATCGCCCCATCTCCAGCTAAAAAGAATCCCACATAATGGGGTTGGGAAAGCCCCGGGCTTGAGTTTCTGTGGGAAAGAATCGCCGTTTCCCCCCACCCCCCCAATCCTGCACTTTTCAGACATGCTGGGTTGGAACTCTCATCATTCCCAGTCTCTCAGATCGTGTGCCCGCCACCCCTGCTGCCGCTGCCTGAGGGGGAAGGTAAGCCTTGGGCTACCCCAAAATCAAGTTAGCACCAAGAGGAGAAGGAAAAGGAGTGCGAGGAAGGGTGTGCACCCTCCGACCGTGGCTGGGAGAACTCGATTTCCTGCCGCCGCCTTGCCACACAGGGATCCTGTTTGGATCGGGCTTCGCCACCATGCGAGCAGTGCCGACCGGTGCTTGTGATGTAGGGCAGAAAGTACAACGGGTGGCTGGCAGAACCAAAGGGGACGGTGGGGAAGAGTGGGTATGCACGCACACGTGAAGGCAGGCAAGCATTCAGACATCGAGGCAGCAGGAAGACAAAAGAGGAAGAGCGCTGATTCCTCACCTCAGATACACCCGTGACATGGAATGCAGCCAGGCAAGGGCTAGTGGTGAGGTCGGTCTGAGCGGTGCCTCACATTTGCCCTCACGGACCAGCTTCCAGTGCCTGGATGTGAAAAAGGAGAGAGAGAGCCTAGCGTGTCGTGTAGCTCTCAGGCTCGCTGCTTACCTTGAATACCCATCGTGCGTGTGGGAGGGGGGGCGGAGATACAAAAGCCGGACATTTTAAAGGTTTTTAGCTTTGCCTGCCGGACGGAGGACATTAGGCTAAAAAGGAGGACATGTCCTCCTTTTGCTGGACGTCTGGCAACCCTACTCTTGTCAGCTCAGATAAACATTTTCTATTGCCAGTTATGCCTGATTGTAAGCGTCACAATATTTTTACAGGGTTCTCTTTGACTTTTCTTTTTCTTTTGGACCCTTCTGAGATAAATAAATCCCAGAGGATGACTTTTAAGGTATTCCATAGTAGGCCAGTGCAAAGACTTACTTTTCTTTATGGAAATTAATGCCCATGTACTTTATGTTTTTGGTAAAAAGCGGACATGTAAGGAGGTTTGGATCTAGCATGTAGGGGTGCTATGGGACAAGTTCACCTGTCATACGAATTGGTGTGTGGTCTGAAATAGCTGTTGTGTCAATGCCCATTTCCCTTATACGCTCATTGTGAGATTTCAAAATGAGAAGGGAATCTACTCTTGAATCAGCAGAATGGTATGTAGAATAAAATGCCTTTTCTTTCTGGGTGTTTACCTCTTCATGTCAGGTAAGTCTTATGGAGCAAGCAGTCTTATAAGCAGAGGGATGGTATTTTGGATGGCTTCAGTGCTCGAGAAGACCTGCCCAGTGTGTAAGCTAGTTAAATTTAACCATATGTTTCTCTTATCTTGCCCATACCACTCCCATTCAATGTTTGCAGCCACTGTGACATTAATTGTGACTTATGGCTGTTTGGAGCACAATAAAAACACAGAATAAATTTCCTACTTACTAGTGGCCTTTGACATGCCCTTAACATGTGCTGTGAAGGGCAGTTCCTGGACAACTTGACAGCTACTCCTCTTCAAGGAGCCAGTGGCACAGAGTGGACCATCCACTCTGGGGTGAGGTAAGATATTTTGTATGTCACTGCCCTGGTGCACCTCCTGTATAATAAGAATGGCTGGAGCCTTTGTGATAACAATTTTGAGAACTCTGTAACATTTTGCTATGGTTCTCGATTCATTTACATCACTCATCACAATTTTGAGTCTACAGAGGAATACTGCACAAATAATCATGATGGAGGTCTGTGGTGATCTATTGCAAGGACTGTAGTAATGATAACAGAGAATGAACAAGTATTAGAAAAATAAAAAAGAAGAACCAGAAGCACATTTATCAACATTCAAGAAGAGGAATGGCTTGCTTAATTAACAATCCCAAATGGGGAAGGGAGTTCAAGCGAACAACCTTATTTGGTTGGCAAACAGGAGTCTCTGGGGGCCAAGAGATTTTTTTAAAGTGTTTCTGACTCATTTCTTCCTTCCCAGCCTCCCTGGGATTGAAAGTAATCTAAAATTGGGTAATTAAAGTTGCTCCTCCTTTGATGTCTAGAAATATAGAGGCTATAAAAATTTAACGAGATCCAACAGAATGGGTGCTCCCTTACTTGTCTAATGTTATGTTCACATGGCTGCCTCAAAAAGATAAATCCCCCTGCTGGTGCCACAATTGTAGATCTTCTACTACGGCCGACCTTGTTGTCGTTACTGTTTTTTAAATCCCCCTCAAAGCCAGCTTCCCATCTCTATGGGCTGCTACATATCTTGTGGATTAAGCTGTTAGGAACTGGGGCTTCCTCTGATGCTGGGTCATCCACCACTTTACATAGCTCTGCAGGCTAGTAGTGGACTGATGCTTTCAGACGTCGCCTGCCTTGTTCCACCATGAATTTGAAGGGAAATCCCGGTGGTATTTATTTTCTTTCTCTTAGGGCTTCTATGAATGAACCAAATGCCTTTCAATTACATAAAGTATGTGGAGGAAGGTATTGATAAAGAGACAGTTTCAGTCATTTATATTCCACCAAGTGGAGATGGTCCAAGATGTTCTAGACCTGGACCTTTCTCAAGTATTGGTCAACATGAATTGCACAATTGGTCTTGGTTAGGTAGAGTGCTATCTCAGACCTCTGTAGGCTTGTTCAACATCATAGCCTGTATTAATCAGGCCATGTTTGAGCCAACTAAAGCATGACATTTCTCTCCCCAAATTCCGGAATCCCACTAAAGTGAACGGACATTGTTTCACAGATTGTCAAGATTCTTTACTTTGTCTTGCAAGTCAACAGAAAGTATTTTCAGCTGTCCAGTCTTGTGATTTTGGGGATGACTTGGCTTGACTCCAAGGCATAATCTGCAGATTTTAATATCTTCTCTTTTCTCACACAAACCTGTTAGTTAGTAGTCTTTATTGGAAAGAATTTTCTCCCGTTCTTTCAAAATTCCTGTTCTCAACTATTGTAGCAGATCCGTGATTTGCTGGGAGAGGGCTCATTCTTACATTTGCTGCCCCAGCTACTCTGTCACATTTATCTGCAGAAGGGGTCATGTTTCAAGATTCAGCTGAATCTTTAGGCTTAAAGTATGTAATGAGGTGTTTTTCATGGAAATTGTTTAATGAATATTCATTTCCTAGGACTGGTGCTATTTTCAGAATACACAAATTTTCATACAAACCAGGGTGTATTGGTTTAACTTCAAACAGGGAAGGAAATAAAAGGGCTAAATTGCCATCACGTTCAGATGCTAGCCACCCTCCTACACACACTGTTTGGAACAACATATTAGGAGAATCAAAAGAACTTCAAATCAGAAAGCAATTGTTTGTCCTTCAATCTGAATAACATCTGGAAAGTCATATTGCTAAATGTGCTGCATGCCCCTCTCTATTTATTTGGTGAAAATGTCTCAAAAATGTGTAATCGAACAGTGTTTGATGTCCAGATTTCTGTCCTATTGACACATCACCATTTCAAGTTTTTAATGAAATAATTGTTAAGTTCCTTATACCCACCATGCCTCAGACACAGGCAGTCATGGTGGTTAACAACACATTATAAATTCCAGGTCAATCAAGTTATCTTTATAAAATAATATTTTGAAAGGCAAATTAGTTATGTCTACATGTATTCTGTATGCCACCAAAAAAATGATAGTTTTTAAGAGCACTGTTGGAAATGTTCAAGCATTGATTGAGGTTTTCCCAAAAAGGTCCAAGCTTCAGGGTGTCCTGGTTATCTAAAATTGTAACTGTTTGGCACAGATCAGGCAGTACTGTTGTCACTATTTACTGCCATGAGCTATACCCATCATGGACTAGCCAACGTAAGTCCACCCCATGACATTGTGCTAAGAGGTCTCTTGAATCTGTATCCAGTCCTCTCTCCAGCTACAGGCAAGTCTAACACTCATATTAGAGAGAGAGAATATATTACTTATTTATAGTGTTTATCACTTTCCTGCCTGCCAGAATCCCCAGAATGATGAACAATAAACAGATTAAGATGTAGAAGAATGTGACACCTTTATTAGACCACTAAAAAATTCAATTAATGCAAGCTTTCGTGGATTAAAAAATCCCATCGTTAGACATGCACCAGTAACTTGTAGGCAGTACAGAAAAATTATAAAGGAATGGCCCAAAAATTTATGGCAAACATTAGCCAGGCATTTTCTTAAAGTGGTTACAGGCAGGCTTTGGAGGTATGGTTTAATGCTTGAGCCCTGGTACCCTGCGGTTGGACATTAAAACATGCTACAAAAGCAGATCTGAAGCATTCTCAAAAAGCTGTTTTTACAACCAGTCCTAAAGATCAAAGGCCTTCTGATCGCACAGATCTGACTGCCCAGTGGAAGTTAAACAGCCTACTTCCCACAGAAGAGTTCCATAATTAAGGTGCTGTTAAAGAGAAGTTGCAGTAGTCCAACTAATTCAGCTGTCATCAAGGCATGGACTTCTGTAGCCAAACCCAGCTTCCCTGTGAAGATGGACAGCTGTCACACCGTGGTTTGTTTTGAACTTTAATGCAACAGGTGGAGCAACTCTGATCGCTGCAGTAGTTCAAGAGGGCTCAACTCTTTCTCCAAAGACCATCCGCTTCCCAAAAATCACTTCCAACAGCCAATTCCCCCCCCCCCCCCCGAAAAACATGTCCTGGATCGGATACTTTTTCCTCTCCGGGTGAGAAAGTAGAGGCAGTTTGGACAGAGAACACAACCCAAGAAGAGATAGGAATACCCTGCCTTCCGCCACTGCACTGAACAAATTACAAGGCTCTCTCAATGGCTGTGGTAGGATAAAAACAAAAGCCTTTGGACAAGACTGTATCATGTTTGGTTTGACCTTTGACCAGATTCATCCTTGCTCTTGAGACTCATTGCAAATGGTCAACAGAACTTCTTGCAGCAGTTTATTCTACCCGAGATTCCTTAGGAACCTGACTACAGCAGGTATAATTAAATTGGAGTGGACTGACTTCACTCATGCATGAACTATTTGTATTAAAATCTCTGTAAGTCCACTCCTGTGTTTTAACAAAACACAATGCATACAAACAACCAAGGCATAGTAGCTGTTTTGTCTTTAAGTAATCCCAAGGATGCACTCCTTCCTCACAACTAAACTTAGAGGAGCATCCCTACTGGAAATATATTTTCATGAATCAGCACTGCAGTAACTTTTGTACAGCTGCTCTTCTGTTTTTGCTTATGCTGAATATCAAGGAAATTCAAGGTTTCCAGACACCTTCATGTAGCATTACAGCCAGAATATGAGGTTTCCAGCTATCCAGTTATGAATAAATAAATAAAAATAAAAAGGGGTTGGGGGGAGGGAAGTAGTAGCAACTAAAGGGAGACTTCAATTACTCTGATATCCATTGGAAGGCAAATTCTGCCAAAGGCGGCCCTTCCAAGATACTCCTGGCTTGTGTGGCTGATAGGTTTCTCCTACAAAATGTGGAGGAAGAAACTAGAAGATTATTGATTGTAACCAATAGAGATGACTTGGTGGAAGAAGTGGCAGTAAGGGTAACAACTCTGAGGGAAAGTGGCCATGTTATACTTCAGTTTTTTACTTTAGAGGAAGAAAAAGTAGACTGCAGCCACACTGGATTTTAGGAAAGCCAGTTTTAATAAATGTTGAACAGTGGTAAGTAACGTCCCACGGCAGGAGATCCTAACAAGAACATGAATCCAAGATGGATGGGAGTTTCTTACAAAGGAAATTCTAAAGGTACAACTACAAACGATTCCAACAAGAAAAAAAGGGTGGAAGGCAGTAAAAAAAAGATCAATGTGGCTGCATGAAAAGCTCAGGGAGGATCTGAAAAGAAAAAGGACACATATAGGAGGTGGAAGGAAGGCCAGGCCACAAAGGAAGAGTACAGACAGGTAGAGAAGAATTGCAGGATGGTGAACAGACCAGGAAGGCAAAAGCTGAGAATGAGCTGAGGTTAGGAAGAGATGCTACCCTGTTTTCCCGAAAATAAGACCTAACCTGAAAATAAGCCCTAGTATGGTTTTTCAGGATACTCGTAATATAAGCCCTACCCCCCAAAATAAGACCCAGTTAAGTGAAACCCCGCCCTCCACCATTGTGCAGCAACCAGAAGATGACATGACTGTATTTGAATAAATGTAGATTGGTGTACATGAAAAAAATAAAACATCCCCTGAAAATAAGCCCTAATGCATTTTTTGGAGCAAAAATTAATATAAGACCCTGTCTTATTTTCGGGGAAACACGGTAAAAGCAAAAAATAAATAAATAAATATATATATATATCCAGGTACATGTGTACTGAATGAGAGAGAAAAGAAAGAGTGGCTCAAATACTCAAGTGGGGATGGCAAAATAAGATGACAAAGAAAAAAGCAGAAGTGTTCTATTCCTATCATATTACAGCTTTCTCCCAAAAGAGAGACTATGACCCTTTTGGCAAATGTGAACTACATGTGGAGGGGATAGGATTGCAGCTTCTGACTGATAAACAAATAGTCGAGGAATACCTCATGATTTTTAACGAGTTAAAATCTCCAGGGCCTAATGAATTGCATACAAGAGCATTGAAGGAGCTGGCTAAAGAACTCTCGGAGTAATTGTCAATTTTTTCTTGAAATCATGGAGGATGAGAGAAGTGCCAAATGATTGGAGGAGGGCTAACATTTATAAGATTGCCAACAGGGACAGTGCAGTACGATTATACTGATATTTTGCCACCTGCATGGGATTCCTGTCTTGTCTCCAGAACCCAATTAAAGCACTGGTTTTAGCCATTAATGCCCTTAATGGCCTGGGCCTAGATCAGCTCAAATATGATCACCTCCCACATCCTAAGATCTTCAGAAGCTTATCAGGTTTCTTCAGTGGCAGGTGAACACTTTATTTCTCTGTGTCTTTTACCTTTGTTTTAATCATCTTACATGTTTAGAGTTTAAAATACATGAAATTTCATTTTTTAAAAAAATCCAGTTTCTCGTAGGAGTATCGTCCACAAGAAACATGACAATACAAAATAAATAAATGTATCAGAAGGATTTTTCAAATAACACAGAATAGTAAACTATTCCAACTCAATATATCTTTCCACAAATGGAGGCTGGAAGGAAATGTGTATGTCTGTGGTTTCTTATGTATAATAAAAGGAGTCCAACTTCAAAACATTTGTACAATCAAATATCACTTGCTACATTGGTCTGCTGAGTAAACATCTCCATGATCACGAATCATTACCGACTTAAAGCAGAAGCATCATAGCAGTCTTTTAAGCAGACACCTTGACTTTGCATTCCCAGTGGCCAGAAGAAAACAAGAGCAATTGGCTCCAGTGAAAGTCCCTCATAGTTTCCTCAGCGGCAGTGAAAGGGAACTGAGGGATGGTCGCTGGGTGTGGGACATGTATGGAGGTGTGTGTGCTATTCTAACCGTTCTAAGCTCTAGAATTTCCGATGAGTTTTACACAGGCACAGAAACACTCATATGTGTGATTCACTGAGACCATGAAGAACAATGATCTCTCTTGGTTGAAGATCATTTAAACTTTTTTGCGTTGTCACTGCCATACCTAGAGCATTAATATCAAACCAAGTCATTTTCACCTTATTTAGACTTAACACAAACAGCATCCAGTATGGTCAGCCCTCTCCTTTGCCCACTGGAGGTGATGGGCTGCTGGACTGAAATTAAAGCTCTTGAAATAACCATAATCCATAATTGCTGTTGTTGCTCTTCCTCTGTCACCTGAGGCCAGACATCATCATGGCTATGCTCGCTTTAAAGCAGTACCTCTAAACAATATTATTTGTCTCAAACAGGCAAGTAGTGTTTCCGTGTGTGTGTGTGTGTGTGTGTGTGTGTGTGTGAGAGAGAGAGAGAGATAGAGAGATAGAGAGAGAAGGCATGCAGGCATCTTTAAGACTACCAGATTTATAACCAATGAACATTCATCCCAAGTATATTAGCCTTAAAGTTACCATATGTTTCTATTCCCTTCCATTATATCTATGTGATGGCTGACGTTCTAGTCCCAGTGTCTCCATGGGAGTTTAAACTACCCTCCTGCTGACTTCTATAATGATGTCAATATATTTTTATCATTGTCTCCAGGATCCAACAAGCCCTTCTCTGCAGAGAATAGGTCCAAGGACTGCAGGGGTGAGTGCTTCTTTGGGATTTTTGAGAACCATCATTTTACCAACTTTCTTGATGCACAACCTAATAAGATGGTCCCAACATTCTGTGCTGATTTTCTGAAGAGAGAATATGTATCAGACTTTTAAGTCTTTTCTAGTTTGGCAGCATCACGGTGCACAATTCATAATATAATTGGATGCTCGCCCTCTGAGGGCCCAAATTGCTTCCTGCCATTTGAGATTCACGGCTGAAGCATGCCGCTGTATTTCCAGGCTTGTTTCCATCTTGCAGATTAGAGGATACGGCTCTATGACCATGATTCAGAGCCCCAAGGGTTACCTGAATACATGAGAGATGTTCCATAGCCAAGTAATTTTTTTTAAAAAGTCCCACAGCTTCTCTCCTTCAGCTGATTCCCTAATCCTCCTCGTTCTTAAATCCAGTGTTCTGACGGCTGCTGGGAACCTCCTGGGCACTTTCACTGCTGCCTCTCCTTTTCCACTAAGTGTGTCAGCTCACCTACCATCACATGTAGTTTTCCTCTTAGAGGACAGGCCGTATCAACCCATTCGTGGTTCACCTGCTCCACAATTACTGCCCGTATGTTGATACTCCCACATAGTCAATTTCACTGCCTCTTCCCCTGCCATCCTCTGTTTCAAGTTCTTGCTGCCGACACCTCACATTTCAATCTCCTTTCCAGTGGGTGAGTCTTGCTCATTCCCAAGCCTTTCAAAGTTGTTTGTGTGGGTTCCTTTCAGCTATTTGCTATAGAAATAAAGTTTTATTGGTATCCAGGGAGCAGAGTTTGAACTTAATCACAGTTGTTGCTGTCAATCTGTGAAGGTTCTGGTGTTGCCATAAGTGGTTATGCTTGTTTTACCCTGAAGGCGTGTACAATGTGGTGCAATGAATAGAGTGACAACTAGAATTCAGGAGATCTGGGTTGGAATCCCACTCAGCCATCGACACCCAGTAGCAAAACAATTCCTTAAATATCTCACTTACCTTGAAAACCCTACTCAGGTCGCTGTAAGTCAGATGTAACTTGACAGCACATCCATATCCTCTATAATTCTGATTCATGCTGTATAGATGCTATAGCTTTTCTTGTATAACATCTATTCAATGGACAGCACTGTTTAAATGTTTTAACATAAAATAAAATCTTTAAGCATCTAGCAGAATTGCATATGGATCTAATGCCAACCTGTCGTAAGGGGCTATGTAAACAAGAGCACAAAAATGCTGCAGAATGTAGTCTCCAGAAGGCTGCCCAGTTCTACTTCCAAACAATGTCACTTCAGTTTATGAACAGCAAATAAGAGAAACCATGGAAACATGCTTTGAAACCTTTCCATTATTAAAATTCCTGGAGAAGTGACAAATCACCTCTCAGCTGAAGCGAGCAACGTAACTCTTATAAAGTCCACCATATTCAGAAGAGTTCATTTGGAAGGAAGGAAGGACATTTGGTATTTCTCGTGTTGTTCTAGAGCTGCTAACAATGCTGTAAGTTTTCTCAACTCACTGAGCCTTTCTGTAATATTACAAGCGGTCTTTCCTCCCCCACCTCCACCCCTGCCATCCCTTGCTATACATTCTCATGAGTTTTCAGTACCTTTTGGTTTGGAAATGTTCACATGCAACATATAATTCCTCCCTTGCACTGTATTATAGGATCTTTCAGTAAAGGTTAAAGACTCAGAAATCAATGCCGTTCTTTGTCATTCAGATTTGTTGCTCCACTGATGATGGCTACCCATATCGCGATGAAGTTTACAACAGGTTATTAGAGACCTCATGATCTAAGAAATGACAGCATATCTCCTAATGTTACAGCTGATAAATCAACAGAACTGATGCCAGAGAGAAAATGCAGAAACATTTTTTTCCAAAGATCTTCTTCCCCACCATAATCCAGTGGCAAGGAACAATAAGCATTGTCAGACATTCCCTGATATTATCATCCATAGCTTTCTTTCTGTTCTGTATTCCCAAATATACAATCATATTTTGCATGAAAATTGCCCCATCTTAAAAAGGCTGCATTTTAGTATACCTGCCACTATGGTGTTCTCCTAATGAATCACAGAAATCCCATGATCTTGGAAATCACAACAGAAGTTGCTTAAGAGGAATTTTGGTTGCTACAGAACAGTGGTTCCCACCCCTGGATCTACAGATGTTCTTGGATTACAACTCCCAGAAATCCTGGCCCAGCACAGCTAGTAGTGAAGGCTTCTGGGAGTTTTAGTCCAAGAACATCTGGGGACGCAGGGTTGGGAATCACTGCTATAGAGTAACTGAACACTATACAGAAACTCCTCTGAATGTAGATCATTAAAAGATGCTTTGACAAAACAAGTGTCCAACTCAACGACACATGATCATATTTCACAAGTTCTCTTTTTAAAACAGAAAGAGCAAGACCAAGCACTAGGGTGGGTGGGGATGGGGGGGCTGATCAAGACAGGGGTCACATTGTGCAGAAAATGGAACGTTCTGACCTGATCCCAGATGACATTTGTACTGATACCAATAGAAGATTCCTTCCAGAACAAGTATCAGTGGGGGGAGAGCATTTTCATAAAGATAATAGCACATGCACCACGGTCGTAATTTGGATCCTACCTCATTGGTCTGCTTTTTCCTTTTCAAACACAAGAAATGCAAAATGCAACCACACATTTCTTATTTTGTATAATTCAGCTGTCCCTGAGGTGTCGTAGTACAAAACTGCTTTGGAAAAACATGCGTTCAGTTAGTTTTGTTGCCCAAATGCCTTTCCTGCTGCTTTATAGCTGTAGGGGAAAACAATCCTTTTAACTGCAAACAGGCCATTGGCTCTTAAGGCACTGAAAGGAACAGCAGCCCTTGGCTCCTCTGTCAGCTAGATGAGTTGCACAGGTACAAAGCAAGTTCATTTTCTCACAGCCTGCAGACGGTCAATGGACAGTCCTCTCACTTCATCCACACGGCTTTTGTGAATCTGGAAGGCAGGAGTTACCCAGCGGCCACAGGAACACTGCTCACCCTGCCAGTGAAAGGAGCCCAACTTCAGTGTGCACTTTGGGCACAGAAGCTGCAAGAAAATTAGACGTTAAGATTCATTGAGTATTCAGTCGCACCTCTTACTACCCACACAGGTATCCTTCACAACTAAATTATGATTTGCAGCTCTCTTCTTTCCTAACGATTTTACTGGTCCGTTCAAATCCACACTGAATCTGTCCTTCTTGGCCTATTATTTAGCTTCTGGAGCCCAGTTAACCAACTGGTGTCTTCCTGGAAGTTGCACCAAAAAGAACACCTGCATTGATTTATGGACTCTAGAAGGGTTTCACCAAACAGTTTTTAATGTTTAGCAACAGCTTATCAGCATTACACATCACGATGTCCAGACCCTTTTCTGCAGTGATGAGAGAAATGCTGGGGATTCAGGGCTTAGCACAAAGCTCCGCTGGTGGAACTCCAGCTCTGTTGCAAAGGATACATTTGGACTGGGGAAAAATTACTTTCTGCTCCTCGGAATGGCCCACTGTCCCTTTTCATTTGAACAGAACCACAGGCAAAACTACTACAGAGATGCCAGAGGGGATAACCTAGGACATGGGAAGAAAAATGGCTTCTTTTCCTAACACAGCTCAATTTCCAACAATATAGCCATTAGAATGAAAGATTGCAGAGGGGATGAGGTGACTAAGAGGCCAACCCACACTGACACAAACATGCTGTATGTACGAGCACCGCTATGTGGGCCTATATGGTAAAGGTCTAATAATGCGATCAAAGTGGGTTGTTTCAATCGAGGAGTTACAGTCTGAGTATTTATAAAACGCATCTTTATTTTTCCACATTCAGCAATGCAAAAGCTATTCAAACATCCTTCTAAAGATTAAGAATAACTTTTTTCCCCCTTACCTGTCCTTCCATGACCCCTAAGAGCGCTGGCTCCATCCACTGTACAGGCTCAATGAAGTAAGACGTACACTTGGGCCGACTGCTATCGGGAAAGGATACAGGTTGTGAAAACCTCTTGTGAGCAAATGTTGCAGGTCCTTTGCTCTCATCGTGAGACAAAATGCTTGAACCCTGAAAAAGCTGCCGCCTGTTCTCCAGAGACAAAGACAACAGAATAACTTGAAAAGATCTAACATCAAAGCAGCAACAGCAATTAACAGATGTATGCTTCGTTGCATCCTTTGTTATTTACTTATTAAGGTGTATGAAGTGACAGAAGAAGAAGCAAAACTATGTTACATGGGAAACATATTTCTTATTGATAGAACCACAAGAAAGCCACCAAGCCGTACGTGTGGAGTTAATAGAAGTTTGTATTATACGAGTTTAAATCACAAGGCAAAAGCACTTTGGTACACTATGGTGTTTGCTATTGCTGTATTCACATCTTCTCCTCCAGTCACAAAGGACAGAAACAAATTTCCATGCTTGTAGAAATGAGCTTCTTGGCCACTTAAACTATGACTTGGTGACCCAGTTTTGGGGAAACAGACTCAGACTATATACAGCCAGTTATTTTTGGGACTGAGCTCCGGTATCCATGCAGTCTACTCTGCAACATCTTTTTTCCTAATTACCACTGACACTCGGTCTGCCGGAGAAGCATCTTAGGACCTGGAGAGAAAAATCTATGCATCTTGTAAAGGTAAATTTCTATGGTGATCATCAGCACCAGACTTGGGGCTCACCCCTGGCCATCACTTCATTCTTTAGCATCTCCTGCAGAAAGCAATGCTCTTTTGCTGGCTGCAAGACTGGTAATGTATGGCAGTGGTCCCCAACCTTTTTAATGTCAGGGACCGGTTTTGTTGAAGACCATTCTTCCAAGGCCCGGGGGGAGGGAGGCTGCCGCCGCCAGCGTCCGTGAATGGGGGGGGGGGGTGTCCATGCGTGGGGGGTACTTGTTATGCAGTAGTATGTTATGCCATCATTTAAAGTGCCTCTGAGGAATCCCAAATAAAGATCAGCTATGCTAGTAGGTCTTTCCTGACATTTTCTTAGTCCCATCCTACAGCAGAAGCCATGGTCCGCAGAGAGCTTTCAAAGCATCAGAGGGATCTCATTGTTAAAAAAGTATCAGTCAGGAGAAGGGTACAAAAGAATTTCCAAGGCATTAGATATACCATGGAACACAGCGAAGACAGTCATCATCAAGTGGAGAAAATATGGCACAAGAGTGACATTACCAAGAACTGGACGTCCCTGCAAAATTAATGAAAAGACTAGAAGAAAATGGGTCAGGGAGGCTGCCAAGAGGCCCACAGCAACATTAAAGCAGCTGCAGGAATATCTGGCAAATACTGGCTGTGTGGTACATGTGACAACAATCTCCCATATTCTTCATAGGTCTGGGCTATGGGGTAGAGTGGCAAGACGGAAGCCTTTTCTTACGAAGAAAAACATCCAAGCCCGGCTAAATTTTGCAGTAACACATCTGAAGTCTCCCAAAAGCATGTGGGAAAAAGTGTTATGCTCTGATGAAACCAAGGTTGAACTTTTCGGCCCTAATTCCAAAAGATATGTTTGGCGCAAAAACAACACTGCACATCACCAAAAGAACACCATAGCTACAGTGAAGCGTGGTGGTGGCAGCATCATGCTTTGGGGCTGTTTTTCTTCAGCTGGGACAGGGACCTTAGTCAAGGTAGAAGGAATTATGAACAGTTCAAAATACCAGTCAATACTGGCACAAAACCTTCAGGCTTCTGCTAGAAAGCTGAACATGAGGAGGAACTTCATCTTTCAGCATGATAGCATACATCCAAATCAACAAAGGAATGGCTTCACCAGAAGAAGATTAATGTTTTGGAATGGCCCAGCCAGAGCCCAGACCTGAATCCGATTGAATATCTGTGGGGTGATCTGAAGAGAGCTGCGCACAGGAGACGCCCTTGCAATCTGACAGATTTGGAGCGTTTTTGCAAAGAAGAGTGGGCAAATATTGCCAGGTCAAGATGTGCCATACTGATAGACTCATACCCAAAAAGGCTGAGTGCTGTAATAAAATCAAAAGGTGCTTCAACAAAGTATTAGTTTAAGGGTGTGCACACATATGCAACCATATTATTTCAGTTTTTTATTTTTACTTCCCTCCACCTAAAAGATTTCAGTTTGTTGTTCAACTGAGTTGTACAGTTCATAGGTCTCATTAAAGGTGGAAAAAGTTCTGAAATGATTTATCTTTGTCTCATTTTTTTACATCACAGACATTTGACATTTTAACAGGGGTGTGTAAACTTTCTATATCCACTGTATTTGTTTGACCTTTTTTAGTATTTATATGCTCATTTGGGTTAGCCTTAATTTTGTCTTTTAATGTTGTAAGCTGCCTTAGTTCCTTTCAAGGAGAAAGATGTGGTAAAAATATTTTAAGTAAATAAATAAGTCCACATTAAGACTCATTAAGAACAGAAGCAGGCAACCTGATGCCCCTCCAGACATTTCAGACTACAATCTCCATCATTCCCAAATACTAGCCATGCTGTCTGGGGTACAATCTGGACCTATTAGTTTTACAAAAGACTTGCCTTGGGAGAAGAATCATGAAAGATACATTAAAAAATCAACACCTTCACATGTTTTCAGAATGTGCACACCCAACTGCACCAGTGCCAAGTTCTACATGAATGGAAGAATGCTTCCAGATTAGTTTTTTATTGTGAATTCATTCTGCCTCAAACATTCAGTTTTACTAGGGAGAGGCCAGTGTTGAGGTGTCTCATTTGTAACCCTACCCTATTTTCTCACAATTTCTTCTGTCTCATAGCCTAGAAACACCATATTTAAGAGAGAAAAATTAATACCTTGTCTTGTTGCTGCTGAGCTGCTCTAAGAGGTGGCTGGATAGCTCAATGAGCTGGGTACCTCACTGAGGAACCAAAGGTTGGGAGTTCAATTCCCCACTGTGTCCCCCAAGAGAAGATCTACTCTGTGTAGTCCCAGACAAGTTACAATATCTAAGAAAGCCCCCAGAGGAAACGAGTATAAACTACTTCTGACTAGTCATACCTAGAAAATCCTTGAAAGGTCACTGTAAGTTAGAATTGAGTTGATAGCATGTAGTTATTAATTATGCAGAGTAGAGAAATAGCAGTAAGGGAAATTTTTCCACTCACCCCATTGCTTAGGAACAAGCACTGTTTTGACCCTCAGATATTCTTCTTGTTCTTTTGTACAACCTCTCCTGCTGGATGCTAGGCCAGGCGATGGGGGGGGGGGGGGAACGGGAGTGTGTGTGTGTGTGTGTGTGTTTTGGAAGGGGAGACGGTGGCAATGGGGCTGCACCTCCAGGCAGGCAAGCAGGAAGGCACGGGAGGGCAGGGAAGGCCAGGCAATGGAGGGGGGAAACGCGAGTGTGTGTGTGTGTGTGTGTTTTGGAAGGGGAGACGGTGGCAATGGGGCTGCGCCTCCAGGCAGGCAAGCAGGAAGGCACGGGAGGGCAGGGAAGGCCAGGCAATGGAGGGGGGGAAACGCGAGTGTGTGTGTGTGTGTGTGTGTTTTGGAAGGGGAGACGGTGGCAATGGGGCTGCGCCTCCAGGCAGGCAAGCAGGAAGGCACGGGAGGGCAGGGAAGGCCAGGCAATGGAGGGGGGGAAACGCGAGTGTGTGTGTGTGTGTGTGTGTTTTGGAAGGGGAGACGGTGGCAATGGGGCTGCGCCTCCAGGCAGGCAAGCAGGAAGGCACGGGAGGGCAGGGAAGGCCAGGCAATGGAGGGGGGGAAACGCGAGTGTGTGTGTGTGTGTGTGTTTTGGAAGGGGAGACGGTGGCAATGGGGCTGCGCCTCCAGGCAGGCAAGCAGGAAGGCACGGGAGGGCAGGGAAGGCCAGGCAATGGAGGGGGGGAAACGCGAGTGTGTGTGTGTGTGTGTGTTTTGGAAGGGGAGACGGTGGCAATGGGGCTGCGCCTCCAGGCAGGCAAGCAGGAAGGCACGGGAGGGCAGGGAAGGCCAGGCAATGGAGGGGGGAAACGCGAGTGTGTGTGTGTGCGCGCGCTTTGGAAGGGGAGAAGGCGGGGGGGGGGCAGAGATCTGTGTCCACGGCCCAGTTAAAGGAAGTCCACGGACCGGCACCGGGCCGCGGACCGGGGGTTGGGGACCCCTGATGTATGGTACCGGTACTGTGTTTACTTCCTTTTTTTTTTAAAGATCCCTGTGCCATTCCATAACTTCCAGGTTCAGCCTCCTAAGACTCAGAGGAGTACAGTAAGTCCCTCCAAAATGGCTATCAACGTGTGTAGAGCTTCATACCTGCATTTTCTACACTTGTAAACAGTTTCATGACTTGGAATTTGATGTACATTATTTGGATCGACTGCAAAGACTTCTCGTGGTAAATCCGCTAGTTCTGAAAAGAGGAAGCAGCAGCCCATTTACGAACTTGCAAGCAAGCATCACAAAATATTTAAAGCATTCTGCTCTTATTTTCTGTAACTTTTCCTACATTAATCTTTAGTTACCAGCTCAAGGAAGTTTATAATAAATTCAGCTATTTTTTTCAAGAACTAAAATAATAATAATTTGTGTCTGATAAACCTTCTACTGAAACTTCCCAAGTACGATTCCTACCATCATTAAAAGAGGCTGGAATCTTATCTAGCCAATATTCAAAGTTTTATTTTTTGCTGATTTTAGGGGATGATTGAAAAAGGCATCATTCATATAAAAAGGCAGTTTACCATGTTGTTCCATTAAAAAAAAACACACCAAGACAGTAGTGTAATATGTTTATTACTCATTTGGCAGCTATGATGGCCAACAGCCATTGACAACTCATCCTCCATGTATCTCTCCAACCCCCTTTCAGGGCCAACCCAGTTGCCAGCAATTGCTATCTGTGGTAGCAAATCCTGGTTTAATTCTGTGCTGTATAAAAACATACTTTCTCTTATCTGCTCTGAATCACTCACCTTTACCGGATATCCCCAGATGCTAATGTTAGAAGTGCAGAAGAAAACTTCTCCCTAGACAGTTTTGCCACATCATGCATGATACTGTACACCTTTGCAATCCCCCCCCCCCCCCGGCTTACTTGCCTTCTCTCTAACTGAAAAATCACCAAACATTAACCTCACCTTGTGCGAGTAAGTGTTACTCAACTCCTTTGATCATTCTGGGTTGCCCTTCCCTGCAGCTTTTTGGTGCTAAACATCCATTCCCATCTGGAAGTGTACTAATGAGAAATGTATACAGGATTCCAAGAGCAGCTATGCCATACATTTACTTAAATGCTTTGTTATATTGACAGCTTTATTTCTGATTGATCTCCTAATAACCTTTTCTGTG
The DNA here is from genome assembly GCA_037013535.1 of Intellagama lesueurii. NCBI lineage: Eukaryota > Metazoa > Chordata > Lepidosauria > Squamata > Agamidae > Intellagama > Intellagama lesueurii. The sequence continues at coordinate 126,760,460 of JBAJHW010000002.1, read as the reverse complement.
CAACCACATACTTGGTAAATGTTTTCAACAAACTATCCACTGCCAGCTCAGACCCCATTGCCTGCCTGCAAAGTCAAGATTTTTGCCTCCTTTTGTGTATCACTCTGGACTTGTAAATGCTGATCCACATTCTCCACTTTAATGCCCATTTTAATGCTTGTTCCCTAATTTAGAAAGAAACCTGTGGAGCTCCTTTACGATCTCTTTTTGTTTTAATCATCTTGAACAATTTGGAATTGCCAGCAAAATTGACCATCTTGCTGCCCACCCTAACTCCAGATTAAAAATCACTTTTTGAGGAAAGTGCAATTTATCACATCATTTTGTTTAGTACCAACTTCTATTGAGTCATAACTGGCATGAATAGGGGAAAACAGCCTAATTTCAAATCCATTTGAACACAGCTTGCTCCAACATGAAATCAATCTGTACGTAATAAATTCCAGCTCCCTTACCAGGATATTTCTCTGTAACCTTTTGTAAGCGATACTGCTTGTAGACAGGACTGGTTACATCAACTTCGCAGCCCATTTTTTCATACAGTTTCAGTTGCCACTCAAAGCCTTCGTTGATTCTGGAGAGACAAGTCAAAAGAAATCTTCTCACATCACACAGAACATCCATTTTTGTCCTCAGGAGAAAAGGAACAAACGGTTATTAAGACAATAACCCACTTGGCATCAGGCTTGATGTCTTGGACAAAAGCATAGGCCTCTTCAAAAGACAGAGTATTGGCTTTCATTAAATAGGCAGTCACAACAGCCACACTTCGGCTAACTCCAGCTTGACTGTAAAAAACAAAAACAAAGAGGGATGGATGAAACTGAGTCACACGTGAACACACAGAGGAAAGCCAGACACCTCATATTCTTCAAAACCTATCTGAGCTCAGAGATCTCCTTTCCCCTCCAGTAATTTTTCTCCTCCTTCCCAATAGCTCTTCTTGCCTGTCTTCTCTTTGCTGATATCTGTGACCCACACTGGGATCCTTTTTTTTTTTTTTTTTTTGGTGAAGAGTGCAGTAAGAATAGAATGAATAAATATTTCTGGCAAAAGTGAGATCTGCCCATAAAAACTGCTGGATACATTAGCAGTGTTGTGGAAGGTGTGATGGGGTACCAGTAGGTTTATATTGCTCTTGATTCAGGTCTTATTATGTGCAGAAAGTCCAATTTTGTGAATTATTTTACCTTTTTAAAAAAATAACCCTGTCCTAGGGTATGGAAATTAGTTAAAAACTCACTGCCAACTCACAACTGCGGTATCAAAATTCCAGTATAGACTTGTTTTATAATACCTGGCTTCCTTTTATTCAGTATTATAATAATCACACTGGCAACCCCCCAGCCACTCTTGCTGTTTATGGAAATATGTGTTATGTTAACTGGCAATACCATTTGGTATGTTTACTATGTGGGGTTTGATGGTTTATAACTATTTTATGGTTTTGTATATTGTATCTTACTCATTTTTTAAAATAACTCTGTCAATACAAATGCTAACACACATACAATCCATTAACTCTGTATGAGCGACTGGGGATAAGGCTGATCATAAAACAATCATGCCCCATGGAAATATGGCAGATCAGCAGAAATCTGAGATTGATTTTAACTTCCTGCCAAAAATCCCACACATAAAACTCTTGTGAGTGCACCAAAATCAAAGGGATAAATCCCACTGCTAGCCCTGACTAAAGCAGATGTACTGAATAAACTGGTGCCCACACTTAGGGCTGTTATCTGTCAGTTTGGACTTGATGGCACCTAACACAACACCAAAAAAAGCGCTGACTTAACAAATTCAGTTTATTCAATGGGTCTTCTCTAGCAGGAACAAAGAACTGGATTTACCCCTCATTACCAAAGGAAATCCTGAAACGTATGATACATTTAATAATTTTTGTGTGCCATCAAACCAATTCTGACTTACGGTGACCCTTTTTCAGGGTTTTCCAGGTAGAGAACACTCAGAAGTGGTTTACCCTTCCTTTCTTCTAGAGGCGCCCTGGGACCGTGCAGCTTGCCCCAAAGCCACATAGGTTGGCTCTTCTCCAGGGAGGCACTGTGGGGAATCGAACTCCCAACCTCTGCCGCCACAGCCAGATCCGTAACTCACTGAGCTATCCTGCCACACATAATCTTACCTCTGCCCCTTTTCTCTCATCACAGCTTGGATGATGGGAGCTCGTATCACCTTGAGAAAACTATAAAGGCATTTTGCCATTCTGAGCGCGGGTCCTCCATCCACCTGCACCCGCAGGTGCCATTTTTTCCCTAGCTCTTGATTGCCCGTGTCCATTTGGGACAAAGGATGCAGCCAAAATCCCTTTGGAAGTCCAGGCAAATAATGTCTACTAGAGCATGTGCCCCTAAGTCTGACACTCCCAAAGAACTGTTAGGGCCAGGAAGTCAAGATTTAGCTTTAATAGATACCATGTGGATTCTTAAACGCATCAGGGATTTCCACTCCTGGCCCATGGGGTTCCAACCCATTACCAGCCTAATTCCACTACATAATAACCCTGTGGCTAAATATTTCATTCTTTATAGCTCCCCAAATGTCAGACGCCGCAAAAAAAACACCAGACACCTGACGACATGTCTTTTAATCCATGAGGATTTTTTTTTTTTACAACAGAGCCCTAAAACAACACGAAGCTGTAAATTACTGTGCCTAAATGTAACAGGCATCCAAGAGCCAGTGAATATTGAGTATGAAACTGGCATTTCATTCAGCATTTCATTCTGTTTCCGTATGTCTGACGAAGTGGACGAGATCCACGAAAGCTCACATTAAAATATAATAGCCTTTAAGGCGCCACGTGGTTTTTGTCTTTTGTTTTGTTTTCTTTCTTTGCCTGATATTAATCCAGGAAAGCTCACTAGGAAACATACCAGTGAGTTATAAGGTGCGAGCACTCTTTGGTGTTAAATCTCATTTTTGGATTGCATTTGTCATATACATATACATATATTCATATATATATATATATATATATACAGACCACACAGCCACGGTGCTTCCTGCCCCAGCGTCTCCCGCCTCGGCCACTTACCAGCGCACCAGGACGCTGCCGCCCCGCTCCCGGGCTCCGCCGATGAAGGCAACGCAGTCGTTCAGGCGGCTCAGCAAGTCGCTCTCGGGCTGATCCAGCAGCGGCACGTGCAGCACCGCCTCGAGACCGGCGGCGGCGGCGGCCTCGGGGGGCTCCGAGTCCACCACCAGCAGCGCCCTGACAGCAGCATCCCCGACGCACTCCGGCCGGCTAGGATCGCGGCCGCTCAAGTACAGGCCAGGCACCACCAACACCACGGCCATCCCAAGGCTGGCTACTGCCTCTCCCCTCCCCTCCCCTCCCCTCAAGTTCCGGCAGTCCCCGCCCACTTTTGGAGAAAGGAGAATGGGCGCGCGTGCGCGCTCGCGCCGACCCTCTGTCTTCGGCACGGTGGCGGGGACCTAGCGTGAGCACCATAGACTTATACAGTAGAAGTGTTCGCTGCCGCGTGAACTCCTGGTTCCCACGCTTTGGGCCTCCCCAGACGGAAGCGGTCGCTGGCAAGTGAAGCCCCAAAGGCGGGAACGGGATTTCTTTCGACTCGAGCATCCATTTGTCCTCTACTCAACTTTTTAAAAAGCTATTGTAATATTTTATGACACACACACACGCATTATAGAAATGTAAAATATAAACTCCTTAGAAAATGGGAAAATAAGTTACTTTGAAAACTATAACGGTAAAGCAACTAGTTATCTGAGAGAATCATTGAAGCTATGACGGTAGCTAATTTAAGTGGTGACTACATGGCCATTTGTTGTAGGGCAACGCCCTTTTGCTGGCGACCAGACGACATAAGTACCAGTGTGAACCTGCTCATGCCCAGAGTGTTCCCACCTGCACCTTTCTGTGTCCTGTTAGGGGCTACTCTTTTTTAAGTGTGAATAAGATCACTCCATTTTGGTTTCTTTCCAGTACCTGCAGTTGCTGGGATTGAACCAAAGTGGAGCTTGCTGCTTTAAATTTCCCATCTGGTTTCACTTTCCCAATATTATTAAGCTTAGCTACTTAATAATATTGGGAAATTGAAAACTTTCTGTGCTCCTCCATGGAGGAGCAAAGAAGGAACCATTTTTAAGGCCGATTACGGCCGCTCTGATGTGCCGTATCTTTTAGGGGGAAAAAAAGAATTTAAAACATTGGAAACTTCCTCCAAGAACGAGGGGGACTTCTTTATTTTTCTTTCTTTTCCGAAGGGAGGCAGGCCATATATAGAGCTTGGTTTAGCTGTATGCACCACCATCACACAGCCCCTGACAGACTCGCCATGAGAGAATATCTGATCCTTGACAGAGAAATAAAATATTTTCCATCTCTGACTTAAAGCAAACTAAAAAGACACCAGCCCATACTCTAGTTTTTCAACAAATAAGGCCTCATCAGTTTTGCAAGCATATAAGGCAGGGGGATAGCATGTTGGGAGTGTTGTGTTAATGGTGGTATTTGGGCACTGTGTGGGAACAAAAATAGCAATTAAAATTGACATCACTACCTACAGTACTGTAATTTTAAAAATGGTAAATTAAGTTAATTTATACAGTGGAATCAAAAGCTCTGCAAACACACTAGATCACGTACGTAGCAAATCTGAGTTTCAAAGTAGTTGAAAATGTTATGTGCCATCAATTTGCCTCTGGCTTATGGTAACCCTAAAGTCCTATTAGTAACAGACATGCTCATGTCTTTCACACTAAAGTCTGTGCCTTCCTTTCTTCAGCCAATCCATCTCATGTTCCATCTTCCTCTTAACTTGTTGCCTTCATGTCTTCCTCATACTTGCACAACTGTTGTGTTATTGACAGAAGAAGAACTTGAAGGAACCAGGAATGGCTTTTTGTGTAGCTAGACTGTGGGCCTTGTTCTGTTAAGTACTCAAAACAAATTCCTGGAGAAATTTCTGATTGCATGCCCTAGCTAGCTTCAGCAGACTGGGCAGCAAGCTTTCTCCGTACTGTATAGTCCATATGGTGGCCCCATATGTAGCTGGGCTAATACCTTAGTCCTAGAAACTCAAGAATGGTCACTAGAAGGCTACTACCTGATCCAGCCACATAGTGAAAAATGACATCAGTTGTTATTTTAACTGTTAATGCACTGGCTTCCAAATAACTGAACCAGGCTTCAGAGTTTTTGATACAAATGAACTTCCTGTAGTTGCTTATTACCCAACTGCCATCAATATTTCTCAATTCTCTTTCCAAACACAATTATTTTAGTTTTAGAATGACTAGCCAAATTCATATTATTTACATACACCAGTGTAGGTCAAGCAGTGTAAATCTCAGCCCTGAATTATCACTAGTTAGAGGCCAAAGTTTGTATTCCTTGTTGCACTCCGAGTCACAAGTCTGGTGCGCTATGAGGAATGCAACAATTGACTCCTTAACTAGGGGTGATTCAGATTTCACACTTTTTGACTTAACTCAACACACTTAAGTGATAGAATTCTGGCCTTTAACTTGGAGGAGTTCCTTGGCACAGTATAAGTCTAGCGTTCTCAGCATCACCAGCATACAGTAAAATGGTCATGCCCCTATTTTTCGGGTGAAGAGCGAAACAAATCCACAACTGACAAGGAGAATACCATTAAGATATAAATTGAATAGGAGAGATATTAGTCAGCAGCCCTGGTACACTCGATTATTAAAAGGGATGATTTGAAGGGACAGCTGCTTGCGGTGGCCTTGACATGTAGACAAGAATCTAACTTCTTCTGAACAACCTGATTAACTATCTTTAGGAGAGTCCGTTTGTGCCAAAGACCTGTATGGGATAAGGAGTCAAAGATGTCCCCCACCCCACCCCCCAAAAATAAAATCTACAAAAGAAGTTTAAAGGAAGTTTCTGGAAAAGAATACTGTGTCTGCTTTTCTCTTCTGTGGCTTCTTTGAACTTCTTTTTCGTTTTATTTAACACCTGGTTTCATGAGGCTGGTTTCAGCCATTTGGTTTCATGTGTTTTCTCATAGTCCCCAAAATAGATGTTTCTCAGTTTCATCCACATTCCTCTCTACTGCAGGTATTTACGTCTTTGCTGTCGTTGTTTCCAGGCAAATACAGTATAGTTGTGGATAATAACACATTTTTTAAAAAGAAAATGAAACTGTCCCCATGTACTTTCTGTTTAATGCTTTCTTTGTACAATCCGATTTCTTGTGTGCGTGTGTGCTACCAAAACACACTGTTTCAGGCCCTTTTATTAAACCAACAATACATATGGTGGCTTGGTATTATGAGTACAATAAGCCCTATGAGATGTAGTAATGCAATAAAAGTTCTGTTTGTCCTACAGTGTTCCAGCTGAAATCTGTATTCCTGCTGAAGATCCAAAGGTATGGCAGATCTTCTCATGTGCATGTTACATTAATCAGAAGGTCCACATTAGAACATTATGTGCCTTTACCTTTCTCTAAGGTAAAGGCACCTTTACCTTAAAGGCACCATTACCTTTCCCTGATCTTTTAGTAGATCAGGGACAAAGGGTCAACCTTAACAATACAAGAAATCCCCCGTTTAATTTCTTGGAATTCCCCTTAACATCTGGTTTGGTCTACTGCCTGCTTAGTAGTTCAAGGTGAAGCCTGGTTGACTTGAAGCAGTCATTCTCCCCTCCTTTAACATTTTATGAGACAATTTCTAATGAACACATCACTACAAAGCATCTGAGTTTCATCTCATGTGAAAGTACAAAGCTATGTCTATCTGTATTCATTGTAAGGTCTCATCTGCACTAACAAAGTGACATTCAAATGTCTATTATATGACTAATAGGCAATGCTGCATGGTTTAATTTAGCAAAAGCTGACCGCTATATGAGCTGAATTCTAAATCTCTCGTTTGTTATAGTATTAGAATGCCCAATCTCTAAACCAAGGAAAACAGGGAGCTTGCAACATATCTGACTTCCCAACTGTAGTATGATGTCAGAGTACCTAATATTTAAATTATTTACCTATCCATGTGCATTGGCATGCATGTTCTCTGAATCCTGGCTTCTGAAGCTAAGTCCCTTCAGTTTTTTCTCTACATTAAAACATGTACAGCTTATACATGCATCAACAAATGTTTTCCTTGACACCAGGATCACCATCACCACCAAAACAAGAGCTGTAGGTCAGGTGGTTGGGAAAGGGCCCTTCAACTATTAGGGAAGATTTAGTAAAATGTATCTGCCAAGAGCTTCCTTGTTTCATCATACCATCTTCTGTGAAACATTTTCACCAAATGTTTTAACTGACATTGCAATACTTCTCCACACTCTGTGCTTGTTTTATTCACAGAATGTTACCCATCTTAGCACAACTGGAAATCCACACTACTGATTTATACTCTTCAAGTCTGAACCCAGAGACACCCTCTTGGTACATGTTCAAAGCATAGCCCCTCCCTGTTTCCCCTGTCGCACCTCCCGTCTGGTTTTCCATGCACAGTACAATGATGCTTGTAAATGGAGGCATGGTTTACTCTCTGGTGTGTTATGTTTCACCTCCTTCCTTCCTCAGCTGGATGTGCAACTATCTTGACCATAGATCCAGGCCCACGACAGAATCCAGCACTGCAAAGGGCCTGGTGGGCAATAAGAACAACACTTGTTGCTGTCTTTTAAAAAGGAGTATAAGATCTAAATGTATTCAGTGGATTAGATTAATTTGTGAAACTGGATTAATGTTATGTCTTTGTAGTGCTTTCTCCCCAACTCGCCTCTTGATGTCTCATATTTTATGCAGAGTCTTTACAACGAGGGCCATAGGAGGCAATTTACCCAAGTAGTTTTAAGTCATGACTTATGAGTAACTTTTGCCATTGGTGTCAGAAAGTCTAAGTGTAAATAAGGCTAGGCCTCCTGAGCATTACCTCAACCTTTTCTAAGAGAGGTTATTTAACAATTGTCCTGTCTAGATTCCTTCCACCATCTGTGCCGGCAGTTACTGGTCTTGGGATCATCAAGAGAATGGTGACTTCTTAAGTCCCTGGTCAACACACTGCTCTGGCTTCTGCCACTTCACAGGGTTGCTGTTTATTTTTATAAATGTGATGGGTTCTTAGTCTGGATCGTGTTTCTGAAAGAGTCAGTTCATATTACTGAAACTTGTTTTGCTTTGTGCCATGCTGCTTGAGGTTACCTTGGTGCATTGCATTGAGGAATCTAAGGCAGCTGGTATGTGCCAGACATTGTTACCCAAGTAGGCTGAATATGTAGGGATAATGGGAAGGTTGAAACATTTGCACAATAATGTTGCTTCTTTTCCAAATCTTGGCTGGATTTCTGTTGACCACACATATTCCTGGACCTGAAGCTCCTTAATGATGTCAGAGAAGGACCTTCCAACTGTGGACTTAATTGGATTCTTTGTAAGGTGGTGCTGTAGTTCACTATGGCAGTTATGAACTGACCATGATGAATGGATACTATCTCCCAGTTATTTGTTGGTGTGACAGAGCCATTTTTCCCCCAAATTCTACTCCGAAATGACCTTTCATTTTTTTTTCATCCAAGATCCCCAGGATTCTAATGGATCTTCTAAAATGTCTGTTTGCTTTCCCATCAGTGCCGGCTCTTCCCTGCAGATACTCTAAAAGGATTGTCAGTTCATTCAAAATGTCATAGAGAAGAGCTAAGTCAAGCAGAAATTGTTTGGAACACAAGTGGTTATTACAGGCCATTGAAAGAAGAGCTAGCTGCTTGTGATCAATTTCCATCCTCACCAGCAAACCTGAAGTATAAACACAGAGAGGAATAGCTTTTCCAAACTGCTGAAATAGGCCGAAAGGAACGTGCAACCCATCTAGTATCCAAGACCTTGCTAATTCCGCTTCTTTGTTCATCCAGCTTCTCAGAACATTTTGTAAGCCATCTTTGGTTTTGAGGTGACTTGCCATAAAACACATAGTAACAATTCACACCAAATAGCTAACTCTAAACTAGGGTTCAGAGGCACTGCCATACAATAATGTTAGGACATATTGCAGGAAGATTGGTTCCCTGCACCTGGCACTTACCATCCCGGTGGTAAGTGCTGGGGAGGGGACCCAACTTCCTGCAACATGCAGCCCGAAGAGGCAGGATGCCTGCGATGGCTGCCATGTTGAGTCCTTTCCTCCCAGGTGCCCTTGCACTGGAGGGTTTCCAGGGGCAAGCACTTCTGGCTGTCCAATTGGGAATTTCTAGCAGTGCTTCCAGGAGGTGTCCCCACCTAGGTTTGGCTAGGATTTAAAAGCCCACCCTGTGAAAGCCTGTTGCCACACAGATCCTCGTGTATCTTTCTAGGCATAGAAAGCTCTTGAGGGAGGGAGAAAGATGACCTTGCCAAGAAGGGATGGCCACTAACCCATCCGCTATAGATTGCAGTCACCATTGCTGGGAGAACTCCATGGGATATGCTGGTTGCCTTTCAAGGTCAGGTTGTTTCATGCAGTTTCCACAGTTGCATTTTTCGGGGCCCTCCAGCTGAGGGAGTTGGTGGCATCCTCCAAACAGGACACCACCACGGGGGCGCTGTGCAGAGGAGATGTGCTCATGAGTAGGGATACCGTGCTAATTTGCATCTGTACATCTAAGACCAATCAGAAAGTGTGGGGGGACCAAATTACAGTATAATAATCTTAGAACTGCAGAGCTGGAAGGAACCCTATGGATCATCGAGTCCAGCCCTCATCAAGGATGCACAGTGGAGCATCAAACCCCCAACCTCTGGCTCCACAGCCAGATAATGAAACCACTGAGCTATCCAGCAGTTCAGTGCTAAGGATGGCAAACAACCATGCAATTTGTCCTGTCATGGCAATGAACAGGTTTCTGTATCTACAGCCTCAGTCCATAGGCTTGTTATTTGTCAACTCAAATGGTCCCTGCTAACTTGCTTCCACACATCCATCCAGGGTGTGGCACAGTGAAGAGTCACTCTTTTTGGGTTAGGGCAGCAACATCTGCAGCTGAGGGCTTGGCTACACATTGTAATATTCCTGGTGTTGTATTGGGTTTGGCACACTTGAAATCAATTTAAGAATATCTGCCTACACAAATGTGCTAAGCGCACATATATATTTTTGTCGGAAAGCAAGTTTTTTAAAACACCCACAAGGGGATTTTTATTTTAACTTAGTTATGAACGTGATTTAATTTGAATAGTTTTGGCACGTGTGAATGCCTGTGTCAGAGTAAGTAGTGTGTGGGGTGGGGGGGTTCTGCCGAAATGGGTGCCACATGCAAGGGGATGTGGACTGCAATCCAAACACTTCCTCTTTTTTTAATTATCCATTTCTATTTTATTGCTGCATCAATCTAGCTCCACACCAGTTCAAAAGGTTTTTTTTAAATTAAATATTTGAAAAGCAAGGAGACTGTGGACAAGCTGCTGAAAATGTCACCCCCACAGCTGCGCTAAAACTCACGATTCTTGCTCTCCTGATCCCCTTCCTGGAAATTTCACCTCACTGGAATACAGACTGCACCTTCCCTCTCGGCTCCACAGAGCTCCTGGAAGTTGAAGCAAGTGGGGTGGCTTGTCTTCAGAGTAAGAGGAGTCGCTACCAACTACCCCCCCTCCCGGCCTGAGAGAAGCTTTCATTGAGTGGAAGACTGGTGGGCGCTCCCCCTCCACATCTGCATACAATGTAAAGGCAAGAGATGTGGGTGCATTTTCCATGAGGAAACACACTGACACAAAACTGTGTGCCATTATATCTGTGAAGATTCTCAGTCATCCTGGTGAGGTTATCTGGAAGTTGAGTCATGGCAGCTGGACTTTCTTATTATGTTGAAATGTTTCGCTACTCATCCAAGCAGCTTCTTCAGTCTGAGGAGAGTTGTTAGGAGACTCCTGGTATATTCTCTATGCTGGTTTTACTTCACTATTCAGACCAGGGGGAAGTGATACCAACGTGGAGGATATACAATGTATCACAGAAATGAGTACACCCCCTCACATTTCATAAATATTTTAGTATATCTTTTCCTGTGACAACACTGAAGAAATGACACTTGGCTACAATGTAAAGCAGTGAGTATACAGCTTGTATAGCAATTTAAATGTGCTGTCCCCTCAAAATAACACAACACACAGCCATTAATGTCTAAACCGCTAGGAACAAAAGTGAGTACACTCCTAAGTGACAATGTCCAAATTGTGCCCAAGTAGCCATTTTCCCTCCCTGGTGTCATGAGACCCATTAGTGCCACAAGTCTCAGGTGTCCAAATTGGGCACAAAGTGTCAATATTTTGTGTGGCCACCATTATTTTCCAGCACTGCCTTAACCCTCTTGGGCATAGAGTTCACCAGAGCTTCACAGGTTGCCACTGGACTCCTCTTCCACTCCTCCATGACGACATCACAGAGCTGGTGGATGTTAGAGACCTTGCGCACCTCCACCTTCCATTTCAGGATGCCCCACAGTTGCTTAATAGGGTTTAGGTCTGGAGACATGCTTGGTCAGTCCATCATCTTTACCCTCAGCTTCTTTAGCAAGGCAGTGGTCATTTTGGAGGTTGGAATACTGCCCTGTGGCCCAGTCTCCAAAGGGAGGGGATCATGCTCTGCTTCAGTATATCACAGTACATGTTGGCATTCATGGTTCCCTCAATGAACTGTAGCTCCCCAGCGACGGCAGCACTCATGCAGCCCCAGACCATGACACTCCCACCACCATGCTTGACTGTAGGCACGACACACTTGTCTTTGTACTCCTCACCTGGTTGCTGCCACACACGCTTGACACCATCTGAACCAAATAAGTTTATCTTGGTCTCATCAGACCACAGGACATGGTTCCAGAAATCCATGTCCTTAGTCTGCTTGTCTGCAGCAAACCGTATGTGGGCTTTCTTGTGCATCATCTTTAGAAAAGGCTTTTTTCTGGGACGACAGCCCTGGAAACCAATTTGATGCAGTGTGCGGCATATGGTCTGAGCACTGACAGACTGACACACCCACCCCTTCAACCTCTGCAGCAATGCTGGCAGCACTCATACGCCTATTTCCCAAAGCCAACCTCTGGATATGACGCTGAGCACGGGCACTCAACTTCTTTGGTCGACCATGGCGAGGCCTGTTCTGAGTGGAACCTGACCTGTTAAACTGCTGTATGGTCTTGGCCACCATGCTGCAGCTCAGTTTCAGGGTTTTGGCAATCTTCTTATAGCCTAGGCCATCTTTCTGTAGAGCAACAATTTGTTTTTTCAGATCCTCAGACAGTTCATTACCATGAGGTGCCATGTGGAACTTCCAGTGACCAGTCTGAGAGAGTGAGAGTGATAACACCTGCTCCCCCTTCACACCTGAGACTTGTGACACCAATGGGTCTTATGACACCAGGGAGGGAAAACGGCTACTTGGGCCCAATTTGGACATTGTCACTTAGGGATGTACTCACTTTTGTTGCCAGCGGTTTAGACATTAATGGCTGTGTGTTGCGTTATTTTGAGGGGACAGCACATTTCCACTGTTATACAAGCTGTATACTCACTGCTTTACATTGTAGCCAAGTGTCATTTCTTCAGTGTTGTCACAGGAAAAGATATACTAAAATATTTATGAAATGTGAGGGGGTGTACTCACTTCTGTGATATACTATATCAGGGATCTCCTACAAACTCTCCTCAGACTGAAGAAGCTACTTGGATGAGTAGTGAAACATTTCAACCTAATAAGAAAGAAGTCCAGTTGCCATGACTCAACACATGACATTATATTGATTCTTAAAAACCCAAACAAGATCTTGATTCAGTTCAACAGTGTAGCCAAGCCTGTAGTTAGGGTTTCCCCAGGACAATGTCAAGGCATCAGGCCAGTGGTGGCCAGCTGTGTACAAAATGTACATCAGGCCACAGCCAGCATTTTATCATTAGAAAAAAAAACCCACCACTCTTTCTTTCTTTTCTTCTTCAGTTACAGTCAGTGTGGTGCATACGGCTATCTGGGCTCCGTATTGTGTACTGGGCCAAACAGTATGTGTCCAGAGCAGAATGAGGTTCCCATCTTGGATTGGGAGATCAGATATATATCGGATGGTTTGACCACAAGGGGATGTACTGGGCATTGCTGATGCCCATGATGAAGATGTACCTGCCATCTGAGGAGCTGCTGTTCTACCTAGGAGAAAAATGACCTCCCAATGTGTAAGACTTGATGTTATCTAGGGAGGAAGACCTGCCGCTGCTGCCTAATATGGTTGGACCTGCTGGCAAGATGTGTCTGATGCAGGGTTGAGCACCCAGGGAGAGTTGATTTGACATGATGGAAAGTCACACAGGTGGCAGGCCACACCATTGGGGGGGGGGGGGGCAATTTATGGATCCATCATTTGGGCATTGTTTATTCAAACCCAGATTTCTATTTAGATAACAGCGTGCATTTATTAGACACTGGTCAGGAAATCTGGATGTGGGATATCCAGGCAGACATATTGTAGTGGCTATGGCAGCAGTACTTTGGTGGGAAGCTGACCAGGCAGCAGGGGCCCAGCCACCCTTTGTGGCAATTTTACGTATAGGTTACCAACACTTGCGTGTACCTAAGTAATGTGCTGGGATGGTAACAGGTCATCTGATCTAGGGATCTGCTCCTTATGCTGTGCCAATACTCTGTTGCCAAGGCCAATCCAAGGAGTGGCTTTTTTATATCCACTATCAATCCTTTAATAAAGCTGTTGACATTAGTAATGTGTGTGTTAGTTTTGGAATGGGGGCTGGAGGGTGTCCCAGGTTATCTCACTTGGATCCACAAGGCACTGAACAACATTTGATTTCCTTTGTGTCATTAAACTGGCCCCATCACCAACAACACATACATGATTTTGCTAAAGCTGTGCAAGATCAAACCCATGGGAGGCAAGACAGTTTACTGGTGAGTCCATAACCTCAATGATGGAAGCACATGAATACTGTATCTAAAGTGTGAATATAACAAAGAACAAAACCCATGTTTCATTTTCTTGATGTAACAGAGCTTATAGAGAAAAGTACATAAAAATTAACAGAAATGTTACTTATGTACTTTTTCCTGTAAGTTCTGTTACATCAAGAAAATGAAACATTGAGGCTATGGACTCACCAGTAAGGACTAAGGTCTTTCCACTAGCATTTTGTTCTGCTTTATAGTTCCTGATTACAATGTTGATGCAATGTGATCAATAGAGTAGCAAGTAGCTGGAATGCAGACCTAAAGGAGGTCTAAACTATTTAGCTCTTGCAACACCAGTAGATCCAAATGATCGAAGTGAGGTCTACCTCCCCCCCCCCCCCCCAAATCAACAGTCACAAAAACCTTTGCAAGTATTTTCTCTTAGGGAATGTATTACAACAATCATGCAGATCTCCTTTTATTTCTGTGTTCCAATAACTTATTTTAAGTTGTGTTTTCCTTAGGTTCCATTGGAGGTAACAGAAATTATGTGCCATTCTCCTGAAAATTGCATTTTGGGTTTTCAGTGTTCCTAAAATACTTTGGTGTGTACAGAAGAGAACAGCCAGTCCTATTTACATCTTAGACATGGATTCAAGCTTTTTCTGCTTCACCACATTACCACTAACAAAATATCTGGCCAGGGTGATATATATACTACTTTCTGCTTCTTTGTTACTATCACCACTGACTTTTTGCCTCTCCTTTTGATGTCAGAGATATTAATATAATTATTGAATTTGGTATTTATATGTCTATCTCTTGCAGCTACCAAACAGCTTGATAATGCAAAAGAGATGTTATCGTCAGGATTCAATTTCTTCTATAACTTCAGAATTCTCATTCTTCTCAACCTTTCTTGGGCTTTGAAGTAAAAATTAATAAAGTCTTCCTTGAAATTCACATTCATTGTGGCTTGCCATAACTGATTCAGAAAATTTATCGCCCACTCTGCCCTTTCTCTTTCCCCTGCTCCTGTCCATGAAGAATAATTTTCCCAGTTTTATTCCACTTCAGCTGCCAGAGGTGTCCCCAAAGCTTCCTGGGAAGTGTAGTTTGATAATCTCTAAAGGAGGTTTCTCAGCTCCTCTCCAAAACTACTCCACAGAATTCTGTGGCGGAAGCAGTTCAAATGGAATAGAACTGAAAGAAAGCTGCTGTGTGCATAACAGAGCTCCCTGCACCCAGTTCTCTCTTTCCGGGCACCAAATATTGCCAAAACAGTTTCATTCATTCATTCATTTTGTTTATATGTTGCCTTCCTCCAACTAGAGGAACTCAAGGCAGCTGATAACATATTTATTTACAGAGTATTGCATAAACAAACATTTAATAAGCAAATGCAGCTAAAATACATATTACAGTATTAAGAGCAATTAAACATTATTGTACAAACCCCCCCCCCACACACACACCACAAATTTAAAACAATTAAAAAGCACAATTGAAAAAACGTTTAGAGGCATAACATTTTCTCATTAAAAGTGCCTTCCTCAGCAGCCTGCCAGTTGTCTGGCGCCTGCCTGAACAGAAAGTGGGAGAAAGAGAGAACGAGAATAATACTGTCCCCCAAATGCACTGTCTGCTAATCTCAAGTATCTCCCCAGACGGGCAGACAAGGGGGCGGGGGACCCTTGTCCCTCAACTTGTCCTGATATCTCAGGAGAGTCAGCAGATGGGTTAGGCGAGATAAGTCTTGTCGAAGCCTCTGAGCGAGGCAACCGAGGTACACCTGGGACTGGAATACCTGTATTTAAATAAACAGAATCCCAAGTTCCGTCAGACCTAGGAAACTAGACCTCCGCGGAGCATATCGAAATTCAGGTGGGCCAATGACTGCGCGGCATGAGCCTTTCTTTTTTTTCCCCCGCCGCCTCCCGATTGGTTGTTACGAGGAAGGGCGGAGTCTCGCTCCGAAGGCGGGGCTTATAAATGAAGAGCGCGAGGTAAGAAAAGTGCAAAAGCTGCTGCGGACAAGAAGAGCGCAGGGTGCGGAGAAAGACTGGCTGGTAGGTAGGTAGGGGGTCCTGCGGAGGCGAAACCTCCCTCCCTGCAGCTGGAAAGCGAGAGTGTATTTCTACCTTTGCGCTACGTTTCCACGGATTAGGGATGTGAGATAGTCGTCGTGAGTTTTAGCAGCCCGGCCTCTGGAGAAGGGACTTTTGGAAAGCTTTTGTAGTCTGGGCGTGGGCAGAGGCGGAGTGGTGTCAGAGGACGTTAGTTTGAGGAGCAGAAGGGAAAATTGACTTTCTTTAAACGCACAGGTCTTGGTCTTTGAAATGTAGGTTTCCCACTGTTCCCATTCCGTGGCTTTCTCAGAAAAAGTTGATTGTGTGTTTAAGCCCTCGTTTCCTAGTAAGTGTGCATATGAGGGAATGGCTACAGCTCTGTGCTTATTTACTTGGGAGTAGGAGCCATTGAGGATACCCGGTGTGGTGTGGTGGCTAGAGTAACGGACTAGGACTCAGGAGGCCTGGATTCAAATTCCTACTCAACTATGGAAAACCCATGGGGGGAGGGAGTGAAGCTGGTAAAACCACTCCTTAAATATTTCATTTGCCTTGAAAGTCCTATTAGGGTCCCTGTCTGTTCCAACTTGACAGCAGGTGACAAGCAGAGCCGTTGAACTGCTTATGTGTGAATGAACAGAAGTGGGCCATGAGCAAGAGGGGGGTCTTATTGGGTCCACTAATGTGATCTACAAAGAGAAGTACAGCAAAATATCATGCAGTTGAGAATTTTTTCTTCTTCTGGGGTTTGTGTGGAGTATGTGCCAATTTTAGAAATATGAGCACTTGTGTTACTCCGTGAGTAAAGAGACCACATAATAGTAAAGCCTTTTAGACTGGCCCTTTCGAGTTACACATTTTAAAAACGTACTTTCTTGACCTGTACACCCAGTAGGAAGAGGTGAGAGCCACTGTGGTGCTGCACGTAAGGATTAGGATTCAGGAGCCTTGGGCTCAGTCATGGAAACTCACTAGAGTAGTAACAATGGTGAAACCATTCCTTAAATATTCCATACCTATACAAATCCTACTTATAGATAACCCATACTTATAGATATCCCATACTTATAAAAATCCTAATAGGGTTTTTAAATTAAGATGGGACTTGATGGCCCTTAACAACAATGAAACATGTTGCTTATGTCGGGCATAACTGCCTGTCTGCAATATTGTTTACCATTGTGGAATGGCTTTAGTTGTCATAATGTAATGGTTTAATTGTTTAATCTATTTATATTTGTTTGTTGCCTTGAGCGCTATAGGTGGGGTATAAGTGTAACAAATAAACATATGTGGCATCCTCCAGATAAGAACTGGGAGGTTTGAAAGGATTCTTAGAAGCAAGTGCCTAAATGGATATGATAAACAGACAGTTCATGGCCTTCAGTATTGCCACCTAACTGTGGGCAGAATTTACTTTGTAAATTGCAGATCCATGCAAGGGAGAAAAATATGGGAATATTTCTTGAGGATGCAGGGAGCAGCCCTCTCTACTGGTGATATTTTCACATGAACCATTCCTAACACCACCACTGGAAAGGTTTTGGGTACTTCCCCTGTCTCCTCATTCTTATTGGATTCTTTTGGCCATTCTGTTTTCAAAAGTTATTGGGATTCAGCAGGAGATTTCCTCTGAAGGGAAGAGGTGGCCAGGGATCATCACAAATTTCACCCAACCTTCTCTCTATATCTCCTTGTTCTTCAGATGCTCTTCTAGATAGCCCTCTGGAGTCACATTTCAGGTGGCACAGAGGGCTATATGGGGAAAGGGAGTAGCAAAGACTGTCTCTCATTCTTTATCACAAGCAGAATCTTACCAACTGCTGATCTGGATCCGTCCTGTGTCTAATTGTTCTGCTAGTAACTAGTTAGGCCCATGGTATTAAGCTACCATCCCTCTGCTGGCAGAGAGCCACTGTCAGTGGAGCAGAGAGGGTTTGTGAGAAGCGTGTCCTCTGATACAGATTTAGGGGGACACAGGAGACTCTGGGGAAAGGAGTATCATGTTTCCCCGAAAATAAGACAGGGTCTTATATTAATTTTTGCTCCAAAAAACGCATTAGGGCTTATTTTCAGGGGATGTTTTATTTTTTTCATGTACAACAATCTACATTTATTCAAATACAGTCATGTCATCTTCTTCTGGTTGCTGCACAATGGTGGAGGACGGGGTTTCACTTAACTGGGGCTTATTTTGGGGGTAGGGCTTATATTACGAGCATCCTGAAAAATCATACTAGGGCTTATTTTCGGGGAAACAGGGTAATTGCTGGAAAATACCTCTCCCATCATGTACTGCTGACTGCCTTCCACTTGTGTAGGATTACTAATTTTATTCACCTAGTGAGTGCCTGGATTCTTAAGACTGCTTTGGAAATAAATGTCCATAGGGTTGCACATGTCTGATTTCCTCTAAAAGCACTGGATCATACTAAACATCCTAAGAAGGATGATGACTTTCTACCAGGAGAGAAAGTAGGAGCTTACAATTTAACATTAATTTATGGCCAGTGAGGAAGTAGTGGAACTGGTGATCCAGGTGAAACCAAGTAGGGATGTACACAGATCCCAGTTTGGCACTGCAGAGACTTCTTACTTCTGCCAGTCCAGAACCACATTTGACTTATGTTTTGACCCTAAAATGAGATTTGGAAATCAGAAGGATCATGTCTTCTGTTGACTGTTGTGGAAAATATTTTTTTAAATGGTTTTAATTCTTCTCCTTCTTATAACTGGAAACTTGCAGGTTTAGTAGCCCTTGGGGGGAAGGAGTGTTCATCTGCCTAAATAGGTATGTCTGGTTTTCCACAGTACATATAGTTACACTGTTCTTTTAAGAGAACTGTCAATAGGTGGTTGTTTTTTTTTGCAGAACTGGATGAAATTTCTAGTTGGCTATTCTAAGAGTATAAAAGATACCATTTTATAGATGCATAGGGTACAGGGCTGTTTTTTATGCAAGAAAAAAGGAAAGTCTTGTGGCACCTATAAGACTTAACAGATGTTGACTAGTATGCATGAGCAGCCTCTCTGTTGCAAGGTAATCTGTAACAGGATGTACTTAAGTTCCCCTCAGTCTTTGAGGACCAGTGCCATGAAACTGCATTGTATGAAAAGGACAAACAGCATAAACGTGTCTGTAAGTGAAACCTGTAAAGTGTCAGAAAGATAGGTGTGGTAGGTACGGTAAGTGGAAGGGGGTTTCAAACATACAGTGACCAATTTACTTCCTTTTTTTCCTTAAGGGATTTTTTTGGGGTTTTTTTTTTTTTTTTTTGAGGTGGATAGTGAGAGATAAATTTGCATGAAAATGTCACAGGTTATTGAGGTTTTTCTGGGCCAGAGGTTTTTGATGCTTGAAATACAGTTTATGGCTTTTTAAATGGGCAATGTGGTGGTGTTAGGAGGAAGGGAAGCAAATGTCAAAGTCGTAATCTCTCCCTCAAAGAACAGCAATGGAGAGCCCATCTTAACATGACTTGGAAGGTGGAACTAAATCCCACACGACCCTACTTTCCCTCTGAGTGGGTTTCCACAGAGAAGTAATTTTGGGTGTCCTTCTGAAGTTTGAAGCCTGAATGAAATGTTGAGTGAGGTCTAGCTTCAGATTCCTTAGCATTCAAGGGAAGCCTCCATCACCTTGGGAGGTGCCTGAACTGGTCCAAAGGAGCAGCTTCTGCTTGTACCTTGGTGGACTCTTAAGGCACATCCCTAAAAGCAAATAATGCAAACATAGAATAATGTTTTCTTCTTACGCAGAAGGATTGAAATAATCAGAGTTTGTCTATGTCTATATTGTGATATGGTTGCCTGCCTAATAATTGTACTTTTAGTAATTTGACTTGGTCACCAAAACTACCACATGTCACATGACATGTGGTATATGAAACGGGCGTATGTGACTAAAATGTTTCCAAAGCTGTGAAGGGTAAGTCACCCACTGAGGTGAGCTATGCAAATCAAGGCATGGGATATTCTCTGTAGATCTCCACTAAACTATGACTCAAAATGGAAGCTGAAATGTCAAAATTACCCTGAATCACTTCTAGGAATTACCTAGGAGCAGGTGCTCTTCGGTCTTGGTTAAATGCACAAAGTGTTCTTAAGCCAAAACTGAAACCTAAATATTTTGAGTTTTTAATGACAGTTGGGCTTGTATCAAAAACGTGATTTAGTACAAGGCAAAAGGAGATACTACTAACAGCTTTAATGCTACTGGCATGCAATATAGATGGCCATCTGTTAAGGACTGAAATTTTGAGATGCTTGGCAGTACATAATGGAGCTCACTAATCCCAGATTCAAAATTCATAGCAGCCTCCTGGCTCAGATACTGAAAATATACAGATTTTGAATTTTACACATTTTTAATCTGTGCCAAAGCCCATCATGGGGAATTTAGAAGAAACACAAACTGTGTCAGCCTACACTTAGAAAAACATATAGGTTACAAATAAAGTGGGCCCTGAATTTTGAGTCCTGGCTAACCAAAGGGGCAATAAGTGTTGACTTGGTTTTATTAGGTAATCCCATCTAGGCTTTGCAGATACTGTTGGGGTTTGGTTTGTTGGCAGAGTTTGGTGTGAGGAAAAATCTAGTGCTTTAATTAAATAATAAACTTTCATTCTGATTAGGCAGCAGATAAAAATGCTTGTGGCAGGAACCTACACAGCAAGTTGAATTACAGTCTCCCTCAGTAGATCACCCCTTATTTCTTAGCTCAATTGGCAGTTATTTGTTTCAATACATTCACTCGGAGAATCTAATATGAAAAATAAAAGGTTTCATTCTACTTGCAGTTCTTCTTATATAAAAACATCATGTTTTGTGGAAATGTTAACTTATTACATTACTGAGCTTAACTGTTTAATTTTCTCCATTATTGACTGACTGGTTACATTCTTAGCAGATCGCTTCACTCTAACTGTTCACTTCTGACTCTATAACTCACACACTGAAAGAACTTAGTGAACCCTGACTGACTGTTGAAAAAAAAAAAGGCAGGAAAAACATTCCAAGGTAGAGAAGGAAACAATTGGCTGCTACTAAGTTGATTGACAACAACTCCAGTTGAGAAAGGTCCTTCCCATCTAAAAGCCTCTTAAAGGCATATGAGGTTGCTATATATCATAGATACATGGGTAAAATTAAACATTGCCGTGAGGCTTGGTAGATATTGAACTGATAACTCCGGATAAAATGAGGAGGGGAGTAATGACTGCAAAGTTATAGAAGTTCCTGTTTTATGAAATGGGAGGCAAAAAAGATGCATCATGTAATAACTGTTTCACATAGTGGCCTTTTTTTCTATAGGGAAAGACCATAATCCAGCAGCAGAGTACATATTTTGCATGCTCAGTGTCCTAGCAGTCCCTATTAACTTGAGCCTGAAGCTTATTTTAACTAACAGGGCTGGGAAATCTTTGAATGTGGTAGTCTGACAAGCCGAAGCCAACCAGGATAGGTAGTACTATGTAGACTAGTGGCATAAAGGTAGCTTTATATACTGAGATCAGGCAAGGCTGAATGGTAGCTAACAAGCACAGCGAAAAACTAAGCATAGGCTGAATCCTTCTATAGGAGCAGGTTTCTGAAAAGCCATATTGTTCTTCCACTTGATGTGACTAAATATTTAATAGGATAAAAACAATGACAAACCTGGAAGTCATTCCAAGAGCTCATGAGCCACCTCATAACAGCTTAACTGTTTTTGTATCTCTTCTGTGTTCTGTCTCCAAGCAAAGCTGCCTTGAAGAGATTAGGGCAGGTTTTCTCCCATAACTCTTAACATGTCCGTTGACGAAGGTTTCGACTAGGCATGGTTGCAGGATGTAGCCCTGCAAGATAATTAAGACTTCTGCCACATGTGATGGAAAGCTTGCTGGTGCTTTTCTGAATGTCAACTCAGTCACTTTGACTGAAAAAAAATATGCCTGTTTGGATGAAACTTGCAATGGAGTGGTCAGTGTTTCCTATTTAAAGGCAGGTGGCATTCAAAGCAGTTAGAGCAACTTTTTCCTGGCTGGATTTCCTCCAGATGTTTGAGCTCCGGCTCCCATCAGCCTCAGCCAGCCTGAGGCAGAGTGATGGGATTTGTAGTCTAAAACATGTAGAAGTCAGTGTGTTAGGGAAGGCTGGGCTTTGCCACTCCACTGCCTCCCTGGTAGCAGCTCTGCAGTTCTAAGATAAAAATATCTATCTGTGTCTTTTGCTTTTGCTTAGTCTTTTGCCACTGGCTAGTCACTCTTTTCTAGACCTAGAAAAGTAGTAATGTTGCAAGAGTGTCTTGAAGGCAGAAAGAAGGCAGAGAAACCTCTCATGTGTGCCCCTCATCCACATGGCAGGGTTTTCCATTACTTTGTGATCAGCTACTCATGAGTGGATACGACCTGTACCGCACAGTTAGGTATTCCGTTTTATGGAAGGTAAACTATTTCACTGTTTTCAGATATGAAATATCTGTAAGATCTACTTTACTATACTTTTGAGCACTCCTAATTTCTGAATGTGTCTTCCCTCTCTATGCGTTGGTGGAGACTCTACGCATTACTGGTTGGTTTTCAAACTCGTGTCGGGACCTGCATTCCATCCTGCCTTACTGTGCATGTGCATACAGTTGAGAACAAGGATGGCTGTTACGGAAGTGGTAATATGGTTACTGAAAGACCTACATAACATATGTTTGGGAGGTGAAGTCTTGTGAATGTAATGTGGTATACAGTATGTGTGTGCCCCAGTCCTTATGTAGACACAACCTGTGGAACTAAAAACAAAGCCCAGGTTTTCTCTGTTGCTTGAGATGGCAGGGACTGAATTTGGAAAGACTTTGATAGATGGACCCCGCCTGCCTTTTCAGTCAAGTCTTCTGAGCTCTAGAGTAACTCACTGTCAATAACAGTTCCATATGTGAATGTAATTTCTACATTTTCGGTACCAGACATAGCCATGCACTGTTTCAGAGGTGGAAGGATATTGTTTGAAAAAGAGGCTGGCTACAGAAATGAGGCAGTGTGGAGTGTGTTTTAAATCCCCATGGCATCTTGATATTCCAGTGCTCAATGCCCAGATCATAGTACATAGTATGATTTGGACTTGGGGAGTGGGCTTCTTAGGTATGCTAATATAGAATCGGGATGAGCCATAGGTCAGTGATGTGGTACTTACTTTGCATACACAAAGTCTCAGGTTCAGACCTTAGCACAATTTCAATGTTGGCAGGGTGGGTTTTCAAGAGTGCTGTTGCAAACTGCAAAAATAGCTGGAGTCAACGGGCAACTTGTGAAACCTCATTAAAAGCAAGCGTTTTGCCAAGTTAAAGGCTGTTAGGTTGCTGGAGCGACCACTGCAGAAGATCCTAAAAGGTCCTTACTAAGGCAGCTGTGGGAGGGGGGGGGGAAGGATCCCCTCCCCCAAAATTAGGCAAAAGTACCTGCTGTTTAACTCCTTCCTGCTCTCTAAGATGACTCAGAGGATTTCCAGGGATGTCCCTACAACCACATTCTACCCTATTCAGCATGAGTTTTGCAAATTCTGCAGAATTTTTCAGGAAGTTAGAGGGGCTTCCATGGGGAAAAGAAGCAGGGAAGTTCATTTCTATGACATGCCTAAAGTTAGGATCTCGCTAATGGCTTCAGAAGTCTCCTAGGTGCAGCGTATTCTCTCAAGAGTTAAGACTGGGATGTGGAATGTGTGGCCCTTCAGGTGTTGCTAAGCTATAGCTCTCATCATCCCTCACTACTGACTATGCTGGTTAGAACTGATGGGAGTTGTAGCCCAACAGTATCTGGAGGGCCATACGTTTCCTACCCAGATAAGAGTATTAAGGCCATATGCTCCCATGACAAGTTTGTTTAGAATATACTGCTATCACAGTTAAAAGGAACTGCACAGAAAGGTGGGAGTGGGTCCCACAGTCAGTTCTTCCATTGTAGTGAATGGAACCTGAGGAACCAGGGTTGGTCAGCCTGTGGTGGCACAAAGAACACATGTCCAAGTTCTTGTCTCTTTATTGAAATGCTTCCCCCTCCACTCACTGCAAAGTTTCATATTTCATGTCTATCTTATTGGTATGCTTGAACCATTTAATTAAAACATTTCCCTCCTTTCTAGTTACCTCAGACCCTAATCTACAATGGCAGATCATGGACCGAAAGCTGATTGCATCTCCCGCAGCGTGCTTAGCTGGGACCAAGTCAGTCGCCTGCATGAGGTCTTGTCAGAGGTAGTACCCATTCATGGACGAGGCAACTTCCCCACTCTGAAGATTACCCTGAAAGATATTATCCATACCGTTCGCAGCAGGCTGGGTGAAGCAAACATTCAAGTCCGTGATGTCCGCCTGAATGGTTCTGCAGCTGGTCATGTCTTGGTAAAAGATAACGGTCTGGGTTGTAAGGATCTAGATCTTGTCTTTCAAGTGTCCCTCCCAAGTGAGAAAGAGTTCCAGTTAGTCCGAGACATGGTTTTGCAGTCCCTGTTAGACTTCTTGCCTCCAGGAGTGAACAAACTGAAGATCGGCCTGGCCACACTTAAGGAAGCATATATTGAAAAGCTGGTGAAGGTGTGCACTGAAATTGACCGATGGAGTTTAATCTCTCTTTACAACAAGCATGGCAGGAATGTAGAGTTCAAGTTTGTGGATCGTATAAGGCGGCAGTTTGAGTTTAGTGTGGATTCTTTTCAAATAATACTAGACTCACTGCTTTTTTACTACAACTGCTCAGAAAACCCAATGTCTGAGCACTTCCATCCCACTGTGATTGGAGAAAGTATGTATGGTGACTTCGAGGCAGCTCTTGACCACCTCAAGAAGAGACTTATAACTACAAAGAATCCTGAAGAAATTAGGGGCGGGGGGCTCCTGAAGTACAGCAATCTTCTCGTGAGAGACTTCAAGCCCATGGACAAAGAAGAGATAAAAACCTTAGAGCGTTACATGTGCTCCAGGTTTTTTATAGACTTTCCAGACATCCTAGAACAGCAGCATAAATTAGAGACGTACCTCCAGAACCACTTTGCTGAAGGGGACCGAAGCAAATATGATTACCTGATGACCTTGCGCAGAGTGGTGAATGAGAGCACTGTGTGCCTCATGGGCCATGAGCGAAGGCAGACGTTAAATCTCATCACCCTTTTGGCGCTTAGAGTTCTGGTAGAGCAGAATATTATCCCTAATGCCACCAGTGTCACCTGTTATTACCAGCCAGCTCCCTATGTCAGTGATGCAAACTTCGGCAGCTATTATATTGCAGATACTTATGGCCCTTCTTATCCCACCTGGCTACCTTGCAATTGATTTCTCCCTTCTCAGTGCCCTGAACCAGAATGAATTGTGTCTTAGATTTATGTTGTCCATGTACTAACAAAGAGGCCTGACACCTGGGATTTTTAAATACTCCTTGTCTTGGTTATCTCATATCGTAGCCTTGTCTTTCCTAAAGGATCTTGTTCTGCTCTGACTTGTTATATTGTTCTATCCTCTCTCTGTATTTGTCCATGGCTTCCTAAAACTGAAGGCTGAAAGATAGTGAATAATGGTGGAGCAGTAATAGCCACAGGGTTCAGTCTAGGTGCTGTCTTGCCTTTTAAGGCTTGAATTGTCTGAAGTTTCTTCTTGGAAATTAAATGAGCAATTATGAGTAGTTGGATGTGACCGTGGAAAGTCATGACTGCAGTCATGTACACAATTAAGCTACTCAAAATGCACTTGTAGTTGATAAGACTTGAGTAGCTTAACTATATGCAGGATTGCAGCCATTATTTTCCCGTTAGGAACTCTTAGTTGGCTCATTAGGGCTACACATGTAGTGATTAATTGCAGACTGAAAAGGAGAAAAATCTGTCCTAAAAGAATTGATTCTACCTAGAAGGGGCATTTTTTTGCCAATCCTGCGGCATTTTGGATTTGAAAGCTTTGTGAGTTACCTGACATTCAGGGTGACACCTTATACAACTGGGAGGGATGCCCGTGGAAGGTGCCTTCATGATTTTTGTCTGCCCTATGCCACATTTCATTCCACTCAGAGAGGTTGCTGTCATCTGTATAGCATTTGAAGACCTTTGGAGGTCATCCCTTCTAAACTGTGCAGTCTAGAAATTCTACCAGTTTACATCTCAGCTCTTTGGAGGTGGGAGAATCCTTTAACAACTGGCAAAATACAAATCTTCAACTTGATCTCATATTTTCCTCTAAAAAAAAAAACCCAGACTGATTTGCCTGGAAAATCTTTTTTCAGAATTCTGCTTAAAAACAAACACATAGGTCTCTCCCCTCCCCCCCCCCCCAAATGTCTTTGAAGCCAGAGTCTTAAAGGTGGCATGTAGTCAGCAGAGAGCTGGAGATTTGCCTTGACATGTTATGTTTATGGCTCACAGATACGCATGACTGGGTGCCTGTGCATTAATACAGTTAAAGAGGAGAGCAACAATGATCACTCTGGAAATAATGGCCTGTGATCTGTAGATGTCTTTGTCTAGAAGAGAAGGTGATTTGTATAATAATAATCTGATTTCAAGAGTATTTCTCAGGAAGATCCGTTTCAGTTATTGAAGGGAGAAAAATAATTTCTAGTGCTTCCTGAATAGTTTATGGTTTGCTTTTTCTGAGAAACCTTTTAATAAGTTAGTAAGGTGGGTTCAAGGTATGTCCCTGCAGGAAAAATTGTATTGAGTGCTATTGCAGCCCTGTTACTTTTCTGAATAATGCTGTTTAGAGAGAAGATTGTATGGAGAGCTTAATTTTACATCCACTCTTCTGGTTAGCAGTGAATACTCACTCTTCCAGATCAGGATAAAGTTTACTCTTCTATTAAACAAATCTGTCTTTTATCAATTAATATATATTTCTCAATTCCTAACAGTATTTGAAGGGAAAAATCTTGAAATTTTTCACACTTGTCTAGCAGACATGGACAGAAAGGAGAGGAGACTCCTGGTCAGTTCATAAAGCCTTCAACAGGGCCGCTGCAGATGGTCATCTGTTGGATTGATCATCTTTGTATTGATAGAACCAACATAAACATTTGAGAAAAAGAAACTAGCCTCAGGTTAGGGGCATGATCGTGACTAAATACTTCCTGAGAAACAAAAATTCTGAAGCAGTATGGGACATAAACAGTTCTTACTAGTTTTCTCAACAGGTTATTTGAAGCATGATAGTTTTTCTGCCGCATAGAGATAAACCGTATCTATAGAAATGCAGGTGATTGTGGTGGCGGTTTTAAAAGGGCACCACATTGGGTAAAGTGCTATTGACTCAAAAGGATAAGCAGAAAAGTGTTTAGTTGTGAGTGCTGAGTAACTGCCTGTTTCAGTTACTGTCACATATAGCTTATTTTTGCGGTATGACGTCAGAATGACTCAATGTTTGAATTTAATTGTTCTCAATTGCCTTATGTCCACTGTTAATTGTAATATGAAGATTGTAGAGTATCTAGCAGTTGCTTGACTGCTTCCTGTTATGTTTGCATGGAGGTACAGTAAGTGGTATTGTCTTGATGCTACCAAAAAAAATGGAGTTTGGACTTTTGTTCAACATTGAACTCCAACATTGAAATGTACACTTCTGAGCAAAAATTATTTACACTGTACATACTTGTTCCGTGCACATATCTGGCAAATATGCTTTTCTTTAAACTGTATTCTTAAGTGTTAATTGCTAGTCGGGAGTGAGTCGCTCTTGGGAGGGCTCCCATTATGCATCTTTGGTTTCCTTAAAAACACAGCAATAAATAAATAAATAAATATATATATATGCCAGCTTTAGTGTTTGACTGTCCTCCTTATGTTCCAGCCTCTCTACTTAAACAACATACGTAGCAGTGGCAGCTTACTATTTTCTACTCTAGTTGCCTACTTCCAAAGGGAGGAAACTGGATCTTTTGCTTGGTTCCTTTTTAAAACGTTAGGTGTAAATGTAAAACTGGTGGGGCTTGGATCCTTGGGAATATCTTCCATTGTGGCATTTTTTCTGCTGGTTCTGTTTGTGCTGTGCCTAATGCAGGTAGCAGTTGGAGTAGACTGCATAAGTTGTCTCTGAACCTGACCCAAGTTCCTGGAGCTATAACATAATTCACTACATTAAAATGTGATCACAACACGGCCATGATATTCTGGAGTTGGCCTTCTATGCTTCAGTAATGAGAAACTCAAAAATTGCATCTAGCTGGAAGAATTCTCCTGTCCTATTAGAAACTGGCTCAAAACAGGTCTGATTTTAAAATGGGAGTATAAAAGTGTATTGTTGGTGTCAATTGTGCAGTAGTCCTATTTTTAAAGGCAGGAGAAAGAGGAATAATGGTGTTCTCCAAGCAATATGAACAGCCCTACAGTCATTTCCAAGGTTTGTATAAAAAGATTAGTAATGGTCCTTTAAACCTTTGACCACCATATGGCTAGGTTGTTGGGAACTGATCCAGCACGCTCATCCTGTTTCTGGATCATCTAAGCTGCCGTCCTCACTAGACATGCTTTTCTTTCCACTAGAAATTACCAGCCAGAATCCTACAGCTGATTTTATGCTTGATACACTTGTTGATAACAAATCATATGTAACTAGGACTTCATGAACAAACAGCATGTGATTGTCCTTATATAAGTGTAAACTAGAATAGGATTTTGGCTCTGCTGTATCCAGATGGTTCAAGAACTCTTGTATTGAAGCCTATGAGACAAAAATAGTTGCATCACAGTAGCCTAAATTAAGCAAGATGATAGTTATGCAACCTTTCTCACAACAGAAGTGGAAATTAAGGAGAGCCAAAAAAGGTAGGCTATAATACTAACCTTGGCCTTTTTAGTACATTTACTATTTTTTTATTTGAATTTTTCAAAAACTATATAGGTGCTACAAGTATGCCCTGATAGCTTTTAGAACAATTTGTTTTCAGCTTAGGAGGAACCACCTTTTATGGTAAACTCGTTTCATTTAAACACCTGTTGGTTTCAGCCTGCACATGCTACATTTTACATTAGTGAGAACTGTAAGAAGAGATGTAGATCTTACATCTAGTTAGGAGTTTCACTTCCTGGAGTCTTTTAATAATCATCTTGCGTATCTTCCAGAATCCATCTTGAGGGGTGAGGCAGTCTATAATATGGCAGTTCTGGCCATAGTAGTTATGGTTGATGAAATTTCCATGCCATCTCACCACAGAAACAAATGGTGATTGTAGGTCCTCTTGTGCATTTTTGGGCATATTTTTTATTATTATAACTGTTCTTGGATGCAGAAGTTCTACCTCCCAGTCCTACCATCTTCTGAAAACTTGAAGTCTCTATGTGTGCTTTTTACAAAGTGGATCATGTAGAATGGCAATTATGGGGTGGAAATTGAGGTTTTCTAACCCTGCTCCTTGGGCTAGTTTTTGGTAAAACTCATCTGATCCCGGAATGTGTGTTTGCTGGGAAAAACATCGAGCAAAACACAAACTGGCTGGAAGAAAGATTAGTGAAGTTATGTGGAACCTGGTGGAAGATGGTAGTAAGCCAAAGAGGTTATATTGCTGTTGGTCAGTCGTTATATTTATACAACGGCTTTTAAAAAATCCTCTCAAGTTGTTTAAAGACAATTTTTACCC
Source organism: Intellagama lesueurii (assembly GCA_037013535.1). Classification (NCBI taxonomy): domain Eukaryota; kingdom Metazoa; phylum Chordata; class Lepidosauria; order Squamata; family Agamidae; genus Intellagama; species Intellagama lesueurii. The sequence continues at coordinate 126,730,918 of JBAJHW010000002.1, read as the reverse complement.
ACGTGTGTATACATTTTAAGAAGTGTCTAACTTTGCCGAAGACTTTTAAAGCAAAATGTTATGGCTTAATTTATATCTGGGTTAAAAAAAAAGCAAACCACATGGTTCTCTCTCTCACTTATTCTCACTCAAAATGTAGGGACATAGATGCCCCTTTCCTGTAACTTATATCCCAGCCCATGTTAAGACAGTGAATGTCACACTAGCCACTGCACTCCCTATACAGTATATCATTAGTGGTGTGGAATGACTGAAATGAAACAGGCTTTGATAACAGATTTACAACATAGTTCTATCAACCATTTCCTAATCCTGACTAGTATAGCCCAACTGATCTGCATTTATATCATCATTTGCTCCTACTGCAGTTTCATCATTTTATTAAACATCAAACATCAGATTGTGCATGTGTTCTTGATCATGTTGTCCTGTTCTTCTCCAACTGAGACTAGCAGCTGAGAGTGCGTCTGCCTATTTGCTTTGTACAAATGTGAAATGCATCTTTCTGCGTACTTCCCTATCCTGATACATTCTTCAGCCAACCCCCTGTGCACAGCATTCCTCTGCCCCAAGCAATCTTTTAAAAATGTCAGCCTGTTCAGCTGTTTAGAAAGGATAGGAAAGCGGATAAACTGAAAATTCTGATACATTACAAGATAAGAGGCTCATTCTAGAAGGCAGATACAAATAAACTTTGAAAGCCAAAGCTGCATTATTTATTTCCCCCATAGAATTATAAAAATCAGAATAATTAGAGGGTATTGTTGTGTATGCCACCAGCTGGCAATCAACATTCATCACACTTCTTTTTCATTCAAAGAAAAGTGCAGAAATACTAGGGGATATGAGCGACTACAATAGGATGTCCTTCCATTTTATTGTTCAGTAGGAAAGCAGCAGCACTGTTCTATCTCACATCTTCCAGAGAAAGAAAGACAGATGATCAGAATCCAAGCTTAGCAGCAGAACTTTGGGGCTGCCTTACGACTTGAAGCAGGGCTATGCCCAGCCTCCCAAGCATTCTACAGGAAATTCAGTTGAATGTATCAGCGCTACAGGTGGATTCAAGGTGCAAATCCCATAAAACCCTGTCCACACAGGCTGTGTCTTCTTCTAAGCCAGTCTAAAACAGGGCACTGAAAAATTACAGGATCTGATATCTCGGTCCATTAATCTTTTGGGACACCGGTATTTAGGACTGGAGAGAATATCCAGAAAAAATAATTCATATTCTCATGTTCAGAAAGCACCTTTCCATTGGATTCACAGTTCTGAAACAAAGTTTATTGGGATTCAGTCCTCTGATTGCTTGTATCTTTATAAATATCTGATAGTGAGGAGGAATAAATTCCCGCTGATCTCTAAAAATCCAACCAGCTTTGTATATATGGTATGGACAAGCAGCACATTGTAGGGTGGTGGGAGACCACATATAATGAATGGCACAACTGCAAAGTCAGAGGTCTGGAGAAGAAGGGTATGAAGAGTAGGATCCATTTTCCTGCAAAGAGAGAAAAATGCACTGAACATCTGTGTACAACGCAACTACATTTAAAAAGATGTCACTTCTCTCCATACCTGCCTGAGTGTGTAATCCAACATTACAACTCTGGGTTTAACGACAACCCAGTTATGAGTCACTGCTCAACTCGAAGACAGTGAACATTGTAAAAAAACCATGTTGAAACCAAGTGGACCAGAGGCAGGAAGAAGCTTGTTCTGGAGAAATAAGGCACGGAAGTGCTGTGGGACAGGTCTCCTTATGCTGGCTGGAACCCTACTGGAATTCACAGAATTCATACATAGCCAGAGCATTTCTCAGATGCACAGCTGGACATGGGAGCAGGCATAGGACTGAGATGTGCCCCAGTACCTTGTCAATTAGTTGCAGCAAATTAGGTTGCTCGCTGTTTCTTACAATTGCATTTCTGACATTCAGTGCAAAAATCATTGGCTCTCTCTGACTTCCACTGGAAAGAGTCTATTGGACCTTCTAGGAAAATCAGCAAAGGGGGAAAAAAATCAGCTCAGAGTGTAACAAAAAAATTGCTCCCAATTGCCATTGGAAGTAGTTTAAAAAGTGGCCTTAGTTGGACAGATAAAATCCATCTGCAGAGCACTAGGAATATAATCAAACATTTGTGCAAATTCCCGAACAGAAAATACTCATATTTTTAGCTACACTGCATGTGGAATACTCAAGAGCTTAGAATGTCAAGGAAAACCCAGATAATAGGAAAAGCAACTAATCCATCTCGGGACCCTGTACTGGAAGAAATATGAGATATAAATAAAATAAACATTTATCTCATGACAGGGACAGAGAATGGGATTTTCTCTAGGCTTATCTTTTATGAAGTCTATTGTACACAACCAGATTCCTGCCATTTAAAGGAGATGTACTTTACGTTAGTAGCTGTAAAATCCTCTTCTCTCCCCACCAACCCCTACAAACACCTTATTAACCTTGTGGGCACAAGTGAATTTACAAGGACTGCCAGGAGAACCACCTCCTCTAAGTTGTGACCTTCTTACCCACAGCATCTGTCTGTGATGCAAATGCTACACATTAGTTGTTGTCCATGGTCCTTTGGGAAACTGCCTCATATCAGCCCAGAAAATGTGTGTTAGTTTGCAAAATAAAATAAAATAAATAGCAAGAAATAATATAATGTAATATAACAGCAAGAGAAGAAAAAAAAAGGGGGGGGATGACACTTCTTTTGATAAGAGACAGCCTATCTATATCTTTACTAACCCAACAAAAGCAACTTCAAAAATCTGGTAGGTCCTAAAGCTGTGCCCTCAGACATCTTTTTCAACGGGAAGGAAAGACAACCATTCTCCAGTCAGCTTTAGGAAGCTGCAAACATGCCATTCTTCAAAAACCACCTACCCTGGTATCATATTCAAGAACAAATGGTGGGAAGTCAATTTGTTCAGGAGGAATGGCTGTGAACAACTGCTGGAGACTTTCTATGTGGTGGACTTTGTCCTTCATGCCCGAGACAGTGAACGTTGTGAAAAACCACGTGGAAACCTAATGGACCAAAATAGAAAATTAATGTTCCCATCGGATGGCAAGCATTCAGATGACAGCACAACGATTTAGCCATTTTTTTTTCAGCACACACAAACAGGCAAATGGTTAGTTTTAACAATATCCCAAGGTAGTGACACTTTGGAGTTTTATTTTAAGAACTATGCAATATTTTTTATCAGGGGGCAGTGTTGCATGCACATACACATACACTTAAAATTTCCTGGGCCATATCCTGCTCCCAAAACCATTTCTGAGCAGTTATATCTTCCAGAGTCAATACTGATGGCCCACGTCATCTCAGCCTGGGTGAACTTAGTTATCATGACTCAGCCAGGAAACATTTATTATTTATATTGTATAACCAGTATGATGATGATGTTACGTACCACCAAGTTGGAACCAGTTTACAAGAGACCCTAAGAGGACTTTCATGGTAAGTGAGATATTTAAGGAGTGGTTTTGCCAGTTCCACACCCCCAATGAGTTTCCATGGCAGAGTAGGGATTTGAACTCAGGCCACCTGAATCCTTGTCTGTCACTCTATCCACTACACTACACTGGGTATAGTAACTAGTACATATACATTATACGAAATCCTGTTGGGATAAATTGACACCATGGAAGTCAAATCATGCAGGCTGGTAAAATTTTATTTAAATTCCCACTTTTAGGTTCTGAGGCTCCCCGGGGGTCTGGGAAGAGGCTTTTAGAGTTGAAAATCACCATTGGATCAGGGATGGCAGTTCTGAGTCCAACCTAAATAATTATTTTTTCTATGGTTTTACTTTTATGGTACTAGCTAAATGCTGCTAAAGAAACATCCACCAGGGTTTGTACAAGACCGTAATTTAAGCAGTACTGCCCAGGATTTACAAATCCACGGCTGCTTCCCCAAATTTACATTCCGCACCCTGAGATGGCAGTTTACCTTTGAGCGAAAGGTTGGATGAACAAAGTACAAAGCCTTCAGATGTCTTTTGTACCTAGTTGATAATAAGAGAAGCAAAACATCTAAGGTTTTAAACAAGCATTTGTTGAATCACACAAGAATTCAGCAGTCCTACAGAGAACTACACTCTAGGCCAAAAAAGAACCATTGTTCCAAGCAACGTTCTCTCTAAGCTGCGCAGGTGTGTGGCACTGCATCAGGGTCACACAGCTGATCCAAGGTTTCCAACCGTTTGCAGCCAGAACTCCGCACATATGGGGCGGAGCCTCAACGCAGTGCTCCAGAAAATTAGAGGGAACATTGGTTCCAAGAGTTATCAAAGTCCATGCAATGGCACTGAATCATTTATCTGTGGTAAAACATCTAAAAGTAGACATTCAGTACAGGAAATAAATTTATACTCATTTTATGTTGAATGCTGGCATCGTTATGGATTCATTCAACATAATGTCTCTTCTCCCCTCATTTTAAAAAAAAATAAAGTTTCTTTGGGTTGTTGTTCATACAAAAGGAGAACATTTCAAGACATACTGAAGAAAACTTACTTGACATCAACAATGTCATAGAGCTTTTTCAGGAAATCCGAGTCTAAATGATTGTAGACATTAGTGAGCGTATGGAAATACACAATGACATATTCTTTCACTACAATGTGATCCATCACGTGGATAAAGTACAAGAGAGCCTGAGACATAAGAAAAATGACAAATTGTCAGATCTAACGTTTCAGCAGAGGATTTTGTTACCTATCTTTATGTTTTATTCCAGGAACAAAGTAGCAGGGGGATTAATTTTCATAAGACGGAAAGTGACTCCCTGGCAATGCATTTTCATCTTGCACATGTAACTAAATACTTTTGCTCTGGCAGTCAAACCAGCAGCAGTGAGGTGAGGTTGGTTAAATCAATCAATCAATCAATCAAACAATCAATCAATCCAGAGTCACTGAAATATTCCAGACAGGAATCTGGTCACTTTATTATAACTGTAAGGAGTAACTACTAGAATTTTACACTGCTTGTCAGGATCTCACCTTCTCCATGTCTATAAGGGTAACAGGAATATTTCTTCCAACCACTGCTATCACTGTACGACCACAGTTATCAACACCTACGAACAGAATGAGGGAAAAGAAACTGCTTTAGATTCATGAATACTAGGCACAGCAAGCAAATTCAGCCTAAAAGCTCATTATTTGTAAAGACATGGTGAGTAAAGAGCAATGCTCTGAATACTCCCACCACATTTGACTTTCTATTCACTATAAATTGTCTTAGATTGTGCAGGAGTCAAAAATATTTTTTTTTCCATGCATACTTGGAACATGCTATTTAACCCATTTCCAAGGTAATTGTTACTCCAGGCTAGTTATCTCAGAATTATTGCTCCACCCATATTCCTTACTTGTGATGTTGAGTTGCACACTTTTCACTACAATATACTCATCAACAAGGAAGAGTTAGAGCACAATTAGGTGGACTGAACTTACCTGTCTGGTACAAAGCTTTAAGGGAAGCAATGTCTGACAGGTCTTCAGCTCTTGCCCGACAAAGCCAGCGGTTGTAACTAGAAAGAAGCCACACGTTCAGACGTTTCTAAGTGATGCAATGCCATGATGAGCAAGCATAGCCACTACTACCAAAGGCATACTATTAGGGAAATAAATATAAACAACCTGCTGCATTTTTTGCATAACCTCATGCTCTTATCATTTGTACATACCAAAAGGAAAATGGAAGTTATATAGGAAATGGTTGTACTGGAAATTATTAAAAATCACACAGAGTTGTCATCCTCTCAAACAAAGAACAGACCGGCCCAAGGTAAACTTTTCCCTTCCTGATTTAAAAAAAAATCTGTTGCAAAATAATATAATCCCCTATACCACTGAATATGAAACCCAAATGATTTCAAGTAAGTGCTCATTTTACAGTTGCCTCACTTTCTTTGATGCTGTTTCTGTAGCGCTGCCTCAGAAAGTTGCCCCTGAAGGACGAGACGCCTCTGTTTATCAACATCTCCTTCCATGCGAGCAAAAGCATGTGAGCCAATAAATGACAAGTCTGCTTCTAGTCCTTCCTCGTCAGAATTATCTGCAAAAAAAAAAAAGTGTGAGAATAATGAAAAAGCTGATCAGGATAGAGAGGCGTAATACAAGTCCAATACAGAAAAACTATTTAGCAGTGTCTCTTGCTGTGACCAAACAGACTGTGTAAATGTTTCATTGTTTGTATCAACAGTTTACAACAATTCAAGTTTCAGGGATGTCAAAAGGGAGTAATCGCTTGGAGCCAAAAGAGAACACTAGATGTATGCAACTTTAGAGGAGGTAGCTGTGTTAGACTGTGCAAGCATATCAGGCGAAATCCAAAGACGCAAAAAAAAAACAAAAAAAAACAAAACCTTACAAAAACATGTGGCACCTTAAAGACTATTATACTTTAATGTGAGCTTTCGTGGACACGTCCACTTCGTCAGCACCCTAAAACAACATAGGCCATAAATTACTGCATGTAGATGTGCCATACACCCAAGAGCCAATGATGATTTAGAATGTTCTACTTGTGAAACTGACATTTCATTCAATATTTCATTCTGTTTCCGTATGTCTGAGGAAGTGGGCATGTCCACAAAAGCTTACATTAAAATAGAATAGTTTTTGTCTTTTTCTATTTTGTTTTGTTTCTTTGGATTTTGCCTGATATAGATGCATTCAAATGTTGGATCCTCTTGAGGAACAGATGACATCCCGTGAAGGGCAATTCCTGCTACCACAGCTTGTCAGACTTTCCCTTTCTGATAGATGGGTGGGTGGAGCAGTAGCTTGCAATGTGCAGCAGGGAATAAATAACATCTTAAAATAATAACACAGTGCCTAGCAAGGACACTGTATAAAAGAATTGATAAATGGATCAATACTAGCTCTATTCACATATTATAGCCTGAAACACTGTAGGAATTTAAGCACTGGGGGGATGGGAGTGTGAATGCCCCCTCCCCAGTTAGAAGCCACTCAAACCTTTGTGCATGGAGATCTGAAGAGGTATTTGAAAATGCAGACAACTGAATGAACTTATAGTGGTTTACCACTGAGTTCTGAATTATCAGGGTTGCCGATCATGTGGACACTGTAAATACACACAGGTGAATGTGTTTACCAGCATCTCATCAGACCTTTCCACTGAATATGTGACTGTCCAAGCAATCTCTTAACAGAGAGGACAATGGGGGTGGGACTTAATAACATCCCTATGTCCTTCTGCATACAAATCCTTTTGCTTTGCCAATGGTGTCTACCCTGATTTTTCAACCAACTCTGACACAAATGGCAGACTCACCCTCTGAGACACCGGGCTTTTCGCTAATTCTGATCTGACGTTCTGGCACCACTGGCTCCCCTTGTGCATTGCCAATATCGGCAGGAAGGAAAGGCAAGGACCTCTTCTCTTCTTCCACTGACCTTGGGAAATACAGAGGCAGCATCTTCTGATAAGTAGGCTGTAAAAGAAACAGAGTTGGAAAATACCTCCACTTATACCTCCACTCTTCAGAGTAAATTAAAAACAAACTGGCCAGAATCCTATTACCTATTTGTTGTCATGTGTCATCAAGTTGCTTCTCATTTATGGTAATCCTAATAGGGTTTTCAAGGTATAATGAACTGTCAAGGATTGGTTTACAATTGCCACCCACCAGTGTGTGCCCGTGGGCAAGTGAGACAATTTTGAATCCAGGTCTCCTGAATCCTGATCCAAAACTCCATCCAGTATATTACATTGCCTCCCATTAGATATTTACACTGACACAAGTCAGTCAGCATAAATTTCAGTGGTAAACTGCTGCAAGTCAAGAAGTCAGCATTGGCATTTGCTGTTGCACATTGTGTTAAACAACTCCACACATAAAGTCAAATGCCTACACTGACTTTTTAGAAAGCAGCAATTTGCTGCCAATTAAATTATGCTGGCAGCTATAATAAAGATGATTCTGACCAATACAACTTATAAGAAAGAAGTCATTCTCTGCAGAAGCATTTCTACCATAAATATATGGTCAGCCATAAAGCAAAGCAAAGTGTGCTGCTTATATACCGCCCCATAGTGCTTCAAGCACTCTCTGGGCGGTTTACAAGTTAATTATGCAGGCTACACATTGCCCCCTCACACCATAGATCCATTTTACAAAATCATAGTCAATCACTTTAATGTTTTACTACACCTTTGTTTTCCTAATTGAAGGCTGCCATGTTTTCAACCTCTTTTGGCAGTGTTCTAGAGATGTATTGCTTTCCTTTACAATAAATGACGTGTACTTCCAGTCTTAAAGCTCTCATAGCCTTACAGACTATCTTACAGCACGAGGTAATCTACAATGTACTGGCATACCCACTTATTGATTACACAGCAGAAAGTCTATGAATGAGTGGCTTGGGGGTATCATTTGGGTTAAGAGACAAGATGGAAAATGCATTTTTGCCACTTCAGAAGAAGCTAAGAGGAGCAACAGAGGAGCTTACAACTGAAGAAAAATACGTCTACACATGTGAGCAGGAACATCTACTTACCTCTTCAACCTTAGACACTGCAAACACCACTTTTTCAAGTGTATTCCCATGAATCTCCAAAAATCGCCGTACTGTTCCTGGGTGGGTGAGAAATAAAGACGAGAGTCGGCAGAAGTAGAAAAAAAACGATATTTGACCATACTACATATGAGTAAAGTATATGACTGTCCTCTCCCATTTTAGTATTTTCCCTGTAAGTAAGTTAAAAAACCCACAAAAAACAGAGACATCGCCTTGCTGACAAAGGTCCGCATAGTCAAAGCTATGGTTTTTCCAGTAGCGATGTATGGAAGTGAGAGCTGGATCATAAAGAGGGCTGACCGCCGAAGAATTGATGCTTTTGAATTGTGGTGCTGGAGGAGACTCTTGAGAGTCCCCTGGACTGCAAAGAGAACAAACCTATCCATTTTGAAGGAAATCAACTCGGAATGCTCACTGGAAGGACAGATCCTGAAACTGAGGCTCCAATACTTTGGCCATCTCATGAGAAGAGAAGACTCCCTGGAAAAGACCCTGATGCTGGGAAAGTGTGAAGGCAAGAGGAGAAGGGGACGACAGAGGACGAGATGGATGGACAGTGTCATCGAAGCGACCAACATGAATTTGACCCAACTCCGGGAGGCAGTGGAAGACAGGAGGGCTTGGCGGGCTCTGGTCCATGGGGTCACGAAGAGTCAGACACGACTTAACGACTAAACAACAACAAGTAAGTAAGTAAGTAAAATAACAAAGGAAAGAAGGAAGTAAGGAATAGGAAGTTACAATTTTCACTCACATACATATATATGTGTTGCATAATGATAGAAAATGAGTAAGAGGATGTGAAAGACAACGCTGTGTGTGCTTGTGTAAAGATGCTATGTGTAAAAGTTGTAACAATGCTGCAGTGTTTGCCCATGGGAGAGAATGGTGTGCGTTTGTGAGAAAGGAAAGGGGTTGTCTAAGAGAGAGAAAGAAAATTCCTGTAAAAGAGAGAGGCAAATGCCTACTTATCTACTGAGGAACTGCCCTTGCTTTCTGATGTTGTTCATCAACCCAAATGTAAATAAAAGACTCAAACATAATTATCATTTGGCTCAGACTTTCACAAATGGATTCACTAAAAAACTCAAAAAAGCCAGAAGGATACCTGTGGTGGCCGCCTTTAACCAGTCTGCTTTACATTAGATTTGGGACAGAAATTAGATTTGGGACAGAAAATTACTGCTCCAGTTTGGAGATCATAAAGCTTAACTCTTTATTTGGTAGAATGTCTGAACTGACAAACCATCGTTCACTCACAGCTCTGCCTTCAGTGCCTCTTCTAGAGTCTGGATTTCTAAGACAGAACTGGAGAACAGACAAGCAACACTAAATTGTGGTTTGCCTCTAGGTCTGGGAGCGCAAAGTATGGTTTGGCACAAAGTATGAGCTGACAAGTATGTGTGTAAATATCCCCTTTAAAATACTTTGTATAACTGATATGATATCCAGTGAGATGTAGTGGATAAAGTAATGGACTAGGATTCAGAAGGCCTGGGTTCGAATCTTTGCTCAGTCATGAAAACTCACTAGGGGTATAGAACTGGTAAAGCCACTCCTTAAATATCTCACCTTGAAAGTCCTATTCAGGTTGCTATAAGTTGGTTAAGTTGGGCTGACCCAACAGTACATAACAACCGATGGATATCATGTAGTCACTTTATGCTCCATATGATTTGGTCTTCAAATATAAGGTTTATAAACCGCCAAAGCTTAGAGCATGCAGAGCGCCAAACATCAAGGCAGCTGTTTTGTCAACTGAATGTATATGAAAACAGACTGTGTTCACGGACACTAGGAGTAAAATAGTTTGCTTCACTCTTTTGTTAACTCCACATGAAAGGAACTGTGGTTTACAAATGTTTATAGTCCTTATATGATGCTGCTGAGTGTGCAAAGTAGAATACCAAGGCTAGGCTACATCTTTCCATCAAACCTTTGTCACAACATCTTTGTCCCAATACCCAACTGTCACTAGTCCTGAACAATCTGTTATTTCCATTTTCTGCCTCTGCCTACATTTCCTTCTTCTGTTGTCTCTCTTGCAATTACTTCTAGTAGGTAAGACTTGTCTCTCATTCTTTGAGAAGCACCGTGTACACAGATGAGCCTATATCAAGAACAATAATTAATCTTCCAGAGGTACTTACGGAGTGCTATGTGAGTGGCATCAGCTAAAGGGTAACCTCGTTTCACAGTGTTTATCACACAGAATCCCACTGAGGACATCGCCTGCTCCCTAAAACCAGAAATGTAAAGAAAGACAGAAGCAAAGTCATCAGCAAACCAGTGCCGCTGAAGTCAGAACAGGTTCATAATAGCATTCCCATTTTTTTACGTTTGTTATCGTGGCAAATGAATGGTGATTAGGATCGCTGGAGCAATTCAACAAGAGCAGGTTTGTTTGTCCTCTGCAGGGTCCCGCAGCATCCCCATGGAACCAAATACAGTGGTGCCTCGCTAGACGATGTTAATCCGTTCCACGAGGATCGCTGTCTAGCGAAAACATCGTCTAGCGAAGCACGTTTTCCCATTGGAATGCATTGAAATCGCTTCAATGCGTTCCAAGGGAAAACTCAGTCGTCTTGCGAAATTTCCCATAGGGAAACCTCGTCTAGCGAGTGAGGGTCCCCATAGGAATGCACTGACAGCTGCACTGACAGCTTTTGACCACTAGTCGGCGCACTCCTATGGGGAAACCTCATCGTCTAGCGAAATTCCCCATAGGGAAACATCGTTTTGCGAAGCGCAGTAGCGCTCGCAAAAAGGCATCGTCTAGCGATTTCCTCGCCCTGCGAGGCAATCGTCTAGCGAGGCACCACTGTATTAAGACAGATTCATGGAGATTGTATAATATTCTTGGCTTTAGAAAGTAATAGTAAATGAACATGATTCTCTAGATTTCTATTTTTGTTCCACACTGTGGATAGATATTCCTTTTTAAAAACCCTGAGAGCATTAAAAAAAAACCACCCAGTGCTCTGACTCGCACAGAGGTCTCCCACAGAGCTTGGGAGACCTCCTCTTCAGACTTGTCGTTTTCCTGATGTAGAAGAGCAACCATACCTGAAATAAAGGTCACAGCACTCCTCTCTATCTATGGTAAATGTGAACAGAAAAAAAGAACACCTGACAAGGGCCTTGGTCCTAAGAAACAGAAGCAAGCCAAGCACTCTGGAAGGAGTTCAAGACAACATACGCTGCTAATCATTCAGAAGAATCCAGATGTTTCCTCCGTATTTCACTGTCTCAAAGGTCACAAGAAGAGAAGGTGGCTCAGTCTGCACTGAAACCAGAAGTGCAGTCCATTTTTATTAAACGTTGCCATTTAGCCCTAGAACTGTCTTAGCTATACTTCCAAAGGGCTCCCTATTTTGAAATTAGAATAAGAGAGGTAAAGAATTAACTGTTGGCTTTTATCTGTGTGAATCATTTTATTAGTGGTAGGTGTACTTTCATGAATCTTGGCTGCAATTCCCAGAATTTTTCTAGAATTCTGGGAATTTCAGCCCACAAACACACACCTACATTTTGCTCATTTGGGGCTGGGTCGACCTCCGTGACACTGAGATCTTCTCTAGCCTTGCTTTCTGTTGTTTTTAAAAAAGGAAGCTGATATGGTACTTCCTGAGAGTCATAGTCTTCCTGCCCACGAGGCTCTCTATAGAAGGAGTCTTCTGAAGAACTAGGACTTCCAGGAAGCACTGTGGCAGCTTCCTCCCCCCTTTTTTTTTTTACATTAGAAAAGGGAAGCAAAGGCCAGCAAAAGCCATGCAGCCTCATATGTGTTTGTGGGCTGAAACTCCCAGAATTTCGCCTGAGAAACATCTGAAGAATTCTGAGTTATAGTCAAAATAATAACGAAAGAGCACACCCCCAATTTTTCAGAAAGCTTTTAACATTTACTAAATGTATATTTAATCTGGTGCCCTGGTAAAGGTAAAGGTAAAGGTTCCCCTTGACAATTTGTCCAGTCGTGTTCGACTCTAGGGGGCGGTGCTCATCCCCGTTTCCAAGCCATAGAGCCAGCGTTTGTCCGAAGACAATCTTCCGTGGTCACATGGCCAGTGCGACTTAGACACGGAATGCTGTTACCTTCCCACCGAGGTGGTCCCTATTTATCTACTTGCATTTGCATGCTTTCGAACCGCTAGGATGGCGGGAGCTGGGACAAGCGACGGGTGCTCACTCCGTCGCGTGGATTCGATCTTACAGCTGCAGATCTATAGATCTTACAGCACAGAGGCTTCTGCGGTTTAACCCGCAGTGCCACCACATCCCTGGTGCCCTGAGGCAATCCCAAATGAAACAGCTGGAAGCTGGGGGCCATGCTTTGCCACACCCCCTAACCAGGTAAACAATGAAAGGAAAAAGAAAAAGGAACTTTACTGTTAATGCTTGGGAGGTAAAACGGAGAGCAGAACAGAACAGTGGCAAGGCTGCCTCCTGCATTAAACCAGGTTGGTAAGAGAGTTTGCAGTAGAAATTGGGAGAGACTGGTTTGAGGGGCCAAAGGAGCAGGAGGCTCATACCCCACTTATTCCCCTGTTGTCTTTTAATTTGCCTTTTAGTCTCAATGACCTACCTCTTTGAAAAGAGTTATATCAGGCCCACCACAGAAGTCAACTGGTAACTAGGCACATCTAGCCCTCCTCCCGGAACAGCTATTTTTTTCAACAGTATTTACACACACGGGTGGATGTACCGAGCATTCCTAAAGGATTGGAGATCCTTTCTTAAGGCACCCACGCCTTCATTTTCACACTTCCCACAGACAACAGATGTGTTGCAACATGCAAATTAACTTATCCTACCGTGTTTCCCCGAAAATAAGACAGGGTCTTATATTAATTTTTGCTCCAAAAAATGCATTAGGGCTTACTTTCAGAGGATGTTTTATTTTTTTCATGTACAACACTCTACATTTATTCAAATACAGTTACGTCATTTTCTTCTGGTTGCTGCACAATGGTGGAGGGCAGGGTTTCACTTAACTGGGGCTTATTTTTAGGGTAGGGCTTATTTTCAGGTTAGGTCTTATTTTCGGGAAAACAGGGTAGTAACCGCATTCCAGTATTTTACTTGTGTACAGTGGTGCCTCGCTAGATGATGTTAATCCGTTCCACGAGGATCGCTGTCTAGCGAAAACATCGTCTAGCGAAGCACGTTTTCCCATTGGAATGCACTGAAATCGCTTCAATGCGTTCCAAGGGAAAATGCAGTCGTCTAGCGAAAATTTCCCATAGGGAAACATCGTCTAGCGAGTACGGGTCCCCATAGGAATGCACTGACAGCTGCACTGACAGCTTTTCACCACTAGTCGGCGCACTCCTATGGGGAAACCTCATCGTCTAGCGAAAATCGCCATAGGGAAACATCGTTTTGCGAAGCGCAGTAGCGATCGCAAAAAGGCATCGTCTAGCGATTTCCTCGTCCTGCGAGGCAATCGTCTAGCGAGGCACCACTGTACTGTGTATGTGAGAGAAAGAAATGCTGATCACACACACAGAGAGAGAAAATGAACGAACAAACGAACTTGTTCCCATAAAACATTTACATGCTCACTTTGCAAGTTGAAGGATATTGCGATAGCAGCTGTAAAGGGAGCTCTCTGCGGCCGTTCGGTATCGACTTTTGTATTTAGGTCCCACAGTATGAATGATGAAACGGGCAGCCAGATTATATCCCTTTGTCAGCTTTGCCTCCCCTGTCCGGCAACCTAAAAGATTCAAACAACAGGATGAGAGAAGCACCAGCTCAAGAGAAGACAACAAATTCACTCCAATAGAATTGCTACGGTTCAGTACAGTCTCCCAATCTGGTGCTCTCTTCATGTGATAGACAAACTTTCCTCCTGGTTGCTTATGGTAGACGTTGCAGCCTAACATGTGAATGGCACTAGGAAGGGACATGGAAGTTTGGTGCTGTAAGAACATGTGATAAGCCTTGGGCTTGCATACTCCTTCCTCTTCCCTTGGTCAGCTACTGTATAATGAGGGACAAGAAAGCTTTTTCTTCCAGTTTAGACTTGCTGCAGCTCTACGCTACATGCAAACTCAGAAAAACTATTCCTGATTTTAATTACGGTTTACTAAAATGAGAAGACTATTTCTTCTAGTAAATCGTATGTGATATATATTTTTTTAAAAGGGAGAGCTGTAATTTTTTTTGACTGCTATTTATTTAGCTACTGGATGTTTTACCTGGATCACAATTAGTTATTTTCAGAAAGTTCATTACACTGCAACTTTTATTAAAAAGTTCTGTTATGGGTTTAGTAAAACCAGTTTGAGCACATGTAAACCACAACAAACATTCATTTACCTTTAAATACCACCTTCTCAATTCAGAAGCTATTACCTAATAATCAAATTTTGTGATATAGGCAAAATTCTTTCTACAACATACTCTAATACATCCTATTAGTTAGCTTCAAACACATCAGAACACAGCATTTCTAAGACAGAAATGCACACATAAGAACAGCGATTCTGATGAAAAAAATATGAGCAACTATAAGCAATTTCTCCAAACTTATTTACTTATCCCCCCACAACAGCCAGATAATAAATATATTGCCAGCCAATGTGTTGGCACCAAAAATATCACATGGCATTTTCTGGTGAATATTACTGCAAGAAAGCAAAAGGGGTCTGGCTGCAGCAGGCCGATAGAGGTGGAAAAACTGGAGTTCATACTGGAGTCAGGAAATACAAGAGAAATATATGAAACACTCAACCCCCAAATGTAATTACTCTATATTGGATTCTGAGAGAGAGAGTTTTGTGTTTGTGTGTGTGTGTCAGGAGATATTCCATAACTACTCCATACAAATGCAAGAGTAAGGGGATACCTTTATTGAACCACTAAAAAAAATAAATCAAATAAATTGCAAGCTTTCGTGGAGAAAATCCCACTTCGTCAGGCTGGGCACCACCTCTTCTACAATTTTTTCTGCACTATCCATGAAGGGGTGGTGCCCAGCCTGACGAAATGGGATTTTCTCCACGAAAGCTTGCAATTTGTTTGATTTTTTTTTTAGTGGTTCAATAAAGCTATCATTCTACTCTTGCGTTTTGTGTGATCCTAAGAACCACATGACCTTTTCCTAATTCTTTCTACTCCATACAAGTGTTTTTTTTTAGCTGTGCTCATGATTAAATACTGACTTGTAGTTATAATAAATAAATAAATTAACAAAATTAATAATAAAAAGTGTTTAACATGTACATAAAAACTCTCTCTTGTGGTTAGGCTCTGAGGATTGCAGTCTGTGGCTTGGATGCTCTGAAACTTTGGCCACCTTTGTGAGAATATGTTTGTTCACACTATAGTTTTGGGGTTTTTTTGGTCTGTTTAAATAGTGAGATAACTAATACAAATCACCCAACACTGAGACACAATCCCCTTTTTTCAGTTTAATCAATTGCTCCAAAACTGACTAGGCTAACCAGATCCCCCACTTTACCTTTGAGTTTCTGCAGCTCCGCCCTAAGGTCAGGTCCTGCATGCATACAGATACTTTCGGACACCGGATTCTTATCCATGAGAGACTCATTACTGGTGTTCACTATAGCTGTGCAGTTCAGCAATGCTACATCACCTCGCCTAAGAAAAGATCACTACTATTCAGTGAGCAGCACAGGAAAACAATAGTTACAACTCTCTACCAAATGACAATAAGGATAATAATATTTTTATAAATAAAAAAGAAACCCCTTCACAGCTGGTATGTGCTTTCTAAAGAGCTCCAGTCATCTTTAAAATTATTGTTTTCTGGAGTACATACTCAGAGCCTCTTAAGTACTAAACCGTAAGTGAGGAGTGACTAATCTGTTTTAGTCCTGAACATGCACATTGCATAACAACAGGAGTGCCTTGATGGATTCGAGCAAGAATCACCTAACTCAACATGCATTAATCAGAAACGTCTCAGACACCAGCAGCTAATACGTGATCCACCAGGAGCAAATCAGCAACTCACCAATGAGCCCTGCCCTGCCTTCCACTTTAGCTCTGTTTATGTAGACCCCCCCCTCCCCGACAAGTACAGCATTTCAGATGCAGTGGAATACAAGTCCCATCAGCCCTGGCCAACACATCCAATGGCAAGGCATTACAGAAACCACGATCCAAATCAGCCACAAGAAGTCCATTTTGAGAAACAGTGGGGCAGACCAAAGTCTAAATAGAACAATGCCAGTTCATATAAAATCCAATGTTGCTAAATGCCATTTTTAAAATCATGAAGTGCAACCTTACCACAGTAGTATTTTTTCATTGATGTCTCTCCTATATGGGAAGGGTGACCGAACATCAACTTGTTCATATTCATCTGGACTTGGAGAGGAGTTTGATTGTTCTGCCTCATGAAGGTCAGCCCACACTGGCAAAGTTTCAATATCTACAAAATGGGAAGGTGCACCCAAAGGATCCATGGGATGAAGAGATCAACCCTTACTTCATAAGCACTCCACTTTATAAACACACCACTCCTTAGTGAGATCTTGCCGGTACTTTGGATAAAAGATATTTAGAGTCAAAAGCTTGAATTCTTTACTGAGTTTTCACACAGCTGAACATTCCTGTGAAAATATACATCAGCAAATCATTGTTTGCATTCACACATAATAGTTAATCACAGTTCAAAACAGCAAGGAGCAACCTATAGCCATTTACAAACAATTCCACTCCTAGTTTTTCACCCAAGATTCTTTCTCATGGAACAGCAAATCCCAATTTACCTTCTTGTCCATCCTTGGTTTAGTTTAATCTGTAGAGATGGGCACAAATCAATTTTGGGAATGTCCTCACCTGCAGGGAGGTGGAGGAAGGGGATTGGCAACCCTTTGCTTTAAAAAATATATAGAAAAGGCATTCTAGGATGATATTAAACTCAAATATTTATAGGCTGTTGAGACATTAAACCATTTTGTTCAGGAAAATGGGCTGATTTATTTGCTTATCATCCTTCTGCCCACTAGGGTTTCCAAAGCAGTGCACAATAGACTAAAACATTCAAAAATGTATGAAAAATATTCTTTAATGACATATTTAAATCATTATCTTAGAAAATTAAAGGTCTTTCAGAACAATAGTTTTGATTGCTTGATATAAGGATCACAGAGATGAAGTCAGTATAGAGGGTGTTCTATAATCAAGGAACTCCTACGGAGAAAGACCTGTCTTATGTATTCATCCACTTCAACATGACAGGACATGTAACAGCATTTAAAATTCTGGGCAGACACATACAGGAGGAAGTCCTGTTTCTGATATCCGAGCCCCAGGCCACTTAAAGCTCTGTAGATTCAGTATCTTGACATCACAAGAGTCAATATATTTTTGGAAAGGGAATGGGGCTCCATAAAGGGAAGGATTCCCAACGAGGAGTTATGGATTGAGTGATGGACTAGGACTCAAGAGGCCTGGGTTCCAATCTCTGCTCAGCCATGGAAACTGACTGGGGGAGTGGAACAGGTAAAACCACTCCTTAAATATCTCACTTATCTTGAAAACTTTGTTAGGGTTCTAACTTGATATCAGTTGGTTCCAACTTGATATCACGTAACAACAAAAGGGAAGGAAAAGAGTATCTCCAATGGTCTCTGGAGGGACACACTGGGCTGTATGTGTAATAACTAAGTAATTTTTTTATATTTGGTTTTTACATATGTTATTTGTTCATTTTTATTTTGGTGAGTTTGTAATTTTTGTGTTTAAAAAAAAAAAGGTTGGTAGATTCAAAGTCAGCAGTAGGGTTGTGCTGTTTTGTATTTTGAGACACCAAATCCCAGACTTCTCCAGGAATTCCCCAGGCAAAATTCTGGGAGATGCAGCCCACAAACAGAGGTCTACAGACCAGCTATTTTCAACCCCCATTAATGCCTTCTTTAGTCTGTTTCTACTTGCAACAACAAGGAATCTGCTGCAGTACTTCCTAGGAGCTGTAGTTGTTCCAGAGATGCCTTCTGTATTGCCTAATGGACAACATTAAGCATCCTCCACACTCACACTCATAATTCTGACCACCATTGGGTGATGGCATGATGTTGAAAGTCCCTCTCTACCTAGGAAGCACATTACAGGATCAGAATGAGCCAGTCCTACCCAAGGAGGGAAGTGGATTAAATAAAAACTCAGTTTTCACTCTATACTTGGCACTTCACTTTAGTAAAAGACCTACCATAGTTTGCAGAAAGTTCAAGCAAATTCAAGCTGAAATGAAAGTTCAGTTTTACTGAGAAGTAAAACTGTAGCATCAATGAATATTAGCCGGTGAATAAAAGGCTACCAAAACAAAAACAGAATCTCCTCCATTACTTTCTGTGGGGGAGATAACATGGGAATTGCTCATGAACCATAACTATATGGTGTCAGAGCACCCATATAAATAATAATATTGGGCATCTGGTGCTCCTTGGGGATGGCACTCTATATACAAGGGGCCACAACTGAAAAGGCTGTCTATTTTCACCCTCTAAGCCTCTCTTGGAGGTAATACTCAGAACAAAGTGATAGATGATCTCAGGGTATGGGTTGATTCATGACAGAAGACACAGTCCAGCAAATATTGGGGCCCTGAGTTGTTCATAATTAGCACTCTGAACCAGAATCAGAAATATATTGGCAGCAACATTCTCTCCAAGCTGGGTGGCTGCACAGCATCAGTGCCATGTACCTGCAGCCAGTGTTGCTGCCCACCTGGTTCCAGTCACAGCCAGAACCCTGCACGTGCAGGGCGGGGGCCCCATCTAGCGTTGGTAGAAAATTAGAGCATTGATTTGCAGTAAGAGCAGCTTGACCAAAACAGGTGTCATATTTTCTGGAACATCTTCAAAGGTAGTTTAGCACATAAGCACGTATCAGTAATCCATGGGTAGCCGAACTCTGTGGGATCTGGTGATTAATTTTCAGTTGCATCCTTCCCAATTAATTGCTGAAATTTCACTTCTATTCTTACAATACTTATTGACTTAAACAAGAAAAACTGATCGCTCTGAAGGTTCACAGAAAGAGCAAATTATTATTTCCACTGAACTTTTTCTTAGCAAGGGAATGGTTATCCTGCCCACCCCTATAGCAATCTTTATAGGTTACCAAAGCACAGATAATAGTAAGTAGATTAACCCTGTCCAGATAGGGATATAGCTGGGCAATTAGCTAAAGCTGGTAGAGGGCACTCTATGCCACTAGGCCATTCATGCTTGATCTGACAGAAATGGATACTGGAGAACTTTCAAGCTACAAACCCCTGTCCTCAAGGGGAACGGTTTGAAAAACACTCCATATTGTCTTTAAAAAATCTATCCCCCCCCCCCCCCCCATAGCACTTCTATTTTTCCAAACTAAGTCTCATTTCATTCAGACACAGCTAGGTGCCAATTCAGCATATCCACTGCCTCACTTGCAGTGAACACAAAAATGGGAAGCAGAGCTGTATGCCACTGTTATACATCCGACAATTCTATATGGCCACATTCAATGGTTGCACCTGCAGAATGCATGCCTGGTGCTGAATCGCTTGTCTGCTACAGCATCCCAAACAGAGGAGTCATAAAGCCATGCAATATGCTCCATGAGCTGCCTTTTGGATCCAACGGTCCAAGGATGAGCTGAACCAGTGCAAGGCCATGTCCTCAACTCCCTAGTGGAACAGCCTCTCCAAAAGAATGTCATGTCAAGATAGTACTGGAAGTTGCCAAGATATTAAACAGAATCAAGATGGTCACATGTTCTCTGTCATCATACAGAGTTAACTAAGATGGTTTCTGTGCCAAATGTGGGCCTGAACCCCCCCTTCCAATAGATCCAATCAACTAATTTTATCCAGAGCCATTGCTAGCAATTTCAGCACCCAGAATTTCACTTTCCTATTGGTTAAGCTTGAGTCATGCGAGACTAGCATACACGGGAAGAGAAGGGAGGAACTGTGTGTGTGTCATATGAGTGTGCAACAGCCACATTGGTTGTTGACACCACCTGTTTGTGTTTTCTTCTGGCAGGGGAGAAGCAGCTGGACATGGCCTACGTGCTGGGGCAGATGGTTCACGCTCTTCCAGCAGCATTTACCAACAGGAACTTTTATACCTTTCTAGAAACAAATTACACCCTCTAAATTGTGGTGCCCTTAGGTCAAAGGCCCAGTTACTGCTTCAGCACCATCTAAGAACATCTGGAAGTGGTCAGCAACCATACTTCTTCTGTTCAACCCACAGCGTTAAAAACTGGAAGTTGATACCACAAGATGTAGCCATCAAGTCTGGCAGTTTTTAAAACAGGCTAAAAAAAAATTCACTGAGAATAAGGCTCTCTGTTGCAACTAGCTATTAGAGTTATAATGCCTCCAGCAACAAAGATACTGTAGTATGCTTCTTTATGCCAGTTGATAAGCAAAAGGGTGCTCTTGTATTCTTGGCTGTTTGTGTGCCTTCTCCAAACATCTTGTTGGTTTAAACAAACTTTTGACCAGATATAGCATAAGTTGTCTTAATGTTCTTAACTCCCATCATCACCCTCAGCCAATTCAGCCCTAACATACACATGAGTACAACTCATTAACAGCGGTAAAAAGAGGCCTTGAAATGGAAAAAGTAGCAATAAGGTTGTGACATTTCTATGCAAAGCCCCAATGCAGGCAAATTAAAAATTCAAGAACTTGCTAATAATAATAATAATAATAATAAAATCTTCCCAGGTTCCTTCTGTATCCCTGCATCTTTCTTCTCTAAACTGAAGGGAGCAGAACTCTGTGCATCTGATGGAGCAGATCCTAGCCAGAAGAGACTCTGCAAAGAAACCAGAGCGATCTGGACAGTAAGAAAAGCTCTATTCCCTGCAGGTTTCTTCTCCTCAGAAGCTTCTCCCACTTTCACCCCAGACTTCTGCTGCTGTGGCTGTTCTGCGCTGTCAAGTCCTTTCTCCAGGGCAGGGACCCAAACAAGGTTGCCAAGAGAGGCGAGATAGTCAAGGAGCAACATTCCCACTGCCCCCAAATCAGAGACTTGTGTGGCCCGAGCTGGTGTTTTCGCTCAGGCCTCCCGAGTCCTTGTCTGATACACACTGCCTGCTGCTACTACAACACCACCCCAGCTCCGCGACACTTTTGCTACGAATAACAAAGAGCTTGGCAGCGCCTTTGTAAACGGCCACGTTTTATCTGAACGCTGGCTCTCACGGACCGCAGCTGCCCACTCGAGCCAGGGCAAGCAAGCGGCCCCCGGTGCCTCGTGGGAGAAGGGCCCAGCCTGTGGGGCCTGGGGCCGGCCGCACAGTCCCAGGGAGACCCCCGGGGAAAAGAGGAGGGCCCCGGCCCGCCTGAGCACTCCCCGTCCACTCAGTGGTCCCCAAGCTTGGGCCTCCAGCTGTTCTTGGACTTCAACTCCCAGAAATCCTGGCCAGCAGAGGTGGTGGTGAAGGCTTCTGGGAGTTGTAGTCCAAGAACATCTGGAGGCCCAAGCTTGGGGACCACTGACCTAGGGGGAACCCCGAGAAGCGGGTCGCCAGAAGGCGGCACGGACTCGAGGGCACCGCATGAGGTCTCACAGCCCCAGCTCAAGCTACGAAGGCACGGTGGGGGGGGGGGGGGGGAAGGAAGCCGAGCACGGCTCGGCAAAGCGACGCCCGGAGACCCTTGGCGGAGGGCATGAAGAGGCGGGAAAAGCAACGCAAGCCGCCGGGGGACGGGCGGACGGGCGGGCAGAGAGGCGGCCCAGGGCAGAAGTGAAGGGGGGCGCCCACCCGCACCCCACCCGGCATCACTCACGGCCGCCGCAGCTGCTGCTGTTGTCGTCGTTTGTGGCGCCTCCATTTGGCCACGGCAGGATCCAGCCCAAAGCAAGCGCTCCTCGGCGGCAGGTCCCGGGCGCCCAAGCCCGGAGCAGCCACAGACAAAGCCGGAGGGAGGTGGGGGGGAGAGAAGAAGGTGACGAGCCAGCCAGCCTCCCCGCAGAAACCACGGCTACTGCGCCGCCGCCGCCGCGTCTTCCGGTGAACGCCCCGCTCTCGGCGGAGCCCTGAGCACCCTTTCCCCAGCTCAGCACCCAATCCCAGGGCCTCGGGTTTACCCATAGAGGTAGGACGCAGGTAGAGGGGCCCGCCGAGGAGGACGAATGGCTCCCACTGATGGGGAACGGACTTCCCCTCCTCAGGCTCCGTTTGTTTCCTTCCTCCTTCGGAGGGAGAGAAGACCCATCAAGGTTTTTTATTTTTAAAGCAAAGTGTTGGGAGGGTGGAATTAAAAGTGGGTGTGAGGACGGAGGAGGGGTAACTACGGGCCACCTGCCCCCGCCAGGAAAAGGCGACTGGGAAGAGACTCGAACTCTGAGCTTAGCCCTGATTGATTAGATTTTAGGGAGGAAAGAGCGGGTCAAACGGCAATGGCATTGCCCTCCATCTCCCCCATCACGCCAGTGGCAGGTGGAGCGAGAGAAGGCTGGGACGGAGAGTGGCTTCCAACAGTCCTGCAGTGTCCGCCGCTTTCACTTTTGCAGGTCGGGGGAGGGAGAAGGGACGGGCCTGCTTTTGATTTCCGTCCGAAGACTCTTTCATTTCCCTCCTTCGGTTTGCATGGAGAGGCCTCGTGCTTCGTGGGTTCACTTGCAAATATATGGAGCTTTAGAAATATTTCACTCTGTTTTCGTAGGTCTAACGAAGTGGACGCGATCCACGAAAGCTCACATTAAAACTGGATAGTTTTTAAGGTGCCACATGGTTTTGGTCCTTTTTTTGTTTTGCTTCTTTGTATTTTGCCTAAAAATAGAAAGAAACCACACACACACAACACACGACCTGCGAAAGAAAGAAAACGGGCTTTTCTTTTCTACTAGTGGGGGAGACACACTACCACGCCTCCGCAAAAACAACTCGAACAGCCTGGATTTATTGCTACGTCTTTTATTTCTGCCTTTTCCTTCCATGGAGGGAAAAGCAATGCGAGTTCCGAAATGAACCCGTGAACTAGCCCTGAGACGGGCTACTCTGTAGGTTTATAAAGCTACCCTGCACCTCTTTCCGGTTCCGGTCACGCCTCGCTCGTTCGCTCGCTCTTCCTCGGTGATCCGGCTGCCTCTGGTGCTGCCAGCCTCTGTCTCTCGGGGAGCACGTGGCTCGGGAAGGACACCTGCAGCGGTCGGTGGGTGAAGCGGCTGCTGGCGGGAAGTAGGGAGGGAACGGAGGTGGGAAACGTTCCTTTTGGGGGGTGGGGAACTACCGTACCCAGAGTTTTTCTCCGGCGTGGGGGATTCTGGGAGTGGTAGTTTCCAGAAGTAACTCGGCGAGATGATTAGAACGCGGCGCTTCTGATCGACAGAGCAGAAATACAGAACACGCGCATGTTCCTGAGCACGTGTGAAGTGCATTTCTTGCATCCACGCAGGAATAGGGAAGATTACTGTGCATTAGAGCTTAGGAGGGAAAAAGTTATTTATTATATACACATGTATTTTCCCCTGCCGTTCCATTTCCTCCCAAATACTCAGAGTGATGTATGGGATCTTTTTCTCCCACACATATTTTGAGAGCAACTCTGCAAGGTAATTTCGCCTTACAGAGAAAGGGGCTGAGGATTGTCCCAGTGAACATCAAAGAGCAGAACCGGGCTCAAGTATAATTGGCATACTTCATCTCCTCCAACTGCATCGTCCGGGATTTCCATGATCAAACCATAGTTTCCAAACAATTGAATTCTCAGGTTTTGTTCAATGAGAACTGGGTAATTATCTGGGCCACACTATTCATAGCATTTTGAGCAAAATGTTTTTATATTTCCTTTGTGCTGTTTAGTGTTTTCCATTGGCAAGCATTCTAGTCTCTGGGTTCATGGGCCAAATTGTCATTTGAGTAATGGTTTGGTGAATGAAATAAAAATAAATTAACACGGTAACTTGCGATTATTATAAATGCCAGGAAGATAATGTGAACTTAATCCTATATACTACATTATAAGTGAGAGTAACTACTTGAGAGCAAATAATATAAGGGCAGTGGTTATTGGTTTTTTTCTTTCTTTCTAGATCTGGTTCTACTTCAGAGGCAGCATTTTCCTTTTCTTGAACAGACTGAATCTTTTAAGAAACTGGACACCCATTCATGGGGCTCACCAAGCAATATCTGCGCTATGCGGACACTGCTCTGTTTGGAGTGGTTGCCAGTCAGAAAGGCAATATTGTATATGTGACTCTGCGAGGTGAGAAGGGCCGCTATGTGGCAGTGCCAGCCTGTGAGCATGTTTTCATCTGGGATACCCGGAAAGGAGAGAAGGTGAGCAATTATTTTCGTTTTTAGACTCGTGCAATAATCCAATGTGCCTTCCATCTTTTATGTATATGGATGTGTTTGTGTTTTGCTTTGTAGCTTTTTGAGGATGTGGTTAGAAGACGGTGGCTTCAGTAAGACTGAAATGTTAAAAACTGTATCCATAATGGGCTTTATCACTGACTTTATGGACAGAGGCCTTCATAGTGGCGTGTGTCTGCTGACAGAACAGGATAGATCTGTCTATGTTGTGTATATAATCTATAATAGATTTGTCTATGTTGTGTATATAATTTTGAGTCCAGATTTCCTCCAGATTTCTGGAGGAAAAGTCCATCGCAGGTTACAAGCCATGATGGGATGTATAATCTCCAGTCTTAAAAGGAAGGTACTTCCAAATGCCAGATGCAGGGGAGGGGTATCAGGAGACAGTTATCTCGCTGTCTCGTGTGCTCCCAGAGGCATCTGGTGGGGCCACTTTGAGAAACAGGAAGCTGGACTAGATGGGCCCTTGGCCTGGTCCAGCTGGGCTCTTCTTATGTTCTTATGAGTCACACTGCTGGAGCTGAAATTTCACCTATTCTACTTGGCAGCAGTTTCTGCACCATAATGAAATGTTGTGTTTGTAAAGGCACTATCCAGCATGGAGAGAGTTTAGTAGGCTTGGACCTCTTAGCTCAGTGGTTAAACTGCAGTCAAGACTGATTGTGACCTGAGTTTGATCCCAACGGGCTCAGGTAGTTGGCTCATGGTTGATTCAGCCTTCCATCCTTTTGACGCTGGTAAATTGAATAGCCAGCTTGCTGCAGGGGCAACGTGTAGCCGGAATAATTAAATGGTAAATTACTCAGAGAGTGCTTTAAGCTCTGTGGGGCAGTATGTAAGCAGCACACTTTCCTTTTTTTTTTTTTTTTTTTGGCTTTTGGGGAATTAGCAAGATTTGTATAAAACATATAAGGACCAAAAAGAAAAAGGAAGACTCTTCAGTAAAATAAATCGCCAGGGAACATTGCCTCACTGTTTGGGGAGGTGAGTTTGAGGATGGGAAACTGAATGTCCTTGCTGGTGCCCTGAGCAAGAATACTCTATAATTTATCATCTTGCTGTATTTGTACTTGTTTCTTCAAAACTGCTATTCACTATCTGCTAAACTCTCTGATTTAGTTAACAAGAAGAGCTTAAAACGGAAAAAAAAATGCAGTTTTAGAACACCAGATATATGAATTAAGAAGAGAAGATAAAACAGGGAAAAATAGTACTTTAAGGACTTTTCCGGTGATGCTCTCTATAAGGGAGAAAAATCCAAATCCACAATTTGGGAACATATTTATTAGGATCAATGGAGGATGCACAAAATTGTGAGCTAACTTTTGGGATGAGAATGGTGAGAGCAAAGGGGAGGGGAGAGCTGGCTTTGTATTGAAGTCATGAAACGTTCAGGTGGAACGAAGTAGAATGTTGTACTTATTGCCCTAATGTACAGCCAGATAAAACTATTCTGGGGAAGGCAGATGTCCAGTGTTGTCTAGTGAGTGAACAAAATGATAAAGAGGCTAGAGTCAGTCTCCCATGAGGTTACATTGGTAGTGGTTAGCTCAGAGAAGAAGAAAAAGACAAGTAAAAGGCAAGGTAATTGAAGTGAGTGAAATTTTGTTTGGTGTGGAAAAAATAAGCAGGAAAAAAAAAAAAACCCAAACTCAGGTACCGTGTTTCCCCGAAAATAAGACAGGGTCTTGTATTAATTTTTGCTCCAAAAAACGCATTAGGGCTTATTTTCAGGGGATGTTTTATTTATTTTTTTCATGTACAACCATCGTACATTTATTCAGGTACAGTCATGTCATCATCTTCTGGTTGCTGCCCAATGGTGGAGGGCAGGGTTTCACTTAACTGGGGCTTATTTTTGGGGTAGGGCTTATATTACGAGCATCCTGAAAAATCATACTAGGGCTTATTTTCAGGTTAGGTCTTATTTTTGGGGAAACAGGGTAGATGAGTCGCAGGAAATTCAGAATAAAATAAAGTACTTCTTCACACATGCAATATAATTAATCTGTGGAATTCATTACTCTATAAAATGTAATATAGCTACAAATTTGGGACATCTTTAAAGGGAGTTCATTAATTCTTGTGGAATTAGATCATCTATGGTTGCTATTCACCATGGCTGTATACTACTTCCAGTACTCTGCACAATATGCTTGTGTACACTGTCTGTTGGGGAACATAAGCAGGAGGATCCTGTTGCAGTCATGTCTTGCTGGTGGGTTTTTCTTAGCGAATGAGTTGGCTCTGGGGAAAGCAGAATGTTAATTTGATCCAGCCGAATGCAGTCTTATCAGCATGGTGGAAATACATTACATACAAGCATAGTTAGCAAATCCGTCTTATGAGACCTGGAACTGCAAACTTCAACTACATAAACACTGCATGAGGCAAGTAATGTGAATTGACTTAACACTGATTTCTTTCAAAACTTGGCTGTGCCAAATCATGTTATAAAGATCTCATATATTTGACTTTTCAGGTTCTTATCCTTCAAGGGAAGAAGCAAGAAGTGACTGCTCTCTGCCCATCACCTGATGGCTTACATTTGGCTGTTGGCTATGAAGATGGCTCAATATGTGTTTTCAGTCTCCTCAGTGGGGAAGGGAACATCACTTTCAATGGTCATAAAGCTGCTGTTACTGCCTTGAGATACGATGAGCTGGGAGGGAAGTTGGCTTCAGGTTCAAAGGTAAAAATTTGGGGATGAGGGGAGTACTGATGAATAGTAGTTGTAATGGAAATGTATCAGCTGTACATTGATAATGCAGCTCAACAAAGTGTAATGGTAATTGGTGTAGCAGTAGAATAGAACTTCCTTGAAGCATCATTTGAAAAAACAGCTCTGACAGTTGCTTTATGATTGGGTGAGAAGTGGTTAACTGATGAAAATGGGGGTCAGGTTTTAGGATTGTTGCCTGCTTTGTGTCACTTTGTGAATGGTAGTGAGCACGAGGGGGTAACCTGCAGAGCAGTGGTTCCTATTCTTCGGTAACCCAGGTGTTCTTGGACTTCAACTCCCAGAAACCCTGGCCAGCACAGCATAAACTACACACAACATAAACTACACACAAATTTGAACATCATCTTCCCTCATGTACAGTTAGCAGTGCGATCTATAATATGATTGGGCTGAACCAAGAACAGCTGGGATGTTGCTATAATCTCTGTGCGAAAATATTTTGAAGTGCTGTTTTGAACTTAATGAAATGGTGAAGCGAAAGAGTGACTGCAACACATACAGCAGAGAAAAAAATCACATACCCTTTAACCCTCTCGAGACCGCTCTGCAGAGTGCAGACTGGAAAGCTATCTTGCAATTTCCAAACTGTGGCTCTACAAATGTGTGTGTGTTTTTCAGAATATG
Source organism: Intellagama lesueurii (assembly GCA_037013535.1). Taxonomy (NCBI): domain Eukaryota; kingdom Metazoa; phylum Chordata; class Lepidosauria; order Squamata; family Agamidae; genus Intellagama; species Intellagama lesueurii. The sequence continues at coordinate 126,702,675 of JBAJHW010000002.1, read as the reverse complement.
TCACCTCATCTTTTGAAGTAAAACAAGGGGGGGGGGACTTGGAGTTAGCAAAGATTATCACTTGAAACCAAGGTCAAAATTATTCATACTATGTAAAAGACAGACAGTGAAGTAAGAGAGCAGGGAAAATCAACTCATTTGAAATGTAGTGTTGGAGATGAGCCTTACTACTACAGACCACCAGAAAGGAAAATAAGAGGGCACTCAAGTCAAGTCTGAACTCACTAGAGCAAAAATAAGTAAATGGAGGCTATCTTACCTTGTATGTATGAGAATATGGACATAAACAGAAAATACAGTATTGCTGAAATAATTGTATGGGAGGGGAAGCGGTAGGGAAAAAGGAAGACCTAACGTTAGATGGGTTGACTCAGTAAAGAAATTAGCAGCTGTTTGTTGCAGGACTTGAGCAGAACTTACTGGAAAATATTGCTGGAGGGGAGAGAGTAGGAAGAGCATTACATAAGATGCTGTTAGTTTGTAAGACCTGAGCAGAGCTATTAATGATAGGACATCCTAGAGATCATTAACTCATATAATCACAACACATCAGAATTGACTTGGCGCATAGCATCTTTGGAGTTATTTTAAAAATCACCAAGCTGTTGTATAGTGTTAATATGACAGGGTGATTGCTGACTATGACAGGATGCAGGCATCAGAGCTCTGCTAACATGAAGAAAGACCCATTCCTAACCACAAAGCAAAAAACAGTAATTTCACAGCTTAAATGAGCGAGCTTTGGGATGTTTGTTCTATATTCTTTTAAAATTATATTTTATTTGTAATTTTTTAAAAAAATTAATATACTTTTGTGCATTTTTATAGTGAGACACAAGCCCCTTGCAAGCATGAATCTGATAAGCCTCTTTGGCCAGGAAGGAGTTAAAAGCTAAGAATCAGCTAATTGGGTCCTGATTGATAGTGTCAAAAATTCAGATTGCCCCAGAGGTGGAGCAGATTTTCCCTTTAAAAACTTATATGTGGAGACTGTTTGGTCTCAGAAATCCTGGGAAAATGTTTACTGAAAGTGCTAGTCTGTCTGTTTTTCTAAGGAGAAGTAGAAAGGAGAAATACTTTGTTTGCTAATTCCCCAAAGATACATGGCAAAATATCCACCTTTCTGGAGGGCTGTCACTTCATTATTTTCTTTAAAACAAACCTGTTTTTTTAAAAACCCTTTAATTTCATTTCAGTCTGTTTCTGTTACTTTTCTCTGAATGAGGGTGATAAAACAGTTTTACTTTTAAGAAAATCGTATATTGAAAACCCTTTGCCCAAACTTCTCCAAATTTGGTACAGAGCAAGAGCAGACTGTCTGCTACAACTGTATCAGATGTGGTGGTGATTTGAAGCCCAGTTTAAAAGTTATAATTTTTTGTTTGGACTGTTCCTGTTTTTAGAATTGCTTTATAGCATTTTTTGTTTGCTCTGCTGCACAATGTCATTGATGCACTCTTGTGCAGCTATAATATATGCCGTAAAGCTTGGTATATCCTTGTTTTTGATACCTTTGAGGTGGTATGATGGCCAGAAGTGCTTTGGAGGCACTGCTTGGCAATGTATGTGATTATGATAGTAGTGTAAAGGGTTAAATTTTTGCTTTTTATTCTAGGATACAGTTGTTATCATTTGGGATGTGATCAATGAGAGTGGTTTGTACCGTCTGAAGGGCCACAAGGATGCTGTTACGCAGGTGCTCTTCTTGAAAGAGAATATATTGATCTCCAGGTAAAGGCGCTCTTAGAAATTATCCTCAGGGGAACAAATCTTTAAGAAGGAAAGAGTTGCATGTGCTTTAGTGATGGGGTGGTTTCCCTATATTGATTAATCCCTCCCCTTCCTGTATTTTCAATTTTTGAAAAAGCGTTCTATATTAGAAAGCCCTGCAGGAGTCCATCAGTAAATTTTACTGTACATTCCAAAAACATGCATGGAATAATTGGAAATTAAATGTTTAATGCCATCTATTCCTCTTTGATTGTTTCACTTAAATGTGTTGCATACAAACTAATTGTGTGTCAGAAGCAGTGCCATGAACACAAGGGGGCTGTTGGGTGCTTGCAACTGTGCTCATGAAGTTTTCTTCGCAAGTAGTTTTTTTTTTTAATTACCAAAATGTTTCTGGGTGCCAGAGTCTCTCCCTTCTGTTCTTGAGCCTGCCACTGGTTGACTGCGTGGACAAGAAGAGCAGGGGGAAATGATTTCATGACCCCACCAAATTTTCCACCCACCTATTTCTTTTTCTCTGCCTTCTTCACAGGTTCTAGTCTTACACTTTGCCTTCCTTGTTGATTATTCCCCCTCCTCTTCTTCTCAATCCCCAGTTCCTTAGTCTTTCTCTGCACTGCCAGTTCCCCTTGCTGTTGGTTCCTTCCCCTGGTTTTTAGCCCACCCATTTACCTTGTAGTATCCCCGACTTCCCAGTCCATACATGTCTACTTCTTCTCTCCCTTCTCAACTCCTAGCCATACTTGTTTTCTCTTGCTTGCCGCTTCTTAATTGCCCTCTTTCTCTTCTCCACCTACCCACACGCAGGGTCTTCCCTTTCTGAGGCTGTGGTAGAAGGGGCAGTGGCATCATCACCTGATGATGGGCAGAACCTTATCTTTGAGTCTGTGTGCAGGAGTATGTGGCTGGGATGGCAGAGCGCTCTTACACAGGTCCACTGAGGAGTGAGTCCTGTTGCGTTCCCTGTAAGCAAGTACAGGATGGCAAGTTTAGCAAGGAAGGATGAATGAGATAGATAGATGAGAGCAGACATTAATGCGAGAGGGAAGGAGGGACCAGATGGGTCTCTAATAGGAGATGGATTGTTTCGTCCTGACCAGTTTGTCTGATCAGAAAGGGATACTTTTGCCTTTGGTAAAAGGGGTCTTTTACTGTACTTTTGTGAAGCCAAACATTGGCTTGGCATTGGGATTAAGACACAATCTCTTTGTACACCATCCCTCAGCAGCCATTTTGTGACTAGCCATGTTCTATGGAGACTGTTCTTTGGTGGTGCCCAGGACAGTTCTGACATTTCCAGAAGTGCCAGTGGGGCCCCAAAGTTTGGGGGTCTCTGACTTAAGTTGTTCTCACATCATTTCTTCCAAAACTTCAGTACAGTGGACCCTCGACTTACAGACGGCTCGACCTGCAGACTTTTCGAGTTACAGACTTCTCTGCACGCACAATTTAGGTTCGACTTGCGGCCGGAGAATCGACCTACAGACCGGAAAATCAAACAAAATGGACCAAAAACGGCCGGTTACGGATTAATCGGTTTTCAATGCATTGTAGGTCAATGGAGCCTCGACCTACAGACTTTTCGACCTACAGCCACCGTTCCAATACGGATTAATTCCGTAAGTCGAGGGTCCACTGTAATGGATAGAGTAATGAGGGAGACAATTGATTTTCCTTCCTGTTCTTCTAGTATCTTGTGATCAGTGTGTTTGTAGTACTGAAACATGCACGTAAAGGTTATTATGGAGGCTTAGTTACAAACATGAAAGAATGTGTTTAGCGATTGGAAGAACTGACGTGGAAGTTTCTGGAAATTAATCTGTGAGTGACCCTGTTTCCTCTGCCATCTCATCCAAAAGTTGACCCATGAACCTCAGAATCTGTATGCCTCTACTTGCATCCTGTGCTTGATATTGTACACCTTCTTTAGCCAGCAATGAATAATAAAGCTTAACACAGAGTTCCTAGTGTTAAACTCACAGTCACAAGAATTGGGACGAAATGATTGCAATATACTGGATTGCTTTTTAATTTTAATTTTATTTTTTAACTTTATTTTAAAAGTTTTGTTAACTTTTTTCCCCCCAGTGGTAAAGACACCCTGGTGAAATGGTGGGATCTGGATACACAGCACTGTTTCAAAACGTTGGTTGGACATCGTACTGAGGTAACAAATGCAGAAATACCAGTAATAATGGGCAGAAGACGTAATTACAGTTAAAGGTTCATTCTTTTGCTTTGCACAAGATAGTCTAGGAAGTTGTACATGTGCAGTCTCAGCATGTTTGCTCAGAAGTAAGGCTCGCTGACCCCCCAAGGGTGCTTATTTCCAACTAATAATATTTGTCCAGAAGTCTTCATACAGCTTCTGAGATAAGCATTCTCAGTGATTTTTCAGATTTGCTAGTAGCCTAAGGGATATGGCGAAGGGGAGAAGGGTGTGGGCAGAGATGCCAACTTGTATATTTTGAATTTTGTTCGTTTGTAAATTTCACTACAGTAGTTTGTTACCTAAAGAATGGGTGTCACTTTCTTTGTCAATGAGAAAGATTCCTTGCATTAGGGAGCGAAAAAATAATAAAATAAAAAACCTTTTTTTTTTCCAAAATTGAGCCGCATATGAGATCATAAAAAATACTCAAAATATTACAAAATAACACCCCCATGGCCCTTAAAATGAGCAAGGGGACTTTATGAGGAAAAAAAACACTTTTAAATGTTTTTAGGAGTGCTGAAGTGCCACTAAAATACCCTTCTGAGAGCTGCGTCCCTTGAATATCTCCTGTCAGGATTGCTAATTTTTTTTGGAAGTGATTTAATTGAGTATAACACACTGAGAAGGAGCGTAATTTTTGTTGACGATTACTGCATATCTTTTGTAGAATTCTGTTGGGATTCTCTGAAAAACTTTGTAGCAGGGTGCAGGGGAAGTAAAGATGTTCCCTGTTGGGAACCACTATTGTTGTTCATTTGCTAGAATGGACATGTTTTTGCTTAGATATTCAGGTGACTAGGCTTTGGAGCAGGGATAGTTTAGGCCTCCCAAATATTCAGAAAGCTGCTTGCAAATAGGATTTGTGAAGCCACTTGAAGTTTATATATAGGACTCGTACCCTCTAAATGTTCACCCCCCCCGGGCGGGGCTCCACCTCTTGTGCGCATGGCTTCGCCCCTGTGTGTGTGTGCGTGACTCCGCCTCCTGTGCGCTGGGTTCCGTTGTGACCAGAACCTAACGCGATTGCTGTGTGGAGGGAGGCGGAGTCATGCGCGTGCGCCCAGCTTAGCGGGAACCTTGTTTATGAGGATAAGTGAGACGTGTCACTCCAGGATAACCTAGATTCATTCTTCCTAGGGCTGGCTTCTCACCAAACCTCATAGCAAATACCAGTTTTGTGGACTTGAGGTTTAAGAATTCTTAAACACCATTGTCTCTGTAAAATGGAGTGGAGGAGGGAATATGTATGCTATGTAACGGAAAAAGCAAATTGGCAGCACCCCTATTGCTAGGGGTAGTCCAGTGTTAAATGAAGGGTTATTAATCACTGGGGCATCTTCTGTTTCAGGTGTGGGGACTAGCCTTGATTTCACAAGAAAATCTTATTACTGGTTCTGCAGACAGTGAATTAAGAGTCTGGAACATCAGCTATCTTGAGGAAGTAAGAGTTTAACATTTAGACTAATTTAAATGTGCTGTATTATGATTATTTTGACTATGACTGTTTCGGTTGCATTTGTGATATATTTTAGATAGCTGTCTTAATACAGAAATATAAGGTATAAATGTGAACAATAAAGACAACTTACACTGTTTGCATGTGCTACACATGCTATTTGTTTTTTACTGTGTATGCTGTACTGCTGGGTAGCTTGAGTTAATACTGACCTGTGGAGGAGTGCTACTGGCCCACTTGTCATTGTTTAATTGATGTTTGTTCAGATAACTGCCACTCTGTCACCTCACAACTAGAATCGGTCTATTCCTGCAGTCTGTATATGTACCATCTAAATAATCTCTTTGGTTTTGATAGTGCCGTTCGTGCTTCTTCCATCATTGTTCCCTGCCTTGAATACAATAAAATATGTCTTAGTAATTACTTGGCCACCTCCCCATGCGAGGCCTGTTATTTGAAGCAGGCCACACGTGGCTTGAAGCTGCTTATTAGGTAGCACTGTGTGGCTAGAAGTAAATCCCCCAGGAGAGGCAGCATATTGGCAGTGACCCACTTCCTATTTTTAGTACGCGTAGCACTGTTGCAAATGATTGTCCAGTGTCTTTTGTATCTCCTTACACCTATTCTCAGTGTGGTGTGCCCCACTGATTGGTCAATTTGCTAAATATTGTCCTATATTTGGGGTTTGTATATGAGCGTGTCTGTTAAGACTGGTCCTTTCTACTTGGTTAAATAAGGAAGTGATTGCATGATGGGAAAACGAAGGTTGGAAAGTGAGCCCATCTGTGTTCTAACTTACATCTTACTGTTCTTGTTACTTGTGAGCAGAACCAGGACCCCAATGAGCCGGAGTTCAAGAGAAGCAGAGGGTTGGCAGCGAGAATGGAAGACTCTTCTGAAGAGGACAGGACAGTAGATCAGGATGAGACCTCTGAGGAGGTACTTTTGTGCATGCTGCTTATTAACACAGCATTAACTGGATCCTATTGTGGGGGGAGAGTAGGATATCAACGAAATCAATGTTATGATTCATTCATGCATTCATATATTTTTTAAAAAATTACTTGTATTACTTGCACCCAGGGGGATCACAGAGAAGGGTCTCCATGCTTAGATTGGTACACATGAGGAGACGCACACCTTCATGTATTGAGGTCTGAAGCTATCTATGGGCTTAATTGTCAAAACTAAGCCCCTATTGTTCTGCATCTGTGTGTTGAGTCCAATGCCATGGCCAGGCAGCCCATCCTTGTACCTTGCTTACCAAAAACGAAAGTGAGCAAGCAGAGCTGCATCTCATTGGCCTACACTCAAAATCACTATGCTCTCACTCAGCAGTTTCGTTTGGAAGTTAAATAGCATTGCCAACCTGTGCAAAATTTGAGATGGGAGAGCCCCTGGGGCTGGGCAATGAATGACCCCTTGAAAAGCAGAACCCCATCCTGGCTTGGAGAACCTCTTCAAGGCCTTGCAAACAAGACGCAGTAGATAAGGAATGGCTCCACGGTCTCCCTTGAGCCACCTGGAAAGTGATGGGCTCCAAACCGCCTGGAAAAGTTCCACTAGATGGCATGGGGATGGCGCAAAACAGATTCAGATGTGAGCATCACCACTGCATTTTTAGGAGATTCTCTCTACATGTACTTAAGCCTTTCCCTAGCTTCCTTCCTTACTCTCAGTTCTCGGGTATATCCTGGCGCTTACAGAGTTCTGAGTGTGTGAGAGAGAACATGCAGTCGCTTATCACAGATTAATAAGGGCTGTGACAAAACCAGCAGTCTCCTCAACCAGAGCTTTGCCATTGCTTTGTTTCTCTAGACACACTTCAAAATATTCTCCCTTTTGAAGACTCAAAATCTGTAGCTGGGATGTACAACTTTGTGACTCGTGTTCCTTCTATAGATCTCTTTGGAGAATGGGATTAGAGGGCCAGCAAGTTCCAGTATCCGATTAGAACGTGTGCACTTTTATGGGGGTAATATCGCCAACTCATTGCCTGTACTGGTTTAGTGCACAATATCTTTTTTTGGGATTCTACAAATGAGTAATGTGAATTAATTTCTTCATTGAAAGGGGAAATTTAGTCCTTCCCTCCTGGTCTAAAGCCACATTTTTTCTCCCTTTTTTGGATGAAGGAGAAAGGGAATAAGGGGCTCTCTTTAGCCTTGCTCTTCTTGAGAGTTGGGTTACCTTAACTCTATTCTTCTTACACTCAGTTTCTACTGTCCAGTCTTTCTCAAGGCAGATGCTAGGAATCGCATTGTGAGCATCAGTATTGCCTCAAGCAGGGTTGAATTACCAGCTCCGTACCATATATTGGTCACCTTGTCAGATATGGTTTAGGATTGCTGTTTTGTTTGTTTGCTTGCTTGCTTGTTTCTGAAGACTTTGTTGAGCTGTTCATCCCATATTTGCTTACATGCGCATTTGTTCTTCTTTTTTTTTAGCACATCCTCAGTTGCAGAAAAGCTGGCTCTATTATGCGGGAAGGAAGGGACCGAGTTGTTAGTCTGGCCACGGATAAGACAGGAAGAATTCTTGCTTGCCATGTAAGTTAACTGTCCTTTGGAGTGCCTAAGACAGACAGAGGCTGTCTGTCTGTCTTAGGCACTTTGATAATACTGACTTCTGTTTCAGTGAACTCGGCAACTTACTCTGTCTGTCTTCTTCCAAGGGAACAGACTCTGTCCTGGAGATATTCTACATCCTTAGCAAGGAAGAGATTTGCCGGAAGATGGAAAAGAAGATGAAGAAAGCAAGGAAAAAGGCCAAGTGAGTGCTTAATTAAAAAATGTTTCATTTCTATGTTACAGTAACTAAAAGAATGCTGTTGGGGTTGCAGGCTAGCGATCATTACTATAAAGTTTTGAATTCAGTCTCCCAAGTCTGTGACAATTGGAATGAATTATACATAAGAGCCACGTTTGCTGTGTGTTTGCTTTGCATGTTGTTGACGAGCATATATATTTTTTAAAACCAAACTAAATGTTCTTTCTAATATAGAGACAGTCTCTTAGTTTGAGATAACACATCTGATGAGAAACACCCCCCCCCCTCAATATTCTTGTGTCGAGCCTAGGCATTCCATAAGGTCCTTAATCTATCATGACATGAGATTTTGGGGATTTTACAGAGTCTCCTTACTGTAACTTCTGTTTGCTTCTTAATGCAGCATACATGCAAGATAAAGCAGAGAGCATTCTGGTGGCGGGAGGGAGGTGTAGCAGTGGTGTAAAGTCTCTGTGCTTCTGAATTAGCTTGAGCTCTTGGAAGATGGGTTAAAGAATGCTAAGCAAGCAAGAGAAGGCGGGTGTGTGTGTCTCTCTCTCTCCCGGGCTCACTCGCTGCCTGCTGTGACCAGGTGACATCGTGTGCAGGGCTGAATATGGCACCAGACCTGCCAGTTGTTTGTGTGGCACTGTTTGGTTTGTTTGATCATTTCTGAAGCAATCTGAGGTTGGGCTCGGAGTTGTAGCTCATTTTCCCCCCTTCTGTCCTAGGCAAATGTCAAATGCAGAGGAGGAAGACCTTGATGTCAGTGTGGAGTGCAGTCTGCAAGAAAAGATTCAGCGTCTCATTAACATCAAAGCTTCTGCTAAGATAAAGTGAGTGCAAAATGCTGAACCATTGCTTCACTTGGTAATGCAGTTGCCGTCACCGCAGAGAGCTAAGTAAACCAAAAGACGGGTTTCACAAGATGTTACCCTGTTAGCCTGCCTGTAAGGCTTGCAGTGTACAGCATACCCTGTGGAATAATGTAGAAGAAAAGAGGCAGTAAATCCCAGGCTAAAAACCCTAATGAGCAGCATGAGGACAACTCTTGCTACCTTGGTAAGGATTGATGCTAAATCTGGAGGACGAATGCTTGCTTTACAGAGTCTCCTCTTTGACTCGGAGAAGCCCTGGGACTTTCTCAAGGCTGCCAGGAAGGCATCTCGGTCAGGTACTGTGGCTCCCAATGTTTCATCCTCTTCTCCTTAGACAAAGAAGAGGAAGGACCAAAGGGAGAGACATTGGAATCAGATTCTGCAACTAAAGCAGAAAGGAACATAACCAGGTTTCTTCCTTCATGAATGCTTGCAGAGGATTCATGACACTTGTGTATTGATCCCCAGAAATATGTATGAACTGTCAAGAGTCTTCATGCTCAAGAGACATGGAGTTGTGCTATATGATCTCCCTGGCTTATGCAAATTTAGTTAAAGTTTCCAGTACTTTGAACAGATTGTCTTCAAATTAGTAGTTCAACTGATGTTTATATTTATCCCTCAGTGGCCTAATCTTTGCACTAGCTCTGTGTGGGGTGTGTTGTTTGTAATTCTTGTTCTTGGTTCTCTTTCTGATTCATGTTTCCTGTGTGATCATTCATTGCTGGAATAGATCTTTTGACTTGATCCTCAATCCAAATGGAGAGCTGAAAGCCACCTTAATGCTCCAGAACAACATCATTGAATCATACGCCTTGAACCCATCCGTGCCAACACCCCGAGTTCTGCAGATGTCCAAAATAACTATTGGAGGTCACCGTAGTGATGTCAGAACACTCGCATTTAGCTCTGACAACATTGCCTTCCTCTCTGCTGCTGCTGAATCTGTTAAGATTTGGAACAGGTATGAAAGGTGCCTCTTAAGTCTCGCGGGGGAAACTAGACTTCAAAGGACTGGGCATGTTAAGTGAAGAACTTAGATCAGGCAGGTGACTAAGTCAATTCAGTGCAAACCTCCACTGTCCTAAGCGTGTTGCTTGTTTCACAAGTTTAAATTAAATTCAAGAGAGTAGGGGATCAGCTCTAGGATCAGAGGCAACATACCGGTTGCCTAGGATCACAAACAGAACGGTGCTGTTGCCTTCAGATCTTGCTCATGACTTTCACAGAACTTTCAGTTGTCCGCTATGGAAATTAGAACTATTTGATGGACTAACTGGATTTTGGTCTAATCCAGAAATGCTCTTCTGTTCATAAAAGAGATGCCCCTTCTACTAGTTAAATTCTCATTTATAAATAAGACCAAGGGGGTACATGGCGCAGGTCCTCCAGAGATAATCTGGGGAGTCTGGCTAATTTTCCAGAGAGCAGATGATCCTTGATGTTGTTTTGGCTCCACATTACTCTGTGCTTTAAAGGTTACTGCCTGCACTCTAAATTGGGCCTGGACAGCAGCTGGAAGGCAGCGAAGATAGTAGGCGCTGTTAGTTTTTGGACTACTTGAAGTTTCCGAAACTGCTTATTATTTCAGGAATACCATTTCAGGGCAGCAGCATCAAAAAGCAGGTTGTAGCAATATTATCCAGGCACCTTTAATTTTAATGGGCAGTAATGAATTGTGTCCCTCTCTTGGTGGAGTGAACAGTGTGGTTGGTGTGGACATCCCTCTGTGCTCCAGAGAGTTGGCCGGGGGGGGGGGGGGGAGGTTTCAGAGCAAATCTTGAGATAACACTGTCCTTAAAGAGGAGAGCATGAAGAAATCCAGTTGTACAAATATAATTACACAGTTGATGGACAGTCCTTTTTTGCATAGCTTTGTCCCTTAAATTTTATTATGTGCTAATATAGATCTTGTGCCGTCATGTTCACAAGAAACGAAGGAACCAAATGTGAGGGAAGGCAAGCTTATAAACATATGGAAAAATTGAACCACTTAGCAGCACCTGAAAGTGAACTTGTTTGGATTTCTTTCTGACGCTTGATGGGTTTTTACAAGGCATTATGTTGATTTATTATGCCTGGGCTTACTGGGGACTAGTCTTAGATCTAGTGTCTTACTGTCGTCACAGGTCCCTTCAGTTGCCAGCAGGATGGAGCACTTTAACATAGTGCCAGTAAATCACAATTCATTGTTTGCTGTAGAAAGTTGAAAGTGCTTTCTAGTCTCAGAACTCGTTCTTTCTTCTGGGATGCTGATCCTTCCTTGAATGCCACAGAAATATACCCTCTCTCGCTTTTAAAAATCATACTTCAAATTGTACTACCTTTTGCCATGGGCACTTCACTGATATGTCTTTTCTGGGTTTTGTATTGTTATATAGCTTATTGTAAGGAGGTTATAATGTTCCAAGAGGTTTTGTTCTTCAGCAAGATGAATATATCTGTTTGCTACTTCTGTTCCTAGATCTACCTTGCAGTGTATTCGGACTATGGCGTGTGAGTATGCATTGTGCTCACTGTTTGTTCCAGGAGACCGGCAAGTCATTGTAGGAACCAAGGTAAAAATGTTCATCCCTTCTGAAGGTCTATTGAAGCTGCTGAACCATCCCTTCTTGGTTAGCTGCTGAACCATCCCTTCTTGGTTCAAACATATTCTCTCTCTCTCTCTCTCCCCCTCTCCCTCTCCCCCTCCCCCTCTCCGTCTGTCTGTCTGTCTGAGGAGGAGTGTTGGACGAAGACTGCCACTCCAGTCTATAGGTATATGATTTGCAAGTGGTCTCTCGCAGACCTCGTTAGCTTCAGCAAGGTTAATAGATTCTACTTCTTTTCTTCTATTTGTGCAGTTCTCTCTTGTTTTAATAGCTCTCAACTTGGTATGATGCCAGTGGCTGGTTCTTTTCAGGATATTTGATTTCACTAGATTCTAGCACTTTTTATTCACAGTGTGGCTGTGAGTGAGCTGCAACCTGCAACAGAGGTGTAGGACTGGAGAATAGAAATCCTTATTGGACATGTAATGCGTGGGTTTGGATGTGTTGCTTCGGCTGAGCAGGCCTTGGAGACCATCGGAGACCATGTGCTTTCATCTCGTTAAATTGCCTCCAAGACATGAAAGAGAGAAAAGGGGGGTTGTGTCTTCTCAGAGAGATGTGTCGAAGCAACACAGCAATGCATTATGCAGCTAGGAAAATCTTCTGTTAACTTCAGCTTTAGGCCGTACCCAGAGACTAGAAAGTTAGTGAGAAATGGCGATAGGTTATTTATTAATAAGCTCAAAAAAGTAATTAAATGATGTCTGCATGGAAAAGAGAGTGTTCACATTGGTGCTACATTACTACACCAGAAGCCATATGAGAATTAAGTTGAAAAAGCCATTCCAACACTTCACTTCTCCCTCCCCTTTGTCTCTGTTTTCAGCTTTGGAGAGAAGGAAGTAGCTGCACAAATCATGGAAAATCCTGTTTCTTAGCCACCCCTTTCTTTCTTTGTTCCTTATCATCTCATCTCCTTACCCTTACCCTTTTTTCTAGCTTACTTAAAGATTCTTTGTCAAGCTGGACAATGCAGGTCCTGGGGTGGAGGAAAACCAGGTGTTTTCCTATGTAGTTCATTGTTGACGCAGTTGCCAGCTTCCTGTCCTTGTACACTGCTGTGCCTGACGAATGGACAACTATTATCTGTTCATTTATTTATTATTTATATGCCACCTTTCTCTCCATAGGGGACCCGTGGTGGCTCACAATAGCTAAAACTATACAAGCATCACCAGCTCTAAAATACCATAGAAATACCGTATTGAGAAACAATTAAACGTATATCAAGATTAAAACCAAGGTTAAACTTTTTATTTTGGATGCTTCCAGTAAATATTACTGAAAAGCAGTTGAAGGAATGGCAGATGCTGATAAATGGATATTGTAATGATAACAAGCTCGCCAGGATTATTAAGAGTTTTTGGTATATATCACAAAAAGAAGGAGGTTTCAGTATACCCAATATCAAATTATATTATATAGCAAATCAACTTCATATTCCAGATATTATAACAAGTAATAAAAACTTAATATGGAAAGACTTATAATTGCAAGAAAATGAGGAAAATTTGGAGAGTATTAAAAGAAAAAAGAAAAGATTGGAGAAGAGATTAAGAAGATAGCCAACCCCTTCCGGAAAAATGTGCTAGAAAGTTGGAAAAAGTGTAGAGGAGTATTGAGTACACTGATTTCCTCTTTGATCCAGGTGGTTCAGCTAAAGAATTTTCCAGAAAACCTTTAAAAAATTTAAAAAGAGTATTAAAGGATAAGGGGGTAAACAAGATAAAAGGATTGGATGGAAAAGATGAAAGAGAGAGACAGCATAAAAGAGGTATTGGGGGAAGAGGGAATATCTTGGTTAAATCTACTCCAAATAGAATGATGGACAGAAGAGATTTGAAGAGATTATCGAAAAAAGACCAAAACTAGAAGGAATGAAAAAAAGAAAGAGAACTGTACGTGAAATATATAAATCGTTAATACAAGCTGGATATGAACCACAAGGGTTAAAAAATCAGTGGCAGGAAGATTTGAGTAATGTAATTGAAGGAGTAAAATATGGAATATTTTAATAAAATATATAATAAAATATGGAATATAATAAAATATGGAATACTGAAGTAAAATATGGAATAAAAGACTTACGAAGAATATATCTGTAAGGGTTAAAATCTTATAAGGCAAAATAAAAAATTATCTCTGTGCTGGAGGCATAAAAAAGAAAAAGGGGTGTATTTATATATGTGGTGGTTATGTGGAATAAGGAAGAAAGAATGGATATTGGTTTTAAAGGAAAAAGAGAGATAACTGGATTGGATATCCAGATGTCCCCTATGATTGCTTTGTTGAATACGATTCACAATAGTCAGTTGAAGAGAGACGAAAATGAGCTAGTTATTATAATGGTCACAGTGGCAAGGTTATTTTATTTGCAAAGAACTGGAAAAGTGATAACCAAAATAATGAGGAATTCTGTACAGATATGTGGAATATGGCAATTAATGATAAATTAACTTGTGAAATGAAACTAAGAAGAGGATTATCAAAAAGAAATATGGAATGTATTTCTGGAACATGTATTTTGGAAAGGGAGAGGGAAAAATCGCTGTGTTCCTGGAGAGAAATGGGGCAGAATGAAATGGGAAAAAAAGTAAAATGTGAAGGGTTAACCCCAAGGGTGAAGGTGGCCTGGGCGGAGAAATGTGGTTATGAGAAATGTAATTCAATGTTAGTGGAATTAATGCTATCATAGAATCACAGAGTAATGAAGGGCCATAAGGCCATCAAGTCCAACCTCCTGCTCAGTGCTATGTAAGGTAATGTAGAAATTTTTTGGGTTAATTTTTTTTCAATATAGTTTTAATAAATAATAAAAATTAAAAAGATTTAAACCAAGGCAAAAAACAATTTTTAAAACATTTTGAAAAACATTTGAAAATCTCTTATGTTTAATAAATATAGTATTCCTGAGACACTTGTTACTTAAAAACCTGCCTGATGACAGAAGGACAAGAGGAAGGGGGCTACAGAAATATAGATGCAACATCCCTCAGTTAATTTAAACACTAATTCAATTCCCTGATAACCTCAGATGATATCCAGATTAATGGATAGTTTATGTTAGTGCCACTCTTACACGCAGTGAGATAGGATAGCAGTTCTCAAATACTTGAAAGGCTGTCATTTAGAGGAGGGGCAGGATCTGTTCTTGATCATCCCAGAGTGCAGGACATGCAGCAATAGGCTCAAGTTAGAGGAAGCCAGATTTCGACTGAATGTCAGGAAGAACTTCCTGTTAGAGCAGTACTACAGTGGAACCAGTTACCTCAGGAGCTGGTGAGTGCTCCAACACTGGAGGCATTCAAGAGAAATTTAGACAGCCACCTGGCAGATATCCTTTGATTTGTATTCCGCCATTGAGCAGGGTGTTAGACTTGATGGCTTTATAGGCCCCTTCCAACTCCGTTACTCTATGATTCTATGATGTGCTTCAGACATTGTTGTAATACGTGATGGTACAGTAGGTGGCTTACCTGAATAACATACAAAGGAAGGAGAATGTATACAGGGTCTTGGATGGTCTGTGTAGCTAATGATCCAGCTTTGTTACTTGTTGTAGACTGGAAAGCTACAGTTGTTTGATCTGGCTTCAGGAAATCTGCTGGAGAGTCTTGATGCTCATGATGGGGCTCTCTGGTCCATATCTCTTTCTTCAGATCAGGTAATTCAATCCTTTTTACTATCAGTATTATTCAAAATCCTTCTCTAGAAATTATCTCCTTCTGCTTTTTGATTAAATTATCTTCAAAGCTATAAAATAGGCTATAGTAATGCATGCACAACCCTAAACTTCCCGGCGGTCCTTATTCCCCTGAACCAGTGGATGGAGGCACAATCAGCAGTAGGTTTGCACCACGTTTAGGGATGACTGTTATCAGTAAACATGCAGGTAAATCTTTTACGGAGTTTAAGAGCTATTGATACATTTTCTGCCAGGTGATAAAACAGTCTGATCAATTTCAGCTTTTGCAACAATTCCGGCTTCTTCCCAGATGCTTTCTGTAGACTTTGTGTTTAATGGGAGTTTTTGAATGACTTTACAGGTGCAGCATCGAAGTGGAATTAAATATGGACTTGTTTCACCTGGTCAAGCAACATGGCAGATGGTATGCGTCGCTAAATTTACAGTACGGAATACCGTAGATTTTAGCTTTCATTGTAAGCCTATGTTCTTGCGCTGTTGTGAATAGGGTCCAAAGATCCTGTTGTACAATTCCACTGCAGCCCATTTTGGAGACAAGTATTGCTGAAATGAGGGAACTGGTGACTCTTCCACCCCTGTATGTGGCAGTGTCTTCATTCGTGCATTGACAACTCAGAATCTAAGTCTATGAGGCAGAGGAATTTTCTCCCAACAGCCTTGTTTTTAAATTCAATTGCTAGGCCTGACTAGACCTCAAACCCATTGGATCAATTGCTTAAAGATGGATGACTCATGGAAATCCCATTGATTCAGTGGCCCTGCTCTAGTTGAAACCACCAGCTGTGTTCCAGCCTTTGTATTTATTTAGTGTCACAGGATGCATGTCTGACGCATACCATCTGCCAGGTTGCTTGACCAGGTGAGAGACGTCCATATTTAATTCCACTTTGATGCTGCACCTGTGAAGGCATCTAAAATCTGTATCTCCTTGGAAGGATTTTTGAAAAATAAACAGGAAAGGTTTGAATCTAGTTTTAATGTGAGCGTTGTTCTCCTTCAGCGCGGTTTTGTAACAGGTGGTGCGGATAAATGTGTCAAGTTCTGGGAATTTCAGCTGGTGAAGGATGAGAACAGTGTCCAGAAAAGGTGAGGAGTTGTTTGTATTTTGGGGGGCAGTGTCATAATTCTGGGGCTGAATTCTGGGCTCACTAAAGCTGGAGAGAGGGAAAATCAAGCAGCCCCCCTTAAATGTCCCCCCTCCCAGAGTTCTCTTTTCTTTGAACTACTCGGTAGAAATTTGCCACCATCCCTCTACTGTTCACAGGAACGGAGCCCTCTGTACATGCTCCAAGGACCCAACCCCTTGATAGTCTGGGCCAAGAGTGGTGAGATTCTTTAGACTTAGATTTGAACCAGATTAGCTCTGCATCCACAGCACGAGTGGACAGTTTAAAGAAGGAGTAAACTTTATTGGACATGAAACAGAAAAGGCATTGTCCAAGAAACTAAGCCAAAAAAATCATACAGTTGGCTTCCCTATCTCTTAGGCAGGGTACAGCTTGGTAAAGGCAACCTGCGAAATGGCTATCCTAAATCCTAGTCAAATCTACAAAGTGGCTATCCTAAATTCTAACTAACCCTTCCACTTAGACAAGCTAAGTGGCGCTTACTCTTAAGAGTTGCGCATTGGAGGTCCTCTGAGGTCCAGAGCAGGAGATGAATCTCCCTCTTTGTTTCTGGCTGGTGGGACTCAAACTCTTCAGCTCTTTTGTCTATTCCTGACCTTCCAGCCAAAAGGTACACCGAAGAGGCCTTTGCCCGAGGCAATGACCTGAGCTGCCTCTAAAGGCAGAGGTGAGCCTGTCTGCATATCAAGGGCCAGGAGTGCTGGCCTGACTTCCTTTGCACTAAACGTGGGATTTCACAAGCCCATACACAAAGGAGCACTTTGAAATGTGCATTTACCATCTGTTGGCCAGCTTCTCCTCAAAGTTTGAATTGGATGATATCTTTGATGCTTCAGTTTGTATATCTCTGGCATCCTGCCCCCGGGGTTTCTCCCCATCTCTTCACAGGAGGGAACCTATTTGAATGCTGCATTTCTTCTCCTTGTTTGGCATTCTGGACCTTAAGGCTTCATAACAAATGCAGCATAATCTCCTGGGATCGAAATTGCCCTTCATTGCGATAAGCAGTACTATGAATACATAAAGCTGGTTGTAATGTTGGAGTGTATTCAGTTTCTGAAAAAATAAGAATGCAGGACATTTTATTTTAAAATTCTGATTTAGGAAGTGTTTGGTCTCCTTAAACTAGTATTTATATAAACACATATAATATTTATTCTGTAACTCTTCCTAATCTCCCCTCCAGTGATGTAGTGTTTTCCTGTTTTTTTTATTTAATTTTTAATGCTTGTATTAAACATAATCCCTTATGTCTTTAATGTTTTTTTAAAGAATAAATACTATTTTCTTTTAACTTTTGCACTCTGCTTACCAAACAGACGTTTCATTTTCAGCTGATGAAAATAAACTTGTCTGCCCAGTAACTCCAAAATACTCCATAACTAGCAGTCCTGCTCCATTGTTGTAAATTCAAGGCCGTGGTGTCATTTAAGGAGTCAGCCTATCTCACATTTGGTCTTCCTCTTTTCCTGCTGCCTTCAACTTTTCCTAGCCTTATGGTCTTTTCCAGAAAGTCTTGTCTTCCCAGGTTCATGAGGTGCCCCAAGGCACAACAGCCTCTGTTTTGCCATTTTTTGCTTTCACTGTTTGTGTGATTTTGTTTCTAGATATACTGTCTTGTATACCCTTAATTGATTTAAGAGTGCCAGGTAATATACTATAAAGGAATATTTTAAAATATTCTTTTTACGGATTTTTTTTTAAACCCCATGTATAAAGGTCAAAAAGGAGATATGGGCTCTAGCTGTATGAATGAAACAGGGTAGATTTCCCATAGTTTAACTGTAAATCAAATGTAGTTTCTCCTGGCTTCCTTCTCCTACGGCACAAACAAGGAGAAAGAATACTCTGAGAGTTGTAGGGCCCGCAGAACCGCTGAATGGTCAGTAAATGCCCACAGTTGGGATCTCTTTCATTAAGAATTAGTTGTGTACATTCCGTGAAACTTTCTGAAATTGCTGTGATATCCGAGCGCCATCAGTTTCTTCTGCTTGTCCTGTCCTAGGCTGTCTGTGAAGCAAGCACGTATCTTGCAGTTGGATGATGATGTCCTTTGTGTCCGGTACAGCCCCAACCAAAAACTTCTGGCTGTTGCCTTACTAGACTGCACTGTGAAAATATTCTACACGGATACACTCAAGGTAGCAAACCCTAAAACCTGACGTCTGAACTCACAGGCAATCCCTGTTTATGAGGATGTGGGTGAAGGATCAACAATGTGAATTCTGTGAGAACAGCAAAGTCAGAACAAGATTAATGATAGACACACAGATTAATTGTACATAATAATAATCATGTACCGTCAAGTCTGTTCTGACTTGTGGCAACCCTTTTCAGGGTTTTCTAGGTAGAGACTACTCAGAAGTGATTTACCAGTCCCTTCTTCTGGGGGCGCCCTGGGACTGGGCAGCTTGCCCAAGGCCGCGCAGGCTGGCTGTACTCATAAGAAGCACGGTGGGGGAATTGAACTCCCAACCTCTGACTCTGCAGCCAGAGACCTAAACCATTGAGCCATCCAGCCAGCTATTTTCTATAGTACTTGGCGTGAAGCAGTTAAACCTCTAAAGTAGAAGAACTGACTAAAGCTCAAAGCCAAAATGTTGGTGAAACAAATATTAAAATATACATAACGTCTGTTTGCCAGTCCCTGCCCCACTTCAGGATTTACTGTTTACAGGCTATCATGGCTGAATAGGGCTTATGTGTTACTCTGGTCTGATTCATAATTGTTTTTGAACATGCTTGTTCAATCTCTGTGTGGTCTTCAGCAGAATGGGTAAAATATCTCTGTTGAAATGTGTAAGCCATGTGGAGTGTGGTGACAATTTCACACATACAAGCAGCTTGTTGATGCTGCTGCTGCACTCTCTTGAGTGAAGACCATAAAGATATAAATTCGCCCCTTCTTGATGGCTTGTTCATGCCCTCATCAAGACATCTTTGCAGATCTTAAAACAGCACCTCCACTGTAACGTGGAATAAAGGAGAGGGGCTGTAGCTCAGAAGTAGCACACATGGCCTACAAGCCGAAGATCCCACGTTTAGCCTCTGGCATCTCAATTTAGAAGGATAACATAGCAGCCAATGACCTCACTTGAGACAGAGGAGCGAGCTGCCACCATTCAAAATAGATAATACAAATGGACAAGCAATCTGATCTGATACGGTACAGGCTCTTATTTTTCCCCAGCCATATCACTAAATCCTAAGATGTACTAAGTAACTGCAGTACTGCAGCCAAAACTCTGCTCATGACCTGGGATTCTATCCCAGGTAGCCAGATCAAGGTTCACTCAGCCTTTTATCCTTCCAAGGTTGGTAAATTGAGTACTCAGCTCACCAGGGGAGGGGGGCAATGTGTAGCCTGCATAATTAACTTGTAAACCACCCAGACAGTGCTTTAAGCTTGATGGGGTGGTATATAAGCAGCATGCTTTGCTTAAGTAAATCTAGTGTGTATTTTTAAAAGCCAGTCGGTTATTGTTGGACGATTCCAGAAAAATTATAAAGTACTTGTATGGTTCAGTATACATTTTGACATTTTTTAAATGCTTGGAATATGTAATGTTTTCCTCTTGCTTTCCAGTTTTTCCTCTCACTGTATGGGCACAAGTTGCCAGTGCTTTGCATGGATATTTCTTATGTAAGTATGCCCCGTGTTATCTTATGTGGCATTATGTAATGTTAACTAATATATGATAGGTCTGTTCTATGGCAACGCAACTAGTTTCCTTTCATTCTTTCTTGTATTAGTGAATTTGGCCAGCTTCTCATAGCCTGGGTGAACTCAGCTCTTTGTCTCTCTGCTGCTACTGATGCCAGTGAATGCACATACTAGTTGTCCAGAAACAAGACATGTATAGTTGGTTGTCTAGGGAAGGGAAAGAATGAATGAATGCCCTTCATGGAAAGGGAGCAAAATGCAAGATGTGTGTGGTTATATCCAAGCAGTCAGAGATGAAAGCCAGGGATTATAGTTGTTTCACCCAGGTGCATGAGCACCCAAAGTTTTTCTTCTCTGTTGTAGGATGGGGCATTAATCGCAACCGGCTCTGCTGACAGGAACGTGAAGATCTGGGGATTAGACTTTGGGGATTGTCACCGGTCTCTCTTTGCCCACGATGACAGGTGGGTAGATCTCTCAAAGAACATCTAGACTCATTTGTTCTTTCTGTTTGAAAAAATCTCCTTGGCTTGAAACTTCTATCACAAGTAGATTAATGTCATAGCATCTCTGTGGTCATTGTGGTAGTCGGCCAAAGTACTGAAGGCTCGATACTAGAACATCTGGAGGATCAGATGATCCATCCTGTCTTTTCACCTCACACCTTTGGGCCCTAAGCATCACTCCACAGGCACGTGTTGTCATTTGCACTTTGCCACCATTGCCATCTCTTGCAGGTAAAATGATGTCGTCCAGTAGTCCTTTGAAGACCGGTATGTTTGCTGCAGCGTAAGCTTTTGACGCGGGCTGTTGTTTGCAGAACTTCCTGCCGTAATGACTTTGCTCTCCTTCAAAGTAGGGTAGCACTCTTGCTTTTACTTTAGCAGATGAACATGGCTATTTTTTTTTGTTTATAAGGGAAATGCTTTATTCTGTGTTAATTCTTTTGTATATGAGTTTATGACCTTCTGTGGAGTGGTGCACTCTCAGGGACAAAGTGCACTCTCTGGGATTGAATAGGCTGGTGTGTTTGAGGTCTGCTTACTCCACCCATTGGGATACATTTGAAACTGAAGATCTGTTGTTTGAGCATGAAAGTTTGCTCAGCAGGAAGGTGGGTGATTTGTTGAGAATAAGAAAACTGAAATGGTAGCATGTACTTTGGGTGACCCTCTGCCTGCACCCACAGTCTTACCTGGACTGGAGGAACTCCTGTGAAGCCATGGGCTGCTATCCCAGAATCTTCAGGCCTATTAAGCTTGTTAGTCTTTACAGCCTCACAAGGCTCAATGTTATTTTTATACAGTCTTTCTCCTTTGCTCCCTTCTCTGCCTCCTTTCCCCCTGCTTACTACCGTTTGAGTAAGATTATCCAATTATATCTTCTTGTAAAGCCCTCGGAACAGCAACACCCATTCTTTCTGACAGAAGTGAGGATGCTTCTTGCTTTTGCTTTCAGAAATGAAAGCTCAGTGTTACATTAAGCAGAGGGAGCAGAGTTTATACACATATACATACCTATGCTATCCTTCTAACTGTGGTTGCTCTCTGCTGCTGAGAATCTGCTGGGGCAGTTTCAGTCAAGTTGTGCCGTAGAGTCCTACACATCTGCTTGAGGAATTAGGATCAGGTGCCCACTGAACAGGAAGCCATAGTTTTCCCATTAGTGGTGATTTTTGCTCGCTGGCTCTACCACCACACCAACCGTCATGCAAAACAGTTAAACTTTGCAGCAGCTTCTGATAATTTGCCCCCACATCCTTTCCAAAAGCACTGATTGGAAATAAAAAAGAAGGCTCTGAAAAAGTAATTCACTGGTTGGAAGCTTGAGCTGTCGTTTAACAAAGCTACTTCACTCCTCTTCCTCCTCCATGTGGTGTTTTCTTTTTATGAAGATCTTGCCTGTGGAACTAATTTAAGAGAACAGTTGCCTTATTTAGAGGGAGGTCCAGATCTGCCCAGAACCATCTACTTTGCTTTCTGATTTTTTTTCTTTAGGAAATGCACACCTGTGCAGTATGTTAGCTGGGAGAAGAAAGAGTAGGAGTCTGATGATAGTTGAGCTTGCTCGGGCTACAGAGTGTAGCCCCCTTTGCAGCCAGAGGAAACGGCAAATGTCAGCAGTCTGTCGCAAAACAGGACAAGTTAGTCTCACTGACGAAGGTGTTTTAAACGAAAGAATGAGGAAGAACCACATCTTTCTGCTGCTTGCATTTCTAACACAGAGCTTTGCAATTTGGAGATAGATGTTCTGTATCTTCAAAGCAGAAGTTACCTACAATGACTGTTATAGTCACAGTGGAATTATAAACTTCTGGTTGGTGCAGGACCTTGTGGCATAAAATTGAGGAGAACCTCTGCGCCATCATCACGGTTCTTATCAGAAAGTGTTGATTGGTAGCTTTTGTGAAAATCCTTTGAACAAGAAATAATTTTGTGTGCACTTTTACACTTCCATACCGACATAAAGACCAGAAAGTCTTTATAAATCCATTGTGTTACATAGAAAGTTGTGTTACCAACGTCTTGTGTTTCTTAGCATTTAAGAGAAAATTCAACAACCATCTATCAGATCTGCTTTGACTTGGATTCCTGCATTGAGCAGGGGGGTTGGACTCGATGGCCTTATAGGCCCCATCCATTATTTGATGATTCTGTGATTAGTGCCTGCTGAAGATTGCATCATAACACACTTTTCCTAACAGTGTAGAGTAGTTACAGTGAGGCTTCTGTAATATTTGTGGGGAATTGGGATGAAAGCAGTGGCTATCCCTGGGCACGGTTGGATGGTTGCAAACTGAAAAATGAAAGGAAATAGCAGCTGGAACCTTAGTTATAAAAGATGTTTGTATTTTCTTCCCCTTTTAAAAATGCCTTCAGACAATGTTGTTGTGAATGTTGCTTTGGAAACGGCAGCGATCTTCTGTCACTTTTGTTATGTCACGATATTCTTCTCTCCCCATTCAGTGTGATGTACCTTCAGTTTGTGCCGAAGTCTCACCTCTTCTTTACAGCGGGGAAGGACCACAAGATTAAACAGTGGGATGCGGACAAATTTGAACACATTCAGACCCTGGAGGTAAAATATGAAAATGGCAGCTGCTGAGATTTCTTGTACAGATTGGTGGTTAGGATGCCAAGTGTTTTACTTCTGTGCCCTCACTGTGCACATTATCTAATTTGTAGGGGCATCACCAGGAAGTGTGGTGTCTGGCGCTCAGTCCTGGTGGGGACTATCTTGTATCCTCCTCTCACGATAAGTCATTGCGTCTCTGGGAAAGGACAAGGGAGCCACTTATTCTGGAGGAGGAAAGGGAGATGGTAAGAAAAAGAGCCTCGTGTACAAGTTCTATTTCCATTATTAATCTTGTTGAAGAGGAGTCCCAAGACAGACTTTTCTGCAAGCCTCCTTTCATCAAATTGAGACATTTGTATCTTTTGCATTGTTGAGCAAGCGTTATGAATTTCATTCATTCACTCCGGGAGGCCGTGGAAGACAGGAGGGCCTGGCGTGCTCTGGTCCATGGGGTCACGAAGAGTCGGACACGACTTAACGACTAAACAACAAACAACATGAATTTCATTGGAGGAAGTTGCTCCATTTTTATCTGTTTTAAAACATTCTGCCCTTCACTCAAAAAAAAAAAAAAAAGGCTTAAGGGTGGGAGGGACAAAATCCAAGTTAAAATATGTATTATCAGAAAGCCTGTTCTTATACACTGTCTGCTTAGTGATCTTCTAGTTGAAAGGCAACACTATAGGCCAACAAACTGTGGTATCTACCAAGATACTTTATTGTAGAGAGTAACAGGATAAATATTAGCCATGCGAGATATGAACTCGCAAAAGTTACCTGTGAGCTTTCCATATTACAGACTCTCTTATATTGTATTTAATTAAATGCCTGGCATCTGTGTTTTGATCCACTGTTCAGCTGTGGTGATATTACAATGCCCCGAGGCTCATTGATTCTTAGATTCTGGATTTCTAACAAGCTGTTTTTTTTAATCATCTGAAATCAGGTGATGTCATACCTACATTTTTCAGAAAAAGGTCAACCTTGTATTGCAAAATGGTAGGATGGTATTAAACAGAGATCCTTAAAGCAATCAAGAGAACAAAATCAGAAGGCCATAGCAGCATGCCGTTCTGTCCAGTACCGCCACACTATTTTGTGTGCACCCAGTCTTGTATAGATGTGGAAGCTAGGCAGGGCAAAGCCTATTTTAACACGGGGAGAGACCAGAGATCTCTAGATAGGGCTAGGGAAGAATCCTGCTTGAAACCTGGAGTATTTTTCCCCATCAGACCTGGCAGTACTTGCCTAAACAGATCAAGGGCCTCATTGAGAATAATGCAGCTTCCTGTGTACTTCTATTCCCACCACCATCAAACAAGCCATAGCTGCTGGCCAAAATACTTTATTTATTTATTTTCATTCATTCATTTATTTCTCAGCCATCTTTCTCCCTGTCGGAGGACTCAAGAGAATAGGACGATTTAACCAGCTTAAGTCTGAAAGCCAGTGTGATGTAGGAAAGTGTCACATATGGCAAAGGTAGTCATGGGTCCAAATTCTGCTCTATCCCAAAACAGACTGACTGATACCTGGCCAACATACCCTGCAGGACTAGTGTGAGGATTAAAATGATGAGGAAAGAACCACGTACGCTGTTGTGAGCATTTTGGGTGAAGGGTAGGATAAAAGTGGAATTTGTGGACCAGTTTCTAAAACAAATACAGCAAGTGGTCAGAGTTCCTCTAAGTGGGAACCAACACAGAAAAGTGCTGGTACCTAGTGCTGTGCCTGCAAAGATGGCGGTTGCAGGCCAAGCACCTGGAAACCTCAGAGTTGAGAGAGAGAGGAAATGTATGGTAGAAAGTCTGCTTCTTGGAGATTCTGAAACTGGAACTGCTGTGTTGCAGTGTACTTGCTAACCCTGACGCACTGAACCATTTCCCTCTGCAGCAAAGAGAAATGGAATACGAAGACAGTATAGCTAAGGAAGACCAGCCCGTGGTAAGTAATTTGTCTTGAAACATCAGTGTTCTGTTGCTGCCCAGGCTTTTTTGGTGAATTGCAGAGTTTTCTTGGAAGCCTTCAGGTGTAATTCTGCAATCAGAATGGAAAGTCAGGATATGGCACCAAAGAAGGAGGATATGAAGACTTGGATTCACATTTTAATTACTTTTTCGGGGTTGGGGATGTAGATCAAAACTGACAATTACTCAGAAGCTTTAACTGGTGACGAAGTGACCAGTTCTATTCAAATATGTTTTCTAAGATTCTGTCAAAGTCTGTCAAGATTTTTATTTTTTTGGTTAGGCTGGTTCAGATCTCAGGACCCAGGACCTGTGCTGGAAAGCTGACCCTGCCTTAACATTTTCCCTGTTCGGCTTTTTAAAGAGTACACTTCATAACTTCCTTTCCCTTCACTTCCTCAAGAATCCCATCAAGATTAAATGGAGATACATGTTACTGACAGTAGCCCTGTTTGTTGGTTGACGTTTTCTCTAGCTCTACTAAGGGCTGTAGTCCAGACTCACTGGAATATTGGCAATTGGTTTAGTTTCCAAATTTGTGTTAGGTTTATTCTCTGCTTATCCAGATTTTCAGTTGCCTTGTCTGTGCAATAATCTATCCTTCTGTTCTTAAAATAAGTCCTAATTCTTCCAGAGCTAACGAGAGAACTGGCTCCTCTGTATTTTGAACTCACCTTAAATTTAACAATACCTTTGGCTTTCGTTTTCATAGCTCTCTTAGTGATAATAAAACTGATTCATTCTATTGTGTCAGTGGAGCCAGCAAAATAACATTTATTTAAATTGTCTGAAATTTTTAATTCCAGTTGTTGTTCTCACAGCTCAGGTAATAGGTAATGAAATAAGCAAATGAATGAAAGTGCAGCTAAATTATTACTATTATTACTCTTCAGCTAGTTAATATTGTTAATACTGTTAATATTTATTAACTAGTCAGCTAGTTAATAAAACACTGTTAGTTACCCTCATCAGCTGTGCTTCAGTTCTGACACGTCTGTATAGAAGGGAGAAGATAAAGAAGAACGAGGCAGATACCTGGAGGAACAGCTTACATCACAGGGAGAAGCTGATTAAATTCATCCTCAAAGCTACAACATCTCACATTTCCACCACTGCATCCTTATCAGTATTTTCCCCTCTCATAACAATTGCTTCCTGCCCGTTAAAATAGAGAAGCATTTTCACTATTGTTGTAGAAAACCTTGAAAACAATTGTTGCCCTGTACCATTCAACCACCCAACTCCCTGGAACTGTATAGGTGTTTGAAGTGAAGTGGAAATTACCCTGCAGCTGTCCCAGTGATGTTGTAGGGAAGGGTTAGGGAAATTGTGACCCTCCAGGGCTGATGAACCTCTACTGTTTTTCTCATCCCTCAATATTGCCCAAGATGGACGGAGCAGTATTTGGCTTAAACTATATTTTTGTTTCTTCTCAGGTTGCTGGGGAAACTCAAGGAGAGGCTGGGTTAGCAGGGAAAAAGACCATTGAAACAATCAAGGCGGTAAATATGACACCCCCTGGAATCCTTCCTGATGAACATTCACCCTTGTGGATGGGGAGAATGGCTTAGATTAGGTCCTAGTCTTAAAAAACAAAAAACAACAGCCCCCCAAAAAACACCCCTCAAAAATCCCAAACATTTTGAAGTTCTCAGTATCTGTAAGTGCTCAGAAACTGGTTATATGAAAGCACAAGCTTTTATAGATTTAATGAATATACGTAATACCTACTAACCTCAGTGGAGCTTCAGCAAGAGATGGAAAGTAACATGCAGATCATATCTTCTGTGCTTGAGATTCATCATTGGCCTTAGCTGAAATGAGCTGAAGAATGATCCGTGTGGTATTTCTGCTGCCAAGGGGGAAATGACTGGGCCACCCTCTGCCATCTGTTACAGTGTCTTGTGACAGAGAAGAAGCTCTTGTTTGCAGCAGCACTTAAAGCTACCGAAGGATAGTATAGCAGATCTGCTCCCCTCTGGATGCTCCCCCAACTCCCCGATTAAGTGGAAAATATGCTCTGTTATCCCAGCACTGTACGTGTCATCACTCTGATGTGCAAATCCCTATGCTCCACATTAAGAAAATTATCTCGGCTCATTCAGTTGTTCACAGGCTAATTTTGTGTCTGTAGGCAGAACGGATTATGGAAGCCATAGAGCTCTACAGAGAGGAGACGGCCAAGCTGGAAGAGCACAAAGCTATCTGCAAAGTTGCCGGAAAAGAGGTGAGGGAGGAAGTATTTTCTGTGTTGCACTCAGTGGAGAGTGACCATTCTGTTCTCAGAATATGCTTTAAAAGCTGCAGGTGATGTCCTTTTTTTTAAATGTTGGTGTCTGTTGACCCAAACCAGGAGGCAGGATTGGCTTAGTCAGTGTTAGCATGGAGATGGCCACCATTGCCTAAGTGTTGAGGAGTGTTACTCGTTGATCTGGTGCAGAATTCATATCCCTGCCTCCAGAGAATCTCTGAAGTTTATGTCACTCTCCTGCAAGAGGCAAGGATTCTACTGTGTTGGAGAAAGGTCCAAACAAGTCTGTTCCTGCAATGCTATTTGGGTATTTTATTCTCATCTTTATGATTTCCCAAGAAGAGGGAGGCATCTGCCGTATCATCAATGTCCAGAATGTGAACAACTTCATTATTACCACCAGATTCCAAGTTGTCACCCTGAAAGGCATTCTTCCTCTTTTGAAAAGACAAATACTTTGTTTTTCAGTGCTTCAGGATGGATGTCCTGTTTTCATAAATTTATATATCAGTTTTGATTTACTGTTGGTTCTGACTCCGGCCAATTTTGAGTCCTTTTATTTTGATTTTTTTTTATCACCCTATGATTCTTCACAAAGTCATGGCTGTGGCACCTTCTTTGCCTAGCACTGTTTTCTAACAAGACCTCTTACGCTGTGAAAGAAGTGAGCTATCAGTTTCTCTATGCCCTTCTCAGCAATTCCAGTGATGCCAAAAATCTCATACATTTGAGGAAAAATCCTCTCTCGGCTCTTGAGGCTTTCAGAGGAGGAGGTTGGAAGAATAGATTCCTTTTGGAAAAATATAGCTTAGAGAAGGACAAGATGGGAGAACATTGGTGTTGGCAAGATGGATTTAATTTTCTGTTAACCAACGAGTTATCAAATTATCAAAGTTGGAAAATTCAAGGATGTCAATCAGTCCCATCTGCATACAGGAAGAAATACATCTGAATTGTAATCCATCTTTTCTCTCTCCAGGTGCGTCTTCCAGTAAATCCAATTCTTCAGGCATATGGCAGTATTTCAGTAAGTATGATGTGTGGCTGCTTTTTGCACTTTTGAAATCTGCTAAGTAAACCCTGGATTCATTATTGTGCATTAATTGAGTGATGTCAGGAGTGGACATTGTGTTGATGATTAGGGTACCTATGACTAATCTGTGATTCTTCAGTAACAAGTCTTTGTGCCTTTGTATTTCCTCCTTTCTGTGCTGAATTCAGCCATTTTTTATCTTTTTAAACACATCTTCCATCTTTCCTTTCTCAAATGCTTTTTCTTTTTTTATATCCTCTGTTTTGTGAGAGTCGGGTTGCAAAATGTCAGTTGGACTGTTTGCTTTCCCAAATTTTGAGAACATCAATCATCTTTCTGTAAATACTGTTTTCTGCATGCCTTGTCTGTTTGCTTTCTAAAATTTTGAGAAAATTAATAGCCTTTCTGTAGATAGTGTTTTCTGCATGCTGTGTCTTCCTTCACGCACTCTCTTCAAAACCTTGTCACAAATAGCAGTATTTTTGTCTTGATAATCCTAAGAACTGGATAAACAATACGCATCCTGAAATGGTGCCTTCTTGTCTACTAAATTTGTGCAGCAGATTTTTTCATAAGAGCCGACCAACCAGTGCTAACAATGGAATCCACTTATGTCCTTTTCTTATAGCCTTCTGCGTATGTACTAGAGGTTTTGAAGAAGGTGAAGTCGAGGTGAGTTTTAGAAACATCGTTGTTTTGTGTGTATTAATAGGCCTGTCTAGAGTAGGAAACAAAATGGCTACAGCAAGCAGTGTGTACTTTGGACAGAAAGCCCCATGTTCTGTCTCAAAATTTATGAAGGCTCATCAGACTCAAAGTAAGTTACTGCATCAAGCTTTCATGGTGACTGTTTCTTCCAGGATGTCTGTAGTTAGCCCTTTTGTATTCAGCAGATTAACCACACAGCCCAACCTGCCTTCTTACCTAGCTAAGATAAGCTTTACAGTCCTTTCAACCTCTTGATTTCTAAGCACCAGCTGGTTTTGAAAACCCATTAGACTTTGAGTCTTGTGGTTCTCCTACTTGTATTGCACCGTGTAAAACACGTGCCATGCATGATAGAGACTCGCACTTTAGAATGTGTCATGTCATTTGTGACTGCTTTGCAGAGCTGTCCATTACAGAAGCAACAGGGAGTCGTATCTTTTTTCCTTGCTTTGGAGAGGACTGCAGCCAGTGGTTTGTGTAGATCTCCTTTTATGCTAATGGGCTGTGTCTAGAAATTAGACTAGGTAAAATAAAGTCTCATTCCAGGGGCACTTCCTTTCCTTACTTTAATTTCCTTTCTCAAAAAGCAGGCAGCAACAATTACTGTTCAGAGTCTCTTCATTCCAAGGAGGCTGCTCTTATGGGTTGTAATGCCTTGGGGGAGAGAAATTTTAGTTTTATACATTCTTCTTTTCTACAGTGAACTGGAAGAATCTCTGTTGGTGCTGCCTTTCTCATATGTGCCAGACCTCCTTATCCTCTTCAATCAGTTTCTCCAGTTGGGTTCAGAGGTAGAGCTGCTCTGCCGGGCTCTCCTGTTTCTGCTCAGGTAAACCCTACAGCTGAGCAGAGAGAAACTTAATCAGTTTTAATCCTGTGGTTATCCCTGTCTTGTGATGTGGACCTGCACATGAGTGGTTTTAACCAAATTGGGTGGGGCTGTGTGTGAGCTGTGTGGGACTGTAGAGACTGTTTTTAAAATATAGGTTTCATGTTGCAGACTGCTTCCAGTGGCATTAACTTATTGATAGCCAAGTGTCTGAAAGCAATTGTCAAAATGGTGGGAACCACGACTTCTGTAGTACTCAATGCAAACATCAATTTCCAGATGTGCAATAAACGGACTTGTGAAACCCGGTACCTTTACAAATGCTCCTTCAACCTCTGTAGTGGGAGAACCCATAGTGTGTGTTTAGGAACAGTTTCAATTCGTCACAAGTTTAATGTAGACAGACAGCTCAGTGACCTATTCTGCTACATCTCATTCCGTTTGTTCCCCAGAACTGATCAGTGGTGTCCTTACAAGAATCACCAGGGAAATGAGTGTGGAACATTTATACCAGATTTGACAATGATTATTTTTCCATAAACCTGAACCAGTTTCGCTTCCATAGAGTATCCTTGGAAGGGTCACAGGGAAGCCTTGCATACCATGCAGAGAAACCTGAACCTTATAAGACTGTAGTTTCACGTGCCTTGTGCATAGCTTAGTAGGTTTTTAGAACCAGTTACAAAGTACCATTTATATAAGGGCCTGTCTTCTGCTGTGTTACTCCTCTAGGTAGAATGGGGTTCTGTATGTGAATCTGATGCAGGTCAGCTACAGACATCTTTTTTTGCTATCGTTGTCCCTGCTCCTCGTTTGATGGTAGAGTTCACTACTGTAGTCTTCTGTGAATATTGTTTCATTTGAGACAAAGGTCAACTGCTTGTGATCCAGGAAACACCAAGCACTGTTCCCCAGGCCAAACAGTAATCTGCACGACCAGCTCTCTCCTACCCTGCTCGCAGATTGCGCACTTGAGATTGAGAACTGTCATTAGGGTGAAGACATGTGGCAACTCCCAAAGATGACATGGAGAAACTAGAACTTCTAGGCAGAAAACCAGAACTACGCAAATGCTTGGTAGCCTGAGAATCATTGTTTTCTCCCTTCTGCAGGATACATTTTGGCCAGATCACAAGCAATCAATTGCTCGTGAAGGTGATGGAGAACTTGAAGAAAACCACAATCTCCAAAGTCAGTCAAGTGAGGGTAAGTGCTGTGAATGTGAAGGTGACATGTTTGGGATGCCAGTCTGCCTCTTCCATGTCCTACAGCTCACTGATGACACGGGCTACGAGTGGCTGTGCAAGGTGGATTGGGCGAGTATCTCAAACAGTGCCATACACCCATCACTGGAATTGCACTCATTGCATTTATTCTCCTGTATTAACTATAGTAAGGTATGTGGCAAGCTGCTTCACAGTGCTGTGCAAGGAGGATCAGTAAAAAAATAAAAATGAATCCTTCATTTTGAATTGCTGATCTGATGGTAAAACAAGTTTTTTCCTCATGAGACCAGTGTTGTAATCACCGACCTAAGATTGAGATGGGGTCCTCAGCAAATGATGCCAACCTACCCTTGACCAGCCTTCCAAGGGTCAAATTCCTCCTTTCCCCTCGCACACACTAATGCCCATGCTCTGTCTACAGGATATACTTGGATTCAATATGGCCGGTCTTCAGTTCCTAAAGAGAGAAATTGAGTCAAAAGATGAAGTGATGTTTTTTGCTGATGCGACAGAACAATTTGAAGAGAAAAAGCGGAAGCGGAAGAAGAAACAGAAGATGGTTCTTACAGTGGTCTAGCTGGGACAGGTCATGGAAGAGTTTATTTCGCCAACGAGAGTGTCAGGTGCTCTCCAGCTGCAGCAGTGGTGTGGAAATATGAGTTTGGGCTATGTGTAAGAAAACTCGTGGGAAATTTCATACAACTGCTAAACTTTCACCTACAAATATTTTCAGGCCAAAAGGGAGGCAGTGAAAGGTTCAAGACTGCACCACCTTAAGGTTATTATTCACTTTCTCTTTACTGCTGCTTTTCCTGATCTGTGACTTTTGAGCACCTTAAAAAAAAAGTTCTGCATGGCTGATTAGGAACTACATGGGCAACGTCATGCAGCTAATTGTACCTGACATCACAAAGCCAGATAAGGAAGACAAGTCCTCCTTAACCTAATTCTGCATGGGCAAACATTTTAGCCCTGGTTTCTAACATGTACAAGCATCTAACATTTGTCAACATTTGATGTGATCTGTGAGCTTTGTTCCTGAATGTGAATGTTGGGCTCAGCCACCATGCAATGTGTGTATGTACCCCAAACATCTGCCAGACCTCAGATGCTGCAATGTGCACACATTCCAAAATCAGAACAATAACTAAATTGTTTTGCTGTCATATCCATTTGAAACTGAGCCTTTTTCTTTCACCTGAACAGACAGGAGGTGTTCATGAATTTCTTTCTCAACCAAATAATGCTTCCAACAATGGTTCTTATTGTTTGGTGCTTTGTTAATGACAGCATTGTATGTGAATTTGTTTATAAAATACGTTTTCCCCTTAATAATTATTCTTTGCATTTCACTTATTTTTTTAACTAGTTTAAAAAATAAAGTATCCAGAATTCCCAGCCTCTTCCACCTGCTGTTCCCTCAAATAAAGCAGTGACATTCACTCTCTGTGGGCTGTGAAATTTGTATTTTTATAGAGAACCGTGGTAATATAGTTTAGATTTTCATGTGTTACATTTTAACTTAGTACTTGCTTAAATCCCTGACAGTGCTATTTTGTTGGTTCAGTGGAATAGCCTTCATTTTCTTCCATCTTGGATCATTGTTTATTTAGTAATATATTATGATTTTAAATTGTTAAATTGTTACATCATATGTTGTTACCCGCCCAGAGTAGTCTATATGACTAGATGGGCGGGCTATAAATGTAATAAATAAATAAATAAATAAATTTATTTAATACCTAAATAGTAGCTATCTGGATCTACATTTACAGAACAAAGGATAAAATCTTCTATAGTACTAATTTGCGTATCCAAGCCAGTGCTTTGAGGACCATCATCAGAAGTTCAATAAACTCAGTTGGAGAAGATGGTAAGTCCCTTCCTACCCTTCTGGCAGTATACGAGGTATGGTGTAGAAAAGGGAGAGAGAAAAACAGGCCACTATCTGTGTTCTGCTCTCATCTTGTATA
Organism: Intellagama lesueurii; assembly: GCA_037013535.1. Taxonomy (NCBI): domain Eukaryota; kingdom Metazoa; phylum Chordata; class Lepidosauria; order Squamata; family Agamidae; genus Intellagama; species Intellagama lesueurii. The sequence continues at coordinate 126,669,476 of JBAJHW010000002.1, read as the reverse complement.
GTAATTCCACAGGGCTGAGATCTTGTAACGTGCCTGAGTTTAGCAGAATCCCAATCATGCTTCCAAACGGAATCCACAGTTAATGCTGAAGTAAATTTTACATTTTTTTCTCTAAGTTGAAGATACGGTAAGAAGTTCTGTGTTACAGTTTACACATACGCAATGAGTCATCTCAGTAAAGAAATAAATGGGAATTTTAATTACACTTTTAAAACATGACTTGTGTATTTCTAGGTTATAGTCTTCCATGGGTGTCATGATACTTGCATCACTGCTCCAGGCATGCCATAGTTTCTTCTGCAAAATAAAATTTATAAAACTATCAAAATATGAACACCTTTATTATACATCGTCTTGAAACTTTCTCGGAAGGCAATTTGGCAGGCAGGCAATTCATCAGTAAAGATGCAAATATCTACTGGAAGAGTGAAACAAAGTGTCTGAACAAGGAAAATTAGGAAGAATTCTAGATGACTGGGTACTTGCACTTCCATCTTTAATTTTAAAAAAGAAATGCAGCAATTGATCAGTAGTAAACGAGCTGACTCTGATTTCAGATAATTCAGATCCAGCACAGAAGTTGTGACTTAAGTGTTTTTCCCAACTACAGGAATACAACTTGGATCTCTGATAAGTGTGAAAGATCCATTCATCCCTCTCCAGAATGTATCAGCTTTAAAAGTACTTCCTACATGCTTCAAAGTAACCTTAGTAATGGTCACTTAGGCTATATCATGTAACCATTTTGGCACCTGGCAGAGATCTAGCAGTGTACACTGGTATCCAACATCGGCAGAATTGTGGCTGCTTCCACTCTCTAATGCTGCAACCCTTCATGGATCCAAAAAACATGTTCCAGTGGGTATCTGAGCCCTCCAGAACAGTGCTTCTAAATTTCAGTCCCACTGGGTTAGGCTCTGCCCTCGTGTATGACTCCTCTCCACCCATGCATGTGCGTGAGACTCCGCCCCCTGCGCAGAGTTCCATTATGACCAGAACCAAAGGGAGCTGGAAACAATTGCTGTGGGTTCCTGGAGGAGGAGGAGCCCTGCGCAGAGGGGGGTGGAGTTGTGTGCGCTCGTGCAGCCATGCACCCTAAAGGGAACCTTGTGTGTAGTTCTGTAGTCATTTATTTTGTCTTCTTAGGTTATGGTGTGTCAAAAGTAGAGATGGGGGTATTTGTATATGAATATCCCTGCACAGGTGGCGATAACGGTCCACTCACCGATCCGCCACTGCTGTGGGCGCCACAGTCCTTCCAGTGACTCCGGAGCTCGCGATCAGCTCACTATTCCTGGGAGGAGGTGGGACAACAAGTCTCCCTGCCAGGTCGTAGAGTGGCTCGCCAATTGCAAGCTCCGGAGTCATTGGAAGGATCGCGGCGCCCACAGCAGCGGCAGATCGGTGAGTGGACCATCCAGCCCCATGGGGCTGGACCCTCGTTATCACCACCTGGGCGGGGATATTCGTATACGAATACCCCCATCTCTAGTCAAAACCAGTGCTGTAAGCAAAGTGAGGGCTCAAAGGAGCTATGCAAGGACTGCAATGTCACCTGCCAGTCCTCTCATGCTTCTCTCTAAGCTTAGACACAATCCTCACAGTTCAGGTGGGATAGCTTAAATAGTTGCAGGCTTTCATGTTCCTAATACAAAATATTTGGAGGTGGCTTGATGTTGAATGGGGCATTCAAACCCAGCAGCTTTTATGAAATACTTGATCTTGGCAGAGGTGAACACTGCTAGAATTGATTTGTTGACAAGAGTCTGCATTTTTAAATTCTCTTTAATGGGTGTTGTAATGTAGACTTCATGTCTTCTACATCTACGAAAACAATACTGATCAAGAATTAACTTCACTAATATGTAGTCATCCTTCAGTCTCGAGAGACTATGGTAACGTGCTCTGAATAGAGGTCTTGGAACAGCGTCTAGTGTGGCTGAGAAGGCCAATTCGAGAGTGACAATCCCTTCCACACTGAAGACAAATACAATCTGTCCCCTGTCCAGCTCCCTGATTTTGCTGCTTTCGGGACTGCCTCTTTGCCTCAGCCTGCTGAACAAGTGTCTCTTCAAATTGGGAGAGGCCATGATGCACGCTCCAGGCTGAACTCTCAGATGTCAAGGTTTCCCATCTGTTGAGGGCCATTCCTAAGGCCTTTAGATCCCGCTTGCAAAGATCCTTGTATCGCAGCTGTGTTCTCCCTCTGGGGCGCTTTCCCTGTACTAATTCTCCATACAGGAGATCTTTTGGAATCCGACCATCAGCTATTCTCACGACATGGCTGAGTCAATGTAGACGTCGCTGTTTCAGTAATGTATACATGCTAAAAATTCCAGATCCTTCTAGGACTACTCTATTTGGAACTTTGTCCTGCCAGGTGATACCAAAAATGCGTCGGAGACAGCGCATATGGAACGTGTTCAGCTTCCTCTCCTGCCGTGCACAAAGGGTCCAGGACTCACTGCAGTACAGGAGTGTGCTCAGGACACAGGCTCTATAGACCTGGATCTTGGTATATGCCATCAGCTTCTTATTGAGCCATACTCTCTTTGTGAGTCTACAGAACATGGTAGCTGCTTTGCCAATGCGTTTATCCAGCTCAACATCTAGGGAGAGAGTGTCAGAGATCGTTGAGCCAAGGTACACAAAGTCATGAACAACCTCCAATTCTTGTGTGGAGATGGTAATAGAGGGAGGTGAGTCCACACCCTGGCCCATGACTTGTGTTTTCTTCAGGCCGATTGTTAATCCAAAGTCTTGGCAGGCCTTACTAAAATGATTCATAAGTTGTTGGAGCTCTTCAGCAGAATGGGCAACAACAGCTGCATCATCGGCGAAGACGAAGTCCCGCATGCATTTCAGCTGGACTTTGGTCTTCACTCTCAATCTAGAGAGATTAAAGAGCTTTCCATCTGATCTAGTCTGGAGATAGACACCTTCTGTTGCAGTTCCAAAGGCGTGCTTCAGCATGACAACAAAAAAGATCCCAAACAGGGTCGGCGCGAAGACACAGCCCTGTTTCACTCCGCTTCGGATGTCAAAGGGATCTGATGTTGAGCCATCAAAAACTACAGTGCCCTTCATTTCCTCATGAAATGACCTGATGATGTTAAGGAGTCGAGGTGGACATCCAATCTTGGGAAGTATTTTAAAAAGGCCATCCCTGCTAACCAAATCAAAGACTTTGGTAAGATCTATGAAGGCCACAAAGAGTGGCTGTCGTTGTTCCCTACATTTCTCCTGCAAATGTCTGAGGGAAAATACCATGTTAGTGGTAGATCTATTAGCTTGAAATCCACAGTGATTTTGGATAGACTCTGTCTGCAAGCACCTGTCTGCAAGCACTTCACTAATAGAGCCCTACTCTTTTAGGGGAAACTGTTATAAAGAAGGGGATCTGCCAGTAAAAGAAGATTTCCCTTCTGCCAGATCTGGTAAAAATGTTTGTATAGGCAAATTGTTATACATACAGCTTCTGCACCAGCAGTTATGAGATGGCATGCTAATGGACCAAAAATATCAAATTCAAAATTTTAATAATTGAAGGTAGAGTGCCAAAGGCAACCCTTGGCTAGGAAGTCACATGGTCTACAGGCTTTGACTCCTCCCATCCACTTTTGAAAATGGCTTCTAGTTATTTTTGCACAACATCAGTAGTTCTCTTTGTAAACTACTTCCTTCTTTCCTTTTGAGGCTCAGTCTTCATGCTGACATTTACTGGATCAAAATTACCAACATTATTCATTGTTCACATGAACACGACTAAATGCATGTCACAGCTGCTACCACTGCTTTAAAGCCATTATTGTAATACAGAAAAAGGAAAGTATCCACATTTAAATATATTTACTTACACTAAGCAGGAAGCTTGTGAGGTAGTATAACTCTAAAACGAGAGACTGGACTTGTTGAAACCAGACGGACAGTGGAGGCGTTTGTCCCTTGTGGGAAATTTGGTGATCTTTGGTCATAGAGGTTGCCTGTTAAGACTGGTGAGTGATATGTCAAGGATACATGTTCTGCTATGCATTTTTAAGGTCTTGACCACGGGTTTTATTCCTAAAGGTAAAGAGAATCTTTTCAAACAGCAGAGACTGCACTGGCCGCTAGGTTCTATCTGAAACTTAATTCTGGGTGAAACAAGAAGCACTGAGTAACAAGATCTCAATTCAGCAAAAAAAAGGGGTAATAATCTAGATACAGTTCAGCGGGAAAGAAAATTCTTGTTTAGGATGTAAAGCTTGATTCCCTGCAAGAACAATGCCCCAAATTTGTAATCACCAATAGATGAAGAAGAGTACCTTTTGTCAGAAATAATATTCTGAAATTTGGGGAAGGCGGTTGATGCCAGCTACTTAACATCCAAATCCTTATCGGCACTGAACAGTGCTTTTTGCCTGTGGGTCTTGCCACTTGTTCTTGTCCAAATTTAATAATTTCTTTTTCCAAAATTGTTTTCAATTGTTGCTTTGGAATTTTGTAATATGGCAGACTGAAAGCCAACCTGGCTGTGTTTGAACACTTTTCTTCAGCTGTATCTAAGGAACTCAAGAAGATGACCGGTAGGGCTCTAACTCTTTTGGCTTTTAAATAGAGCCCTGCTAACTGCTCCATTTTAACGGTCTGATATTTGAATCTGTTTTAGTTTACACTGTGGCATTGCATATTATGGTTTTGATATATGCTGCCTTGGGAAGATTTTACCCTGATATAATCTTTGAATGAGCTAAATAGAGACAGACGTTGTAGTGGCTGTCACTGGGGTGAAGATCAGCACTCTATCCTGTAAAAATCAGCTTCAGGGAAAAGCAATAAAGGATATTTGCTTCCACAGGAAGGAAAAGTATTTCTGTTTCTGTGTAAATTTCAATCCGATGGCTGATTTTCCCAAAGCCCTCATCTCCTTCCACCCCAATGGCCATGGCATAAATCTCTACTTCCAGCTCAGTCTGCAGCCCAGCAGCTATCTAGGAAAGACAGAGAATTATCGGCCATGAGCAGTTACATATAATTTATTTAATTCCATTTCTATACCGCGCCATTAGTGTTCCCACTTGGCAGTTTACAAAATGCAATAAAAAGATATCAGTATACAGTAAGTCCAAAATACAATCAAACCCTGTGGAAACTACTTTTAAATATAAATACACCATAAATTTCATCTAAACCCCACTATTTAATGTTCAAACTAACAGGGGGGAAAATTCCAGAGATAAAAAAACCCCAAAACATTCCACTTGATGTTGGGGTTCAACCTCTATTTGTCCAGATGTGCCAGCTTTTCCCAATGTGCTGCTCCCAGGGTGTATTGGTCTGCAATACTCATCAGCCCAGCCAATACAGCCACTTAGGGGCCATCGGGCTTGTCACCCAGCACATTTGGAAAGCAACAAGATAGGAAAGATGTTCCACATCCCTTCTTCTGCATATGCTTACTAGTACTCCAGGAAACTAATGCTTGATAGGAGGCTGGGTTTCCCTTTTTCTAAGGCTGATATTAACTTTATATATATAAAACTGGTAGTCTTATGGTCTTCAGAGATCAGCTCCTCAATATCTGTACTCCCTTGACATTCCACTCTTGCTGATAGCAGTCCTAGAGATGATGGTACCTTAGTTCAGGCCAAAAGAAATTATAGGATAGTGTGGTGGAGCTCCTGAATCTAGGCAGCAGAAGCTTATCTGGGAAAACTGGCTAACATGTTTGAACAGAAAGCCATGAAAGAAGGTTGAAAGAAGGAAAAAAATTATAGCGATCTATGCCACGTGATAGGTTACATGTGAGACAAGAGTCTTTTAAACCTATCTAGAATGAAGAAATCCTGTAGAACAAGGAGGAACTTTGAAAGTGGGTTAAGAAATTAACAGGCTGACCATGTTATCTTCAGAAACAGAGAGAACCCTGTGCAACTGAGCTATTTCACAAAGTCATACTTGGTGCAACACATAGGGAAAGCAAAGAACTTGGCAGCAGGTCATGTCTGAAGCAGCTACAAAATCTAGACAGCTCCTTGCATGAAAGTAATGGAAAGGGGAGAGGTTTCTCCTGAACAGGGCTTTGCATATTTTAGGCTGAAGAAGCATGGACTTCATGCTTGCAATGATATTCTGTGAAAGGATACCACACAAGAAAGTTCAATGTCCTTTTTACACTCGTGCTGCTGTCTTACTATTTAAAAACATTAACAATGTTTTCTGAGCTCCAGAAGAAAATTATGATGGTGGTGGTGGTGGGGAAGCAGTACAGAGAAAACACACAATAACATTATATGGATAAGGTGCCCCATAAAACTTCAGAGAATGAACAGACTCTTCTTGGAAACATCCTACATGCAAACTGTTAGATTCTGCTAAATTATGGAGAGTAAGGACGAATACAATATATGGAGTGTATCTGTTACAGAATGTTATATTTCCCTCCTCTTTCACACATTATATATATTCAATCCTTCCAAAAAAACCCACAAAAAACTAAAAAAGATTGGCTTATGTATGTGGCATATTGCTTCTTTAGGCCAGATTCAAAACACCATGAAATGATCTGACCTTGCCTTGCAATATTGTGCCTGCATTCCCAGCAGAAAGAAAAAATACCAAGTTTTACATATAGGCAAAGGGCAGCTTGAATGTTGATGATACCAATATCATCAACTAAGATGGTCTAGTGCAGTGGTTCCCGACGTTGGGAACTCAGCTGTCCTTGAACTATAACTCCCAGAAACCCCAGCCAGCACAGCTGCTGGTGAAGGCTTCTGGGAATTGCCATCCAAGAATACCTGGGTTCCCCATGGCTGGGAACCACCGGCCTAGCGCACCCACTCTTGTGCTCATGACCATTCACAAACAGACCCCAAGCAAAGAAAATCCTAGAAGGGACTCCTTGTTGCATCAGTTAACAACGTCTTACCCAAACATGAAAGGATTGTCATGGCTGCTTTTCTTTTTCTTTTCTCTCTCTGGGCTCCCCCTTTTATCTTCATGCCTCTGTTCTCTTTCTCCCCATGTGGCTTCTCTCTCTGCACCCCCCCCGCCCCATGTCTCTGTCTCTCTCCGTTCCCTCTCTCTCTCCTCTCCCCCACCCAGCTACTCTGTGGGTATTTGCGTTTATTTGTTGAAAGACACTTAGTCCTGTGATAAGGCTGAAGCAGTGGTAGGCATTTGAAAAATAACTACTGATTTTGCTATGAGACAAAAAAAAGTAACAAAATGCAATTATAGTGGGTAAATTAGGAAGGTTTCATTAAAACATAAATTAGAACTTTATAGGTACTTGTCCAACCTTCTCCAAATCTGGCACAGAGAAAGTCCACACTGCCTGTAATCATCCTGCCATGTATCCTGATTCAAGAACCTGTTCAGGAATTAAAACTTTGTTTAGACTGCCCTCTCCTATCAGAAATGGCTTATGGAATGTTTGACCGGTCACGTAATATCACCGGTGCATATTGAGCACCAGAAAAGTATAGATTTGAAGAAATGTTGTATTCTTCATATCTTTTTTTAAATTGTCCTGCACAGATGAATAATTTTAATATTAGATCTTCTTGTACCACATATAATTTTTCTTAGGTTTAATCTTCTGATTCATGAGACAATTGATGTGAAATCAACTAGTTGTGTGAAGAAACCCAGCTTAAGATAAAATTATTTGTATAAATTAGCTGGTATAAACTGATTCTTAGTTCCTTACAAAAGCTAATTTTGTTAACTATAGACAGTACATCATGACTTCTAAAACCCTTATAGGGCTTACAGCCTTTACTCCTGCAGCTTAGTGTTGGAAACTTGTCACAGGCAACTATCTAGAACAAGACAACTGACAACCCAGCCCAATTACATAACTTACAGGTCCAGGGGTGTAGGTCACTCGCAATCCAGTAGAAGGAGGTGGTTGTTTCACTCGAAACCTGCCAAATAACAGGGAGAGTTGGCATCTTCTATGGGACTTACTGGTCTGGGAGATACGAAAGTATCATATTTATAATATGTTTCACTGTCCTTAATACCAGTACTTTTCCTCCCAGAATGCTTCATTATACCTACAGCACTTTATTATACCTACAATTCTTCAGCAATTGTGCCCATTCAGAAAGCATCTGATTGTTAGTTTTCTGCAAAAAGAGCATGTTCTAATCTGCATTTTTATTGCAGCACTGATCATTTTCTACTTATGTCAAGAATATCATAATCAGCTTCTAAGATTACCTATGAGTAGATATAGAGGAACAGCTAGGGATGGGGAAATGGTGGAATCAGAGGGCCAAAAGATATGTGGGAGTGAAATCAGATCTAAGCCAGACTGCTCCATTCAACTCCAGCATAATAACAGGCATCATAATCTGATGATTTCCCTTTTCCCCACTGCAGTTTTCTGAATCTGTACCCTTTTCCTCTGAACAGCTGCTTCGTGTGGGACATCACTCAAAGGCTTAACCTCATGGAACAATGATTCTTCTCATAAAACTGTATCTTTTAAAAAAAAAACCACAACTCTCAGCAGGAGCAGTTGGTGACTTCTGCTCAAACGAACATTGGGAAGGGTGCCTGTGACAACAATAAAGTAGCACTTACAAGTTTCGCATCTCAGAGCACTTTGCATTAAGTATCCTGTCACTCTTTCAGCATTCCCATAAATACTACTGTCAGTCTAGATCAGTGGTTCGCAACTTTGGGTCTCCAGATGCTCTTGGACTACAACTCCCGGAAATCCTGGCCAACACAGCTAGGGGTGAAGGCTTCTGCATGTTATTTGAAGACTTATGAACTGCAGATCTCAGTGCGCCAACATTATGCCGAGCTATCTGTCACTCCCCTTTCCCATTCTGTTTGACATCTAACCTGATTAAAAAAACCATGCTGAACATAAAAGCTTGTACAATGGTTTGTGACACTGTTACGTTTTTCCAGATAAAGGTATATTTTGGTGTCTTTCACACCACTCTCTTGAAGCAATACAACCAACTTAAATTTCTGTATGCTTTTCCCGCTGTTTCTATCCATGCTAACAAACTTTGTGTTCACATAGATGAATCCTAGAGCTGCTGATTTTCAGACATTATTTGGTAACAGTACAGAAATTGTCCCAATGTAATCAAATAAATATACCTTCTCAGCTTCGATCTCCTGATATTTCTAATGAAGTGACTTGACATATATCCAGCTGTATGTAAACAGTATAGTTAAGCGAAGGACTTGAGGTAAAATATCTTGGTGGTCGTTTGGAAACACAAAGTTTGCCAAGTGACCTCCAGCTAGTCTTATATAAGATCTTTAATAATATAATAATAATAATAGCTGATTATCACTTGGCAGCGTTTCCTAGGTCCAGAATGCTCAGACTGTGCAGCTTGCCCAAGGCCACACAGGCTGGCTCTTACCCTGGAAAGCACAGTGGGGAATTGAACTCCCAACTTCTGAACTTACTGTGTTCTGTGTGGTCTTGGCCATGCTACACAATCCCAGAGCACTCCAAAAGGAGGAGGCCATGATAAACCCCTTCTGAGTACTCTATATGTCGAAAACTCTGGAAAAGGGGTCAGCCTAAATCAGAATTGACCTGATGGCACAAAATTAGTAAGAACCTTTTTGATAATATACGCAAACCTGCAGAAATCCATTCCGATGTTCTTCAAGATCACTGTAACTGCATAGGTGGAGCCCTCCTTAAGAACTCCAAATGTCACCTTAGGTGGGATAAGAAGGAAACCCGACAGTTGCTGGGAAGCTGCTGCAACAGAGCATGTACGGACTTTGCCAGAAACAGGGCCTTCATCCTTCACAAATGAGAGGGATTAATTAGAAATGCCAAACTTCCAAGTTGTACTCCTAATTTGAAGGCAAACTGACAATAGTAAAATTCATTTATTCATTATATGAGCCATCTTATTATCTAACCATATACAATGTCTTTCCCATACGATCTGTGTATGCCATTCAGTACATGTCCATGCACTGAACGCAACTGACTTCAGTATGAAGATAATTATCTAAAATTAGCCTGGTGTCTTTGGCATTAGCAGGGGCAGAAAAATTTCAGCAGCAGCTTTGATAGAAATGAACTTCTATGGATATGTGAAGCTGCCTTAAACTGAATCAGGCAGGCTACTGGTCCATTTGGCTAAGCATTGTTTATTCTGAATGGCCTTACATTTCCAATATCTGTTACTTGTTCCCAGTCTTGCTATGTGATATCTTATAGCTAGGCATAGCAAAAACTGAACTCGGAGACTGCAACTGCATATGAAGCATATGTGGTTGAACATATGCTATGCCCTTGAACTGTGGCCCATTTCTAGGGCCACCCCAGCTCTGCTAGCTATTTCTAGTCATATATAATTGTTGATCCTTTGGATTATACATTCAGGATGTTATTTTTGGATGCAAATTATCTGCTAAAAGTACTTTGATAGCGCATTTGCTTATTTGCTCTGCAATTATCTTTGTTCAAGAATGGCTACATGATCCATTCACAGAAGCAAAGTTCAAGGTTGAGCAATACCCTAATTAGATCACCAAAATTTTACAAAGAATGTAAAATTTGTCTACAGATGTGCTGTCCATTGCTCATAGTGCCAGGCTGCCAACAATACACAGTGGAGTTTAAATTATACCACTTTTAATTATACTATTTCATCTGAAGACCACTCCAGACCCAAAAAGCTCATCTTACTTGCAGTAAACTGTACAAGTTACTAATAAACTACAAAAGTTAGAGAATCCCATGAAGAAAGAGAGGTAGCCAATGCAATGATACACCTCAGTGTGGCCTATGGTCTGAGCAGAAGAGGCTCAGCCCCAGATTCTAGAGTCATGCACCCTCCTCCCTTGAACCATGTATCACCTACGATGCAGTTTTACCTACAACCAGCTACAACTGGAAATAAGGATGGATTCCTCTTCAGGAAACATGAGGAAGAGATTATACTCCTACAGTGTGAATTCACAGGGAGTGGAGGATTATTTTGCTTACCTTTTGCCTGGGCAGAGACAGTGGCTTGACCCTCTGTATGGATGAGGGCAGTTTCACCTTCTCTTTCCTTGGTGATCCTGCAGCATTCACCAAAAGAGACTGGATCTTTGGCTGGATGAGGAGCTCTAATTTATTTTCAGTTGTGTCTCCTGTGGAAGAAAGAAAGGGTTCCAAGGATGACGGCAGACCTCAGGAGCATTCTTATGGGGAGATGATGCAGTTAGAAGTGACTAGCCTAGCTTTCTGTGATGGCGAGGTTGGAGGGTGTCTCTGATGGTGCTTTCTCAAACTCCCTCATGCCTTTCCCAGATCTCAAACTGCCATATCCCCAATTTCTGAGCTGGGCCAAAAGTTCAGGAAAACCAGAATGATTCAAACAGGAGTTCAGCATGGAAGAAGGGACTGTTACAGTGCAGAATGCTGAAATCACCGCCATCTCATAAGACTCGTAAGAAATACAACAATGAATCTCAATGCCAAGTAGGGGAAGGGAAATGTGTGACCCTCCAAATGCTGCTCCTGTCCACACTAATTAGCAGAGCCAGTGGGTAAACATCATAGGAATTCAACGCAAGAACACCTAGAGGGCCACTTTTTCACGAGACTTGCCATATCTAGGAATACAGAGATACTAACAGACCTTTAGCAAATCTATGCTATGCAGTTATAGCAGTCTGATATTATTTTAACCCTCAAAGGGATCCTGGGACTTGTAGTTAGAATTCTCTGCAGTAGTTCAGGAGAGTGCACCTGTGGCCTCTAGCAAGAGTATCCTAAGCACCTCAACAAATAACAAGTCCCTGCATTCTACAAGACAGCATTGTGATATTTAAATGATGTTGAACTGCTATTAACTGTGTAGTGTAGATGCATCCCTTATTTCTCTGCCCCCTTCAGTAAAGCTCCTATAGCTCTATATCAATCATCAGCAACTTTAGATACACACGTCACAGATCTAAAGCCCATTGACTGCATGATTATATTTCAAGATTCTCAATCGTATCCTGCTTGAGAATAACCAGTTGTTCGAACAATACATCAGTACATAAAATGAACAGGATTTTTAAAAAATACAGGAATGATTCAGGTGTGTGTGTATCTGTGACAAGTCCTGTTGTTTCACTCAAACAGTGTGTCACACATAGCAGAGAAAACAAACAGTGAAAAGCAGCATGTTACAAAGTTTAATAATATATAATGAGATATTAGGGCAAACAGGAGCAGGAAGTTCTGAGCATCCAACATGAATCTTCAAGCTCTTTGATTTACCTGTTCCAGAGAGAGCTGGATAGACTGCAACACAGACCGAAGAGCCGACTGATAGATCAGGGTGTAAATCTCCAGAATGCTTGGTGGAGTGATCTTCTATGAAGATAAAATTGTTATTTGAACAAAAAAAGGCTTTACATTCTAAATACAAAGGGTAAACTCTAGTGAAATTAATGGGAACTATGCACAACACTGTGGCTCATGAATAGTCCCTATTCATATTAACAGGGCATGTACAGAAGAACTCAGGATTTTGTGCATTAATAAAGAAGAATTGCATAGCCAGGTCCTTTTATCTACAATAAAAGATACTGGGTCTTTTCACGCACATGGAGCTTCATAGCTGAATGACAGAGAATACATTTCACGCATCATAATTCCTATGATCACTCTGTAGTGACTTCTACCAAAGGAGTATCTTGCAGGGGGAACGCTGGGAATGGTCTTGCCTGAAGCTTTAATGTGTTGCTGCCAATTACAGCAGACAATAGAGGACTTGATGAACAAAGGACCTGAATCTATCTAAAGCAGACTCGTAGTTTTCACCAGTGTATCATGGAGGGTAAGTGACAACAGAAGTGTAGTTTGAATTTTAGTGACAATAATTTCTTGTCAAGCCTCTCAGCACCCCATTATGAAGATAGTGACAAGTTCTAACCGGCAACCAATAACAGAGTAAGGCTGCAGATTTTCTGGGTGTGTCAAGAGGGAACAAATATGAGCTGTTATCCCTCCCTCTGTCCTACACCCTTCTCCTTAGGAAGGCCCAAAGTGAATTTTAGGAACCCCCTCTTAGGCAGCCAGTTACTGAGAAAAGCCTGCCTGATGAGAAAGGTCTTTGCCTACTTGTGGGTGGTCAGTGACAGAGAAGGCCCTCTCGTGTTCTCACTAAATGTACCTGTGAGGGGGCGAGACAGAGATAAAAGCTTCCCCTAGGCAAGCTCATAAAGGGAGATGAAAAGTAAGAATTGTAAAGGCTAAATATTATTTTTATAACTCCTTTTTTAAAAATCTGTACATGTTACGGTAATAAGATCTTCCAGTCCTTCATAAACCGTCAGTTGTCAAAGCAGATGGCCAGCTTTCTAAATAAAGCACTGCAGCACAGAAGCCTTTTGAATTATGCATCCATAAACATTAAGGGGGTTTAGCTGGGATTGTATTATATGCCTCTCTATACTGAGAAGTCATTGATTCTGTACCAGGGTAATCCAAATTCTGAGCGTCAATTTTTTTAAAAATGAATTCTATAAGTTATGCAAATTAAGAAAAAATTCCTTTTTTCTGCATAATCAGTTCTGCTTCTGCTAGTTACAATGAGGGATGAGAAGCTATTTAGGATTCTGAAGCCCAGTGTATGGTCACTGGAAACTACCCCAGCCCACCCTATGGCTTCACCAGGTGTTGCACACATGCTTTTAAAAAGACAACCAGCATTCTAATGGTAGAGTGAAATGCTGGTTAGTGCGTTATGTTTTCCCTCCAGCCACACTGAATTACCACATGGACACAGGTATGCACATTAACTTTTTTTTTTTTTTTTTTTTTTTTTTTTGCTAAACCTTTAGCATTCACATTTCCTAATTACAACTGGATTTTAGGACATCAGAAAATTTTACACTCCCATCACTACTTCTCCCTTCAAAATCTCTCAGGCCAAGGGCTTCTTCTGAATACTCCTTTTTTCATGTGTGGATAAGCAACTTTCTAATTATGTGCCTCTGTAGCCAGGGACAGACATTTTCCTCCGTCTTTTAAAAAGACTCATGATCAGTGCTATAGCCATGAAAAAATTAAGGTTGAAACCACTCGTTCTGGTAGCAACTCAAACATAAAAAGACACGAAGAGTACTGATGTTTTAAAAATTATCTAGGAAGACCAACAAAGTAAATATAAGACACATTGTGAGAATTACTTATACCATTACTTTGGCTGTGGTGAGTCAAGAAAATGAGCATGATATACTTTAGACAGAAGGCAGAGGACATTTTTATGATGGTGGAGCCTACTTTGCTATGTGTGCATATGGCAAAAACAGGTGTTTGATAACATTAGCACATGAAGAGGCAATGTGTGGTTTGGGTGATGGAGGGAAAAGAAAGTTAAGTCTGTACATTGTCCAAAACCCTGTTCATATAAAGTTACATAGCACATACTGAATGATAGTATAAGTTCCAAGGCTCCCTGGGGATCCCTTTTGTCATGAAATGCCTTTAGAAGCCTTGGGACAGGCAAGTGGAATAGTGCAAAATTGCAACTTTGCACTATTAAAGGCTTCCACTCACCAATCCCAAGGCTCCCAAAGGTTTCTCATGCAAAAAAGAAAAAAGAAAGGAAGAAAAAAGGAGCCCTAGGAAACAACAGAACCTGAAAGGTAGAGATAGGAAGCTTTCAATTGGTTTGAATGAAATACTACTAGCACCAGATGATGATCTCGTCCGGTTTGCACCACATTAACTTTACAGAAGAGAATTTTGTCCATTGTGGGGGGAAACAAAATGATCCCTTGTAATCCATTTATGTTCGTATTAGTCATAATTTCAACTGTCCTGGGAAGGAGGGAAGTACCTTCTGTTTTGTTTCCTGTGTGCCAATACGTACTTCAGCAGCACAGCAGAGTGGAAAAAATTAAATGAACTTGGAAATATCGCCAACATGTTCAAATATGCTGACTGTATGAGCAAAAAGGGCACCAAACAAATTCAGCAGAGAATCTGTATTACCTGAACTGTATTCAGCAGTTTTGCTTTCAATAGATTCTGTAATTGTACTCAGCAATGGTTCCTTATTTTCTTTCCCTGGGAATGGCGGAAGCATTTTTGAAAGATGCTCGATATCAGGAAGCTTTAAGGAAAAAAGGAAAGAAACAAACAAACCAGAAATGCACTTACCAGGAGAAACTTTCAAAATAACAGTCCAGAAAAAAGTTCCTCCAAAATAGATAAAAAATGTGTTTCCGGATACAGATAGCTTGAAATTTACAATACAATAGAGTTGTTCTTTTTATTTAGGAAGATGAAGAAAACAGAGTAAGAACCTGGCCAAGTTTAATGGGATTTGCATGATTCCAGGTGACAGCAAGATTGCAAATCTACAGCAATCAATCGCCATAAAACATATTCTAGCTTCAAAGAATGCAAGCATTCATACAAACTCATATCCTCCAAGGCCTTCTAATGTCATTGGATCCTAAACCTCAAAAATCCAAAGTTATATTTGTTGCGAGTGAGACAAATGTTCACTTGGAGGTTCATTCTCTCTGAGAGGTTGAAGGCAAATCAATAGAAGCAAGTGAGGTGGTGAAGCTGACAGAGTTAGTTTATTTCACTGCCAAAAGGTACACCCAGTACACAGACCAAGGGAGTATGCTAGCATGGGATGGCCACATAGCTTTCATAGTCTTTCTTAATAAAAAGGAGGAAAATAGCATCTGAGTTTGCATGGTAGCTACAGAGCTTTTATATGCCAGGCAAAAACAAAGCAAAAATGAAAAAAATAAAGACAAAAATATTGTGGCACTTTAAAGATTGACTGCTATATTTTAATGTGAGCTTTTGTGGACAAGATCACTTCTTCAGACACTTTTATAATTTTTCCTTAACAGAAAGGAGGAGAATGGTATCTGAGTCTACCAACTAACAAGCTACAAGTATCTGTCTTTCACCAATCAACAAGCTGCATTCAAGTCAGTTACCTAATAAGGGAGGTATATCCTTTGTGGTTTTTAGACAGGTGGACAAGAGAGAAAGGAAACAGTTAATGCATAACTGTGCAAGTCAACAGCCAGCATTTTACTAAGCTAGAGGGCACACAGTAAAGAAGCAATTAAGTACAGAAATACATATATCAATCATGAAGAAGCATTAATTAAAAAAATTCCACAACAATCTTCATTTAGAATACTGGGGATTATTCCTCTGGGAGAAATTCTTGGCTAGTTTCTTGCTATTTTTTTTCTTTGTCCTCCTATAATAGGATCTATTATATTATAAACATCTGGCTAAATATACTAGCAAATCCACATTTGCCTATTTTAGAGAAATGTTTCTCCCCTGTTCTTTTTATCATGGTTCTTTTCATCATGGTTTCAAACAGGTGGTCATGCAGTTCTTTTTGGCAGGAGTGTAAGAAACCTCCATATTTAACATGCACACAATAGTCTTTAACAACAATTGAAATGTGATTAAAATAAGTACAGCAAATACATATCCCTACATAACTACATAAGGAGAACTTAAGGACCACTGTTTTATTGAAGCGGATGGCCTCAAGACCATAAGAAGATCAACTTGTTCATGCAAACTCCCTGTTCCTGAACATTTAGTAGCTTTTTTTGGTGACTAAGGTGAGGGTGCCATAGATACTGCTTCTTTGGTGCTGCACATGTCTACGCAGCGTAACGATCAACGGCTCTAGTTTCAGCAGAAGTTACACCAATTCTTATGCTGTGTTCTACTTTCCAGAAATGTGAATGGCCAAAATATGAAAGCAGGTTGTAAGTAGGGATAGTAAAAAAAATTACATTAACCATTTAAAAACATATTTCTCTTCAGTTTCAGTCACAAGACTATTAACAAATTTCCTGTCATCTTCAAGAAATAATGGATTTCATGTTCTTTTTCCTTATAAACGTACATGACAGTTCTTGAAAAATGCACATAAACTCACTTCAACCAAAGGAGAAAATACATGTACACGTTAAGAAATTATTTTTTAAAAGTGTGTGCATTGGGAAAAGAATATACACAAAATATGCAAGAATTCCCATGTAGTGCAAAAGTCTCCCAACTTGGTAAGAAACAAATGTGAGAAGAAATGGGGTTCGTATTTGAGGTTCAGTTTTATGTTCAGTCCCAAGAAACACAACAACAGAGATTAAGGGATTTTTCCATTCCCAGTTGTAAGGAATCTTTTATGATCACAATGCGATGGCTTGCGCTGATCTAAGTTTCTCAACCTCCAACATCCCAATTACCTCCTTTTGTAGAAATTCCATGCCAAATTCTGATTTGAAGTAGGGAGGGATTGCTTTGTTCCTTATCTTCATAAGACATTCCTTTCCATTCTCAAGTTCTTGCCTATCAAGTTTTGAAACAGGAGAAGGAAAGAAAATACATCATGTTGTAATGGTTTCACACTATTTTCAAGTAATTTATCCAGAGCTTTCTTTATCTGTGGCCTGGTTTAGAATATTTAAAAATGAAAAACTGCATATGTTGACTTCTCATCCTGACATGGATATCATTACTGTTTCAGAACTTTAACAAAATAATTAAAGAGAAAATTTCTCCTTTTCTTCCCATTCTTTATATTAGAAAATGAAGGATGTACCAGTAGAGCTAACTGCTCTCTCCTAGAGAAATATAATGGAAATGAAAGAAATGAGTACTTCTTTCCTTCACCAGTCATAAAATCATAGAATAATCGGTTTGGAGAGGGCCTATAAGGCCATCAAGTCCAACCCCTTGCTGAATGCAGAAATCCAAATCAAAGCAGATCTGGCAAATGGTTGTCCAATTTTCTCTTGAATGCCTCCAGATCTGGAGCACTCACTACCTCTCGAGGTAATTGGTTCCATTATCATACTGCTCTAACAGTTAGGATGATTTTCCTGATATTCAACTGAAATTTTGCTCCCTGTAACTTGAACCAGTACTTATGTGTCCTGCACTCTGGGACGATCAAGAACAGATCCTGCCCCTCCTCTGTATGACAAAGGCTTGGTTTCCAGTCAGCTGATCATCTTGTTGCCCTCTGAACTTCCTCCAGTTTGTTGACAATCATCCTTATTAAAGAGTAGTGTCCAGAACTGGACACAGTACTCTTTTGTTGTTGTTTAGTCGTTTAGTCGTGTCCGACTCTTCCTGACCCCATGGACCAGAGCACGCCAGGCCCTCCTGTCTTCCACTGCCTCCCGGAGTTTGGTCAAATTCATCTTGGTTGCATCGATGACACTGTCCATCCATCTCGTCCTCTGTCGTCCCCTTCTCCTCTTGCCCTCACACTTTCCCAACATCAGGGTCTTTTCCAGGGAGTCTTCTCTTCTCATGAGATGGCCAAAGTATTGGAGCCTCAGCTTCAGGATCTGTCCTTCCAGTGAGCACAGTACTCTACATGAGGCCTATTCAGTGCCAAATAGAGGGGTACTAATACTTCATATGATTTGGCAACTATACTTCTGTTAATGCAGCCTAAAATAGCACTTGTCTTTCTTTCTTTCTTTCTTTCTTTTTGCAGACACATTGCATTTTTGGCTCATATTCAGCTTGTGATCTACAACAATTCCAATATCCTTCTCACTCACAGTATTACTGAGCCAAGTATCCCCCATCTTGTAATTGTGCATTTGTGTTTTTTGCCCTAGGTACTGAACTTTGCACTTATCCTTGTTAAATTTCACTCTTTTGTTGAGCCCAGTGCTCAAGCTGATCAAGATCTTTTTGAATTTTGTTTCTGTCTTCAAGAGTATTAGCTATTCCACCCAATGTTGTGTCATCCACAAATCTGAGAAGTATTCCCTGCACTCCCTCATCCAAGTCATTAATAAAAATGTTGAAGAGCACCGAGCCCAGGACTGAGTCTTGTGGTACCCCATTTGTTACCTTCTCCCAGTTTTAGTTTGAGTATGAGTCATTGAGTACAAATCTATATCCAACTGTGGATCCACCTGATAGTTGCTGTATCACACCCAGTCATCTTGCTAATCAGAATATCATGGGGCACTTTGCCAAGGGCTTTGCTGAAGTCAAGATATATTATGTCTACAGCATTCCCACCATCTATCAGGGAGGTTGTCCAATCAAAAAATGAGATAAAATTAGTATGGCAGGACTGGCAGGCAAGGACAAAGAAAAAAGTTTCAGGCCCTTCCCTAACTTTCGCTCCCTTTTACAGAGAACAAGGAAGAAAAATTTCATTCCCTTCTTATTGTTTGAATTCCTTGCCTGTAGTTTCTCCAAAAGCCAACTCACTGGTTAAAATTTTAAAAGCTACTTCTCCTTTCCTTCTTCTCTTGAAAGGTGGGCTTTTTAAAAAATGACAGTCATGCTTTGATGCTGCCTCATGCAACAGTACAACAACAAAAACACTTATTCCCTTTGCTAAGCAGTAAGTGAAACAAAGAAGATGTAGTGTGTCTCTACCGCCCAGAGTAGATCTTTGGTCTAGATGGGCGGGATAGAAATCCAATAAATAAATAAATAAATAAATTTGGTTTGTATTTTCAGAATGGCATCAGCAAGCCATTGCTATTGTGTTTGCAAAAGTCCAACTTGCAGGATGAAGGCTATCTCAAATGTTGGAGGAAAAGAGAATGTCTCTCATATAAGCAGTGCCTTTGCTGGAGAAAGGACACTCATCACCACTGGCAAAGCTGTGGAATTCTGGTTAGAACTGCTACTTTAGTATTTATATTACTGGAAATGCTCTATAAACACAATACAATACTGAAGAGCTTCATTCAGTTATCTACAGATCTCAGCAAGATTGTCCCCCCCACATCCTCACAGCTTTTGGCTAGCGGCTTCTGAAGCATATACTAAAGCTAACAACACTGTTACCTGGTCTGTGCTAACTTGACCTGCCAGACAGATACCTGCACTTCCCCTTCCTGGCTGCATGAAGAGAAACAAAAATGTTCGTAAAATGTTACTGTTGGGATGCATAACACTGCTTTCTAAAAATGCCACAACATTTTTTAAACAAGGTTAAAAATATTTATTACAATAAAACAAATTGTTATTCATATTAACAGTAAAATAATAAGCAATATCCAAAACATTTTAAAATGTCCTTCTAAGTACCACTTTTTTGGTTAATCTTTTTTTAAAAAAGGTACTTACTGTGTAAGTCAGTTCTTGTCCGTAAAGACATAAACATCTATACATGAGTTAAGCTCTAGTGCCACCCATACATGGTCCTAGTGCTGCTCAGGCAAGGCAAGGTTGCATGATTCCAAGATCTGCATTTAGTAATGGTAGATTTGTGGCTCTTCCCTCCATTCTTCCAGTCAAGCACAGAGAAGATAGATTAAAAGAACAATAATCAGAGACAGTAAAGTAGGACTGGAAAAGAAGAGAGGAGCTAGAAGCTTTCTTGGGTAAGACAGGTGAAGAAGTGGGGTGAGAAGTCAGGGATTTACCATACTGACTGCAGACCCTGGAATCATTTGACCCCTGCCTTGCCAGAGCACTGCTAGAACTTAATCCATGCATATCTGGCTCTCTCCCACAGACAGATAATGTAAGCTTCTCAAACTTTTTTTAAAAACTGTAGTCAGATCTCCCATTTCAGACTCAAACATTACCTCTTCCTACTTTGCCAAACAGCTGCAACAAGGGGGCGAAAGTTACCTGCCTTGCACTTTCCATATGTGATTTAACCTATTATTCCTTACGTATAGGGGTTAACCAGGCATGATCTCTAGAATACAGAATTCACTGCATGGCTGGGCTTGTAAAACAGGTGGAATTATGAGACATGTAAAACAGCAGAGAACTGAAGGGCAGGAAAGAAGCCCTTGGCCATTATCAACCTACTGCCCCAAAGCCTGAACTCAGTGTGTGGTTACTCTGACAAATAAGAACCGCTGTTGGATTGGGTTTTGCATAATTAAAATCGATTTTAAAAATCACAGCTACATGACTAACAGTGAAGCCCACTTCTTTTTGACCGCAAAGCAAGTTTTTGTAATAAGAGGCCTGCAGGAGCTTTTTAATTTAACACACTTGTGAAATCGATTCTTTATGAACCACTTTGGGCAATGTGAAGCCCTTGTCATATTAAATACTGCCTTTGTGGGTGGCTGCAGATGGCAGGGACACTGCCATTAGTTTAAAATATATTTTTTAATTTTTTTAAAAAAATCTTTAGCACTGCATCACTGTAGTGATATGCCACTTAAAATTAATTTTTTTAAAAAAAGAAAGAAATTCAGGCATTTCAAAGGATGCCTGAAAACCAAAGAAACACTATACAACATGGAAAATATGATCTGCAAACATGCTGGTTAATGAAATGATTTAAAACTTCACATGTAGTTTCCCAAAGCGGTTTTAAGCCCCTACCTTATATTTTATATATATATATACCTTATATAGTAATAATTTTTAAAGTGAATGCGGACAGTGATACAAAAATCATGCGACTGTAAATCGATTTAAAATACATTGGAGCTGAAACCGATGCAAATCAACAGTGTAACCACGACCTCAGTTTCTCAAATATTACCAGAACAGAAATATTTCCTGGGGCTACTGTACCGGTATGTTTATCGCTCACATGCTAAGTGTCTCATCTTATGCCTTGTCAGCAGAGACCATCAATTTTCTCCACTTGAAAACAAATCAGATTCACCACAGTCCTTTTTGCTTTTCATTCCCTTTCACATACCCACTACTTTCTATAACACAGAACAGATAGACCTAATGTGGCATTCGCCCAGGTCATGAATATTCATATGCTATTTGCATAGACCAATGGGAGTGCTGGAGGGGCGGAGTCACAAGGTATAAGAGACTCAGCAGGAGGAAGAGGAGTTTTAGATACGGTTTTAGAGATAAGGTTTTGAGATGGAGTGTTAGAGTGTTAGAGAGTTGAGAGAGTTGTGGAGTTCAGGCAGGAGAGTGGTGGTTGAGGGTGGATAAAGAAGAATGTTTATTTAAGAGTTAACAACATTGCTTGTTCTGTCAACACCTGTATCAATAAACAATTTCTATTTGGTTCCTTTTTAAAATGATATATAGCCTGGACATCTATCATTAATAATAGGTATTGTTGATGAAATCAACTGGTGGCAGCTGAGCGGCATGTAGCGTGAGCTCCTAGTTTGGTGAAACAATCAGGGGCCACGTGGAACTGTGAGACCTGCATCCAGTTATTTGCTGTAGCACAGGCAAGCTTTAACTGGCTGTTGTCTTAATGCCACTGGGACATTGCACAAAACATAGAGTCATAGAATCATAGAATAATGAAGTTGAGAGAGGGCTATAAAGCCATAGAGTCCAACCTGCTGCACAATGCTGGAATCCAAATCAAAGTACATCTGACAAATGGCTGTCTAATTTTCCCTTGAATAGAAGCATAGAAGCACTCACCACCTCCTGAGGTAATTGGTTCCATTGTCGGTTAAAAAAAAAACTAAGGGCAAATATTCTCAAAGGCTTTCACGACCGGGATCCGATGGTTGTTGTGGGTTTTCCGGGCTGTTTGGCCGTGTTCTTAAGGTTGTTCTTCCTAACGTTTCGCCAGTCTCTGTGGCCGGCATCTTCAGAGGACAGGAGTCAGAACTCTGTCTGTGTTCTGATGTAGTGTGAAGAAAACCCACAACAACCATAAGGGCAAATATTTTAGAAAGGACTTTCTGTAGCTATAACTAATTTGGCATTTTGTAACTTTGTCTGATACTTTAATTCAATTTATCCTACGTTACATTTTTCATTTAACCACTGCATTATAGTTTGTCTGAAATTCACTTAATCTCCTTGGTGCTATGCCTTCATTTAAAGAATCTTATTCTTATTTATCTGCCATGATTTGAATAAATCTTTAAATTAACTACATTCATGCAACTGATTCAGGTAATCTCTAGTTACACTAAATCACCCACAGGGCAAATATTGAACTTCATCTTCACTTCACATTTCAACACGTTTTTGTAGAAAAAACTGTGCTCTGTGGTGCTTGTAAAAACCCTATATTTGCACAGAAAACCTTTCAGTTCGCGTAGTTTTTTGTTTTCATACAAAAAACAAGGTTGTAGTTTTTTCAAAAGAACACAGTATTTTTACAAATGCTGTTGCTGATGAAGGAAGTGCTGGTGTTCTTGCTGTCACGTAGGAGCAGATAATCTTGCAATGGTTACCCATTCTTTTGACAGTACACATCAGTATATTGAGATGTCCCTTTTTACTGAGGATAAGAACATTTGTTTGTTACATGCTAAATGCCTACCAAGAAAAGCCTCTTAATAACTCATCAGCCTCACTGATTTTAAATCTTTATAAGTATCTGTTTAACTGCCTAGCAGATGAAAGGGGGTTAATTTCTGCTCTTTCACACATACATACAGATTACAAGATTATCAGACCAGTGTTATGATTTCTGACAAATTCTCTTACCGAAACCTCTGCCAATATTCTTCTGTTTTCCTTAGGAGTGTCTCCCCTGATATATTTTGTAGATGAGAAGTTACTGCCTGCTCATATATCTCTGCAATCTGAGCTGCAAGACCACCAGAGGAAATTAAAATTACTGATCATAATTCAAAAGCACAAAACTCAGTTGCCAATTTTCATCCTATCTATTAGAAAGAAAAAGAGATATTTTACATGCACATTTATTCTTTCAGGGTCATAGAAGGTAACTAAAGGCATATTGTAAATGCCAGCATTGCTTTCTTTTCTGAAGGAGGAGGACATATGTTATATCTTAAATAGCAATTATCCTTGAATCTTGTATGGGCCCTACTAAATAGACTATAAGGCCCACTAAAGCATCTGCCTATCAAAGACCACTGTAGTAGATGCTTAACCATCTTTTTATAGAAGTAGACTTGTTTCTCTATGGGGAAACACTTAACAATCTACTAGTAGAAATGCTTTGATGCCCCTGTGTCAAAATGAACAACATAAATAATAGGTAATGTGGTGTATTTTTCCCTTAAGACAATTGTAGAAATTATTTGCTTAGCAAATGTGAGTTTAAACTATACTTCCTCTGGGATTCTAGCAGTTCTGATGTCAAGGAGCACTGCCATGTGGGAATCTTATTAATAAATCTTAATGGCAATTGAGAGCCAGTAATAGTTATCATGAGAGTAAATGCAGTGGAATGAATAGAGCATTGGAGTAGGAATTAGAAGACCTGGGTTCAAATCCCCACTCAGCCATGGAAATAAATGTACTGGAAGGTGGCACTGGTACATCAGCAGCAGCATCATATGTTTTTGGCGA
Organism: Intellagama lesueurii; assembly: GCA_037013535.1. NCBI lineage: Eukaryota > Metazoa > Chordata > Lepidosauria > Squamata > Agamidae > Intellagama > Intellagama lesueurii. The sequence continues at coordinate 126,645,283 of JBAJHW010000002.1, read as the reverse complement.
AAACTTGTATCTGTTATATAATATTAGAAAAAGTGGAGTGCACCTGAACCAGATAAGCTGCACAGATTTTAGTTAAAGCATTTAACAAGTCTCCATCAACACACAGCAGTGCAATTTAATCACATCAAAATTCTACAACTGAAAACTGGATGACAACAGGCCGCACATTTCTGTTAATAAAATATCACCAAAAGGGCAATGAACCCAGTAATTATTGACCAATTACATGCCTTCCAACAATGTTCAAGCTTCTCACATGAGTACTTGCAAGATCAATATATAATTACTTAACTGAAAACTCCCTATACCCAACTGAACAGAAAAAGAACTTAAAAAAGACAAGAGGCATGAAAGATCATCTGCTTATTGATAAAATACTAAAGAATGCAAAAAGAGAAAAAACAAATCTTAACATTGCCTGGATATACTATAAAAAGGCATTTTACTTATCACCACACAGCTGGATTAACACCTTCCTAAAAAAAATTTTGGATTAGTAAAAATATTCAAAAGTTCCTCACGAAAAGCATGGAAAAATGGAAAACTGTCTTAATGACCTATGGTGAAGAAAATGGGAAAGTTAGCATAAAAAGAGGAATATTCCACGGGGATTTCTTTGTCTCCACTACTTTTTAACATCTCACTAATCCCCATGTCAACAATTTTAAATAAAACTAAATTGGGTTATCATATTTCAGAACAAGCAGGAAAAATCAATCTCTTGTTATACATGGATGACCCAAAACTATATGCAAAAAGTTCCACCGAGATAAAATCATTGCAAAACACAGTGCAAATATTTAGAGAAGACATTCAAATGAAATTTGGAATTGACAAATGTGCAGCTCTATTTATACAATGTGGCAAGATCCAAAAACTAGATGGAATAGAGTTAAAAATGGCAATATTATAAAATCACTATTATGATGAAAATTATAAATACCTTGGAATACTAGAAGCAGACAACATCTTCCACACAAAAGTTAAAGATCTGACAGAAAGGGAATACATCCAAAGACTGCAGAAAATCTTGAAATCAAAATTGAGTGGTGGAAATACAATCAAAGCCATAAACACATGGGCAGTTCCAGCAATTAGATACCCAGCTGGAATAATAGATTGGACCCAAAATGAATTAGAAGAATTGGATCGAAAACTACAGAAACCAATGAACATGCATCATGCACTACAACCAAAAAGTGATATGGACAGATTATATTAACCACGAAAAATTTGAGGCCATGGATTATTGGAATACAGCAGGTAGTAAAGGAGGAAAAAAGAAGCCTAAATGATTATATTAGTACAAAATGGAGAATATTTTGAAAACAACATAAACAAAGTTTCTATATTAAAAAAAAACAATTTGAAAATAAATTAAACAGTTGGAAAAATAAACCACTACATGGACAACACCTGAGAAATATTGATGGAAGGCATGACAATAATTCAACATGGACATGGCTAAAATTGGGGACGATCAAGAAAGGAAGGCTTGGTTTTTGCTGTACAAGAACAAGCACTCCAAACCAATGTGATGAAAACTAAGATTCAAGGAATCAGTGCTAAAAGCAAACGGCAACTCTGCTAAGAAAAAGATGAAACTGTGTCACTCCTCATCTGTGAATGTCCAAAGACTGCACAAACAGATTACAAAATTAGACATGATAGAGTGGCAAAGTTAGTGCACTGGTCATTATGCAAAAAATATAACTTGCCAGCCTCCAAAAACCCATGGGAACATTAGGTAGAGAAGGTGTCAGAAAATGACGAGGTCAAGATCTTGTGGGATTTCTGGATCCAAACTGATAGACACCTTGAACGTAACACGCCAGACACAGTAGTAATAGAACGAATAAATGTCTGGATCATTGACATTGCAATTCAAGGGGATGCCAGAGTTGAAGATAAAGAATTGGAAAAACTAACACTTTTGTGTACTTTAACATTTCAGAACTGTAAATTCAAGTTATGTTTAATCTGCTTCATTTGCTTCTTATATGGGATTTTAAAAGTCTTTTGTTGTTCAGTTTTACTGTAGTTATATTATAGTGTGTTATACAATATTACACCATCCTGGGATTCTTGGTGTGTTAAAAGTGTGCTCTACACATATTTAAAAACATTAATTAATTTAATTAACAGTTCAAGGAATTTATATAATTTTTTTATCATAACAAACTTCATTTTAGTATTGCAAATGCAGTTATACAAAGCATTCCAGAATGCTTCATTGTGCCCTTGTAATTTTGGGGTATCAGTAAATGTTAGTGTTTCTCTTTATAATGATTAATGTTAATTGGGGCAGAAACCTCAGCAGAGTCCTACAGACACTGAAGCTCCTTCCCCCTTGCCGTTAAGACCATGTTTGTCAGAGAAAAGAAGCACTGCTGTCCTACTGCTGACCAAGAGAAACTGATTAAGATTATCTCCCATAAGTATCCCAACAGGCCAGCTTTGGAACCACTCTTCCCATAATGCCTTGGGGCAAGGAGGAGCCTTTGCACTCCAATACTGACAAAACTGCCTGCCCTATATGCAGCGAGCTTTTGGTAGCAGGCATGCAGACACCTAAGCTGCTGCTTTCTCCTCTAGTGGTGGGAACAGGTAACACATGTCCACTCCTTCCCAGCTGCCTCTACCCCAACTAAGGAATAACTATGGAATCTGGATAAGGATAGGACTTGGCTGCTGATGTCATTGGTGTTGCCACTGGTCTTTTCCTCATAGTAAAGTACTTTCTCCTGCTACCTCCTCCATATTTATATAGGGAGGGGTATGTTGTTCCCTTCTCCCTCTCAGCACTCTGCCTCTTTGTTGGCCATACTACTTTGGGCTGGGGGAGGGCATGTGGGGAGCACAGAGCTTCCAAACCATAGACAATCACACATCAAGGCAACGGTAAAATGAGATGTACTAATCAGATGGTAGGAGTTCCCAAAATTTGCTTTGCCCACATTGCACTTTATCCATCCATCCACCTATTCGCCAGTGTTATAGGATCACCATATCATTAGGGAGTGATTCCTTTGCGCTTAAAAAAGGGGGCTCTTGATCATCAGTCTACAACTTGCACAATGTGTGTGACTAGAGTTGATAGTGAAACAACAGAAATGAAAAGGCTGTGCTGGCTCTATCATGCCACTTTCAAATTCAACCATTCTGGTCTGTCTTCATACAGTGCCTCATTTTTTTCACTGATCTTTCAGTCTCTTGAATCTGCACATTTCATATCTGAACATTTGTTATTTAAGCACTTGCAACTAGATTTACTGATTTGACTTCTAGTTTTCTAAATTATATTTGAATAATGGTTACACTGCTTCCTTATGTGTTAAATTGCTGATTCACAGATGATGCAAACGTCAGGTTAAAAGAGAAGAAAGGGAATGCAAAATAGTTGAAGTAAATGAAGGCAAATGTTATACAAATGGATCATTACTGATTTAAGCCAAACAAAGTTTTTAAACCTCTAAAAACACAAGGACAAATTCTTACCTCTAGTACAGAGATCTGAAGTTTCTTCAACAGCAGGGAAAGACTGCAAAGCACACAAATAGCTTGAATTGTATGATTCAGTGCACATTTTTGACATGTTTCAGATGTCAAAATAATTAGCAATTACTTAGCATTGTGGAACATACCGCCCTGCATCCAGTTGTTAGGCCTAAGTAGAATAAACCCATTAGACCCACAAGACTTACATAAGTGTTGACTTAACAGATTTATTTCATTCATTCTCACTGGACCTAACCAATGACAAATATTCAGCCATCATTTTCACATGTATACTCCACACTCCAGAAGTGGAGTGCTCTGGCCTTGACCCCCTTTGTTGTCCCTTTCCTCCTGTGAAAGTGATACATCTGAAGAGGAGACCTGGTTGTATCTAGGAAGACTTTAAATACAAGCCAAGCCAGAAAAAAGCAAGGTTCTCACTCATGTATGATGCCTCTATGGACACAACCAGATATCCTCCTTCGATACATCACTTTCACATGGGAAAACAACAGTGGATGGGGTGGGGCTAGAGTGCTCCCCCCCCCTTGCATACAGAGTACACATGTGGACATGAGACCTGAATAGAGCTTTAAATTTAGCTAACAGTTTCATAGACATTAACAACCATTAACCAAAGATCCAAGACATTACAGATACTGAATTGCTGATCCAAAGCCCAGTTTCAAAGTTAAAATTGTTCTTTGGGCTGTCCCTATTTTTAGAATTGCCCTGTTGAATGTTAATTTGCTCTGTTGCACAATGTCTGTGTTATTGTGCAGCAGAGCAGATCAACATTCTACAGGACAATTCTAAAAATGGAGACTGCCCATACAAAAAATTGTAACTTTGGAACTAGATTTTAGATCAGCAATTAGCTGACTCTCATGAAGAGACCTTTTTAACTCCTTCCTGGCCAAACAGGCATTTGATAGTCTAACCCTCTTGCTCACTACCATTCACTAAATTACACCAAGCAAGGAAAAAATCTCAGAAACTGACTCCTTTAGCAACTACTTAGTGTTGTGGAACTTACTGCCACTCAGTTAACCACTTATCACCCAAATGCAAAGCAATTGTCAGGGGTGTTTTTTGACAGGTGTGAATGATAGTGAGCATAAGAGGGTATCCTATACACCATCCTGACTGCTGATGTCGGTATTGTCAACATTCAGGCTATCCTTTGCTATGTAAAGCCTGGCATCCTTTTTCCTGCTGGCAATGCAGGCACGATATTATGCAAGAATATCTAGCTATTTCCTGGCATTTTGAATTGCGGATGTAGAAGCACAATATCCCACATTATTAAACTGGGTATTTTTTTTAAAGAATTGAACATATTTACTGTTTGTAACCCAGCTACATGGCTGATGAAGATAACTGTGAGATCTTGCAACAGAAAAATAAGGAAGAGTTTCATCTGAGCACATTTATGCATCACAGAAATAAATAAAATGCCATCCACAAAGATGTAAAGGCCTGAAAAAAATTCAGAAAAAAAAAGGGAGAAAATGCCAGTTTTTTTTCCTGCTTTTCCTCCAGGACAATTTTTCAGTTTTTCTAGTTGAGAAACTTGAGGCGGCTTAAGAAAAAACAAGAGGTAAAATATTTTCTCTTTTGGAATGAGTGAACTGGGTTGCTTTTGTTTTTTTAAAGACACTGTTTTACTCACTCAGAATGCCAGGAGCTGCATAGTACAAAATATTGGCTGAAATCCAGTAGTAAGTTGCAATGAGAGTAGGGCCATTGAATCATTGGAATTTATAGTGCAATTGACTCACTAAATCCCTACTGATTCAGTGGGCCTACTTCAGTTGTAACTTACCGCTGAATTTCAGCTTTTGTATGTAAGACTATATATAGAATTACAGACTCTGTGCACAATGTAGACATATATAATGCTCAAATCCAAGACATACATCTACACCTAGGTGCTGCCACCTTCAGGAGAGGAGAAATGAGGGAAGGGACTTCACTGGTTGTGAAAGGCTGCTTGGCCTCTTCTGGTGACCTCTGTTCTACTTTGGTGAGGACAATCACAGTGGAAGCAAAAGTTTTGCTTTTTCACTGGAGTAAAAGGTACCAGAACTCTTGGTCTATGTTTTCTTGGGAGTAGATGGTAATTAAATTGTAATGAAGAATATAGAGGACAAACACTATATACAGGTCTCTGAGGACTAACTAAATCCAGACCTTAAAACAAGCTTGTAGACTAGGCAGTATAATAATAAACACATCTTATTTAAAACCAAAAATGTGTTGGAATACCGTTCTGGTAAGTAATTAATAGAAGAAAAAGTGCCAGAACTCTGTTCCACTGAGTTCCAGTGGGAAAAAGCAGTCCTGATGCACATCTGTTTCTGTCCAAATAGCATGCTTTATTTTGCCTATGATAAAATCTGTGGTTTCTGTTTTATTTTACCTACTACTCAAATGGTTCAAACTAAGATGTGTGCACTTAGGTACTATAGAAAAATACTAAAACTTTTATAATAAATCATACATATTCTTAAGTCATAACTTATATAAAATTGTACTATAAGTTATGACTTAAAATTTATATTGTGAAAGCAGTAAAACAGCTTCAGGATTGAAAAGAAAAAATGCTGCACACATTTCAAAATTTCTGAAATTTTCAATTTTTTTCCTCAGAAAAAGAGGAAGAACCATTCCCTCGCTAGCTTCAAATTTTCCAGAAACTTTAAATTTCTATCTATTCATACACCCCAATATTTAAAATTACAAAACCACTTTTATACTTTACATATGTTTTCTTCCTGCAGAAGTATAACAATGAAACTGGCATATTTTCATTTATCTTCAACCAAAGAAAATAGAGTACTTCAAAAACATTTTTTTCTTACAGTTTAAATGATTTTAACATAGCAGTAGTTAATATACAATACAAAAATCAGCAGAAGATAAAATCCTTCAAAAATATACTCCATTTAATTGATGCTTGGTACCACAGGTTTTGCTTTCAAAAGACTTTGTTTATTGTCATTTGTGCAACACCACAAAAGAGCCCAAGTTTATTCCTACATAATTATTTTTTAATGGGAAAAGTCTTCTGCTGAGCAAACAAAACAAGTAAAAATAAGTCCCAGAAAAGCAGAGTTCAAACCGAGAATCAAGTACAACAGGGTTTTTTTTTTGTTTTGAGATGTTAAACTGTGGCTTGCTGCAGAAGACAGTACAAGATGGAACAAACCATGTTCACGGTTAAATGTGAACTGAGTCACTCTTATTTTCCTTTTCCACAGTACAGAGTCTTACATTTAAACTATTTATACCAAAAAAGTAGCAGTGGAACATGCACACTCCTTACCATAACTAGCTTGAGAAGGTCTGCAGCATTTTCCTTCTCCTCTTCCATTCTTGGATCTTTAATGGTCATCTCTTGCATTTCATCTTCTTGTTTTATGATTTTGTCAATGTACTCCTAATAGGGCAGTGGACATGAACAGAAAAAAGAAACATCTCTCAGGCTGCAATCCTATGCATTGTTACCCAAGATGTAAGCTCCATTTAATTAAATGGACATTGCTTTTGTATGCATAAAGATTGCATTATTAATGGTCAACACAATTAACAGTGGACAATATGGAAATAAACAGAGGCCGCAATCCTGTTGCACAGTCAAAAGAGGCAACTTTAAGTGGCAAATTGCTATAAGTTCATAAATCTCCATAGGCATTACCTGTTGCACACTGAGTTGTGGAACTTGGTGTGCAAAAGATAATACCAATGGGGCCTTCTTAACTCATGGGTATTCACCTCCAGAAGATGCACTTCTTGCATAACAGTACAAGAGGATTTCAGCCATTTGGTTGTGCATTTTCACTTTAATACTTCTGGGCGCAATGCCCAGTTACAAGGGGGCTTCTTTGGGAGTAGACACCTTCTTTTGAGTAAGGGGTCTATTTAAGTAGAGCTGATACTGGAAAACCTGTAGCTGAATCCTGGGTGGGGCTGTGGCCAGCTCAGCTACAAGAGGCCAAGTAAAATGCTGAAAAAAATTACTGGGAATACTGTTTCCCAGTACCTTGAATGCTGAGATTCCTGCCTGACATCTTGAACCTACTGCTTTGGCTCCTTGTGAATGACTCAATATGTACTTCTGTTTTATCTTGTGCTCCTTCCTCAATATTTTATTGATTTCCCGGAATACTGACGTTGACACTCCTTTGAATACTTTCCTGCCTATTCCCTGTTTGAAATGACACCACAACAAGACTGTGATCTTTGACATGAGCTAGCTTGTACTTTGACCATTCTTTTGCCTACACCATTGAACATCTTGCTTATGTCAGCCCCTTTTGGAGACTGCCTCCTGTTTTGTGTCCTCCTCAGCTCCTGGGAACTGGGAACTAGAGAATAGGACATTATCACTAGAACTGAGACAGCTGTTGTGGTATGAAGTGGAGTTTCTATTGCTGTTGAAAATGTTCAAGTTAACTGATGAATAGAAGGCTGACAGCAAGTCAAATGTCTAGAATATTAGCAAGATAAATAAATACAGAGGAAATGAACATGTTGGTGTGTGATAACAGTAAGGTGAATATTCTTTTGATGATCAACTAGAGCAGTCTTCCCAACCTTGGATTCTTTTGTAGAAAGAGACCTCGTAATCAGCACAACCAATATGGACATTGCAGCAACAGACTGAGCTCAATCATCACAATTTGCTCAATGGATTCAGCTGTGATGGAATTTTCTGTACTCTCTCCTGACACAATCCATGGTTCTCCTTCGTGTCCTCTGTGAATACACACTAATGGGTTAATCTGCGCCTGAGCAGAGCAGCCTCCGGAAACTTCCACAGCTTTAAGCACTTAGTGCTGGGACCTCCCCTACACCTGGCTATATAACTCCGCCCCCAGCCCAGTGCTTCAGTTCTTTTTTTGACCGCCGCTGTAGCAGCAGCTTCGCTGTAGCAGCAGCTTCGTTTGGAACTTCGCATTGGAACTTCGCAAGTAGAAATGATTCTGTTCCTTTCTTTGACCTCCCTTTGTTCTTTCTTCTGTAACAAGTTGATTCTTTTGCCTGGGGATAAGGTATTAGCCGGCATTAGCTGTTCCTTGTAAAACTTTACAAAGCCGGCTTTGCAGCCCTCAGGGCTTTTCTCTTAAAGACATAAGGTCTCTACCTTCTTTATAAAATTACCCCCAGGCTTAAGAGCAACAGTTTTCTGTCTGTTTGCAATTTGCTCTTCCTAGCAGGTTTGAAGAGGATGGCTTCTGAGCTTTGCCCCGCCTGTCAATGATTCTCCTGACTGAGGTACAGCCTCTCCGGAGTTTGGCATGGAACAGCCCTCTTGTTTCAAGGGGCTCGTTCTTACAGCTGTTGACCCCGCAGCGAGTTAGGGCTCTGTCGCCCTGTCCCTTGGAGAAGAAAGGGCCTCCTGCAGCGCTGGTCACCTTCCCCGCATGTCAGTGATTCTCCTGACAGGGGAAGAGCCTCTCCAGAGTTTGGCATGGAACAGCCCTCTTGTTTCAAGGGGCTCGTTCTTACAGCTGTTTCGCAGTGAGCTGGGCTTCTGCGCGGCCTAGGATTGCCCTTGGAAGAAGAAAGGGCCTCCGTAGCTCCTGCTCCCCGCTTGTCAGTGGGGTACAGCCTCTTCGGAGGTTGGCGCAGAACAGCCCTCTTGTTTCAAGGGGCTCGTTCATACAGCTGTTAACCTGCAGTGAGTTGGGCATCTGGAGCCCTGCCCTTGAAGAGGAAAGGGCCTCCTGCAGCACCGGTCGCCTCCCCCACCTGTCAGTGATTCTCCTGACATGGGGCAAAGCCTCTGCGTGTGATTGGCGCACGACAGCCCTCCTTCGTGGGCGCGTTCATGCCGCTGCCGATTCCGGATAGAGCTGCACGCCGAGGCTGTAGATGTTCCGGCGACTTGCGGTAAGCCTTGGGGGATGGTATGGGCCCCTTCAGCTCCCACAGCTAGCCCTACGTGTCAGTGATATGCCTGACTGGGTTAACACCCTTGGGTGGTTTGGCATGAAACAGCCCTCATTTATCAAGGGGCTTGTTCACGCAGCTGCTATTTCCAAAATCAGTTAGGTGCCAAGGCAAGAGCTTTCTGGCAACATTAACAGCCCTAGCTTTGCCTCTGAAAAGGGGGGGGGGGGCTGCAACTCCCACCGCTAGCCCTGCTAGTCGGTGATATCCCTGGCTGGGGTAGCACCTATTTGGTGGCTGATAATTTGGCACAAAACAGCCCTCTTTATCAATGGGCTGGTTTACGCAGTAGCCTGCGGCCCTGCCTCAGCTGCCGGTGCCAGTATAGGCTCATAGGTAAAGGACTCACAGGAGTCCACCCTAGAACCCTGCCGCTGGTGGGTAAATTTTCCTCAGGTAGGTCCTCTCACGCTGACAAGTTGTGTAGGACCAGTCCCTTTATCCAGTATAGGAGCTATGAGCTCTCTGCCACCGCCACCATCCCGCTCCGCCTGGCATCGTTCTGAGCCATGGGCTATGGAGTGCTGTACGCCTCCACATACGCTTCACTGGTGTAGTGCTCCCTCGAACTCGGCTCCGGCAGCACAGTGTTCGCAGGTTCAACCGAACCTGCTGTTAACCCTTTCGACTTCTCCGTTCTCGCAACTGTGTTGAGCCTGAGCTTGGTCAGGCTCGTGCTAGGGAAGTCTTCTCCCTTGTTCGTCAGAAGGGCTTACCTTATTCAAGATTGGGAGTCACAGGGGGAGGAAGTTTTCCCAACCAATCTTCCTACACCCCTCTCAGTTGTCACAAAGGGTCACCCTCCTTTCCTATTAACAGATGAGGAGTTCTTTGGCCGCCATGTAGCCACTTACTCCTCTGCCATGGGGGCTTATCTTCACCACTTATGGAGTTTGGTGCTGCCCATTCTGCAGGTAGCTCCTGTGCACCTTTACAGTTCACGCCTCCCACGTCATTAGGAGGCACTGTTGCTGGTGCCTCACGAGCGCACTGCTGCTCGTTACGCCTTTAAGCCAGCATCTAAACAACTGACGGGTCGGGACCTGCCGTTTGTTATTCTTGATAACCTGCTCAAGCTTTAGCCGGCGGCACAGTTATTTGCGGCGTAACAACCGCAAGAGCCTGACGATGGTCCTATCAGCCTAGGGCATCACGGGAATGTCTATGGCCTCAACCCCAAAGTTACCAGCCGCCGCCCCTAGACATGTGGGCAGGCAGTGCCCTGACTGGCAGGATTGCAGGCAGGACCGCAAGACTGAGCGGTCTCTTTACTTCTCTGTCATTGACCAGTTAGTCCGTTTGACTCCTTGTCTTCCCAGCTATGCCACTGAATTCGATGTGCCCCTGTCACAGGCCGTGTTATGGCCGCCTCCACCCCTAACCCCCCCCCCCCCAAAAAATACAAGGATGGAGGCCTCTGGCCCGTCCTTGGGGTTGGAAGCCTGAATTCTTTTATTACTCTGCATAGTTTCCATATGGCTTCCTTGGACTCTGTTATTCACTGGTTACGTCCAGGGGGTTGGTTTTTCGTAAGATGCTCCCTTTCATGCGGGCATCTGGTTAGACCGTCATCGCTTTCTCAGGGTTTCACTTGAGGGAATCACTGTTTACCCATGGTTGGATACCTGGCTCCCGGTCGCGGGGTCCAATTCACAGGCTGGTAAGCATACGTCCTTGGCACTGTCCCTTTCGTCAGCGTTAGGACTATAGGTCAACATAGTGAAGTTGACGTTACCACCTACACACTGTGTAAACTGTGTTAATGTGACTTTGGATGCTCTCTTGAAGCAGGCTTTTTCCTCTGCCATCAAGTCTGTGACAATGCATAATTTGTTATGCTCCCTTTTTATTCAGGCCCTTGGTTCCCTACCCTACAGGTCCAGCAACTCCTGGAGCTGATGACATCTACTGCAGATGTGGAACAGCTTGCTCGAACGAGGATGCGGTCCCTTTAAGCCTGGTTTCTCTCACTCTTTCAGATATCTTGCGACCGTCCATCCATGTTGCTCCAGGTGACTCCGGAACACGCTGCTCAACTGGATGGGTGGAACCCCCCTGCCCCCACACCCTACGGACAGGGGGACCCTCTGGTCTCTTGACCCAGTTGGTTCGGTCACTGTTGGATACCAGCCCGCCACACTGCGGGGGGCTTGTCCACGCCACCACGTGGCCCTTCGCCGCTGGTTCATGGTAGTAGCCAGCCTGCATATCATTGTGCTGGAGCTCCTGGCACTCACCAATGCATTTTAGGCCTCTGAGTCCCTGCTCCGGGGTCGGGTGGTCCAGGTCGCATTAGGCAATGCCACTGCAGTTTATTATATAAACAAGCAGGGCGGCACTCACTCGTTACGCCTTCTTTTTCACACCATCTACCTTTCGAGATGGTGTTATGCTCGCCACATTTATCGAGTGGCTGTACATTTGGCAGGCGAGAACACTTCCATGGCACTCCATCTCGGCAGACCAGTCCTGCTCTCACGAGCGGGCTCTTGACGATACCATCTTTCGTTGCCTCTGTCGCTGGTGGGGGACTCCAGGCATGGATGCTTTCGCATCTTGAATGGACAAGAAGTGTGCCATGTTCGGCTCCCGAGCCGGTGTCGGCCGCGCCTCCCTAGGGGATGCCTTCCTGACCTATTGGTCATGGGGCCTCCTTTACAGATTCAACCTTTTCCCCTTCTTCAAAGGCCTGTTGTTCAAGTCCACCATGAGTGTGCGACCGTCATGCTTGGTTGCCTCGCTAGCCATGGTTCTCGATCCTGCTCCCGGGACCTGCAGAATACATCACACTGCACCTGGTCCCTCACCTACTGCCTCGGGACAGGGGTCGGAGGTTTCATCCGGACCTCGGGTTCCCCTACCTGTCGGCTTGGAGTCTTCCCCGACAGTAATGGACGTGCTCCATCATGCTTGCACACCTTTTACCACCTTGACCTACTCCTTTCATGGGTAGGCGTTCTGTCCCTTTGCATCACAACAACATTGGCCTACTAGGCCAATGTCTCTGGACGCACTCCTTCGGTTTCTCCTTCACTTGTTTGCCTGGGACTGGCCCGTTCTACCTGCATGCTATTTCTCCGTGGCCCGGAGAATATGCGCCCTGCCTATAGACCACTGACACCTCAGTGGTCTTTCCAGTTAATTCTTTGGCAACCCTCCAGGCTGCCTTGCTCCTGGCACTATCCTTAGCTTGCAGGGCCGGCTACACTAAGAGCCGGTCCTCCTTTTCTGCAAAGCATCCTTACGGCCAGGCCTTACCTTCTTGCCTAAGGTATTTTCTGCCTTCCATTTCAACCAGCCAGCTGTCCTTCCTGGTCTCTTTCCCACACCATCTTCATTGCTTGAAACAGCTCTGCACACTCTAGACGTGAAGCGTGCTCTGTCTCACAACGTCTGTCACCTTTGCTGGCTCTCCTTTGGAGTACCGGCTTCCTCTCAGACCATGTCTAGCTGGATGGTCCAGTCCATCCGCCTTCCTTATGATTTGGCAGAGACTCTTCTTCCAAAATCAGTGAGAGCTCACTCTACTGGAGCTGTGGCGTCCTCAATGGCCTTTCTCTATCACGTGGATGTTGCAGATGTCTGCCGTGCTGCCACGTGTGCCACTCCGTCTCCCTTGATCTCGCCCTACCGCCTGGTAGTCCGGCCGAATGCTCAGGCTGCAGTAGGGCGAGCTGTCCTGGCTCTGCACTTTCATGACGTCCCTCCTCCTGGTTGGTCAGCTTGCCAGTCACCCATTAGTGTGTATTCACAGAGGACACGAAGGAGAAAAGAGGTTACCTACCTGTAACTCTGGTTCTTTGAGTAGTCCTCTGTGAATTCACACGTCCCGCCCTCCTCCCCGCTGTCCGTCACGTGTGCCATGGCATGTTGGGCAGCGGCGGTCGGTTCTTTAAGAACTGAAGCACTGGGCTGGGGGCGGAGTTATATAGCCAGGTGTAGGGGAGGTCCCAGCACTAAGTGCTTAAAGCTGTGGAAGTTTCCGGAGGCTGCTCTGCTCAGGCGCAGATTAACCCATTAGTGTGAATTCACAGAGGACTACTCGAAGAACCAGAGTTACAGGTAGGTAACCTCTTATTTTCAGGTCAGGAGAAGGCAGCTGTCTGGATGGAATAATAGGGAAAAAAATTGAACAGCTGGAATCTCTGATAGTGGGTGATAGATAGAGATGATGTCTACCTCAGTAGAATCAATAGCAGTAGACTAAGGATGTTTTATTTTTCTCTCTCTTTGGGAAGGCCTAAAGACTTTCACATCTTCTCCTTCCATGGTCTGACAACAGTAACACATACTGAGCTGGTGCTGTGGTTGATACTGACAATGATGTTGAAGTGATATTGAGGTGGAGAAAGAGATGTTAAGGTTGGAGCCAGGACAACGTGCAGTGTTCTAAGAAATGTACAGACAGAAGACATTTTGGAGGTATGTCAACAGCAGAGATAACTTTGTCTAAATGAAAAGATTTTAAACAAGAACTCCAGTTTTGCCTCCTCTAACCAGAAAATATTTGACAAGACTTTCAAAACAGGGGTCTTCTGTTTGTCTTTTGAGGCTCAAAATACACTTCTCCTGCCCATTTTATGGGGGGAATTTTCCCTTTAAACTAGAACAATACTTAAACAATGCCCCTAAAGCCAAAGGCCCTGATGGAAGACAACAAGAAGAAAAAACTGATAGGAACAGAAGGTAGTATGAGCAGAAAAATACTGATATGGAAAAACACATTAGAAAAGGAGGGGAATTAAACAAAGAATAAATTGTGAAACTAATGAATTGTAGTAGTACCTTGTAGGCATCCTTCAGTCTCGAGAGACTATGGTAATGTGCTCTGAATGAAGGACTTGGAACAGCGTCTAGTGTGGCTGAGAAGGCCAATTCGAGAGTGACAATCCCTTCCACACTGAAGAAAATACAATCTGTCCCCTGTCCAGCTCCCTGGTTTTGCTGGTTTCGGGACTGCCTCTTTGCCTCGACCTGCTGAACAAGTGTCTCTTCAAAATGGGAAAGGCCATGCTGCACCGCCTGCCTCCAGGCTGAACGCTCAGATGTCAACGTTTCCCATCTGTTGAGGTCCATTCCTAAGGCCTTCAGATCCCGCTTGCAGATATCCTTGAATCGCAGCTGTGGTCTCCCTCTGGGGCGCTTTCCCTGCACTAATTCTCCATACAGGAGATCTTTTGGAATCCGACTGTCAGCCATTGTCATGACATGCCCGAGCCAATGTAGATGTCGCTGTTTCAGTAATGTATACATGCTAAAACTTCCAGCTCATTCTAGGACTACTCTATTTGGAACTTTGTCCTAGCAGGTGATACCAAAAATGCGTCGGAGACAACGCATATGGAACATGTTCAGCTTCCTCTCTTGCCGTGCACAAAGGGTCCAGGACTCATTGCAGTATACGAGTGTACTCGGGACACAGGCTCTATAGACCTGGATCTTGGTATATGCCGTCAGATTCTTATTAAGCCGTACTCTCTTTGTGAGTCTAGAGCAGCGGTCCCCAACCTTTTTAACCCCGCGGGCCATGCGCATGCGTGAAGGAACAGGCGCTCGGGTGCTCGTGCACATGCGCAAAGGAGGGGGAGGGCACTCGTGCACATGTACGAAGGGGTGGGGGAGCGCTCGCACAGGCGCAGTCACGTGCATGCATGCGCAAAGGGGCTGTGCGAAGGGAGTATGGGCGGCGGGGAGGCCTGTCTCCGCGGCCCGGTCTGGCTCAGGCCACGGACCGGCCGCAGTCCGGGGGTTGGGAACCTCTGGTCTAGAGAACATGGTAGCTGCTTTGCCAATGCGTTTATCCAGCTCGACATCTAGGGAGAGAGTCAGAGATCGTTAAGCCAAGGTACACAAAGTCATGAACAACCTCCAATTCTTGTGTAGAGATGGCAATAGAGGGAGGTGAGTCCACGCCCTGGCCCATGACTTGTGTTTTCTTCAGGCTGATTGTTAATCCAAAGTCTTGGCAGGCCTTAATAAAATGATTCGTAAGTTGTTGGAGCTCTTCAGCAGAATGGGCAACAACAGCTGCATCATCGGTGAAGACAAAGTCCTGCATGCATTTCAGCTGGACTTTGGTCTTCGCTCTCAATCTAGAGAGATTAAAGAGCTTTCCATCTGATCTAGTCCGGAGATAGACACCTTCTGTTGCAGTTCCAAAGATGTGCTTCAGCATGACAGCAAAAAAGATCCCAAACAGGGTCGGCGCGAGGACACAGCCCTGTTTCACTCCGCTTCGGATGTCAAAGGGATCTGATGTTGAGCCATCAAAAACTACAGTGCCCTTCATTTCCTCATGAAAGGACCTGATGATGTTAAGGAGTCGAGGTGGACATCCAGTCTTGGGAAGTATTTTAAAAAGGCTGTCCCTGCTAACCAAATCAAAGGACTTTGTAAGATCTATGAATGCCACAAAGAGTGGCTGTCGTTGTTCCCTACATTTCTCCTGCAGCTGTCTGAGGGAGAATACCATGTCAGTGGTGGATCTATTAGCTTGAAATCCACACTGTGATTCTGGATAGAATCTGTCTGCAAGCACCTGGAGTCTCTTCAGCACAACACAGGCAAGCAGCTTCCCTACAACGCTGAGAAGAGAGATGGCATGGTAATTGTTGCAGTCGCCCGTCTCCTTTGTTCTTATACAATGTGACAATGTTTGCATCCTTCATGTCCTGTGGTACTCCACCTTCCCTCCAGCAAAGACAAAATATTTCATACAGCTCAGTGGTGATGATCTCTTTACAGCACTTCAGCACTTCAACAGGGATGTTATCTTTCCTAGGTGCCTTGCCGGAGGTGAGGGAATCCAAGGCTGCTTTGATTTCTGCTAAAGTTGGTTTGCTGTCCAACTCTTCCAAGACAGGCAGGCACTCAATGTTATTTAATGCCTCTTCAGTTACTGCATTCTCTCTGGAATATAGCTCAGAGTAGTGCTGCACCCAGCGTTCCATCTGCTGTGCTCGGTCCTGGATGATCACGCTTGTAGCAGTCTTCAAAGGAGCAGATTTCTTCTGTATTGGACCTAAAGCCTGCTTGATACCATCATACATTCCCTTGATGTTACCTGTGTCCGCTGCTATCTGTATCTGAGAGCAGAGCTAAAGCCAATAATCATTAGAACATCTCCTGGCAGCCTGCTGGACTTTGCCACGAGCAACTCGAAGAGCCTGCAAGTTGTATTCACTAGGAGAGGCTTTGTATGCTGCTAGAGCTCTCCTCTTTTCCTCGATAGCTGGCATCAGCTCCTCCGAATGGGCTTTGAACCAGTCTGCCGTCTTTTTGGTCTTCTTGTCAAATGCGGACAAGGCGGTGTTATAAACAGTGTTCTTGAAATGTTCCCATCGTTCAGGTGCATTTGCATCAGCCGGGCCTGGAAGGGTTTCCTCAAGCACTTGGGCAAATTCCTCCACTTTTCTTTGATCGCGAGTCTTGCTGATGTCAATACGTGGTCTTCCTTCCTTTTTCGTGCGATATAGTAGTATAGCCCTCTCAAAAATACCTTACCATGTACTGCTGGTGGTGGTAGGAAAAAAAGAGGTTACCTACCTGTAACTCTGGTTCTTTGAGTGGTCATCTGTGAATTCACACTAATGGGTTTAATCTGCGCTTGTGTGGAGCAGCCTCGGAACTTTCCAGCTTGAGCACATGGTGACAGGACCTCCCACACACTAGCTATAACTCCGCCCCCGGCACCGAGTGCGTCAGTTCCTTAGAACCGACCGCCGCTGCACAGCATGCAATAGCACATGTGACGGACAGCAGGGAGGAAGGGTGGTGAGTGTGAATTCACAGATGACCACTCGAAGAACCAGAGTTACAGGTAGGTAACCTCTTTTTCTTCTTCATGGTCTCTGTGAATGCACACTAATGGGTGACTAGCAAGCTCACTTACCCGGAGGAGGGACGTCACGAAAGTGCAGAAGCCAGAACAGCTCGACCTACTGTGGCCTCAGCCTTAGCCCAGATATCAAGGCGGTAGTGGGAGACAAAGGTGGATGGTGTGGCCCATGTGACAGCCCAACAGATGTCTGCAATGTCCACTCCACGGAGAAAGGCAGTCGAGGAGACTATAGCTCTGGTAGAGTGAGCTTTGACTGACCCTGGAAGAGGAGTCTCAGCCAAATCACAGGCGAGGCAAATGATTTGCACAATCCATCTGGAGATGGTCTGAGAGGAAGCTGGTGCTCTCATGGAGGGGCCACCAAAGGTCACAAAGAGCCGTTGTGATGCACGGAAAGTGGCCGTGCGATGAACATAATATGAAAGAGCTCGTTTGACATCAAGGGAGTGTAAAGCTCTCTCGAGTGATGAGGTAGGTGATGCAAAAAAGGCAGGAAGCACAATCGGTTGATTTAAATGAAAAGAGGATGAAACCTTGGGTAGAAAGGAGAGGTCTGGGTGGAGAGTCACCTTGTCCAGGTGAAATTGGAGAAATGGAGGGTCCACCCTCAATGCAGTCAGCTCTCCAGCCCTCCGTGCAGAGGTAATTGCAAGGAGGAACGCGGTCTTGAAGGACAACAAGCGGAGTGAAGCGGAAGCCAAGGGTTCAAAGGGAGGCTTCATGAGCCGATTGAGAACTAGCTGGAGTGACCACTGTGGCGTAAGGGGCTTGTAGGCCGGGTGCATGTTCTTCAGCCCTCGCAAGAACTGCTTCAAGGTCAGATGTCTAAAGAGCATAGCCGCCTGAGAAGAAGGAGGTTGATGGGCTATGATGGCCGCTATGTAGACCTTTAAGGTTGAGTGTGAAAGCCCTTGGTGGAACAGGTGAAGGAGAAACTGAAGAAGTGCATCTAGAGAAGTCGGGCTGAGAGGTAAGTGGCACGTCATGGCAAATGTACAGAACACTTTCCATTTATAGGAGTAGGCCAAGGAGGTTGAGGGCTTGCGCGCATGGCTGAGCACTTCTGCTACAGTTGGGGAAGCCTCCAGGCTGTTAGGTGGATTCGAGATCTGGATGAAAAATCCGTCCGTCGTCCCGAGACAGCAGGTGGGGAATTATCTTTAGCCTGATGTACTCTGACGTCCTGGTGAGTAGAGCCGAGAACCATGGTTGGCGAGGCCACCAAGGGGCTATAAGGATCACATCTGCATTTTCGTGTCAGATTTTTACCACTGTCCTGTGCAGAAGGGGAATGAGTGGGAACATGTAGAGCAGGCGGGTAGACCAATGTATCATGAAGGCGTCCCCCAGGGACTGGTGACCAATGCTGGCCCGTGAGCAATAACTGGTGCACTTTTTGTTGACTTGGGACGCGAAAACATCCACCTCTGGAGTCCCCCAACGGCAGCAGAGCTGATGAAAGGTCGCACTGTCCAGGGCCCATTCGTGTGAGCAGGACTGAAGCCTGCTCAGGTGGTCTGCAAGGGAATTCCCTTTGCCCGCTACATGCATGGCTACTGGGTATATGTGTCGAACAAAGCACCATTCCCAGAGGTTGATGGTTTGAAATAGGAGGTGGAGCAAGTGAGTGCCACCTTGTTTGTTTATATAATAAACTGCCATAGTATTGTCTGTTGCCACCTGGACTACTCGACCAAGGAGAAAGGTCTCGAAGCCCCTAAATGCCTTGGCAATCGCTAACAGTTCTAGCTGGTTGATATGAAGGCCAGCTTCCACTGAAGACCAGTGGCCGTGAATTGTGTGGGGGCCCAAGTGAGCACCCCAGCCTGTTGGGCTGGCATCTTTAGTGATTTGAACAGTAGGAGACAAGAGGCCAAAAGGTCTTCCTACCCGCAAGTTGCGAGGGAGTCTCCACCAATCCAGTTGTGTGGCGAGCTCTGGCGTAACCTGCAGCTGTCTGGACGGGAGGTCTTGAGTCATTGAAAACAGTGAGAGGAACCAGGCCTGAAGACACCTCATCTTCAATCGTGCATGTTGCACGACAGCCATGGTGGACGCCATAAGACCCGAAAGGTGCTGAACTTCGAGGGCGGGAACCCATGCACCTGAGAAGGAGCATAACAAAGACTGTATTTTCAAAATCCTGTTCTCAGGGAGAAAGGCTCGACCCAAGGAAGCATCCAAGGTTGCCCCTATATAATCCACACATTGGGCAGGATGCAAAGTCGACTTCTCTACGTTGACCTTCAGTCCTAATGTTGACAGCAGGGAAAGTGCCAAGTCCATATGTCTACTAGCTTGTGATTGGGACTCAGCTACTAGGAGCCAGTCATCCAAATACGGGAATATTGTGACTCCCAAAAGATGCAAGTGTGCCACCACCGGAGCTAAACATTTAGTGAACACCCAAGGTGTAGTAGACAAACCAAAGGGGAGGGGCCTTAAACTCATAGGTGTTGTCTCCAACAGAGAACCTGAGGAAACGCCGGTGGTCCGACCTGATGCTAACGTGAAAATAAGCATCCTTTAAGTCAATCACCGTGAAACAATCCCCCCCGACGTAACATGCGGATGACAGAGTCCAGGGAAACCATACAAAATCTACGAGGAGTGATGAAGGAATTCAGGCCATGAAGATCAAGAATAGTACGGAGACCTCCGTCCTTCTTGGGGATGGTAAAGTAACCAGAATAGAAGCCCACTGAGATGTCAGGGTGATGCAGAGGGACAATAGCATCCTTCTGAAGCAGGACTTGTATCTCATCTTCCAAAGGGGGGAGGGGGGGTGGACTTGAGTTGTCCCGTGATGGGGGGACTGCCAAATTCTATGGCGTAGCCTGTGGCAATGATGGATAATACCCACGAATCAGATGTGATAGAACACCAGGAGTGCAGGAAGGGGGCCAAACGGATTGATGGGTCAACAGTAGAGAAGTCAAAGATGTTAAAGAGGCGGCCTGGCTTTGCAATCTTGGCGGCGTCCCTGCTGGCAGGGGTGCTGCGTGCCCACCTGCCTAGGGGGTACTGGCTGGTAGCTCTGAGCCTGCGGCCTCTGCCGATCTTGATATCCTCTGGGCTGGTAAGAACGCCTCCAGGCGCGCCTGGGACGAGCTTGCTGAGCAGAGTAGGACCGTGCCGTCTTCCGGAGTTTAAGGAGGTTGTCAAGGATTTCGTCGGTCTTCTCGTCTAATAGGCCAACCCCATCAAACGGCAGGTCCTCGATCCTTGCTCTAGCGTCTTCAGATATGCCAGCAGAGCGCAGCCAAGCATGACGGCATAAAGAAACAGCTGTGGCTAGCTGTTTGGATGCTGCCTCCAGGGTGTGACGAGTGGCAATGCGCTCTTTTCTCGCCAGTGTCATAGCCTCTTGATGGTATGAGAGACCCTGGGCTCGAACATCCTCAGGTGCTGCTTCTAACATGGGCAGTGCCAGATTCCATAGGTGGCAGTGGTAAGCGCCCATTGCAGCCAAGTAGTTAGCCACTCTAAGGACGAATGAGGCTAAAGAGTACATCCTCCGGCCGAGGACATCCAGCTTGCACCCCTCGTCGTTAGGTGAAGTAGTTGAGTGATTTCGAGCTCTTTCTGTGTGCGAAAGACGGTCCGAAATCAAGCCAGGGAGGTCCAAGAAGAAAGGGAAAGGTAAGTTTGTTTGATTCAATCGCACAAAGTTCCTAACGAAGCTGCAGCAGCGGCAGTAAGAAAGGAACTGAGGCACTCGGTGCCGGGGGCGGAGTTATAGCCAGCGTGTGGGAAGTCCCGGCACCATGTGCTCGAGCTAGAAAGTTCCGAGGCTGCTCCACGCAAGCGCGGATTAACCCATTAGTGTGCATTCACAGAGACCATGAAGAAGAACACTGAGGGACAACCCTCTCATACGTGAACTGGGAGAGGCTACCAACAAAACTCTTTAAGTTTTCTGAACAGTGGCTCTGCACAGATGCAGACCAATAAAGAGCGATGCATGACAAAGAACAAGGGAGAAATGAAACATAACTTCCAAAAAATCTGGCATATGTTTCTGGCCATGTTAAATAATAATTATTATTATTTTATAGACATATTAAATTGTTCGATATGAAGCTGTACGTCATATTTTTATAAAAAGTACAGCTTCTGGTGAATCTTGGGTAGTATTTAAAGATGGATGGTGACAAAATTAAACAGAAGAAAATTAAGAAAAAAGAAGGGAGGAAAGCAAAGGACAAAATCTTGTGGCACCTTAAAAATTAACAGATGTTTTTAGTGTGAATGTTTGGTGGTCAAAATCCACCTCCTCAGACACAGAGTAGAGTCATACTAAGCAATCTTTTGTTGTTGTTGTTTTCTTCTGCTTTTTCACCACCCATCCCAACATACTGAAGGAGACTAAAATGGCTATTTCTCTGGAAACTGTTTTAAAGATGGAGAGGTGCATGCTGCAACCAGAGCATCTGAGAACATTTATATAACTCTAAAATCAGTTTGGTTTACTTGCATTTATTATTGTTTATTGTTGGTAGATACTAGATACTTATTGATTTACACAGCCAGGTCTTCACAGGGTTGAATTTACCTTGACGGTAAGCTGCAGTCTGTGCCTCAGTTCATCAGTGACTGGCTCATACTGGATCAACCGACGAATCTGGAGCACATTTGGACATTTCCGTACAGGTGCAGGAGAATCTGCTAATGCATTGAACTCTATGGACAGGCCTTTCCAAGCATGCATTCCAAATGGAGGGCCAGGAGTCTTCCTCTGAACCCAAATGATGAAACATGGAGCAGAATGTTACTTCTTATGCCTCTCAAGGAATTTTCTTTGAAACATTATTCAGAATCTGCCTTTTATCATACCTGCTTTCAGTCAGATGAAAGAAATCACTCTGATTACAGACAAGAAACATGTCTTGAGATAAATAAATTCAAAAAAATTGAACAATTATTGCTTTTGAAAGCAAGAGGATGTTTTTATGTATCATTAATACTTAAAAATATTATTGTTTTAATAGCTAGCATGAGAAAATATAGACAAAAGATTGTTAAAAGGAAAGTTATATTTTTCCAAATATACTGTAGTCTAGATCTACGAGCACAAGCTCGTAGCACAAGCTGAAATTTACATACCCAAATCTATATTAAACATAAGAATGAATGTGTCTTTTCTGTCATGAGTGGGCTATATAATTGTTTACATAATCAATACAACAAACAGGCTGATGTCAAAAAACTGGTGCAATAGAAAAATTATGAGGGTAAAGGCAAATTATGCAGATTTGTTGGGGAAATAATGGTTTAATTACAAAATCATAGGTTATTAAAAACGCCAAACTATTAGGCAGAGCTCACAGCACATCTGACAATCCTTTGGTTTTGTTGGAGGAGGAACTCTGTTCAGTGTAATAGGTAGCCACATCATTGACAAGAAGGGAGACACTGAATGAACTAGAGGTTTAAGCTTCACTACCTCCAAAACATTACATCTCATTTTTTATATTTTTATTTTCACTCTGCAAACAGGATGTACCTATTAGAAGACTACACATAGTCATAACCATGCATTTTGTATGATTGATGTCTTAGTATCACACAGTGCTTGAAGATATACAGTGTGAAAACTCTTGATAATGCTTGCAAGATCAATGCTTTCATATTATATTCAAGTACAGAAGAAAACAGTTTTGAAAACTGCATACCTCAAATGCAGGAAAAGTTTCCCAGGCTCTTGACTGGAGATTATAAGGAATGATAGCTGCAGGATCCCTTTTCATTACCCATTGAGATGATTCACTCAGAGGACAGAGGACAGTAATGCTTAGGACTCCTGATTTGAAATACACAGAGAAAATCTGAAGGTGCTATTAAGTGGCACTGATAACATCTTTGAAAAGCTTGAGTCTTGCATGCAGAATTTCATGCATGAGAAATTCATAACTGTTCGTGCCCATTTGCAAAATTAACACATGTTCTAAGAACATATATATCTTTGAAAGATATGCATCTAAATAGTTGTTCAAAATAGGTGAGGACAAGAATAGTCTCCCTAAGAAACAACAACATCTGAGTAACTTGTACTGTGGAATACATCTATGTGGTTCCTCTTGATTCATGAACATTATAACACATAGCTAGATGGCCATTTCCATACAAGAACTTGTAAGTCTTTTTCAAAATTACAAAAACAAACAGTTGACATCGTGTTGTGCAAGTTAAGAAATTTACTCAGCTTATTTGTTGTACACTAAGTTGTGTGACTCAATATGCAACAGGTAATGATTACAGAGATGTTTTAACTTACAACAATTCGCTGCTAAAAGTTACATCTTTTACAGAACTGCGCAACAAGATTTTGGCCAATAAGTATAAATGAAAGGTCAATAATACAGTCAGAAAGAGCTGTAATGAAGAATTTTAATGCTATTTAGCATTAAAAACAAGGAAAGCAGAGAAATCCTATGCTGCAGGAGTACAGATTACACTTTCTTCAAATAAATGTTTTGCACATTTTTTTAAGTTTGCTTAAAATAAAACATATGCCCAAAATGAAAGAGGCCTCTAAAAGAGAAAGTCTAGGGGAAATACAGTAATTTTCCAGAAAAAAAACAATTCCCTGAATGTTAGACATAGCAGAGCCTTGATGTCAATTTTGTGTTTGCCATAAACTCACTAAGCAGCCTTGGGAATGTTTCTTGCAGCTTGCATCTTCTCATCGGCCATATGGACATAATAACAGTGACATATTGTTATTGCTGTAAGTATTACATATCATAGTATATAATGAAGGTACCTGAACAATCCAAAAATAGAACTGCAAATTTAAATTTACTTCTAACAAATAAACATAGGTATTTAATATGGAGGCCTAATGGAGAAAGAAGGCCTCAAAAGCAAGAGTGACATGAATGAAATGTTGCATTTCCTACCTGGACATTCTTGTATTGGCTCCTGCAGAACTGCTACAACTGGATTGCCATATGCCATAGCCAGGTATTCTTCTGCGTCCCTGGTACGGAGGAGTTCGGTCCCTGAGCCGTCAGCATAGACAATGAAGAATCTAAATCATCAAGCCGACAGATCTGATCAGCTCAGGTACACAAAGCATATAGCTAGAAAGAAGACTCATTGAAGGATCACAATGGAGTTATACAGATAACGTTTCCTTCAGAGCACACGGCAGATTTTCATTACATACCTGGGTGCATGTTCCCCATATATGACTGGAATCTGCATATCTGTGGGTTCTGGTTTCTTTCCATCAGAATCAATTGTGGCAATGAATTCAGATGTGCTGCCATCAGCCATGACCTGCAACAAAAGAGTTGCTTATCCTTAACTCTTACCCTCCCAAATCCCTTCTGGTCAATCTAGTCACCTTTATGCAGAAGCCATGTCCAAGCAAGCATAATTGCATGCAGGAGGAGCTGCTATTCTAACACATGACAGCCTTTTCCTCTTTCCCTAAGCGTCACCTGTTGCAATTAGCTGTAGGGTAAAAGTGCAAGACTTTTCTAAGGTAAGGAAGTTTGGGAGTGACATTTTTTGCAAACATATTTGTAATACAAAAATAAACCACCACCTCCCAATAAGTGGGCTCCAAATGAGCCGAAGAAGGCAAATAAGCTGAGACAGTACTGCACAAAGAGATAGAAGTAGATGAGACACAAAATTGGGGAGAATGAACAAGCCTTATTTGAATATACAAATCTGAACCCTGAACATATGAAGTCATCTCTGATTGGTGGGGTCACATTATGAGACAAGAAGACCAGAAAAGCAATGGACTGTGGAGACAACAGCCTTTAACAAGTTGGAGGAAGTTTCTGAGGCTTTTTCTTTCTTTCTTTTTGGGTGAAGTAGATATCCTCCCAAGACATCTTCTGGTTCTGAAAATGTTCAAATATGAACATTTTGTCCAGACCTACTGAAAAGTGTCTAGCTGCTCTACAAGAAGCAGAAGCATCAGTTGAATTTCCCATTTCTGGGTTCCTTTGTAGGTCTGTTTGTGTCAACACACAAAATAAAAGAGATTTGTTAGTGGAAGGAAAATGTGAGAGCAAGAACTAAACACATCTCTGAATATTTGCTTAAACCTTTGGCCTCTGATTTAAACTCATGTAAAGAAAACCCTAAAAAAAACTAATGATGCTGGCTTGGAGATTCTGAGAACTGCGGTACAAAAAATGGAACATTTTGAATTTTTGCCTGTGCCTGATGTTGATACGCTCCCCTCCATTTCTCCAGCCAGGTGAAATGAGGTAATGGTGACAGACTGATGCTGGTTGGGGCAACCACTGTGTGGTATTGACCTGGAAGAATGACTCAAAACGTTGCAGAAGTGTTCATGGTGGAGGTAGCGATACTGTACTCAGACAAGTGGAGTACCTGGGAAGGTCAGCCTAACAATGCAGCACAATTACCTGTCTCTGACTGGTTTTGTAGTCACTTTGTAACATCTGCTTTGTGTCTCCTTTTCTCCTCCTTAGACCCTTTGTCAGTCACAGGAGGATACAGTCATTTGGACTTTGCCTCCTTTAGTTTGTTGAATACCAACAGTAGCCAAGGGGAAGCCTTGGCATAGCGTGCAGCTGCAGATTTGAGCTCTGTCAGCACTGAGCCAGGTACTGGCACTGGAGAGCTCTGGCTTCCATGGTTGTAGATCAAGCAGCAGGCTTGGCTTCAAAGGGAGACTCTCCAGCTGGGCACACATTTAACATTTAGTGTAACATGGAAGGGGCTGATTTGAGACAAACAAATCCTAAGCCAGTATGGTCAGAGTAATTCCAAGTTGCTGAATCTGCAGCTCGTCCAGGCTTGCACCCAGAAAAGAATGTGAAGGATTACAATTGCTCAGGATGACAATCGCTTCCATTGGGTTTGCCAAGTAAAGATCTGACAATGGTGACAGGAGTCAACGAGATGCCCCTCTCCCAGACAAAATAGGTTCTGGGACTGACTGTCCATGTGAATGATTCCACCTCCTCAGTTAATACATGTCTTAAATGAGACCTTAGAAAAGTCTAAAAGCTACCCGAGATACATCACAAGGGAAAACAAAATACTAAGTACAATGAAAGGGGAGATACAAGGAAGCGGGGGAGGGAGGAGCTCTGAAAGATGAGAAGAGAACATCACCAGCCACAAAACATTCCTAAAATTGCTGCTGCAGTGGTAAACAAAAGTGGAGTGCGTGGGAACAATGGGAACTATGTCCATTGTCCATGAGCAGGAGGATTGAAGAGTGATGGATGGCTCCCACCCAAAATTTTACTCAGCTCTAGAATCTTATCAACAAGGCTCCACACAGGTGCAGAACTCAGGTGTGTAACTTCCAAAGACCACAAAGAAGCATATAAAAGCCATATAAACAGACTTTTCCCCATTATTTCATGAATAAAGCCTTGTATTTTACCTTGAAAAGATTTCCTTCAGGGTCCACCACTTCACAGACAATGCTGGAATTATGTTTCATAATGTATTTCCCCGCTTGCTGATCCTCAACTTTAGATATAAGTTCACATGCACTTTTTTCAAATGCTTCTGGAGAATACACTGCAGAACAATTTTCATCGATAAAGAGGCAGCCTTTGTTCATGGGCAGTATCTACCGTAAAAAAAGATTCAGCTATCAATAAAAAAGCAAAGCAAAAAAGCAAAAGTGTTCTGCTTATATACCACCCCATAGTGCTTAAAGCACTCTCTGGATGGTTTACAATTTTAATTTTGCAGGCTACACATTGCCCCCCAACCCTCCGTGAGCTGGGTACTCAATTTACCAACTTCAGAAAGATGGGAGGCTGAGTGAACCTTGAGCTAGGTACCTGGACTGAACCGAGGTCGTAAGCAGAGGTTTGGCTGCAGTACTGCAGTTTAACCACTGCACCACAAGGTTCTATAAAATAAATATAACTGTGAGTCATATAAAAATGAAAGCTGATTTGATTTGAAAACCATGAAGAGGATCCTGTTGCAGAAAATCAAGGGCACCTGTACTGTGGTTGCATCCATCCAGGTCATGTTTACAATTCCACAATCAGCATGCAAGTGGTCACATAAAGGACAACACACCAGAGGGGCAAAGAAATATTGGATTACTGACCTTTCCCTATGAATTTCCCTCAAGAGGATTTTACCTTATACAATCACAGTTAATTCTGTCAGAATAATTAATTACTTCTTGTGTACCTCTTTTAATCATTTTATTTATTATTCATTATTATATTTATTTAAAATAGTTATATGCCGCCTTTCTCCTAAAGGACCCAAGGCAGCTTACAGTATTAAAAAAAAGAAGTTAAACTCCAAGTAATAAATTGTTACAATATTTAAAAAAGCATAAAACAGATATATTAAAGTTCATAAATAACAGCAATATGAAAAGTTTAAGTAAAACAACAGAATAAAACAATTTCCTTTTAAAATCCCCTTGGTCAGCCATTCATTTAAAGGAACGCCTGCCTGTCTTTCTCTGCTTGTGGAAGGACAACAAAGAAGGGTGATGGGACTGAAAGAAAGGCCTCTCCTAATGATCTTAACACCCACGCAGGCTCATAATAGGAGATACGGTCTTTTAGACAGATTGGACCCAAGCCGTTTACGGCTTTATAGGATCAAACCAGCACTTTGAGTTGTGACTGGAAACAAATTGACAGTCCGTGGAGCTTCTGTCACACAGGAGTTATATGTTCCCTGCAACCAGCCCCAGTTAACCATCTGGCTGTGGCATTTTGGACCCACTTGAATTTCTGAACACTTTACAAATGCATCCCCACATACAGTGTCTTACAGTAAGCCAGGTGAAATGTAACTAAGGCACGGGCCACCCTGCCCAGATCAGATCTCTCAAGGAATCTTTTCTCTCACTCTCTCTTTTCAGAACAGGGTGGCCAACATCTCTCTCTCCACTTCTCCTTGCATCCCACTACTACCTCTGTTAATTCTTCTGCCACATTTTTTCAGTGTGGTGGCAGTGAGGGAAAAAATGCCCTATTTTCCTTTAAAACAAAAAACACTCCAGAAAGGCTTCTGGCATGAATAGAAATTACACACACCCCCAATCACTTTGATTTAAAGTTAAATTGCAACCTCTTTTTTTGTGTGTCTGTGCCGCTGGCGTTGGGAGGTACAGCAGTGTCAACAGCAAAGTGAGCAGCAGCCAATTCAGCAGCAATGATGTCAGGGGTAAAGTGTGGCTGGGGGTAACACAGCCACCCTGCCAAGGATGTTCTAGAAAAGCAGCTGCTCAGGATCATCTCTAGGAGCTGCATGTGGAAAGCTGGTGTTTATTGATTTCATATATTAATCCAGGTAACTGGAAAGCTGGAGTTTGGGAAGCAATGCAACTCAAACAGGATGCCAAGATAAAACAAGTTGGAAAAGCTGAACTGTATTATTATTATTTTTACTCACTTGGTATGTTCCTTGTGGCTTTGATATAACTGACGTCCCATCAGCAAAGATAGCACAGCAGGTGCTGTCCTCACAGTTTGTTATGACTGTTGCGAAATCTGGATTTTCTACACGCATACACTTCACTTTCCTTGTGATGGATTCAAGGTTAGTTTCTAGGAACAAAATAGGTCCAATATAATATAGCTCAGAAGACTATTTATACAGACCTATGAGAAAGTGCACTACACAGTGTGGTACTATTAATTGTCTTATGTACGCTTCCCCAAACTAGTGCTTTTTAGATGTCCATGAGCCCTGGTCAGCATGGCCAATGGTGAAGGGTGATGGGAGCTGTAGTCTAAAATTGCTGGTGGATACCAGTTTGGGGATGGATGTATCATAAGGAGGACTTCTGTGTTCTTGATATTTACTTGAAAAGCTACACAAAACACTTTTTAGGTGGATAAAGAACTCAAAAGGTGGATGAAACCATTTATTGACATATGTTTTATCCCTAATTTTGGAACTAGGAAGGGCAGCAATGAAGGAACTAGAAAACATCATCAAGTGTAAGCATGTGTCATTGGAAAGCAAGACCAAGTTAATCCATGCTCTTGTATTTCTAATTACCATGGATGGGTGTGAAAGCTGGAATTGATTTTTCTCCTTTCAGCCTTCTTCACTGTCCATCTTTCACACCTGTACATAGTGATTGGAAATACAAGAGTGTGGATGATCTTGGTCTTGATCTAAAGTGACACATCCTTACACTTGATGACCTTTTCTAATTCTTTCATTACTGCCCTTCCTAGTCTCAGTCTCCTAATTTCTTGGCTGCAGTCTCCATTTGGATTGATGACTGAACTAAAGTATATAAAATATTCCACTATTTTAATTTCTTTATTGTCATGTCAGTGTTAAAGTTGTGTAGGTCTTCTGTAGTCACAATTTTTGACTTCTTAATGTTCAACTGCAATCCTGCTTTGGCACTTTCTTGTGTGAAAAAATTATATAGTCTATGATTTTTCTACATTGACCTTTTGGTGATGTCCAGATGTACAGCCATTTGTTCTTTTGTTTAAAGCATGTATTTGCAATAAATAGATTGTTGGCTTCACAGAACTCTATTAAAATTAGCTGCATTTAATAAATCATAGCTCATTTAACAATTAGTGGACATTAATTTGTATTTGAGGGAATCCTAGTAAAGCACTGTAACAACAGGAGTAACTGAAATCCACATTGGGCAAAATCCAGTAGTACATCATAACTAGAGTAAGGCCACTGAATCAATGGAACTTACACAGGAGCAGATTCACCAAATTTCCACTCATTCAACGGGCCTACTATAGTTATGACTTACTATTGGATTTCAATCATTGTTTCTTATGATGAAAAATTGTTTGATAGAAATTATACTCATACCTGTCTCTTCACTGCCATTAGGCACCACAGTTTCAATACATTCTTGGAAGAAAGTGGTTATTCTGGTGCCATCAGCATGATCTACTATTCTGGAACCATCATTTTTCTCTACCACAACTACTCTATCTTCTCTCGTTATCATCACCTGGAATAATAAATTAATAATGATGGAATTTTGTGGACAAATTTTAAATACAAACTGAGGATGTTTTAATACATATATTTTAGAACTGCATGTTCTGGTCTTTTAAAAAGAATACAGCATCTTCATGTGTAAAAGAGAACTGTATGAAAATAAATGTAATATGTGACCATGATTGCCATGATAAATAACGACATGATTATTACCGTTCCATTAACTGGGTCAGTGGCCTGGTATGCCAATAGTGGCTTCAGATCAAGTATCTCAGATCCCTTGGTGCCTATTTGTACACCTAATGGAGTAGTGGTTATCCATGTGCCTGCCAGGACTTCAGGAGAGTGTTCCGAATCAGACAGGTGATCTTGAACAACTGTTTCAACTGCTTCAGCCTTTGGTGCAAGACCACCCTTAGTATTCTTCCCTAAAGAATCAGAGGACAAAAAATGAGTTATACTCATATACAGTGATAGTATTCTCATAGTATTCTACTATGACTTGCGCTATAATGACCATTAATCCTCCCAGGCCATGCTATCCCAGTAAACCTACACAGAATAACAGGTTGAAGACCTTGCTCTTGCCTTGCTACTTGTTCCTCCTCGACTGATCTGTTCCAAAGAAGGGGTCTTCAACCAGCCTCAGCTACTCCAAAAGACAGGTAAAGAGATACAGAATTCCTCCCCAAAGGACTACAGCTGGACTACCAAAGTCCTTCCCCAGAACTTAATGTCTTTAACCTGCTGGTTGAAGAGACCTTACTGGTAATTCATTTGCCAAATATCAGATCTTTGGTTATCCCATTCAATGCAAACTGTATGAGTACTTTTGGGTGCCCTCAAAATGGGCAAAATATCCCTATGCTTGTCTCCACCCAAACATACTTGTTATTTGGTCTGATTAACCCATTGTGCAATGATGAGCTGACTATCTTCGCATGCACAAAATACACCTGTGTATTCCTAGACAGGTGATGTCTAGGATTCCTTATTTTCCGCTACAACTACGTTGCTTGTGACTGCTGGATGTATTTTAGATACATTCTTGGATTAAGTGTGCCTCACATACAATGTGAGTTTTTAATCAAACCACAGCTCAGTGACAGACACTGCCTTTGTCATTTGTATTTCACATCTGGGCTTCTTTTCTACTAACAAATGTAATCAAATGTTTCAAATGTTTCAAAACCTCTTCTAGCATCATGTGTGCCTGGGCCAAAGAAGAGCAAATACCTAAAACAGAAACTACATATGTTAAGATCTGTATTGCAAAACTAAGATGGTAAAAACCAGATGCTGAAATCATTTAATAGAAGACTATTTGGCAAATTAGAAGTGCTTCCATCTAATGGGTAAGTACCCTACTTCAGTGCCATTAAAATACTTTTCTAGGCCTATGCTTTAATGCCTTTCTTGTTTGTTTGCTTGAAGACTTTATCATAATTATTTCCCAAATGGAGGAATATTTTTTGGCTGCTATTTTGATTTGGAGCTGCCATTTTGAAATGTATATATTTTTTCCATTTATACCCCACTTTTCATTAAAAATTAGTGCTCAAGCTCGCTTACAAACTTTTAAAAGAATAAAAGCAGATAAAAATCACATTTAGCTAAACAATAATGCAATCATATGAACCAGCCCTGTTGTAGAAACCATTGAAATTACGCAAATAAATTAAAAACAATTAAAATCAGCAAAATATATGATTAAAAACAACACACCAGGGCCAGTTAGATATCATGTGCTAGTCTAAAAAGTATGTTTTTACTCTCTTCTTAAAATCAGTTATAATGGATTGCAACTCAGAAGGGAGTGCATTCCATAGTAGGGGAGCCACACCCATGAATGCCCTGTCCCCCATGCTTTTTTTATGGGCTTCTAAAAGAAGGTTCGTATTTTTATAAGGAGCCTCTCCTGACTATCTTAAAAGTCCAGACAAGCTCATAACAAGACAGGCAGCCCTTTCGATAGGCAGACCTCAAGCTATTTAGGGCATTAAAGTTTAAAACAACTTTTAAAGCAGTTAACAATATAATTTCCCCAAACCTATGGGGTGTAATGAATAGGAAAAGAACACTTACAGAATATTGTTTTCTTGCAGCTTCTGTACCAGCCCCTGGAACAGAAGGATACTTACTATTTTTCTTAGTGCTTATTTCAGGAGAAGGCACAACTTCTGTGTGTGGTGTACTAGGTGCAGGTGGCGGTGGAATCACTGGGCCAGAATCAGGGCTCCTGATCACTGTGCCATCAGCAAACAATATCTTTAGGAAGAAAAAAAATGCTGATATTGACATCCTACAATGAGTAACTCTCCATGTAGCAACTACAGCAAAAGTGCTCTGATAAAAAAATATGGATGACAAACAGGGGAAAAAACTATGAAGATGTGGACAAAAACAAGAGAGAAATTCAGAATGAAAACTGCCACAGATATTTTTTAAAAAACCCATACAATTAAACAGTAGACCCTCAATAACCAATTTTTAACCAAAGCCATACTCTGAACTTCCAAATAACTGAAAGCTAGAAATACAAACTAATCAAACTGACTTACATGCACCAGTGTGAGGCAAGATCAAAAATGATTATGACCTAGTTCCATAGAAAGAGGGAGGGAGCGGGAGAAAGACAGTGGGCTACAGGTTTGACCTATTCCTTGGGCCCTGAGCTGCCTACTCTGCAAAACAGCAATGAAACTGCATGTGAATCCATGTCAAATGAATTCGGTTCACATACCTGGGTGGATCCATCCAACATATTCTTTATAACAGTCCCTTGTCTGGTAATAATTCTAGACACTTCCTGTTCTACTGGCTTGTTCACTGTTTTCTGCAGCTGTGAATGTTTCACTCTTTGGGGATAACTCTGCCTAATCAGTATTTCAACAGTAGATTCTTTGGCCTTGTCCACTTTGTCTTTCTCTGTTTCAGACTCAGCCTTGTCTTCATTGGCCTCATTCCCTGTCGGACTCTGCACCACAGATCCATCAGTAGCTCTGGCTTCATCCGCCTTGTCTTCATTTGCTTTGGTCTTGCTCTCTCTGGCCTCATTGCCTTTCACTTGTTCTGCTTTGATCTCTTGTGACTTGATTTCATCCATGTTAGCCTCATCCAATTTAGTATCATATATCCTGTTTTCATCATCATCATTCTTGACTTTGTCTCCCTTTTCCTCACCTTTCAAATATGAGACAAACACGACATCCATTAGTTGGGTATAATCATTGCAGCAACAGTCATGTATATAATCCCATGTGTTCACTGATTTATCAAGAAAATTAGTGACTCTTAAGTGAATTATGGTAAATGAAGCATCAAAAAGACAAGCAATGATATGTGAACAACAATAAGGCGGATATTATGCCAAGTTTTCATTCAGATTTTTCATGAAGTGAATACCAAGTAAACTGGACCTTAAATTCTGCCACTCAGAAAGTGATTCTAGTTCAGCTCCGTGCAAGAGCAGAACTAGCAATTTCAGCTAGACAAGCACTCAGGTGGTGTTGGTGAGTCTCTTTGGTTTCCAAAATAGAAATATCTAAGTACCTTGGTGAGCTCAAAAAGGAAGGACACTGGAGCCCAAAGTTTTTTTAATAGAAGATTGAAAGAATATGTCCCTCTAAGAGTTATCGTTCCATGTAAGCACTGATCAGTCCTGTATAGGTCATAAGGCATGAAAAACACAGATACTAAGGCAATATCACGTCATCAGGGCATGTGTTGTTGCTAACTACAGGATATTCTGAAGAAATACACTCTTTGCTTGGGTGTATTTACACCTAAGTTTGGAGTAATGGTCTGGATTCTTAAGACACCTCAGCATTCCAGAGTAGTGGCTTAAAAGTTCTCCTCACCTTTAGCAAGGCAACTGTGAAGCTTTCCTAATACCAGCACTGTATTATTTTCATTGCTCATGGCCCATTCTACAAAATTAAGGTTAGATGCCAAATCAGCATTTACACATGTGCAAACACTTGCTAACATACAGGTTTTGGCAGGGGAGTTGCATAGATCATAGCTAGGCATTAATGCCTGCTGACAGATTCTGTGAGAAAAACCCACATGACTGCCATGTGATTGTGGGTGTTCAAATATTATAAGAGTGCTATTGGGAAACCCACAAGAGAGTGATTGTTAAGGTCCCCTGAGACATTTAAGGGACACTATTATTTATATCCTATTTGTAAATTTCCCTCCTACCCAATTCCTCCTTGCACGTCTTAGCCAGTCCACTTCATGCCAATGTTCATCTTCTCTGTCAACTGGAACAGAGGGACCTAAAGGGATTTGCTCCTTCCCTCTGGCCTAAATCCTCTGCCAAATATGAATTATCAACCATCCTTAACTTATCACAATATATATTAAGGAGAGTTTTAACTTCTAGAACTTCTTTTAATAATTTCCAGAACCAACCTGTGAACTTTTGTCCAAAAAAGGTCAACACCAATCCATTGGGACAGGACAGGTTCAAAGTATTGAAATCATGGTTATCTGAAATAAATTGTCTTTGGACTGGTTCATCTCCTTCTATCTAGAGAACAGAAGAAACACAGAAAAATGAATGCTTTTAAAATCTTTAGTAAAAACACCTAACTTTTCATAAAGATTGATGGAGCTACTATTTAACTGACTGAATCAAGAACATTCATACTTGTATTGAGCATGAAGGTTGTTTGTGACAAAGGACAAGGATGTATCCCCCCCCCCCCCGAATTTTGGAGAAGGAACCCTCTGTTTCAGTCCATGAGCCACCCGACTGGGTAATATTATTTTACTATGCATGTAATCATTCTAAAAACATTTTTGCTCCCATTTCTTTGCCTGTAGTTTCAAAGGGAAGTTAGCAAGGGTACCTTTTAAAGAAAACAAGTTTTATCACTTTTAGATTCTTAGGACAATTCTCTTAAAAACGGTCAAGTTAAGTACAAAGCCTATGTGAATCTATCAACTGGTTAGGCTAGCTAACACCAAGAAGTGCTCTTCCCCATGTTGCTTCAGGCAATGATCATGCATAGGCCTTGTCTGTCTGCCCTTATTCTGAATCGTCCTGATGCATTAGGAAATATGCCCAAACCTTTTTTTCTTCTTGCTTTGTAGAGTCTTCTGGTGATCCAGTCACTGTAAGGCGAGAGCTCAGTTTGGCTGATGGTAAGGATTTGGCTGATTTTTCTTTACTAGGCTTAGTTTTTCCTGCAGGTGAAACAGTAGCAGCAGAAGCAGCCGAGGCAACGAGAGCAGAAGTAGGCACATTTATGGAAGGGATAGATAAAATGGTTGCTAAATCCGGATCCTTTTCATCTACAGGGAGAAAACAGTTTTTATATTAATTAAATAAATGATCAAACACACAAAGGTAGATATGTTGAATCTTTGGGAAACTCCTATGTTTTAGTGAGAAGTTGTTATTGTTCAAAGCAAAGTTGAAATAAATAAATAAATAAATAAATAGGTAGGTAGGTAGGTAGGTAGGTAGGCAGGCAGGCAGGCAGGCAGGCAGGTAGGTGCCTAAAACATTGTGTTAATAATGTGGTTGTTGTCTGCCTTGCAGTTATAACCAAGGTCTGTGCCAAATACCAAGACTAGTGACACCTAGAATGTAGTCCTCCTTGAGCTCTGGTCCAAAGACCAGGGGCAAGTTCTAGATCAAGCAGAGAAAGAAAGCATGGTGAGCTGGCATATGTTTTCATTAGTCCATCTAGCTCAGCACTGTTGACATTGGCAAGTAGTAGTTCTCCTTGGTTTCACACAAGGGGTGTTTCCTAGAGATATGTGGACTTGCTGGAGACCGACTTGTGTGGGGACTTTCAGCTTGTAGAAATGAAGAGACTATGTTTATGCATTAGTATCTTTGTCACCTTGTCTCATATAGAATCTAAAACTCCAGCTGGCAGTCTAACTGCTTGGGACATAGGAATCACATCTGGCTCATTTTTTGGAGACAGAACAGAAATTTTATGAAGCTCACCGATTTGTGACATTTTAGTGACCCAGGTAAAGTTATTACCTCACTCAGTGTTTTGATTTTAAGAATAGACCACAAGGCTACATTAATATTAGGTGATTACATGTATTGGTTCAGGTATATAAACAGTTCTATAGAGGAGCGCATGGAGAAACTTCCATGTGACAGTAGGATGCCAGCATTCTTGTGATGGCTGAGAAAGGTAAAATTTCACTCATAGAAATGACTTATTGTTGCAGTGGCAGTCTACACATAATTCAGGACACAGAGCTTTCTCCACAGTCCTCTTCAGGCATTAAGAACTATTCTATCCCAACCCCCACCACTGTCATTGCTGTCATCCTCTTACACATGAAAGACAAGAAGGGTGAAGAAAGAGATTGCTATGCATAAGAGCTTGTCACATGTGTAAGGACTCAGGAAAATCAAGGCCTCCAAATCATATAGAATCCCCCATAGACAGAGGAATTTTCCCTTGTCAGTGAAACCGGGAATGCAGGTGGATGGGGGCAGAACATTCCCCTTAATATATATTTCCCACCATTCCTAATACTTCAACAGGGTCCATGTAACCCTTTACACAACAGGGAGTAAATGAAGAAAATGGACAATAGGCTAAAATGTACGACAGGGTTCCTTATTGTTTGATTTATAGAAAAAAATAATTCTTTGGATGCCAATAATAGGTATTTGCTTGGAAAGTACTCTTGCGTATGGGAAATGTGACAAAAATAGGAATGAATGGTGGATGCTTCTCATGAACTTGAGGTGTCACACTGTCTGATCTGCTGTCCAGGCCTAAACCTATCCTGAATCAATCTGCTCCTTATAAGACCTCAATTTAGATACATGGAATTTTGGTCAAAGGAGCAGTCATCATGTCTTTCAGGCAAGCAGTCCTTCAAATGTAGGAGACACTCTAAATTGATAACCATTTTCTCATTAAAAAGGAGGTCCATAATTGTTTTAATATATAAATAATCAAATAATATACAATAGGACCCATTTATCCATGGGATGAGTACTCACTGATTCACTGATCCACAGTCTAAAAATATTAAAAATATTAAAAGAAAAAATCCAGAAAAAACTATTTTCACATGTATTACCAGAAAGGGCCACTAGAGGGAGCCAGAGATCAATACTATTAATACTTGTTAGTGAACAATACACAGTATGGTCTCTGGTGGCCAGTTCTGGTAATACATGTGAAAATAATTTTGTCTTATTTTTTTTACCATGCTATATACATAGCGTTCCCTATTATGCACCATATTCAGTATCCACGGGGGGATTGGAACCAATCCCCAGCAGCTATGGGGGATCCTACTGTAATGTCATTTGTGTATATTTTTATTGCCTGTTGTGCATAGGTATAGAAAAATGGAAGGCATTTCTCATTCTAAATCACATCTTAAGAATAATCTAGGTTGCTGAAAATGTACAAACCTGTTCTAGAAATAAGGTTTAGTGAAACACAATGTAAAATTAAACAGATGTGATAAATATATTACAAACTGACTTTAATTATTTTCTTCAGCTGGCGTGCTTTACCTGGTGCGCTTCCTGAAGGTCCATAGTAACTAAAGGAAAGATGAATGTCATTTTCTAAAGTTGCAGAAAATGATCCAAATTTGCTCACAGCTTTCTCTTGATGTACTGTTTTTTCTAAAGGTTAAGAAGGTGCATTAATATTCAAATATTTTAAAACATTTGCCTAAATTGTGATTCATGTATACATTTGCAATTTAATCAAGCATTGACCCTTCCTTCCTTGCTAGATAAGACAATTCAAAGTAACCTAAAATCAAGCCTCTCCCATCTCTCCCTCTCCATAATGGGAGAGAGAACTGCAATTGCTACATGAAGATGGCATAAATATCTGATGTAGTTACATTCTGAATAAGCAGAAATGCAGGAAGTGCATTTTCATGCAGTTTTTCATGAGCCATGCATATCATATTTTAATTCCTCCCCCTATTTATTACTGCTAAACAATTTTTGGAAATCAAAAATACACGTTTTCTGGAAAATCTTTAGTGATGTTCTCCAAACTCTTAACTTACTTGTGCTTCTCTGTAACACAATATCATTATCTCCTAGAGAGTACTGCACACCAAGGTCTGATTCAAACTGGGATTTCTGATTCTAGTTTGAAAGGAAATTGATTCAGATGCCGAAGTCACCCATGAACATTGCATGCCAGGAAGCAGAGAAGGCAACTGGTGTGCACCAAGGCAGAAGTGACGGCATGCAAGCCCATGGCACATTTCCTACATGTGATTTAGCCATTACATCTGAAACTGGCCTAACAAACAGCCATAATTAACAAAAGATATCAACTGTTGTTGTTTTACTTTTGACACAACTGATGGTCTAACCTGTCTCTGTGTGTTGTTCTTCTAGGCACTCAGAACTTTCTCCTTCAGTTTTACTTTCTTCAGGGATTTCCCGGGGGTCTATGATATGAATGAAGAAACTGTGGTTATCCTTTATGACCTTCACTTTGACCAAGGTTGACCCTGGGGAAGGGAAAAAAAAATAAGGGAAAAAAGAATAGCTAGGATCAGAATGACCTCCAGAGAATCAGGCTTCTGTTGTTAAAGAATGTGTCAGAAAGAAATTAAATAATGCAGACAGCCAAAATATTTGTTGAAGGATTTACTCTGCACTGATTATCGAAGTTAGATGCAGCTGCTAATGCCTTTTAAATTAACACCACCAACTTATATCCAAAAATATGATACCAAAATATCAACAATATAATTTTTAAACAGTAAAATGGAAGCAGGATATCCAATACATTTGCTAATAAATAAGTATTTCCTTAAAATTCTGACACTGAAAACCCGTAATTCGCTCTATACCAATGGTTTCCAACCTTTTTTGAGTTGCACCCTGCTTTTATACTAGCCAAGTAATCTGCAACCTCCACCATATTTGCCTAAAATGGCATTTTTAATGGGGCAAAGTCATTCCTTCTCAGAAAGTAGAGGCTTCTTTTCCCCTGTTTCTCATACGTACACACTAACTTTAATATCTTGTTCCAAAAGGCTAAGGAGGAAATTATTTAACAAGGGCTACAACATACAGTACTCTGTGACCCCCTTGGAGGTCATGACCCCCAGGTTGGGAAACACTGCTCTATACAGAACGTTGAATATTAGAGTAACAACTATAAGCAATAGGTACTGTGAATGTTTAAAGCACTTCATATACAGTAAAGTGTAAATCTTAGCATTGTTTCATTAACCTCGTAAGTGGAGACAGTAGCTAAGGCTCAAAGGCCATAGTTTGCTTAAGGCTACCCAGTGAATTAATGGCAGAGTCAAATTCAGACTATGATTTCCTGATTCGCAGCTTAGCCTATAAGCGTTTATCTCAAAGAAACCCCCACTGAACTCGCTTGGGCTTCTGTGGACAGAGGCTGACAAACAATGGCATCTTAGCATATTATTACAGACTGGAATCTGTGAATATATTTCAATTCAGGTGTTTTTCTCTTACAGACTGCTTTTGTTTTATGTATAGGCATTTTCCCCTTGTCTAAAAAAGTATGGTTTCAGCACAACATACTAATCTTCCGCTGAGCAGAACTCATGGCTTTGACACTCCAAAGGCAATGTATTCTCGAAGGCTTTCATGGCCGGGATCTGATGGTTGTTGTGGGTTTTCCGGGCTGTTTGGCCGTGTTCTTAAGGTTGTTCTTCCTAACGTTTCGGCGGTCTCTGTGGCTGGCATCTTCAGAGGACAGGAGTCAGAACTCTGTCTGTGCTCTGTTGCAGTTTGTTGGATAGTTGAGTATTTATAACTGTGGGAACAGCTTTTGTCCTTTTCAGGAGATTGGGTGATTATGGTGATCAGCGTGTTTTTGTTGTGGGTGTATTGTTGTGATAAGTGGGAGAGATGATCTGTCACTGTGATTGATGGGTGTCGTTAGCTGGTCTTTTGTGTGCAGTGATCACCGGTCCTTGTGGCTGGGTAGAGTTCGTTGACCTTTTTGCAGGCTGTATTTTTCAGTGCTGGGAGCCAGGCTTTGTTGAGTTTTAGACTTTCTTCTTTTTATTGAAGCTTTGATGATGTTTGTGGATTTTAATGCAATCATGTCGACCGCCCTGGTGGCGGTGGTATACCAGCCACCCACCAGAGCATTGACAGGAGCGCCAACCAAGTCAGCCGGAATCCCCCGCATGGTATCTTGGAATCTGTCAGGATCCAGTAACCTGCGGGGGCAGACCATCTTAATGGGTCCAAGTTCCCCGCGGGAGGGAAGTGCCACTGAGAGACTGCATTTAATTAGGTGGTGATCCGACCATGACAAGGGGCCGATACCAAATCGGCCACCATATGAGCACACTCTCTCTGCTTGGCAGCAAAGACCAGATCCAGCATATGGCCGCCCACGTGGGTAGAACCGTTGACTTGCTGGGTCAAGTCTAAGGAAGCCATGGTTTCCCGGAACTCATGAGCTGGGCCGGAAACCTCAGCCTCCGCGTGAATGTTGAAGTCCCCGAGAACCAATAGTCTGGGGGACCTCAACAATGCCGCGGAGATGAAATCCACCAGCTCCGGCAGGGACTGTGCTGGATCGCGGGGAGCGCGGTAAGATAACACAATCCCAAAGCCACCCCTTGCCCCAAATGACACGTGGACGGCCTCTAGACCTGGGCTTGCCACGGCAGAGAGCCTAGCAGCCTCAAATATGTCCTTATAAACAATGGCCACTCCCCACCCCACCCCGCCCGGTCTGCCCTGGTGTTGGATGGCATACCCAGGTGGGCATATGAGGGAAAGAGTAGCTCCACCCTCAGCGCCCACCCACGTCTCAGTTATACAGGCCAGGTCTGCCCGTTCCTCCAGGATCAAGTCCTGGATGAGTTGGGTTTTGTTGTGGGCAGACCTGGCATTTATCAACACCAGGGTCAGAGAGGGAGGCCGGCTAGGCTGGTTACCTAGGTTCGAACAGGTGGCAGCAGAGCTAGAACATTATATTAAAAGTGGTAAATGTGTTTTAAAAACACATTTAAAACCAACAAGGTACAGTACAACAATCCAGTTAAAAAACACCTCTCAGACTTTACTCAGACTTAGAATGTACATATTATCAGGATCTTTGTACAACCATCCCACTGAAATTCTACCAGTGGCAGTAATACTATTGTGATTTTTTCTATACTTTATCACTTTGATCCCCCTCCCCACAACCCTGTTCAAAGTGCATATATGTACATACTGAGGCTGAATACTGTACTCCATACATCTAAGATAGCTATTGGTAATTTATTAAACCTTATGCAAAAATAAATCCATCAGATGTAAAGATCCCCAAACACTCTCTTCTTAATCTCTCTCTCCTTTGCCTTTCAATCCAAATTGGGTTTCTGAAATCTTCCATTAATTTGCGCTATGAAATCAAATGGTTACAACTTTTTTGTTTTGTTTTTTACACAGCTCTTTTACACATTTGGAAATATGGCAATCCCTTTACATTGAATAGCTCCTGCCAAATTGCAGATAGGTCGCTGAGGGTTTTGTTTTCCTGTTTTGTTCTACCTGTCATTAAGATTGTTGTCTTTTCTACAAGATGACATCTATATTTTTAAAAGCACATATAATCAGTTAACTGCTCAGTCTTGCCAGTTCATGCTTTCTGAACTTAAATGTCTGGATGGTATGGGTCCTATTAATGTAGTTGAGTGTTTGTAACTGCATGCCTAAAAATGACACAAAGTACAGGCAGATGTGAGGAGGAGGAAGAGAAGGAGGAAGAAAAGGGGGGGCAGGGAGGAGGAAAGAGATGAGGAACAGTTTCTGTTGTATTAGAGGTGCTATGTCAGAGATCCTAAGAGAACCTCCAAGATTTAGAGCCAAGAGCACAATTAAAGACAAAACTAATGGTCACAGTGTTCAAACAGTGCACAGAAATGCAGCACAGTGGGCCTGACTAGGCATGGGGCAGCAGTACTTTGCTGAGGTCTGCTACTAAACTATAGCTAGCAAAATAATACAAAACAGCATGAAAAAAATGAATGAATACAATTCAGTGACATCATATACTGCCTTCCTGCACATGCTGTGTTTTGTGAGTGCTGGTGAGATTCCCCCTTCACATTAGAAGCTGGTTATTAATCTCCATACCGTGGCATTTTAGTTATATGATGCTGTTGAAAATGTACCATCTGGCTTTTTAAAAAAACACATTTTTCCCATTTTCCTTCAATCAGGCTGAATCCAACTTTAATTAGTCCAACCCAACTTAGATCTGATCCAAATGGTTTGAATTTGCTCAACCATTACTATAACAGCACCAAAAAAAGAGCTCTATTTTCAGACCAAAGGCACCCTCATTTAGCATTGTGTTCCCATGTGGCCAACCTGCTCCATAAGGAAAATCCAAAGAAAGTCATGAGTACATAAAAAGTACCTAATCCTTAGGGTCTACAGAGATTGGTATGAAGAGGAATGCTGACTCTGGTAATATATACCATAATGATTAGCAGCCACTAATAATTTAACATTAATTTGTCTAATCTCTCTTTGACGGTGTCCAGTTGGTGGTCATCACTGCATCTTGCATTATATAATTCATGTATCTGTCTCAATTCTAAATGTATTTAGAAAAGACACCGACTTGGGGGGGAAAGATCACCTTTTTCAAACGTTATCTTTTCTGCTTGGATCTGCCCTCCATCAGTAGGGAAGAGGTATCGGATAGTTCCAGCAACTTGAATGGGATTCTCGCCCATATTGTATCCAAGAAACTAGAAGAGGGGAGTTACAGAAAAAAAAAATTTAACCAGGCAGAAGAGATTCTAGGAGTCACACAGCCAAACTCTTAATGGTTCAAGTCAGCAAGATTCATCAAATACTCACTGTTTTGCGTCCTTTTTCCCCTTTAGGGGTATAAATTCTCAAATAGTTCACCTTAAAATTTATTTATTTTAGGTATTTTTTAGAGAATTGAAATTAAGAAATATTTGGTTAACAGAGTCCATTTCAGCATTGTTCTTCCCATGTTAGGAATCCCAGGCAGTTAACATTTAAAACAGATCAACGGATTAGGTATCTGGCTGTGGAGCCAGAGGTTGGGTGTTCAATTCCCTACTATGCCTCCTGTGAGTACAGCCAGCCTGTGTGGCCTTGGGCAAGCTGCACAATCCCAGGACATCCCCAGAAGAAGGGAATGGTAAACTACTTCTGAGTATTCTCTACGTGGACAACCCTGAAAAGGGTCACGTAAGTCAGACTTGACTTAATGGCATGTGATGATGATTATTA
This sequence comes from Intellagama lesueurii, assembly GCA_037013535.1. Lineage (NCBI taxonomy): Eukaryota > Metazoa > Chordata > Lepidosauria > Squamata > Agamidae > Intellagama > Intellagama lesueurii. The sequence goes on along the minus strand of JBAJHW010000002.1, from coordinate 126,601,814 downwards.
TATAAAACAGCTGACTGGCAGGCCCGTAGGCAGAGAGGGAAGGGCTAGGCTGCCAGAATGGAAGCTGCTGCTGCCATCTGCAAAGAGGGCTGCAGTGGCGGCGGCGGCAGCAGCAGAGATGGTAGCAGCAGCGGAGGCGGCGGCAGCAGGCAGGGAAGCTGTGGCACGGGTCCAAGGAGCCATCTGAGAGGAATAGCATCGTGCTCCATGATGGAGCAGCCTGGCTTCACTGCCCATCAGCTGGGTGGTGTGGCGCATACTCAACCTCAGTGACCCAGCTTTGCTACTGCAGCTCCTCTCAGCTAGCTCCTGGGGCCATGCCAGAGTTTCCTGACAGCAAAGCCAGCTGCTGCATCCTCGATTGCAGCAAAGCTGGGTCGCTGCTGCTAAGCAGGCACAGCACCACCCAGGTGATGGGTGGTGAAGCTGGGAAGCAATTCACCCTGGCAGAAGATTGCACACTGTGCAGATTGAGTCATATGACCACAATTTAACACTCACGTTAAAATAAACGGCCCCTGGCAGAGGAGTTAAAAATACCAAACAGAAAAACACAAGTCCGGGGGGGGGGGGGGGAATCAGGATCCCATCGTGTAGTCAACTTTTAGAACACTGATTCAGTTTAAGGTAAACATAATTCAAATATCAGCTTTTTTACCAATTTAATTGCCTTCTAAGATATGGAGGCACAGGAACCATCACCTTTTGAAAAATAGCCCCCCTTCCAAACAGGATTCCTACAGTAATAAATTGTCTTACCTCATAGTCTTTCTCTGGAGGCGGAGGATGGATATTCTGTCTGCTTTGTTTGTTTAGCTTTGAATGATCTTCAGCTTCTGGTGATTTCGCTGATTCTGGCGATTTCGATGGTGATTTCGATGGTGATTTCGATTTATCTTTGGACGACTTCTTCTTTGATGCCTTTCCTTCATCAGATGCTGATGCTTCCTTACCTGATGTCTCCTTACCCTTTTTCTTGCCACTGGTTTTTTCTTTCTTCTCAGCTTTTTTTAATTCTTTCAGACGTTCTTCCTCTAACAACCGCTCTTGCTCTTCCTTCCAAGCCTGTTTGAACAAGAAAAGCTCAGGAACAGCTCCTTTTGCAGTGGTTGAGAAGGTGTTTACAATTTTATTTTCCATGGCTGTTTGTCCTGATAGTAAGGCAGTTTCCATGCCCTGTTGAAAGTAAGTCGACTGCTGATATGGTAAAGCCATGCAAACCCTGATGGTGCAAAGGGTTCTGCAGATATATGAACAATAAAGATGAGATTTTCAGATTTTTTAAAAAAAGTCCTAATCCTCCATTTTGGGAGGTCTACCTGACTGATGGTAAAGCCATGGTAAAGCCATGCAAACCCTGATGGTGCAAAGGGTTCTGCAGATATATGAACAATAAAGATGAGATTTTCAGATTTTTTAAAAAAAGTCCTAATCCTCCATTTTGGGAGGTCTACCTGACTGATGGGTAGCTGATGGACACCTAAATGTGGAAGAAAGGCCTCAACTGGAAGGCGACAAGGCCTACCACCACCCAAACCTCTTGTTCCTGCTCTGTTGCTAGCTGGGAGCTTTCTCTCTGAACAGGAAGCTTGGGGGGGGGGGGTATTAGGCCAAGGTAGGCCACATAGCCTTCTATCTGAGACCTTTCTCTCAAGTGAGCCATGTCCAGGTGTCTGTCTGGTAGAACTCCCAAAAGGGAGAATTATGCAATTTGTAGTTCTAAAACTCTGAAAAAAAATCTCATCCCTTTCCCTAATGTGAAAGAACTTGGCCAGAAACAAACCAGCACACCCCAAAAAACACAAACACCAAACCACGGTTACTCCTAATAACGGATTATTGTGCACTATAAGTGTGTTCTTTGAGCAACAGTGGCAAACAAGGTCATCTGCACACCAAACATTTTATGTTCATTTGTTTACCTTCAGAGAGTCGTCTCTGACAAAAATATTTGTTTCCTTCTCAACTGGAGGCTCTGGAGAAGCATCCGTTTTACTTTTGGGAGGACCTTTCAGAATGAAGGAAAGAACAACAGGTTATCTTCTGGGATGAAAAGGCAAGTAGGGTACAATCCTATATCCATTTACGTGTTAAGCCTTACTGAGTGCACTGATATTTCTGTTATTGCCATAAGACTACATGGAGAGGACTGAGGATGCTTTAGCAACCTTGCCTCTTCTTCTTGTCTCAGTGCAACTCTGTGACTGTGTATTTTGTGTTACCTAACTGCAGACTAGACATCACAGTAGTGCTCCTCCTTTCAGTGCCGAAAGGGCCTCTTGTACAATCCACAGCTTTATAACTTTAACTTGGAGGTATGGGAAGAAGTGGCCCTGCTCCAGTTCTCACGTTGCTGGGATTAACCAGCCCACCATAGGTCTGGAGATAGCAAGGAGCTTGAGTTGTCCCACTGAGACAGGTAATTCCAGAGTGGAGATGCATATGATTGCACTGCAAAATACTTACTTTTGGATTTCTTAGAGGCAGCACCTTTTTTCCCAGTAGGAGGGGACTTGACTTCAACAGGTGGTTTTTCTGCCATCTCTGCAGCTAATCTAAGTGCTTCCAGTTCCTTTGACATTTTTTCTTCCTGATATTTAGTTTCTTCTCTTAGTGTCCATTCATCAATGGAGCTGGCAACCAATTCCAAGTAATTCCTAGAAAAAAATCATTTCTACTGTTACCAAGGATAACACACGCACATCATTTGTGTTACCATTTGTATTATTCAACATAATTCATCTCAGATAATACTACTACTAAAGAATCATCCTTTCTGATACGTATTAATTCACTATCAACCCCATTTCCATGTATGTTTGATACATATAATCTTATGATTCCTGGAGATATTGCAAGAGGACCCTTTTACCTGAATCCAACGTCAGAATGCAAAGCTAAATTCCAGAACTCCTGAAACTGATGGCGTTGGTTCATGGGATTGTGAAGAACTATCAGCAAAGAGTTATCTTGAGTGTGATAGTAGGAATCAATACACCTGTAATGCTGGGTTGCCTTGTGAAGAACCTGAACATGAAATGCAAACAAATACCATCCAACTTTGGTTATAGAGATGCAGGATGTGGTGTGGGGAAGGGAGAGGGACAGGGAATCAGTGCAAACCATTGTGTATTCAGCCCAAGGAATGTTGGGTGCTTTGAAGAAGAAGCCTCCTACTTCTCACAATTAAAAGATACTTTGACATCATTCCCTTTTTTCCCCCTTACCAAATTTTCTCTGCTAAGAAAAAAGAGAGAAGAAACAACAGGAAAGAGATTTAACATAAAGTATCTGATCAGCCTGTCTATTCTAGGGGATACATTTAAATACTGTAGTAAGAAATATGGCAATATCTTGAGAAATCTAATTTGGAGTGAATAAATGGCCTTTTAAAAAAAAAAAAAAATGGAACTGAAAAATTACTGTTTCTTCATACTGAAGCCTAAATTCTGATTAACTATCTAGCATATAGACACTAAAGTGTTTAAGAGCTAAAATGTTAACATTGCACTTTATGAGACACAAAGTGTAAGCTCAGTATAACACAAATGCAATTATGCATTTTTGCAGCGCTGAATAATAGTTTTTGCTAATTTCTTAAAAATAGAGAGGACACCTGATGAGCCTCTATTGGAAGTTCATTCCAAAGGGAAGGAGTCATGACAGAAAAAACACAGTTCCTTATGTTGACCTTTGGCCTCCATCACGGATCGTGAGGAGCAGGTGGGAGAGGTAGCTTTTTTGGGGAGAGATATTTCGACAAATAATGAGGTCTTAAAGTGTTAAGGGCTTTTTACATTATGACCAGCACCTTGGATTGGGTACAGAAACTAATAGGGAGTGAAAGAATGCATGCTTGGGGACATGTGTTCATATCTGCTGGTACCTGTTATTAGTCTGGCCACCACATTTTGAACCTGCTGGTTTCTGTTCTAACTTCAAGGGGAGCCTTAATTTTCCGATATACAGATAATAGAGATGCTAAAGCAGCATCTATATACAAAATGTTTGAAAATACGATTTATCAGCGTAATCAGTAATATAGAAACCAGATTTTTTAAAAAATACCTGGAAGAGGACATCAGGCGGAAAATGTTCAGCAAAACTCCAGTCTTTCAAACATCGCTGTTGGGTCTTCTGTATTGCTGCTAATTCTGCCTCCAGAATTACCTTATAAAATATCAAGTGATATAGAAAAGTAACTGTCATATCACATTTAACAAATGTTTGGGCTAGACAAAGACACCAGATCAGGGACAACATATCTTCTTTCACTTAAAAGCCACAGTACTAATTTCAAATTGATCAACATAAGAATACATGAACATACACTTGCAGAAAGACATACTCACCCCCACTAGTTTCTTCTCCAAGAAGCGTCAACATGACTTACAGATACTGTCTAGAAAGAAGGTACTCTGAACATCTAGTATATTGAACTGGACTGTGGGTTTGCTGACAAATCCAAGAGAATTCTGGAACTATCTTAATGAATTTTCCCACAAATCGATTCAAAGACTTACATTTCATTAGTGGAAGAAGCAGAAGGAGCTTCTGCTATGTTACAAAATTCATTTTAGCCCACAAGGAATTAGGACAATTAATTAAGAACCATGGTCTCTCCCATGCTGCCAGCCTTAGTGTTAATTTGATGTAACCCAAAGTAATACATAAAGTTAAAAATAAATACAACTTTTACAGCTATCTAACACAAATTAAAGAAGATTTGATGTTTCCCGAATAATTTCTCTGTTCAAAAGAAAGCTTGATACAAAAACTAAAATCACATAATCAAACTGATGTGTCAGGAAGAGCCTCGTGGCGCCATGGTTACTGTATAAGATGCCCCATGTATAAGACGCCCGACACTTTTCTAACCCAAAATTTATTTCATTGCAAGAAAGTGGAGGGGGGGAGGCAGGGATCAAAGCGCTTTGATCCCTGCTTTCCCCCTCCACATTTTTTTTTGCAACAAAAGTGTTCCCCCTACAATTTTGTTGCAAAAAGTGTAGGGGGAAAGCAGCTTTTTGCAATGAAAGTGTAGGGGGAAAGCAGGAATCGCTTTTCCCCTCCACTTCCTTTGCAAAACGTGGAGGGGGAAAGCAGGGATCAAAGCACTTTGATCCCTCCCCCCTCCGTGTATAAAACGACCCTCAATTTTTCCTCTAATTATATTAGGAAAAAGTGTCATTCTATATACGGAAAAATATGGTCAATGGCTGTACTGCAGCCAAAACTGTGCTCACGACCTGGGGTTCAATCCCAGGTATCCGGCTCAAGGTTGACTCAGCCTTCTGTCCTTCCGAGGTCGGTATAATAAGCCAGCGGTTGGGGGGGGGGGGGATGTGTAGCCTGCATGATTAACTTGTAAAACACATAGAGAGTGCTTTAAGTGCTATGGGGCGGCATATAAGCAGCACACTTTAGTATGTATAGAGAGTAGGTTTGCACTGCAGGTGAAGCTGTTGTGACGTATTTTTCTTACTGGAGCTTCTGGGAAGGTTACTGAGGAATTTCTAGCTTTCCTCTTTAACACAATACAGGTTTTTAAAGGCCTCTCGGGTACAACTAACATGTCAACCTCCATGTCTGCCATTAAATACCTAAGTGTCATCACAACAAATAATCGAAGCAAAGTTATTTCTCTCCATTTCAAACCATTGCTGCAAAGAAATCCTTCAGTGTTAAAAATCAAACTTTGCTACCATGAAAACGTCTCTCTTATCTAAAATTTTACACCTTTTTCAGACTATCCCATCTATCACACCAGATTCATATATTCAGCTCATGCAGAAACTACACAATGCTAATAAACATAATAGTAGAAATCTAGTAGAAATCTAGGATAACTAGAGCAACTGTCTGACAAAGAGATGAGGATCTGGATGTCCCTCATCTACAATACTACCCCACAGCTTTTTGAATTAAATAATGAACTTTAGAAGACAAAGCAGTTTCCAAAGAAGTGTAGCCATGCTAGTCAAAATGCCATGCTCGCAAAATTAAAGGGGAAAGAGAAAGCGAGAGAGAGAGGGGTTGAGAGAGAGAGAGAAGGCAAAATATTGCGGCACTTTGGAGGCTAGTAGATTTATTTCAGTGAGAGCTTTTATTTCATCTTTTTCTTTTTTATTTAAAAAATAAAAAGGATACAAGAAAAACCAAAAATGTAACTAAAAAGAAGTTACATTTAGAAGATAACACAAAGAAACTCCAAATATAACACAATATAAATAAAAAGTGCACACCCATCCACCAGAATCATGTGGATAAATAACCATTTTTCCTTCATTAATGAGCCCCGTTCATATGAGTTCTTATTTCAGCGTGAACAAAACCCATTTCTTCAGATACCTGAAGAAGGGTCTGAAGAAACTGATTTTGATGCACAAAAGTTCACACTGAAATAAGACTGTTAGCCTTAAAAGTGCCACAATATTTTGCCTTTTCTTTCTCTCCGTTTTTCTCTTTGTTCTCTCCAGTGCCAAAAATAACAGATGGGAATAATTTGGCTGTGCTTAGAATAGAAGAGGAATTATATAGATAAACTAAGGAGGATTTGTCTTTCCTCCGCACTGTTTAATTCTTTTGTCCTTTATTGGTGACTATGTGCTTTGTTGTTGTTACATGCCATCAAGTCATCTCCAAATTATACAAATCCTATATAGACCCTGTATAGATCTCCAAAATGTCCTGTCCTCAACAGCCCTGCTCAGCTCTTGTAAACTGAAGCCTGTGGCTTCCTTTAGGGAATAATTCAGGATTCTGACCCTATTTCTATCACTTTTTACTTTTGCTTCTCATCTTTCCTTAGCAAATTTAGGTGTTTCTTCTGTCACCCATCTAGGTTTTTCTTTCCTTTTCACTTCAGGAATGATCTTTTTGCATTCTTCCCTAACAATATCTCTGGTCCAGAGTCAATTGAGTTTAGTAATGCAAATCTATTCTTTATTTGGACTTTATACTCATCAGAAACATTGGTTGAATTATATTTGGCACTGGGATTATTTTAGTGCTTTTCTTTAGCTTTACTGTAACGTTGGATGTTAACAGTTCATTATCAGTACCACAATCTGCTCCTGGTCTAGTTTTGGAAGAGAAGATTCAGCTTTTCTGTCTCCTGCTTCCAATTATATAGTCTATTTAGAGTAGACGCTGTCTAAATGGGTGGGATACAAATTTAATAAATAAATAAATAAATAAATAAATATTTAATTTCTATACTGGCCATCTGGTGATGTCCACATGTACAGCCATCTGTTTGGTTGTTTTAAGCATGTATTTGCAATAAACAGATTGTTGTCTTTGTATAACTCTGCGAGTCATTTTCCTGCTTCATTTATATCTGTTGGGCCATATTTACCAACATCATTCGGTTCTGCTTTGTTTCCTACTTTTGTGTTCCAGTCACCTATGATTATAATAAGCATGCTTTGTTTTGGTGTATGATCAATTTCCTCTTGGATGCTTGCATAAAACCTTTCAATTTCATCTTCTGCATCAGTAGTTAGAGCATAGACTGAAATGATGGTTATGCTGATAGGTTTTCCAAAGAAATTGATTGGTATTCTTTGGTCAAATCTTGCATTATAGCCCCTAATTGCCTGTGCTACGTCTTGTCTCAGTATTACAGCTGGTCCATTTCTTCTGGGTTTTTTATTTCCAGAGTAGAACACTTTGTAAGTTTCTGACTGAAAATATCCCAGTCCAGTCCATTTTAGTTCACTAATACCAAACACTACAATGTTTATAAATTCCATTTCTTGCTTTACAGTTTCCAGTTTACTTTGACTCATACTTCTCGCATTCCATGTTCCAATTGTATTTGTTGTACAGCATTGGAGTTCACTTCTGTGCACATCAGCCACTAGATGTCCTTTCAGCTTTAATCTAGTTGTGTCATTAGCAACAGAGCTATCTGTACTTGTCCTTCCCTCTTTCCCAGTAGCTGACTGAGTGCTTTCTAACCTGGGAGTTTCATCTTTCAGCACTATCTCTTGTTTCAGTTTGGACTGTCTCATCATAGGGTTTTCATGGTAAGGAAAGTTCAGCAGAGGTTTAACCCTTTTCCACCTTCTGCACAGTACTAAAAAAGTTAGCTTGAGTGTCACATGCAGACACATAAACCTGCCTTGGAGATTGGGGAAGTGGTAGCCTAGGAGATAATACTCACTTTTTAAATTTTTTTGATCTTTCTACCATCCTGACCATCACTTGCCTCCACCCAAGCTGCTATAGGCTGTAGGTCAATAGTGAAGGAAACCACGGGCATGGAAGCTTTATCTGTATTTGTATGGAGAGAAAAATAAGGCACTTCCTACCTTATTTTCAAAAGAACTTCTTAGCTGATTTCCATTTGGATCAGGAATCCAACCTGAAAAACATATATGAAGATATGCAATTTTCAGATATTTTAAATTTGATTACATTAATTTCTTTGGCTGTTAACATTGGGTAAATGTTTGAAGTATAGCTTCCATTCTGCCCCAATTTTCAAAATGGTCTCCCTATACAATCAAACCATTATCTTTTCCATTTCTCTTAGCATTATGGATATTTAGACACTTTAGCATTTAAGGGCCTGGTCAGAGATGTTGTCAGGTCAGATCCATGGGACCCTCCCCCAAATTTATTTTCCAGAGTCCTGAGCATCTGTTGCATGATAGCAAAGTGTAGCATCTTAGCACCTGTGCCTCTGCTCCATTTAGAAAAATAAAACAAAAATATTATTTTAAAAAGTTGCTTATTCCCCCGTGCAACCACAGGGGCAATTTTACCATATTTTTCCACCCCCAAGCTGTTTAGGCCTCTCTTTCAAAACGGTGACTTTGGTTTATTTTTGGTTTTGACCTGAAACAGCTTTCCTGGACCTGAAATAACTCAAGGGGCCGAAACCACCATGGAATTGCCACCAGAGGGCACAAGGAGCTGCCAAGATATGAAATGTTGTATGTATAAAGTGCTAAAATAATTGGAGGGGGGGCGATGATAGAAAAAGTAACCCTGAAAATGAAAGTACTTTTAAAATTGAGGCTTGAACAATAGTTTACTATAGTCATTGCAAAACAGCTAGCCAAGCAAGGTCACTGTACAATAACGTTCCTGTCAGTTTAACGTGTTTATGTTGTAATGTGTAAATATGGAGATGGCACATATAACTTGCACTTGTTGTAGTTCCAATACCTTGGTATTACAATATTCTGGCATGCTAGGACTCTGGTGTGACAGAACCTTAGTCCTCCAAACTTTGCAAAATCTTTAGTCAAAACAATGATGTTATCATCATAATGGCAGCTTGCCATATTCTGGGTTACAAGACTTTTGAGTTACAAAGACTGCAGGGACAATAGCATTTCCTCTCTCTCTCTCTCTTTTTGTTCCAGGAAAAGAGTTTGTTTACAGTTGAAAAGGAAAGGAAAACAACTGAAGGAATTATAAATATAGGGAGATAAGACTCACGTACAGGAATTCAATTTATCACCACATAATTGCAACTCCATGTCACTTTGGGCACCAGCCATCAAAGAACAGCAATCATGTTGCAACACAGCAGCAGGCTTCATTTCCAGAAGCCAGCTACACAATCAACATGGATTTTCCTCCATAGATGCAAACTGGCAACAAGGCTAGCTTGGTTGTTTGAGAACATTACTTAGAATTTTGCATGGGCATTTTTAATATCCTTAAAAGCTAAGAAATACTTTTTACTTTATATATTTATACTTTTAACAACTTTGATATTTTTCCACGCTTTCAAAATGTGCCTCTTTTGGCTATAAGTCCCTGCATTCTTATAATGTAATTTAAACATTATTTGTGACATTTTATTGTACTTTTTATGCTCATGTATTTTGGACTGAACTCTGACCTAAGTATTTACCTGCAACTTAAGTTTAGTTTTTATATATGTTTTTAAGCATTTGTGCCTACAGTTTTCCATAGCTGTAAGACTTTTGGATGTTTTCAAACTTGGTAGTATTTTTGTGCTTATGAAACATGGAAGCAATGTAGATAAATAAAGCTTGTAGAATTAGACAAACAGATGTTGCCTGGAATTATTGCAACAATGAAAAGACATATACCTTGATCCTCAGATGAATTTTAATATGATTGGAAATAACTGTCTGGTTTCATTCTGGAATTAACCCTTAATTGGGATAAATACCAGCTGTGATGAACACAAGCTTCCAATTTTCCCCTAAAGGTCTATAAAGTTCTGTAGGGCTCTTGAGGTGAGGCTCAAGTGTCAGAACCTCTGGCCTGACAGAGCATTGTTCAGTAAAACAACTTTTAAAAATGAAAAGGTGGCATCAGGCAACTGCTCTAAGTTCAGGGGTGGTTGTATGTGGCTCCAGGACTTCTAGAGGCTGACTACCCCGATCTATGCTTCCAACTGGCTCCCCCCACCCCATATTAATCACTGTGGAGTAGGGCCATCCCCTGTATAGCAATTTCAACTTTAGAAAGAAATCTATCGGTGCCAATGGCAGCTTTTTTCTAAGCTTAATTGCCCTTTTTGTTCTTGTATTTTTGCTTCGTCACTGCTTGTGCTTTGTGTTTAATCACTACATACATTAAAGTTTCAGTAATCATTTAGGCAATAGCATGCAATGTTTTTTAATGAATTAATGCTAACACATTAAAAAAAAGGTTTACCTGGTCTGTTTATATTATTTTCTTCTGACATCCGCCTGCCAACTAACTCTTGTCTCAGTTGTCTAGCAAACCTAGCAGGATTATCCCATGGGATATAGGACACCTCATAATCACCACCAAGCATTGTGCCAGGGCCTTCTAGGCATCCAGAGTTATCTACCTCTGTCAGCCTCAAACTTTCAAAAGTAAACAATTTAAAAGCTCGCTCAACTTCTGCCCAGTTCATGTGCTCTGTAGAAAACAAAGACACAGAAAGAAAACACTTCTTGTAATTTTACTTGTCTTTGCATTTCTGTAAAATTAATCAACACAGTTCTGTTAATTAGCATCTCATTTATGGGTATAGATGACTTTTCATAGATATAATATGTTTATTTTGTAAAGATATGTTTACCACAAATCCTGATTCTAAATATCCTATGAAGTACTTTCCAGAATTTCAGGGTAACTCCATCCTTTCATTGATGCCTTTCAATGGCCAGCAGGATACTATCACCTTGATCTTGTCCAGGAGAAGGGACTGCCCTCTACTCTGGACTCTGGACAGTGTCAGCACCCAACTAACTCCTAACAAGATACTGAACAATAAAAAGTAATTTAAAAGACTGGAAAGGAACAATTATTTCTTCAAATATATACTAAATGCATCAAACAGACAGTGGACACTATCAAAGAGGTGACTGATAGACAAATCTCAGCCCTTTCCCTACCACACAACCAGAAATATTCTTGCTTCTCCAACACCTAGCAGAGCCTTTTAGGAAACTGGAGTACAGAGCCTTAGAGAGGCTCAGAACAACTGAAATGCTCTCCAGAAATTAGTGTAGGATCATGTCTTGCTGATGCTGAATTTCAAGGAGTAGTGAAAGAAACAACAGTATAAACAGTAACCAGATGAAGGACAATCCTTTTGTCTGGCAACTGGAGCAGCATAAGCTGATTTGTTTCTGTTTGACAGGAACCCCTTTCTAAGATAACTCATAGATATCACATTTGTATAATAAGTGCTACCAGCACATGTCGACTCTGCCAAGAAAAAGAGGAAACTGTGTCACACCTCATCTGCAAATGTCCAAAAACTGCACAAACAGATCACAAAATTAGACATGGTAGAGTGGAAAAATTAGTGCGCTGGTCATTATGCAAAAAATATAACTTGCCATCTTCCAAAAACCTATGGGAACATCAGGTAGATAACATCAGAAAATGACAAAGTCAAGATCCTGTGGGATTTCCAGATTCAAACTGATAGACACCTTGAACATAACACACCAGACATAGTAGTGATAGAATGAAGAAATGGCTGGGTCATATACACTGCAATTCCAGTGGATGCCAAAGCTGAAGATAAAGAATTGGAATAAACTAAAATATACAGAGATCTGGCAATTGAAACATCTCACTTATGGATGAAACACACTCAGTGGTCCCCATCATCATCAAAGTTTTGGGAACAATATCAAGAAATTTCACACAGTATTATAAGCAGTTGCAGATCTCAGAAATAACACCATCAGAGCTACATAAACCGGCAATATTAGGAAAAGCATACATACTGCGCCGATATTTAACAGATACTTAAGGTTTTGGTTAAAACTTGTTATCTGTTATATAATACCAGTCAATGTTTTCATAATTTTGATTGACTGTGTCCTGTATTTAATAATAATGATGATGATGATGATGATGATGATATGTTGTCAAGTTGTTTCTGATTTATTAAAATACAGGTTTTTAAAGTATAAAGTACTCAGAATTGCTTTTCCGGTCCCTTCTCCTAGTGATATTCTGGAACTGTGAAACTTGTCCAAGTTCACAAACGTGGCAGGGCATATAATCGCATTAGTCACACTTGCTCTGGAAGATCTTGGCTGGCCCCTCTCCCAGGTGGCATAGTGGGGATTCCAATTTTGGCATAGTGGGGATTCTCTTTGGTTACAATGGAAGAGATGTCTTAAGTCCAGCTCAGACAAACTGTCCCCACAGCTAACTCTGCACCCTTTGCACTACATATTCTGATGTGCAACTCCAGCAGTTTGAAAAGGCCTGTACTGTAGTATGTCAAACTAGGATGTAGGAGAAAATATTGCCACTTCCTTGGTCTGTTAAGAGCTACTTGCAATAATACTGGTGCTTTCAAAAGGTTTTTGGATCCCTATCGGACCATGGTAATGAATGATAGGATGTCTAGATCAACAGTACCCGGAGGGTCACAGAGTATAGCCTTGCCTTAGAACAATGATTTTGGCGCTTCTAGTAAATTATACACAAAAGACACCCATAAAAGGAACACCGTTACCATTAGTACAATAGTGCATTAGCTCATGAATCCTGGCAAGGCGTCTGGTATTGTTTCCAGGTGGTGGAAGAGGAAATTTAAGAAGATCCCTCAAAGGCAGCTTGTCTGTCATTTCAGCTTCAACTTTTGCTGGGTCAAGACCGACTTGTACCTGAAGGGAAGACAAACACCAAATACAAACATTTGTCAATGGCCTTACTGAAAGTATTTCATTTCTTTTATTAAGGGAGGAAATGGAAAAAGTCAGTTGAAAGCTAGCTCTTTGAAATTTGGGGAAATGGTACAAATGCTGTAATATATTTGGTTCACAGTGCAGTTCCATACTGTATATGTTTGCACTAGCTTTCCTGCATGTGACATTGATGTGAAATCACTGTGACAGTTGTAATACCACATTTGTGAGTGTAACCAAACTGCACTACATTATACCTTTAGGAAGTGCAACTTCTGAGACAAAGTATCATGATAATTCATTATAAGAGGCCATCTGACAACCATCATTTTATCTTCATTTTCAGGATAGAAGGAGTTGTACAAATTCTGTAAAATTAAAGAGAACATATATTTAAAATAGTGCAAATTTGATATCACTGAGGCACAGAAATACATGGCAACACAAACCTTTTTTTCACTCTCAGGAAGGGCAAGAGAGGGCAGGATTGAAACAATATGACTTGCAATGGTGTGATCAAGTCCATCTTCACGTGGCTCTGGAACCACCAGACTTGGTGGTGTAAGATTCTCTTCTGAAGCAACAACCTAGTTTAAGAAAATACATGTATATCATTATGATGTTGCATCTAATTGAATAGGCAATTACAGGTAATAAAATAATAGACCCTCCAGCACCAATCCCAATTTTATTTTGAATAATCTAGAGAGATACTGTTAGTGTTTGATTTCCATAGTTTGGAAAAAAACTAAACAACTATGGACAGAATATTTATTTTTTAAATTAAAGGTCTTTATCATAATACCTGGTTAAGAGTATGGTGTACCAATGGGCATATTACAGATTCTGTGTCATCCACAGGATTAAGCAAGGCTGTGGTTTAGCTCAAATCCTGTTCAATTTTATACTTGAATGATATTGTTGCGCATTTGACATTTCCAGCTTTTCATGCCCCAAAACTGGCTATTAAATCAATTTCAGGTCTATTGTATATAGATAATGCAGTACTATTATCTCAAACTAAAGTGGTATGAGAAGACAACTAAGGACATTTTCAAAGTACTGCCTGGAGGAACTTCTAGAGGTGAATTACAGCACAACAAAGGCAGCTGTATTCTTGAAATGTTATAGATGCTATAAATGGGCAACCAATTGAACAATTCAGAGTCTTGAAGTATGCAGATATGATTTTTCAGGCATCAGGAACATGGACAGCTAAACAAGAATATGTCACAGAAAAGGCTTCACATAGCATAAAGATGCTGAGACATTTTTCCACACTAGTGGTCACAGTTTTACACCAGCAGTGCTTAAAGTTAATAACACCAACCCATTACCTCAATTGCTTTCTGGGATTCAAATCTGGGCCAATACAAACTTAAAATAAATAGAAACTATGCAACCTAAGTTTCTTAGGCAAACCTTTGCCATACTAGGCTGTGCTCCAAATTCTTCTTTGAGGTTATAAGGTAGTTGTCACGATTCCCACGTGGCCCCTGCTTGTTTCACCAAACTAAGAGCTCACGCTACGTGCCCCATAGCTGCCACCAGTTGATTACATCAACATTACCTATTATTAATAATCGAGGTCCAGGCCATATGTCATTTTAAAAGAACCAAATATAAATTGTTTATTGATACAGGTATTGACAGAACAAGCAATGTTGTTAACTCTTAAACAAACATTCTCCTTTATCCACTCTCAACCACCACTCCCCTGCCTAAACTCCAAAACTCTTTCTCAATCTCTTCAACTCCCTAGCCCTATCTTCCTAACTCCCTATCTAACACTCTAACTAACTCCTCCTGCAGAGACTCTTATATCTGGTGACTTCGCCTCTCCCGCACTCTCATTGGTACATGCAAAATAGCTTATTACCATTCATGACCTGGGCAGACGCCACAGTAGTCTTCCTTCAGTGTCTGAACAGACCTGGTTCTGGCCATTTAACTTTTGGCTATGGCTGAATTTAGCTCCTCCCAGTCTTCTTGGCCTGCTTTCTTTTGTCATGCAGGACTCACATGAGAGCAAATAGATGGAAGATATTAAGACCAAAATACATACTTTTGGACTGTCACCCCACCACCTATTAAGCATTGGTTATGGCAAGGTATGAAATTTACTAGAGCAGCACTTCAAGATATCAAACATCAAAATAATTTATCAGCCAAAAAATCATGTCCTTGGTATGACTGTTTTAAACATGTCATTCAAATACAGTGGGACAGTATCTGCAAGTGCTAACAGTTCCTAAATACAGAAGGGCTTTTTCACATGCACATCTTAATGTCATGCCTTCAGCACTACGTGAGGATCATTGAGAAGAATTTGTATGAATTCATCTGGTGACTGTATTGGAATGCTTGCCCATGTATTACTGTTTTGCCTTTTTTACAAAGATGTGGACAAAGAGTTAATTTGCCCTTTTTTAGATAAAGACCATTCATTGGATTTTTATGCTAGCTTTTATTAGCTAAGAAGGGCAATGACTGAACAAAGAGGTGGGACACATTCCACCCTGCCCATGTATCCAGGATGTAACAAAAATGCTTCCAGCAGAACAAACAGATACTTCTGGATATGATCTAGGTCATGGCAGATGCAAATGACTTGGTCTCAAAAGTAACAAGCATGTATTTCACAACGTTTCCTCAACAGCTTTGATCTCTTTGAAAAAGTTCCACTACACATCATGAAGTTACGACAGAAAAAAGTTTTGTTATAATTGATGTCACAAAGTAGGCTCAATTATGAGCTCTTGGCCAGGCTTTCATACAGTCCTCTGCTAACTGCAAACAAGCACTCTGCTTTCAAGCTCTGCATTCTAGTCACACAGAAGCCTTCATTTTACCATTAGCATTCCCGAATGAGTGTTGTGCCTACCTGCTGCAGCATGCAATTCAGTATCAAGGCAACAGAAACTATCTCTTCAGGGACAGAGCTTAGAAGATCATTGTAATACCGCATATCCACATCTGCAAATAAAAAGTAATGTTTTCTTTCAGCAAAATAACAGAAATATGAAGTGTTCGATCAATTTAGTTAACTGATATATGAATCTTGGATATAAGTTTTGTGATTTTCTGAACTACTTAACAGAAAGAGAATAACTTGCTTTGAGGCTAGGGAAGTTATTATTCTGAGTATACATATCAGTAGGAAGAAGGGTCTCTTTCTTGATCTTCAGAGGCTACTGCCTTAGAAATATCTGTATTAAACTTGCTACATTTTCTTCTTCTATTCAACATGCTTCAATATGTTTAGGTTGGGAACTTGTGTACTATGGGATGTCTTCCTTGTGGCCTCCAAGCCACCATTTATTTTAAGGAGAACATAATACTTCCCAGAATTCTGCTGGTGTTCATGTAAGTTCTGCATAACTTGCTATGACTTATTGTGTCTAACAAGGTGTCGAGGCTCATCTCAGCTGTATGCCTTGTCATACACTCAACTGTGCAACCAAGATGTACTTGAGCAGCTCATCAATTAGCTGGAATTAGCAGTGTTTAGTTTCTCAAACCTTATGCAAACACCAATAAAATTACAGCCACCTTAATTAAGTTTTGCATATTGTGAATATTGTATATTTTAATACTGAATATTAAATTGAATATTAATTGAATATTTTATGTTTTTAATATTGTTAGAGACTGCTTTGAAAGCCTCAGATTTAAGCAATTTATAAATATGCATAAAAACATGCAAATAAAAATAAATACCACATCTACAATAATGGTACAGGAACTCAAATATTCCAAGGAAACCCTGAATGTCTCCTATCCTACATGTGCCACAAAGCAGAAGGAGTTCAACCTAAAGTGACTGATCCTGGAAGGTAGTACGTTGAGTGCCCTTTGTGCAACTTAAAAATAAGAAATCCACATTAAGACATTTCTGTTTCCTTCTGTATCTTAAGTATGACATACCTAAACTTCACATTCAGTTACATAAATCAGAGAGAACAATCTACAAAGGGAGGCACGTTATGGCACAATCATCTAAGGAGTTTGCCAAAATGTCCCTGCCATACTGTGCTGTTTTTTTTTAAGGTGCAAAAATCAATTGGGACAAAAATTGTCCCAACATATCTACTGCATTTTGCCATCAGATACTTTTTTCATGCCAACTAAAACATTAGGACAAAAACATTGCATGCTGTTTTATGAGCAGAAATGGTGCAAAAAGCTAGTGTAAGTGGTTTGGATGAGAAACAACTCCTCCTGCCAAAACAGAGAGAAGCTGGAAGACAAATGTGACCTGAAATCCTGCCATCTGCATAAGAAATAGTTGAAATCCTGTTCAAAAAGCTACAAAGGGTAAAGCTGATGACATCACCAGCTGCTGTGAATTTTTTGGAAGCTACTGGGGTCTGTGCAACAGGGAAAATCTTTAATTTCAGAAAATTGCAACTGACAAGATGGTTTTACCTGTGGTGATTTTTAGATATTAAAGACTTCCCTTGTCCCACAGCCCCCAACAACTTCCCCACAACAAAGGGGATTGTGTGTGTGTGTGTGTGTGCGCACGCGCGCGCAGAATTGGTTGCCCCAATCCACATTTGACAAAATAGCCTGCTTCTGTTTTGTAACTGGTGAACTGGGAGATACCATGGCTTTATTGGCTTGTCTGATGTTTCAGGAACATGGAGTAGAAAGACTTTTCTGAAGTCAGAAGTGGAACTTTATCTTTGCCACAACATACGGTCCAGCCCCATGAGACTTTTTTCTTATTATCACCATAGATAGCCTATTAGAGAAGAAGTCCACACCAACTGATGGTTGGTTGTAGGTTTTTTGGGCTGCTTGGCCGTGTTCTGGCGGTTTTTCTTCCTAACGTTTCGCCAGTCTTGACAGAGTTCTAACTCCTGTCCTCTGAAGATGCCGGCCACAGAGACTGGCGAAATGTTAGGAAGAAAAACCTCCAGAACACGGCCAAGCAGCCCGAAAAACCTACAACAACCATTGGATCCCGGCTGTGAAAGCCTTCGAGAATCCATACCAACTCTTTAAGGGACAGCAGTTTTGTTTTGTTCAAAATAGTGAAATGTAGCTCCAGTCTAAAGCACCCAATATTTCATCAGCCTCTCACACTGCCAACTGTCTGCAGCAAGAGTGCAGCTGGATGTTAATATCTCAATACATTCTGCATTTCATAGTAATAATGTTATACGCGGGTGAGCTCAATGAAGTCTCAATGGTATAAATTAAGTCAGGAAGAAAACAACAGCATATACAAACCGAGTGAGTGATCTAACAAGAAACAATACCCCAAATATTAACATTTTAGGAGGTATCAGTGGAGAAGAATCAGGTTTGCCACTCCTTTTACATGTGGAGAGGGAATACAAGTGGATTATTGAAGGAATATATTTGTTTTTATCTTAATTCCCGGGCACGTAGAAAATGACTAGAACCGCTGCATACTTCTAACGCTGGAAAAAAGATTAATGACAACAATATGATTGAATGTTGCCAGCATTTCCTCTGCACTGCTGTACATAACCAGCGGTGTACAGAACTCTGTGAGAGACCAGAGAACTATAAGCGAACGGTGTCAGAAAGGCTAAAGCAATGGAATGCATTGGATCTGCTCTGTGTTTCATTAGAACCCTGAGGTCCTCTAACTGGAGCTAAGTCCAAAAATGTGGTTGGAGAGCAAAGGATCATATTCTTCAAATTAAGGAACAATGGTGTCTCCAAGCACATGCTGTGTGGATGATTTGTTTTCATTAGTGAGCTGACAGCTCCTTTTGTGCAAAAAACCACTCTTTGTTTCCTCCCTTGTTCTGTTTTAGCTGTCTCGTTTAGAAGCGGTTTTCTTTTCATTTTTAGACAATTGAGAATTGGAAACCCTTGGTGATCTACAGCCAGAGATTTACCAGCACTTCCCAGTATATCTTGCATCCATTCTGAAGCTAAAGGCCGTCATGTACCACCATCTGCAAACAATGCCTGGAGTGATGCTGATTACAGTTGCAGCAGATTGCTCAGACAGTTTCCCTGAATCAGGATTAGTGACCCCAGGTGATTAAGTCCTAACTCTTCCACGGACTCTGAATACTGTGTTGTGGTAGACTGGTACTTGGGAAGCACATGGGACTGCCTATATTACCCTTGCCTGTATGTCATTGGATTAGCAGAGTGCTCAGCAGTTACATCATCTCCCCCACTCTACACACTGTTCATTCCACCTAAAACGAATAGCCAGTTTGGGGTATCTAGTTTGTGTCTTGATACAGTGGGAATGAGAAAGCATTACCTGGGGAGGCATCCCCAATTGTGCTATCTAGATTTTCAGGTATCAGAAGGGTGGACAGAGGCAGGAATTGATCAGGACTCTTCCCAGTACTCTCAGCAGACATTTTATATATGTTTTACAGAATATTGAGAAATAATTAAGTCTTTCCAGAGGCAATGCTCAGGAAGTAACTTTTTTTAAAGCATACCTGTTGTTAAAACTAGTGGTGCAACAAGTTCTTCTGTAGCCTGTTTCTTCCTTGAAACAACAGTTGGTGCTGTGGGTTGCACCTAGTGAAACAAAAGCACTGATTTTAAAAGTGGCAAGACCACAGTCTTGAACCCAGTTACTGCTGAAGTATTTGACTTCAATAAGCTTAAATGGATTGTCATTTTTGCTATTGGCCCCTCTCTCCTTTTTGTAAAACATCGAACCATTTCTGCTTTGATTCATGTGGAATGCAAGAAAAATCTTAGACTGTTGAATATATTTCAATGTTGTTTTTCTATAGAAAGATTTTTGATTAATGTAGGAGTCTGAAGCTTTAAATGTTAAGTTTAATCACAATAAATTGCATTGTCTTGCATGGGTTTTCATATGTGTTAGAAGCATGGTAGCTTTATGACTGGATCTGGAGCATGCTATCAGCTTTGACTTAAAACGAAGAAACATTTTTTGGGGGTAGGGGTTGCTTTTTCTTGCAAGAAACAGACATAGATTCTTACTTGTTTGTTTATGGATTAATTCCTCTTTCCATCTATCACCCAAATGATCAACCTCGGGTTTGGGGGAGTAAGGGAGTCAACAGAAAAAAAGAGGCAAGGCAGGGAAAGGGAAAACATTATCGTTAGCTAACTATGTGCACATGTATGTGTGAGCAGAATTGACTGTGCCTACCAGAGTTCCATCCTGTGGCAAAAAAGAGGAAAATACACTATAATACCACCAATGTGTCCCATTTATCTAGATATAGTGCTGCATCAATAGGAGAATATATTTTTAAACAAATTAAAATGGTTCAGTAGATTAAAATACAGGGTGGGATTTCCTTTATCATCTCTTTCACTGCCATAACCCACCAAATACATCACACGGTTGTCACCACAGATAACACAACCCACAGCTCTATTCTGGTGCAGATTTGGTGATCATCCACATGAGCTACAGAACAGAATAATTAGGAGCATGCCGAACTGTACGCAAAAAACAGAAGCCCTAGCACTGTGCCAGAAAGGACCGAGACAGCTTTCAAAAGGGGTTGGATGAAGCACTCTAAGTTATAATATGTGTGGACATTGTCACTTGATTCAAACCAAACCACACCAAAACCGATCCAAATAGCAAGCTACATACCGATCTGAACAGGGTTGTAGTGTTGTTATGGATGTTGTTATGGATGTAGTGTTGTTATGGATGACAGAGAACTGACTGGCAATATTTCTTAATTTTTTGTTTTCCAAAGTGTCTCTCCCCTCCCCCCCCCCCACCTTTACATTTCTGCTGGGGAGGATACAGGATACAATTTAAATTGTAAGTTATGCTCACCATAAGGCATAAACCATAACTAGCTGCAGGATAATAACATTACACAAAGCATCTTGTTGTTGATTTTGGCTTGTATAAGGGAAATCATGTAAGTCACAACAGGAAATTCCAATGCAATCATGAATGCTGGTTGCTTCCTTTGATGTGTGCCCAATCATGTGATTGAGAGGACACCCTGGAATTTAACTATCATTTTGTTAATGAATTGAAATTTGTCACCATAACTTTATAATTTTCCTTATGCAAGTATATCACCAATAGGATTCTGGCCAGAGAATAATACTAGTGATTTGCCAAAAACTAGTGAGTCCTTTGTCAAGTCCAGCAATGTATGCTGTAGACCATGATATATACTGTTAATTACAGTATCTACAAGACAATGGGAATTTAAGTAGAGAGGTTCTTCCATATATGGTTTTCCACAATTGTATTTTTTGCTGTCTTTCACGAGTGTAACCACTGACCTCTGCTGCGAATTTGCTCTTCTTTTCCACTACAGGGACATTAATCAATTTGGTGGATTTCAAATAGTGCTGATGTTGTCTTCTCCAATCCAGGCAGTCATACATCAAACATGCCACACTTTCAAAGAGGTCTGTTCCACATTCAAGCTACAGGGATGAAAATACATAAACAAAAGTAGAATTGTTATAATATGCATAAGAGAGACAGGACAATATTTCAGAGTTACTAAAAAAAACACACCGATCATTGAAAATCATGAATTCTTCTAACAACATAATGAGCATATTCTTACCCCATTCAGTTAAAATGGATTTTAGTGTTAATATGAACTAGAAATGGGAATATTTCGTAATATCGTAAACAAATATGAATCAGGTCCCAGCTGGACCTAACGAGGGTCCAGCCCCCATGACCAGCCCGTCCACTCATGTCCCGGCGCCGCAAAGGTCCTGCTCTTCCCACCGATGGCACCAGGAGCTCCGCTGTCTCCCTGGGGGAGAGACAGGGACCTTCATGGCGCCGGGACACGTGAGTGGATGGGCCAGTCCCAGGGGCTGGACCCTCATTAGATCCAGCTGGGACAGAGATATTCATATTCATTCACAAATATGAATATCCCCATCTCTAATATTAACCCCTGCACAAACATTCAAAATTGGAAAGTTGCAAGAAAGAAATAAGTTTCTAAGCTTTGACAGATTTTTTTTCTGATTCTTTTTTTTAATCAATCTAATTAGTAACCCCTAGTCAACAATGGCTGAAAATCTGTTGCACAATTGTGCAAATAATGTAACTTTTAGAGGCAAATTGCCATAACTAAGAAATCATGTGACCCTGTGTGCAACAGGTAAGTTCTACAGATATTTCTTAACTCACAGCAATTTGCTCCTAAAAGTCTGCGTAACTGCTCAGCAGAATTTCAGTCATTATGAGCTTCCAGATTCTGAAAGTTTGTTCCAGATTTTAAAAAATGTATCAAAGTCAAAGGATTGTAATGGACAGAGTGATGCAAATATGCACCAAACCAGAACAAACACAAACTTTCAGAATTAGTTCATGACAGAAAACAATAATCACTACATAGGAAATCTAGAATAGTGGACTACTTGCTTACATCATCAGACATCTAAGATTAATTGGCTGAAATCCTGTTTACGTAGCTATGCCAAATGAGGCTGGTCATGGGTGATTTTTCTGAAATAAAAAATTTCTGATTCCCCCCCCCCCCCTGCAAAGGTTCAAAGGCTCCTGTGGAATCCATTTCAACATCAGCAAATCAGTGGGGGCTGTAGGATTGGGGGGAGGAGAGTCTAACTTCCAAAAATTGCCACTGCCGTTTTTTTCTCCACAACTCATAGGATTCTACAACAGCCTTGGGACTGGGGGCGGGGGCAGGGAAGGAGGTCAGAAATTTTTTATTATCGAATAATCACAGGGGCTGATCATGTTATCAGCTTTATGTGGCACAGCTGCACAAATAGGATTTCAGCCATTGGATAGTTTGTGTCATTTGTTATTTCTTATTTAAAGGTTATGAAAGGAATGTCTAGTTTTACTTCAGGGGATCATCATGGGCTGAAGCTGCCTGCTTCCAAATGTTGTCGTTTTGTTCAGTACAAGTAATAGAAGGATCCAATGTCACATTAAAGTTATTCCTTTGTACTTGTCATCCAGCTTGCTCTTCCTCTTGGGCTAGTTTTTTCAATAACACTATATCCTAAATTCTACTACACCAATTCTCTTAAACAAAAGGTACACTCTTCTTTCCACTGCCTAGCTGCTACTAACAGGAATATAATAAACTCCCAATGTGGAATGTCTGTGTTATTTCCATCAAATATATTTGCTAGTGTCAAGTCTGGGTCTAGCGTTACTGGTTGGTTGTTAATCTCTGTGATCTCATGTTAGACCTCATTTTTTCTAGAAACTGGCATATTTGTGGACATTGCCACCACATACAAAAATATGTATCAAGATTCCCATACTCTCTCCAACATAGTAGGGAGTCTGTGTGATTTGTTATTGTTCTTCCTTCTTCCCCCTTGACCAACCAGACCTATGAAGTTAAAACAAGTCATTTTGCTTTCACATACCACCTTATGATCACCTTCATTGAGCCCCATACTATTCCTTTACAGTGGCCCACAATGATATTTATTAGGAAGTGCTATTCAATTTCTTCTTTTACTTTTCTGAACTTTCTGCATTTTTGTTCACAAAACCCACCACCAACCTATGGCAGTCCCTCCTACTCTGAGCAGTGTCTATATCAACAAAGATGAGAGTTCTAAGAATTATGACTGGAAAAGTACATCCCCTATTCGAGAGCTCTCTATGAAAGTCATTTTACAATTAGTATTAAAATACCCAGCTATCACACTGTGTCAATTATATACAACACTGATTCAAGTAAGTTAATGCTTACAGAAACATGAAGTTACACTTTTGTTCGTCCGTAAATTACACAAATTTCATGGTGCACTGTGATGTCCAACTTAGAAGAAGAGAGCAGATATCCCACATAGAATGGAGATCATACTAACATATCTTTGCACTCTAGGATTAATAGAGACCAATGCTAGACTATATACTATTACATGGTGTTATACACACACACACACACACACATATACACAAGCTGCTAACCATCATGTCATTGTTACTCCAGTCAGCAGGAAATGTAGACTCATGGACGAGATGATGAAGTCTAGCAATCTGAAAGAGATTTGATCCTGGTTTTCCACTGTTCAGAACTGCTTCCAAGTATTTCCAGAAATTTTCCAGGTCCTTAGCAACTTTTTCCTTCTTCTTGTTTTCAGCTTCTACAACTAAAATTGCAACAGCATGAGATCTTTTTAGCATATTTGTATTTCCAAAGGAAAGGTGAAAAATAATCCAGCCATAATTTCACAAAAAGAAAAGCCAAGATCTCCTTGCTCTGCTTCAAGCTATTCTCATTAAAATATTATTCAATAAAATGTATTTTGTCAGGTGACATATTTTAGATTTAAAAAATGTAAACAGAGTGCAGTCTTTCACGTAATACTGTATTTTGAACTTAAACACTTTGTGATTTTGCCAAAGCACATGACCTTTTGAAAAGTGGGCATGCTAGCCAAGAACTAGGACAACCATACTCCCTCTCCACCACTGTGTTCCACTGTAGTTGCTAACCACATCACAAAAAGAGGGTTCAAAGTTAACCACACTGCTGATCCTATGAAGGCAGATAATAAGCTCCAGTGACCTGTCAAATATATGCACAGCCCACACTCTGTGCTTCTATCAGTCTGTTTCTGGCCCCTTCCCTGTGGTAGAGGCAGTTTCCTGCTGCAGTCAAGACATTAAAAAAAAGAAAAGAAAAAAAGAGCCTCCCTTTGTTGCCATCATCAATTCCTTTTTTTCCCCTTCTCCTTGCCATGGCTCAGACTTAGACTTCAAATCCCTTCTCTTTTTTAAAAGAAAACGATTAAAGCTTTCAAATGTTGTTGATTAATGCTAAACTAATTAAAACATAATTAAGTCACCATATTCATTGCATTTGACTCTTCCAGGGTTAATAGATTAGCCATCTTAAATACAACCAACCAGTTTATTTCAAGCTCTGATTTTTATCTCACAGTAGAAACTGAGACAGTCTAGTTTATTCCCTGAATATACACCCTATTCAGAATATATCTAGTGTCTCATGTAGTACCCGCAATGGATTAGCCACTCTGCAACCTGGCAGAAAGGCTTGTCATCCCGCCTTCTGTCAGGACTGCCTAATCTATCGTGAGCAATGGAGCAATAGGAAGGCTCCGTGCAGCTCGTGGCAGCAGCATAATTGTGAGTGGTCATTATCTCCACCTGTGGGGGGATATTCGTATACAAATACCCCCATCTCTAGTTATGTCCTATACCCATTCCCAATTATAGGAAGCACACAAACATTTGCAAACGCAGTATGATTTCTGATCGCTTTTGCTACAGTTTGTGTGGATGGGGGGGGGGGGTGACCAAGGGAACCTCCTTCCTTTACAATTCCATCCACACCCAGCTGGTGATACAAGCTGGAAATGACACCTCACCCTTACAATTAAAGGTGAGATACTCCCCTGGTCACACCACGAGAAGCACCTGCTTCCAACACATTTTTCTTCCTCCATCTTTTCCTTTCATATACACAGAGGAATGATGAGGGGAATGAACAAAAGGAAAAATCTCATTTTGCCTTGATCTTTACCTCCCATTTCTTCTTTCCTACACACACACACACACACACACACACACACACACACACACACACATTGAGAAAGTCTGTTTCCTGCTCTTCACTTTTCTCCTTCCTCCTAATACTTTTTCTCCTCTCTAACTTCTTCCATCCTGCTTTAGTCATTACCCACTTTTTTTTAAAATAAAAGGAATGTCTTCTTTTCTGCCGTCACACATATACTCCCACCGCTCATCTTCTCTTGAATTTGCCCCTAACTTGGCTTTTGGCAACGGACACTCTTTCTCATTGTCTGTACGGAGCTACGAAACTTGAAAATCCAACAGTCACTGCCGAGATCAGACAGTTCCATTATCAAAGAAGGCACCACAGAATGGCAGTGACTCAGCAGAGAGATCAAGGGCAATCATTCTAGAAAAGGCACAGGAATGGCTTCTTGATTAGTTTCCCCTACTCAAACATACCCAACTTATCTTTCATATCTACAACTGGTATTATGATGTATCCATAGCAGTTTGAGCTGCTGCTGACTTCTAAGAGTCTTGATACAGAACACATTTTTTAACATTAGGTCATAAGTGTGTCTATGCTTTTTTGGTAGGAAGGCCAGACTGCCTCCCCATTATTTTACAACAAGGGCCATGCTACCCCCAACCCATGCTATTCCTAGTAATTCACAAATAGATTAACTGAGCTCAAAAATACAATACGTACGCAAATTCATATAAATATCAGTAGGAACCATGATTTTTTTTCAAAGCTGAAACAATTCTATAAATATGCTGCTGCAATAAAAGGATATATAAACCAAAACAATAATAAAAATCTTTAGGTTTACATCAAATGGAAGTTATTAACCACCAGCTCACCTTCTTGTGGAAGAAGTGGTTCGTCTTGCAAAGCAATCCCTTCCAGGTAGGTCTGCAGTGGCTCATAATTGTCAGAAGAAATTTTTATGACACTTCCAACATTGACTCCAAGATCGGAAAGCACAGGCAGAAGTTGAGGGTAGTGAAAACCACAAACTATGAAATAATACTGAGCACCATCATCTGGTTCATCATCTGTCCAAAAGAACATACAAAGCCCTTAGGTTTTTACTGAAGTATAACTTGAACTGGGAATTTCAATTAATGTATACATATCCATCTAGAATAGTGAGCTACAATTAAAACAAATATTTTTCCATAAATATGTCTAATATAAGCCCATATGACTATATTATATGCCATTCATTCTATGAAGGAATGGTGATACCTTTCTCTTTTGCTCTACAGTTTTACTAGTTCTGCAAAAAAGAGAGATAACATCAGGGTTAGGTGGACTTACAGGTTGCTTTTGAAAACAAACTAAGGAATAGTTAATTTGATCAAAATAATTTGGGCATTCACTGCTTGGAGAAAGCTGATAACTAAATGTGATGCCCAGAATTTGACTGTATAAGGTATGAAAGAGAGCACAAGAAATCACTCCAAATCTACAGAATAGTTCGGTATTTTTGAGAAAGAGTGCATGACTTATTATATTCTACCTACCAATGTATTTATCAAGATCATCCTCTTCTCCACGTCGTTTAAGCTTCGTGTCTTTTTTAATGGTACTTGCGGATACATTTGGTGAATCTGATACCTTCTTTCCTTTTCCTCCTTTTCCACCAGATTTGGCACTGGCAGGCTTCTCCTTCTTGTTGGCAGGTTTCCCTTTCCCTTTCGTCTTGTCTTCTTTTTCCTTTTCTCGGTCTTCAACTAGCTACCAAAACATTTATATCACATGTATGTTACCAGAGTTTAAAATTTGGAAAGATTTAAAACTTGAAAAATTAAATTTCTGGTTCTAAAATATAACTCTGGACACACAGAAGTTTGTCCTGGGTTGATGCAAACTTTTCTGTGTTGCACCTGGGCATTTAAATGTTTAATTGGCCTGGGAAAATGCATTTCAAGTATCCACATGTCACACAGCCTGCCTCTCTCAACCTTCTCTGTTGTTATAACCACCCTCTTACCTGGCTATGGCATTCAAATTCTTTCTTTAAAAAAAAGTTTAGCAAGTGAAAAAACTGAACTGACAAGACATGGTAAGCATTTGATTTAGTGTTGTATCAGTCTGGTGCTATATCACTAACTTTAGTCCTATAGCACTAAATGTAATTTACAACTTATATTGCAGTTGTTGTCCTTACTAATGCATGTATGCAGAAGGCAGGCAAAAGGAGCAGCTTTCACTCCCCCCACCATGCCCCAGCCTGTGCATCATCAGTGATGTCATCTGGACATCGCCAACAATCGCCATAAAGGACCAATATAGGCAACTACATAAGCCAAAAGCAAAACAAAATAATATCAGTGGAAATGCTATAAAATGATGGTTAAACAAAATATATCTTATACTCATGCCAAAAGGTTAGATTCCACTTTAATGCTAGTACCATCCTATGCTATCATGGGATCTGTAGTGAGATGAAGGACTCTGCCATAGTTCAGGAAAGGTTGCTGAAGACTGAGCTTTTTAAGGAAGCATTCAGACATCCCTCCCTGAGGTGACAGCGGGATTTGGTTTTACCCCATCCTACTGCCATCATTAGTTGTTTTGGGGGTATTTTTAGGTTTCTTATTATTTAATTTTTAGCTTGCCTGCTTATTTTGTTATGGGGTTGTTAGCTATGCTTGTTGTTAACCACACTGAGTAGGGCATAGCACCAAGTTGGGGTGGTATACAAATATATGTAATAAATAAAATTGAGTTCTCTGGTAAAAAAACCTGAATATATCATCAAATCACAAAACCCAGGATTCCATAGGATCTAGCTATGACAGTTAAACTAGAATCAACGTGTTATAACTGTAGATAAAAACAGAATTCCAACTCCCATTGCTTTTAGAAAAGCTGTGAAGATACACTTCTAATTAACTTTGTTAACTGTTCTGACATTTATTTTTATTACTGTGGTTATTTTAATAGACCTATTATTGTATTCTCGAAGGCTTTCACGGCCGGGATCCAATGGTTGTTGTAGGTTTTTCGGGCTGTTTGGCCATGTTCTGGAGGTTTTTCTTCCTAACGTTTCGCCAGTCTCTGTGGTCGGCATCTTCAGAGGACAGGAGTCAGAACTCTGTCTGTGTTCTGATGTAGTGTGTGGGATAGTTGAGTATTTGTAGCTGTGGGATCAGCTTTTTGTCCTTTTCAGGAGATTGGGTGATTATAAGTTAGTTATAAGCTAGTCTTTTTGTGTGCAGTGATCACTGGTCCTTGTGGCTGGGTAGAGTTTGTTGCCTTTTTGCAGGCTGTATTTTTCAGTGCTGGGAGCTCACCACAAAAATACAACAAATATTACAGTCAGCAAAAGACAAAAGGGACCCCCTCACCTCTGCAGGAGTATACCAGGTACCTTGCAGTTGTGGCCAGGTATATATTGGGACCACAAAACACAGCATCCACACCAGAATCAAAGAACATGAAAGACACTGCAGACTAAAACAACTGGAAAAATCGGCAGTAGCTGAACATGCCCTGAAACAAGCTGGACATGAAATCCTATTTCAAAACACAGAAGTACTGGACAACACCAGCAATCATTATGTTAGATTACACAGGGAAGTCATTAAAATCCACAAACATCAGCAAAGCTTCAATAAAAAGAAGAAAGTCTAAAACTCATCAAAGCCTGGCTCCCAGCACTGAAAAATACAGCCTGCAAAAAGGTCAACGAACTCTACCCAGCCACAAGGACCGGTGATCACTGCACACAAAAGACTAGCTAACAATACCCATCAATCACAGTGACAGATCATCTCCCCCCTTATCACAACAATACACCCATTAAAAAAAAACACCCTGATCACCATAATCACCCAATCTCCTGAAAAGGACAAAAAGCTGATCCCACAGCTACAAATACTCAACTGTCCCACATACTACACCAGAACGCAGACAGAGTTCTAACTCCTGTCCTCTGAAGATGCCGGCCACAAAGACTGGCAAAACGTTGGGAAGAAAAACCTCCAGAACACGGCCAAGCAGCCTGAAAAACGTACAACAACCATCAGACCTATTATTGTATTTGGGTTTTTAATTATGTTTTCTAACCACTCTGAGCTCTATTTTTTCAGAGGAAATTTAGAATAAAATATTATTTATAAATGAATATTAAATACTTTTCTGGTACAATCCCCAAAATATGGTTACAATTTTGATTAATACGATGCACATTTCGATCATTTGTTAAGGAAAAGGAGTTTTTCAATGACTTTTCTGATATTGTTAATGGCACTGTTGTGTGACATTCCCAAGGCTTTTTAGACAGTTCTTCCCCTCAGTGGTCTACTCCCTGAGATACTGGAGACACAACTGTGGACACACAAATCATGCACTAAGATGACCATCCCCTAAATGCTTTGCTTTGTTGATATTTGCTGCTGGTTTTTTCTTTGAAAGAGCCAAAATCCTATTGGGGGGAAAACACATACATAAAGACAATTGCTCAATGATCTTGATCAAATGGAGCATTGGATTCTACCAGTGTAAAAAAGTGAATATATCTAAGGGCTCAATGACATGTGAGAAAAAAACTCGTTATATTGATTATTTTCATCCCTCTGTTGTTCCGACAGATTTTTTTCCCAGCGGTCATGTGGCACATATATCAGCAGCAGTGTTTACATTGTTTGGAGCTGCATCGTTAAATCTCCTTCTATTTGCAACGTTATAGCAGGCTGCACTGCTCTTTAATTTTGCATCGATTCATTTTCTCTACTGTTTCTTGGGGCAATCAGGGCCCCCTTGTCCTTTTTTTTAATTATAAAAGTGACATATCGATAGAGTGGTACAAGCCTTCTCTCCTCCTCTCCTTTTCCCTTCCCTCCCTTACTCACTTCTCCCCTTTCTGTGCATATATATCTCTCTCAGCTCCTGGCTTTCATTCTTCTGTTCTCTTTTGCACAGCGTCAGGAGGAGGAAGCAGGTTTTAAAAGATCTATAAAGTATTGTGAAGAGCAGGGTTAAAAAAAAGAGAGAGGAGACATTGATGCAACACTGCTTTCTTTACAATTCAAAGCAAGAAATGTCTCTTTCTCTGCTCACCCACAAGGGAGGGGGGAAGACTGTCTCCTTCTGAGCAATGTATTCATTTTGTTCTTGTGGTAATAGTGGCAGTGGCAGGTCCTACTAGCGCTTTATAAATCTCCTTTTTAAAAAAATGTTTAAGGGTACAAGTGCAGTGGCCATGAAGTGGCCACAGCACCCAAAAACCCAACCCCTTCACAAAGGAGATAAATTGACAGCAGCATTCAAACATGATGAAGCGATAAGGAATGAAGTGATACATAATTGGTACATTTTAAAACAACCGTCCCAGCGAGGAGGAAATAAACCAATTGCTGGGGCAAATAAATTGATGTTAGCCATGTGTCATGTGAATGGAAAATTTTGAAATGATCAAAATAATTGCAATAATGGTATAACTGGGGTTCTTTTGGCAAGTGCAATTGAGCCCTAAGACCAGCAAAATATAACAAAAAGGTATTCTGAGGTATACTTTTCCTAGACAAATCATATTTTTTCTTTTCTTATCTCTCCCCACCACCACCCCAACATCATCCACACGTTAGACATGCCACCAAATTCAATGAGACTGACTTCTGGTAAAGCTGTGCAGGATCACAGCCTCAAATACCTTTTTGTCTGCAGCCCTTCTCTGCATATCTTTCTGTTTGACGCAAAGCATTTGATACTTAATTAATTTTCCAATTAAAGTTACAGGAAGCTGTTCCCCACTATCCATAACGCTTTTTGCTGCTTCTATCACCTGAAAAGAGACACAGAATAACAACAATTTAAGTACTGATATAAGTGCAAGTGGAGGCATATACAAAATTAGTTCATTCTCTGTCTTGAGAGAACAATGTGATGTTGAAAGGGGGGGGGGGGAAGCAAATGTAACTCTTGGATGCATTAAAAAAAAGTATAGTATCCAGACCGAGAGAAGCAGTGGTACAACTTTTTAGTCAGATTTCACTTGGAAACGTGTTGAATTCTAAGCACCACAAAGAAGGATATCAATAAGCTGGAACATCTAGAGGAAGATGACAGAAGTGGCAGTAAAGACCTTGAAACCAAGCCTCATGAGGAACGTTTGAGAGAGTTTGGTAGGTTCATTCCTAGAAAAGGAACAGAGAGGTGATATGAAAAGCACCTTCAAATATTTGAAGTGCTATCACACAGAAGATGGAGCACACTTGTTTGTGGTCCTGTTCCAGTGGCTATGACTCACAGTCTACAGGTACACGTCTGTGGCATTTCACTTGGTCCCAATAAAGATACTGCCCAAATGCCAATTTGGTAAAATCCATTGGACTTCAAGACCTGAATCCTATGCAATGTTTCTCTGAATAATGAAATGTGTGGGGAAACCCTAGAAGGCATCTGGAAGATCAGCCAGGGCAATTGAAGATGCTCACTGACCATGGAATGATGTTCTGGATGACTCTTTGGGAAGGGGGACAAGTATAGCAAGCCCAGACTGGGGGAGTGGGAGGATGGGAAATTGTACATTTTGCCCATTAGAATACTATTGAAAACACTCAATACTATAGCACCTTGCTCATTATTAAAAAATAGGGGAGGAAATTCAAGCACTCAAGGTGAAACCTGTTTAATGCAAAGGAAAACAAGGAGATAACTTGACAGATCATGATTGGTCCACTTTAAAAATACACAAAGCACTCCTCTGCATTCAAACTTAGTACAGCACAGCAACATGTCATATAAAAAAGGGAAAGTGAAGCAAGCAAATTAACTTTCATCCCATGAGAGCAAAACACAAGGCAGTATGTCTGGTCCACTGGACATCACACACCCCTCTCTCATTTGCCCATTTATCCTACGCTTATCCACACAGTCTACAACCATGATCTTCTCAGAGAACTTACATACATAAAGTCTCAGAAGCCTTTCATTAAGGTCTTCATGTTATATAATTTGCATATAATGTCATAGACATATTATTTATCGTTGTAAAAGAATGTATTCCACACTCCATTTTTTTTCCAATTTTTCCAGAAAAAAATAAACAATAAAACTGGGGAAAGAACACAATTTCCCCCCTATTTTTCTGTTCTTTTTTCAGGCCTTCCCCTACCCACCCCTCAATGAATGGGAACATCTGCAATCAAGAACAGGTGAAAGAATAACACAAAAAGAATAGAAATGAAAACATCTAACCATAATATGTTAGTCTGTTGTAGCAAAAGAGAAATCGAAAGTCCTACAACACCTTAAAGTGGCTGTGTCTCTCGGGGTAATTTAAAACTGTTGGCAGGAAGGCTGCATCAGAGAGGACAATACGGTGTGTTGTTATGTGCCATCAAGTTAGTACTGACTTATAGTGACATAACATGATTTTCCAAGTAAGTGAAGTTTTTAAGGAGTGGTCTTACCAGCTCCACTTCTCTGTTGTGAGTGAGTTTCCAACTCCACTTCTATAGTGGCAAAGCTGGGAAATTGAGTCTAGGTCTCCTGAGTCCTAGTCCATTTCTCTATCCAGTACACCACACTGAGTACCCTTAACAGACAACAGGTAGTGATAAATTCCACTTCAACAGTAGTGATTAAGGTCTGGCTGGTTGTCAAAGGCCCAGATGGTTGGATTTGTATATATAGAGACAAAAGACAAAGACAATGGCCTGAAGAAGTGGACTTATCCACAAAAGCCATATTAAAATATACCAGTTAATCTTTAAGGTGCCACAATGCTTTTGTCTTTATTTATTTATTTATTTATTTTTGCCTAACAATGGTTTCCTGTATCATTATAAATACGTACTAATCCAACCCTCCGGGCCTTTGTCATCCAGTCAAACCCTAATCACTAAGGCGAGGATTTCTATGATCTAAAAATGTCAGAAATATGCACGCATTTATGACCTTAAAATATTTAAATATAATCAATTAAACAAAAAAATATGACTTTATATTTTTTTCTGAAATTAGCACCCGAATTTTAAAAATCTGTGTTTATGCACACACACAAAAATTAAAAGGTGTATTCTTCTTCAATTCCAGTGCAGAAGTGCTAGTATTGAAGGAATCAAATGACTATTTTGAGACTAAAATTATCATACCTGGATTAGTTTTTGTCAACAGAATTGCATTGAACGATCACATACATCCTGCGGTTATCAAACTCAAAACTCCTTCTGTTGTCAGTGTGTTCTTGTATCTGGAGAAACTCTGTTTGGCATTACAAGAGGCCATAGGAACAAATTTGAAAAAAGCCAACTCATCTGGAAAAAAACTCTGGCTCGAAGTCATCAAATTTTGCTTTAAATCCATTTAGAATGTTACTTATTTTGCAAAGTGCTGAATAACCCAGATTAGATTGCAGCACTCTTTGCAGTTTATCACTAATTTTTTAGCCACTTTTCCCCTTTGCTCGTTTAAATCACCCTCAGATTGTTTCACAATTTTCAGTGCATCACTAAATTCTATTCCTACAGTTTCAAGGTGGGTGGTTGCTCTTGATAATCCACTGAAGTTAGATTTTATATATGCCAAGTTTTCAGTCAAGATTTCAGAAAAGGAATCTTGCAGAATCTTGATGGAGGAAGATTCACAATGGTCAAATTCTTAAGTATCCACTGCAAGGAATTGTAATTTGTGGAATAATATATAGCCACATTCAGCCAAGTCCCCTGACATGTCACAACAGTCTAGGGAGGGAGAGCCAAATTAGGAGCAAATTTCTCTAAATTTCTCTGTATTTGAAGTGGCGCTTTAATGAACTTTTTTTCCCCCCATTTTAAATTATCTTATCTACATCAGGATAGTTGCTTCAACTCTCTTTGGTCACTCTGTGTAAACCATGTGCAAGGCATGTGATATGGAACACTTTTGGATAAAGAGGTTTCAGTTCCTTGGCTGCCTATGCAGCGATGTCTGTTACAAAGAGGATGATATTTCCCCGTTTTACACCAGCCAGCCAGAGTAGTTTCATAGAATCGTCAAAGAGCATAGTAATAGTGGAACTGTTTACTTTCTGTAGAGTTTCATGTGTTAGAGGAAATACTTCACCAGGCTTGTAATATTTCAGTGTGCCAATAATAACATTAGCTACATATCACCCATTTACAACCCTTGTTTCATCTATTTAAACCCATATCTTATTATTGTCAATAGCAGATCTTATTTTTCCTAACACGGTTTCATAGCACGCAGAGATGTAATTTTTCCTTAGAGCTGATTCATTTGGAATCTGCTGACTGGTGCACTTTCCAAGAAGGTAGTCTGAGACTACCACTACCTAATTTCTTTGAGAGAATGTTTGAAGCAACCATAATTGTACAGAGTTCCTTACAAAACTGAACTTTCAGTTGAAGAAGCTCACTCAAAAAGGAAATGTTGCCTGTTCTCAGCAAAGGTAAATCTTGCTAAACAACTCTTATGTTTCATGGGATCACAATGTTGAATATAAAACACTTTTGGGCCAACAGCTTAACTTCAAACAATTTGCAAAACAAAATATCACCATCACCACTGAAAATCTGCTCCCAAACACTTGAACAAAGCGCTGTAATTTTGCACTCACCAAACATCTAATTGTCAGGAGGGTTGTCAACAACCAAAATATGATCGAATTATAACATTTATTACAAAATTAAACAGAAATGTGACATAACATTTTAAAAAGATGAAAATACGACTTTCTAGGCAAAATGAAAACCATGTAATTCTCACCAGATTACTCATAAACATGTTTTAACTTACTTGTAAATTCAAATAAAGGGTGCAGAAAAAATATGACACGTCATAGAAATCCTTGCCCTACTAATCACCATTTATTGTTTGCTAAAGATCTTCACAAAGGACCAACAAACTCAGTTATTGTCCTCCCTTGAAGAAGTGTGTTTGGACACATGAAAACTTATGCAAAAAATAAAAACTAGTTAGCCTTAAAAATGCTACAATACTTCTGGTTTCTCAAATAAAAAAATCTCATTCTGGAGAAAGAAAGGGAAAAAAATAATCAAGGCATTGGTACTGCAAAAGACTTGTACTCACCTCGTAATAAAGAGGTGTTTCTTTTTCTTTGACCTTCTTTGCTTTTACATCTCCAGCTTCCATGATCTATAACAAATGAACGATACATATATGTATATAGAAGTATATAATATTGATGGCCATCATACTGTATAGAATATGTACAGGAATATATTTATCCTGGGCAGGTAATATAGTGTGAGAAATCTAATCAGAAGCAGAAGAGGAGAGATGAGTAAGTCTTGCATGGTCAGATTTCAGTAAAGAGAATAAAATCCTTAAAAATTGCCTGCTCTGACCTATACTGTACTCTGGACTCTTAACAAAATCTACAACAGAAAAGTTCACAAAAACTCAAGAGCAATGGAAAGAAAAGTGCTAAATATCAGTCTAAGACAGGGGTCTGGGAACTTTTTTACCTTTTACCCCCCAAAAAATTTATATACGCCGACATTACCCCCTTGATTTGAAAGGAAGGAAATCATACATTATTTGAATTCAAAATATTATTGAATCTACACAGGCTGTGTACCGAACTAGCACGATATATCATCAGTATCAATGGCTGCCAGGCTATGTACCGAACTAGCAGGATGCACCAAATTTAATAAAGATGTGCAC
The DNA here is from genome assembly GCA_037013535.1 of Intellagama lesueurii. Taxonomy (NCBI): domain Eukaryota; kingdom Metazoa; phylum Chordata; class Lepidosauria; order Squamata; family Agamidae; genus Intellagama; species Intellagama lesueurii. The sequence goes on along the minus strand of JBAJHW010000002.1, from coordinate 126,565,576 downwards.
TATTTTTGCTGGAACACATTGCACTCTATCCATGGGGTGGTATAGGGAGTAGTAAGGTGTCCAACGTGCCTAGCAAGTTGCATTAAATTTTTGCTAGCTCGCAGAGGATTTAATCATCATCAATGGCTGCCAGAGTGGTGCTAGCAATGACATGCTTGCTAGAGACAGCCAACGCAGAGTGGGGGGGGGGGGGGGCTTTTCCTACCACTTTAATCATTCTGTGTGTGGTGTGCAAAAAGGAACAAACCAGGCTAAAGGTCATGTCACCCACCCTGGTGCCACAGCCCAATATCAAAGGACCAGTGCGCTATTTTTTTTATCATCATCAATGGAAAACTCAGCAGTGGCCAGAGGATTGGAAAAGATCAGTCTACATCCCAATCCCAAAGAAGGGCAGTGCCAAAGAATGCTCCAACTACTGTACAATTGCACTCATTTCACACGCTAGCAAGGTTATGCTTAAAATCCTACAAGGTAGGCTTCAGCAGTATGTGGACCAAGAACTCCCAGAAGTACAAGCTGGATTTCGAAGGGGCAGAGGAACTAGAGACCAAATTGCTAACATGCGCTGGATTATGGAGAAAGCCAGAGAGTTCCAGAAAAACATCTACTTCTGCTTCATTGACTACGCAAAAGCATGGCAGAAAGTGAGGAGGAATTAAAGAACCTCTTAATGAGGGTGAAAGAGAAGAGCGCCAAAAATGGTCTGAAGCTCAACATCAAAAAAACCAAGATCATGGCCACTTGTCCCATCACCTCCTGGCAAATAGAAGGGGAAGATATGGAGGCAGTGACAGATTTGACTTTCTTGGGCTCCATGATCACTGCAGATGGTGACAGCAGCCATGAAATTAAAAGATGCCTGCTTCTTGGGAGGAAAGCGATGACAAGCCTAGACAGCATCTTAAAAAGCCACCCTTTTCTCCCCCGCCTTAATTCAAGCCTTCTGTTTTGCTTTCCTGTTCCTTTTTTCATAGTTTTGAGTCAGTCTCTCTCTCACTCTCACTCTCTCTCACACACACACACACATATCCACCCACCCACGCTCCCTCCCTCCATTTCCTCCATATATTTAAACAAGGTTGATGAAGCCACCCTTTTTCCCTGCCTTAATTCAAGCCTTGCCTATTCCTTTTTTCAGTTTTGAGTCAGTCTCTCACTCACTCAAACACACACACATCCACCCACCCTCCCTCCATTTTCTCCATATATTTGAACAAGGTTGATGAAGCCACCCTTTTTCCCCGCCTTAATTCAAGCCTTGCCTGTTCCTTTTTTCATAGTTTTGAGTCAGTCTCTCTCTCTCTCTCTCTCTCACACACACACACACACACACACACACACACATCCATCCATCCATCCATCCATCCACCCACCCTCCCTCCCTCCCTCCCTCCATTTTCTCCATACATTTTCTACATACATTTAAATAAGCTTGATGAAGCCCTCGGTCTCTCGCACCTTCCTTCCCTCGTTAACTGGATTCTTTCCCTCCTCCTGCTTGCTTGCAGTCATCTCCGGCGGAAGCAGTCATTCACAAGCCCCGGATTGATTGACTGCCCCGCCCCTTCAACAGCTGTAACCAATCAAGCAGGCTTATCTCCGATCTCTGAAGGAACGGAGGATTTACATTTGCCCTGCTGCAACCAAGGAAGTAACAGGGAGAGGTGGCTTACAATTTGAGGTTTGGCTGCAGGGGGTGGGGGTGGGAGGGAGGGGGGTAGTGCTCTGCTCATTACCCCCAGGATTTTCACTTTTATCCCATTTGGGGTAAATTACCCCTGTTCCCCGACCACTGGTCTAAGAGATAAGGTAAGCAACCAGGATATTTGAATGAAGACAAAAATGATAAGACATAAAAGAACAAATACCATCATTAAAATGAAAGGGGGGTACACCCTGAAGTAGGCCGACTGGCAATGGAGTAATGAAATACTTCAACGGCAACCACTGATTAGAAGAAAGAGTAGAAGAAGACCACAAACTAGATAGACAGATGATATTAAAAGATAAAGAAGACTAAGAGGGATTAGAGAGATACAAAATACAAATTTGTGGAAGCAAAAAAGGGGAGGCCTATATATAACACTGGGTGTCAATGTACTAATAAAGAAGAAAAATGTGTGTGTGTCTCTGTGTGCGTCTGTGTCTATGTATAATGTATACATATCTATGTGTATACTGTTTACAAGTAAAAAATCATCTTCAGGACACACTGCGCTCACCTGTGCTTTTAATAGCCAGATACTTTATAAGAGGTATGTTGATTCCCAAGGTATTTTTAATTTTGCCTCCACTGACTCTCAGTGTGACATATTACACACTGATTTTGAAACTCCTCTGTATTTCAGAAGTAGTGTACCAAGTACATGTAGGGAGCATAGATAGGTTACTGCTGTGTAAGGCAAGAATATGTACCTTATACCAGACATGCAATAATGTGCGGAGTCATGCAATGGAGTTCTATGCCTGCACAAAAAGTCAATTAAAACATTATAGAGCAGAAAAAAAATTGGTAGACAGTCCCACCTGTGGTCAAAGTATGTGGCCTCCATTCTTCCCACTTAGTTTTGAACTAACACTGTAATGGCAAATACCAAGCAGGAGAATCTCATGATGAGAGTAGCTGCAGAGAAGGAAGGCAGGTTGTGCAAATGGACAGGTGACCACTCAGAGAAGGAATATTGCAAAAGTACAGGTAGGGCCAGAGTTTAGAATGTTAGAAAAATATTAATTTATTATCATTAGTTTACTCAAAAACATTTAATTTATTGCTCTGATGTTAGCAGGGAGGAGCTTGGTCTTAATCCATTTAATTAATTGTTGTGTTTTTAAAAGATGCTACAGAAATAACAATGGGTCATATTTAGTTGACATACTATTGCCCTCTAATGGTTTATTTTATCACTAGCAGAGTAGGCTAACCAGTTCTAGACAGACTGATGTTGCTGGAGAAAGAAGGAACCAATTTCCAAGCTCTGAATAGGATTCTAGACCAAACACAGGACCTAGTCTCACCCATATAGAAACATTATTTATTTCATTTACTTACTTATTTAAACATTTATAGCCCACCCTATATCATAGTATCTCAGGGTTACAAAACTGTATAAAATAATTCTAAAACATAAGATATTTAAAATAATTTAAAATCAAATACAAAATTAAAACAAATCAAATACAACATTAAAAACACTAAAACTGTAGCACTAAAACCTGCACAGCCCATGATCCTCAACTCCCAAAGGGTTTAATAAATAAGTGCTTCTTTATTTATTAAATTATGCCAATATTGGTAGTGGTGGGAGACTAGACGGTCATCTTGGCAGAGGCATGCAGGAAGCATCTAAAAGAGGAACATCTTACAGGAAACAACTGCCCACATCAAAAGCCTCTGCACTGACGATATAGGTCCCACAAATACAACTGGGCCAGGCAATAGCAATTTTCAGACATTATAAAGGCTCTCCAGGGTCCCTAGGCCTTCAAAGACTTCTCCAGGTTGAAGGGGATCCCTAGGAAGCCTCGGAACCTGAAAGGGACGAGGGAATAGGAAGCTTTTAATTAAAGATAAATGTCCGTCGCTTATGATGATGTCATCAGCCTTATGTGAATGTAGCTGTGCCAACAGGATTCTAGCCAATATTTTAAAACATTATTTATCACTAAACAATTGCTAGTTACTGTTTATGTTTTGGGATCTTTCCCCCTAGAGCTGGATTGAAAAGATGGCTCCTTAGCAGAAGGGAATTTGTGCCCTGCTATTTCCAGTCAGGTTTTTAATAGTAAGAAGACTATTTAAACTCTACCAGATCTTCTCCTGCCAGATTCAGCACACAGAAAAGCAACCCAGTACAGCCCTTTGAATTCAGCTTTCCAGACAAAATTCATGTTCTGCTTCCTTCCTAGCTCACTGATGACAGGCATATCCAAGGAGACCAAGCGATACAAGGCAACAGAGCCACTGTTTCTCCAGTATCACTCTCAGAGATAGACAGAGCTGCAATTGGAACCCCAACATCACAATTCCACATTTATAAATGCAAAATACCTGTGCCAAGATTTCTTCCCAGGACACGACACCGAAGAGCCTTCTCTGTGGCACCTGCACAGCAAGCGATAGAGCCTTTATATGAAGTTCATCTTCAGCTTGGCTCCCAACAACAAAGGCAATACTGGGATTCCAATTTTCCTGTTCCCAAGTAAACAGAAAGCATTTTTGTTGTGTTTAACAAATACAGACTAAAATTCTGTTACTGTAAGTTGTTTCATATATGGCTGATGTCATCCTCAGCAGTGATTTTTCAGAAATTAAATATCTCTGATTTCTTCCCAGAAAGTCCCAAGGCATAATCACTTTCATTATTGGGAAGCCTTTTGGGCCATGGGACAGAAAAGTCTTTAATTACTGAAAATTGCTGTTGTCAATATGACATTAATTTCTGAAAAATTGCCACTAATGCTGATGTCGTCAACCTAGCATAACTTATACAACAGGATTTCAGCCATATTATTTCTTCTCTCTACATTTTTTCATTGTCATAATATATAGAATTCATACACAAGTGCTCTCTACCACCAGATGGCAATATTATACCACAGAGCATATAATTTTCCTTGAGCAATTGCTGCTAAAATTCACGACAATTCTGTTATTTAAGATGCAGATAATCCTATATTAGGACAGAAAATGATAAAATGAAGGAACGATTTAAATCTCCAGGTCTTATAAGACTAAAAAGTATTAAAACGTACAGTAGATCATAAAATGTTACAAAACAAGCACAGTATCTGCAAGGCAATGGCATGTTAAGCTTTATTAAATTGTCATTAAGAATGTATTACCCATCAAAATATAAGCTGTGATAAAAATAGCTGTTTAACAATTTGCTGTTGATGCTGCTGCTTTTCCTGTTCCTCCTAGTCCTTCCCATATAATTCTTTAACCTCGTCTGAAAGTCACAGCAAATACCCAACAGTCCACATTTAAAATTATAAAATATCAGTCATGCTATTTGATAATGAACTTTCTGTTGGAGTTTTAGCAGCCTTTGTTGCTGCCTTTAAGAGGTTTAGTTGGGAAGGAGCTTTCTGGGCTGGGCTGACTCAATCAATCAGGCAGTAGCCAAGTGTTCCTTCCCTGCCTCTGATTTTGAAGAGAGACACACCTCTCTGGCTATGAATATTTTTCACTCCTTGTTCCATCTGCTGTCCCTTAGTCTACAGTTAGTTATGCAGTAGTTGGTGTACAGTTAGTATACAGTCATGTAGCCAGTTAAGGTCCGTTCCTGTAACCAGTCATTTTTATACAGTATACTGTTTTTGATCTGTTCAGAACTGTAAGTAAATTGAGCCTTTTATTATTCTCTTATTGATGTCTCAAAGTGAGTTGTTGAGACTGTAAGTGCCAGTTGATGAGAATCAAAAGGGGTGGTCTACTGTGGGGAGACTTGAAGTTTATTCTGCTTGGTAAATCCCTGGACCATCTGCTGTGCAGCCAGAGGTTTTTAGCCAAATATTCATACTCTGCTGAGACTTTCTTCACACACTCTCTACGCAGCTTTGAAGACTGTTTCTTTAGTAGTATATTGATACTGAATGGCAGGTTAGCACAAATTCTTGTATGATTATTTGGAAATATGTATCACAAAATCAACAGCAAAACAAACACAGAAATATCATAGATCCTCCAAGACCAACAGATGTATTGCTATGTTGGCTTTTATGGACTACCAATTCACTTCCTCGACTCACACTAAAATAAATCTTTTAGTCTTAATGGTGTCACTGTACTTTGTTTTTGCTTTGTTCATGCTGGTGCTTCACTGATAATTCTCTGACATCAGACATATGTGCAGTTTAAGTATCTTGAAATCCAAACCCACTCCTTTTTCTTTTGGTCGTTTCTGACAAGCAATTAGAAATTTCAGTAGTGAAATGTCTTCTATAGTTCCCCCACCCCCAATAATTTGCCCCTCTATAATGTAAGGTTAAGGATCAGAGCATCTCCTGATAGTGTTGCCAACCTTGAACCAGTCCTTTTTTTCTGCCCAAAAGGGGTTCATGTTGGCCGACAATAATAAAATACAGATTAAAAACAATATCATATATACTAACATTAAAAAATTAAATTAAATAAAATCACAGTCAGCATCAAATATTTAACCAGCAGATCAAATTGTATACCAAAGAACTGCCTCATTTAACTGCCTCTTTGCCTGCCAGTGAAAGGACAGCAAAGAAGGAGCAAATCAAGCTTCCCTTGGATCGGAGTTCCAGAGTCTGTAGGTAGCCATCTAGAAAGCATTCCCTCACCTCGGATTTCAGAGGAGAACCTGCCTAGAATACCTTAAAATTTGAGCAGGCTCATATGACAGAAGACAAGCACTACATTTGTAATTTGGGGTCGGCAATCACAAAGATGAATATAAAATGGGAGCTGTAGGCTGATGAAGAGAGATAACATATGAAAGGATTGTCCAGGCTTAGATTAAGGGAGAAAGGTGTTTCAGCATGAGAGAAGATTTTGGAGAGCAAGCAACATGTGGGTGACAGATTCAGATGTTGGGAGCTGCAAGGAAGGCAGTGGTGCCCATGCAGGGATATAAGAAGTGCAATGTTGGTGCCAGAGTTCTGAGACATTAATCACTGTTCCCCTCAAAACCTGGACTTTTTTTTGGAAACATTACTGAAAGTTTCCTATAATCTCTCCTGCATGGCGGTTATGAGGTACAGCCCATCTGAATTTTGACATACCTGCCATATTAAAGGCTGGAAAAACATAAAAGGGATACATGCAGCCCGTGAGCTGTGCCTTGCCAACCTCTGACGTAGATCATTTTGGGGAATTTAGTGGACTGTGGGTCAGGTCCGTCCTCTGATCTGCCACAATTTCCGTCCTCAGCCCTATCCTACAGGACTCGAAAAGAATCTTCTTCTTGCTCCAGTGGGAGGCATTTCCTCCCTCCCCCAAAGCTAAACTGTTGCACCAGCAGTCAGATCTTCATGAAGACTGTGACTGGAGAAGATATTAACTACATACTCATTCTCTGTTCTCCACAGAAATCCCTTCTTCCTACCAATTAGACAGGAAGTGGGGCTCTTAAGCATCAAGTGGGATGCTTTTTTTCAAGGCTAATGAATATGCAGGGGATATGTGCATCTGAGAGAGGAGAGAGAGAGAGAGAGAATGAATATCTGTGAGAACTGACTGTGTTTGTTATGTGTATATATGAACCTATATGGGCTTATTGGACAAAAAGGCAAAGAGGATAGCCTCGGTCCATTCTTCTCCCCACCTGGTTCTTTGCTTTGGCTTTATTCACCAATGGCAAGTGGCTCCTAGAATGTTAGCCACACAATGGAATGCACACTTTGGTCAGGAAAGAAGTTTCTTACCCAGCCATTTTCAATGGGGGCCATATTGGCCACCTGGGGGGACCCTGGCACATTTGAAGGGAGCCACAGATTGGAAACAATTCTTCACATACCACCTTATATAGTTGGTTATGTGACTTATACAATACTGATTTGCCCTATATTTTTTTATATTTGTTTATGGTTGTGACCCCAAAAAAGGCTGAGAATAGCTGGTCTAGACTATTTCTTTCATCCTAGTGCATCTGGAGTTGAATTGCTCCCATCTGCTGTAACACCTTGCTCCCACCCAAAAGAATATTTATGATTAGGCAATAATTGTTACAATCTTTAGGTCCAAAGAGAGCTTTTAAAGCAGAAGTCATACAACTGCCTCCTTCCACCTATACATTCCAGCATGCATGTCTTTATTATATTGTGTACAGACAAAAGTACACAGAGATTTGGGAAATCTCTAGGTCCTCAGAATCAAAAGTTGATTTAGCAAAAAACAAACAAACAAGCAACATCCTGGAACAAAAATCTCTGCACTTTGAAGAAAGCCATACGTATATCTGGTAGACAGTTCATCACACTAGCTGCGATCAAGATTTTATGTAACTGATTATTTAATAGTTCATTCTACATGCTGATGATGTATTTGAAACTTTTAAAATTCATTATCTACATATGTTTTCTTCTTCACCCTAGAACCCTGTATACTGTGTGCATGTAATCAATGGCTACAGTCATGGCCAAAAATATTGGCACCCTTGCAATTCTGTCAGAAAATGCAAGCCTTCTCTCAGAAAATTGTTGCAGTTGCAAATGTTTTGGTACTCACAAGTTCATTTCTTTGGTTTGCATTGGAACAACACACAAAAAAAACAGAGATGAAAAGTCAAATCTGATACAATTCCACACAGAAACCCAAATATGCACTGGACCCTTCAGGGAGAGCCAGTAGTCCCTGACAGAGGACTATTTCCACAGGTGAACACATCCGCCAGTACCTAAGTGAGCTGTGAGAGGTGCAATCACTGGCAACAGCAGTGCCAGTGTCTCCACTGGATGGGGGTAGGTTTAGAAGGATGAGTCCTCTCATTTTGTCACAGTCAATGGTCCAACAGTTCCAGCACGATGAAGATGGGTACACCACCCACTGTGTCCTCATCCTTGGGACAGGCTCACTAACTTGCAAGTCTCAGGGTCCCTCAGGACATTCTGGCATGCTTCTGTCAAAGGTGCAGAAAACCAGCAGCAGCTCTTCCCACCCTTCTGTCCACAACTGCTTCTCACTCTCCTTGTCCTCCTCTCTAATTCCCAACTCCATTCCTTCCATGCCACCTGTGTGCTCTCCATTCTCCAGGTGTTCCTGGTCTCTGATCCCACCCAGGTTGCTCCTTTTTCCTGCCTGCATCTTCTGCCGGCTCTGTTGCCAGGGCCAGTGTGCATTCCTTCTGGAGAGGCAAAGATGAGGTAAATGGCCCATCAGAGACAGCAAGAGCATCCCCCTCACAGTGATGCAGCTCCCATATCATCCCAAGGGGACTCTTTAAAAGAAAATCTGATAGAGAAAAGAGACACCACCTGAACTGCATTTAACCCCTACAAAAGACAACAGCCCCAATATTACTCTGCAGCCAGATGACCAAGGCTGCAACAAGCTGAACTGGAGCAATTCAGCTTTGCTGAGGTTTGATTCACAGCCTATCTTCTGCTTCCAATCACTCTGAGTGATCACACAGGGCTACAGACTGATTCTCCCAGTGCAACATGCATTTGAGCCCACAGTTCTCCTCCTTCCTTCCTCTTTCTCTGCCTGCTGATCCTTTTATGGTTTCCTTTTTCCAGGTTTTTTTCTGGAGAGGTAATCTAGCCCTAAACTAGTGTATTATTGCAATGACTCGAATCTGAACTCACATTCAAAAAATTATTTTAAAATTTGAGGAACTCGAGGGAGAGATCATAGGGGCATGTGTTCCTAAACATTACACCCCAACTGCCAATGTCAGCACAAAACCACTGACAGATACATTTCTGATCTGATGCCACATAAATATTTTCAAGCATAAACCGCAACTAGGTAGGGAAATGTGATCCTCAGATAACTTTGGTTTTCAAGTCCCAGACACCCAATCCAGCATATCTAAAGGTAAGGGATTATAGGAGGTTCAGTGCAGCAGCAGCAACAGCAACAAAAACAACAACAAAAACAGGAAGTCCACAAATTGCTCATCTCAACCACAATTTAGCCGTATTTTTATTCACAGTAATGGGCACAGTAATCTTAAAAGAAGCAGTGAATTTGAAGGTCAAACACTACTTAAAAAATCTTATGTGTCAGATCGTATTGGGGAATAAAAAACTGGGAAAAGCATATTCAGACATCCAGGTATGTTGTCAAGTTACTAGACTCTCTATAGCAGTGGTCCCCAACCTTGGGCCTCCAGATGTTATTGAACTTCAACTCCCAGAAATCCTGACCAGCAGAGGTGGTGGTGAAGGCTTCTGGGAGTTGTAGTCCAAGAACATCTGGAGGCCCAATGTTGGGGACCACTGCTCTATAGCCACTGCTGAGATTGATTAAAAAAGAAGAAGAAGCACAGTCCGGGAACTGTGACAGTTGCAGTAACCCATACAAAGATCTGGCAACATATCAGGAGAGCAGAAAATGCTTAATATGTATCACTTATAGTTAAATCAATAAAGTCTTACTCTTTTTACATGAATGGAGGCATGGAACTACAAGTTAAGTTGTTGCACGTTAATCAATAACCTTAATACTGTATTGGAAACCATAGAATTGACAGAGAAAATGGGATAAAATACTTCAGCTGAAACAATTTATCACAAGTGAAACAATTTGTTTCGTTGGCTTCTTCAAAACTATCCTTTGTTAAGTTTAAGTTGCCTTTCCCAAGTGGAACTTTTCAGGTATGTACCACTGTACAAACAACAGTTCGAAAGCATGTAAAAATGCGAGTAGATAAATAGGTACCACCTCGGTGGGAAGGTAACGGCGTTCCGTGTCTAGTCGCGCTGGCCACGTGACCACGGAAACTGTCTTCGAACAAACGCTGGCTCTACGGCTTGGAAACGGGGATGAGCACCGCCCCCTAGAGTCGGACACGACTGGACTAAATGTCAAGGGGAACCTTTACCTTTACCTTTCTCCTTAAAAGGACTCAAGGCGGCTTACATTGTTAAAAAAGGACAAAATTTAAAAGTTAAAAACAGGAAGCACACACATATTTAAAAAGAACTCGAAAACAGTAAATAAAATCAATACTAAAAACACACTTGAAAGCAACAGAGCACCACAACCCATTTCAGAGTCACTTAGGAAAAGCCTGCCTGAAGAGAGTTACGTGCCTGCCATGCGCCCCGCGGCTACCCACCTCTTCCAAGCGGGCCGCCACCAACCCAGCTTCCCAGTTCTTGGAGCCAGCGCCTGCGGGAGCCGGTGTCCCCCCGCTCTTGGGCCGCTTGGGAGCCATCGCGGCTGCAGAGAGAAGAAGGGCCCGGGGCCTGTAAGGCGGCGGCGTCGAGCAGTCGCCATGGCGACCGGAGCCCGCGCGCCCTTTCCCGCATGCGCACGGAGAAGCGGAGCCCTGCTCGCCGGAGGCCGCGTCTCCGAGGCAACCCGGCCAAGCCCGGCGGCTTTGGGGGCGGCCCCTCTCCCGCGGGGCTGCTTCCCGCTTCTCTGACCGACTTTGTGGCCTCTTTGTCGCCAAGCAAGCCTGAGGAAGAAAGGCACAAGCTGTGGAGGAACGTGGGGTGGCTTCGTCTTGTGGCCTCGGCAAAAATGGGAAAGCCTTTAACTCGGGGAGGGGAGAACTTTCCCGAGTAGGAGCGGGGAGGTGATATCTGCAATATACGTGTAATACAAACATATATTATCTGCATGTCGTATGTCCTTTTCATGAAACGTTTGCAAGGCGGCAGATGGAAAAGCCACAGGGTCAGTCTGAGTCTTTTCTGCCTTGGTGTCTTCCCCATATGAAGGGTTTTTGCCTCCTAGACCTGGCACAGTTTATTCAATCTCATAACTAAACAAACACAGCTCCGTGTTTTCTGTGCTCTTCGTTGTTTTTAAGGCTTGATATATGTCAATTTTTCATTATTATTTTCAAAACTTGGAATCAAGTTCTAACATTGGTCCATAACCTATGTGGGATGCAAAGTGTTAACAGGACCAATGAGCTTTCCTTGTCACAAGGAGTGGCCCAACATCTATATAGGCATTAAATTGAGAAAACTAGAGAACCAAATTGCAGTGTTAGGTTTTTTAAGTCTACTGTGAGCTTAAACCAAAGATAGGGAACACATGGCAGTCTTGATGCTATTGAACTGCACTATCCATTAACCCTCATGGCTGGATGGAAGAGATGGAAATTATAGACCAGTGATATCTGGAGGCATATACATTGTCTGTCCCCATCTCCAGTCACAAATGTTAAGGTGAGTCAAGCAAACTTGAGCCCTGGGTTCAAGTTGGCCTGCTTCACCATAGAAACTCACCAAAGGGTGACAACGGTAAATTACTTCTTGAACATCTCACATACTTCTAAACCCCTATTAGTGTTACCAGAAGGGAGAAGCAACATCTGGCCTCACACACCCAATGTATAGACCTACCAATCACCTAAGAACTGTTCTTTTCATTCCAAATCTATGCCAAAGTTAAATACTAGTTTTGCACCACATACCCCCCAACTAATCATAATTGAGGAACCAGTGTGATGTTGTGGTTAAGACTGTCGGTCTAGCACTTGGGAGATTCAGGTTCAAGTCCCCACTAGAAGTCAATAACTCTCAACCTTGTGGAATCTTAGTGATCTCCCTCAAATTAAATTTTTTTTTCACTGCACTGTTTTCTGCAACGAACCTATAATCATGTGCTGCATACTGCCTCTTCTTTTTGTGGGCTCACTACTGCCTTTGCTTAGCCAATTGAGAAATACTCTAAAGGGTGTTTCTGCACTGCATCTCTTGTTCAGCCTTCTTGAAAGGCTGAAGAAGAGAGTTGTGTTCCTGCTAGGAGTTGGGGCCTTTCCTGTTCCCCCTCATCAAACAAGCTGGAATCAAGTGTTCCTACTCATTCTCTTGGCTGTATAAAGGAAGGCTTTCCCAGGCCTTTATCTCAGCATTGCAACAAGTGCTTTCTTAAGAGGCACATAGAAGGCAGAAGGAGTCTGCCTTCTTGGTTAGTCTAGGAAGGAAACTAACCATTTCCCTAGAATGCTTTTGAGCAGAGGCAGTGAGTTACAGAGAAGGAAAATTTTGGTATTGCTCTAACAATGGTATATGGCTGTTTTCAGCCTTGAAAATAGTCCTTCAAAATAGGGTTATTAATTTCTGGGAGTGTGATGTCCAGTTTCCACCATATGAGCTAGGGGCTGCCCCCCACCCCCACAGAAGAAAGATGATAGTGTCCTGTAGTCCATCTCTGGGTTTCATGTTTGTTCCTCTAGGTGCGTAGATACACGCATACTAGTAAAAGGTACAGCTAGATCTGGCCTTGTTCAAAGGAGATACCTGGAGGCTTTTTTTACAAAAAAAAAAGGTTCCTCCCCCTACCCTGAGCAATAGGGATGAGCTGGGGTTATGAAAACTACCTTGTGGACATATGATCGCCACAGATCCCTTAAGAAGTCATTCTCATTGTATAATATGTATCCAAAATTTAGTCCCCTTATATCACTGTGGAGGTCTACTGGTTTTACAGAATTTTTGCTCTAACAATTGAGGTATTTAGAAATATTTATAAACAAGTTACATCTAAAGACATCAAAGTGGTATACAAGAATCATAAAATGCAGCCCGGAACCTGGGAATTGTTTTTAAAATAGAGGGGCTCCAAGACTGGCAAGTAAGTAATTATGAATCTTACCTGTTTACCAGTGCATTTTTGCATGTTTACTTAATGGGCTGAACAATAATAAACCTGTCTTATTCTTGTTGGTATTTTCCAAAGGATATTACAATTATATACATAGCTGAATTTAAAAAAACAACAACTAAGAAGTAGTGGTAGCTCAAACTAAAAGTTATGGAATTCTTCTGAATAATGAAATCTGAGGCACAGGTCCTCACAGATTCTGTGGATTTTTAAATGGGACAAACCTAAGCCCACAGTCACATCATTATCAGAGATCGGCACAAATCTCGGTTTGGAGGTTCATGCTGGTTCGTATGTGCGGCACCACAGTTGCCTCATGTTCCCATCCCCCACCTCCCTGGCCAATGACCCACTCGCCAGCCAGCACATTCTCCTCTCTTCCTCCTCTTTGGCTGTTCAACCAGTCCCTGGCAGGAGCATGGGTTTGCCTGTCCTGCCTCCTTGTCTGAGTGGGCGATCAGCCAAGGAGACTGAACAGGGAACCCCATGCTCCTGCTGGAGACTGGTTGAACAGCTAAAGAGGAGGAGGAGAGGAAAGCACACTGGCTGATGTGAGAGATCCAGCCAGGGAGGTGGGGGACAGGAATGTGCAGCACCTTTGGTTCCGCATGTACGAACCTCCAAACCAAGCTTCATGCCCATCTTTATAGATTATATATGCACACGAGGTGAAACATAAAATCACAGACCAATACTTCACCATGCCACTAGACTGTAAAACCTTCAGTCCAAGGCGTAGATACATAGGATGCCTATGGATTTTTACACAGGTTCCCACTAAAGTCATGGTCACATCATAAATTACATATACTGTATGTAGATAAGCTAAGCCACAGAGATTCCTTACCTCATGACACTGTCTGGGTATGAAACATGTATCCGAGGCATAGATCTTTACCATTTTTATATTAGGCTAATCCCAAATGATCATCTCATAAGTGCACATTGATGGAACCGTTAAAAAAATCAGGGTCCCCATATGCTACTGTACCACCACAGCACAAAAAAGGGATTCAAGGTTTAATGTGTGGAGGTATATGTGATACGTTAACTATTTGTGAAAAGTTCCTTGTAAAGGTGTTGCTACCTTGAATTCCTGTTTCTAAATGGAGATGGTACCATGAAACAAGGGTGAGCGCTTTGTAAATTGAGTTTTGTGGGCAGAGATGTGTTTGACCAATTGACTATGGTTGGGAGTAGAGAAAATGCCATAAAATAAGGAGTCCAGGAGGATCTATATATTGGGTCTATGTATTTATTTAGTAGTAGGCTGAAGTACGCTGTTTCAAGATTTATAACGTAAACAGTCCTGCAGCATTTTTAAGATTATCATATTTTGTGATGTTTTGTAGTTTATAATCCACTTGTTCAGATGAATGAAATACAATCATAGGTGTTTATTTTATTACATGTTAATCCTTTTGTGTTGTATTTTAAAGTTTACAATGCTTCTAATTTATAATGTTTATCGTATGTTTATTCTTTTATATTAGTTTGATATTACTTTATTTTAATCTGTTGTTGCTGAGTACTGTATTGTTCTTTTTTGATGTGAACTGCCCAGAGTGGCCTTGGTAGCCAGATTGGGGGTATACAAATCAAATCAATCAATTAATCAATAGACAAACAAACACACAGAGTGCATAGTTGTGAGGGTGTGGACCAAGTGAGGTAGGATACAGACAACAACAATTGCATTATCAGTACTGAATAAACCTGCAGTCTGTTGATTACATAAATACTTGGCAGTAGGTAGATTAATTAGCAAATGTAACATATTTGTTGGCTAATCCACTTAATATCTGAAGTGATGAAGCAATGAATTTTGCTCTCAGGTAAAAAAAGTTTTGTGCTGAATCAGAGTTTTATATATGTATTTTAAAAAAACCCAGTGTTTTGGCTGTTCACAAGACTGTAATGAAAAATCAACTTTTAAAGATATATTACAACCTAAAATGTCCCAATCTCTGTTTAAGCCTCTAGATACACACTGGTATTTATGAATGTAGCACTCAGAGAGTGCTTATTAGTGGTTCCTTCTGAAACTGGGAGGTGGTAACAAGTAGGGTACTACAAGGTTTAGTCCTGCGTCTGGTGCTTTTCAACATTTTTATTAATGACTTGGATGAAGAGGTGCAGGGAATGCTTATCAAATTTGCAGATGACAAATTTGATAAACCCATCCCCTCTTCACCTGCAAGGCTCAAGCACAATAGCAGACTCAATGCATTTTGTGCCTGATTACTTTTAGTATACTTTCATTCCTAAGAGGCACCAACTACACTGGGGTCTTGGTCTAATTTTGCCCTTTTTGAGGGGATCCCATCTTCAGGGTTCATAAGTGTATTGTGTAAAATGATGCATAATAGCAGTATACCTAACAAATACAATGCTCAGAAGAATGAATTGCAGCAAAAAGCCTTGCAAAAATTGTTATCCGTTTAACATGCATCATAAAAAAAAAATGGTGGAGCATGTGTCAAAGCAGGAGAAACAGTTTTCTACAGAGAAAGTGTGACCAGGCTAAGTATTTTGTCCTAATGTGCATGAAACCACCAGGAGGGCCTTTCTAGATGCATCAAGGACTGAATTAGTCTACATGGTAGAAGGTGATCTTTTGAGTAACCAGGTCCCAAGTTGTTTAGAGTAGCCATTCTCAAAGGAGATCATATGTCCCCTGGGGGTGGTCTGGCACATTTGAAGGGGGCCACAGACTAGAAACAATTCTTCACACACCACTTTATAAGGTTCATTATGTGATTAATACAATCCTGATTCGGCCTAGATTTCTTTCATATTGTGTTTATGGCCTTGGGCAAAAAAAAAAAAAAAAAAAAAAAAAAAGGTTGAGACTGGCTGGTTTATAGCTTTATATCCCAACAGTAAAGTGTATGATCTGACCTCTCAGCAAATTAACAGCTAGTGTAGTCCTTCAACACAGGTGTTAAGTGCTGCTAGTGGGTCATCCAATTCAGAAATTGTACCATTTAAATGCACAGGCAGTTTTAGTTTGACTTTACTGTTGCACCATCATGGCCAGAAAGAAGGGAAGAGGTTTCAGCCTTCCATTCCCTATTACAAAGTAAGTCTTCCGTTTTCATTTGGACATGCATGGATTATTTCTCTGGGGCATTATTCCAATACCAATAGTAGGCTAAGTCTGACTTTGAAAGCTGCACTGTCTACAGAGAAGGATGCTGGCTGAGAGAGGATTTGCCTTATAATGCTCCAAACAAATTACAGTTCCAGCTGGGATTTACATGAAACCAGTATTCTGGAGGTCTTGGTATGTATTGGAAGAAGAGTGAGCAAACTAAACCCACACAATGGTGTTGGAGCATGACCTCAGCCTGGATGCATACTGTGCAGTGACTTGGAGGTCTGCACAGGTGTGGGCAGCTAGGCCAAGTCACTAGCCTAAATCACATTCCAAATATTACCATATGTTCCCACACTCAGACGAAAGGAAGAGAGAGGTTTGCTGCTTGGGAGAGAATAGGAGAGCTGCCAAGATAAAGAATTCATTACAGGGAAGTCATGTTGTGATCTTACACTGGAGACAAGTGAAATATTTTGTGTGATTTAACATTCTGTGAAAATATCCCAAAACACATACTTACCCCCACCTCCACCCCAGCTCTATTATACCCATCTGGCTACTCAGAGCAAGGAATCTCTATTTAAATATCAAGTAAGCCTTGAAGTGTGGATCTTAGCTGTACTGATTTAGGCCGAAATTTATGCTGGAAGGATACTACTATCTTGTGTGTGTGTTTTAAATGAGAAATCGTTTATCTGATTATTCGAGGATGTAATGCCTGTGCAGAACAACTTGGTGGCCTCCAGATGGGCTGATTTACAGCTTCCTTAAAACTAATGGCTGTTTTGACTAGGAATGACAGGAGCTAACTTACCTTGAATGCACCATGTCTGAGAAGACTGAAGTAAAGGAATCACTCCTAATAAATAAGCAGTGGGATGGAGAACTTCTTCAAACCATAGAATGTGATGTTCATACTCTTTGCTTTCTTTTATGACCTTCATAATGTATAAACACATAGTGTACAAATATAAAGAAAAATAAAATGGAGAAATAAAACAGCTTCTTGTTAAGCAGGATAAATAATTATGTGACATTCCTTAAAATACAGCTACAGCAAAACATTTTTAAACAGATCTCACCCACGCTCATTTTTTAATCTAAGTGAAATCTATTATTTTGTTTTCTGGAGCTACTTCCTCTTATCTCTTGGATTAGATGTCTCTTGCAGGTGTTGTATCTCTTCTTCTTGTGGTGTGAGAAGTCACTGGTTATATATTCTATTTTTTTTAAACTTAAGTCAACATGAGGCTGTGTTGGTTAAAAGTGACACTTTCGTTGACACTTAGCAGGCCTTTGTTTCCTTTTACTGCCTGATGGCACCACTTCTGCCTATAAGCAGAAACAATCTGACTTCACACATCTGCTAATAAGCAAGTAATATGTGTATTTACACCAATCACACATCAGATGTATCTTTTGTATTGCTGCATCATTGTATCTAGCAGCGAGGAGTGTCATTTTAAAGACTGTGCATATATGAATCTTCTTACATCGATCATTCCTGATAAGTTTGGGTCATTTCCCCACTTGATTTATTTCTTCCAAATTTGACAGTTGTTTTCACTTTACTTCCTAAAACTGCAGGTTCTTCAACAAGATTCTTTTTTGAAAGAGTCTGTCATCCTCCCATCTCTTCTGTGAAATTCTTCAGTATAGTATTCCCATTTTTATTTTAAAGATAAGATGTCCCCTTATTTATCTTTCAGCATCTCTAATCTTGGTTGATTTACATTTCCCTTTGATTTCTTGGATCTTGTTTTTCCCCCCTTCTTGTAGTCCTCATTCTTTGCGATAGTCATTACAAACAGTTACAAATAATTATAAATAGTTATTATAAATAAAATGTATCAGGAGTTTGGCCAGTAGCTAAAGGAAGCAATTCTGCTGACAGATGTCTTTCCATTGGTAGAACAAGAAGGGAGGAATCCATCAGCTTCATAGTCCCGAAATCTGCTTCAGATACAGCTTTTGAGCTACACAAAGCACTAGGATGAATATTCCATTGCTCTGGTGACTGCATACCAGCACAATATTTATTTCAGCAAAGACTTCAACTTCCAGAAGCCTCAGCCCACATGGCCAATGGTAAGGAATTATGGGAGTCATCGTTCAAAACATCAGGAAGGCTGGCCATTCCCTTACCCCTTCTCTACAGAGAGCAATCATTTTTTTAAAAAAATAATCCAAATCGTACCACATTATATGGTTATTTATTGACTATTTACTAAGTGTAATCAGTAATTGCCCAATGTGACGTAGTTGGTAGAGTGACAGACTGGGACTCAGGAGACCTGGATTTGAATCCCCACTTAGCCATCAAACCTCATGTGGGTGAAAGTGTTGGTGTAAAAAGCACTCCTTAAATATCTTACGTACCTTGAAAGCCCTCTTAGGGTCAGTAGAAGTTGATTCCTACTGTACTTGACACCACATCATACACACACACCCAGTATCTTCAACTGAATGACATTTGAGGTGTATGTTTTATTTGTAATTTATTTAATTCAAAAACCCTTTACTTTTTCCGTGAAATTTAAGTTCAAGGTGGCTTTTAAAAATTTAAAACCTATACAAACCAATCTGAACCAGGAATATTTGATTGTTGACAGTAACTGACAGTTGGTATTTGATAGTATTTGACATATGACATGCAAGAGTAATCTGCATTTGACTGGTTTTGACAGGTGGGATTGCATTTCGTAATATTTGATAGCTGACATGTGAGAACACCGAGTTAGTTTCTGGCAGCTGCCATGCAATAACCTACTAGATACTATACAATAACCTACTAAATTTTGTACCAGTCTTACGTTTTTCTTCCTGGCAGAAATGAAGAAGAAAAATACAAATAAAACAACCAAAATGTTAATATCACATTTTTCAAAATTTCATTTCAAATGTAGCTCTGTTCTTCACAGGCTACTTTCCCCCTCCCCCCTTAAATGGGTTCATTTTCAAGTTAGCCTGCAATCTCAACCCCTATTCAGGTGCCATACATGAATCTATGTTGAGCTAAATGAAGATGGAGGAATGCATACAAGTCCTGCCCCATGGCCCCTTAATGCGTGGAAGTCGGTAAGCTCTTTGTTTTATTTAATGCAAAGGTCTGCAAAGCAACATGTGTCTGAAACCCTGTTGCTTAGTGTAGGAAGTTGCATGACAGTAGGCTAGTGGGTCACTTCTTCCCCATAAGTTGCACAGTTTAGCATAGTAAGTTGCAACTAGAGTAGGCTCATTGGAATCAATGGAACTTGCAGATGAGGTGACTCACCAAATCTCCACTTATTCAGTGGGCCTACTCTAGTGCACTAAGCAACAGGGTTTCAAAGATATGTGTGTTCAGTTGACTGTGCTTGTATTGCTCCTCTAATCAGGAGCCAAGAAGGTAAACATGCTTACAGGCTCTTTTGCAGGCCTTTGTGAGGACTTGCTGACTTTTAAGTGGGGTAGGGATGTAAGGGATGAAGTTTAGCTACATACTCCCATACCCAGAACCCATTAATGCTGGTATAATGCCTGGAGGGCAGGACAGGATGATCATAATGTATTTCTTGACCCATCTGTTTAAAATGTTTTAATAGATAATTTGCTCTTGAATATACCAATTTATGTATTTTTTTTCTTGTGAGTTTGAGGGATAATATTTGATAAATTGAGTCAGCTGTATATGATTTGACTAAACCTTGTAGTAACTGATTAATGTAAAACATTATATTTTTTACTTTTAATTGTAATGTTATCTTTTAGTTTTAGAAAGAATTAGCATACTTAAACCTATTAAAAGTAAGAACTTTCGGCAAGCACTAAATTCTGCACAAGTTCAACCGTTCTTATTCTATATAGGATCAACTGGTCACATGTTGTGTTAATTGGGCTATTATTATTAAAAATTACTAGTGAACTGGAATTTTCTCAACACAAGCCACCAGGTTGACCAAAGGAAACATATTGGTCAGTAGTATGTTTAATAAGACTTGCTTTCCATATCCCAGGCGTCTGACAACCAATCTCTAAATTACTAAGTACAACCTCCTATGCTTGATTAAAGATAAAACTAGCAGAAAATGAAAGTAAACATTTAAGATTATTAGAACATGAGATCTGCTGTACCCCGCTTCTAAATTACAAGAGCAAAGTCCAACTTGCCCTATGCCGAGTAGACCCACTATAAGGAACTTAATTTGTTTGTCACAACAGTTAATTTGATTTCGGTGTGTCTACTTTAGAGACCACTAATGTGTGATTTTGTCTTAAAGATTTAGTTCCTTTATTGGATGCATCTTGTTGGGAAAGTAAATACAAAATGATCTACCTGCTCCTTTTTCTTGCCAAACTGTGTGTTACGTTCATGATGAAACAGACAGGCTGAGTCTAACTTTCGGCTACATGCCAGACATGCTGTGTGTCACTTCATAACAAACCAAGACATTTTCCTGCTGAAGCTGAACCATAACACACACCTCTCACACACTGGGGCCTACACTGTAAAAACTGCAAATCCACTGAAATATCAGTTCCTGCCTTTATCCTGGCACTGTATTCGGGTGGGGGCTTGAACAAACAATTGCCCCAAACCCCATCCACCCTGTTCCTCTGTCTGGCAACCTTCTACTCCCAAATGTGTCATTACTGGCTCATACAATTCCTCTAACCTAAATGAAAGCATGTAGGGGAAAGCATGGGTCAATTTACAGCTAGTTGTTGCCCTCATAGTTCCATGAAAAAGCATAGAAGCTAAGTTATAACCAAGGAAAACTGATGTGATAGTCTCTAAACTGTGTTTACTGCTTACATGGAGCAAAAAATAAAGTTGGGTGTCTGAACGTCTAATTTCCATAGATTGTGATGCATGAACTAATTTTTGCAAACCTTCTCTTAAACTTTAATTTCAGAACTCTACCTGCTTCTAAATTGGAGGGAGAGTGCTAGAATACAATATTTTGAGAATATAATATAACTGCAATACTGCACTGCCAGTTATGATTCTTCCCCCCACCCTCCTGTAATCTTCTTTGGATCAAAACTAAGCATATTTCTTGATGCCTTCTGAGAAAGCATGGACTGCTCGGATTGCATATATAAAGGATAAAGAAGCATTAAGCGCATCTTCCCGAGAAACTTTTGAAGGTTGTCACTACAGTCCAAAATTGCACACATACCCGGCAATGCACAAAACTACAGACATTATTTAAACTTGTATGTACTACAGTTGAACTCTCATTTTTTAAAAACTAATTCTGCATGCCTAAATGTTTCATACATAGTTTTACACACAGATTTGTTATGACACTCCACTTCTATCCTTTCTAAGGCTGCTTCTAAGCACAGTAAAAACAATGTGTACTGTGCTGCAGCTGTCTTGGGTTCCTGAAAGTCTGTATGCTGAAGAAAGGTGGCATGTTAAGAGATCATGGGAGGTTGAAATATCAGATTCCAATTTCCTACAATAAAGACTCTAGATTTTCAGAATATTAACTTATACTTCCTTCAGATCTCCCAGACCCATTAAGTTTTCTTTGTTAACTAGTGTAGACCCCCATTTGAGAACTGTTTCCATAACTACCCAATCCAGTTTGAGAACAAATTTCTCACATAGTGGGGAACAGATACAGGAAGAACACCTGTCTGTGAATTGTTCGGGATCGGGACTATGAAACAAGAGAGGAAGGGAACATGGCAGACGGCCTGAAATTAGTAGTATTTCTAATGGTCATTTGAGAAAGAGTTCTTAGGATGTGATGCCGGAAGCTCAATGGCAGGGACAGAGAATAAATAGGGTGATGGCAGAGGAAAAGATCACAGCACACCATGTTTTAACCTAAAGTCATGAGGGTATATCACTGAAGTGAACCAAAAAAACTGGAAGTTACTTGGCAACAAATTGTTATTTATTAATAGGTACGAGACTTCTGGAATTTTTTTTTTAACTACAACGACCAGAATTCAACAGGAATCCCCCCTTCTAGAATTCTGATAGTTTTTGCCAAAAAAATTGAATTCCTTAGAGGAGTTTCAGGATACACACCTGTGCCACAGCAGGTCTCTCTTTGCAACAATGGCATTACTCATGGAGAAGAAGGAAATGGGTGTAGGGATGAAGCTTCATGGGAACTACAAGGCATAAAGGGACTGTAGTTTCCCTGTTCATTAGAGGCTCTTTAGAGGGGGGCCTCTCAAAAAAAACACAAGTCCCCTATTGCCTTCCCACAAGTCCTCTATTGCCTTCCCATGGAGCTGAGAAAGCTCCATCCATGTCCTTCTTTTCTATGCTTAATGGCTGTCACTGCAAAGAGAAACTTGCTATGGCATACATGTGTATACTGAAACTCCTCTGAAGACTTGGATACCTTGGTTAAAGCCACCAGAATTCTAGCTGTAGGAATTCCTGGTGAATTCTGCTAGCTGTAGAGAAAAAACCTGAAAGTCCCATGTCTATTTATTAATAAGGTATTTGGTTGCATTCCTGTGCACATTCCCAATCATGTGTCCAGGAATGCAACCAGCAATTTTCTTTACTCAAGCATAAATGGACAATACATTTCTGGTCATTGATTTATTAAAATATAGCTTTGGATTAGTCTGTCTCAAAAGGCTCAACAGGATTTAGGTAACCAGGACTATCTTCACATTTTTAGAGGTCCCGAACAAGAAATTATAGATTCAAGTAGCCCTGCCATCTGGTGTTCCTCTCCCATGCCACTTTGTATGTTCCTCTCTTGCATTTGTGATCCTAATTTCATGGTTTTAACTCATGGGTAGGCAACATACAATCCTCAGGGTATTGTGTGCCCCTCCAAGCTCCGCTCCAGATCACCTCCTAAAAATTTCTTCTTTAAAAAAAAGAATTCCCAATTTCTGATCCTGGATAGCCTCATGAAGAGTGTTTTTGTGCTAGGGACATTTGGGAGATTACCTAAGTCCACCCCATAAAATGAAAACGAAAGTACCCCCAAGCTGGAAAAAATAGCTTGTTGCAGCCTTGTGAACAGGTAAAAAGGCAAAATCACAGGTGATGCTTATTTATTTTTTTCTTCCTTTGTTCTGCTTGTGCTACCTTTTCTCCAATGAATTCAAGCAACATACATGGTCTTCTTCCTCTCTGCTTTTTCCTCACAACAACTCTGTGAGGGAAGTCACACAAAGAGAACATGACTGACCCAAGATGATAACCCAGTGAGTCTCCTGGCCAAGTGAGGAATGGAACCCACATTCCAGAGTCCTAGTCCAGCCTCTAACCACTATGGTGCGCTGGCTCTCAACAGGCATCAAGCAGATCTTGCATCAGTTTTTTTAAAATGCTTATGTACATTTCGTACATACAAATATATATTGGATGGAAAATTCACACAGCAACTGTCTGTCCACTTCCTCATCCCCTTTAAATCAAGACATACTTATTTATTAGGGGCTTGAGGATCGTGACCTGCACAAGTTGCTATGCAATGTTTTTAATGTGTTTTAATTTTGTGTCATGTGATTTTAAATTATTTTAAATATTTTATGTTTTAAAATTGCTTTATACAGCTTTGTAACCCGCCCTGAGATCCTGTGGTGTAGGGTGGGTGATAATTAAATCAATCAATCAATCAATCAATTTAACAGCATGCTAACATTCACATTATGTCTAGGACAATATGATGCTGCTGTTCAGTTTTTCACAATTGCTCACCTATGGGGCAGACAGTCAGCATTCTATCCTTGCTGGTCTGAAGCAAGTACAGCTGCCTTAGGTTTCCTGTACTTCATGAATGTTGCGCATTTTACATTCTTTTTGTGAGATTATTTAAAATGTGTATTAGTCTGGTTCTACTGTGACCAAAAAGCTGCATGGAGGCTGTCTGTCTGGTTGGGGAAATAAATACTTAAGCACATGTAAGTAAATAAATGAGAGTAAAAGCAGAAGAGCATGGATGGCTCCACACACCATGGCTCAATAACCTAGAGGAAAGTAGCTGTTTGTAAGAGCAGCAAGGGGAATGAAGTGTGTAAAGCGGAAGGAAGAAGCCTGTGGAGCGAATCTTGGGAGATGAGAGCTGTAATGAATTGTTGGGATTGGCAGCAGATTCTGGAGATGGGATGAAGGCAAGAGACAAGCTGTGAGGATCCGGGAATCTGGCAGCTTCATTACAGAAGATCACCTTGGGAATATTACCTCATTACAACACCCAAGCAATCACAATACCTCACAGATTTACCCAACAAAGAGAATGAAGATGTCAGCACATTATATAAGAAAGATCATGGCATTCCACAAATATTATATGTTGAGAAGAAGTGGTTTCTTTCTTTAACATGATTATACCGAGTTGTTTAAAAATGAATCTTCGGCTTGGTTTCAAATGACTCCCAGATTACAATTGGCCTGTGGTCTTGCTTCAGTTGCCCCTTGCTTCAGCAGTTTTAAAACGCAACTGTACTTTAATCAATAATTACTATGTGCCATAAAGCCAATTCCAACGTATAGCAACCCTTGCCATGATTTTCTAGGGATAAAATGCTCAGAAGTGGATTACCAGAATCTCCTTCTGGTAGTGCTCTGGGACCATGCAGTTTGTCCAAGGCCACACAAGCTGCCTCTTCCCATAGGAGGCACAACGGGGAATTGAACTCCTAGCTTCTGGCAATGCAGCCGGGTTTCCCAGGTCACTCAGCTATCCAGCCGACTAAATGTACAGTGGATATTCATACGGATCTTCAAACACCACACTTTCAGAAAAGACTCCAGGATTGCTAATAGGGGAACTTCCTCCTCAAGTTTATTGCTAGAAACTTAAAATATCTGGAGCACAGGTCCATAGGACAAAAATCTGCATAAAGTTTGTATCAAAATATGACAATATGTGAATGCTTACTAAGACTTAGATTTCCTGGAAGAACAATGCAAAACAATTGATTTCCGATTAAATCACCTCAAATAAAATTAATTCTTTGACCAATTTGCATGTCACCTCTAAATCATCATGAAATTGTTTATCTTCAATTAAAATTAATTTACAGTGATGTTGAAGGAAGAAAATCACAAAAAGAATGGCTGCCAGGTTTTTTCATGGGCTCCTCCCAACTCTCTCTCTCTCCAGTTCTTTACAAATGGCAATTGCTGCACCAAAATTTTAAAAATTGTCAGGACACTAGTCCAAACACGTCAAAGGTGAATCAGGACATCACATCCTAAATAATTTCCCAGTTCCCTTCCAGATTGTGATGCTGACAATTTCCCTTCGATTAACTATATTACCATCGATTACCATTGTCTTCACAAATTAAATTCAACCCCCCCTCAGGTTGGGGTAGGGGAGCCTTTAATATTTCAAAATCACCACGGGTAGTCCTGCCACCAGGATTAGGACCTCTGGTGGCTATTTTCAGATAGCAAAGTCCCCCTGCACCCACTAAAAGCTTCCACAGGCTTCCCCCAGTCAAAAGAGATTCCTAGGGAAGCTTGGAACTTGGTTGATAGGAGAGCATCTTCTACCACACACGAGGGTGGCAGGATAACAGGGGGGCCCAAGGTAGTCAGCCCCAAACATGCGATTCTTCTTCCAAAAGAGAGGAATAGCTAAATGAGGCCACCAATACCTATTCCACAGCACCCAGCATCTGTCACTCAAGGCAGCTGCCTTGTTCTGCCTTTATGTTGCAATGGTCCCTCTCCAGAAGATAGAAAAATAAAACAGGTGGCCAGGGAGTTCTTGAGGTTGTGAATGGCCTGGCAATTCAACAGCAAGGAGAAAGTGGATGAATTAACTCTGGACATTAATTTGAATGGACAAAGAATGATGTGTGAACTTTCACACATTTTGGTCAGGATCAGTGTTGGGGGCTTCTGTGGATAATCATCTATCATCATAACCATTCTCACATTTTTTTTAGAAGAAAATCTGTTTTCTTTGTTAATGTTCTCACACACATACTTGGATTTAGAAACAGCAGCCAACAGTGGTTTAATTACCAAATACAAGTACATTTTGTTTTTTAGCCTACGTAGTGCAGTTCTAATGCCTGAATGATTGGGAGTATACATATGAGCAATATTGGTGAGGAAACGGCAAAGAAAACAAAACTGGCAAAATGGATTTATCTCAGTGTTTCTTGTCCTGTGTGTACCTTCATATAGACAGCTACTCCCCCACCCCCCTGCACGTGCACACACACACACACACACAGAGAGAGAGAGAGCCTGAAGCCCACCCCACCCTGGCAGCTGTTGTCCATCTGGCTGCCCTCACTTTTTTGTCAGCTGTTTGATGTCACCTATCAATCTTCCATTTTTGCTGAAAATCTCTGATGATCAAGTTTCACATTTCTAGGTCTCTGGTTGTAAAGCTGCCTTCACCAGCATTATCAGTAATTATGGATTGGGGGAGTTCTTAGGAAATTCTTCCTCACACAAACAGGCGCTCAGTTCCCATCTGTTACATTAGGGTACTCATCCCAGAGAAAAGCTTCACTGCAGATTTTCCTATAAGCTGTTTAACAACATTATCATACACTTAATTGAGTTGCCATTCTCAGGAAGTTCCAATTCACTATCTGCACTGACTTCTTTAAAAAAAAATTTTAAATTTTTTTTAAAGTCTACTTAGGGCAGTATGCACTGCTGTTGTTGTTGTGTGCTGTCAAGCCACTTACAACTTACAACAACCCTATGAATCAGTGACCTAAAAAGTAAACACTATTTAGGAGGGAAGGGACTTTCCTTTGGCGACTGCCAACGGTATCACCTCTGTGGTGGAATCTCTATCTATAATTCTGCCAATAAGAGAAACAGATATTTCCAGTACAGTTCATTCACCTGGGGGGTAGGCCAGCTGTCAAAAAGACAGACTGTCTTTTTTTGGCATACTGTATTGTCAGCAGAAACAAAATTTTGAGTAAATGTGGTGTCATAAAGTGGAACTATTAGCCTGACTGGTTATGTAGATCTGTGACAGCACATTTATTATGTCGTTCCTAGTTGGGAACAACTCCCAGGTAGGGGAAGTTGAAAGCCCACCTCCACAGGAGCAGTATGGAAACTATGAATACAGTGAAAGATTCATATAAAGGCTAAGTAAACTAGGCTTTAAGACCTCAGATTCTGGAGTTCTCTACATAAAAGTTTAAAGTTAAATTGTTATCCGCTGTCAAGTCAGTTCCGACCTAATAGCATTTTCAAGGTATATGAGATGTGCAAGGAGTGGTTTACTCCACTGCCACCTCTCAGTGAGTTTCCATGGCTGAGCAGGGATTTGAACTCAGGTCTCCTGAGTCCTAGTCCGACGCTCTACTCAGTACACTACACTGACTCTTAAAATACAAAGTATAAAAATTAAAATAAAAAAAAATCAAGTGTAACATTGTACAGGTTTTGTTTTTTAATTAATACTATCCCCCCCCCCCAACTTGATATAGCTCAATGAAGGGCTCGATCCAGCCCTGAAAAAAAATGGATGTGGGGGAAAGGGTGTTGACAAAGAAATGGGTTGTAGATTATTCAAGCCTGAACTCTGACTAAAATCTAAAAATGGCTGAACTGGACCTATACGACTCTCAAGATATCATGAGAAGGCAAGAGTTACAGAATAATGCTACAAAAAATGGAAGTCAGTAGGAAGATATGAAGATTGAACCTTAGATATATTGATCAGTAAATGAAGCCACAGTGTTTAGTTTACAAGAATTTTGCAGGACTGTCCATAATAGGAGCCTTTAATGGTCATGAATTCATAGGGACATCATAAATCAGAAGCGACTTGATGGCATATAACACATATACCTTCATAATAAATATTATTAATAATGTATATGTGTTATACCATATGCCATAGGTCTCCATGAGTTGTAATTGCCTTGATGATATATAATTACAGGGCTTTCCCAATCAGATTAGCAAACACCCAGTTCATCCCCAGTACAGGACTATTTCTCTCTCATGCTTTCTCTCTCTGTGTGCCTCATATTCTCTGTTAAATGCCTGATTGCTGTCTGCCTTTCCCAGGGAGGGAAACACATTGAAGAACATAATGAGACAGAAGGCTGAGGGTGGTTGACCCTGTAGAATTTAACCTGCTCCACTATTCTGAGTCTTCACCTTGAGTTTTTGAACTCCTGTCCTTATACATACTTGAGAAGCAGGTTCAGTTTTCCGAGCTCCAGGAAAAACCAGCATCTGACCGTGCATTTTGCTGACGGAGAATTCTTAGCACGCCCAGAAAGCCATGATTCTTCCAGAGACCTTATGACAGTTATATTGGTATAAAAAGCAATCAATGTTTGTTTGTACAGTGTGGATATAATATGCCCATGTCTCACAGGCTGTTTCCTTCTATATTCATGAATATGTTTTTGACAAAGTTAGTTGGATGCTCTCCAATAAAGTCCTTTTCCCCACCCCCACCCCCAGGCTGCTTAGCGTGGACATCTGCCCTGATCTTGACAGAGAGGCAGAGAAATTGGAACAGACAACCTCTTAGGGGAAGTAAGAGAGAGCTTTCACCATTCGTTGTGATATTGTGAACTAATAGAAGGAAAATATTGATGTTTTATTAAATTACACCTCTGTTTCAGATCACATAACATGTCTAAGATCTAAACAATGATCCTGTTCTGGAGGAATGCAAGATTGAGACTGATGAGATAAACTTTGTGTGGGAAGATCTCTCAGAGTTCACTAAATTGCTTCCCTTATTTAATTAGAAATTAATTGAAAACACTCCTAGTTCAACAGCTTTATACTTAAAACCTGATTTGTTGATAATAGCCTTATTCCCTTACAATATCCCTACAGGTTTAACCATAATTATGTCACTGATTTTACACTCTCAAGTCCTCTTGAAAGACAATCAGCCATAGAGATCACAGTTTAACAGCTCATGGAAGCCTTGACTTTCTTTAGGGACAGACAGACATAGCAGGCAGATAGTATAGATAAAATATAAGCTGAATGAGAAAAAGTAATGAGTGTTTCTTTGTGAATCTTCTGATGCTTGGGAAGGAGCCAGATGAATGCAGAGAGAGAGAATTTGGAAGTCAAGTCATTTGGAATTAAAGATGAATTAAAATTATGTTATTATACTTAAAGTAATTAGATGATCACAGCTAGCTTTCATCCAAATGGCTCCCACATGCACTCGGTATCCCAAGCTCAGTATCAAGCACTCTGCAGAATTCTTTAGAAACTGAAAGAGAAGAGCCACGGCCAAGCTAGCCTTACTGTACCTGCAAGAATTAAAAGCACGTTCTCATTTTTGAAAAGTTACTTTTCTGGAGTACAACATCCAGAATATGCCAGCCACCAGGGCATTGGCTGCGCTGACAGAATTTAACTTTGCTACGCTCTGCTTTGAAATGAACCACTGGCAGTTTGGCAGTTGTATTTCGCCGTCCACCTTTGCTGATTTCCACAGATCGGGCTAGCTCAGGGATATAAATTCTCACTTGTTTTTTTTCCTTGCCTACAAGGATTAGGAACTGCAACAGTTTCCCCTTGTTGACATGGATGGTGAGGAATATTTGATCACTACCAATTAACAAGAACAGGGTTTTTTTGTGCCAATGTGCCAAATTTTGCACAAAACTGCATTTGCACAAAATTGCACAATTGCGTGAATTGTGCAAATTGCCCACAGTTAAGATGACTTATTTTATTTATTTATTAGATTTATACCCCGCCCATCTAGACCAAAGTCTACTCTGGGTGGCTAACAATAAAAAATGGAATAAAAACAATATAATACAGTAAAAACAACAATAGTAATGTGGCACAAGATGGGGAAAAGAAAGAAAAAAAAATTCAAGTGATGACAGGAGGGAAAGCCTGCCTAAAGAGCCAGGTCTTAAGTTTGCTCTTAAAAACACCCAGCGAGGGAGCCAGACAGATCTCTGGGGGCAGACTGTTCCAAAGTCGAGGAACTGCTACTTTATTTTAAAATCTGAAGCTTTAAGTGGATTATGTCTGTGAAGATTCTCAGTCATCCAGGTGAGGTTATCTGGAAGCTGAGTCATGGCAACTGGACTTCTTTCTTATTAGGTTGAAACTAGAGATGGGGGTATTTGTATTCATATACGAATATCCCCCCACAGGTAGAAATAACAAGGGAAATAACTCCTGGAAGGAGGTGGGATGACAAGCCTCTCTGCCAGGTCACAGAGTGGCTAATCCAGTGTGGACAATGGCATGATAGGAAGGCTCTGTTGAGCGTGCGTCAGTGGCAGAATGGTGAATGGACAGTCTGGCCCCATGGGGCTGGACCCTTGTTATTTCCACCTGTGGGGGGATATTTGTATTCGTATACGAATACTCCCATCTCTAGTTGAAACATTTCGCTACTCATCCAAGTAGCTTCTTCAGTCTTTAGATAGGTTATTTCATACCAATAACCTTTAGATGGGTTATTTCATACCAATGAGCCAGTCTTTCTGGGTTGTATGTAAACACATATGGACACACTCTTTGTTTCTCAAAAGGAAAGGTCTGTAGGAAACATTTAATGCAAATTACAGAAAACTTGATGGAAGAAAAAAAGTCAGGGGAGACTACAGCAGAGAGTAATTTTCAACCTTCACTGTGATAAAGTAACATAAATGGGACAGTGAACACATTGCTTAAGTTTCAATGAAATTTAAACTGAGTTATTCTCCTGTTACCCCCCTCCCCACATTAACTCAGTTGGATAACTCTGTTTATTTCAAATGCTTATTGTTGATCTCTGATCCTGACAGAGGCAATGCCACAGTGCTGTCTGTCTTCCTGGAGAGATGTCCAGAACATGACAGTGGGGTTGCCATGACTCACTAATCACTATCCTTCCATTTTGTCCAGTTTTCCAGCCTGTTAAGGTCACTGTGAATCCTAATTCTGTCTTCTGAGATATTAGCTATACCTCCCAGCTGGATGTCATCTGTAAATCTGAGGAGCACCCCCTATACTCCTTCATCCCTGTAATTTATGATCTATTGAACAACCTGTTACTTCTCTTCATGATGGCAAGTAACCATTGATAATCACTCTTGTATATGGTCCAACAACCAGTTACAAACTAACCTAGCAGTAGTAGTTAACACCTGACTGTTTAATGATCTATTTTAAAACCTTTCCTAATTCTGATGTCAAGCTGGTTGTTTAGTTGTTGTCTAGATCCTCTTTTTCTTGCTGTATGAAGATTGGGGCAACATTATCAGCACATCTTATTTTGGTGTGGGATCAGTTTCCTCCTAAAAAGTTGCACAAAATCTTTCTAGATATTTTTTCTTCAGCATCCGAAGTTGTATCGTAAACTGGGATGATGGTTATGTTTTTCATGAAATCAGACTAAGCATCATAACCCCTAATTCCTTGAGCTACATCTCTTCTTATTATTAGAGCTATGCCATTTCTTCTGAGTTTGTCATTTCAAAAGTAAGCCACTTTATAAGTATCTGACTGAAAATGTCCTTTTCCAGTCTACTTTAGTTTGCAGGAGACCAATGCTTCTTTTTTCCTCCCGCTTGGTCAAATACCCCTTTTGATATTTTTAACCCCTTATGTAAACCTGAGCTCATTCATATCTTCATAACTCCTGATAGTGTCTTGACAAACAGTGGCTACATGTTTCTCCTCTTCCTTGCTGATTTGCCTCTCCTTCCATTTTCTATACATTCCCCCTTTCAGTCTTTGCTCCTTGCTAGCCAACGTTTCTTGCTGTAGCTTTTTGTGATTTTACTTTATGGTCTCTCATTTTTGAAAAAAACCCTACCCTCCTCTCCTCTTCTATTAATTTCCAATATTGTGGATACATATGGTCTGCAAATGCACATATAAAGGAATTTTGAACCTTAATAATAAGGTTGATCAGTCTCATTTGGCCACACTCATGTAGAACTATTTCACAAGGGAATTTTATTTCACCATAGGAGAATCAGAATACAGTACAATAACTGTATCTGGAACAACTGCCCACCTATGCCAATAACCCTCAGCCTATACTTGATCTTAGCTGTCCCAAATGCTCTTGATATCGCCTGTTATTGGATGGAACTTATCTGATATATTTATTAACTGTAGTGTGATGCTTCTGACATGAACAAAGAAGAAAGGGAATAGGAAATATAACAGCAGAGTAGACAACTGTAGCTCTTTTGCGGTTCTTAAAAGATGCAACTCCCATCAGCTTCAATATTGGCAATGATGAGGGATTCTGGAAGGTGTTGTCCAAAAACACCTGGACACATTCACATCAAAGAAAGGGAGGAACAAATGGGGAAGCTGCTAATATACAGACTCTCCACCTACTCAATGGTAAGTTGCAGTTGCAAAAATTACCTTCTCTTTGGTCCCATTTGAACCAAGAATGGGAATCTCACCGCCCAAATTTGCATGGCTCCTGGATTCCCTTAAATTGCTCCTATGGGAGCAGGGAGGCAAACCAGGGGAAAATGACCAGTTTTGGGAGCCTGGAGGCATGCTGATTCTCCTTCAAAAGATGGTGAAGAGGGTCTGCACTCAGTTTTTACACCCCCCCCTTCTAGTCACTTCCTTTCACCTTCATTTGTTGAGGCTTGTATGGCCTATGGCTGCTCCACAGGGGTGGATGGGTAGGTGGGTTCAGAAATTGGTTGTCCCTTTCTGCCCTATACGTTCCTGGAAACATGCTGGGAAGTGTTGCAAGTCTGGTAAGAACAAGGTGGAGTGAGGAGAGGTAACAGGGCCCTCAGAGGACAGCCTCACAAGGTTCTCTAGCTAAAACATTGGGTTCGGCTACTCAGGAGAGCAATTTCATCGCTGAGATACGCTGAGCAAGGCTTCAGGCTCAGTTGAGCCATTTCAGCATGGTCTCGAGCTCTCCATGCAGCAGTTCAGCCAACTGGTTGTGAGAAAGAGAAGAACCTAGGCAAGCAGAGACCTTGGTTTCAATGAGAATGGGAAGAGAGCATTTCTGCTGCTAAATTTACAGATCCCCAAAGGATTTCTGCTGCTAAATTTAGTTCAGGGAAGAGCAAAAGACTCCTACGAATAGTGCTGTCACTAATGAAGAAACTAGATGAAAGATGAGAGGACACTGAGTTGCCAATGTTCACAGAGGTGAAAAGAAAGTCCAAAGCTTCATGACACATATAATTGGAACATGGAATGCAAGAAGGATCATTCAAGGTAAACTCAAAGCCATAAAGCAAGAAAGTTTATGTTTAGACACTGCAATACTCCATGTGAGTGAACTAATGTGGACAGGAATAAGACATTTTAAATCCAGAGTGTTTTAATTTGGAAATGACAACCAGAAGAAATGTAGAAGAAAACTCAGAAGAAATGGTGTAGCTATTGAGGCAAGACATAGTTGATAGCTACAATGTAAAGTCTGAACAAATAAATAATATCAATCTGTGGATGCCTTTCCAATGTTGCAAACAAGTACTTCTTTCCTTTTATCAATGTATTTGTTTTTATTGTTACCCTCTGTATTGTTTTTTTACCCTGAAATTTGTAATATGGGCTGGAACGTTAACTCATTACATAAAAACTAAATTGAACATTTTAAATGGAATATCCTCTGCATATATACTGCCAAGTGTGGGTATGAGTGGAGGGTTGTGTAGCTCAGAGATGCAAGCTTGACATGTTCCTCTGCCTGCTTTAGAACTCTGTTCAGGCATTCAATAAAAGGGTTAGTCTGAACCTATGAACAGAGGGAACAAGTTAACCCCACTCTCGACATAACTCTTGCATTTGCAGAGCTGAAGAAGAAAGCAATTGCTATCCATGAGATCTCTCCATCCAATCAAACCCCCCCCCCCAAAAAAATCAG
This sequence comes from Intellagama lesueurii, assembly GCA_037013535.1. Taxonomy (NCBI): domain Eukaryota; kingdom Metazoa; phylum Chordata; class Lepidosauria; order Squamata; family Agamidae; genus Intellagama; species Intellagama lesueurii. The sequence continues at coordinate 126,531,453 of JBAJHW010000002.1, read as the reverse complement.
AGTTCCTGATTGCATGGAGATAAAACATGCACTCAGGAACCCTCTTTGCATTTAACTCTCAACACATAACGGTTAGGATGGATGGGCATGGGGTTAGCCACCTCCCTCTGCTCATGGGTTAAATTGACCCCTTTTTATTGAAGGTCTGAATAGGTCTTCGTGAAAGATCAACTCACCATCAGTAGTCCTAAGAAAGTCTACTTTCAGCTTTGGATAGCCAACGTAAGATACTGTACAAAGTACTTGCCTGGATGAAACTATGCTTTGATTGGGTATGACAGCACTTCTAAGATAAACAACAGCAACAGGGAGAGATAAGTGATAGCAACAGGTCCTACACAGACAGACAGACAGACAGACAGACAGACAGACAGACAGACAGATAGATAGATAGATAGATAGATAGATAGATAGATAGATAGATAGATAGATAGATAGATAGATAGATAGATAGATCGGTCGGTCGGTCGGTCGGTCGGTCGGTCGGTCGGTCGGTCGGTCGGTCGGTCGGTCGGTCGGTGGGTGGGTGGATACACACACACATGCACACTCTTTATCTACTCCCTCCAAATAGTATACACATGGAGGCTCTAGAGGGATGCTGTTTGTGACTGTTTCACTACTGAGGGACAGTCTGGTAAAGGCTATATACCAGTGGATAATTGTATGTGGAAATATGCACACATTTAATGCATTAACTGTATTTGCCTCCTGGGAGATGAGCAGCACTGAAGCAACCATGAGTCAATTTTATGTTCACACGTCCTTTGTTTCTAAGATCAAGAGGACTTAGCAGAGTGCAACAAAGGGAAGAATAAGCATCAGATGGACCATATATCCAAAAGTCCTGGACAATATAGTGCTCTCTCTCTCTCTCTCCCTCTCCTCAACTAGATTTCGCCTCCCTCCCACCCCACCCTTCTTGGCTTTCCCCCCTATCTTTCCAGTCATGCTGGAAGATGGCAAAAGATGAAAGCAAAAGAAACAAAAGCCGTAAATTAGCCAGGGCAGAGAAGGAGGACAACCGCCACAAACTGCTGACAAGATTAATATGCAGTTGATGGGAAGCACTTTCACACCAGGGTGCCAACAAATAAACACAATTCAAAAATATCATCCATGCTGTAGAGGAGGATTTCCTGGGACAGAGAACTCCTGGCCTATTTACACCACGAAGCACTTACTCATATCCTGAATTCCTGAAGGGGAACCTGATAGGGGAGGGGTAGAAGTGGGCAACAGAGAAAGGTTTGGTCACATTGGAAAGTTAGTGTTTTCAGGAGAGAAAAAAACAGTAAAGGGAGTATAATAAACATGGAAACCTGTAGATCAGGAGTGTACAAAACGTATCTTGGAAGATGTTACCCACTGTGAGTACTAAGCTAGCTGCTCTGCCACTAGACAAGCTAGACCAATGAGAGGATGTTGCTTCCTTTCTGTCTTGTGTGTGGCTTTGACTGTTACAAGCAGAGCTGGAAATAAATACTTGCAAGTAATGTACTCATCTGTAACTACTTACAGGTTAAAATAGTTACCTGTAACTAACTACTTTTGAGGTAATGAGTAATGTAATGAATAGAATGTAATGAATCCCAGAAATTATGGAGGCACTCTGACAGGAATTTTTCAGGTTTTGTGCTGTTCTGTTCCGAATCTTAAGTGGCAAGGGAAGTATCGTTTGGCTTTTGTCTAACATTCTGTACATAATTGCTAGATGTACTATCAGAATTGGTCACTAGAAGGAACTAGAGAGGATTTTGCATTGCTTTTCTGGCAGTTGGTAACAGAATGCAGCATATAATACATCAAATTACATGTGCAATCTTGTTAGGACTTTGACAGAGTCAGTCTCTGTAGCTTGAAATAGTTCTATTTGGGGTCAACTGAGTTTAGTAATGAAAATCTGTTCTTTATGTAGACTTTTAATTCATCAGAAATGTATAGTTAGCTTTGCAGAACTCTCCAAGTCATTCTCCTGCTTCATTTCTGTCTCTTAGGCCAAATTATCCAACAACGTTTGGTATTGGTTTGTTTCCTACTTTGGGGTTCCAGTCCCCTATAATTATAAGCATGTCTTGTTTGGGTGTGTGATCAATTTTATCTTCAATGATTGTGTAAAATCTTCAGTTTCTCAGCATATTATTGGATAATTTATTGAACATTTCCCAGAGACAACAGCTGTAAATTTGAGCAACACAAAAAACAAATGCAGCCATGTTGACCAAAATCCAGATTAGAACTAGAGTCATACTTTGTATTAGGGCAACTGAAACAGAATATTGTGGAAAACTCTGTTGTTTTCCAAAACACTTCATTAGGTGGAGAGGGGGAAGAGGCTGATGGCAGCATCATCTGATTTCAATCTGAACACAGAAAATGAGGGAGGTGGCATTAGGCTCTCTACCAGGAATGGAGACAGTTTCAGGTACAAGAGACTCTTCCAAAAAGCTAATGGAAAGAAGCAGCAACCTTTGCCTATATTTCTCTCTCCTGTTACAATGCCTCGTAGGCCCAAAACAAGGTGTGATGATAAAATTCTGGGAATCATTGATTGTTAATAGCATCTGTGTTAAAACTCTCTTGGCTCTGTGACCCTCTTACATAGTCAGAGGGATTATTATGCTAGAGAATGTAAAGTCTGTTTTCTTAGAAGGGAGAGCCCCATAGGCCACCCAAGGATTGTCAAAACATACACTCTGACCTCCCCTTCTGCTGGTAGTTTAATTCCTCACAAATGTGGCTGTGTAAAAAATGAGGCCAGTAGGAGGCCAGTAACCCACTTTCGTTCAAGATAAGTAGGAATATAAGTGTGATGTAGATAAGTGTGGTGGACAGAGTGGACTCAGAAGGCCTGGGTTTGGGTCCCTGCTCAGCCATGGAAGCTCACTGGGGGTGTGGAACTGGTAAAACCACTCCTGAAATACCTCACATAGCTTGAAAGCCTGATAAGGGTCACTCTAAGCCAGTTCTGACTTGACAGCACATAACTAACTAAGTGGGAATAGGACAGAGGCTACCAGTCCCAGAACCCCTGATGGGGAACTCATAGTACACACTCTCGAAGAGGTCCTCCAAGAACATTCATTTCTTACCATGGACTCCGGGGTTGGTAGCCTTCTCCTTGACACAGCAACATGCGTTACTGGACCCTGGAGAGTGAACACCCAGTGGACCCAGTGGAGTAAGGGTCAAATTGCACGTTGAGCCTTTCTCTTACAATTTCATCCCTCTCGGCATGCAAATCTTTCAGTGCTATGTGCCCCAATATGACACATGGAAAGTAAGCACCACACACTATTGACCAATTACTAAAACAAAGCAAGCCAATTTGCCAAGTGCAGACTGAAACAAGCCCGTGTTGGAATAAACAGTCTTTTCCCTTATAATCAGCAGAGTCAGCCTCTCATTCCTGATGAGGAAAGAAAAGTGCTATATTGTTTATTGTGAAAAGTCTATATGAATACAAAGGAAATCATGGCCTGAATTCAGTTGGAATGCATTCCAGTGGCAGGCAGGGCCAAAGACAAAGAGGGTGGGACCAAAAACACCAGATTGGATATCAGGACTATTATGGTTCTGTTCTCTCTCCTGTGGTACAGGATGCCACTTGTCTAGGCCTTCGCTGAAAAAGTCTGCCAATTTCTGAAACAAATTAAAGACTGAACCGAATCTTGTGCAGGGCATCTGTTTGGTGAGGTTAGATACAATAATCTGTAGCAATAATCAATGGCAGGAGCCTATCTGACTTGCAGCTAAGGAGCATTGCATTTAGCACAAGAGATGTAGGATGTGACAAGAAAACCCAGTTGTAGAAATCCATCTCAAGCAGAAGAAGGGGAGGATCCTAGAACCCCAGAGGTGGAGAGGAGAAGGTCACTAAATCCAACCTTCTGCCAATGCTGGAAATCCACAGCTGAAGCATCCTGGTCAGCCACTCAACCATTGTTTAAAAACTTCCACCGAGAAGCCGCTTTTACTGTCGGGAGGTTCTTCCTAATGTTTAGTTAAAATATTTTGTTTCTTTTGATTTGAATCCATTCGTTTGCAGCAGACCAAAATATTTTTTTTAACCAAAATGGTATGCTCAATCATCTATTGCACATCATCTAATTTTCAGGATTTCCCAGAGTCCAAATAAGCATATTTTTGCAACCTTTGTGGCCTTTGCGTATTGTGCCATAGGAAACACATACAAGGTAAGATGGTGAACTTCACTGTGGAAGAGGGCTGTGCGAAGGACTTGGCTCCCCAACCCTTTGTGGTTTCGACTGTGCCCCATGGATGAGGCCTGCAGGCTGGAGGTTCCTCTCCTTTGGTCTACAGCAGCAGCGGCAAACAATGTAACTTAACACTATCCCTTACTAGGGTTGCCACTCTTTTTTTCTACTTTGGGCTCATGTGCTTTTGCAAACTGCTAAATGCATAAAGATATATACACAGCATGGGGGGTGCAATTTTGTCCCCTCCCTTCCCTCCTCTCCCTTTCTTCTGTTTTGTTCTAATAAATTTGGATTGTCTCTCCACGTAATGAGCATTTGAGACAATGTTTGTTCAAACAAAAAGAATGAAAAATAAAACCCCATAAACTACAAAATCTGAATGTTTTTTTTTCTTATATGGTAAAACCAAGGTTTAAAAACAGAAAGTGCCTTTAACTATGAAACAGCTTGTCAGAATGGTGTTACTTGTTCTGTGTCCGTTTGACTGCGTCTAATTATTATGATTTTTTTTTATTGTGGTTTTTTTCCTTAGCAGAAATTTTAAGAGATTTTGTGGATTTTCTTTCCTTCCTTACAAAGAAAGTCGAAATGATGGAACAGCCAATGTCTCCTATGTGACCTTCAGGGTCAAGGACATGGCATTGATCTTGAGCTGACACTAATAGTTGTGTTGACAGATCTGTTTCACCAGCTGTACAGTAAGCTATGTGGGACAAGCTTTGGAATTAACTCTTCCTTTGCTAGCTGATGATTGCCATACCACAGAGCAGGCAATGAGCTAGCCTTTTCACGTGAGCAAATAGCACATACCTCCAGAGTGTAAGTAAAGATCCAAGGATATGTAGAGAAGTCTTAGCATCTATTTGTGCCTAACGGATATGGCATTGGGATAACTGCCTGAATAAGGACAGTGATTATGTGTGGAAGTAGCTTGATAACAGTTCCTTAATTTGTATTGGCATATATAGCGACAATGTGTTACTCTTTGTACTGTATTTTGGAAAACAGATGAAAATATTTCAATATACCCATGTAGATGAAGATTGCTATTTCCACATTTTGCTACATACTTCCTACTCTATAGATTTGCTGAGATGAGTTCTACTTCTCTGATGTGCTGTTCTTTTAACAAAGTTTTGTATTATTTTGTAAAACTCCTTTGATTTTCTACACCTTCGCAACTTCTCATTCAACATGATTTTCTCCTCTTTTAATCTCCTCCTTTCATTCCACAGCTCTTGAACTCTTCTTCTTCTGTTCCACACAAAACAGGACAAAACAAAAGCCACCCCCAGCAAGCTCCACTTTTAATTTGTTTTCTTCTCATCCCTCCATATACACACGGAAAACTAACAGGTTCATTCTGTTGGCAACCCTGTTGCACTGTCCAGTACTGATTTGCAAGGTGAGAAAATAAAAATGTACTCCCACTTCAATGTCAATATAGGAACATGATGCTGTTGAGAGTGAGAGGGAAAGGGCTACACTTAGCTCGCTTTACATTAGTATGGAGGTGCACATAAAACTTCAAGGGGACTCAAGCAGAAGAAGAGGAGGAAGATGAATGAGGAGAAGGAGCAGGCTCCCCCTTGGATAGATGTGTTGCAAGAACTGATATCCTTAATAAGACGTATTCTTGGATAGATGTGTTGCAAGAACTGATATCCTTAATAAGACATATTCTGGCAAAAGAGTTCTCTAAAGAGCCATTTGCAACAGTAGGAAGCCGCTTAAGAACTGTGGAGGACCAAGGCCTGTTCAAGAGATATAAAGCTCTCCTGACATAGGACAAACCTTTCAGCTAAGGGGAAATGCTGGTTCCACACTGGACTGGTTACCTGGACTGTCCATTATGTGCTTAGTAAGAATCCAATGCATGCTAGTTGCTATGTCTCCTTCCCTTTTATCTGGAAATGGGGTTCACCTTGCCACGATGCCTCCTGAAGGTTTGGAGTCTCATCAAAGTACTCAGCTACTTCTTCCCTATTTAATTGTATGGGGGCTGGAGTTCATTTGATCTAGTTATTACTGCTGCCCATGGGCCCCAGACCACAAACAAAGAAAACGAAACAACCACAAGCACAAAAGTTGTGTTTTCTTAAAAACCACAGCTAACAAATTCATTGTGACATAAACTTTTGTACTCCATGGCCTTGGATATCCAGTGTGGTGTAGTGGATAGAGTGATGGACTAGGACTCAGGAGGTCTGTGTTCAAATCCCTACTGAGCCATGGAAGCTCATTGGGGGCGCGGAACTGGTAAAACGACTCCTTAAACATCTCACTTACCTTGAAAACCCTGTTAAGGTTTACTCTGTGACCTACCTAGTAAGATGCATGAAGTGCTCACATAACTGGAGGGGTAAACAGTCATGTGTCTTCTACTGTAAAACTAGTAAACCTGGCTTCTAACATGGAATGCATACAAGATCACTGTTGTGTTATAACACTGTGTATGAAAACAATATAAAATTATTCACAATCAGCTGTTCAAAAGCACAGGGTAAAATATACTTGAGCATCTTTCTGTTTGCTATTAGTAGTACGTGATTTGTGATACAGCAGGCCACCTCGCAACTTACCAAAGGCCTCGTTTGCATTGAGAGCAGAACAACAAGGCCAGGGGGCAGCCACCAGGGCTCTAGGTGGCATCTGGCAGCCCAGAAGCCTTCTTAGAATCACTGCCCTTAGAACCAGCACTCCAACTAGCCAGAGGTTTCAAGCCTGAGCCAGAAGGTAGGTCTTAAAATGATGACTGGAGAAGCAAAGGCTTCACTCGTCCACATCTTGCATCTCTAAAGAGACATGCCAACTAAGGAAGAGGAGTCCCTCTTCAGCCTTCACCCATCCACTTGCCCTTTATTCAAGGCCCAGGATATCTGAGGTCCATATGCTGGGCTGCGGGGCTGCGGCTGTATTTGCTGGTTTTGTTGTGGTTGATGATGTAGCCTGAGGACTTGTATTTTTGAGCTGTTTTTCTCCTTGCCACCACTTTACTGGGTGAAGGATTGTGGTAGTAGTCATTGGGACAGATCTGGTTGGGGTCTGGGGCCTGCCAGATCTCATGGGGGATCGCCCAACTCAGGACAAGTTCACACTTACTCTCGGGTGGTAGGGATCCACTAGTGGCTGAACAGCTATGTGGCACCCACTTTCTGCCAATCTAGTTTGGCCCAACATGGAGGTTGGGCTTGGCCATCCTCTAGAGAACCATATAAAATTGCAAGATAACTTTTTTCAGAATATGTTGTCTTCAGTTAATTCCTTGTACTAAATGTAAACATGCCTTGTAGGCTGCAAAGGATGTGCAGAAAGCAAAATTAATTATAGAGCTGATTGCTAAATAAAGAATGCTAATTAATTAATTTTCTGTAATTTAGCAATTAAACAAACATCAGAGCCCTGATTAGTTTAGCAGGGAAATTTAGTGATTAATGTAATTTTAAAATAGGCATTATTTTATTATTTTCATAATAAAATATCCATTACTTAACTCACATTTAGTGCATATAGTTGTTTTTCTTCCTGGAAATGGCTATTATGACATTGTTCTCATGAACACCATTTACCAGGTAGTGTCATAGTATCTGTGAGTTAACCAACAGATTTGCAATAACCATCTTTACGGTGTCACCCTAAAAGACTGTTTCTTCTCTGGCCTTTTCCCTTTTGCTTTTCCAATATAGCTGAGCCTTGATTATCACTCCAGAAGGCAATTTGACCTTCAGATGGCTATAAAAGGTTGTTAGCAAGTAAACTCTGTCTCAGTGTGGTCTCACATGAACGGTTGTGCATACATTCAGCAGTGTATCAGCTAACCATTGCATTCCAGCTCTCCAGCTCTGTAGCCTCGCGTAGTGCAGCAATTCTAGTAGAAGTTGCAAGGTACAATTTCTGGGACATGTTGTGAGGTACAATTTCTCCAGTCTGTATCTATCAGAGATGATGCATTCCATTCAGAAGGGACCATTAATAATAGCATGATGACTAGAATGCTGGGTGGGACATTGGTAGCATAGTAGCTCGTTCACATTTTGTGTTCCCATATTATGGAAGCCCACAAGAGCAATCCTACACCTATTAAAGAGTGACCAGAATAAAGTCGGTGATCCACACACAGAATTCCTGGCTCTCATTAGAAACACTGCCTCTTCCTTCCTCCCCTTCCAGACATCTATAATCAGAGCTGTAATTGCCAGTTTTGGCACTGAGGGCAAGTGGCACGGTCTTCCACCCACTCAAGCCTGAGGCACGAGTACAAGCCCCCACAAAAATGGATGAACTTTGGCAGTCCGAAAAATAAAGTGAATGTTTATGCTTTAAAGGGAAGGAAAATGAATAGGGCTGGGAGGTGCTGCCATTTATTTTTCTAACCAGTAGATTCACTTCTGGATTTTAGCACTCTCTATATTTTGGGGTCCTGGGGTAGTATCGCAGTTGCCCACCCCAGTTATAGCCCTGACTATAATTGTTGCATGGCCCTCCAAAAATCTTCTTGGCATATTATTGTTACTGTGCTGGTGGGGCAAATCAACATTCTACAAGGCAATTCTAAAAAATGGAGCAGCTCAAACAAAAATTATAGCTTTGACACTGCACTTCCAACCAGTACCAAATCTGGCACAGATGTAACAGACAGTCTGCTCTTGCTCTGTGCCAAATTTGGGGAAGTCTAGGGAAATGGTTTTGGAATTACAATATTTTAAAAAGTATTTTAAAAATAAAAGTGTTCCTTCCCCATGCAGAAACAAGCAACTTTAAATGTCCCCAGATTTAGAACAGACCAATTGAATTGAAATACCAATCTTGCTTACCTTGAAAGAGAATCGTTGCCACCCACTTTTTTAATTATTATTTGGAAAGAATCCAGGCTGCAGGGGCTGAAATGTTGATTCACAAAAAAGACCTTTCAAAATGGAAAAATTGTGACTCTTACCAGTAAGAGTGTTCCAAACGAGATACATCGTTGCAGCTTTCTGCAGGGGAAAGGTGTAGAGCAGTGAAAGATCATGGAGACAGAGTCAAAAGGCAAGTTTTCTTTTAATAATAATAATAATAATAAAAACAAGCTTGCTTTTTAAAAAAGTAACGGCGTGGCAGTCCTCCAGAAAGGGACGTTTTGCCATGTATTTCCGAGGAACTAGCATACAATTTTGAAATGCATATTCAAAGTACTTCTGTATTACAAAAGCACAGAACAGTTGTACTTGTCCTGGCCCTGAGTGCTATCGGTAAACATTCTCTCAGGATTTCTGAGACCAGGCTCCTGACTCAAGTCTTCAAAGGAGACATCAACTCCAGGTTTGGGGTAGTTTGAACCTTTGACTCTTTCAGTCAGGTCCCAATTAGCTGACTCTCAGGAGATAACATTTTAACTAATTCCTGGCCAAACAGGCCTTGCAAAGGGATCCTGTGTCTGGCTATAAAATATTTTAATATTTTAAAAAAGAATGGAGAACAAATATTCAGAAGGTCTTTAATTTAAGATGTGAAATTACAGGTTTTTGCTTTGTGGCTGGGGATAGTCTTACTTGATGTTCGCCGAGCTTTGGAACCTATATCTTGTCATAGTTTCAACCATTCCACCTGTCTTATCACTATACAATTGTTTTGTAGTCTGCCATCAAGTCATTTCTTATGTGTGGTGACTATATAAGTTAATGACCTCCACAATGTCATATCACTAACAGCTATGCTTAGATCTTGCAAACGAACAGCATCTTGTGTTATGCCATCATATAATCCAGAACCAGCCATACGATGCTCATAATGAAACAATAATGGTGTACTGGCTCCTCGCCTGACGTACTTCACAAGATAGTTGCTGATAAAGGACTTAGCAATCTGGGAAGATATTGGTCAGCAGCTGAAGGAGTCAGATGGAAAGAAGCTGCAAAAGAGGAGATAGAAGCACTACAAAAGAAGGAGAGGTGGACACTGATCAAGCTACCACCAAGCAAAAAAGCAATCGGGTGCAAATGGGTCTTCAAGCTGAATCAGGGTGCAGACAGAGAAGTCAAGCCCTACAAGGCAAGACTGGCTGCCCAAGGCTTTCTGCAGAAGTATGGAGAAGAAGCTGCATTTGAAAACTGAAGCATTTGCTCCTGTTGTCAAACGCAGCACCGTAAGAATGCTTCTAAGTGTAGCAACCTCCAGACAGATGCAAGTTGATCCCCTAGATGTCAAGACTGCATTTCTACATGGAGAAGTTTCAGAAGAACTGTACAAGGAAGAGCCACCCTGCTTTGTCAACCAGAAGCATCCTGATTTTGATTGCAAAGATAGGCCTACATGGGCTGAAGCAGGCTGCTTGAAACTGGTCAAGAAAGTGAAGAGGATGTTGCTTCAACAAGTTTTCAAGCAAGCTGATGCAGATCAGGGCTTGTATACCAGAATCAGAAGTTGATATTTAACCTTTATCCTTGCCTATGTTGATGATCTAATTGTAGCTACACAAAGGGATAGGAGTACAAAGAAACTGTATGCCATCCTAACAAAGATGTAGAGATAAAGCAGTTAGGGATGCAACATACTGTTTGGGCATCCAAACTCAAGGGAGGCAGATGGCTCATATTTGCTGAATCAGAAACAAAAGATAGTTGAACTTGTAGACACACTGGACCTCCAAGATGCACACAAAGTTGCAACATCCATGCAAACAGACTTTCTGAAAAAGAGAGAAGAAAGTGAACCTCTCCCAAACAGTAGCAATTACAGAACAGCTATAGGAAAGGTCTGTGCTTAATAATCACTACCAGATCACAAGTAGCTACTGCTATGAAAATACTAAGAAGAAAAGTTAGTGCATCAACACAGGGTGACTGGATAGCTGTCAAAAGGTTAGTTAGATAGTTGAAAGGAACTGTGGACTTTAAGCTAAGCCTGCCAGCCAGCAGAAATCCAAAGCTCATAGGGTACACTGAGCACAGTAGATCCCTGTATTTGTATGGTGATGGGCCTGTTTCATGGGTTAGTCACAAACAAGATGTTGTAGCTCTGTCTTCCACAGAATCAGAATTCATCTGTCAGTTATAGACTTTAATAAAAATATATGGCAGGGGGGAAAAAAGAAACTTAAATGGGGAACATCTTATAACATGAAAAATGTAAGAGACATGTAATTGACATTTCAAATATATTGCACTGTCCAAATATGGTGTTAGGAAATTGCATCACCTAGCACATTGTACTCCAAAGGAGGGGACTACTGTAGAGCCCAGTAACCTAGCTGATTGCTATTCCAGATGATAGCTTAGCTAGGAATCCAAACAAGCTGGCATTGCTTACCCACAAGAAAGCTGAAGTTCCATGTCATAATGTTTTGACTAAGTGAAACATCAACAAGTATATAAACAAGAGATTTCTGCCATGTTTACGGAACATCTCTAAGGATACAGAAGTCTTGTTTTGAAAACAAGGGGGAGAAATCTCTTCTTGGATTGGGGTGAGATTTATGTAATGTGATGTGATTTATTTACTATTGCTTATGCCATGCTCAATTTTGTTTTATAAATAATATGTACTGCAGTAGAGATTTTAAGTGACTTACATGAAAGTTTATCTAATTGGTAGTTTTTGCTAAGAAAATAGCTTTTTACTAAAGAAAATACTATTAATATTGTATTCTTTGAATTTCTAAACTTAAGTTATATGCTATCTGAACAGAAGTTCATACTTTAGTAAAACTTATGTTTTATATAGAAGAATTATCTGCATATATGAACTAGAAAATTTTGTATCAAGAAACTGTGATTTTTTTTCAACATACACTCATTTAGTTTTATGTATTCCTAAGTATTTTATATTTTTGGCTCTTATCTACAAAATTGCTTGCTTGCTAAATAAACATTTTAAAGGAGAAAATGATTCATTTTTGAACATTTAAGAATAATTTTGAAGGGTATCCAGGAAGGAAGAATCGGATAAATATATTTTGTTGTTTAGTCGTTAAGTCGTGTCCGACTCTTCGTGACCCCATGGACCAGAGCACGCCAGGCCCTCCTGTCTTCCACTGCCTCCGGGAGTTTGGTCAAATTCATGTTGGTAGCTTCGATGACACTGTCCAACCATCTCGTCCTCTGTCGTCCCCTTCTCTTGCCTTCACACTTTCCCAACACCAGGGTCTTTTCCAGGGAATCTTCTCTTCTCATGAGATGGCCACAGTATTGGAGCCTCAGCTTCAGGATCTGTCCTTCCAGTGAGCACTCAGGGTTGATTTGCTTCAGAATGGATAGGTTTGTTCTCCTTGCAGTCCAGGGGACTCTCAAGAGTCTCCTCCAGCACCACAATTCAAAAGTATCAATTCTTCGGCGGTCAGCCTTCTTTATAGTCCAGCTCTCACTTCCATACATCACTACTGGAAAAACCATAGCTTTGACTATGCGGACTTTTGTCGGCAAGGTGATGTCTCTGCTTTTTAAGATGCTGTCTAGGTTTGTCATCGCTTTCCTCCCCAGAAGCAGGCGTCTTTTAATTTCGTGGCTGCTGTCACCATCTGCAGTGATCATAGAGCCCAAGAAAGTCAAATCTGTCACTGCCTCCATATCTTCCCCTTCTATTTGCCAGGAGGTGATGGGACCAGTGGCCATGATCTTAGTTTTTTGGATGTTGAGCTTCAGACCCTTCTTTGCGCTCTCCTCTTTCACCCTCATTAAGAGGTTCTTTAAGTCCTCCTCACTTTCTGCCATCAGAGTGGTATCATCTGCATATCGGAGGTTGTTGATATTTCTTCCGGCAATCTTAATTCCGTTTTGGGATTCCTCCAGTCCTGCCTTTCACATGATGTAATCTGCATATAAGTTAAATAAGCCGGGGGACAATATACAGCCTTGTCGTACTCCTTTCCCAATTTTGAACCAATCAGTTGTTCCATATCCAGTTCTAACTGTTGCTTCCTGTCCCACGTATAGATTTCTGAGGAGATAGATAAGGTGGTCAGGCACTCCCATTTCTTTAAGAACTTGCCATAGTTTGCTGTGGTCCACACAGTCAAAGGCTTTTGCGTAGTCAATGAAGCAGAAGTAGATGTTTTTCTGGAACTCTCTGGCTTTCTCCATAATCCAGCGCATGTTAGCAATTTGGTCTCTAGTTCCTCTGCCCCTTCGAAATCCAGCTTGTACTTCTGGGAGTTCTCGGTCCACATACTGCTGAAGCCTACCTTGTAGGATTTTGAGCATAACCTTGCTAGCGTGTGAAATGAGTGCAATTGTACGGTAGTTGGAGCATTCTTTGGCACTGCCCTTCTTTGGGATTGGGATGTTGACTGATCTTTTCCAATCCTCTGGCCACTGCTGAGTTTTCCAAACTTGCTGGCATATTGAGTGTAGCACCTTAACAGCATCATCTTTTAAGATTTTAAATAGTTCCACTGGAATGCCATCACCTCCACTGGCCTTGTTGTTAGCCATGCTTTCTAAGGCCCGCTTGACTTCACTCTCCAGGATGTATGGCTCAAGATCAGCAACCACACTATCTGGGTTGTCCGGGATATCCAAATCTTTCTGGTATAATTCCTCTGTGTATTCTTGCCACCTCTTCTTTATGTCTTCTGCTTCTGTGAGGTCCCTACCATTTTTGTCCTTTATCATGTCCATCTTTGCACAAAATGTTCTTTTAATATCTCCAATTTTCTTGACCAGATATCTGGTTTTTCCCTTTCTATTATTTTCCTCTATTTCTTTGCACTGTTCATTTAAGAAGGCCTTCTTGTCTCTCCTTGCTATTCTTTGGAAGTCTGCATTCAATTTTCTGTAACTTTCCCTATCTCCCTTGCATTTTGTTTCCCTTCTCTTCCCTGCTATTTGTAAGGCCTCGTTGGACAGCCACTTTGCTTTCTTGCATTTCCTTTTCTTTGGGATGGTTTTTGTTGCTGCCTCCTGTACAATGTTACGAGCCTCCATCCATAGTTCTTCAGGCACTCTGTCCACCAAATCTAGTTCCTTAAATCTGTTCTTCAATTCCACTGTGTATTCATAAGGGATTTGGTTTAGATTATACCTGACTAGCCCAGTGGTTTTTCCTACTTTCTTCAGTTTAATCTTGAGTTTTGCTATAAGAAGCTGCTGATCAGAGCCACAATCAGTTCCAGGTCTTGTTTTTGCTGACTGTATAGAGCTTCTCCATCTTTGGCTGCAGAGAATATAATCGATCTGATTTCGGTATTGCCCATCTGGTGATGTCCATGTGTAGAGTCGCCTCTTGTGTTGTTGGAAAAGAGTGTTTGTGATGACCAGCTTGTTCTCTTGACAAAACTCTATTAGCCTTTGCGCTGCTTCATTTTGAACTCCAAGGCCAAACTTACCTGTTGTTCCTTTTATCTCTTGACTCCCTACTTTAGCATTCCAGTCCCCTATAATGACAAGAACATCTTTCTTTGGTATCAGTTCTAGAAGGTGTTGTAAGTCTTCATAGAATTGGTCAATTTCAGCCTCTTCAGCATCGGTGGTTGGTGCATAAACTTGGATGACTGTGATGTCGAAAGGTCTGCCTTGGATTCGTATTGAAATCATTCTATCATTTTTGAGATTATATCCCAGTACAGCTTTTCCCACTCTTTTGTTGACTATGAGGGCTACTCCATTTCTTCTACGGGATTCTTGCCCACAATAGTAGATATGATAATCGTCTGAATTGAATTCGCCCATTCCCGTCCATTTTAGTTCACTGATGCCCTGGATGTCAATGTTTATTCTTGCCATCTCCTGTTTGACCACATCCAGCTTACCAAGGTTCATAGATCTTACATTCCAGGTTCCTATGCAGTATTCTTCTTTGCAGCATCGGACTTTCCTGTCACTTCCAGGCGCGTCCGCAGCTGAGCGTCCTTTCGGCTTTGGCCCAACCACTTCATTAGCTCTGGAGCTACTTGTACTTGTCCTCCGCTCTTCCTCAGTAGCATGTTGGACGCCTTCCTACCTGAGGGGCTCATCTTCCAGCGTCATATCTTTTAGCCTTTTGTTTCTGTTCATGGGGTTTTCTTGGCAAAGATACTGGAGTGGCTTGCCAGTTCCTGCTCCAGGTGGATTGCGTTTAGTCAGAACTCTCCACTATGACCTGTCCGTCTTGGGTGTCCCTGCACGGCATAGCCCATAGCTTCTCTGAATTACTCAAGCCCCTTTGCCATGACAAGGCAGCAATCCGTGAAGGGTTACTAATTTGCATTACTCTGTCCTAAAATGACAGTAAGATTTTTACCATTAATTGTTGCATTCATCTCTGACATCATTTATACAAAGGCACTGATCTGCTGGATGTTACCAGCCTTGGAACAGAAAACCCCAAATCCAAAACCTCATCAATTAGAAAGCTTACGAGATGTCTTTAGCCAAATGCACCAAACCTAACAAGGGTGTAGTGGGGATGAATAGGGAAAGGGGGCCAAGTATTGTTGCTACGTTTGTTGCTGATACATTAAAATAAAATAAAATATATCATCTACAAGTGTTTCTGGGGGACTAAGTAAAAGCCAGAATGGAATGGGTCAGAATGGACACTTCTTAATAAAAATTGGGGCCAAATGTACATAGCTGTTTAACTATGTAACAGGTAATGAGATGGAAAAAAACTCATGGATCCGAAGAACAGAATCTTGTGATGTTTTAAAGACCAGTAAATTTTATTTGTCAAAAGATTTTGCAGACGGCAGTTCACCATCAGATGCGTGGCCTCATTTGTAACATCTATTTTGGGTAAGAAAGTGTGGTACCTTTTTTTTATTGGAAGCTAAATAAAATTCATATCAGAGCTCAGAAAAGTTGCTTTTTGGAGTACAACAACTCCCAGAATCTCTTGACCAACATGCCATTTGTAGCCCTGCATAATATTGCCATGCAAAGTCCATTGCAGCAAAAACTACACAAGTAGTTTTGGGGTTTTTTGCATGCCCCTTCCCCCCATTCATTCCTAAGGCTTAATTGCTTTCTGTTTCTCCAGGCAGCTTTGTTCAGGGAAAATCCCTCGGATATCTGAAAAGAAGCTGGAGTTAGTCTTTTCCTAGATTGCCACATTTGCCCATCTACTGGGTGATGATTAATTACCCTTCCTGCTGCCATCCATGTCTCATTGTTGCCAGTGCTACTACCATCACAATGGTGAGGATGAGAGTCCTGATACCTTCCTGCATCTAAAGCAATAGAAAGACTCAACATACATGGTCTGCCTGGAAGAACTCTTAACTTAAAAGACTTTCGCAGGGCATGTCCAGATGGAGAAAGTTGGAGTGGTCTGGTTCACACATAAAAGGTATTTATCTTTCCTGTGATCTATTTTATTTCTCACTTGAGGGATCCTTCCATTCACACTGATTAACATTTCTTCTCCCATGATAATGGTCCAGACAGGTCTTTGGATTGCTTTGGATTTGTTCCCCTTTCAATTAAGAACATTCCCCTTCATGCCCCCTTCCCTGCCTTTTCTCACAGGCATCATTCAGCAGCCTGTGGCAACTTTCTTTGTTTTTGTTGTTAAATAAAAAGTAAGTGACATAGCGAAACAGCAATGCATCTACTTAGCACAGTACATACAGTGGTGCCTCGACTTACGAACGTCCCTACTTACGACCATTTCGGGTTACGACCAGCTCCGGCCGCAAAATTTTGCTTCTACTTGCGACCGGAGCTTCCATTTACAAACAGAAAAAGGCAGGGGAAAAAGGCGGGAAATTCAAATTGCTAACTGTAGGTGGCGATGAGGCTGCTTCTTTGTAGCTCTTTCACCCCAGCAGTTAGAGTGTGTGGGATCGGAGGAGGCTGCCTGGTAAGGTAAGGTGCTGTTTTCTGCTTTTTAAAAACTGTTCTGGGTGTTTTTGCAGTGTGGTTTTGGGCTGGGGAGGGTTATGTTTCTGTGCTGTGATGGGTCTTGGGGGGTTGTGTTTTTGGGGGGGTTTTCCCCCATTTCCAATGGGTCTTGGGGGGTTTGGTTGCTTTTTGGATTTCCCCCCCCCCATTTCCGATGGGTCTTGGGGGGTTTGGTTGCTTTTTGGATCCCCCCCCCATTTCCGATGGGTCTTGGGGGGTTTCCTTGCTTTTTGGATTTTTCCCCCCATTTCCAATGGGTCTTGGGGAGTTTGTTTGCTTTTTAGTTCCCCCCCCCCATTTCCGATCTTGCACAATCTGCTTGACTGCTTTTTGCTTTGTCTTGTTTGCATTTGCAATGGGTCTTGCACGGTTGATTGGTTTTTAGTTTGTTTTCTTTGCATAGGTCTTCCACGCTTGATTGCTTTTTGCTTTGTCTTGTTTGCATTTGCAATGGGTCTTGCACGCTTGATTGCTTTTCTCCTCCCCCCCTTCGGCTGGAAGGGATTAATCACGTTTCCGACCGGTCTTGCAGTGATTTTTTTTTTGGGGGGGGGGGTGATTTTATTCTTCGGCCGGAACGGATTAATTGCATTTCAATGCATTCCTATGGGAAATGGTGCTTCAACTTACGACCATTTTGAGTTACGACCATCTTCTGGAACGGATTATGGTCGTAAGTCGAGGCACCACTGTATAAGACCATCAATGCATCTCATTTATCTAGAATAGCACTGCATCAATAGAAAACTATACTCATTTTAAAAAAATAATAGACTAGATGAAAATAAAGGAGGTGGGTTCTCTGTCATTCCTTTCAGTGCCACAACACACCACATATGTCACAGGGTTGTCACCTCGGATAACACTGTAAAGAAAGGAGGGAAAACTCCAGTTCAGGATGCTGGAGACATGAAATGAAGCATCAAAAGCTCCCCAGCCGATGGTGAATGTGAATTTCATAACGGTCTTTGAAGAGGAACTTGCGGAAAAAACACCTTTGGGGCAAGAAAGTCAGGACAGCAATCACTGCCCAGAATCTCTTAATATGCAGATCTACCTGTGGAGACATCTCAGTTAATTGCCTAGAGCAAAAGCCCCTTTTGAAGTGGCATTTGGCCAGGAAATCCCAGGAATCCAAAAAGAGCTGAAAAAGTTTAAGGCCTGCAGCCAGATACAAACAAAGGGTTAGTTGGTCATCTTCTATCTTCAAGGAGAAATGTAGCCTCCAGAGAATGGCGAATCCACATTCTCTGTAAGTAAGCCAGCTGGCTTAGCCAACTCAAAGCAGTTAGGACACCTAGTTAGGCTATGGATCGATGCTTAGTAGATTGCCTTAACCAAGCTCGTACCTTGCCTATGAGATGGGGAAGCAGTCTATGTAATTTTTACTGCTTAGCTTCTTAGATAATGCCTTTCCTGTTTTGTTTTAATAAAGTTAACTCCTTTTAAACTATCCACTTGTGATGTGGAAAGCATAGCTACTTTTGGTTCAAATCCAAGTCCAAAGTGTCTCACCGTTCTTGGCCCAGATGGCCGAGGTGTTGTGTCTTTGGAGCATGTACAAAATGCTCCGTTATGTGAATAACAGAGGGATGGTGGCAGTTTTTCTACTGACAAAGTTCAAAGAGAAAAGATCTTTGGGTTTGGTGTTAAAAGGGGGTGCTAGGTTTTCCTTCTCCCCAGCTTTATTTAGCCTGGAATTCAGCCCCCAAATCTTGACAAACACTACCCACAGCTCCATTTGATGTGACTTAACCATCCGTATGGGGTACAGAATGGGATAATTAGGAGCACTCTGAATGGTGCCCAAACCTGTAGCCCTTGCGTTGCGGCAAAAAGGAGCAAGACAGCTCTAAAAAGGGCTGGGATGAATCACTCTAAGTCAAAATATGTGTGGATGCCATAATTTGTTTTGAACTGAACAGCACCAAAAACTATCCAATATAGCCATCTGAATGTGCTCTCAGTTACCCAATGGCAAAACACACCAAAACATGATGTCCTGCCTAACAGTGGGATTGCATACATTGGCTGCTATCTCTGGTTCTATCAGGGCTAGCGACTGACTTTAAAAATAAAATCTAGTTGAAATTTAGCCAGCCAGTTAATAGAACAACTTTACCCCGTGAGGAGTTAAATCTGGTCTCTCCAACCCCCAGCGCAACATGCTAACTGCTCCACTACATCCCTGTCTTTAAAGGACGGGCTTCAATTGCAGGAACAGCTCCCTCTCCTTGATGAGGTGTGGTTCTCCTGATAAATCCTAGCAGAACCCATTACCAGAGCTCAGTCTTTTCCCAGTGCATGTGCTTGTTGTGTTCCTGTTCAGTGTCGACACCAGGCATTAAAGACTTTGAAGGCATCCTGTGACTCTCTCCTCCCACCTCACATTTTTACTTGGAGATTCATGAAGCTTAGAAAAGCTACATTTCCCAGAATCCTCTATGCTGGCTAAGGGACTGATTCTGGCACCTGTAATCTAAAAAATAAATCTTCAAAGCTCTGGCAAAGAAGAGGGAATGGGCAGAAAATGAGTTGGCTCCATTACCCAGTGCTTATGCTGTACAGACTCTTTCACTTCTGCTTCTGGGCTGAAGCACAACATTTGCTGTCTATCCCTAATCTTGCTTCCAGAGCTATGGAGAACTAATGACAGATTTCCTGGTTCCAAAGACCTCATACATAAAGCACACCTGCCTTTTCATAAGCATATTTGTACTCCGTAGTTCTTCTGTGCAGGCTTGAAAGAATGCATGGGCAAGCATCGCTGACAGTGCTGGGGCAAAGTCCACTTTCTGCAAGAAATCTCCCCTGTGTCACCAAGAGCCACTCAGAAGCAGCAGCAGCTTTCAAAACAAACTAGTGAAGGCATATGGAAGAGAAAACAGTCCACAGCTATAGAAGTCTGAGCACTTTGCTGCGTTAAAGACAGAAAATTCTCTCTGCTAGGATACTGATCAGATTCATCAGGTCCTACATGAGTTCGCTAAAGATGTGGGAGGGAGTCGAGAACAGAGAGGGGGAAGGGGAAGGGTGGGTGGGTGGGCGGGTGGATGTCCACACTATTGCCAAGGTGCACAATAAAGTGCACCACATGAAACCCCCTTGAAGGTAGTGTAAGATGTGTGTGTGTGTGAATGCATGTGTGCATGCAGGAGACTAACACTTGACTATGGCAAATTGCAGTCCTTCTAAATCCTGTTATTGTACTGGGAAAATAGAATAGCAAAACTGAGATATCTGTTTTTCATGAAGATTTTCCTGTTTGGGGCGTTTAATATGTTAACCTTTTCTCCAACCACATTGCTCTCACTTTGTCTTGATGATGGAACCGTTCTGACGAGCCGCACAGCAGCCCTGTTCCGTTTAGGTGGCAGAACCCACCTGCATACTGGGAAGCCATCCTAGGGTGCTCCCGTCCTGTCATGTGGACTCCACATACGGACTAAGCAGAATGCCAGTCGGGCTGGTGTCTGGTTCTCTGTCGTAAACCTGATTGCTCTGTGCATGATCCCATGTGACCGGTTCAAGAAGGAAGAGGAATGGGCCATGGCCAAGGGCCTAAAGCATCGGTGCCCAAACTCACTCTAACATCATAGATGAATTTTGCTTATGGATAGTCCCCAGCGACCATCTCCAGTGTGTCTTCTACCTCCAGTTTTACGGTGCTTCTGGTATTCTCACTATGAACAGAAAATGTGCTTGGTGCTGTAAGTCTTACTAAAACTGTCTCCACCTCAGTTTACTTGAGGCATCATTTTACTAGTTTTGATATCTGAAGAAGGAAGCTACTTTTAACTCACCAATGCTATCTGGACATAGCTTTTCTATTTCAAATAGCCATGTCATTTGATTTACACTCTGCCCGGTGCCCAATATAGATCAGCACAGGTCATGACAGCTTAACTGTGGTAAACTTTTTCCAGTGCTCAGGCCACCTCCTTGTACAGGGTGACAAGTTTAGCTCCGAGCAAGGATCATCTGCTCCCGCTGTGACATGTTCCCCCGGAGTCCTGAGATGCATGATGGGGATCTAATTACAGGCCAATCGAAAGAAACATAATGATCGAAAGCAGGAACACACAGCAACTTAATTAAGGGTGAAATGGATTAATTAGGGAAGCATCCAAAGATTCTCTCAGCAAGCGCACAACAAGCACCAGCAAAGTACCAGTTTCCTTCCCTTCCCTGTTACCATTATTTACACACTTAGGTTGTGTGTCTTCATCTGAAGGGAATTATAAAGAAAGCTGGCAGTGTTGGGGTTTTTGATCATTTGGAAGCCATCTAATTTCTTTGTGGCATTTGCTAACTACATGTGATGTGCTTCGCTGCAGCCCTCTTGAATAGAAAGAGAAAGAGAAAAACAGCAGAAAAAGCAAGAGTAAAAATCTAGAGATGTGCTTTCATTGCTTTCGTTGTCTTATTTTAAGCAATTCCTCCTTATTCCAAAAAGACCCCCGTTTCACGTAATACAATGGGCAGTTCCTAATGTAGCCAATCACATCTAGAAATAGCCATTTATAATGAACATGATTTATGAAGACTTTTACCACAGCCCAAATTTTCCTAAACCACTGTGTCTTTAAAGCCCCTTCTTGTCCTTATTATGCGCTACCAAATTGTTTCCAACTCATGGTGACCTTAATAGGCTTTTCAAGGTATAGATGTTCAAGGAGAGGTTTATCATTGCCAATACCAACTTGTGAGAGGGAGACTTTATCCACCTGTGAAACAATGCATACACTCAGTTACAGGTGCCGTGGGGAGGAGAGGGCTCACAGGCCCACTATTACAGCCCTGTCATCCTTGGGGCAACCAGCCTGGAGGATGGGGTTCTCCTTGAGGCTGTGCACAGAAATGAGGAGGACGATGTGCACTACCCTGGTAGGGACCACCTGGCACCCCAATGATGTGAGAGACATGGCGGACAGAAGGGTGGGAGGCACCCATTTAGGAATTATGGGGAGGGCTAAAGGGTGGAAGGAGGAAGAGATGTTGGGAGAGAAGGACAAGAAACGGGCAAAGCAAGAGGAGGATGAGAAAAGGGCGAAGCAGGAGGATGAGGAGAGGAGGATGAAAGAGGATGAGGGGAGGGGCTGGGGGAGAGGCATGACATGACAGAAAGGAGACATGATAGAAAAGAAGGGGGGAAAGCCTGGCTGGGGGAAGGAGACATCTGGAAAAATCCCTGAGAGAGCAAGGAGATGAACTACTGCAGGCCAATGGAGCCTCTGAAGGACTAGAGTGGCCAGAGGCATCGCGGATAGGATAGTGGCCAAGGGCAGCCTTTCAGGAAGAGCCATGACCCCATGGAGGGTAGCAGACCCCAAGGGCAGCACCAGGAGGGAGTACTCTATCCTCAGAGGCAAGGGGGAGCCCAGTCACCACACCACTTACCTGTGCCCTGCGTCCTCAGAGAACAGGCCACAAACCCATTCTGCCCCACCTACATGAGGTCTTTGTCCCCACATATGCTGAAAATGTGATCCCCGTTATTCAAATGGGCCAGTGGGGTCACACCCATAGTTACCTCTTGGGAATAAGCCTTTTACACTGAATAGAGCTGACTTGAAAGTTCACCAGTGCTGGCTTGCTCTATCTGAATACCCAAGCAGGCAAGAAAGAAATGGAGGTGGGGGAAAAGTTTCTTCAGATTCCTGTGTCCACAAAATGCTCCAAATATGTTATCTCTCTGTGTGGGCTCCTCTCTCTCTCTCATTCTCTCTCCTTGTCTCACTTTCTCTGTTGCTTCTCTCCACATCTGTGGCTTCTCACTCTGTCCCTTCCTCCTCCCTGTTTCTCTCTGTCCTCTCTGCCTCTCCCTGTGTGGCATGGCTCCTCTCTCTTTCGCTGTGGCTTCTTTCTCTCCCTCTCTCTATCTCCTTCCCCCCCCCCCCCATCGTTCTTCCTCCTTCCTCATGCCTCTCATGGCTCCTCTCTGTGTGTGTGTGTGTGTGTGTGTGTGTGTGTGTGTATTTATTCAAAGACACATAGTCCTGTGACACAAGTCATGGGCCAGGGCGTGGACTCACCTCCCTCTATTACCATCTCCACACAAGAATTGGAGGTTGTTCATGATTTTGTGTACCTTGGCTCAACGATCTCTGACACTCTCTCCCTAGATGTCGAGCTGGATAAACGCATTGGCAAAGCAGCTACCATGTTCTGTAGACTTACAAAGAGAGTATGGCTCAATAAGAAGCTGACGGCATATACCAAGATCCAGGTCTATAGAGCCTGTGTCCTGAGCACACTTCTGTACTGCAGTGAGTCCTGGACCCTTTGTGCACGGCAAGAGAGGAAGCTGAACACGTTCCATATGCGATGTCTCCGACGCATTTTTGGTATCACCTGGCAGGATAAAGTTCCAAATAGAGTAGTCCTAGAACGAGCTGGAATTTTTAGCATGTATACATTACTGAAACTGCGACGTCTACGTTGGCTCGGGCATGTCGTGAGAATGGCTGATGGTCGGATTCCAAGAGATCTCCTGTATGGAGAATTAGTGCAGGGAAAGCGCCCCAGAGGGAGACCACAGCTGTGATACAAGGATATCTGCAAGCGGGATCTGAAGGCCTTAGGAATGGACCTCAACAGATGGGAAACCTTGACATCTGAGCATTCAGCCTGGAGGCAGGCGGTGCAGCATGGCCTCTCCCAATTTGAAGAGACCATTGTCCAGCAGGCCGAGGCAAAGAGGCAGTCCCGAAACCAGCAAAATCAGGGAGCTGGACAGGGGACAGATTGTATTTGTCTTCAGTGCGGAAGGGATTGTCACTCTCGAATTGGCCTTCTCAGCCACACTAGATGCTGTTCCAAGTCCTCCATACAGAGCACGTTACCATAGTCTCTCGAGACTGAAGGATGCCTAACTAACTAATAGTCCTGTGGAATAAGTCACAATCTAACATCTTACTCAGAGTTATACCCTGTTGTCCTCAAGGAGACTCGTTCATTTCCTGAAATACTACCCTGTTTCCCTGAAAATAAGACCTAGTATGATTTTTCAGGATGCTCGTAATATAAGCCCTACCCCAAAAATAAGCCCTAGTTAAGTGAAACCCTGCCCTCCACCACTGTGCAGCAACCAGAAGATGACATGACTGTATTTGAATAAACGTAGATTGTTGTACATGAAAAAAATAAAACATCCCCTGAAAATAAGCCCTACTGCTTTTTTTGGAGCAAAAATTAATATAAGACCCTGTCTTATTTTCGGGGAAACACGGTAGCAAGACATTTGGGAAGTTGCTATAGAATACTTCAACAAACATGTGCAGCCAGAGATTATGCCAATTTTCCTATGTAAAATAAGCATCTTTAAGGTCCCATATTGCCTAAATGATAGGGCAGTTCAACTTCAAATTTTAAAAGGCACATAGACAGCAAATGTCCAATTTAACTGATGATTTATTGCAGTACCTGAGTGTGTATCCCTGTTCCCTTCCTCCTCCTTGTGTAGGTATATGAAGAGTTGGTTAAATGCTGAAAGTTCAAGATGCTACAGGGTTTAATGCTGCTGTTAGGTGAAACAGAACGTTCAGTCAGTTCTCAGCTCAGGAATAAATTTAATTAGATGGCCCATGGACAAGGCAAACTGAAAACTCCCAGACTCAATTTCCTTCTAAGCTAAAGAAACACCCAAAACATAATTGTGTAATATATTTTGTTTATTTGTATTTATCCATACATGTTATGACAAAAACAGGCAGATATAGCAGGTAGCAATTACACTGAATTAAACTCTTAAAATAAATCCAATCTATAATACTCCAAGCAACCTGCCACTTTCCTGAGGCATCGGACTACAAATCCCACCCCACCCTATCTATACGCAGCAATTGGAATTCGACATGTGTTGACCAGTATTCCTTAAAAAGTGCCAAGAAAAAGGTAGGCAGCACTGGATTTTATTTTAAAGGAACAATAACACAATTTGCCACCAGGGTGAACCAGAGGCTTTTCTCCTCTGTTGCTACTGCTGTGGTTTTTAGCAGAGAGGTAATGTGTAAGGTATTGCTTTCCCCTCAATGAGGTCAATAAGTAAGGCACAGGGACAATTTTAACAATCAATGGCTGTTTTTCTGACCTCTGCAATGAAAAAATAAAGCAAATTACATTTTAAAAATAACATTTGATGTTCAAGGATTGAGGAAGATTCCAAGCAGCATTTGCTTGAATAGAAATGGATGCAAAGCTTTGTTATTCCTTTAGATAGAAAGAATAATTGAATTGTAGAGTTGGACAGGAGTTTGTTGACTATCTAATCTCCTCTGCTCAATCTAGAAAATCCAAAATTAGAGCATACCGTGGAAGTTGCTTTCCAGCCTCTGCTTTGAGATCTCCAGTGAGGGAGAACCCACTTCCTCCCTATGTAAGTAATTTCACCGTCTAACCAAAAAACATATCTCCCCATACATTTATTCCTTGCTTCCTTGCCTATCTGCTTGTCTATTTTAATTTCTCTGAACAGAGTATATATTTGTACACAATACATTTCATTTTATGCACTTCATCCCAGTTTCTTATTTTTTCAAGATGATTTTGAATGCTATTACTGGATGTTAGCTGTTTCTTCTAGCTTTCTGTCATTTGTAAATTTGTGGTAAGAGAATTTTCATCCCATCATCCTATTTATATAAGTGTTGATAATTTAACTGTTTCCGAGGTATGAGACGTAATAATTCTTCTTTATTTGACACGAGTCAGATATCATCTGGAGCGCTGCACCCAGTCATGGGTGCCTCATGTTAAGGAGGATGTAGATATTTTACTCAGGATGAGACTTCACTGAAGGAAGGAGAAGCTGCACAAGGCAGGTACGTCAAAATATCTGTCAACAAGTTGTTGAATCTCTATGTTTATATTCATAATTTCCCAGAAGAAGTAAGAAAAATTTAACTCCCTGACTCCAATTTAAGAGCATGCAGAGGGATACTGGTTGGGTGCTTTAGTGTCAATCCACCATTACCATTTGGTCTCAGCCTCTGAGAGAATTGTCTAATTAGGCCAAGGAGCTGCTCCTAGATTAGGCATCCTTCAGTCTCAAGAGACTATGGTAACATGCTCTGAATAGAGGACTTGGAACAGCGTCTAGTGTGGCTGAGAAGGCCAATTCGAGAGTGACAATCCCTTCCACACTGAAGACAAATACAGTCTGTCCCCTGTCCAGCTCCCTGATTTTGCTGGTTTCGGGACTGCCTCTTTGCCTCGGCCTGCTGGACAAGGGTCTCTTCAAATTGGGAGAGGCCATGCTGCACCGCCTGCCTCCAGGCTGAATGCTCAGATGTCAAGGTTTCCCATCTGTTGAGGTCCATTCCTAAGGCCTTCCGATCCCGCTTGCAAAGATCCTTGTATCGCAGCTGTGGTCTCCCTCTGGGGCGCTTTCCCTGCACTAATTCTCCATACAGGAGATCTTTTGGAATCCGACCATCAGCCATTCTCACGACATGCCCGAGCCAACGTAGACGTCGCTGTTTCAGTAATGTATACATGCTAAAAATTCCAGCTTGTTCTAGGACTACTCTATTTGGAACTGCTCCTACGCTTGCCCAAATATACAGGATAGTGACCCAGCCTGTCCCATCTGGTCTCCTTTTCCATACAACCACCTGTTGAATTTAGACTCTACCATCTTCTCACTTTTCTTTGACCCATCCAGTTTTGATGTGGATCAGCCACATTGTGAACTTCATCCTCCACACTTCCTAAAAGGATTATAAATCAGCAGTGTTTCAAACATAGAAGATACCCTGCAGAAGGTTTTAAAAAAAGGGTATCATGGTCAAGTCCATTTGGCACGAAAACATTTTGATGTGGGCCCCCAGAAAGCATCCAGCATTGGCTTGGTGTACCTCTGACACAAAGGGAAGGGTGAGGGAATTGTGCTGATGGCTCAGCCCTTTGTGTAGGGCTGCCAAACTGGAGGTCTTGCTATTATTGATTGGCAATAGAGGCAGCACAGAGTGAGTGACAGCCCTGTGTACCATGGTAATTGAGAAAGAGAGTTGATTCTACACCTCTTGAAGTGATATCTGATATTTCAGGCTAGTTCTACAAGTTTGCAGCCTCCACCTTGGTCTAGTTTACAGATCCTGAAACCTGAACATCTGGTCAGGATGATTTTGAGACATGCCTGTTTCTTACCTCCCCTTCTCTCCCAGTCCTGCAATGCTCAGCCTGCAGGGCATGCAGGATTGCCTGCTTTTGATATTTTAGTTGTCTTGCAAGGGAATCACCTACCCTTGTGTTTGGAACATACTTAACGTAGCCAGGCATTTCCTCACCAGAGTGTTACTGATCTTAAGCCATAATATTAACCATTATCCATTCACATTTTTATAAGGTTGCAGAAGAAGAGTGGAGTACTTCCACTTTCTCTTTATTACCCATTTACTATTTGAGCAGGTCTGCCATTACCTTCCTTTTCCCTCTTTCCCCAGACATACCCAAAATAGCATTTTTGTTGTGCTCAGCATTCCTTCCAAGCCTTGGGTAGTTCTGAGCTTCAGCCTTAGAATCACAGAATCATAGAAAAGTGAAGTTGGAAGGGGCCTACAAGGCCATGAAGTCCAACCCCCTGCATAACGCAGGAATACAATCATAGCATATCTGCCAGGTGATTATCCACATTTTTCTTGAATGCCTCCAGTGTTGGAGCACTCACCAACTCCCGAGGTTACTGGTTCCACTGTCGTACTGCTCTAACAGGAAGTTTTTCCTGATATTCAACTGAAATCTGGCTTCCTTTAACTTGAGCCCATTGGTGCGTGTCCTGCACTCTGGGATGATCGAGAACAGATCGTGTCCCTCCTCTGTATGACAGCCTTTCAAATATTTGAAAAGTGCTATCATATCACCCCTCAGCCTTCTTTTCTCAAGGCTAAACATGCCCAATTCTTTCAGCCTTTCCTCATAAAGCTTGGTTTCCAGCCCCCTGATAATCCTTGTCGCCCTTCTCTGAGGTAAAGGTAAAGGTTCCCCTTCACAAATGTCCAGTCGTGTCTGACTCTAGGGGGTGGTGCTCATCCCCGTTTCCAAGCTGTAGAGCCAGCATTTGTCCGTAGACAGTTTCTGTGGTCACGTGGCCAGCGCGACTAGACACGGAACGCCCTCCTCTGAACTTGTTCCAATTTGTTAGCATCCTTCTTGAAGTGTGGTGTCCAGAACTGGACACAATACTCAAGGTGAGGCCTAACTAGTGCTGAATAGAGGGGGACTAGCACCTCACGGTATTTGGAAAGTATACTTCTATTAATGCAGCCTAAAATAGCATTTGCCTTTTTTGTAGCCACATCACACTCTTGGCTCATATTTACATAGCTTGTGATCTACGACATTCCAATATCCTTCCCGCTCGTAGTTTTGCTGAGCCAGGTTTCCCCCATCTTGTAACTGTGCAATTGGTTTCTTTTTCCGAGGTGCAGTACTTTGCACTTATCCCTGTTGAATTTCAGTCTGTTGCTTTCAGCCCAGTGCTCCATCCTATCAAGGTCATTTTGAATTTTGTTTCTGTCTTCTCGCTATTCCACTCAATTTGGTATAATCTGCAAATTTGACAAGCATTCCCTACACTCCCTCATCCAAGTCATTAATAAAAATATTGAAGAGCACCGGGTCCAGGACTGAGCCTTGGGATACCCCACTTGTTACCTCCTCCCAGTTAGAGAAGGACCCATTAATCATCACCCTCTGAGTACGATTCTGTAGCCAATTGTGTATCCACCTGACACTGGATCTATCCAGCCCACACCTAGTTAGCTTACTAATCAGGATATCATGGGGCACTTTGTCAAAAACTTTGCTGAAGTCAAGATATACTACGTCTACAGCATTCCTTCTGTCTATCGGGGAGGTTACCCGATCAAAAAACAAGATCAAATTAGTTTGACAGGATTTGTTCTTGACAAATCTGTGTTGGCTTCTAGTTATTACTGCATTGTTTTCTAGGTGCTTGCTCAATGACCGCTTTATGATTTTTTCCAGAATTTTGCCTGGGATTGATGTCAGGCTGATGCGCCTGTAGTTCCCAGGTTCCTCTTTTTTCCCTTTTTGAAGATAGGGACAACATTAGCCCTTCTCCAATCCTCTGGCACCTCCCCCGTTTCCCATGATTTCAAGAAAATAACGGATAGCGGTTCTGAGAGTTCTTCAGCCAGTTCCTTCAGTATCTCAGATGCAGTTCATCAGGCCCTGGAGATTTGAACTCATTCAAGGTGGAAAGGTATTCCTTGACTATTTGTTTATCAATCTCCAGCTGCAATCCTGTCCCCCCCCCCCACTTGCACTTCCAATTTGTTTGGAAGTTCATAGTCTGTCTTATGGGAAAAGACTGAACTAAAATAGGAATTGAGTACCTCTGCTTTTTCTTTGTCATCTGTTATTATTTTTCCATCTCCATTGCGGAGCTGTGCCACTATGTCTGTTGTTTGTCTTTTGCTATTCACAAACCTGAATAATGCTTTTTTATTGCTTTTAGTGTCCCTAGCTAACCTCAGCTCATTCTCAGGTTTTGCCCTACTAATGCCATCCCTGCATTTCCTTGCTACTTGTCTGTACTCATCCTTGGTGGCCTGGCCTTCTTTCCACTTCCTGTCCATGTCTTTTTTGGTTTTTAGGTCTTCCCTGAGGTTTTTGTGAAGCCACACTGGCCTTTTTTTTGCCACCTCCCACCTTTTTTCCTTGTTGGAATTGTTTGTAGTTGTGCCTTTAGAATTTCTTTTTTTAGAAGCTCCCACCCTTCTTGGACTCCTTTTCTTGTTAGGATCTCCTGCCATAGGATCTTACTTATCCTTGTTCTGAGATTATTAAAATTGGCTTTTTAAAAATCCAGCAGAAGTGTGCTGCTATACTTTGCTTTCGTTTCCTTTGAAATCAAGAATTCTAGAAGGACATGGTCACTCTTGCTTGGAGTTCCCCTTACTGCCACTTCCCCCACCAAGTCATCTCTGTTGGTCAGAATCAAGTCAAGGATAGCAAATCCTCAAGTTTCTTTCTCCACTTTTTGTAGGAGAAAATTATCAGCCACACAAGCCAGGAATTTCTTGAAAGGGCCATACTTGGCAGAATTTGCCTCCCAACATATATCTGGATAATTGAAATCTCCCATCACTACTACATCATGTCTCTTTGAAAACCCTGCAATTTGTTTTTCAAAAGATTCGTCCCCTTCCTCTCTTTGATTGGGCGGTCCATAGTAGACTCCAGCTACCAAGTTCCTTTTGTTTTTTGCCCCAATTAGATTGATCCAGATGCTCTTGATGGGACAGCCAATCTCCTCCTCCTGTATTTCTGTGCAGGAATGCGTATTTTTGACATATACTGCAACTCCACCTCCCTTTTTATTATCTCTGTTCTTTTTGATCAGTTTATATCGCTCAATTGCTGTATTCCAGCCATGGGAGTCATCCCACCAAGTTTTAGTTATTCCTATCAAGTCATAGTTACCCTCCTGAATTAAAATTTCCAGTTCTTCTTGTTTGTTTCCCATACTCCTAGCATTCGTATACAGACACCAGAGGGTGTGTGTTTTGTGGCCTGTTTGCCTTTGTATATTTTTATAAATATTATTATTATCATCCTTATGATTATTGTTATGTCTATTATTGTGATTATTATTGTTAACATTATTATTGTTGCCCTTTTGATCAGTTTGGTCCATTCCTCTTATTGTGTGTAAGGCTTCATCTACCCTTAACTCTGTGCTTGCATCTCCCTCCCCCTTCCAATTCAGTTTAAAGCCCTCCTGATGAAGTTCTTCATGGTGTGGGCAAACACATTCTTCCCAGTCCTTGTTAGATGCAAGCCGTCTCTTGCTAGCAGTCCTTCTTCCAGGAAGCTTAGCCCGTGGTCCCAAAAACCAAATCCCTCTCATCGACACCACCTTCGTAGCCTTCCTGACTCCGTCCCTATAATGCCAGTACTTGTGCTGTACAAAATGTCATTAATAATATGATTAATAACTGTATGCCATCAAGCCAATTCTGACTTATGGCAACATTTCCCAAGGTTTCTAGTTAGAGAGTACTCAGAAGTAATTTACCATTCCTCTCTCCTGGGACTGTGCAGGTTGCCCAAGGCTACACAGGCTGATTCTTCTTTTAGAAGGCACAGTGGGGTATCAGATTCCTAACCTCTGGCTCCGTAGCCAGATATCAACTCACTGAGCTTTCTAGTCAGCCCATTAATAACATACTAGTCTATTGTTTTCCATTCTGAAGGAAATCAACCCTGAGTGCTCACTGGAAGGACAGATCCTGAAGCTGAGGCTCCAATACTTTGGCCATCTCATGAGAAGAGAAGACTCCCTAGAAAAGACCCTGACGTTGGGAAAATGTGAAGGCAAGAGGAAAAGGGGACGACAGAGGACGAGATGGTTGGACAGTGTCACCGAAGCTACCAACATGAATTTGACCCAACTCCGGGAGGCAGTGGAAGACAGGAGGGCCTGGCGTGCTCTGGTCCATGGGGTCACGAAGAGTCGGACACGACTTAACGACTAAACAACAACAACAGTCTATTGTTTATTTATTTTGCAATATAAATTGCCAGCTCAACCATCCTGAACTGGATTGGGGCTATTGTGTAAGGCAGAATTAAAGTCTGCTAACACCTTTCCCTGCTAAAATCACACACAGGAAAAATGTATCTGCTAGCTATTTCTTAAAGTAACACATCTGATATAACAGAAGAAATTTAGAATACAAGTTTTGGAATAAAGTGAAGAAACTCTGTTACAGCTTACAGCGAGCCTATGAAATTAATTTAAAATGTTCATGGAAACCAAAATAAGGGACTCAGATATTTGCCTAGTTTTGTTTTGCTTTTAATTTTTTGTTTTTAATTTGTTTTTAATATTTTTGTTTTTAATTTTCTTGTATTAATTTTTTGTATTATGCTTGGACGGAATCCTTGGGAAAGAACAAAATGCCAGTATTATTAACAACAACCTTGTTAGGTAAGCAAATAATACCTTGTGACATCTTGGCTGAGGTGAGATTTGAACTGGGCATTTCTGAGATCATAGACTTGGTTGCTATGCTATCCTAAGTTACAAGTCTCGTTAAAGCTGTATTTGGATTTGCAACCTGTACCAATGGAATTTGCTGATGTCCTTTCAGAACCTCTGTCTATATATCTTATTTGAGAAAACTTGAAGAATTGTTGAAGCATTGTAATGATAGAGATGAACTGAACGAATGATGTTCCAGTCAAAAAACAGAGTAAAGAGCATCTGGAGAACAGTAGGCTGCACTAAAGTTCTTTGGATTTACCCCTGGAGAAGTTAACATCACAGTTACTTTAAACAGAATTTTAATTCCTAGCAGTGTACCAAAATCTTGACTTTCTTGATAAATTTATATGCTTCACAAACGGGAGCTTTTACCTGTATTTAATTACATATCTGTTTAGATAAACAGTAAATGAGATCTGAGTCTTTTGTTTCCTTCTTTTGGGCTGCAATGCTATATGCCAGGGTAATGAGCATAACTGTCTAAGGACCGCAAGAGTAGGAATGGGGTGACTACAGAAATGATGTTGAATATTGAAAATTGTGGAAGAATCTGAGAAAATGAAAAAGACTATTTAAATTAGATGTACACACAGACACACATGCAGAAGAAAGGTTCTAAAATAGTAGGATGCTCGGAATGAAAACATTTCATTATTGTTATATCTTAAATCTTCACGAACTGTGAAATTCATCAATAAAAATCCATTTTTAAAAAAACCCTCCATAAAAAAGCAGAGAAAGCAATTTAACAATTTGACTGCGGCGAAAAAAGGAGATGAAAACCTGAGAAGTTCATGCCCTTCATGGCTCGCACAGCAGCTGAAGACCTGTACCGTGAGTGGAACGAAGGGCCCTAGTGCTAGAGGTGGACAGACCTATGAGTTTCTATTTCTCCCACATGTTTTTTAAAATTTCAAATGGTTTCCATCACATTTATGAGGAAATTCGTGACATTTGTTCATTTTTCAATCAAAAGCAACCAAATGAAATGGTCCACCAGCTAAATTCAATCAGTGTGGCTATTCACAGAATTTAGAGGATGGAGTTGTACCCCCATGCCATTTACCTGTTTAAAATAAGGAGCCTGTCGGGGCGGGGGGAGTGTTGATAGATCTTGGCAAATCAGTCTATTTTGCTTTCTCTCACAACCTGATTCTTTTAAAATCTCATGTTCTTTCCATCTTAATTTAAGAAGACATTTTTAGATTTTGGAAAGTTACCAAGGTGTGAACCAAATGGAATTCTACCTCACCACTTGAGATGCTTGTTGTAATATTGTTCTTCATTGAACAGAATACATGGAAGGCAGATGGGAAGACCTAATTCTGCATCCCAAAATTGTTCTCCTCAGAATGTTATGTTGGATTTCAAAGTTCTAAATCACCTGGCCTTATTTCCAAGCTAGAATCATCATCATCATTCTTTATTACGGTCACAGACCAGCAAGATTATAAGAAACAGAACATACAGAAAAAACTCCTATATGTAGTATATGAATCCTTCTTTCAAAGTGATTGCAACACTTCTCTCTAGTTCTCATAGCAATCAATCAAAATTTAGACAGAATCAAGGCATAAAGATTCCTTCATTGTTCTCTTTTGTTTTGTTTTCTTAAGTCTGAATTTTGGACAGAGAGCTCTGCATCCTAAACTGTTGCCAACATTTACAAGACTACTTTTTAAAAGGAACTTGTTCCATGAATCACTATTTTGAACCAGGAGGAGATGGTTACAGCTACCATTGCCCCATCTGCGAAAGTAAAATCATCCCTTAGATTGTAATAGTGAGTATTTTGTACGTATTCTTGTATTTGTTTTTGTTTTGGAAATTTAAAAATAATTTTTTTAAAAAAAGAAAGAAAGTAAAATCATCCCACTCCCTGGTACTAAAGTGTTATCATTACAGTTGATGGCAGAGCCATTGGGAAAAGACTCATTTCAGTGGCCAGTTCTGTTCACGGCATGTTGAAATTACTGCGATAAACACACTACAAAGCAAGGCTTCCTTTGGTACTTTCTTCCCAGAGGCCTCGAACTACAGTCCTCCCCAATCCAGCTGGAGATGGGGTGGGATTGATAGTCCAGAGAAAGTGACTTTATTAGAGTCAGGATGGAACCACACTGGGTTTCATTTTAGATAAAACATGTGCAAACATATTCTGCTATCTGTGAATTCACAATTCAAATCTCACTTCTTTCATGAATTCACTGGATGACTTTGAACAAAACAGATTTTTTTTTTAGCCTATGGAGAGAACACTGGCCCTACCTCACAGGGGTGTAAGGAGTATAACTGAGCTCTTGTAGAGCAAGCACCTTGAAAAACATTCCTGGACCCAGTCAGTCTCCATCACACCCACACCCACACCCACACGCAAGGACAGGCAACCCTATACCACCATGTTCCTGCTTCTCCTATTAAATGTCATATTGAGTTTTTTAAATTTAAAATTACTACTAGAGTTACATTTATATCTTGCTTTCCCTAAAGGCAAGGTGTATAGCTCTTCTCCTCATTTCCTCCTCACAACAGCTCTACATCTAACCTTGAGTTACCTCTCCTTGGTTGTCTTGATGGTTTATTATTTCAAGGCACAAATATTTAAGGTCACATAAAGCTCTTGAATAGTGTCATGTAGCAGAAGTAGTATTTTCCTAGCAGGATTGATGACATCATCTGCCCAAGTATCAGAGTAATTGTGTCTCCTTTTTGCTCTTATGGCTGAAGAAGTGGACTTGTCCAAGAATTCTCACATTAAAGTTTGGGAATTAGTCTTTAAGGTGCTACAATGTTTTTGCATTCTTCATTTTTTAAATTTTCTTTTGTTTTTGGCTTGATTTGCTCTAGGAAGTCAATGAGCTAAGACTGATGATTTCAAGTTTTATTTTGTTTGTGGTCGTTTAAAGAAGAGGAAGTGAGAAATGAGGATAAATAATCAAGCAGGAGCTGGCTAGATACTTCTTTTGTTTTCTTTGGCAGGGCTCCTACCTAATACTAGCAGTTTGAATGGTAATTTATCTTTGCATGTTGCTTGCAGTTTTAATTAATAGCCCAAGATTGTATTCCTGCTAGCTAAAGAACTTGGCTATGTTTGAAAACTGAACATATGCAGTTTCTGTGCTCAGTGAAGTTTAATCCTAGATGAATATGTATATGATTACAGTCACACTCTATAAATTTAATAGTGAAATTTTATTAATGGGTTATTCATTTTGAATGTTTGTGTTTTCTAATGTCATATTTATAACAAAAGGGGTAGTTCCTTTGAGTAAAATTACTAAAAAAACCAGTATACACCTATACCTTTTATAGCTACTATGTTTAGTGCCTGTTAAAGTGTTGTCTTTCTTATTGTGTTGTGAACTGCCCAGAGTGACCTTGGTAGCCAGATGGGTGGTATAAAAGTTAAAAAAAAATACTGTTGACTTCTGAAAGTATAACCATAGCTTGCCCATGGGATTGTGGCTGGATGTCTGTGCTACCATAGGAAATCCAGCACCTCAAGTTTCCGACTACACCTGAGCATATGAAAACACCACCCTCATTTCTTGACCCAAGAAAACTGCTCAGTTTTGCCTCCCTGCTTCCCCCCTCCCTTCCATTTCATGATCATCCTTACTGTTTTGGTCAGGTAAGTAATAATATGTACCTAGTGCCAAAATACATTTTATCTTTCTTTTGCTGTCAACTCACTTCCAAATCTTAGGGACCCTATGAATGCATGACCTTCAAAAGATTCTGTCTTTAACAGCCCTGCTCAGGTCTTGCAAACTGAAGGCCATGGTATCCTTTATCCAGTCAATCCATCTCATATTTGATCCTCCTCTTTGCCTGCTGCCTTCAAGTTTATCAGATGTTATTGTCTTTTCCAGTGTGCTTCATCTGCACATGATATGCCGAAAGTACAATAGCCTCAGTTTAATCATTTTTTGCTTCTAGAGAAAGTTTGGGTTATTTGATTTCTGATGGTCAGAAATATGCTTAAGGTCTGCTTTTACAGCAGTTCTCTTGAGAAAGACAGCAAGCCCAGAGCAGTGGCTCATACAGAGATATCAAACAGCTCTTATATCTGTAATGCTCCTGCAATTCTATTATGATGATTAGACTGGCTTCTATCATAGAAGATATATAGTTAATTTAAAAAAAAATCTTTAAAACAAGGTAATCAAAATGCAATGGGCAGGCTTCTCCTGGTGGTAAAAATGCTGTGGCACTGGAGAAGACTGAATCATACCAATGAAGATAGCAGGCATATGACTTAGTGCATGCACACACCGTGTCGGTGCCACCTTCTACCCCGTTGAGTACAGCAAGAAGACTCTTCCTTCTGGCTCAAAGAAGCATAATGTTAGTAAGCAGATTTTTCATAGCACTCTTGCAGTCGTCGTTTGCACATTTGAGTCCTATTGGCCTATGGCGTTGTTGTTGTTGTTATGAGCCATCAGGTCAGAACTGACTTACAGTGATCCTAATAGGGCTTTCAAGGTAAGTGAGATATTTAAGGACCAGTTCCGCCTCCCAGTGAGTTTTCATGGCTGAGCAGGGATTTGACCCCTGTTCTCCAGAGTCCTAGTCCATCACTCTATCCACTACACCACACAGGGTATCCACACATGGCTATGATAGTGTCCAAGAATACTCTCCACATGCATGCTTTCTGGTTTGATGGCTTGTCCCAGGGCCATCATTTGCTGCTGAAGTGGTGACAACTAAACATATACACATAGGACATTTTTCCCCTCCCTTTGCATCTTCCCAACCTTCCTTTCCCATTTCTCCACCTGCATCCACACTCTTCTATTCCAATAGCTAGTAGTCTGCCAGAAGAGTCTTGCTGATTAGATCAGATTTTGCTGGGATGCCCCAAGAGACCAAAGTAACCTCTGCCCTGTGTTGATAGATTGAATGAAGCCACTAATCGTTAAGTGAAAGTTATACCAGCCATTGCTCAATGATGTGTGTGCAGGGAGGGTGGAGGGGAGGGGAGGAGTCAAGTAAGAGTAGAGTGTCCCAATGGCAACTTGGGAGATTTCACAACAAAACAGCTGGCAATGAGACACAACTGCTGATAGAATACATTAATTACTGTCATCAAGATTTTAGACACACTTGTGAATTGCTGGTATTACAAGCATACCGGATTATGTTGAAAGGGATGCCTTCCAAGACACTGAGAAATGAAAGTGAGTAATTATTTGAAACTACCTCGAGTGGAATATCGTGATGAAGGAGCCTTGTGATGGGTTCCCCCCCTCCCCATTCCTCTTCACCTGTTTGGCTACAGCCGCTACTTACCTTGAGCACTGTCAGAGGCTTGTGATGGATGTGGCAGTAGAAGGAGGCATGTGAACTTTATTTGTGCTTCAGTCCTGTTGAAAGCACAGTCAACCTTGAACTGGATTTTAAATTGCCTGGAGTGGCTGGAGAGAGCCCACCAATCCCACCCACAGAATTAAAACATGTATATCAGTAGCATCATTTCCCACAGGAGGCACATTTCTTTGTCAATTCATACATTTGGAGGGGAAGGTTTTTGTTTTGTTTTGTTTTGAAAAGACCTGCAAACTTCATTGACCAGAGATTATTGTTATTGTCATGTGCCATCCAACTGGATCTGATTTATGGCAAACTTCATAGGGTTTTCAAGCTACGCGAGATTAAATGATGCAACAGTATCACCCCACACAGTGAGCTTCCCATGTCTCCTGAGTCCTAGTCCATCATTCTGCCCATTATACCACAATAACTTCAGAGGTAATTGTGGGACCAAACAACTGTGTGTCTGTTCTGCCCACAAGAAATAATTTCTCTGTTCTGTCATTTTCAGCCTTGCAAAAATATTGGTTTTGTCAAGTTTCAGAGTACTTGAGGGAACAATACAGCTCTCTCACATCTAGCTAGTTGGAGTGAATGAACGAATTAATTCACATTTTAATTCTTCAGGAGTAATGATCACACATAAAATGTGTGTTTTTTGTTTTTTTTTTTGATTGTAGGTGAAATCCAAACTCCATATTTTCAGGATAAGTTTGTTTGCTCAACTGGTATTTGAATACTAAGTGAGTGCCCACTTCTCTGAGGCACCTATTGTCATAGAAACAGAACGATGCAGTTATTTGGTGTATAAGAAGATATGAGGCACGTGAAGCAACTGAGGGATTATAGAATCATAGAATAACGGAGTTGGAAGGGGCCTATAAGGCCATCAGGTCCAATCCCCTGCACAATGCAGGAATCCAAATCAAAGCAGATCTGATGGATGGTTGTTTAGTTTTCTCTTGAATTCCTCTAACATTGGAGCACTCATCACCTCCCAAGGTAATTGGTTCCATTGTCGTACTGCTCTAAGAGTTAGGACGTTTTTCCTGATATTCAACCGAAATTTTGCTTCCTGTAACTTGAACCCATTCTTATGTGTCCTGCACTATGGGATGATCAAAAACAGATCTCGCCTCTCATCTATATGACAATCTTTCATGTATTTGAAAAGTGTGTCATATCTCTCCTCAGTCTTCTTTTCTCAAGGCTAAACATGTTCAGTTCTTTCAGTTTTTCTTCACAGGGCTTGGTTTCCAGTGCCCTGATCATCCTTGTCATCCTCTTCTGAACTTCTTCCAGTTTGTCAGCATCCTTCTTGAAGTGCAATGTCCAGAACTTGACACAGTACTGTAGATGAGGTCTAACCAGTGTTGAATAGAGGGGAACTAGTACCTCATGGGATTTGGAGACTATACCTTTGTTAAGGTATCCTAAAATAGCATTTGCCTTTTTTGCAGCCACATCACGCTACTGGCTCATATTCAGTTTGTGATCTTCAACAATTCTAAGATCAGTCTTGCATGCAATGTTACTGAGCCAAGTATCCTGCATCTTGTAACTGTGCACTTGGTTTTTTTAAAATTTATTTATGGCAATATACTGTAGAACATAGATATTCTTAAATGACTATTAGGCTAGAAAAGAGGAACGTATGAAAACAAACTTTCAAACCTGAGTTGAAATTCAGAACTTCAAAGGTGCATGCTTCCTTTTGAATATAGCGGAAAATGCAAAAATGGTTATAATCTTGGTTCTGTTACAATAACATGAAACAGACAAGCTAAGTAGCCTCTTTGAAAGAGAATAGGCTTGTCAAAATTCAGGCAAAATGGAGAGCAGTTTTTGTGGTATGGGCTTTAAAAATTGTTTTTTGAAAAACAACAGATCCACTGGTAACATTTCTATTCCTTGATAGAATTGGGTTAGGGGTTTTTTTTTTTTACCCTTCTGGGACATTTGGACATTGGACACTCTTTTTGGAGTGCATCAAGGTTTCCACGTTTTAGAAGAATAGATACACAAGAGAAACCTTTCTATTTGCAAGTGTTATTTAAAAGCTATGACTAATTGGACTCTTACAATAACATTACTGAGAACATAGAAATGCCTCTAATTAGATACCTTCAACAACAGTTCAGAAGGATAAACACAGCAGTTCCTGTGAAAGGGGAGTCCTAAAAATGGGACGAGGAAGCTTCTTGTTTTGTGCAATGTGTATAAAAATGCCATACAACACAGGAGGGCCATCCCAGCCAGAAAACTGCAAAGTTTCAGATGGATAGCTCCAGAGACTATGGAGTTATGATGACTGAAATTCAGTCAAGGCTTTTAAAAATAGTGACATGTGATAGTGATAGCTACTGTGTGGTAGCTTGAGATAACACCATCTTCTACTTATAACCTTTCCTTGTTTTTCTACCACTTCTTCCACCTACCTCTACCCCCCCTTAACATTTCTTAAGGAGGAAAAAGTCAAATAGATACACAGTGCCTTTTGATTGGTTGTGCCAGGGACCCTTAGTATCTGCTCTTTCTAAATACATTCAGAATTTTTAAGCTTCTCAACAGCCTCAGGTGTCTTGATTTTCATAACTGTATGCTCAATTTTACATGCTTTTCAAGTCAAGAAGGAGGACAAAATTGAGAAGAGTTACCACCCTCCTTGAAGAAATTGGCAAAATGCTATCCCACTTCTGCACTCTAAGAAGGTTTGAGAGTTTGCTCCACCTGAATTGCCCAGATTTGATCCCAAAACGATACAAAAACAAAACAAAACGATCTGTTGAAAAGGAAAACGAGGAATTGCATCTTAGCCCTTGTTTAGTGAATAAAAATTTGTATCTCTGAAAAGAACCTTCTTTTCAGTATTGAACTGTTTATTTTGAAAGCTACAATTTTTACTACAACCAGGACAAGGGGACATATCAGAGACAAAAGTCATGAAGTGCCAAAGTCCCCTTGAGATGAACGGGACCAGCGGGCTGATGCAAAACTTAGCTGTGCTTTGCTCTCAATGACATTAACATGGTTTTTTTTGGTAGAGGAAAAGCGTCTTGAGTTCATTAGTCCTGAGCTAAAGGAAAAGTACAATTCTGACAACCGACTAGTTATTTTAATGAGATTTTGGTTTCCTCTCTCCCTCATTTGCTCCCTCCTGCTCTGTCCCATTTTTAATGAGAAACCAATTTCCTCTTCACTATTTTACAGATGTCTTTCCAATAAAATGGACAGCTTTGAATTTTTATGTTGGAACAAATGGCGAGCGGTGATTTATTTTTCATCTGCAATACACTCGCTGTAGCTCCATGTGCTAAATGACTGTTAATTGCTAAAAAATTAACAAGGTGTTTAACGCTGAAAGGAAAAAAATTGTTTGCACAATCTTTCCCTCCTCGCTGGAAACTTGGATTTTTTTTCTCTCTCCCTTGTCCAAATTTCATCATTTCCCAGATATGGCAGGTAACAAAACGTGTTTGTTTTGTTTTGTTGCAGTCACACTTCCTCTCCATGCCAGGAAAAAAAAAAACACACACACACACACACACAAACACCACTCTGCCCTTTCTGTTTGCAAAACCGACTGTAGTCCTGTGTATATTTAATTGCAAAAATGCTGTCAGCTCAGTTTCTCATCAGCCAAATGTGCACTGGATGATTTGTAGGCTCTGGAAGGGCAAAGAGAGGGGGCATTCTTAGCCGAAGGAAGTGCAGTGGCTAGTGCCTCCTTTGAGACCAAGGGAGAGGCAGCCTAGGCGAGTCTGAGAAATAAACAGTTTATTTAGGAAAAGTTATTTTTACTTCACTTAAAGAGTGCATTAAAACCTGCAGTGAAGTAAGATCACTGAAGTGGTTAAAAGAAAAACCTTCTACCATATTTATAGTAATTCTATAACCTCTTCAGCTCTGCCCAAGACCCCAGGGTTTGAGTCTCCTTCCCAGAGCTTTTAATGGGGAAGGTGATAAATCTTACAGGGAGGGCTGAGAAGTAAGGAGAGAGGTGATTACTTTCTGCCTGACTTGGGAGGTTTTTCTGTCTGCTAATGCTCATTAGTTCCCGACTTATAATACGTCTGCCAACCAACATACTGTTCCAAAGGCTACCCAAGCCTTCAAATTGGCCTGAATCTGCACTATGCAGCAAAATGAATCACTGGCTCTTCCTAATCGGTGTTCACTCTTCTTGCTGTGGTAACTCTCTATAGAAATATACATTTATTTGGTGCCACTTTCCAGTAATCATGAAAATGCCAAGTTAGCTTTAAAAAACTAAAATCACAATTAGGATACACATGGCTTCTTAGGTAGCCCTTGATGTGATATTGTAGTGCACAAGGTGGGATCCAGCAAGCTGAGCACAGTCTTCCAATTGGGTATCAATCTTAGGGTTCATTCACTAAGATTTCAGGCCCCAGACCTGAGATCAAGGGTAGGCTCTTGTGATGTCATAAAGGCAAGTCAGGCAAAGGGTGGGAGAAAAGGTGGAATTGTTTCTGGACCAGCTGACTGTGGAAACAGACATGAAGGGGATCCAAACAAATCGCTCCAAGCATCTGGTAAGACAACCTGCCCATTGGGGTAATATAGCAACCAAGAACCAACAAAGGAACACATGGCAAGGCATGTTGAAAAATGTGCCCACTAGTTGTAGCAGTTGCTGCCATTTTATCCAAGGCTTGAATCCTGCATCACAAAAACAGAATTGTCTACTCTTTCAGAGTGGCTTGGCCTGAGATTTGTATCCCTGCCTGGAAACCTGGAGAGACACAGCAATTGCTTGAAATTGTCTTTAAGTCTGAATCCTGAAAGATGGCAACCCTCATGGCAGCCCATCAAACCTGTCTGCTTTCATGCCTACTCATCCTGGATCTCCCAATTCTCCATTCTCCTAGCTTTTCTACAACCACAAGAGATGAAAGGAGGGAGGGAGGAAATATAGTTGATTAACTTTCCCTTCGCAAGACTGGGATTGCTCTGAGATGAAAGGTGCAATGATGCCAACTTGGCAAAAAAGGTAAATGCTATTTTAGAATGCATTAAGAGAAGTATAGTTTCCAAATCCCGTGAGGTACTAGTTCTCCTTATTCAGCACTGGTTAGGCCTCATCTAGAGTACTGAGCCCAGTTCTGGGCACCACACTTCAAGGAGGATGCCAACAAAATGGAACAAGTTCAGAGGAGGGCAACAAGGATGATCGGGGGATTGGAAACCAAGCCCTAGGAGGAAAGTCTGAAAGAACTGGGCATGTTTAGCCTTGGGAAAAGAAGACTGGGGGGGGGGGGGCGATATGATAGCACTTTTCAAATACTTGAAAGGCAGTCATGGGGTGGGATAGGAGCTGTTCTCCATCATCCCAGAGTGCAGGACACATAATAATAGGCTCAAACTACAAGAAGCCAGATTTAGGCTGAATATCAGGCAAAGCTTCCTAACTGTTAGAGCGGTACAACAGTGGAACCAATTACCTTGGGAGGTGGTGAGTGCTCCAACATTGGAGGTATTGAAGAGAAATGTAGACAACCAAATGGCAAATATCCTTTGATTTTTATTCCTGCATTGAGCAGGTGGTTGTACTCAATGGCCTGATAGGCCCCTTCCAACTCAATTATTTTATGATTCTATTTTTCTATAATTCATTTACTAGGCTTTAAAAAAAATTACTTGATTTTCAAGCACCATAGCTTTTCAGCCCCTGAATCTATCTTTCTGAAAATGTGCATTGTTACCTGGGCAAACCTCTAGGGCTTTTGCCATGTTCATACAGTCTTACAAAAAAGAAAAATAAACTAATACATAATCCAGCCTCAAAGGTGGGAGAGAAGAGGATGTGAATCACTTACTGTATTTTTCCGTGTATAAGATGCCCAGATGTATAAGACGCCCCCCACTTTTCTAACCCCAAATTAAAAAATCTAAGCAGGGCTTAGCAAGTGGAAGGGGAAAGGGATCAAAGCAATCCCGCGGCTGCACGATCGCTTTGATCCCTTTCCCCCTCATGCATCCGCGGGATTGCTTTGATCCCTTTCCCCCTCCTTTTGCTAAGCCCCGTGGGGCTTAGCAAGTGCAGCGGAAAGCAGGGATCAAAGCGATCCTGCAACGCTTTGATCCCTGCTTTCCCCCCTCCACTTGCTAAGCCCATGGGACTTAGCAAGTGGAGGGGAAAGCAGCGATCAAAGTGATCCTGCTGTGCTTTGATCCCTGCTTTCCCCATCCACTTGTTTTTGTTCTCTCCTCAGCTTACTTCTGTGTATAAGACAACCCTCAATTTTTTGTCTAAAGATTTTAGACAAAAGTATCATCCTATACATGGAAAAATACGGTAATTCCCCACCAAAAGTCTGGACTCTTTAATAAAACACTACATTGATCCTTCTAAAACTTTGCAGGTTTCTTATTTGGGGCTACCTCATTCCTATCTATCATTTCCAAGAAAATGACCCAAAAGGAACATAGGGCAGTGAAGCATGTCCTTTTTGTGTATACTCTAGAGATGGGTATGAATCGTTTTTGATAGTTACCAGCCCTGTCTCCTCTGGTGGGTGCCCAAACAGAGGGCCTTGTGGAAGACCTTAAGTAGCAGATGGAGTTGGGTGTCATCAGCACACTGGTGGCACCAGATCACAACATTCTG
Organism: Intellagama lesueurii; assembly: GCA_037013535.1. Taxonomy (NCBI): domain Eukaryota; kingdom Metazoa; phylum Chordata; class Lepidosauria; order Squamata; family Agamidae; genus Intellagama; species Intellagama lesueurii. The sequence continues at coordinate 126,487,476 of JBAJHW010000002.1, read as the reverse complement.
GACGGCCTCTTTCAGGTTTTTCATGCATAGGTGAAATAGTATGGGGAATAATGGAACCCTGAGACACTCCAGAGGCTAATAGTCAATGTGTTAAACAAGAGTCCCCCAGCACCACCACCATTCACAAAGTGACACAATGCAAGGGAAAATCCCAGAAGCAGACTCCTGTTTTCATCTGTCAACCACTTCTCACCCAAACACAAAGCAATTATCAGGGCTGTTTTCAACAAGTGTGAATGGTAGTGAGCAGAAGAGGGTATCCTGTAGTCCAGTGGTCCCCAACCTTTTCCAGACCGTGGACTGGTTGGGGTGGGTGGGGTCCGAGCATGGGGGTGGGGCACCCCTGCGCATGCGTGGGTGGGGAGCGTGCAGGCGTGGGTGGGGCACCCGTGCATGCATGTGGGGGCTGTGCATGTGTGTGTGTGTGCGGGGGGGCATACGTGCAGGGAGTGGGAGATCTGTCTCTGCGGCCTGGTCCTGTCAAGTCCATGGCCCGGTACCAGGCCACGGACTGGGGGTTGGGGACCCCAGCTGTAGACCATCTAGACTGCTGCCATTGGTGTTGTCAACATTCAGGCTGCCCTTTGCTATATAAAGCTTGGCATCCTTTTTCCAGCTGGCAACACAGGCACAATATTGTGCAGCAATATTGGGCCATTTCCTGGCTTTTTGAATCAAGGGTACAGCAGCACAATATCCCACATTCATAAAGTGGAGATTTGTCTGAAGAATTAAATTTCCTGGCTTTTTAAAGTGGGAGTTTAAGTATACATGAGCTACACAAAAACTCAATCAGAACGTTCTCTCATATAGAATTACCCAGTGGTAATGAATTCCAGAAGATGAGCATATGATCTGTGCTATGATTCCTGGAGAAGACAGAAGTGAGAACAACTTGGATGTGGCTGTAGTCCCTCTGTACCAAAATATTTTGAAGGGATGTTTCGGACTTAAGGAAATTATGAAGCAAAGGCGTGAGTAGGTACAACACATACAATGGAGAAACATACACACTCTTTAACCTCTTGGTTAAACTAATGTCACCATGCCCACTCTGCCAAATGCAGACTGGAAAGCTGTGTTCCAATTTCCAATCTCTTTCTTTGAGTTAGGCAAGCTGAGAAAGAAAAGCTATCTTGGACCAAAAGCTCTACTGATATGTTGTGTACATGTTTTCCTAAATATGTCACTTTATTTTTTTAATTAAAGAAAAGAAATAGGTTGGAGTTAGCAAATAATGTCACTGGAAACCAAGGTCAAAATTATCTATACTATGTAAAAGGAAGATAGTGAAGAAAGACAGGGACATAAATCAAGTCATTTGAAATGTGTTGTTGGTACAGATACAAAGGCTAGCCAGAAAAGCAGAAAAGTGGGTGCTCAATCAAGTCAACCCTGAACTCTCGCTTGAGCAAAAATGAGAAACCTACCCTATCATGCACATATAATGGAAATACTGAAGTGATCAGAATAGACTAGGTAGACCAGTGGACAAAGAGGAAGATATAGCATGAGATGGGTTGACTTAACAAAGGAAGCCACAGCTGTTAGTTTTCAAGATCTGAGCAGAAATTAATGGAAAATGCAATATTGCTAGGAAACGGGGTGTGGGGAGCAGCAGGAAGAGAGGACAACCTAACGTGAGATGCTGTTGGTTTGCAAGATCTGACCAGAGCTCCTAATAATTGGACATTTTGGAAGCCAGTAACTCATATAGAGTGAGAAAGGTGGAGAGGAAGGGGGTTTCTACCTCCCTCCTGTCCCCCTAACCTTTACTCCAATGTTCTCCCCTCATGAGTGAGTTTTTGAATATTATGCTGTTTTTTAGAAATTTCTTTTTAAATACTCATGAGTAAACTGGGTAAACCTACTCATGAGTAAACCAAATAAAACTTGCTTTGAAATCATCCCCAGCCACAAGGGAAAAAAACCTGTCATTTCACAGTTTAAAATATCTTTTTAAATATTTTCACAGGTAGGAGCTAAAAATGTGTGGCCAGGAAGGAGTTATGTGCTTTCTTTTGTATTGAACCCCATGGCAGGATTGAAAGTGACAGAATTCTGACATCTACCCTATATAGCTGCCTGGCTGACTGACTCCAGACACATTCTGATTGGTCAGAATGCTATGCTGTGCAAATAGTTCAGTCTGTTAGAATGTTTGCAAGTTATAAAAAAGCCAATCATCTCAGAGCTTTTCAGGCTTTAAAAAACATTAATTAAAGAGTGTTTATTAGAGCCACGAATGGCTCAATTATTGTGAACGAAAAAAGCGGCTAAAATGGATTTTTTCCCCAAGTATGCAAATGTTGTCTTATCAATGTATTTTATTTGTGTTCAATCAGCTGGATATTTCTGGTTACTTGTTTGTGCATGGGGTTAAAAAAGAGTGTTACTTTTTAAAAAATCATAACTCATAACTGTTTGCCCAAATGTCCCCAAATTTGGCAAAGAGCAGGAAGAGACTGGCCTCTCCTCCCATTGTGCCAAATTTCATGCAGATCTGACTCCCAGGTTTTGCATTAGAATTTTTTGTTTGGACTGCCACCCTTTTTAGAGTTATCTTGTAGAATGTGCTTTTTAAAAAGCTGCGCCAATATCATGACTGGGCTCTCACCCAGTAATAATAAGGAATGCATGTGTTTTCCAATACCCTGCAAAGCACCCCAAACTAGTGGTTTGAGTGTGTGGGCCATAAACTGCACCCCTTCACAATTCTAAATATTAAAAACTATTATTACAGATATATGGAATTATCAAATTCAGATTTAGATGTATTTGGAACTATCCAAACATGGCATTATTCAGTGAATTCTGAATATTTCTGAATCTAAATGGATATCCTAGTGATATTTTAATGGACTGTAAAGTATTTTTACTCATTCTGAGGCATAAGTGTCACTTAGGATCAAGGGGGCTAAATCAAGCAGATTGAGATTTAGCTTGAGCCATGACCTGCTCTGTTGGAGCCAGGCACATGCCTCTGGAAGGATCATCCCAGTTTCTATCTTAGGTAGGGCATCAGTGTAGGGTGGAAAGGTGCATCACATGAGATCCATGAGCAGTCACTTCCTGTTGCCCCTTGCTTCCTCTTTTGTGGGTTGGTGACCTGCTAGGTAAACCATGATTTCTTTTGTTGGGCTGAGCCTAGAAGTCCAGATTGATACCTCTCTGGGAACCAAATGCCAGCAGTCATTGGGAGCCACCAGCTTTCCTGATGTTCTGACAATTGGGACCCAAGGATAGATGTTGCTTCAAATATCAGCCTAATCCAGAACAGGTTAAATATAACTTTTGGGGTAAAATAAATGACTTACCATCAGCATGTTTGCTATATATAAGGACTGCCTCCAGTGCTTACCAAATCAATAATAAAACATTGATCCAGCATCTTTATGGTATCCTTGAATCTGATGAAATGGAGGAAATCAAGCTAAGAGTCATCAGTATATTGATGGTCTTCTATTGCAAATCCCCAGGTAACTCAATCTCAGTGGTTTCTTAAATGACATGGTTGAATGAATGCCAGCTATTTGTGGTTTTTTTGTTTGTTCATAATTTCATTTTATTTTCGGTGTTCTCAGTACGGTGTATTGTCATCCCTCACATCTGGATGTTCTTTCTTCATTTTGATGTACTGTATTTCCCATTAAAACGGCCAGTCCAAACAGAGTGAAGTCATGACTGTCCAGGTTTAACATTACATTTGGATACCCTGGCATCAAATTTTTCTGTCTTTGTCCTTTGATATTCCGTATTTTTCCGTTTATGTAGGATATGCACCATACATGCTTGATTGTATCATTATGAATTAGTTTGCTTATTATATTTCAACGTTTCTCACAGTTTGTATGTTTAGAGTGATTTTATTACTTTTTCTTTCTCTGAATATTCTCTCTCTCTCTCTCTCTCTCTCTCTCTCTCTCTCTCTCTCCCCCCCCCCCCCCCCGGGCTGGAACACTTGTTTGTTTTCCTTCTCTGATTCAGTCTTTGGTCCAAAATGCAAATGCATGTGTGCCTATTGTGTGCACTGTGTTGATTGATGAATAGGCCCCGCTTAGTATGTTATTCCTGGCTTGTTGTGAACTGGTGTACAGGGCTGTATATGTACCTTGGAGAGTATGTTCTGGAATTCCCTGCAGGGCCCCTCTTTCAGCCTTTGGCTTCCAGGCTTTCCGCCAAATGTTAGATACAATACTAGTGCTTGTTTTTGACAACAGCCGCGCAGGTTGTATTACACCAATGGCTATTTTAGTTTCGAAGTTATGAGACGACTGTCTCTGCACCCTGGGTTAGCGGCATGGAAGCCAGGTAGCCGATTGACTCTTGGACCTGTGCACATTTACTTGGGAGTAAATCTCATGGAACTGAATGACACTCGTCCCTGCATTGAAATGTACAAGTCTGAGCTGCATGGCAGATTCTAACACAAGGTTTTGCTCCGCAGAAGTAGCTTTGGAAGTATTCTTGTAGAGGATTGCATTTGGGAAACATTACATCAGGCTGAAAATCCACACTGATTTTCCAGGAAGGATTTGTGAGCAGGATATTAGATTCCTGCTGGCTCCTGCTCATGTTTTCTATTTATATTCATCCAGAGGAGTATTTAAAATGTTCTCCCAGCGAGTCAAATGTTACGTCTGAATTGGCTCTTATTACGAGTAAATCCACAATTCAGTTTGTGGCTCTGAGTAGAATTATGGGGTGTCATTTTTTAACTTCTTCTGAGATTTGCCACCTTACAACAACCTGAGGTCAGGGAGAAGAGAAACTACATTGGGGCAAAGCACTTGGACGCGTTTGGACCTCCATCGGTTTCTGAACGTTCCCCTCTAAAAACTGGGACCCTAAGCAACAGCGGTTGTTACTGTGTTCCAATCTTCTGTCCATGATGATAGATGAGTCTAGCTCTGAAAACATAGAAAGATACTGCTCTCAGCACAACACAGATGTTGCCATGGAGCCAGATTTGGCTTTAATGGGAAAGTGCAAGTTTAATCATAGAGTATCCGTTGCCTGCCTCACTGAAAACAAAAAAAAGCAAAAGCAAAATATTTGCAGCTCACGGGAGGGATATACGTGAAATATTCTGTTACTTGCTGTGGAAAGGCAGGAGTGATCATTTTTCCAAGGCCACCACAGCAATGAGAGGAAAAACAAAGTTCCAGCTGAAATAATGAAGCCTTTGCTTTGATATTTAGAATCCTATTTAAATATATTTTAAAACAATCTTAAGAGGTAACTCCTAAGCTCTGTTCAGATGTTCTGAAGAGGGTTGATCTGAATGTGTAAAGGGAGGTGGGGGAGAGTCTTAGCTTTTCTCACACATACGCTCATGTTCATTGTAAAAAAAAAAAAAAAAAAAAAAACACAGCAGAGGGGGGAAACAATGTGTTACATCTGAAGGCTTCCTATTAGAGATGGGCACAAACCACCAGTTCAGCAGTGTGATTTTCAGAAGGTGTTGTCATTGTTGTCAAGTTATATACTGCCTCATAGTGCTAGAGCACTCGCTGGGAAGTTTACAACATAATAATGCCAGCAACAACTTGCCTCCCAGTGAGTTGGGTACTCATTTTACCAACCTTGGAAGTATGGAAGGCCAAGTCAACCTTGAGCTGGCTACCTGAACCCGCTGGGGTCAAACCCAGGTCCCGAGCAGAAGCTTGACTGCAGTACTGCAGTTTAACCACTGTGCTATGGGACAGATATATAATCATCATCATCATCATCATCATCATCATGCACCCTCAAGTCAATTTTGAGTTATGGTGACCATTTTCTGGGTTTTCCAGGTAGAGAATACTCAGAAGTAGTGTACCATTCCTTTCTGGAGGTATCCTGGGACTGTGCAGCTTGCCCAAGGTGACATAGGATGCCTCTACCCAAAGGAGGCAAAGTGGAGAATCAAACTTCCAGACTTCCACTCTGCAAGCAGGTACCTAAACTACTGAGCTATCCAGCCAGCTGCAGCCCATACACAAAGTGCTTTTAAGAAGTGCTTAGAAGCAGCCTTGGACCCTGTGTAACTTACAGGGCGTTCCTAACTCTGACGCACAAGAGAGCAATAATAATAAAAACAGCAACAAAAAAAAGTAGCAGTTAAAATAGGTTAAGAGGCAGGGATTTTAAAAGCCTGTGTGAGAAAAAAAGGATTTACTTTAGGCCCCAAATCTAAGAGAGTTCATTCAAGTTCCCTAGATCAAGAGCTTATGATCATGAAAAAGTCATTCTCCTTGGCTACCAGCCGCCTTAATTCACATAATGAGGAAACCTGAACCAGTATCTCCCCCAGTTTACCTCAGCACATGTTCAGGTTGATGTGGGCAAATACACTCATTCTAGTGCTCAGCAATGTAGGGCTTAAAATTGTTCGAGGACAGAATATTTTGAATTCTGCTCAGAAAAAGACTAAAAGTCAACATGAGGTCTTTTCTATCTTTCTTCAATATCTTTCTTGCCAAGCAGTCGCCTGGTAACCATATTCTGAAATAACTGCAATTTGCAGATGTTTCTTAAAGGCATATAATGCATGGCAGCAGTCAGTTTTGGATGTTAACAGACTATGGCTTATCAGGGCTAGGCTGTCTCCTCACAGAACAGACCAAAGTTGGCACACTAGCCACAGCTGTTGAGGCTACTGAAAGATGCTCTGTGCCAGCAAAGGCACCTGGAAGAATTTTAACAAAGCAGACCCTCAGAAAAGCTGTTTTTAAGAAAGCATCCCAAGATTTGAAACCAACCTTTCAGGCAAAGTGCAAATAGAGTTGTTATAAATTGTTCCCAGAAATCACAGTAGTTTTCAGGAACATGAAAGATCCCAGCAGCCGCTGCACTACCATGTTTCCCCGAAAATAAGACAGGGTCTTATATTAATTTTTGCTCCAAAAAATGCATTAGGGCTTATTTTCAGGGGATGTTTTATTTTACAGTCATGTCATCTTCTTCTGGTTGCTCCACAATGGTGGAGGGCGGGGTTTCACTTAACTGGGACTTATTTTGGGGGAAGGGCTTATATTATGAGCATCCTGAAAAATCATACTAGGGCTTATTTTCAGGTTAGGTTTTATTTCCAGGGAAACAGGGTATTTCTTGCCTTGCTTTCCTCACGGGGCTTCCTGTGTGAATGTCCTGCAACTTGATAAGGCCCTTCAGTCTTTGCCACATAACAAACAGCTGAGGAAAGAGGTTGGGAGAGAATAGCATCACATTTTTGTTAATATAGACACCTAAAGCAAATCTGTGGTGGAAAAACAAAGTTTGTTGCTAAGGAGACAACAATAAACCCAGAAGTCTCCGAGTATTGGCTTCTTCCACTGTCCTTCTATTGTTAAACTAAGTCAATCTATAAAATACTAAGGATGTAGGTTTATCCAGTATTTCCCCTAAGAGATGTTCTAGGTTATTCTGGTAACAGCTGATGCATTTGAGGAGGGTTCTCTTTCTGCATTTTCTCACAAGGAAGCCAACACCTCTGCTTATCCAAGTAATGCAGGATAGTGAGTCCTTCCCCACTGCTATCAGCGTATGAACCAGGGAATTGTCCTGGTAACCAGCCAACAGCTTCTGTTCCATCAGCTTGTAGTTGAGTTGGTTGCCCCTGTCATCCAGCCTCTTTCGGTCAAGTTTTCTTCAGGTAAGTTCTATGCTTTCAGTCTCATGCTATGGGATATCCCTATCTGCAAGGCAGGCGACCAGACACAACGGGTTTGGATTATTCCTTGTTCTTCCTGTATCACTCCCTTACTGCTGTTTGTGTGCAGAAACTAAAGCATGCCCAGGGAAGTGAGCATGTACCCTGGCTGTGGAGAGAAAGCTTGTTCAATTTTCTGTGAGCTAGAATGAAAAAAAAGTAATGGCGTCTTTATCTCAACCGTATACATGTTGTTTAGATACCTGCTCCAAAAATAAGCTTCTGTCAATTAACTTTAAAGCATTTCCCCTCCATTTTCACATGGATATCATTCATTCGATATAAAAAGGAAGTAGAACGTGGCTTTCCTTTGGGGCAATGTTACCCAGAATTACAAATACTAGAAACTGCACTACAAACCATGTTTTTAAAAAAGAAAATTAAAATGGATGGTGGAGGGCCACTGCAGTTCCCCCTCACTCACACTGCTGTTCACCCTAGGCTTACCCCTGAGGACACAAGGAGAGAGGCAAGGAAGAAACCGAAGAAGGGAGGAGTACAGGCTGAGAGAACAACTCTGTAGGGTTTATCCCATGTAGAGTCTTCTTTGGTAGAAAACCCACCGGAACATTTGGCAGTAGCATTGCCTATTCCTAGCTTGAGAGAGAGGATTTCTAGAACCCTGGAGGGGACTCGCATGAACTGCTTTTTCATTTCCAACCTGAGTTCACCATTACCCTATTTAGAGAGGATCTACAGCTCTAGGAATAGACTCATGCCATGTACAGTATGCACAAGGCCATTCCTGCTAACTAATCTCATCTAATTGGCAACAAGAGCCCTGGCATTAGGTACAGAGGTGTGAATGATATTAGGAAAAGAGTATGAAAAGTCATTAACATTTGTGCTGAGCATAGAGGACAGATGGGACCTGTTAGATGATACAGCCACACTCTCAAGAATGTGCCTCCTTGTCTACAGCTTTAGAAATACACATTTTATTCATTATCAGCAAACTGTTACTGATAATACAGATCAACCATTGCTCTAATTATATGCATGCTGCCAGTGGCTTAGGTGTCTGGCTGTGGAGCCAGAGGTTGGGAGTTCAATTCCCTACTGTGCCTCCTTGAGAGGGGCTGGACTTGATGATCCATAGGGTCCCTTCCAGCTCTGCAGTTCAAAGGTTGTTGTTCAAAAACACCAGGCACAGTCAATCAAAATTACAAAAACATTGAGTGGTATTATATAACAGATACAGGTTTTAACCAAAAACCTAAGTATCTGTTAAATATTGGCACAGTATTATGCTGTTCCTAATATTGCTGTTTTTGAAGCTCTGATGGTGTGATTTTTTCAACTGCTTATAATACTGTGTGAAATTTCTTGATATTGTTCCCAAAGCCCCAATGACTACGGGGACCACTGAAGTGTGTTTCATCCACAAACAAGATGTTTTGATTGCCAGGTCTCTGTATTTTGTTAGTTTTTCCAATTCTTTATTTTCAACTCTGGCATCTCCTGGAATTGCGATGTCAATGATCCAGACATTTCTTTGTCCTGTTACTGTGTCTGGTGTTTTACATTCAAGGTGTCTATCAGTTTGGATCCAGAAATCCCACAGAATCTTGATGTCATCGTTTTCTGACACTTTCTCTACCTGATAATGCCATGGGTCTTTGGAGGCTGGCAAGTTATATTTTTTGCATAATGACCAGTGCACTAATTTTGCCATTCTATCATGTCTGATTTTGTAATCTGTTTGTGCAATCTTTGGACATTCACTGATAAGGTGTGACACCATTTCATCTTTTTCTTAGCAGAGTTGTCATTTGCTGTTAGCACTAATTCCTTGGCTCTTAGCTTTTATCACACTGGTCTGGAGCGCTTGTTCTTGTGCAGCAATAATTAAACCTTTGGTTTCTTTCTTAATGGTCTCCAGGTTTAGCCATGCACATGTTGAATTATGATCATACTTTCCATCAATATTTCTCAGGTGTTGTCCACGTAGTGGTTTATTTTTCCGGCTGTTTAATTTATTTTCATATTGTTTCTTATATAGAGTCTTTGTTTCTGTTGTTTTCAAAATATTCTCCATTTTCATGGCCGTAAGTAAATTTCCTTTATTTGTACTGATATAATAATTTAGGTTTCTTTTTACCTCCTCTGGTACCTCCTGTATTTTGAGTAATCCACGGCCTCTGATTTTTCGTGGAAAATATAATCTGTCCACATTGCTTTTTGGATGTAGTGTATGATGCATATTCATTAGTTTCTGTGTTTTTTCATCCTCTTCTTCTAATTCATTTTGGGTCCAATCTATTATTCCAGCTGGGTATCTAATTACTGGAACTGCCCATGTGTTTATGACTTTGATTGTATTTCTACCATTTAATCTTGATTTTAAATTATTACTTTTATTATTAAAAAATTCCAGCACAGTCAATCAAAATGATAAAATATTGACTGGTATTATATAACAGATACAAGTTTCAACCAAAAACCTAAATATCTGATAAATATCAACATAGTATATATGCTGTTCCTAATATTGCCATTTTTGTAGCTCTGATGGTGTTATTTCTGAGATCTGCAACTGCTTATAATACTGTGTGAAATTTCTTGATATTGTTCCCAAAGCCCTGATGAACAATATCAAAAAATTACACACATAATAATAGGGTTTGGAGAATAAAATTGCTCAGATTTCCTTTTGACTCGGGTGCTGCAGTTGATACAGGCTCAGTGGGTGCAACTTGGCCTCTGCTTGTCCAGAGATAATTGAATACTTTTCAGTGCATACAGTCCAAGGAGATGAACAGCATCACTGGAGATATGAGAACCATTTTCCCCCCACATCCTGGCTCATAATTGTTGACGAAGTTTGTAAACTAAGTGGTGAAAATCACTGGTGCAGCAAGGCTTTCTACAATTATGCCACCCTTCCCTCCTTAGCAGATTTTTGAAAAAAGAAGGCATGGCAGGAAAATGCAGAAGAGTTAGAAATGCAAGCCAAAATCACCTGGAGTCTGTATAAAATTTTGTGAACATTGAAGAGCAACTCCATAAGAACCAGTCCCACATTATCTGGAAGAACCAACCCTGCATGTGGAAAGTATCTTAGAAAACTCTCTGCTTCTGTGTCACTAGTAGAGAATCTGACCATCATTGTGGATCATCACCTGCACAGAGATGGGGAAGAAAGTGGGAATCTTTTTCTGTAAGGGAACATGGGGAATATTGTCTTGTTTAGCTGGTTTCAATGTGACACTCTGATGTGTGCTGGAATTTGAATGGGTTGAAAACCCAAGTCCTCAATTATATTTGCAGACCCCGAGCAGTGGCAAATCTCAGAAGGCAGTGGCTAGGTATAGAAAATGAAAGCCCTAACTCATACAACAGATGTACATAAAAGAGAGAACAATTCTAGGTAATACTGCCCCCTCCCCAAGATTCTACATTCTCACTGCTTATAACTAATCAGAGTGAAACAACAAGCCATTCTCTTTCTTGTAAGGGGAATAAGTAACAGAGATAATGAACTTCTGTTTCAGGGCCTTTAAAAATGAATGGGAGCCAAACAAGAGCATGTCTCTGTCACATGTTTGGTACTAATTGTCTCTTCCCTGAAAATTCAATACTTGCATTCATGCTGCCAGGCTCTAGGGATTTCAGAGCACCACACTGTCCCCCATTGAAAGGAAATGAAAAATCTGCTGATGCTGACCAGACCCCCTTCAGCAAGTCCAGGCATTTAAGTGCTGTATCCTGCAGAGTGAGTAATGGGTTTTCCCCTTGAACATCCAAGAGCAATAAAGAAAGAAAGAGAAGAAAGAAAGAAAAGAAAGAAAGAAAGAAAGAAAGAAAGAAAGAAAAAGAAAGGCCACAAGTTGTTCAAGCATGTTTCAGCTTTTTGCTTTAGAAGATTCATATGCAACAGAGACTCTTTGGCATGCAGGTATACTGAGTCAATGGATTTCATATTGCCAAAGCATCTTGGACATGGCTGGTATTCAGTATCTACATTCTATATAATCCTTAAGCAGGCACCTGAATCTATAAGACCTCTTCCTTGGCTTTCTCTCATAATACGCCCAAAAGGTGAGGAAATGCGTTTCTCACCAAAGGAGTCCCATATTCCTGCAAACCTACCCCCCCCCTCCCCAAAGTAGTCAGGGCCAACATGATGCTGAATAAATCAAACATTCAAGTCCAACTGGCTCGGAAATAGTCACCTGGCTCTCCAGGTAGATGCAACAGAATGACCTAGGAAATACTGAGGTGGGGGCGGGGGAGGAAGCAGCGAAGTTCAAATGTTATATGAGCCAGCGGTATTGGCTAGTTTCCTCCTATAATGAGGCAGCTTAATAGGTCCAATTCATGTGTGTCTGATCTGTTATGAGGGATGCTCTTCAAGTGGCTAATAATGGTGAGGTTTCACATATATAGTGAGAGGTTTTCAACAGGAACATTTCCACAATTCTATATATATAAATTTCTTGCTGGGGTTTGTGTGTTTCCAAGGTAGCATTGAGGATCCAACATTGCCAAAACATTATAGCAACAACAGCAACAACTACGGCTCCAGCAGCCATCATTGGTATTTGCTTTTAATTCTCCCTACACAGTCACAGTGTTTAGCTTAGGGCTTGCCTGCACATGGCTATTGGAGTGGGCTGGGGCAGTCTAAATAGGGTCACTAGGAGTCTGGTGTGCCACTTGGTTCAATCCTTGCCTCCAAATGGCATACGGACCTCAAGCAACCCTATTTGGTCCTCAGCAGTCAGCTGTGAATTTGCCAACATCGTGAAGTGGCTGAAGAAGAGAGCCATTGCAGGATACTGGCAAATCAGACACTTCCTTGGCTCTGTGGAAGGGCTGAGGAAGTGAATTTTTTTAAAAAAATGTGTAGTAGAATAATGAATATGCAGTACATCACTTTAAAAACAGCATTAGGTATGTGTACTTATTTATTTATTTATTTAATTTAATTTATATCCCACCCATCTAGACCAAAGTCTACTCTGGGCGGCTAACAACACTCAAGAATAATATAAAATAAAACAACAACATTAATACAATAGAAAATAACAAATAAATTAGGTATTGACAGGAGGGGAAGGCCTGCCTAAAGAGCCAGGTCTTGAGTTGGCTCTTAAAAACACCCAGCGAGGGAGCCAGACAAATTTCTGGGGGGAGGGGGGAGATTGTTCCAGAGGCGAGGGGCCACTGCCAAGAAGGCCCACTTTCTTGTTCTTTCTCTTCGGACCTCCCTCGGCGTTAGGCCCCTCAGCCGCCCATCTTGACTAAAGCGAGTGATTCGGGTAGATCTAGGTGGGAGGAGGTGTTCCGCCAGATATTGAGGTCCTAAACCGTTTAGGGCTTTATATGTCATCATTAGTACTTTGAAATCAATGCGGAAATGAACGGGCAGCCAATGCAGGGCAGCCAGAGTAGGGGAGATATGTTTGATGTTTCCTCACCCCAGTAAGAAGTCTGGTCGCCGCGTTCTGCACCATTTGAAGCTTCCGCATCAATCTTAAAGGTAGCCCCACGTAGAGCGCATTACAGTAGTCTAATCTTGAGACTACAAGTGCATGGACCAGAGTGGTGAGGGGCCGCCACATCAAGATAAGAACGCAGCTGGGCAATCCGCCGAAGATGGAAATAGGCGGTACGGACCACTGATGCTACCTCGGTCTCCATGGTAAGCGCCGGGTCAAGATGGACCCCCAGACTGCGAACTGAATTCTTTGTGGTGAGAGTCACCCCCCCAAAAAGATGGGAGTTCCCCAAACCACTTATATCAGGGACACCCACCCTCAGGACCTCTGTCTTGTCCGGGTTCAGCCTCAGACCATTCACCTGCATCCATTTCAATACGGTCTCCAGACAGCGCTGAAGGGACGAAACAGCATCCACTGTTGTTGGAGAAAAGGAGATGTAGAGCTGGGTGTCATCAGCGTACTGATGACACGAAGCCCCACACCCCCTGATGACCTGACCCAGCAGCCTCATGTAGATATTAAACAGCATTGGGGAGATAATTGAGCCCTGCGGAACCCCACAATTAAGATTCCACGGAGCTGATACACTCTTCCCAAGCTGTACTCTCTGGGGACAGTCCTCCAAGAAGGATCAGAGCCAGGCTAGCACCAGACCACCGATTCCCAGCTCGGAGAGCCTCCCCAAGAGGATACCGTGGTCGATGGTATCGAAGGCAGCTGAGATATCGAGGAGGACCAACAGAGACATTTTGCCCCTGTCGGCCTCCCTCAGCAGGTTATCAAACAGGGCAACCAATGCCATTTCCATACCATGGTGCGGCCTGAAGCCTGACTGAAATGGATTCAGGACGTTGGTTTTCATCCAAAAGTGCCTGAAGCTGGTCAGCCAACCGCTCTCTCTACCACTTTGCTGAGGGAAAGAAACATTGGCAACGGGCCTATAATTGCCAGTGTTGTCCGCCGCCAAACTTGGTTTCTTCCTAATGGGCCTAATGAGTGTCTCCTTGAGGGCAAGGGGAACCTTGCCCTCCTGGAGACAACAATTAATTATTGCAGTGGCCCATTCAGTTGTTATAGGCCTGGCTACTTTGATTAGCCAGGCCGGGCAAGGGTCAAGGGAGGAGGTAGTGGCATGACAGCGGTCAAGCGCTTTGTCCACCATATCTGGTGTCACAGGCTGAAAGAGATCAAGTCTCATCAGGCAAGGCGGAGCGCTGGATGTCTCTGCTCGATCTACTGTGTTCAAAAAAGGAGAGAGCTCTCAGCGGATGGCCCTGCACTTTAGATTTTAAAGATGCTGCAAATTGGTCAGGTGAAATACTAGTAGGAGGCCTATCAGACCAATTCCGGATAGATCGCGGACTATACGGAAAAGTTCCGCCTGCTGATTTGAAGCTTCGCTTATCGGACAGCGAAGTAAGCTCAACTGGCAGCCCTCACTCTGGTAAGGTAAAGGTTAGTCGCGATCCTGACAGCTATTCAATTATATCCGTTGGGTTTTGTCTCCACTTGCACTCTAGCCTTCTCCTACTTTGCTTCATAGCTCACAGCTGCTGGTTAAACCAGGGTGCTGAACAAGCTCTGCAATGGAGAGGGCGTTTAGGAGCGATCGTGTCAGCAGCCCTGGTAGCGGCGGCAAGCCAGCCATCAACCAGAGCCTCGACAGGAGCGCCAGTGAGATCAGCCAGAATCCCTCTCATGGAGTCCTGAATCCTATAGGATCCAGTAACCTTTGAGGGCGGACCATTAAAATAGGTATTTGCTCCCTGCGGGGAGGGAGAGCCACTGAGAGGTTGCATTTAATTAGGTGGTGATCCAACCATGACGTGGTGGCGCTGCGGGACGTGGTGGCGCTGCGGGGTTAAACCGCAGAAGCCTCTGTGCTGTAAGATCTATAGATCTGCAGCTGTAAGATCGAATCCACGCGACGGAGTGAGCACCCGTCGCTTGTCCCAGCTCCCGCCAACCTAGCGGTTCGAAAGCATGCAAATGCAAGTAGATAAATAGGGACCACCTCGGTGGGAAGGTACAGCGTTCTGTGTCTAAGTCGCACTGGCCATGTGACCACGGAAGATTGTCTTCGGACAAACGCTGGCTCTATGGCTTGGAAACGGGGATGAGCACCGCCCCCTAGAGTCGAACACGACTGGACAAATTGTCAAGGGGAACCTTTACCTTTACCTTTACCAACCATGACAAGGGGACCAACACAAGGTCAGTCACCATCAGACCACACTCACTTCGCTCAGGGGAAAACACCAGGTCTAACGTGTGACCCGCCCACATGGGTAGGGCCGTTGACATGTTGGGACATGTCCAAGGAAGCCATGGTTTCCAAGAACTCAAGAGCCGGACCAGAAACCTCCGCCTCCGCATGGATGTTGAAATCACCCAAGACCAAAAGCCTTGGAGATTCCAACAGTGCCGTGGAGACGATAGTCCACCAGCTCCGATAAGGAAATAGCTGGGTCGCGGGGAGCGCGGTAACCCAGCAAGATCCCAATACCATCCCTGGCCCCAATAAACACGTGTAGGGCCTCAAGACCTGGTGTCACCACCACAGAGCACCTAACAACCTCTAGAGTGTTTTTTATAGACAATGGCTACTCCCCCCCCCCGCCCCTCCAGTCTACCCTGGTGTTGGACTGCATAACCAGGAGGGCAGGAAAGGGTCAAGGGAACACCCCCTTCCCCACCCATCCAAGTCTCAGTTATGCATGCCAGGTCTGCATCCTCCTCCAGGATAAGGTCTTGGATAATCTAGGATTTGTTGGATACAGACCTGGTGTTCAGCAACACCAGATTTAGAGTGGAGGGACGGCTGGTCTGACTACCTCGAGTCTGACGGTTGGTCACAGTGCCAGAACAGTGAACAGCCTTCAAACATCTGTTCACCGTTCTGCAATGAGTAGGAACTGTGCCAATGCCCTATCTCCCTCTACCTGTAATCACTCTGATGTTCAGAGAACCTCTGCTGGGGAGGCAGGCCCTCCACTCCATGTCAACCAAAAAGAAGGGAAAAAAAGGAGAAGACCAGAAAAGATTACAAATTAAAAAAACAAAAATACAATAATAATCAAATTAACAAAATTAATTAAACCATAACATAAAAACAGACATGTAATTTTAAATTAAACAATAACCAATTTAAACAATTAAAAAAATTAAAATATAACAGGAAAAAATAAAAAATAGAATAAAAGACATTCCACACCCAGACTACCCCCCCCCCCCCACCAGTCATACCCAGTAACAGGTCTCAGTCCTCCCAGCAGGCTCGAGGCCCAAAGATGATTCAGTCACCGTTAAGCAACAGGGTTGGTAATATGGCCAGCCCTTTCTAGAGCTCAGCCATCGCCACCAACGCCCCAGCAGCTTACAAGGCAGCAAGCCTGATCCAGCCATGGAAGGCGATGAAGTCACAAAGGCATCCAGGGACAAAGGGCACCAGGCACCAAAAGTCTGAACCTCCAAACAAAAGGGAGGCAACAGGGGGAGGCATATCGGCAGATTCAATGCACCAAACGAAGTGCCAAATCTCAGCCATCCAGACACCACCTGACCAGCCACATTTCTCAGGGGACAGCACAATGCCGACATCCTCACGAGGCCCAGCCGAGGGTCCTCACTGAAGCCACCCTGCCAGTTGACAAAGCAGCATTCCCACAGTGGAAGGCTTCCTCCGCAGCAGGCACCCGTCCTCAGCTCCCCTGAGCACAGAAATGCTGGTACAGTAGGGCCCTGAAAGCAGCTCTGGCTTATAAGCCTCTTCTCCCCCTGAGCCAGGTGGCTGATGCTGGGGAGGGGGTGGAGCGGCCAGTTCTGCAAGCAGAGGGAGACTGAGCCAGGCTCCCTTGGAAAAGGTGGCAGCTGGCAGCAGCCCAGCCACAGTCCCACTCTCTCTCACACAGTGCCTATGGATGGCAGATGTTATTCAGCTCCCCTGAATAACATCTGCCGAGTGCAGGAATGCTGGGTATTATGCATGTGTATTAGATATACCTACCTAATACACATATCTACCCTTTAAGTATGTGTATGACAAGTTAAGTATGTGTATTATGTTTACCTAACTTGTAATAGTGTTAAATAAACATAATGTTGTTTTCAAAGTGATCACAGAATCATAGAATAGTGAAGTTGGAAGGGACCTATAAGGCCATCAAGTCCAACCCCTTGCTCAGCGCAAGAATACAAATCAAAGAATATCTGCCAGGTGGTTGTCTGGGTTTCTCTTGAATGCCTCCAGTGTTGGAGCATTCACCACCTCTCAAGGTAATTGGTTCCACTGTGATGCAGTCCATATTCACTGCTCTAATACACCCTTACATTTCTTTGGTCACTTCCTTGGCCCCTTCACAGAGCCAAGGAAGTGTTTAATTTACCAGCATCCTGAAGCTGCTCTCTTCATGATCTTGGCAAATTAAAAGAGTAAGGCTCACTTTGGTTCATTTCCTACCATCACAAACACTGGAAATGGACCAAAACGGAATCTTATCAGACCAGAGTTTGACTCCTTGTGACAGTATATATGGTGGGGACTAGTGCAATTGCTACTGATGGTTTCACAAAGCAATCATATTCTTCTATAATGTTCCTGCTGAGAAGGGGCATTTTGTGTATTCGTATGAGGGGACGCTCTTTCCCAAATAATAGGTTACAAGTTCCTCTACTGCCCTCTTGTCATTCTGTTAACCCTTCTCCAGTCATCCCAACGTAGCAGTAGTAAGAGGAGAAGGAGAACAGGCAAATTTACTGACACGTTACATTTGTGTCTCAAGGACCTCAATGTGCTACATATCAGATTTTTCTTCTTTGAGAACGGGAATGATCTTACCCATATATAAAAAAAGGAAAAAGCACTGACAGGGGTCACAAAACTTCAGGCAGGAATGCTTTTTGGGAGATGCTGGTCTGCTCCAGTAAAGACATCATCTGATCATAATCTTCAGGAGCAAACCAGACCATTCTTGCAGAGGACCAAAGAGTGGGCTAAACATCCATGTTTAACCAGCATGTGCAACTCTGTGCACTGATGGAATAGCCCCAAAAGCAATCGTCTCTAACAACCCATGAACACCTCTGTGCTTATCCCAGGAAGTATTTGTGCATACGACACAGGAGTGTGCACATGGGAGTGTGTGCAAACTGCTTCTAGGTGTTTGTAGAATCTGCCACCTCTTCCAGCTGAAGAACTTGTGGTAACTACCACTTCCTCTATTATCCCCAAAGGCAACAGGAACTACCTGGAACAAGGGAAAGGGAAGGCGTAATGGAGAAGACTGTGGACTCTTCAGCTCCTTAGCAGAGTGTCCATTCAGGCAGCAGAGACCATTAGGGCTATAACATTTCCCAAACTTTTAGACTGAAAACGTCATGAGCCCTCCCACAAAATGGCTTTCATGGTGAGCATGGTCAGTCATATTTCCCTGAAGGCAATCTGATGGGGCACAAAGGTAAGTAAAGTGGATAACAAACAAGGTGGAAGTGGGAGCATGAGTCCCAGGTGCCAAATTGTATACTTGTTTTCACAGAGTGTCAGCACATACCCATTTTATGAAGGCAAAAATATGATTCATAGAGAAATATAAATAAAAACACCTACTCACAACTAACACATCTTTCAAAGTTCCACACGACATAGACCATACTGAATAAAATATGGGCAAAAATATGTGTGCAGAAGCACACCCCACAGGCAAAACAACTGGCTCTCTCTCCTCACCACACCTCTATCTCGTCAGGATGCTATCTATCACTCCTCAGATTGCTGTTTTCAAGTTGCTGGGAGACTAGGCATGCTTCAGAATAAAGCAATGGACTCCAGCCACCCACAGGAATCATGAGGGACGTCAAAGTATTCTTGGAAGTAAAGATGGTTCTAAAGACTATCGGAAGAAGATGGTGCACTTTTCACAACATTGCAAAAAGAGTAAGTCCCAGGCAATGAAGTGATACAGTCACATCAAGATTTTTGGATCCTTCTGTCTTTGCACAGGATGTTACCAGGGTACAAGAACACAGGTGCAGAATAAAACACCACAAAAGGCTCTAGTACTATCATAAATATGTTGCAGTCTTTAAGTAGCATTGAGCATCAAATGTTCTCAGAGCATGTCCTCAGCTCCCAAGTGGAATGCAAACAGAGGCCTCACTAAACCGAGGGCTGATTAAACGGGAGAGGGAGGGCTCCCTAAAATCCTTCCCAGCGGCCTTCCATGGGCTCTAGTAGCAGATGAACTTGCACCATACACTGTTACCATATCCAATCCCCTTGAGTCATGTTGAAGAGGGGACAGGTTTGTCTTCCAGGGCTCCAGAGACTAGGACACGGAGCAATAGTTTCAAACTATAGGAAAAGAGATTCCAGCTGAACATTAGGAAGAACTTCCTGACGGTCAGAGCTGTCTGGCAATGGAATAGGCTGCCTCGAAGGGTGGTGGAGTCTCCTTCTTTGGAGGTTTTTAAGCAGAGGCTGGATGGCCATCTGTTGGGGGGTTGGACTGGATGGCCTCAGTGGTCTCTTCCAACTCTATGACTCTGTGACTCTGAATCTTTCCTGCAGCATGACCCTTCCTTCCACTCTCCCTTTACCATGGCATGGGCAAAGTGCTGGCCATGGGCCATGTAAAGCCCTCTTCAAGGACACAGAGGAAGCTGCTTTCAAAACCAGAAATCATGTCTGATTTTGAAGAAAGGCTTCCTTTGATCCCAAACTAGGCCAGACTCCCCCAGAAATGGTCATTCGCACACCTCTAGAATTTTCATGATGCCTGACTGGCTAATTTTAGGCCAAAAGAATTTGAAGCTAAGGAGATGAAAACAGTGCAATGGGGGAGCTCTCCAAGGCTTGGGGGGGGGGGCTGATGTAGTTTTTTGGCATCTGGAAGTCCCCAACACACACATACTTTGCCAGGATGATGAATTAGAACAACACACCTCTTTAAGTTTTCACATTCCCTTTCCCACTTGAGAATAAATGGTTTGTGAATGAACAGTAAAGCACTGGGACAAGCCTTTGATCTTTAAAAACAAGACGAGCAATATTCATATAAGGAGAGACGCTATGGACAGCATTGTCAGTAACATGTACACCAGAGGTGCTTCCTGCTCCTCTGGGATCATCTTAAGGTAGGCAGACTCACATGTCAGTATCTTTAAAAGTTACCAAGGAACAAATAGAAGAAACACAGTCTAACACAACCAACTAGAATTTCCCAGTGTACTGACTATCACTTTTCCTTGTCTTGTCTCCGTCTTCCCAATGCCACGGCTTTTGATATCCAAAGCCGCAATAATCCTGCTTTATCCTCTCAGAACTCAAACAAAGACCAATAACCTTCTGTCTACCTTGCCAGTTAACAATCTCTTTTGCTTTGATTGAACAAATAAAAATTTTTAGTCCTCAACCTCACAACCTTTGATGAGCCATCTCATAATGTCAGCCCTCTCCTAGCACTGCAAGATAATGGTTAGGCTGAAGGTGATAGCTTTCTATTAGCATACATGCACATATTGCCCATGCCATGCTGTGACACCATTTGACAAAATGGCACTTATTGTTCAGTATCTGGAAAACATTTCAAATTCATTTCATCAAAAGGAACATAGAGCATGTTTCTCTATGTAATGCAGTTCTCAAAAATGGCAGCCAGTAGGCACCAGTTCTTTTCCATTTCATAGAAAGGAGATGATGCCATTTTGCTATTTGTGCCTGTCTGAAGAATCTTGTGCTTCTGAACCAATCACTAAATAGGCTGTGAAAAGAGACAGTGTAAGTTTGTGAAACACAAGCCATGTCAGACAAATTTTATCTTCTTTTTTGATAGAATTACAAGACTCGTAGATCTAGGAATACTGTGCATGTACTATATCTTGATTGAGCAAGGTTTTGCCAAGGCCCCCAATGATATTCTTGCGGCCAAACTGACTGTACCTGAAGAGTAGTATGACACAGTAGTATGGTGCTATAGTGCCTTTGTTGTCATTCTTGAAGAATTGGTAGGAAGTGGATTCACCTGGATAGCTTTCAGTGTTCTCCTCTGCCTTGCTCTGTTGCTAAGGCTCAGGAGAGTCAGATTGTGTCTTTACTGATCCCAAATGTAAAAGCACACAGTTGAGGGACTTCATCACAGAGAGAGGAAGAGAGAACACACACAGGGGCACATCATCAAGCTCAAGACAAAAATGAAATGCCTTCCACAGAGGCCTTGGGGAAGAAATTAGACGTTGTCAGGAACCAAATCTCCCTAAGGAGCATGGATCCTTCAGTCAGGGAATTCCTCAGCCACAAATCTACCACCTTTATGCTGGGGCAAGTCCTCAACCTCCAGCAGTGCGTAGCCTTTGCGCCTAGAATAAGCCTGACCTTAAAAGAACACTTTACTTTTACTCAGTACTTTGCAAGTACAGACACATGGGCTTTGTAGTTCCTTAGAACTCACAACAGCTCAGTTAATTAGGACTTCTCTGGTAGCTAGTCAATGGCCGTTACCACTCCTCTGGATTTAGCCAAACCCTGCTGATCCAAGAGACACTCCTTGTTGAAGATTTTTATGATTAATTTTTTATTAAGAAAATATATAGTTTCACAGAAACAGTTTGTTTTTGTTCAAGCACAGCATAAAGAACATGTTCAAAAGAATACACAGTTAAATACAACTAATTCCCATTAAAAATAACAAACACTAAACTGGGCTAAGTGGGCTCCCTCTTTCCTTTACTTACATTCTTTCTCCTTCAAGCTACATACTCAAACCATCAATCCATCATCTTGGAACTCGAACAGAACAAGAACTCCACAAGAAGTTCACAAGACTCAGAATCTCTCCCACATAACCCATCGTCCATTTTCTACATTACTCGGACCTCCTTCTTCTTGACCATAAACCAATCAACTCAAAGAGGCGTAACTGTCCGTTCCACCCATAATTCTCATGAAGATGCAGGTAGTTTATCTCCGTTCCAATTAGGAAAGAATTTGTTGGGTCTGTGCTCTCTGCGCCTCCCGTCCTTGTCCACTTATCAGGATTCACACTGTACCAGGCTGGCTGTAAATGAAGAAAAACAACCTCTCTGCCTTTCTCACGTTCCCATGTCTTCCTTTCACTTTTAAAACCTAACAGACTCCATTTTCTCTCTGCTTTATTGACTACCATTCCCATTTTCCTTTAATCTCTGACTACAAGTCCCATTCTCCTTCAATCTCATGACAGACGTACTCATTGCAAGGCTGCATGTGGGTACATACATTTTAAAACAGAAAGATAAGGATCCTGCAGAAAGAGTTAAGAGGACTGGCTGAGGTCTGCTGAAGATCTGAGCAGGAAGAAGCCAGAAGGTCTGTGTTTGTAGGAGTGTTTAGATCGGGACACAGGGGAAAATATAGTTCCCAGTTGTGATGCCCAAGCCTCCCTAAGGAGTGCTTAGCATTCAGTCAGAGAGTTCGACAGGCCACTTACCTACCACCTTTGTGCTGGGGTAAGTCCCAAGACCTCAGCAGTGTGTAGCGTAAGCCCTTTGAACAAGTCTGACCTTAAAAGAACACTTTACTTTTACCCAGCACTTTGCAAGTACAGACACATGGGCTTTGTGATTCCTTAGAACTCACAACAGCTCAGTTAGGTAGGACTCTTAAAGATAGCTAGTTTGTGGCCCTCTCCACCTCCTGGATTTAGCCAGACCCTGCTGTTCAAGAGACCAGTCCTTTTGTAAGAATTTTTATAATTAATTTTTATTAGAAAAATAAAGATGCATAGAATCAGTTTATATTGCACAAGCTTTAGCATAAAGAACATATTCAAAAATTATTACAGTTAAATAAAATAACTATTTCCCATTAAAATAATAAACACTACTAAGCTGGGCTAAGGTGGGCTACAGTGGCCTAGCCCCACCTCCTTCTTTCTTTTTACTTACATCCTCTCTCCTTCAAGCCACATACTCAAACCATCAAGTTCTTTCTCTCTCCCATCATCATGGAATCGAATCCCAGAACAGAACTGAATCTCTCTCTCTCTTTTCACATAACCCATCGTTCATTTTCTACATTCTCTAACTCCTCCCTTCCTCTTGACAATTCTGGCTGTTAACCAATTAGCCTCAAGGGGCTGTAACACCTTCCTCCTTCCTTGATTCCCATAAAAGTCCAGGTGTTTTATCTCTTCTCCAATTAGCTCGGAATGTTGAGTCTTCCACGGGCCCCTTGATTCGACCTTCAACTCTATCTCGAACCATGCTGTACCGATCTTCAGAAAAACACTCTCATAGCACTTAGAAAAACACATTCCAATGTCTCTCAAATCATCTTCACACAGAACCTGTCTGACTCCATCTTACATTTCTCTGACCACATATCCCATACTGCTTCAACTCCATCACACCAGTTTCTTCTAAACTGTAGGCTTAGCTTGGTCACTTTGCTTCTAGTCCTTGGTAATTTTTTTTTACTCCAAAGTTCCTTCTTCCAATGCTGCTATTGCATGACTTTGTACCAGAATGTAAAATAAAACAAATACAGGATTGTATGGGCTGACCCATGCTTCCTCTCTGTTTGACCCTCAAGACGTTAACAATTTATGACATAATCCTAAGGAAAGTTACTCCAGTATAAGCCCATTGGAATCGATGGGTTTAGATTGGAGCAACTCTCCTCGGGATTGCACTGTCAATCACAGGGGAAGGGGCAAGAAACAAAGGCACACAAAGAGTATGCCAACTGCAGTTAACCAGAGGGAGAGAAGCATTTGGATCCTTCCTGCACCAACTGGCAGTGGCTGTGATAGTCAATTGGTCTCATGCTCCACCTTGTACATTCTTATCAGTTTCCTTGTAAGAAACAATCTAGTTCTTTATTAAATATCCTATGCCCACACTGCACAAGATATGTGTGTAGCTGTGCATTAGAATAATCCTTGAATACAAGCAGATATTACTTCTGTCTGGACATAAAGAGAATGAAAAGTGAAACTTTGAAGAAATGGCTTCATTTCTTCACCCCTAAAACTGAGTTCAGTTACAGAATATCAGCAAATTACCACACATGATGTTCTACCACAAGAGTAGCCTGCCTCTCATTCTCTGCTTGAAGAAGAACTCTTGGCGGGATCCAAACCAAGTGGATAAATTTACTCTCTAAACCTGGAGGGCTATTGTAAGTAAGACTGTCCCTCAGAAAGAGACACTGAAATTTCAATGCGGTAGATTAGTTCTGTGCAAATGGATATCCCCAGCGATGTTGGCAAGTGTTTGGGTCTGAGTCCCAAGCCTCAAGTCTGAGTCCCTATTAAAAACAAGCTTTCCCCCCCCCCAGAAAAAAAAGAGAGGGGTGGGTTCCAAATCTTGAGTCGTGTCCAAGTCATTGGAAAACAACAACAACCCTAGTTGAGTCTAAGTCGAGTTCCTGATGCAACTTAAGTCCAACTTGATAGCGAGTCCCATGACTTGAGTCCCCATCCCTGGATATCCCACACAGTTGATATTATCATTGTACGTATAAGATGTCTATTATCTTTTTTTTTAAAAAAAAACTGTTGAAAGAGCAGTGCCATTAGTTAAAAACTAAGCTGCCTGCGGAACAGGGCAAATGACCCTCATCTCATATCTGGAGCCTGCTCTTCTCTCACTGATCTCTGTGGTATCAGTGACCACTCTACCTATACTTCTTTATGTTGTAGTTTTGTTGACAACCTCAAAAGGTGTCTGTAGTTTGAGTAACTGGGATGGACATTTTTTCTGAGCTGGGGTGATTATCCAACACTAATCAATTGTTCCTTCCAGCTTTTGAATTAAAATAGAGGGGGGCCCCTCTCTTTCATTGGTTGTGGCAGTTGTTTGTTGTTGTTGATCTGCCCAGTTGGTTGCTAGGATGTGTGCAGTAAAGAAAGCAGTATACACAAGCTGTAATTTTCAAGCAACTGTAAGTAATGAACCTGTTTGAAAAATGTCTCCTACAAATGTCTCACAGTGAATTATTGAGACAAGTGAGAAAGGGGTGGACTCTGGGAACTTTGTAGCTATTCTCATCTGTGGATCTCTGTACTTCTACTGTTTAGTAAAATGGGAATTCTATCAGAAATTCAGAACCCTGCAACACTTTTTGAGTAGCTGGAAAGTGTTTGTTTGTTTAATGTCCCTTTGTGCATTTTAAGAAATATCAAATTTAGCATTCTGGTGGGAAGCAAGTACCCTCCCTTCCCACTCCTCTCCATGGACACCCCTGGTAGCATCTTTCTCAGAGGAAAGGTAGCAGTTGTAGTGCTACTGCTTTTACTGCTGTATTGCTGAAGCACAGCTAGTAACTTTTAAACGTATTGAGAACTACTTAATTTTTCCTCTGGTTTTTGGCTTGTTTTAGTCTTTTTATTGATGATTTTAATTTTATTGCCTTTTTGAACTGTAAACTTCCCAGAGTAGATTTGTCTAGATGGGTGGTATAAAAGCCAAACAAACAAACAAACAAACAAACAAACAAACAAACAAACAAACAAACAAACAAACAAACAAACAAACAAACAGGGAGAGATATGCTTTAAGAAAGGTTGGAAAGGTAACTAAACTCTTTCTTCTTCCATCCTGAGTCATTTCATCACTTCTCCTTTTAAAATTTGTTTTGGTGGTTTGCCAGCTCCTAAATATACACTACAGGCCCCTTCCAGTTGATTTTACTTGTACTTAGTGGGGGGAAACAATAAGCAACATTTTAATGTATTCTTTTTCAGAGCTCATGGGAACAGCACACCTACACAAATGTGATATAGATCCAACCTTCAGTTTCCAAAGAAAGCAAATAGCATTTTAGAGATTTTACAAAATAGTCCTAGTATCATACGCATCTTTGGTCTTACCATTCTTCCTGTTTTTGCGCCATTCATTTAAAATTCCAACAGTGGTAGTGCTGAAAAGGAACCCAGAATGACGTATTTCCATATTTATATTGCACACCTACTATGCTTATTACATACCTACCATGTAGCAGGATTGAACATAATTATTATCAGTAACAAAGTTGTGTATTTTTGGTTGTAAAGTGCAAAAACTGTTTAGTCAGATAACTGTGTAGTGTATAAATGCACTGTCTTTGTTCTGAATGAAATCAGACAGTGATCAGCTGAGAATTTAGGGCATAAAAAAGAATACTTGGACACCTGGCATTGAAAACCGATGCAGTTTAAAGTAATGAAAAGCAAATTTAAGCACATGAGACATATATTTAGGTTTTTGCTATTTCGCATTGACTTAAAATGGCCCCCGAGTGTACTTCTTAGGCTTCCTTGCTATAAAATTTCTGACTGGTTCTGCTTCTTGTTTGCAGGAGGACATGCTCTTCCAAAAAGCTACCACTTACAAGGAAGCAGATCAGCAACTTTAAGAACAACTTACTAATAATTCTTCAAGACCACATAAGCACGAAACAGGATTATAAACTTCAACATTTCTGGAGCCAGGGTACAGCGCTCTGCTCGCGTGCCCAGGGAGAGAGAGGTCTCTGCATGCCAGCTGTGGCATGCCTGCGGTAGGTTCGCCATCACTGCCATAGTGCATGGGGGGGGGGGGGACACGAAGATACAAAAGCCGGACATTTTAAAGGTTTTTAGCTTTGCCTGCTGGACGGAGGACATTAGCCTGAAAAGGAGGACATGTCCTCCTTTTGCTGGACGTCTGGCAACCCTATATTTACACCACTATTACAAATACAGAAGCAAGTCCAAATTGGTGTCTACCTAGTGACCCACACCTCTCGTTCTTCTTGCTTTTCTTTGCATACCACTGAGGACACCGCCTGGAAAGAAAATGGAGGTGATTGTCATGGACTGGCAGTGCTTTGTCTTGCGAGAGGAAGAGAGAACAGGCAAACACTTCTTGTCCTTCTTTATTTGTAGTCTCTCTTTTTGTCACCTGATGGACGTCTTCAGTTCTTGGGCTATCTCCAGCAGAGGTGGGATGCAGAGAATCAAAAGCCAAGACCTCAGCTTATCAAATAGCGGGGTTTAAAGCTTACATGTCAACAGGAAAAAGTCTTTAAATCTGAATGGGGGTACATTCAAAGAAAAAAATTAATGACCAATGGGATAATTTTTAAAAAGGCAGGGAGGACAAACATGTCCAGCTAACCTAGCTAGAAGATACTCCTATTTTATTTCTGAAATCTCTGTCGCTGCATCCCAGACTTTGGAGCTCCCTCCTGCAGGAGACCAGGCTGGCCCCATCTTTGCTCTCCTTCCACAAGCAGGCAAAGACCTTTCTCTTCAGGCAGACTTTCCCGTAGTGATTGACTATCTGGGAGGGTTTTTAAAATGGATTGGTGTGCTTTGTTGCTTTTGAATGTGTCTTTGTTGTTGATTTTGTTTACAATTTTTAGTATGGTATTTGATTTTTTTAAAAAATTGTTAGTCTACCTATTGGTTTTAGCTTTTTAAATATTGGTTTTAGCTTTTAGATATTTAGCTTTTAAATTTGAATGATATAAGCAGTCTTGGATCCATTTTGAGGAGAAAGGCAAGGTAAAAATATATTTTATTTAAGGAAATAAATAATAAATAATAATATTTTACTCTCTGAGCCAAGCTTGCACCATAAGGAGAGACACAATGGATACCACTACTGGGTTTCGTAATGCTATCTCTCACTTTCAGCCCATTTTGAAATAAGGGCTAATACCTTTGGACAACACAGATATGTCCGCCTGTTCTGTGGTTTAGTTCTCAGTGTTCTGAGCCTTGGGGAAATCCAAGTTCAATGAGCCGTTTGTGCAGGCCTGAGGAGAGGGGGGTGCAGCTGGTACATTGTTCCGGGGCCCATGGAGCCATGGAGCTCAAAGGGGGCCCATGAAGGGGGAAAGGTTTTAAAATTTACAAAACCAGATTTCTAAAAAGAAAAACAATATTGGATATGTGATGAAACAGTTATGTTTCATGTACTGTTTGATTTGTATTTTCTGTTTTACTTCCAAGGGCCTGTGTTAGAGGTGTCCTGGCTGGCGGGGGGGAGTGGCTGCTGGCCAATCGGCAGTCTCCAGCTCTCTCTCTTGCCTGTGGGCTGTGCTGCTGGATGGGAGAGCCACTCTGAGGAGGCAGAGACAGGAACCCAACGATAGGTAGATCGCGTTAGGGGTTCTGTTTTGTTTGAGTCTGTGTTGTTCCCAGGCCGGGTGGTTTTAATTTCATTATTTATTTAAGTTTGCAAGTTTAGTTTCATTTCGTTTATGAATATATTTTATATTTCATTTCAGTTTATGAATGGTTATGAAATGTCATCTCAAAAATCTGGAGCTCAAAAACGTAAGGAAAAAAACAGAAACGTGATGACATTAATAAAAAGGGACGACAAACGCTTTTTCAATTTGGCGTTAAATGCAAAACAAGCGAAGCTAACCAAAATGAAACTTTAAATTCAGAACAATGTGAGACAAGTGCAGAACTGAAACAAGGGACAGAATCTCACGAGACCAGTTTGGATTTTCAAGAAACATCAAATCAAGTAAATTCTCAATTTAAAGATTTAGAGAAACAGTTGCATGTTAGTGATGAGAGTACTTCACTGTCTATAGATTCTGGCCATGGAAGACATAGTGAAGAGAAGAGTAGGTCAAATACTGGAAATTATATTGGACTTCTTATAACAGAGGTGCCTTCTTAACTGGATATAGAAAACTATGTTATTAAAGGTCATACTGGCTTTCCTAAAACATTTCCCAAAGATATAGATAACCAGGTTTTTCCTGAAAGTATTCTAATATGTCGAAATTTAAATGGTGAAAAGCATGACCAAGATTGGCTTGTCTGGAGTGAAGTTAAACAAGCATTATTTTGCTTTCCTTGTCAATTATTTTGGAACAACATTTGTTGCAGCATTAGCTCAGCATCTAAGTCTATGCTTGCATCAACAAAAGGATGGTCAGCAGCTAAAAAGTGGCGAAAATTATGTATTCGCATCCCGGAACATGAGAGAAGCAATAGTCATAGGCAGTGCTATCTGGCTTGGCGAGAACTAGAAAGACACTTGTCATCTGGCAAATACATTGACAGTCTATTGGAGCCATCAATTGAAACAGAATCTGTCAAATGGTACAACATTATGAAACAAATCATTGATGTTAATAGTATTAAATTCACTGCTTATGTATATTGTTTCATTATTGTTTATATACTAATATGTATTATTGTTTTTATTATCTTTTACAGAAGTATGCCATGTTGAACTCACTGGAGACTCAGAGGTAGGATAAAAATGCCACTGAAGAGTAAATAATAAATAATTTACCAAGAACATTGCCTGTAGTATTCAGTGTAAAATAATGCTGCACAATGTAACATGTAACTTCTCAATGTGAACCAGGAAATTACTGATCCGAAAAAACACAAAAAAACCCAAACAAACCCTGAGATGAGTTGGCTCTGCAGTTTTATATCTAAGAGTTACAACATTGCAGCGACAGCCGAAGCTACACAGAGCAACCTTGACAGAGGAGAAACCAACAGTGAGCAACTGTGGTCTTCCAGGACTTACAAGCTGCAGTTCTTATCACCAAAGCCAGCACGGCCAATGATAAGAAATGCTGGGAGTTGCAGCTCAACAACACCTGCAGGACCCCAGTTGCCCATCCCCTGTCTAGGCACTAACGTTTGCTTTTTACGTGCCCCTTGGCTCCTTAAAGCACATGCCTCAACTCTCACCAAACCTCTTTCTTTTCTTTCCTGTCCCTCCATCCAACATGAGGTTTGGCCTCATCCTATTGTCTCCAAACTTTTTCTTTGTCACATCCCTGTTATCACCACAGGATATGGGCTCTGCAATGGAATTCTCCCAGATTCAAATGATGAGCACTTTCATCCATCGTTTTGGTGAAGAATGATTCAGTGCTGATTATGGATTTTATATTCAGGGCTATCAGTGTGAGGCTTTCTCCCAGAGTACTAAATTTAGAGGGTACTGAACTCTAGCGGTGAATCTACTAATGAGCACTCGGAAAAAGATGGCAACACCTCCTGGCCCCATTCAGTTGTCTTTCTTGGAAAGAATACACTTTCTCTTTCATATTTATTTATTTATTTATTTAACTTATATGCCGCCCACACTACCCAAAGGTCTCTGGGCGGCTTACAACAATTTAAATACAGTAAAAAAGATAAAACAATTAAAATACAATTAAAATATATACTCTAAAAATTGCCATCAGGACCCACAGTTGATATTATTTCAATTAAAAGCCTTCTGGAACAGGAAGGTTTTGACCTGGCGCCGAAATGTCATCAACGTTGGCGCCAGACGAATCTCAGTTGGGATGGCGTTCCACAGTCTGGGGGCAGCTGCTGAAAAGGCCCTTTGTCTAAAAGCCATCCCTCTTACCTCCTTGAGGGACGGCTCTTTCAAAAGGGCCCCCTGGCTAGATCTTAACTGCCAGGTAGGTTCATATGGAAGGAGGCAGTCCTTCAGGTATCCAGGGCCCAAGCCATTTAGGGCTTTATATGTCAAAACAAGCACTTTGAATTGGGCCTGGGCAGCAACTGGTAGCCAATGTAATTTAAACAGAATTGGCTTGATGTGTCCCCTAGCGGCCCCACCACTCACCAGCTGCGCAGCTCGATTCTGGACCAGTTGCAGTCGCTGGACCGTCTTCAAAGGCAGCCCCACGTAGAGTGCATTGCAGTAATCTATACTAGATGTTACCAGTGCATGTGTAACTGTCATGAGACTCTGCTCATCCAGGTAGGGCCGTAGCTGGTATAATTTCCGCTGCTGAAGGAAGGTGCCCCTGGCTACCGAGTCCACCTGGGCTTCCAGAGTTAGACTGGGGTCCAGGAGCACCCCTGGTGCCCATGAACAGTGTGGCAAAGAGGACTATCACTTATGGCAGGTCCCTCTTGGTAGTGCACTTGGCAATGGAACTCCTTCCCTCAGTGATCCACTTGTCTCCCCACTCCTGCCCTTCAGGTCCCATTTTAAAAATTTATCTATACAAGATTTGGGGGAAATAAGTACCTTATTTGTTTTCTGCATTATATTTTATCAGATGTTTGTAATGTATCAGAAATTTAAAATTTATGCTTTTGAATATTTGTAATCTGTCATTTTAAATGTTTGAAGCCTGTGGTTTTAGCTGTCTTTTCATATAGATTTTTAATTGAGAAAGAGCACGATAGAAATCAAGTAAATTAATGCTTAACTACATTTACACTATCACTTTTCTTCGGATCTTCACCTCTGCGTTGGCAAACAAAATTTAAAACTTTGGATTTTTTTTAGTATCTTCTAAATTTTAGTGTGTGATTTAGAAAGGGGAGAATTAGATTAATTTGTATGTAAGTAGAAAATTTAAATTTAAAATTTAAATTTAAAATTTAAAATCAGAAGAATAGCTTAGCGGGAACGTCTACAGCAGATCATGAATGGTGCCACAGATTCTACAGGATCATTCATGTGGTTATCAAGCAGTAACAAGGAAACATGCTACACGGTGAAGAGTTCTTGAAGTACTCAAATATTAAATTGCAGATCTTCTAACAAAAATATATATCTAACCCGACCTTGAGTCTAACCTCTCTATTACAAAAGTGGAAAACTACCTGTAAACACCAGTTTTTCCAAAATGAATCCAAGAAATTACAAGCCAGCTAAACTAATGTTTTTTGTGTGTGGCTAAATTGGTTGACATGGTGGCGCTGTGGGTTAAACCACAGAAGCCTCTGTGCTGCAAGGTCAGAAGACCAGCAGTCGTAAGATCGAATCCACGCGACGGAGTGAGCTCCCGTCGCTTGTCCCAGCTCCTGCCAACCTAGCCATTCAATGCAAATGCGAGTAGATAAATAGGTACCACTACGGTGGGAAGGTAACGGCATTCCGTGTCTAGTCGCTCTGGCCACGTGACCACGGAAACTGTCTATGGACAAACGCTGGCTCTATGGCTTGGAGACGGGGATGAGCACCGCACCCTAAAGTCGGACATGACTGGACTAAATGTCAAGGGGAACCTTTACCTTTACCTAAATTGGTTGAAACTATCATAATTTCTAGACAGTACGCACAAGGGCCATGCTGCATGGGGATGATGGGAAATGTGATACAATACATCTGATGTCAGCAGGTTGAGAAGGATTCGGCCACAATGTATCACCAGAGCTCTCTGGCACAAAATTATTAGTGCCTCACCAAATTATAATACCCCAGGATTTAGGATAGGATGGTGTTGTGGCAGTCAGAGTTGAATCAAATTGTTATAATTGTGCAGTGTAGAGACATCCCAGAAAAAGGATTGTGGGGTTGTAGTGGTTGGCTCAAATGAAATCTTGGGCTTAACTGCTGTTGAAAAAGGGAAATTCCATCTGGGGATTATTAGGAAGGAAATTGAAAATGAAACTGTAAATACTATAATGTCTTTAGACAAATCTATGTTTTGACCCAGTCTGGAATATTGCACACAGTTCTAGCTACTGTACCTTAAAAAGGATACTGTAGAGCTGGAGAAGGTTCAGAGAAGGGCAACCAAAGTGATCAAGGGGCTGGGGAGAGCTTACAAAACGTGGAGTTCTTTCGTTTTTGGGGAGAAAAGATGAATGGGTGGGCCCTAGATCAAATCAAGCCCCAACTTTCCTTAGAAGCAAGGAAAACTCAATTGAAGCTGTTGTACTTCAGGTGCACCAGAAAAAGACAAGACTAGCTGGGGGGAAAACAATAATATTGGGAAAAGCTGAAGGCAGCAGGAAATGAGGAAGACAGAATAAGAGAGGGATTGTGAATCAAGAAAGTAACCCACAGTCTTGAGTCTCCAACCATTGAGCAGGACTGATGATGATAGGACTTTCTGGAGGTCACAGATTCATAAGGTTGTCCTGAGATGGAAACCACTTGATGTCACATAACAAGAACAACAACAACAATGGGAAAATGGATATGGAAATGTTTCCTTCCTTGTCTCATAATACCAGCACCTAGGATCATCCAATGAAGCTTAATGGTGGAAAAATTTAGGACAGAAGAAAAGGAGATTCTTCCATGTATAACACACAGTTAAGCAACAGCTTTGTTTTGCTATCACAAGAGGTATGATTGCTACTACCTTAGCTTTCTAAGAGCATGAGATAAATGGGATATGATATGGCTATCGATGGCTACTGGTTATGAGGCCGTGTATCCTGCCTTCAGATCCTATTCCTCTTTGAATACCAGTTTGCATGGGAAAATGAATGAAAAAGGCACTCGTGCTCATGGTACTGTCAACCCACCACTGGAGAATGAGGTGTCCCCCCCACCCCCTTTAGAAAGCATGTTTGTAGACCTCTTATGAGATTTGGGATGGCCACTGTGGGAGAAAAATACTGGATGGGGTGGGTATTTGATCTCTTCTTATCTTGTTAGGTCCTTAATAGACGTGAGTGGAAACCTGGAGAAATCAGTTCACTTATGGAATCCCACAGATCAGTAGCAAACTCCTCCAGCTATACTTCGGTCTTCCCCTGTTTGTCAGCAGAGATGAAGAGGGAAGGGGTGAAGGCTATCATTCTCTGGGTCACAAATGAAATAAATAACAATAATCAAAACATTTGCCCTCAGGCTTGATCCTTGTGAGTTGGGAGACATATAGAGTGCACTGTATTGTGAGGTACCCTTGGGGTGCTGTGGGGGGGGGGTTGTCTTTTACACTGCACTTCTGCAGCTTGAACCTTCTCTTTTAACAGTTTGAATTAGTGGTTGTTATTAGCATAAAATCACCAGTTAAAACACTCTCAGTTCATTTTTTAACAGCGGAGCTAATTGCTCCTAAGTGCCCAGGTTGAGTTGAAGTGAAATGAAATGGCACCTTTGTGCTGAACAACCTTCCCCCCCCCCCCCCACTCACCTCCCGCCTGGTCCGACATTAGTGTTCTCACCAGCATACCCATAATGACCTTTAAAATAAGCCGTTACAATTCTGACATGGTACCAAGCTGACACCTTGGGTTGGGATTTAATTTTGAGTTATGGCAGCATTAGAAAAACATATGATGTGGCCGTTTGTTTGTAGAAAGAAGGGGGGAAATCATAAAACCCTCTTTTTTTACGAGCTGTTGCTTGATTCGTTCCTGCAGCCCTAAGTAGCAAGCTTCTAAATCAGTGCACACAGCTGTTCTTGGTTCTCTGAGCTCAGCAGGTGTACTGCCCAGTGCGCCTGCCATCTACCCCCACACACATAACAAATAATAATGTCTTGCACACACCAGCCATCCATCACCGTTATAGCCAGCCCCGGTGAGGCCACTGTTCTCAGGGTAGTATGGAAGAGCTCCCCCCCGCACCCCCACTTCTTCTCCTTCTTCTCCTTCTCCTTCTTCTTCTTTTTTACAGTAGAAATATTCTGTCCATGGACTATTAGTCACACTTTCTGGACTCCTTTAATTGAATAACCTTTGGCTTTGGGGGCAAGAAGGAAAAATGTATATAAACCCACACACCACAGTGTTTATTTGTGTCACAAAACAATAGGTGTACTGTGGCTGGCGAAATCAATTAGTCTTCCTCTTGCCTGTTCGGAGCCACATCTGGTGTGATTTAAGTCAATGTAAAGGAATGGCTGCAGAGACTCCAAGTTCTCATTTCAACAGGTGACAGAGAAGGCATAAAAGACTAATATATACTACAAGTGCAGAGGCAGGGCTATAAATACTGGGGAGTTTACTTAGGAGGTAAAAACAAAGCTAACCCATAAGGCAAAATAAATACCTTCCTGGGCTGGGCTGTCATTTGGAATGAGCAGAGACAGCAGGAGGTTAGGCCAGGAGGGGAAAGCCTTTGCAAAGAATGACAGCCGAGGGGGACGCGCCTTAGCTCGCCAAAGCCACCAAAAGGAAAAACGAATTAACTCAAGCGTAGTTTCTGAAAACAACGTCTGGAACCTGCACTCATTACTTCCTCTGTGAAGTTAATGGCAGGAAAGGGAGGTGGGGAATTCTGGAAAGAAACCTCATCCCACAATAAGCCAATTAGTCGCACGAGTACCACCAAAGCTACAGATCCAGAGATGCCCTTCCCTGTGCAGAAGACATCCTCCATTCATGGAAGGCCTCTTCATCCTTGCGCTGGAGGAACATTGGGTGAGAATAGTGTTCTTACTGAATAACAAAGGTGACCATCTGTGTGGGTGAGCGAAACCATGAGATGTCCTACTGACCTACAGTATATACTGTATCTAGTAGAGGTATGCAAATTTGTGACTTTGGACTATAGCTTACATGAAGAATCTTGACATTTCAGGTTCACAAACAGGAATCTGCTCTTCTTTACTGTCTAGTGCAAACCTTCCTGCTAGTTAAGATGTTCTAGAGGCACTCTCTTCTGTGTTTCTCCAGCATGTGAATGGTGATTGAGAGGAAGGCCATCTCTCATTTGTGCAGGGTAGAGGGAAGATAAGAAACAGCAGACATGCTTGTGGCTTCTCATAATAGTCTCATGTTGCTGTTTAACTGTTCAAGATCTTTAGTGAAAATAAAAACCTGAGAAGGGATCCATGAGGTCTCACAGGTTCTGCTCACCAGAGGGCTGGAGGCACTTGCCTCTGGTGACCTCACAAGTGGATATGCCTGCTAAAACATTTTAATTGCTGTGATAGATAAACCAGAACTTTTCCAGGGAGCTAAGGTCACTTTGAAAGTAGGAATGATGGCTATAGTACATGTAGTTGTCTCAAAAATCCTCTGTTACCTGGATTTTGCAGGATCCTATAGTTTCAGTAATCTGCAAAACTTGTTTGAGTGGAGGTCATAGAGGGGGGAAAGTGTTATGCCTATACTAGGTGCTAGGTACTGACCCTCTCAAAAGCCTTTCTTTGAAAACCTATCGACAGTTTCCACTCTTGCTTCTCTATAGAGTTCCACCAAACTACTAGACCAAACTGTACTAGTAGTGTAACTTTGTGATAGATTCAGTTCTTCAAAAAACCTCTGGTTTATGAATGTGGGATATTGTGCTTCTGTATCCATGATTCAAAATGCCAGGAAATGGCCTGATATTGCTGTACAAATCATGCCTGCATTGCCAGCAAGAAAAAGCATGCCAAGCTTTACATAGCAAAGGGAAGCCTGAATGTTGACAACGCAAATGGCAGCAGCAATGAAGACGGTATATAGGATACTCTCTCGTAATCATTACCATTCACAAATTGACACCAAGAAGGGGAAAATCTCAGAAGCTGACTCCTTTTTTTCATCAATTAACCACTTCTCACTCAAACACAATGCAGTTGTCAGGGCTGTTTTTTGACAAGTGTAAATGTGTAACAAAGTCACTGTTTTTCCCTTTTGAAAGGACTTTTTGAGGATCAATATTTCAGTCCCTGCAGCCTGATTCTTCCCAAATAAAAAAATTGGGTGGGGCCAACCATTCTCTTTCAAGATGAGCAAGTTTCGTCTTTCCAAGTTATTTGATCTGTTTAAAATCTGGAAACATTTTAAGTCGCTTGTTTCTATATGGAAGAAAAAGCAGTTTTACATTTAAAAAAATCATAACATGGAAACCCTTTGCCCAAATATCCCCAAATTTGCTACAGAGCAAGAGCACACTGTCTGTGGGCTCTGCGCCAAATTTAGCACTGATCTGAATTCCAGTTTAAAAGTTACAATTTTTTGTTACCCCCATTTTTAGTATTGTCTTATAGAATGTTGATTTGCTCTGCTGCACAATAACATTGCTGCACTCTTACGCAGTGGTAATACTAGCAAGCTGATTTCCAAAGGAGACAAAAGTTACCTGTACACAGTTATCAGTATAGAGATCAATGCAGAAAAGCCCTCTGAGTGCAAGAGTCGAAATGATAACCATTTAAAACCAACTGAGATTGCTTGACTACATTTCCATCCCTCAAATCTCCAAGGTTTTTCCTAAAGTCTTTTGTGCAGACATCAGGTGTAAGAACACTTGGTAGTTTATGCTAACAGAGGACAAGTTACTGCTGTGAGTGGCAAATATTAATAATTACTCTGGAAATGTACTGTTAGGTAAAACTAGCAAACTTAGGGGCCATCCAGGCAGGGGCCTTTCTGCTGCCTTTACCACCTCTTGTTGGTTTGCTTTCTCTTGCTTCCCCTTGCAAAGTTTGGATTTACCAGCATCAGTGCCTACAAGCTGATCCCCTTGCCCTATTGGAACTTACTTTTGCAAACAAAAGACAAATCCAAAGCTGCTGTAAAATATCATTCCTACAGCAATAGAGAAGGGGAGGAGATACAGAGAAAGTAACAGCTGTCCAGATGGCTGGATTACTGCAGGGCAGCTGGATTCTTAAAGAAGGCAAGCAGTTTTAGGAAAGGAGTTCATTTAAAACAAAGAGAGAGAGAGAGAGAAATGTCAGAAAAAGAAGGCAGACGGCCTATGAGGAACTGGGTTTGACTCCTGTTCTTTGTCTCTATCAGGGTGCAACTACACAGTGGGGAAAGCTTGGTTTGATTCAAAGTTTTTCAAATTGGGTCCCTGATAGTTTTCACAGGTGAAATCACTGTAGCCATCCTGATAAATACAAACAATTATTGTGTTGCAGAAGTCAGCAGGGGCAGAGGCAGAAAGCTGTGAAATATTGATAGTTTTCAATGATACTTCCCCTTTCCTTCACTGCTTTAAATTTTTTTTTAAAAAAAATTCCAAAGCAACACAGCGCTAATCTGGTGCAGCACTAACTTTGGAAAGTTTTAAAATATATACATTTAGAGACATCAGGCACTCAGTTGAGGAGAACTGATACCCCTGCAACTGTAGGGCAGAAAGAGGAGAAAAGTGATGTCCATTGAATAAGAGCAAAATCAACCCCTCCTTGCCAACTGAACAAAAACAGATGATTCCCAACTGGAATATGCCAGGCTTCCCCATGCTCAGCTTTATGTCATGTAGTCACCAATTTTTAATTTGATTTCACTCATGCCAAGTTCAATGCAAACTGTGGGGAAAATAGCCAATGTAGCCATCCATTCAGTCTCAAAGGAGAAGCAAAAATAAAAGTGCCACCCTGTGTCTCCTGCTTCTATCCCCCTTATTTTGGATGGGGAAGAGATAATTCCATCCCTCTTTCAGAGGGTAGCATTAGAATCCTTTTTGAAAAAACAAAGAAGAAGCCCAGCTGGCTGTGTGCCCATCTCCCCTCTTCAACATACTTTTTAAATGTGTCAATGGTTTTCCACTTCTACCATCAGATGCCCTGGAAATGTCATTTCCCTAGATTCTTATCTATGAAGAACTGTCAATAAATGGCACATTTCATTCTTTCTCTTTACCAGAAATGCTGACTGAATGTATTGAGACAGTAAGTGTCAGTTGCGGTGAAATAACAAGGGATGGTCTACTGAAGAAGACCTGTAGCTCAATCTGCTCTATAGGTTCCTGTCTGAATCATTTTACTCGCTGCATAATTAGATGACGTTTATTTCATTTCTAAGCTACATTAAGTTTCCTCACATGCTCTGCCTCCAAGAAAACCATGGTCTATTCTAAAACATCAGAATTTCATAACAATCTGAATCCATATTGCTGTATTGCATTGTTCTGGCCCACTCCCCACAACAACCATGAAATCTTGAGTAAACTGCCCTTTCACACTGTCTAAATCCAGCAACAGGAGAAATTGTAAACTTTATTGTCGTTGTAACCCCTATTTGATTTAGCCCAGTGGTGGGGAAATCCTTAGGGAGGAGGCTGAGCTTGTAAAGTTTCTGTTTTGAGAGAGAGAAAGAGAGCAAATGGGAGGAAATTCTTCTGAAGCTGGAATTAGGTCTTTATCCCTTTGATTTAGGTAATAGAATGGGAAAACTCCTGCACAAGAAGGACAGTGTTACTGTAGCATTCTGTATTTCTACCAATCTTTATGTTTTATTTTAGAGTTTTAAACATTTGGAACAATGAAGTAATAAGTAGAAACCAACATGGATTTGTCAAGGACAAATCCAGGAGCTACAGTACATCTCTCTTACCATGGATCATTTTACAACAGAATAAGACTCTGAGAGGCAGGGGTGTCCTGTTCCCTTTTCTATTAAAAAGACTTAGGGCCTGTCTGTATGGGTATATAGATTGCATTTTGGATCACTGTTGGTACAGTTTGGTGTGTACCAAATTATGATATCCACACGTTTCTGTCCCTTTAAGAGCTGTCCTGCTCCTTTCTGGTACAGCACTGAGTAAACTGGCGATCCGAAGACTCTTCTGGACCATTCTCATGGGAAAATAATAATATCATAATCTTAGAACTGCAGAGCTGGAAGGGATCCTATGGATCAGTTGAGTCCAGCTCATGTCAAGGAGGCACAGTGGAGAATCAAACTCCCAATAAACATCTTTAATGTGAACAGCAGGTTGGTTCAAGTGGGAGATAAAATAGATCACACTGAAGATAAGAACCTTTTAAGCACAAACCAGACCCCTCTGAATCCCCCTATCTGGGCAGGCCCTTAGTAGGATTTTTCTGCAAGTTCTTCTTCCTCTGGTACATAGTTGGTGCACTGAAGCTAAGGAGGCATGCATTTATGTAGCATCCAGTTTGTACTATTGTTATTGTTGATGGTTTACCATTGTGGAGCACCAAAATAGTTTAAAATTTCTTTATCCCCTTACCCCGGAATAAGACACGAGACAACTATTATGGAATAAAACATGGGCCACACTTTATTAAATATTCATCTTTATCCTCAATGGAAAAAAAAGGGGGGGTCCTGCTGTAGTGCGGAATCAGGTTCTGCAGAGGGGTCTCAACGGACCCCTACCAAACTATGGGCGAGTCCCGAGCCCCAAGATCTCGCAGTCGTGAAGACAGCGAGAACCCAGCCGGCCCAAATTTGACCACCCCCGGACCTCAAGTCCCCTTCTTCTTGTTGACTGTTGGTCCGGGAGCAGCCCCAGCAGATCTTCTCCCCCAAGCACTGTAATTGCACTATCCGCAGCGCTGGAAAATCAGATGAGCTATACATTACCTGAGTTTGTGAGGGGACTCACCGAAACCTGTTTTATCCACACTACCCGCCTGTGTGACCAAATTAACCACCCTTTGATATGCCAGCGCACCTCAGCCAGTGTGGGATAGGCAAAAAATCCCCGCTTCCAAAGGCCAATCAGGATGTGGGTCAAAAATTCCTATCCGGCCCCAAAAGGCGACCAGCAAAACTCACACTAGCATACCGGGCGGGCGGGTGGGATGCTGAAAAGGAAGAGGCCCAAGGTAGGAGGAGCTCTTCTTTAAATATGCTCCCCCACCCCTTCTCCCCCAAGCACTGTAATCGCACAATCCGCAGCGCTGGAAGATCAGATGAGCTATACATTACCTGTGTTTGTGAGGGGACTCACCGAAACCTGTTTTATCCGCACTACCCGCCTGTGTGACCAAATTAACCACCCTTTGATATGCCAGCGCACCTCAGCCAGTGTGGGATAGGCAAAAAATCCCCGCTTCCAAAGGCCAATCAGGATGCGGGTCAAAAATTCCTATCTGGCCCCAAAAGGCGACCAGCAAAACTCACACTAGCATACCGGGCGGGCGGGTGGGATGCTGAAAAGGAAGAGGCCCAAGGTAGGAGGAGCTCTTCTTTAAATATGCTCCCCCACCCCTTCTCCCCCAAGGACTGTAATCGCACAATCCGCAGCGCTGGAAGATCAGATGAGCTATACATTACCTGTGTTTGTGAGGGGACTCACCGAAACCTGTTTTATCCGCACTACCCGCCTGTGTGACCAAATTAACCACCCTTTGATATGCCAGCGCACCTCAGCCAGTGTGGGATAGGCAAAAAATCCCCGCTTCCAAAGGCCAATCAGGATGCGGGTCAAAAATTCCTATCTGGCCCCAAAAGGCGACCAGCAAAACTCACACTAGCATACCGGGCGGGCGGGTGGGATGCTGAAAAGGAAGAGGCCCAAGGTAGGAGGAGCTCTTCTTTAAATATGCTCCCCCACCCCTTCTCCCCCAAGCACTGTAATCGCACAATCCGCAGCGCTGGAAGATCAGATGAGCTATACATTACCTGTGTTTGTGAGGGGACTCACCGAAACCTGTTTTATCCGCACTACCCACCTGTGTGACCAAATTAACCACCCTTTGATATGCCAGCGCACCTCAGCAAGTGTGGGATAGGCAAAAAATCCCCGCTTCCAAAGGCCAATCAGGATGTGGGTCAAAAATTCCTATCCGGCCCCAAAAGGCGACCAGCAAAACTCACACTAGCATACCGGGCGGGAGGGTGGGATGCTGAAAAGGAAGAGGCCCAAGGTAGGAGGAGCTCTTCTTTAAATATGCTCCCCCACCCCTTCTCCTCCAAGGACTGTAATCGCACAATCCGCAGCGCTGGAAGATCAGATGAGCTATACATTACCTGTGCCTGTTTTATCCGCACTACCCGCCTGTGTGACCAAATTAACCACCCTTGGATATGCCAGCGCACCTCAGCCAGTGTGGGATAGGCAAAAAATCCCCACTTCCAAAGGCCAATCAGGATGTGGGTCAAAAATTCCTATCCGGCCCCAAAAGGCGACCAGCAAAACTCACACTAGCATACCGGGCGGGCGGGTGGGATGCTGAAAAGGAAGAGGCCTAAGGTAGGAGGAGCTCTTCTTTAAATATGCTCCCCCACCCCTTCTCCCCCAAGCACTGTAATCGCACAATCCGCAGCGCTGGAAGATCAGATGAGCTATACATTACCTGTGTTTGTGAGGGGACTCACCGAAACCTGTTTTATCCGCACTACCCGCCTGTGTGACCAAATTAACCACCCTTTGATATGCCAGCGCACCTCAGCCAGTGTGGGATAGGCAAAAAATCCCCACTTCCAAAGGCCAATCAGGATGCGGGTCAAAAATTCCTATCTGGCCCCAAAAGGCGACCAGCAAAACTCACACTAGCATACCGGGCGGGTGGGTGGGATGCTGAAAAGGAAGAGGCCCAAGGTAGGAGGAGCTCTTCTTTAAATATGCTCCCCCACCCCTTCTCCCCCAAGCACTGTAATCGCACAATCCGCAGCGCTGGAAGATCAGATGAGCTATACATTACCTGTGTTTGTGAGGGGACTCACCGAAACCTGTTTTATCCGCACTACCCGCCTGTGTGACCAAATTAACCACCCTTTGATATGCCAGTGCACCTCAGCCAGTGTGGGATAGGCAAAAAATCCCCGCTTCCAAAGGCCAATCAGGATGTGGGTCAAAAATTCCTATCCGGCCCCAAAAGGCAACCAGCAAAACTCACACTAGCATACCAGGCGGGCGGGTGGGATGCTGAAAAGGAAGAGGCCCAAGGTAGGAGGAGCTCTTCTTTAAATATGCTCCCCCACCCCTTCTCCTCCAAGGACTGTAATCGCACAATCCGCAGCGCTGGAAGATCAGATGAGCTATACATTACCTGTGTTTGTGAGGGGACTCACCGAAACCTGTTTTATCCGCACTACCCCGCCACGGCATAGGGGCAAGTTACGCCTAAGGCCCATGCCCGCCATCGAGCCTCCACTGTTAACACTCCTCCACGCAGTGTTAACACACTGGCCATGCCAGCACAGCTGAGGCCTCTCCATGCAGATTCTGGTGACGATTCACCAATCCAAGGCCATTGAGCACTTCCATGCAGTGTTAACATGCTGGGCATTCCAAAAGAGTTCGGGCCAAACCATGCGGATCTCTTGGTGACCAATCACCGATCCATGGCCATTACATCCAGCTCTGCGTACTTCTCTGTTAACACTCCCCCGTGCCGTGTTAACTTGCTGAACTCGGCACTCTGTTCTCCACTGAAGCCACGGGATGGTCGTGGACCACATAATGCCCATCAAAGGGTCATTTGCCCTCAGCCTACTGAGCTCACGTCAAGATCAGGCCGTTCAACTGTACAGGCCCGGTCATTACATCCCAAGTGTATTAAACACAATTGGGAGTTGTGAGCCAAATGCTGCTAATCACCATGACGTGTAGCCTCCTTGCCATCCCTACCGTACCTG
This sequence comes from Intellagama lesueurii, assembly GCA_037013535.1. Taxonomy (NCBI): domain Eukaryota; kingdom Metazoa; phylum Chordata; class Lepidosauria; order Squamata; family Agamidae; genus Intellagama; species Intellagama lesueurii. Next base: position 126,444,415 of record JBAJHW010000002.1, on the reverse strand, counting down.
CAACGACAAAAGGAACCAGGCGCCTGCCCCGACATGAGGGAATGTTCCAACATATTCATGATAAGCTATTGAACGACCATTTCCAAATCTTTGAACATTGTCAGGATGGCAGACTAGGGTGTCTGCAGTTGAAGCAGCACCCATTCTAGCAGAATGTGCACAAACCTTCAAACCTGAAATTCCCACCTGATGCAGTGCCATGTCTATGGTCTTCTATAACTGATACTCTGCTAAATAATAACGTCTTAGTGCACAAGGAAGCCATCCTGTCGATCCCCCTGACTTCCAATGAGCACCTCCCGCTCTTATCAGGCATAGCCCTCTATAGAACATGGTGCTGGAGTAAAATCGCCCCCTCCACCTTGCTGTTCACCTTGGATCGGTGAATGTGCAACCTGACCATAGTATCCTCTCGCCTGCCATTGTATTGCTACCTTGGTCAGGTCACTCTTTCTTGTAGTTACCAGCCTCGTACCCATCCCTACAGATGGCAAGCCATCGACAGATAATTTACAATGTTTGGGATATGGGTACCCGTGTCCTAGACCCAACTCCTTCCTTAACTCCAGCCAGGAAACGGCTTCCTAATGCCCAATGAAGAGGTATGACCCTTATATCCCCAAGTCAGGGCCTACAAAGCCATTGTTTACAACCTGCCTCTTATGGATCCTAACAACAGTTCCGTCATATATGAATCCACTATAAATTGCTACAAATGCTTCACTGGAGCGGCGAAGTCAGCTCCCGGCCCCTTAGGTTTCAAAACACCTGAAATCTTATGTTCGCTGACGAATAACTGTTTAGCATGCTCGGGTCAGAGCACAACCTATCATGCTGTCTAAATCAACCTGCAGATTAGCTAAACCACCGTGAGAAGAGCCCCTGGGAATTCCTGGGCTCCTGCAACTGACTCCCTAACCCTAATCGCTCTGTTGGCCTGATAGTGCATCAGCTAAGCTGATCTCAGCAAGGAACTGACTCAAAACTTATGGTCCTTGATGCATGCCCTTTGTGACCGGGTTCGATGAAAATAGGGGGCAACACAGACCTCTCATCGCATTGCACAATCTACGCAGACTTGCCCGACATGGAGCAATTGCCATCCACTCAAAAAAATGTAGGTGACCTACAACTTCGTGCAGTTCTTTCAAAGATACTTTCCTGCTTTCCCTGAGTAGACAATTCCAGTTTTTTCCCCTGGTAACCTGGAGGCTTGTTTCCTAATGTCTAATTCAATTCCTTAGAAAGTAGGTGCTGCAGCTGGCCCTTCTGTTTCTCCCCCCCCCCCCCGGCTAATGGTAAGCCCAACTTTCGCGCTATTGTTAGGGAAGTTTCAGATATAAATCAGCCGCGACCAGTAGTGCGTTTACCACAAAAGGATAGTCCTCTCATCATGGGCAGTGTTCTTATAACCCATCCTGCTCCTGAGTTTCCATTCTAAATTGAACTGAACCGCTCAAATGCAGTGCAGGAAATGGAGCAACCCACCGGCAAGGCCCTATAAATATAGTAAGAGCTTTAAAATTAAAGCCCGAAAGGTTAAAATCTAGTGGATAGGCTGGAGGAATATGAAACGTTGACAACTGTTGCAGTTTACAAGCTCCGCCTCAATTCCACAGCTATGTACCGTACGTACCGCCTCATACAAAGAGGTATAGCGCATGGCGCCAAGCTCCTGTGAGATGGGATCATTCACTGACTCCCCTTCTGGGTAATACAGATGGTGAATAAGCCTATTCTCTCTTTTTCTTCCTGTGTATTACGCCTAAGGGCGATACCCTAAGGTTCTTTAAAGGGGGATATTGGTAAGGTCATGAAGCCTTACCCTCTGACACTTCTTCCTTTATTTGTCCTGACAATACGTTCCATACCCCTTACTGACTTTATTTTATTTTATTTTAATTTATTTATTAATTATTATTATTATTATTTTTAATTTATTTATTGGAAAGAACGCCTTACACTCCCCCCATGCCGGTATTCTAAAACCGTATTGAAGACCTCCTAACAAATACTGTGTGTCTGCTGGCCACAGATAGTCCACTAACCAGTTCTCCAGTACCCCCACCTTAATCAGGCTGGGGCCCCTTACCAAGGGGACCCCCTCCTCCCATTCGCCTTTGCTACCTCCGGGGTCCTTATTGGCATTTCTTTGCACCCTGGGTCTAAAACAGGATGTACTGGGGTGCTGGCACCCTCAGACCATGCACTCATGCCGGAGACAACATCCTTTACGCGATCACGTGCCCTTGGCATTATAGTCCCAGCAGAGCAAGCGGGGTTGAACCACTTGCCCCTTGCCAGCATGGGAGCTCGAAATTGGACCCGGTTTACCTAGAATATGACCTCTGTCGAACCCATCCCCGGGGTTAGGCCTGGCCGGTGTCATAACTTGCAACCAAAGGCCTGGCAAAGGCTCATCCAACCGCAAATTTGGATGAATAGCGCTCCTCATACGGAACGATACATCAGAGTTCAACTAAGCCTGCCCCGCAAGGTCCATATATGCCCAATAAATTATGTCCAATTACTGAAACAAAGCCTGAGCCCTCCAAGTCTGGGCTTTCACTACTACCCCCGCTTAGATAAAGAGACCTGTTAACCAGTTAACCCAAGTCTCGTCTATCCTATGCCTCCTGCATCTTTCTTTTTCCCGTTCAATGTCCCTATTAATGTCCTTCTTATCTACTTTTCTGTTAAGAAGATCAAAAGGTCCACACAGTTTCCTTTCAGATTTTTCCTGTGCCGCTGGGGTGAGATGATCTCCCAGGGGTATGGCGTGGTCCCCAAAGGCAAGGCCCTCAGGGGAACGGTGTTATAGCCCGTCTCCGGGACCAACAGATATGGCCATACCCTACCCCCGCAGTTGGCCTAACAACACTGGCAGAGAAGCTTGCGCATACGATGAAGCCCAAGTACCTAAGGGAGTACTAGTACTCAGCCACCGTGTACCTGTAACGCCAGCACCTAGTACTCCAAGTGGTGTGTATTGGTGTACCAAACTGACCCCTGCCCTCACCTGTCCGTCACAGCAGAACCTTAAAGTAGGAACCAATGAGGGGTCGGAAGGCAGAGCCAAGGGGGGGAGGGAGCTGGATATAAAGGCTGGCGTATGGAGTCTGAGGAGATTCAGAGAGTTTCTGTTAGAGAGAGACTGTATGCAACTTAAAAGGTGAATTAAGAGTGAGTTAGATATCTGTAAGAACAACGAATGGAACAGAGAGTTAAAAGAGTTATAAAGTTAAAGCAGCTTTGAGTGAAAGACAAGTGATTAGCATCCTGTGATTTTTCTCTTGAATATTAATCATATGTTAACTTCCCTGATTTAATAAATGACTTAAGTTTCAAAAGTACACGTGTCTCCATGATTAAATGGTATTAAAACAGTAATACCTGGTGGCAGCGAAGGAGGAAGAAGAGCGGGAACCTTTGAAGGCCCGGGGAAGAGGGGCTTCAGAGGTGACTGCAACAAAGTGGTGACCAGCGGCGGGATCGAATATAATCCAGTAACGCCTAAAAGCAGAAAGGTTCCCAGAGCAGAAAAAGTTATTTTAGTCAGGGGATCTGGAGTGACCGGAGTGGGTAACTTCCTAGAGCTTTTCAGGGGGAAAAGCTTAGTAGGGAGGCTCCTAAGCGCAGATCGGGGGGCTAAAATAGGGACCGGCTCTGAGGAAACCATTTCTGGAAAGAGTTTACCTCAAGCATAGAAGGGCCAGGTGGCTAGCGTGTCCTGAACTCAAGAGAGCTCTGAGGGGACAAAGTGGAGGCCAAGGTCAGAGAAGCTGAGGTGACTCAAATCAGCAAAAGCTGGAACTGGTTAAAGCAGATATTTCTGTTTATTTTGGTGGCTAGAGGCAGGGAGAAACTTTGTCTCAGGCAAAAAGGCCTGGCTAGGAGCCAGAGGTCTAAACACAGTAGCCTGACAGTGGATGATTGCTGGAGAAGCTACTTTATTACACAGACTCTAACTCACTAAAAAAAAAAGAGAGAGAGAAAAAAGTGAACCTTTTAAATCTGAGGCTTGGAAATTGAATCATAAGCCTAAATAAATAAACATGACTTCCAAGCGGGGGGAAAAGGCGGCAGAGGTACCTCATGAGGTTTCAGATGCCTCAGATCTGGAGGGGGAAGAAACTCAAGGAGGAATTACCTCAGAGAGGGAAAGGGAAACCTCAAGGGGGGAGGACTCCATAGAATTCAGAAAATGGAAATTAGAGAAAGCACAGGAATGGGAATTCAAGCTGAAACAGCTGGAGCTACAACAGCTGGAAATTCAAGCTAGGGCTGAAGAAAGACAGCGGGAAATAGATCTGGAAAAGGAAAGAATGTCATTTGAACTAAGGAGGATGGAGCTGGCCGCCCAGGTTAATAATAATAACAATAATAGCCATGCTAATTCTGACGAAAGACAGTTGTCCAAGGCAGACCTTCGAAGATTTCCTGTATTTAGGAAGGGCGAAAATCCTGAATCTTTTATTTGTCTGTTTGAGCGTGCCTGTGAAGATTTTGAAGTGAAGGGGTCAGAACGTATGATTGTGATGAGGTCCCAGATAAGTGGCGAATTAGCTGATATATACGCCCAGATGCCATTGGAATTAGTGAGGGATTTTGAGGAATTTAAAAAGTTGGTATTCTCCAGGTTTGGCATCAATGCTGAGCATTTAAGACGTAAGTTCAGAGCCCTGACAAAAAAACCTGAAGAATCCTATTCGCATCTGGGGGCGAACTTGACCACATATCTTGACAAATGGCTTCAACAGGAAGGAGTTGAGTCTGTACAAGATATTAAGAACATCATGGGGCTAGAGCAGTTCTATTCACTGCTACCGGGGGACCTGAGGTACTTAGTAAGGGATAAAAAGCCCAGAGATGTTCCTGAAGCTGGGGGGGGTCGCGGATTTTATTTCACTTATTCGAAACCCAAATTTTTCTGAGGTAAAAGTGGGGAGGAAAACTTGGGATGACAGTAAAAAGGATCCCAAGGGTTACTTCAAGAACCAGCAGGCAAGTGGCGGCCATTTTGTAGGCAAGACCACAGAACAGAGCCAGCCAAAATACAAGCCCTGGGGAGGGGAGGGAGATAAGACCCTTAGCCCAGAACCAAGAATCTTCAAATCGTGTTTTGGATGCGGCGAGAGAGGCCATTTCATTTCACAATGTGCTAAAGTCAGAGAAGGGGGTCAAAAGGCCTATTTACCCAAGCCTAAGTCAGTGTACTGCGTGCAGCAAAGCAAAGTTACCTCAGAGAATGGCGAAACCGTAACTCATAATACAAGTACAGCTAGGGAGGAGAGTCATGAACAGCGAGCTGAACAGCTGCCTGTAGCTGATATAGTCCATTGCTATTTAATAGAGGCCAACCAGGAGCTTTTTAAAAGTTCTGGTGACAGCATTTACGTAAATGGGACAAAATGTATGGCTCTGAAAGACTCGTGCTCTCAAGTTACTTTGTGCCATCCTGACATCATTCCTCCAGAGAACGTATTGAAAGGTGAAAGCCTGACAGTTAAAGGAATAGGTGCAGAAATAATTACCATGCCAGTGGCTGAGGTACCTATAAGCTATCAAGGGTGGAAAGGATTATGGAGAACAGGCATAGCTGAGCAATTGCCTGCGCCCTGTTTGATTGGGATTGATCTCACTGAGCATGTCAAAAGTGTTTTAGTGCAGACTCGCTCCCAGCAGAAAGAAGAAGACAAAGCAAAGGATAAGGGCGAAATTAATACAGAGCTGGGGGAAGGAGAGGATCCTACAGCTGAATTAATACCGATTAAGATTCCCCTAGAAAACACATTTAAAAGGGAACAAAGAGCAGATCCCACGCTGGATCAAGGTTTTAAGAAAGTTGGCAAAGGTCAGGTAACCCCAGAGAGTCCAGAAAGGTTCTTCCTAGAAAAAGACCGGCTGTATAGGGAGACCTTAGTGAATCCCAGAAGGGAGGGGAAGACTCACCACAAGCAGCTGGTAGTACCTCTCAAATATCGAGTGGGGATAGTGGAACGGGGGCACGTTGGTACTTTTTCAGCCCATTTGGGCATCTCAGAAACTAAACAAAGAATTGCCCAAAACTTTTACTGGCCTGAGATGGGGAGGCAGATAAAAGAATTTTGCCAGAGGTGTGACGTGGGTCAGAGGCAAGGAAACAGCAATGACAAAACGAAAGCCAAGCTGTGTCCTTTACCTATAATTTCGAACCCTTTCCAACGCATTGGTTTAGACATAGTTGGACCGTTGCCCAGAGTTACCCAGAGAGGAAACAGGGTTATCCTGACTATCGTTGACTATGCAATGCTTTATCCTGAAGCAGTTCCCCTAAGAAATATAGAGACCCAGGCAGTTGCTGACGCTCTGCCGAATTATAGGTGTCGCATGGGGTTTGCTGCTGCTGAAATAGTCACGGATTTAGGAACCTCTTTCTCGTCCAAGCTGATTAAAATAACCTCCAAAATGAACGAGATGAACTACATGAGGCAGGAGGAGGTAGAGACAGGCAGGAGAGTAGTCCCTGTGAATGTGATCGAACCCTACTCTAGAAGGGAAAACGTTGGCTTGCTGGCATTGAAGAGGCAGTCAATGAAAGACACGAGTTACTTTACTGGGCAGAGAGGGGCGAACCCAAATACACTCCAGAGGAGGTCCATTTCAGTTCCTCACTTTCCCCAGAACAGCTAAGAGAAGCGAGAGCCTTGATAATGAGGTACAAGCAGGTTTCCTATATCTTACCAAGGGTGGCCTTAGGGGTAGTGCACGAGATGGAAATCAGAGATGCACCCCCACAAGCAGTTACACCTTACAGAGGACGAACCTGTCTAATCAAACGGTGGGGCAAGAAGGAAACGTTTGTTCTATATATGAGTAGAGAAAAGCCGAAGAGAAAACATGCCTGGCCATACTGGGAAGGCAGAGGCGTGACCTATCATAAGCAAAGTGGTTTAAAACGTAGCCTTACCCTGTCAGTGGTGCATATGGCTAAAAGAATGCGAGTTTGGCTCAAATTCACGGGGTATCACCGAAAGGGTTTACCCAGTAGCATCACGATAGCCGCTCTAGAAAGGAGTGTAAAACTCTGTAGAGCAGCTAAAATAACACGACGGAAAGAGAGATGGAAGACCGCGCCGATGGCAGGCCGTGTACGGAGAGTTCCTGAGTGCCAGAGAGGTTTCACCATCGCGGGGGTGTCCAGATTTGAACCGGTAGCCGTGCCGAGCCAGGCAGATGACTGCAAGGACCATCATCCAAGGACGTTCCGGAAGGGGAGGCGGCAGGCTGACAGAAGATCCCATCCGTCGGTGGTTCGTGAGTATCATGAAGGTGCGGAGGGAGGCGCATTTCACAACAATGCAAGCCGTGCAGGAGGGAAAGACAGTTTTGTATATGCTCTAACCCTCCACCATGACTACGGTTCGGGACATTCGAAAAGGACAAAGACGGGTGATTGAAAGGAAACTCAAATGACACAAAAACTTTGACTGGAAAAAATTGTTGGGACAAAAGGGGCCCATGATGGGATGGCAGGCGCCCTTTCGAGATGCGCCGAAGGCTGAAGACTAGGGAAATGGACTTTGGTGAAAAGGCAAAAGCAATAAAATGTTAATGGTACCAAGTTAAAGGTTATAAGCTGTATGTTCTAATGAAAAAAAACATGTATGGAAGTATTAAAAGTGTTATGTGTTGTTGTTAAATAAGTGCCTGAATATATGATTGAAAGGGAGAGCATTGTAATTGAAATAGTAACTGTATTACAAGGTTAATGCATAACAAGCGTATAAGTTGGTTAATTATTACTTATGGTCAAAGGTGGTAAGTTTTGATTGTAATGCTGTAAAGTTGATGGTGGTCTACATTAAGGCTCCTCGTTGTTCATGAGGGTAAACCACTATAGGTTTTACCCCATGAAACAACTTTTTAAGGGGGGAGGTGTATAGCGAACAGCCCTGCCCTCACCTGTCCATCACAGCAGAACCTTAAAGCAGGAACCAATGAGGGGTCGGAAGGCAGAGCCAAGGGGGGGAGGGAGCTGGATATGAAGGCTGGCGTATGGAGTCTGAGGAGATTCAGAGAGTTTCTGTTAGAGAGAGACTGTATGCAACTTAAAAGGTGAATTAAGAGTGAGTTAGATATCTGTAAGAACGACGAATGGAACAGAGAGTTAAAAGAGTTATAAAGTTAAAGCAGCTTTGAGTGAAAGACAAGTGATTCGCATCCTGTGATTTTTCTCTTGAATATTAATCATATGTTAACTTCCCTGATTTAATAAATGACTTAAGTTTCAAAAGTACACGTGTCTCCATGATTAAATGGTATTAAAACAGTAATACCTGGTGGCAGCGAAGGAGGAAGAAGAGCGGGAACCTTTGAAGGCCTGGGGAAGAGGGGCTTCAGAGGTGACTGCAACATAGCCCGTCTCCGGGACCAACGGATATGGCCATACCCTACCCCCGCAGTTGGCCTAACAACACTGGCAGAGAAGCTTGCGCATATGATGAAGCCCAAGTACCTAAGGGAGTACTAGTACTCAGCCACCGTGTACCTGTAACCCCAGCACCTAGTACTCCAAGTGGTGTGTATTGGTGTACCGAACTGACCCCTGCCTGGCCGAGGCCAAGCTGGAATGTTGTGAATGTGTTGGGTGCAATCTCCACTCACGCTTTACAATTTGACGTAGTTGGTCTGATGTCCTCCATGCAAATGGCTTCATCCCCTTCATCCTGCCAGCTCTGCCTCCGAGCAGCTGGTCGTCCAATTTTCGATGGGACCAAACCTTGCTCTTCCTCCTCCTCCCCACGCCATGGCGGAACTGCTGAAGCATCAGCCCCTTTTCTGGATGGCTGTAGGGCCGCGTGATCCTCCTCTAAAGCAGAAAAACAGGATAAATCTTCTGCCAGATCCTTAAGTTTAACCTTCTTGAGGCTCCTGACATCCTTTAAAGGCCGGAGCTAGCCTTGTTCCTTGGCTCGCAGGTTAGGATTAGATGTCTTATCTTTATTTATTTATTTATTTATTTATTATTAGAGTTGGCAGGGACCCTACAGATTGTTGAGTCCAACCTCTGTCATGGAGGCACAGGGAGGAATCAAACTCCCAACCTCTGACTCTACAGCCAGATACCTAAACCTCTGAGCTATCCAGCAGTTCTCTAAGCAGGATTAGCAATTAACTAGTTAGCACTAATATAAACCAATTATATACTTGGCAGCTCACTTCCACTTACTGCTCAATTAATTAATTAATTAATCAATCAACTTATCTTAATCCTTTTTTTGCTTTGTTTGTTTTTATAACCTAATTAACTCTGCCTATACCAATCCCGAATTAATTACCATTTACCTAATGCAAGTTAATTAATATCAATTAAAACCAATATTTACCCTAATCAACTATGCTTATAACCCCCAAGAATTAGATACTATTATTTACCTGAATTGTAATTTAATTAATATCAATTAAAACCAAGATGTAACATCATTAACTTTGCTAATACCCCTAAATTAATTACAACTATTTACCCCTAATGCTGATTTTCTTACCTGTAATACAATTAATCAATATCAATTAAACCAATGACCAATAAATCAGATTGTCTTCATTGACAGACAACACACCAAACACCCCCCACACTAAGTAAAAAACTCTACTCAAGTAACCCGACTCAATTTAAATGGTACTAATTTAATTAGTATCCAAAAGTGATTATTATGTATGTGTACTGGATCTCGAGCTGGGGGGGAAGGGGGGGTTGAACACACGCGTGCGCCCGCCCTTCGACTCCTTCCTTGGGCCTGAACAAAATCCCAATCGCGCTCCTAATTCATTTCCCTTTATTTTCTTAGATCGTTTCATTTGATTTAGTAATATTATTTTTGTAGGGCCGCTCCAACGTTGTAACTTATGAGCTTAGCGGGCGCACCCATCCGGCCAGAAAGGCAACGCTGCACCCCATCCCCTACTCCAAATCCCTCTTCCCTATTCTCCCTTCTTCTTCTCTCTCTCTCTCTCTCTCTTATTTATTTTTTTTTGAAAGGCAAAGTCAGACAGCGTCTGGCTCTCAGCACAGAGACAAAGAACAGCAAACTGTGGGGGGGGGGGCGCTGATGCAACCCCACCATCCAAAATGGCTGCCGCCACTGAGTGACGCAGCAAGAATTGTCCTCCTGGCTGCAGCACTCCGTCCTCCTTCGCTCGATGCTGAAAAGGAAGAGGTCCATGGTAGGAGGAGCTCTTCTTTAAATATGCTCCCCCACCCCTTCTCTCTCAAGGCTCTTGCGAGACTTTAATGTCTCGTGCTATCCCGGGAATGGGATAAAGGCAGCCCGCGCTGCTGAAGGGCTCATCAGTGGACTGGGCATTGCAAAGTTCATTGTGTTTTTAATGCTCACTCAAAATGATATCTCCACAGAACCAAGAGTACATTGGGATTTTATAAATTCATCAAATATATTTTTCAGGAAGTTCTGGAACAAACCTAGAATGTAGTCAAGGAAAACTACAACTGACAAATCTTGGAACAGAAAATCACCAAAAAATTCACCACATATTCATAGTTATGTTCTACTTGAGTTCTTGATTTCAAAGGAAACAAAAACTGAGCGTAGCTGCACATATACACTAGATTTCAGGAAAGCCGATTTTTATAAACTCAAAACAATGAGGTAAGGACCCATGGCAGGAGATCTTAACAGGAAAAGGAGCCCAAGATAGGTGGGAGTTTTTAAAAAGAAAATTCTGAAGGCACAACTACAAATAATTCCACAAAGAAAAAAAGGTGGAATACTGGGAAGAAGAAGAAAAGACCAATGTGGCTTCACAAAAAGCTCAGAGAGGACCTAAGAACAAAAAGGACACATATAGGAAATGTAAAGAAGGCTAGGACACAAAAGAAGAGTAAAGACAAGTAGCAAAGAATTTCACAGATGGTATTAGGAGAGCAAAAGCTGAGAATGAGCTGAGGATAGCAAAAGATGCAAAAAGCAATTAAAAAGTATTCTTCATGTACATGTCTAGCAAGAAACAGAGAAAAGAAACAGTGGCTCAGCTACTCAATGGGGATGGAAAAGTGATTGTTTGTTTGTTTATGTTTGCCTTTCTCCTTAAAAGGACCTAAGGCAGGATGATCAGGGGACTGGAAACCAAGCCCTAGGAGGAAAGACTGAAAGAACTGGGCATTTTTAGCCTTGGGAAAAGAAGACCGGGGTGGGGGTGGGGGATATGATAGCACTTTTCAAATACTTGAAAGGTAGTCATACAAAGGAGGGGCAGGATCTGTTCTCGATCATCCCAGAGTGCATGATACGTAATAACAGGCTCAAGCTACAGGAAGCCAGATTCAGGCTGAATATCCAAAAAAAGTTCCTAACTGTTAGAGCAGAATAACAGTGGAACCAATTACCTCAGGAGTTGCTGAGTGCTCCAGTGTTGGAGACATTCAAGAGAAAATTGGACAACCGTCTGTCAGATCTGCTTTGATTTGTATTCCTGCATTGAGCAGGGGATTTGATGGCCCTACAGACCCCTTCCAACTCAATTATTGTATGATTCTATGGTTCTTCTGGTACATATCTTAAAATTCAGGCACCTCTGGTCAGCCTCAGGACAATCCTGTTTGGACATTCACCTTTTATGTGTACCAAATGTTTTAAGGAGTTGTCAATAATGCAGTGGCTTTCTCTGCCTATAGACACAAAAGCAAATCAATCATGTCCTTTAGGCACTATGCAATCTGTGTCAGTTTTAAGGGGTCTTATGCAGTATGGGTGCAGCTATATGGCTCCCTCCACAGGGAAAGAAGTTAAAGTTCCTGTCTGTGTGAATGGAGCTCTGTGTGTAAGGTCTTCTTCAAACTGACACCTGCCATGTGGAGGCTGAGTGGTTGTGACTGGGAGCAGGGCTAGTTCCTGTGTTCTCAGAACCCTCTTCACATATTCAGTGTTCACAGGGATCATACATATATATCTGAGTCTTTGTTCTCCTTGCATCATGAGCTTGCTTGTTTCCAAGGCAGTACAGCAAATCTACTGCTAGTACTTTGGTATTATACTAATGTTTTAGGGAAGCTTCCAGTCTCTCTTCAGAGAAAGAAGAAGGGTAGTGTTCGAGGCCCAAATTATCACAAGAAAGGAGGTTGGCTGAATGGTAGTCAACTTCAATGGGAATTCTCAACAGTATGTATTTTAATCTGAGCCAGAGAACATCTGGGGTTCCAAATGTTCATGCCTTCTTTGAGAAGGCACCCAGATGTCCATGATTTACTGCATTCATTTTACTGTGTATCATAAAACCCTGGATGATTTTAGAAATTATTATTGTGATTACATTGCAATGTTTATTTTGGAAGCTAGAGGTGTACAGCAACAATAAGTACAGATACCAATTTGATGACCGGAAAAGCAGTTCATTCTGTCTTGGACCAATTCAGAGGCCAAGCAGTTCACCTTGAAAATTAAAAACTTCATGCTACCTATTGACTACCATTAGAAATCAAAAAATGGCTATACCATTTTTTAGCTTTCAGAACTGGATGAAAAAGGCCAGAATAGCCACCACATTAGAAGGAGTGTGGAAGGAAAGGGAAGGAAAAGAAAGGAAAAGAAAAGAAAAGAAAAAGGTGCCCTTTGTGGTTTTATTTTCCATGTTTGTATTTTTTTTCCAGAGGTTTGCCAGTAACCTCTAAACATCCTGGTAGAATTGGATAGACTTTACAGAAAATGTTACTACTCCGGAAGCAACCAGACCTGATAAGTTTCAAATGGATGTGCTTCAGCTTTGCGCATAAGCCATTTTTACACGTTGGCTTTTTTCTTTTTAAGGGCATGGTTATCTTATTAAGCTTCTTGTACATCAATGGTCCCCAACCTTGGGTCCCCAGATGTTTTGGGACTGCAACTCCCAGGAAGCTTGGCCAGCTTCTGAGAGTTTTAGTCCAAGAACATCTGGGGACCCAAGGCTGGGAACCACTATAGTAGATAGTTGTTATGAAAATGTTTACAGCATGGACGTGGTCTCAGTTAAGAAACCTGCAACATTTCAGAAAGATCCATGCAGTATTTTAGAGGGCAACATGGGCAGGGGGCGGATTTAGATTTGGGGGATGGTCTATTGACCCATATCCCCTTGGCCTTTTCCACAAATGTGATGCCAGTGTGCTTCAACACAAGTAACTAAGCCTAGAATCAGTCCCTGAGCCTTTTGTTTTGTTTTGTTTTGCTTTGGAAATAAGTGTTATTGCTTTCATTTGAAATATTCATGTAAGCATGCTTTCGATTAAAGGACTTTAGAAGCGCAGAACACGGCCATCAAAACGGCAATAATTCAGGACGGTGTTTTGAAAAACCAGTTTGAAACAGTTGGCTGCCAGTTGCCCTCTGACACAGACACATAAAAGGAAGTAGCGAGTCCGGGACCAGCAGGGATCACTGGAAGAAACACAGCCCTCATAAATCAAGTCAGCACGGTTGCAGGGCTGGAGCACAATGAAGTGCATGTGTGTGAAGACTGGAGAGGAGAGTTTGTTCTCTGGCTCAGAGGAGACATGCCATGTTGTCAGGAAAGGAACATCGCTGAGGAGCTGAGGAAGACACAGAACTGGGACAGGTAGGCAGAGCTGATTTGAAGGCCACCCGTCCCAGGATCTACAGATAGGAAATGTGCTGGCATTATAAGCAGTGTCATTATTCAGTGTCCCAAATATGGTTCTTGGAAAAGAAACGAGCTTCCAGAAGCCAAGAGAAAAATCCTCTCTCAGCTTCTGGAAGCAGTCCATCACAGGAGGCCTTTAATCTAGGTCAGGGTTGGACAACTTTGCAAGTCTGTTGGGTCAGTTTTCTACTTTTAGTATCCTCTAACAGCTGTACAGACTACCCAGAATGATACATATAGATATGTTGTTGTTATGTGCCACCAAGTTGCCTCTGATTCATGGGTGACCCTATGCATGAGCAATCTCCAAAATCTCCTGTCCTCAACAGTCCTGCTCAGCTTTTGTAGACTCAAGCCTGTGGCTTCCTTTAGGGAGTCAATTCATCTCACATTGAGTCTTCCTCTTTTTCTGCTACCTTCCACTTTTTGTAGCGTTATTGACAGAGAATCGGTGGTCTTCTCCATGTGCTCTTTTACCAAGATATGTCAAGACACTGGAGCCTGGACCTTCAGTTTATAAAACTCTCCCAGTAAGGTACAGCCCTCCATGTGGGGTTTGGCAGGGTGGGGTGGCTTCTAAAAGGAAGCCCATATGCCCTCCATCACTGATAGACTTGGTTGACCAACAACCCACTTGAAACTGCACAGCCACTGTGATTAAGATCATTCTGACAGCTGGGTTTTTTCACTTAAAAACCTTACTTTGGGGGGAGAGGGAAACCAGTTAAGAGAGGTTGGCTCAAGTTTGCCTTCAGGAAAGGGGACCCCTTGGGACCAGGAGCAGAGGAACATGGTGGCTGCTTTTGCCATGGAACCCCCAGGATTATGAGAGTGTTTGGATTTGAAAGGGAGTCTAGAATGTAGGGCAGTTGGCTTGAGCTGGGAGGCCGAGTGTCCGTTAAGAGCCAAAGACTAAGCCCAACCAAAATGAGTCAACCAAAATCAGCCCTCTTCTATTCTCTACCAGGTGAAGATTTCTCCTAAATGGAGATGTCTCGAGGTTTGGTGTAGACACAAGCACCAGTCTGGAGAAGCCCCAAGCCATCAGCCAAACAAATTTGAATCCGGTCTCCCTGGAGACCCTTCAAATCCCCTTCCTTCCCTTGAAATAAAGCCCAGAAACCTGCACAGATCATCTAGACAACATTGTAGATACAACTACCTAGAGATCTGCATCCCTCCTTCTGCCCCCACTTTTCAGTCATTGCTTTCCCCAGGAAAACTTTGGTTCCACGCCCATTGCCTCCTCAGTCAAAAACTGAGCCCCATGGAGGATCATCGAATAGGATTAGGCATGGTGATCCTAAACCACATTGGCATTACTAGAAAGTACTGTTGTGACTGAAGTTGTTGGGTTGTGCCCTGCAGCTGTAGAGCTGCAATCTTCTTGCCGCCTCCCACACTCCATTTCTCCCCTTTTTTTCTCATCCACTTTCATGTGTTTTCTCTGATCTAATTTATCCAAAGACCTTATGCATTTCCTAACCATGTACCTTTAGTGTCACAGTTGTGCGAGAGTCTTGGAAAGATAAATCGAACAAAACATCAATCAAACACTCAAATGGCAAAAAGTCCTACCTGCCATATAAGTGGACGGGAAAGTATTCCCCCTCCCAATCACTGGAGAGAGCACCTTGCACCACTTCTCACTGAAGAAACATCAGTAAGGAGTAGGCAATGGAAGAGTGATGATGCACCATTGTTTATTGTTGTTGCTATAGTTACCTGTAGGTTGGTGGGGTGGGGCAAGGAGCATAACTGACATAGAATATGGTGATGTAAGATGATGTCATGGCCAAAGGACAACCCAGGGCAACCATGAAGAGCTGAGGAAGGAGAGGAAGGACATGGGCCCCTCCATCCTTCTTTTGATCCCTGAAATTGCTCTTCACAAGTACCCTGTAGATGCTAGTCTGTCTGTCCATCCATCCATCCATCACCTCCACTTGACTTTTTCCATAGGAGACCTAGCCTGAGATGCTGACATGTTTCAAGCTGAGCTGATCATTTGAAGTCCTATTTGGGATTTCTCTGCATGGTAGACCAACATGATATGCTCTCTACTTTTCTAAAAGCCATAATGGTGAAGGCAAGTGAATGACAGGCACAAGACTATGAAAGGTCAAGAAGTTCTTAGTCTTATTGCTCTTTTCCCTTCTTTATAAACTACCTCCTTACAGATCCTGCCCAGGCCAGAACAGAAAACAACCAAAACCACATCTCTGCAAAAGGCAGAAGGATGCTCAAAGGCATTTATACCTGCAAAGACCACATTAATCTGTCCCTTCCCCCAAAATTCACATTTTTGGATGACAGCAAATGAAACCAAAGACACACAGGGGAAAGATAGGTGAATGATGACTTGGCTACTACATCACACAGAGATTGCCTAAAGTGGGTGAACACAAAGCATCAATTCCCGAGTAAACACCCAGGCCAGACTCCTCTTCTGCCAAACCATTCTCTCAATAGACTGGTGTGCCAGCAGGCTGACATTTTTGACACTGCTGCAGAGGCATCCAGGAGCCCTTTAAGCACACAGAAGCTTTGCCTGCTCAAAGGGGTGACCTCCACAACTTGCAATGACATCCAGGGAGATCTTCTAAGATGGTGAAGCTTTCCGTCCTGTTACTGCTGAATAGTTTTTCCATCCTATGTTGGAGGCACTCTCAACGCATTATCTGATCAATGAATTCCCTACTTAAATTGCCACACTTGTACTCTCAAGGGGTTCCTTCAAAATAAAAAAAAATCAAATTCAGGAAGTTTAAAAAAAACACCTCAAGAAGCTCTGGTGGGAATGGCAGTAGAGAAGGCATATTACTGGGAGCAAGCATGGTGACTGAGTTCAAATGGCCAAAGCGGGACTGAATTGTTCAAAATCACATTTCAAAAAGAAAACACAAAGGAGGGAAGCAAAAGAGCATTACGACTGCCGAGTAGTTGCCACCTCTCTTCCTGGCTTCCCCAAACGCAGATTTTGGGTTTTTGAAGGAAGACTCACAAGGGCAGAGACAAGAGGGCAATAACCGGACTGCATAATGCCGTGGACAGGGATGGTAGAAGTCAATTTTATTAAAACCATTCGCAAACCAAATACATAAACAAAATGTAAAAACAGCATAAAATACAAATTCAAATACATTCAATCTTATGGAAAATACAAAACGATACTGGTGTGTAATAAAACTGTCCAAAGGAAGATGAATGAGAACTGTAAATTCCAGAGTGTAAACACTCTATATATTATATTAAATCTGGTTTAATGCAGATTCCCCCCCCCCCCCCCGGAAGTGTTGCCCCTGTTTTGGGATCCGAGTGTAGGTCTGCCCTAGGAACCTTCCTAAATGGTTCTCCTTTAATGAGTGGGCTATTTCTTTGCCTTGTTTGACAGTTTAGGCTCAGATAGTGCCCTCAGTAGTTCTTCATGCGGTTGTTTCATGGCGCCATCTGTGGTGGGCACCATATCGCTCCAGTGTCCTTTTTGGACAGCATAGGAGATTTCTGCTTCGCTGGAGTCCCTCGAAACTCAAGAGGAGCCTACACGTTTCTCTGTGTTTCTTAGGGCTTGGAAATTAAAAGGCTTGGAGACAGAGAAGGAAAACTGCAGTCTGGAAAGAGGGGCACCATGGAGGAGGAAAGGAAGCCTCAAAGTCCAGGACTTGGCAAAGACTACCTCAGGAAGTTGTCTCTGATCCAAGGAGCCCAAAAGCAAGTTCCATCTTGAGGAGGAGGAAGCCGGGGAGGTGCAAGAGTGTTTCTCTTTGAGCATCCGTGCCTGGAAGACAGGGAACGAAAACAGGACCCTCAGGTAGAGAGCGCAGAATCTTTTCTCATTTGCCAGGACAAAGAATGAGCTGCTCTCAGGCCTTGCTTCACCTTGCAAAGAGGCAAAGAGGTCTTCTGACCATAGGAACAGACTCTTTCCATTCTTCCCTAAGACTGTTTCTGTTTTCAGTGTGCAGTTCTTTCTCTTCCAGTTCATAATCAGTTGAGTTTAGCAATGCAAATCTGTTCTTTAAATGGTCTTTTAAGTTACTCAGGAATGCCCTTTTAAGTTACCTGTTGGCTGAAAAAACTTTACTTCTTACTCACTTCAGGGCCATTTCAAGGGTGCTGGTGCTCACCCTTAATGGCTCGGCGCCCAAATACCTGAAGGAATCCGATTCCTTCATCAACCTGCCTGTGGTTTAAGACTTTCTGCTAAGGACTTCCTCCAGATGCTTTCTTGACTGGAAATCTCGTATGTCAGAGCCAAGGGCTTTGTTAGTAGTGGCACCTTGGCTATGGAATACATTTAACTGGCAATAAAAACTGCAATATTTTGAGCTCCAGGTAAAACATTCTTAGATTCTTGCAGGTGTTTCAGTTTGTAAACATTTTAATTTTTAAGAATGTTGCTAAGGATTTTACATGCTGTTCTGTTGCTTTATTGTTTGTCAGTCAGGTACCTGGCAATAGAATTAGCAGTCAAAAGTCTGATTCTCCACTGTGTCCATACCACAAGAAGGAGCCATCCTGTATATCCTTGCGCAAGTTGCCAGACCCAAAGTACCCACCGAAGAAAAGAATGGTAAACTATTTCTAGTGGTCTAGGCCTAGAAACCTCTGGATGGTGTTGCCAGATGTTGGAATCAACAATGCATTTTATTATTGTTGTTGTTGTTATAATATCCTGCCTTGAATCCAATTGGATGTTTGCAGAGGGGCTGCATAACGTGCCACAGCTAATTGACAAGGTGTGAGGCTGTGTTGGTTGCATGTCTGATCATGTGCCTGATCACATGACCTTTCCACTTTATCAATTAGCTGCAGCAAATTATGCAGTCTCGGCGAACACCAGCAGGTTTCTGGCTACTATGTTGTTGAATGTTTTGTAATGTATTTCACTATACGTTGCTACTGTATGCTGTCAAATTGCTTCTGACTTATGGAGACTCTAATACGTTTTTTATGGTATGTGAGTTTTTCAGGGAGTGGTTTATCATTTGCAACCTTCCCCCAGGCGGGAGGGAGGTCCTTGGTCAAGTGTATCTGAACCCAGGTCTTCTGAGTCGTAGCCCGATTGATGCTCTGTCCTCTGCACTGCACTCTCCCACCAAAGTCTACCCGTTTCACTCGATCTAGTCTGGAGGTGCGACTGAGGAGCCTAACGCCGAGAGAGGCCTGGAGGGAAAGGACAAGAAACCGGGCCTTCTCGGCGGTGGCTCCTCGGTTATGGAACAACTTACCTTCAGAGATCCGTATGGCCCCCTCGCTGGGTGTCTTTAAAAGCCAATTAAAAACATGGCTGTTTAGGCAGGCCTTCCCTCCGGGTATTATTTGATTTATTTGATTTATTTTTGTTCTCCATCTTGAACGATTATTTATTATTTTTATTTTGGGATGTTGATATTATTTTAATTGTTTTCTTATATATGATGTACGCCGCCCAGAGTAGTCGAAATGACTAGATGGGCGGTATAGAAATATAATAAATAAATAAATAAATAAATAAATAAATAAATAAATAAATAAATAAATAAATAAATATACAATTTTGAAATCCTGACAGAATGAAGGGTGATGTATGAATGTTTTAAATAAACAAAATCAGTATCCAAGCTAATGTAGATCATGTGATAACAGAATGGGATATAAAGAAACAAATGGAATAGTTGAAAAGATTCTTCCAGATCAGGAGTATGTCTAATTTCCTAAATCACCTATGAAGCACAGAGTAGATGTTTAGAAACTGTGGAGATGACAAACTTGCTGTACAAATATACAATCATTAAGGATACAGAAATTGCAGAATTTTACCCAATTGATAACACAGAGTCTCATAGTAGTGGGAGAGAGCCCAGAATAAACACACGGTTAATCCAAGGTGTCCAGCTCCTGCCTTGTGCTAACAAGTCTTCTGTTATCAAGTTATATTTACATTATATCAGGTCAAGGCAGATTAGCCTAACACAGTCCAGATTCCAGCTATGTCAGGAACACAAAGCAAGAACTAAATGTTCATAACTCAAACTGGTGACTCCAGGTGGAGGACAGCCATGAAGGGGATACAAAGCTCACGCAGAATGGATTATTCTAACCTACCAAATAAGCAAGGCTCAAGTCTGAAAGCATGTGGGTTTTTTTCCTTTTAACTTCCTGTGCAGTCTCTAGGTCTTGAGGAGTGGCAATACCTATTAAACTGACAGCATAGTTTGTACTGTCAGAACTCACCAACCTCACAATAAAACATAGCACGAATTAATGCACGTGCTTCTAAATAAAAGAAGGCTTTTGTATGTAAAGCTGCGGAGGAGTTTTTAGTTCAATATGAAGTTGTGGCGGCAAAATATTTCAATTGAGTTGTTAGTCCCTGATCAGATAAGAAAACATGTGTTTGAGGGATCTGGCTCAGGTTACTCAGCATGGACTGGACTGCACTCATTGGAGGATGATTGACTGATTCTGTGCCATCAAAGGTATAGAATAGTCAATAGCAGTTTACTATTCCTCTTTCTGGGTGCTGTCTAAGCCAAGAACTTGAACCTTGGACCTCTGGCTCTGCAGCTAAGCAACCAACTCATTGAGCTATCTAGCAGTCTTCATGGGAAGAAGGAGGAGGCAATTTCTGCCAGTCTTCTTTTACCCTGGCAGTCCCCTACACCCACCTGAAACTGATTCAGGCTTCACCTAACATAACCCTTCATTAGCACACCAATCATCATCCCAAAGTACTTCTCTATGGTTTAGTAGGCCTTTATGCCCTCTTGCACATGCAACTTTCAGGAGAAGCTTTAACATCTTTGATTTTTCAGGAGATCTTCAAGAATGCTATGGAAAGTGGTGCAGGGCATCTGCAGGACAAAAGGAAACAGCAACAGTTCCTCCACCCTTTCTCTGAACTATTGGAATAAGAACTTATTTGGAACATGCCAATAGTGGTTAAGGTTCCAGTTGTCAAGAAATAGCACAAACCTTTGGGCAGCTTCATGAAAAAAACACTTCCCAAAGTCTGGAAGATGGAGATAGCTAAACTGAATGTGTATGTTAATTAGACATCGGGACAAACATTTATTTATTTATTTAAAATATTTTTATCCCGCCTTTCTTCTTAAAAAGAACCCAAGGTGGGTTGATTATTGCTGATTCATTGGATATTCATCCCTTCATATTTGTGAGTTCCGGAGACCCCGACGAATATGATGGGACAAATATGAGTGACTCATATCCAACAGTGAATCACAGCAGAGAGATAACAAAGAAGACAGTCCAGTTTTAATCCCTGATAAGGCTGAGTATTATAATCTAACTCCAGACACAATAGATTGAATTGCTGGCCTTACTGTGGAAGAGCTTTTACTCGGTGCGAATCCTAAGCGTATTACACAACAGGACGATATTTCTCCAGATCCCTCCAAGAAGGATGTAGAGGGCAACAACCAACCTCCCTGTGTAGTAAAGGATAACTTAAAGCGGTCTATAGAGGATATTGATGGAGTGTCATTGGGTCCGGCTAAAATTATGGATAATAAGGTTTCCAGTATGAATGGGCTAAAAAGGAAGCTGGGCAAAAATAATGGTAGAGACAACAAGGGTGGTAGAAAGGAAGTAACTCTACCAAGAGGAAAGAGCAGGAAGACAAGGAAGGGTATCAATTTTGGCCCACTTTTCAAACTTTTGGATAGAGCTGACTGTACTAGTCCTTCCCTCAAACAACCGAAAAAGGTGATGGCAGTAAGGAAGGATAAAAATGACAACAAGAATTATTCCCAATATAAAATGGAATTATCCAAAACCCAGAGATGGGAGGATATAAAGGAATCTAATAAAGTGGAAAAGTTAACTCCAGCTACAAGACGTGAACAAAGACAACCTGCCCTAGAATTAGAAAGGTTAGCCCCTAGGAGAGCAGGATTCCCCCATGAGAAGAGTTCCCCTAAGACAATATCAGATAAATCGGCAGAGCTCATGGCTCATAGACAGCAACAAGAGAACAATGCTCTTCACGAGAGTATCCCAATACTGGTTATAATTGGGAATAGGAATAGAAATAGGCGGGTAAGGTTTATGGGAGGGACATCAGGTGGCAGGAGGATAATAAATAGATATGATGATATCAACAATGGGCTGATGGATAAAAAATTTGACCAGAGATACAGGAGGCTGTATACTGAGTGGCAAGAACTGCCTAGTGGTTGGGCTCAAGGGATATCATATTACAATTGATCCTTAGTATCTTGGAATGTCATGGGGTGGGTAGGTAGATCGAGGGATGATTGTGTATGTATGTATCTAAGTAGGAATGACATCTTATTGTTACAAGAGACATGGACCTCTGAGTCCCCAACTCTAGATGGTTTCAAAGCCTATAGAATACCTGTGGAGACATCTAAATATGGTAGGGCTAAGGGGGGCCTTGGGACTTGGTGGCGCTGTGGGTTAAACCGCAGAAGCCTCTGTGCTGCAAGGTCAGAAGACCAGCAGTCGTAAGATCGAATCCACGCGACGGAGTGAGCTCCCGTCGCTTGTCCCAGCTCCTGCCAACCTAGCAGTTCAAAAGCATGTAAATGCGAGTAGATAAATAGGTACCACCATGGTGGGAAGGTAACGACGTTCCGTGTCTAGTCACGCTGGCCACGTGACCACGGAAACTGTCTTCGGACAAACGCTGGCTCTATGGTTTGGAAACGGGGATGAGCACCACTGCTCCCTAGAGTCAGACACGACTGGACTAAATGTCAAGGGAACCTTTACCTTTACCTTTTAAGGGGTGCCTAGGAATATTAATCTCCACTGCATTAAAAGTTAAAGTCGATGTTATACCCTCTCACTTACAGTCAGCAATGGTGATATTAATGCAATATGAGCAGATATCCTGTGTTATAATAAATGTATACCATACTCCTCTGAAAACTAAACAACAAATAGAGACTGAATGGAGGAATTTAGAAGCTTATTTATGACAAATAATTATAGAACATCCAAAGGCATTTCTTATAGTGGGAGGAGATTTCAATGCGAGAATTGTGCAGGATGATAGTAGTTTTTATAAGAGAGATAAGTTATGCCCCTCCAAAAGTAGGAAATCTTTGCTTCCTCTCCAAAGAAGGTCCAAAGATTTTAAGATAAACTACGCTGGGCATATGTTATTTCAGGTGGTAAACAAAATGAGTCTTTGTATACTAAATGGCTCTTACCCAAATGACCATCCAGCTGAATTCATGTATTGGTCTGGGGAAAGGATGAGACTTTTGGATTATATCATAGTTTCAGAAAAAATGGTGGGTTGCATCCACTCATTTGAAGTTGGTGGTTTTCTTGATAGTGATCACCTGGCACTGATATGATTACACCTGAATTAATTAAAAAACATCTTGAATTGTGGGTTCCGGTAATTGCAGCTTTATTTACAGCCATTGACAAAACCAGAAAAATTCCTAAAGATTGGGGGACTGCGATCATAATCCCTATATACAAAAGAAGTAACAAAGATCTACCCTCTAACTACAGGCCTATAAGCTTACTTAATGTGATAAGTAAACTATATGCTAGACACCTTCAGTGGAAATTGAAGGATTGGATAGACCAAGAGTCCCTTATGGCAAAGGAACAGGCTGGATTCAGAGAGGCCCATTCAACCTTGGACCAAAGTATGATCCTGGAGCACTTAATTATGAAATATTCCTCTAAGAATTCGGTGTCTCTATATGCAGCTTTTATTGATTTTAGAGCTGCCTTCGACTCTATTTCAAGAAACATATTATGGAAAAAAAATAACCAATATCAATACTGACAAGCATTTACTATTCTTGATTTGAGCCTTGCATAATAATACATTAGTAAGAATCAGAGTTAATCCCCAAGGACATCTTACAGCACCAGTTAAAACTGAAAAAGGGGTTAAACAGGGTTGCATCTTGGAACCCTTGTTATTTAATCTCTATATAAATGATTTAGTAATAAATCTAAACAATATGGACTTTTATCCTCCTAAGTTGGCAGATAAACATATTTCCGTTGTACTATATGCCGACAATGCAGTACTTCTCTCAAGAACCCCGAACGGATTAAAAAGAATGCTTTCGGGCTCTTGCTGAATTTTGTCAACAGAATCAATTAGAGGCAAACCACGATAAAAACACGGTAATGGTATTTGCTGAAAGACCTAAAAAGTATATTTGGAAATTAAATGAGGTACGTGTCGAGCAAGTACAATACTAGAAATATTTGGGTCTGATAATCCAAGCAAATGGTAAGAGAAATGCGCATATAAAACATACAGTAGCAAATGCCCAAAAAAGCATGGGAGCTATACAAAAATTTTTCTGGTCACGAGAGGGAAGAAATGTGACACCTCCTATTCGAATTTATACGATGAAATCGTTAGTACAAATGATCTATGGAGCCCCATATAGTATACCAGCTAACTTGACCACATTGGAAAGACAGCAATCAAAATTTTTAAGAGCTACAGTATATTGCAGCTTCCTACATGTGCATCAAATGCAGCCATAAGGCTGGAATCTGGACTAGTAACTGTTGAGGCCAGGCTATGGATAGCTGCTATAACATATTGGCTAAAATTGAATTATAATACCTCAGGGCTGGTCCATCTGACATTGCAAGATTGCTTTGTCCCCCCCTGGTGGAAGACGCTGGAACATAAGCTAGGGTATTATAGATTTTCACAACATTACCTATTGTCAAAGAATACGATCCAGGCAAAAAAATTGATTAAGCAAAGGATCTTAGATATAGAAAGACAACAGGATATAAACAAAGCCACCCCCTACAAGAGGCAGTTGTGTGTATGTGGTGAGGGAAATATAGAGACACTGAGTCATCTTAGAGTGTAAAATTTATGGGCAGATCCGGGAATGGCTCATAAAACCTAGTATTTCTTCCTTAGATGGCATAGATAGAAAGGAGTGCCTACAGAAGCTTTTGGGGGATAAGAATAAAGAGGTAACAAACAAAGTGGCCATATTCGGACGGCTGGTGATAAAACTAAGGGATAACTGGCTAAATTATAAGGATAGAATAGGAAGTACTAGAGATATGGTATAGGATATAAAGCTGATAAAAGTCTATATAGTTTATCAGATGTACAACCTTACTATTGTTATATCATTTTATTGTGCATTTTAATGTATATGTATATGTTCAATGGCCAGTGGTCATAATAAACTTTTACGTTGTGGGAATACCTCATACCTCATCTGAAGACCCACATGAAATGACTTGGTTTTTAATACTGAAATTATATTTTAATCTTTTTGTATTTTATATTTTGTTTTTAACCCAGCATTTTGGAGAACGTGCGTATTTGTATTTGTACTTTTTAATCCGCTAGCATTGTGTCTTTCCAGCTGGCACCATGCTTGTGTATATATTATTATTTGTACTTAAGTTTTAAAGTGGTGGAAGTTGGATGACCAAAGTGGTCAAAACAATAAAGACTGTACCCCTTTTATATTAGTTAATTCATCACCTTCCCTAGTCTCTGCCTATGCTCCTGTGGCTGCCCAAAGAGAATCCCCCTGCTGTCTTTACAAACAGTGGAGGGGGAGGAATTCCCTTTGGGCAGCCAAGTGGCTTGCCTGTCTTTCTATGCCCCTGCGGATCAGCTGTCCACCTTCCACGGGGCTGTCTAAAAACAAAACGAAACACACTAAAAAAAAACACACAAAAAACAGACAAACTGATTCGTGGTTTGTCATTTCACTGGGGGAAATTCATGGTTTGTGGTTCATCAACCCTGACAAACCACAAACCAAGACAAACCACCACTTTGGCAGTTTGTCCCCCTCTCTTAACGTTAACTGTAGAAAAAGAAAAGTGCAAGGTAGAGATTCATTTAACCATTTGTTTAAGATCTAACTGCTCTGCCATCAGTTTTAGGTAGAACATGGATGACAGGACATTGATAGATCCTTGCATTCTTCTATACAATAAATGTTTTAGGTAAGTTAATACTCTGTTGAACTTTATTCTGTTAACACGCTGTTGTTTTGTGCATAGTTCAGATAATTACACCATTAAAATGAAAAGAGGTGCGTAAGGTGGGACGAACTAGCAGCTGTTTGGGTCACAGATACTCTGAGAGCAAAACCTGTTGTGTGCCTCTGGCAAATATATGGTCTTATCTCCTAGTTTAAACAGCCCCAATAGCAGCAGCAACCAAACACAGCCATATGAGGCATGAATATGATTGACGTAGTGGCAGAAGGCAAGAAGATGGTTAACCTCCCCCCCACCCACCACAGACCATCCCTTCCAATCAGCCTTTCTTCATTGAATTGCTTTTCCATCCACAGAAGAAAGTGTATGACCTTGATGGCACACTCAAGACCTACTTATCCCAGAACCTAGACATGCTCTGGATTCTTCAACCCCACGAGAAGCAATTAAAATGGCATTTTATGACCAAGGGATGCGATCCTGCATCTGTTGACCTGGAAATCAGTCCCGGTGAACTCAGAGTGCAAGCAGACAGGCGTCTGATCTGTTATTCATTCTATGTTCCTTACCAATCACATTGATGTTTTTCTGTGATGACCAGCAAGCATTGTTGCTAAATCTGCGTAAATCCAATTTTTTTTGGCATGGGTATCTGGTACATTTTGTTCAGCTCGCTCCTTCTATTGATCAAGATATATAAAAAGCATGGTGTTCGGAGTGAACACTTTTGTCATCTCCTTCCTTAGCAATAACTCTTTTTAAAAAAAATCAACACTACTTCTAGCACTAGATCAACCAACAATTTCTAGTGTAAAACAATTTACACTATTCTAATCTATTGACACACTGTAAGCCTCATGGCACAGTGATAAAACTGCAGTACTGCAGTCAGGCCTCTGCTCGTGACCTGAGTTTGATCCTGACGAGCTCAGGTTGCCGGCTTAAGGTTGGCTCATCCTTCCATCCCTTTGAGGTTGGTAAAATGAGTACCCCTCTTTCTGGGAGGGCAAAGTGTTCCTTGCTTAATTATGTTGTAAACTGCCCAGAGAGTGCTCTTAAGCACTATGGGACTGTATATAAGTTGAAACAGGAACAACAACAATAAGCCATTTCTGTGCTATATTGGTTTGCCAATTCTTGAATCAACAACTCTGTGCAGTGGAAGCATGTAATGTGTGCCCATGTCTACGAAATGTATTTGGGTAACCGAATTTAGCACTAATAAATACACTATCAGTAAACCATACTTCTTTAAAAAAAACTTTTAGGGAGCCAGGAGGCAATTGAGATGGCCAGGTCCTTTAAAAAATAAAAATAAAATAAAATTAGAGTTTTTGACTAATATTTTAAATATGTATATATTATTTTTAATCTTAATTAATTTCTTTTAACTAATTAATTGTTGATTTTTTAAAAATGCTGTGCTTCCTTAGGTTCCCATTAGGGGAGAAAGGTGGAAAGGATGTCTGCTTATATACCAAAAGAGGGAGCAGAGGGGCAGGAACAGAGTGTAAAAAGTGAGTGTAAAAGGTGGAGAAGAGGATGATATCGGGAGAGGAGGGTGACAGGGAAGTGTTGGGAGAGGCTACAGGAGAAACGTGCTAATATCACCCTCAACATATGTGAAATGTTCATTGCGTGGTTTAATATTATGAGTCAACTCAAAGAGTTTCCGTGGTCAAGTGGAGGGCTTGAACTCAGGTTTTTTGAGTCCTGATCAGTCCTGAGTCTGCTACACCACACTGGCACTCTGAACAGATAGGTAGAAGATCGCTCTGTGATAGCATTATGCAGGAACCACCAAGTGTCAGTATGACACTGATAGTGATTTATGCCCTCTTTACAGAAGGGTAAAATGAGTACCGCCCACTAGAGACTGTGTACAGAGGAAGCCATGATATCTGTAAGAGAGGGATCATTCTTCCAAGAAAGCTCAACAACGAAGCAACTGTCCAGCTGGCCTCTTTCTCCTCCCAAAGGGCCTGTTTCTCATATATACACATACACACTATCTTTAATATCCTGCTCTGAAAGCTCAAGGAAGAAATTATTTAACAAGGACTACAATACATATAAGGTGACCTTCCAGGCTGGGAAACACTGCTTTAGAGCTCCCTGAATAGATCTGGAATGTTATCCAGATAAACATTTACATTCCTTAGTTTTGCACAACTGATGTAATTGCTAATGGTACCTGAAGTATTAATGGAATCTGAATGGGAAACCCAAAGGACCTTGTAGCACTTCTTGCTCATCTTGAATGGCAAGCAGGAAGGACCAGCACAATTTGACACAGAGATTGCCATGGCCATCATGGTTCCAGAGGATGGGGGCAGATGGGCGGGGAAGGCTTTGGTTGAAACATTTTAACATTCGTTGTTTTCATTGCTCCTAAATCTGTATGGGTGGTCTCAGAAAGGATAGCTGTAATCCAGTGAATAAACCTTCCCAGAAGTCTTTTTTGTTTTCAAAGGAAGCAGTTGGTTCTAAGTGTACTTAGATGCTGCTTTCACGTGGCTTCCTATCCCAACCAAATATCTGAGTGCAGGATGAAAGTCTCCATCCATTTAAATACCAAACCAAAATATAAATTTTAATTCAATAAACTTTAAACTCCTTGTTTTACCTAGCCTTATATCCGACAGAGTATATCAGGAGTACAGACTGTTGTCGTCTTAGTTTTTTATGTCAGATACCAACCTATCTCAAGTGCTCTGAATCCACCAAAAAAGAACATCCAGAATGAAAGCACATGACTCCATATGCACTTTGTCAGGATTTTCCTGTAGTACGTTAACTTTATTTTAATTTTTTTAAAATTAAACAAGGCTTGGATAGCTTTGGTGAAAGGGATCCCTTTTTTTTTTTTTTTTTTTTTTTGCTTTTCAGTTAAGTCGTAGAAGGTCTTGACTAAATTGTGTTTGACCTTTCATATGATGGAAGGTGTAAAAATTTGGCTGAAATCTAGTGGTCGCTGAGCTGGGAGTAAGCTCTCTCGAACTCCAACTTACCTCTGTGTAGAGATCCGTAGAGAGGATTACCCTTTAGGCTCTGCGCTTGTTCATATGAAAGAATAAATATGATCCGTAGGGGAAGGTTTTGTGTTGTATAACATAAATTCTAGAGGTTTCTCTGTGAGATAAGATATGCCTGATTTGAGGAACGGAAGAACAAGGACACATCACATGCTTTGGGGGCTTTTTTTAACAGATTGAATCTCTCCAGCAGCCTCTGCTGTGAAACACGGAGGCATTAGGATCAATAAATAATAAAGTACAAAAGCACAAGGCAGTGTAAAACCCAACAGCCTCACTTGGGAAGCCAGTTAAATGTTATTTCCTGTTCTGTAAACCATCAATCCAAACTCCTTTTTTTGTGGGATTTGTCCATAAAATATTGACTGTGGGTTTTTGTTATATAAGGGCAACTAATTTTTACAGCAGACCCATAAACAGTAATTAACACACTACAGTATGGGTGAACATCCTGTAAAGGCGAGAGGGGGAAACAGAAAATGTGGCGGTGAGTTTGGAGCTGGGAAGAATGCAAGCTACTAAAAGCAACAACAACAACAACAAAACAGTGTATTTCCTTGCTTCTGATTTGTGGTAGATTAATCCCTTACCATAAATCTGAGCGCCCCACTTTGATTCCTTCAGTTCCTTTGGTCTTTCTTCAGACTAATATAAACCACCACTCTTCAAAGTTTAAAACTATACATACTGGTAACAAACAAGCAGGAGGTACAGCTGTGGATCCTGCTTTGTTTCTTGGACTCAATTATTTTATCCCATTCTGAGAGTCTGCCTTACCTGAGGATGTGATCACATAGGGAAATACTGTATATCGCAATTTGGACCACTTGTGGAATGGTCTGGTGTGATCTATCACCAGGGAAATGCGTTCCAGCCCCACCCCAATCCATACCCAAGCTTGACTAAATTGTGTTTTACCTTTCATATGATGGAAGGTGTACGGTCCAACTGTAGAGCTTCTGGGGGCTGGGCTAGAGCTGTTCCCCCAGCTTTTGGGGGCTTTTGGGGGCTGGGCTAGAGCTGTTCCCCCAGCAGATGGGCCACATTAAGAGAAATCGCGGCCATTAAACAATCCATTCCACTGTGATCAGGTGCCGGCCTTTGCAGCTGTCAAATTGCACCCTGAGATAGCTCCAGCTAAAATTTTCCTCTCCATCTGCCTTATCTTCCACCCAGATCAAATCTGAGAAGTGGCTTTGAATGTTTTCTTCTGCTGAAGTGTGATACTTTCCCAGGTTCCAAAGGCTGGGAAGAGAATCCAAGCTGTCAGAGAATAAAAACATTATTTTGTAAAAGTAGGTGCTGGTCTCTTCATGGTAGCTGGAGGTGGGCGGTGAATGGGGGACTAGTAAGAATTGTGTGTTCATGTGCATGTTTTATTTTACTGCCTTTTTCCTTGTTTTTTAAAGCCGTCATTTGTTTCCAAATTACACGCTCAGCATCCCATTTAACTCAGCTTTCCAAATGGTCGCAATAATGGCCTGTCCCTTGAAAAGCAGTGGCTGTCTGAAGGTATTAAATCTACTGGAAGCTGCCAGGGAAGTTGGCAAGTCTTTGGGTCAGAGTCCCAAGTCCAAGTCTTTCCAAGTCTGAATCCTTGGGACCAAGTCCTGAGTCCCATGTCCAAGTCCATATTAAAAACAAGGGAGAGGTGCGTGGGTTCTGAGCCACGAGTTGAGTCTGAGTCATTGGGGGGGGGGGGGGGCAAGCCAAGTCCAAGTTGAGTCACCAGGGCAACTTAAGTCCAACTTGACAGGGAGTCTCGCAACTTGAGTCCCCATCCCTGGAAGCTGCTTCCTCCTGTCCTACCCATGTTTCCTGGGATAAAAGTCGACATCACCCTGCTGACTGGAGGACTCTAGACATTGTAATCCAAAGAAATAACTTGTTTAAACTCTGGAGGTGACAACGTTTATGTCATTATTTGTGCAATTAGCAATCACAGGAATGTTTAAACAATGGAGTAAATAGCTGCCGTGAGACCCTGGTGTCAGAGAAGAGGGATTGGTTTATTTAAACTATTTTAGGCCATATTGCAAGATAAGGCCCTCCAAAGGAGGCTTAAAACAAATATGATACTTGTGTATTATGTGTCTAATACACAATGGCCGAAATCCTGTAGTAAGTCCCAGCTAGGTTAGGCCTTAAGAGTACTCTCAAGCTACACACTGGCTCCTTCAGGGGGAATGTGCCTCCATCCAGAACTGGTCTCCTACCCAGCTCTTGGACCTGGGAACCACTGAACCATAGATCCTCTGTCTTGTTGGGACTCAGCAAGTTTACTGCCCCACATTCAGCCCATTACGGCCTCTAGATGTTGGTCCAGTACCTGCATGGCCTCAGTTGACCCTGCTGATAAGGAGAAGTAGAGGTGAGTGTTATCAGCAGATTGGTGGCACCCAACTCCCAAATCTCTGACCTTCCCTAGTGGCTTCATATAGATATTTAAGAGCACGGGAGATCAAAAGGAACCCTGTGGCACCCCTGAGTTTAGCTGCCATGAAGCTGAGCTGAAGTCCCCCAATGCAGTGCCTCCCACTCCCGTTGCACAGAGCCTGCCCTAGAGGATAGCATGACCAGTGATATTGAATGCTGCCAAGAGATCCAGGAGAATCAATAGGGCTGTGTCAGGAGCAGGTCATCAGTCAGCTTTCAGAATCAAACCCTGGACAGAAAACAGACTGAAATGGCTCCAGATCATCAGTTCCTTCCAAGAATGTCTGAAGATGCCCAGCCACCACAGGGCTCCAAAATCTGATGAATGTTAGGAAAATAATCAGCAAAACCACCTAACATACTTGTTGAGTTTTTTCTTTTCTCTCCCCCCCTCCTTTTCCCTCCATAGAAAATATAAACTTCTTTTTTACTTTTTGTAGAGGGAACTACATTCTCCCCCTCCTTTTTCTTGCAGGAGTGCTCATACCCATGTGTCAGGGCAGTGTGGGCTGGAGAAGGCACTGATTGCCAGGATGCCCAAATTGCGAGTTAACGGCACTGCCCATCCCCAAGCACTGTTGACGAAGCTCACTGTCCAAGTGCATCCGTGAGCTCCGTGCAAACAGGGTAAAGCGGATTGAGCACTGCTTCTCTAACTCTTGGCTATTGACTGCTGGGGCACCGCACAGGTCTATCTTGCCCCAAAGCTTTTGAATATCTATATGAAACATTCAGAGTGGGCATGAGGATCCACCCAAATGTAGGTGGGAGACAGTTCTACTTTTCTCTTTCATCTGCTAATCTGAGGGAGACTGTCAGACTCTTGAAGCACTTTGGAGAGACTAGCTTGGGATAAAAGGCAAAGGAAGCTCAGATTTAACCCAGAGAAGATAAAAATACTATACAGGCCAGCTAACTCTCCTCACACCCAAATGCTTGGTTGGGTCAGATACTCTGTCAATGAAATTTTATTATTATTTATTTTTCTTTTGTTTTTGCCTGAAATTATCCTATCACACTCAAGGCATTCATCTGCAAGAATGCCTAAGAGGAGATGAAAGAACAAGGGGACAGCCTTGTACGCTGACAATAGAGCTGTCCTGTGTTATCTGTCTTTGTATGTGAGCACCTAGTGAAAAAATAGGGCAAACTTGCTCATCCAGTATGATCTGACATCTTTGTCATTACATGATCAATTTGTAGGCTTCAGCCATTTTATAAGAAGAAACTTCACATCCTTAAAATATTTATTATGTCAAAGTAAGACATATTTATCTTGGGGGTCACATATAATGCAGTCACTGTTCCACTAAATTGGTGGTTTCCAACCTTGAGTAGCCCAGGTGTTCCTGGACAGCAATTCCCAGCAGCCCTCACCAGCAGCTATGCTGGCCAGGGTTTATGGGAGTTGCAGTCTAAGAACACCTGGGTAACCCAAGGTTGGGAACTGCTGCACTAAATCAACATATACTCAAAACACAAACTCTAATGAAAGGTTGGTTGGTGCCTCCTGAAAATGAAGCATTTCTTGATCGTTGTAGGTTTTTCAGGCTGTTTGGCCGTGTTCTGGAGGTTTTTCTTCCTAACGTTTCACCAGTCTCTGTGGCCAGCATCTTCAGAGGATAGGAATTAGAACTCTGTGTTCTGGTGTAGTGTGTGGGATAGTTTAGTATTTGTAGCTGTAGGATCAGCTTTTTGTCCTTTTCAGGAGATTGGGTGATTATGGTGATCAGGGTGTTTTTTGTTATGGGTGTACTGTTGTGATAAGGGGGAGATGATCTGTCACTGTGATTGATGGGTGTCGTTAGCGAGTCTATTGTGTGCAATGATCACCGGTCCTTGTGGCTGGGTAGAGTTCACTGACCTTTTTGCAGGCTGTATTTTTCAGTGCTGGGAGCCAGGCTTTGTTGATTTTTAGACTTTCTTCTTTTTTGTTGAAACTGTGCTGGTGTTTGTGGATTTCAAGGTGCCGGACACAGAGACTGGTGAAACGTTAGGAAGAAAACCCTTCAGAACACGGCCAAGCAGCCTGAAAAACCTACAACCATCAGATCCCGGCTGTGAAAGCCTTCGAGAATACATTTCTTGATCGCTTATGAAGAGACTCATTTTCTAGTCATATTCTGGTGGTCTGATTCTTAATTCCAGAAACCACTGAAGCCCAGAATATTGACCCAAGCAGGTGAGATAGCTGCTTATGGTGTCCAGTGGCCAATCATGACAATGTCACAAGCAGCCAACTTCATACTGCACCTTCGAAAATAGAGTATGATTGCTCCTGAACATGTGTGTGTGTACACACTGCACTGTTGCTTAATCTTGGGATGACACTCAGTTGTATCATTGACCAATTGCTTTCTTATGTGAATGGCTGTGCATGTATATCTGATGCACAGCAGCCTCCCACTGCCCATCTCCTGACCACTGACAGCCCATCCTACACGTGATATTTCCAAATTTCACCTGGAGAAGAAAGTGGTGACCTATTAAATATATGGAGGACAACAAAGAAGAACATAAGGCTAAACAAGTTTACAAGAGCTCTGTCAGGTACAATAATTACACATGCTACTGATTTTTGATTGGTTCTTCCTGATAACTGACAAATACATTTAGCTTCTTCTGCAATTTTTGCTAGCCCAGGGGAAAATGTCACTGAACTCTATTAAAGTTCTCTTAAATTAAAAGCAACAAAAAAAAGTTTGTTATCTTGGAATGTAGACCTTGTGCTGGAGCGTGTAATTACAACACCATGTCCTGTTTAAAAAGAACTCAGACACTAAATTGTCCGTGTCAGCACCTGAATTTGACCATGAAATATAGTGCAGAGGGATCAAGAGCACAGTCTGTGAGAAGGTGGTGGTTGAATGTGCATTCAGGTGCACTGGGCAACTCCCGTCTGCTTAATCCATTGCTTCAGTCCCAGTGTGGCTATTTAATATTATTACCTACCTTCTGTCCTTGAAATGTGCTTCCACCTCACTTTCCACATGAAGCACTTGAGGAGTAAAGGTCAAGGCTAGAGAAAAGTGTAATAAAACATGACTTATTTTACATGGCTGATCAGAGTCCTATTAAGTTGTAAAGAAGTCTTGAGGAATGTCAATTTTCTGGGTCATTTTTCCTCTCATAGCGTGAAAGATAGCTCTGCTGATTGCACTGTTTAGAGACAAATTGCTGCAAAACTGCTGTGATACTATTTCAAACCACACGTTACCCAAAGCTGAAGATGACACTAAGCTGTCCAGGATGTAAGATCCCAAGCGGGGTATGATGAACTCCTAACACCTTTCTCTCCAAATTGGGCAACAAAATGGCAGGTAGAATTCTCTCTAAATTTAATAAGAGATACTTCCAACGTTCCTTATGTACTTTCCATGTGGGGAACAAGGGGAAAATAGGGGAAATGAACTGATACTTTGATGCATAAGCTCTAGTACAAGCTAATGAAGTGGGTTAGTATGAATATCGCTTTACACTTGCATATGTGAAGTCACTTTAACGTAGTGAAATTGATGGACGTTGGTCCTCCTTCCTTGGTGCACATGTTGATGAATTTTCCTACGTGCGTCTGAATGTTGTTTGAGATATTTACAGATTTTCTGTAGATTTCTGAGGCTATGTGGATTAGGCATCCTTCAGTCTCGAGAGACTATGGTAACGTGCTCTGAATAGAGGACTTGGAACAGTGTCTAGTGTGGCTGAGAAGGCCAATTCGAGAGTGACAATTCCTTCCACACTGAAGACAAATACAATCTGTCCCCTGTCCAGCTCCCTGATTTTGCTGCTTTCGGGACTGCCTCTTTGCCTGTTGGACAAGTGTCTCTTCAAAATGCGAGAGGCCATGATGCACCACCTGCCTCCAGGCTGAACGCTCAGATGTCAAGGTTTCCCATCTGTTGAGGTCCATTCCTAAGGCCTTCAGATCCCGCTTGCAGATATCCTTGTATCGCAGCTGTGGTCTCCCTCTGGGGCGATTTCCCTGCACTAATTCTCCATACAGGAGATATTTTGGAATCCGACCATCAGCCATTCTCACAACATGCCCAAGCCAACGTAGACGTCGCTGTTTCAGTAATGTATACATGCTAAAATTCCAGCTTGTTCTAGGACTACTCTATTTGGAACTTTGTCCTGCCAGGTGATACCAACGCATATGGAATGTGTTCAGCTTCCTCTCCTGTCGTGCACAAAGGGTCCAGGACTCACTGCAGTACAGGAGTGTACTCAGGACACTATACTCTATAGACCTGGATCTTGGTATATGCCATCAGCTTCTTATTAAGCCATACTCTCTTTGTGAGTCTAGAGAACATGGTAGCTGCTTTGCCAATGCGTTTATCCAGCTCGACATCTAGGGAGAGAGTGTCAGAGATCGTTGAGCCAAGGTACACAAAGTCACGAACAACCTCCAATTCTTGTGTGGAGATGGTAACAGAGGGAGGTGAGTCCACACCCTGGCCCATGACTTGTGTTTTCTTCAGGCTGATTGTTAATCCAAAGTCTTGGCAGGCCTTGCTAAAACAATTCATGAGTTGTTGGAGGTCTTCAGCCGAATGGGCAACAACAGCTGCATCATTGGCGAAGAGGAAGTCCCGCATGCATTTCAGCTGGACTTTGGTCTTTGCTCTCAATCTAGAGAGATTAAAGAGGTTTCCATCTGATCTAGTCCGGAGATAGACACCTTCTGTCGCAGTTCCAAAGGCGTGCTTCAGCATGACAGCAAAAAAGATCCCAAACAGGGTCGGCGCGAGGACACAGCCCTGTTTCACTCTGCTTCGGATGTCAAAGGGATCTGATGTTGAACCATCAAAAATGACAGTGCCCTTCATTTCCTCATGAAAGGACCTGATGGTGTTAAGGAGTCGAGGTGGACATCCAATCTTGGGAAGTATTTTAAAAAGGCCGTCCCTGCTAACCAAATCAAAGGCCTTGGTAAGATCTATGAAGGCCACAAAGAGTGGCTGTCGTTGTTCCCTACATTTCTCCTGCAACTGTCTGAGGGAAAATCCCATGTCAGTGGTGGATCTATTATCTTGAAATCCACACTGTGATTCTGGATAGACTCTGTCTGCAAGCACCTGGAGTCTCTTCAGCACAACACGGGCAAGCAGCTTCCCTACAACGCTGAGAAGAGAGATGCCACGGTAGTTATTACAGTTGCCCCTGTCTCCTTTGTTCTTATACAATGTGACGATGTTTGCATCCTTCATGTCCTGTGGTACTCCACCTTCTCTCCAGCAAAGACAAAAGATTTCATACAGCTCAGTGGTGATGATCTCTTTACAGCACTTCAGCACTTCAACAGGGATGTTATCCTTCCCAGGTGCCTTGCCGGAGGCGAGGGAATCCAAGGCCACTTTGATTTCTGCTAAAGTTGGTTCACTGTCCAACTCTTCCAAGACAGGCAGGCACTCAATGTTATTTAATGCCTCTTCGGTTACTACATTCTCTCTGGATTATAGCTCAGAGTAGTGCTGCACCCAGCATTCCATCTGCTGTGCTCGGTCCTGGATGATCACGCTTGTAGCAGACTTCAAACGAGCAGATTTCTTTTGTATTGGACCTAAAGCCTGCTTGATACCATCATACATTCCCTTGATGTTACCGGTGTCCTCTGCTATCTGTATCTGAGAGCAGAGCTGAAGCCAATAATCGTTAGAACATCTCCTGGCAGCCTGTTGGACTTTGCTATGAGCAACTCGAAGAGCCTGCAAGTTGTACTCACTAGGACAGGCTTTGTATGCTGCTAGAGCTCTCCTCTTATCCTCGATGGCTGGCATCAACTCCTCCGAATGGGCTTTAAACCAGTCTGCCATCTTTTTGGTCTTTTTGCCAAATGTGGACAAGGCGGTGTTATAAACAGCGTTCTTGAAATGTTCCCATCGTTCAGGTGCATTTGCATCAGCCAGGCCTGGAAGGGTTTCCTCAAGCGCTTGGGCAAATTCCTCCACTTTTCTTTGATGGCGAGTCTTGCTGATGTCAATACGTGGTCTTCCTTCCTTTTTCGTGTGATACAATCTCTTTGTTTGCAGTTTTACTCTACTACACACCAGGGAGTGATCAGTATCGCAATCAGCACTCTGATAACTGCGTGTGATCGTAATACTAGGAAGGCTAGAGTGTCTAGTGAGGATCAAATCGAGCTGATGCCAATGCTTGGATCTTGGATGTCTCCAGGAAACTCTGTGTTAAAGCTTCGTATTAAAGAACGTGTTGCTGACACAAAGACCATAGTAACAGCAAAACTCCAGCAAGCGTTGGCCATTTTCGTTCATCTTCCCAATGCCAAAACGGCCTAGACAAGTGGGCCAAGAATTGTGATCAGCACCAACTCTAGCATTAAAGTCTCCGAGAATGAACAGCGACTCTCTCTCGGGTATTTTTTTGATAGTAGCTGCCAGATCGTCGTAGAATTTGTCTTTGACTTCTGTTGTAGACTACAGTGTTGGTGCATATGCACTAATGAGGGTGACCGGTCCCGCTGATGCGTGGAGCTGCAGAGACAGGATTCTTTCACTCCTCACAGTAGGTGGAACAATGGATCTCAGCAGAGTATTTCTGACCGCAAAGCCAACACCATATTCCCTGGTCTCATTCAATGGTTTTCCCCGCCAGAAGAATGAGATTTTTTTTCTTTGACGGATCCCATGTCTGGCAATCTCATCTCTTGCAGGGCAACAATGTCCATCTGCAGCCTACTCAATTCCATGTCGATGACAGCTGTCTTGCGCACGTCGTCTATTTCCTGCAGGTCATCAGAAAAGTCAGGGGTCATTGTCTGAACATTCCAGGTGCCCAACTTCAGGGCAGAAGTTTTCTTATGATTGTTGCATGGTACAGGGTTATCGATATGCTTGTTGGCTTTCACCCTAAACCCCATGCACCCCGTGAGGTTAACAGACCGTGGCGGGGCAGCACCTTACTGGCTGGAGACTGCCCAGCTTAAGGCAGGCGGTAGCTACCTAGTGAGGTGCAATGACCTCTCCCACCATCGGAAGTAGCCCCTGGCGTCATGCTCTACGCTAATCAAGCAAAGACTTGTAACCGGTAACTGCTACTTCCTGTGTTATTTCGGCACTGTATGCGAAGCTGGAGTGTCCTCTCCAGAGCACAAAGCCTGGGTAAAATAATATGGAGGATAGGCTGTTACCCAAGCAGCAAATCCCACCTCTCCATGTCACTGAAATAGTCCAATGGAAAGGCAAGAGCCAATACAACTGGTTCCAGCGACGTCGCAGGAGTTGGCAGAACGGCACGAGCTGCCTCCGGGACTCCGGCTCCGGATTTTGCCTCGAGGTTAACTCCTGAAGCCTTTTCCATCAGTGGATATAGCCACAAGGCAGTGGAGGTTTGAAATCGGAGTTTTCCTTCTCCTAGATGGGCTGCCTTTCAAGGCTGACGAGCCCCACCTACCCGGGCTGCTCCCTAAGGCTATGTAGGAAACTAGAATATCCCCCCAAAATAAGGGGCCAGAATATGCACATTCTTGACTTGTAAGTATGCACAAGCTAGGTATGAATATCAAATTAGTGACAGAAGAATGCCAACTTTAGCCGCTTTGGGTCCCTTGTTGGGAGAAATGTGGCATATAAATAAAACTAATAAAATAAAATAAAACTGTAAGCACTGGTGCAGAGGGCAAATTCAATGTTAAAATAAGACATGGGTCTTAAATACATGGAAAGCAATTGTGTGGTTTAGTGCAGTGGTCCCCAACCTTGGGCCTCCAGATGTTCTTGGACTACAACTCCCAGAAGCCTTCACCACCACCTCTGCTGGCCAGGATTTCTGGGAGTTGAAGTCCAAGAACATCTGGAGGCCCAAGGTTGGGGACCACTGGTTTAGTGGATAGAATGGCACGAGACCTGGGTTCAAATGCCTTCTTGGCCACAGAAACTCACGAAGGGGGTGGCAATGGAAAAACATTCCTTAAATATCTCACATACCTTAAAACCCCTGTTAGGGTCACTCTACGTTGGATGGGACTTGACCGTACATAACAAACAAATTAGATATTTGACAGTACAACTTTTGGAAGAATCAAGCCAGATATTCATAATTGTTCTATTCAAGTGATAATTCTGCCAAAACTTCTATTCTTCTTAGCAGCCCTTCCTTTGTTTCTTGATTACTGGGAAATTTGAGAGTGGGAGGTAACATAAATTTGGGATGAGAAGCCAGCAAGAATTTTGTTTCCTCTCAACATGAGAGTGAGGTGGGCATGCATTCATTATGTTCTTCTGCTGTAGTCCAGCTATTATTATATCTAGGACGGAATTCTGAGGAGAAGTTCAGATTTTAAGTCAGAAATGAAATTCCCATCTCTTTACAGGCTATAGAGCTGGCTGAATAGCTCAGTGGTTTAGGTATCTGGCTGCAGAACCAGAGGTTGGCAGTTCAATTCCCCACTGTGCCTCCTGCGAGTAGAGCCAGCCTGTGTGACCTTGGGCAAGTTGCACAGTCCCAGGGCGCCCCCAGGAGAAGGGAATGATAAACTACTTCTGAATATTCTCTACCTGGAAAACTTTTTAAAGGGTTGCCATAAGTCAGAATTGACTTGACGGCACGTGATTATTTCTTTTATTTTATTACAGATTATATTGTGGATAGGGGGGGGGAAATAAGCACAAGATGTTACTCGGGGCCAGAGTAATCTCAAGTCAAACCCGAAGATATAAAGTTGACATAAAGATATAGGTATTAAAAATGAGTATTATCATTTTTATGTAAATTCCTAGCCATGCATTATTTTTTAATGGATTACTATCTGACCCATGGAAGTGGAAAAAGAATAAAAGCAACTTCTTGTT
This sequence comes from Intellagama lesueurii, assembly GCA_037013535.1. Classification (NCBI taxonomy): domain Eukaryota; kingdom Metazoa; phylum Chordata; class Lepidosauria; order Squamata; family Agamidae; genus Intellagama; species Intellagama lesueurii. Next base: position 126,404,556 of record JBAJHW010000002.1, on the reverse strand, counting down.
GAAAATATCAACAGTGCCGGGACAATTCTAAGACCAATTAGTAACATTCAAGGATGGATCCATCTTGGTTTACACGTTTTTAAATTAAAAGTTTCATGCTGTCAGAAGGAAAAATTGTGCAGATGAGGGAATCCATCCCGTTTCAGAGCGTTCTTACAGTGAAACAGGGAGAAAAGAAAGGAACAAAAACAAACTTATCCCAACTATACCAGATTGTCAATTCGTATTAAGATCTTGCATATATCCTATGAGAAATTTGAGAAACAGGATACCACTAGAGAGACACGGGGGAGCAAAAGGGGGGAAATAATCCTTAAGGCTAATACATTCTCAGTGAGCACCTCCTTTTAAGAGGGTTAATAGAAATTGATATTGAGATGGTATATGGCTCCCCAGAAAATAAATCTACAAACCGAAATGTTCTGAGGGCTGGAAATATGACTATTTACATGGAGGTTTGATCTACATTGCTTGAATTGTTGCATTGTTCAAGCTTGTGAACATATATGTACATAGTTTCAGGATATCTGAGGCTTTGAGAGTTACTTTTTAAAAGTAATTTAATGGTTAAGTTGTTGAGACACTTGGAATAGTAATTTGTGACTTTCAGTGTCGGATAAATGTTTGGCCTTGTTTATAAAAACTTGTTGCCATACCTTGGTGGTGTTACTCTTCTAAACTACAGGTCCCAGAGCGCCAAGCTAGCACAGCTTATGGGTATGCAGGCTGAGGAATTCTGGGAGTCTCCATAAGTAATGCCTCCAGGCTTTGATTGTTACATTGCTCATTATTTTGTGCATTGCATTTCTATCACTCTTTATTTCTTTAAAAAAATGTCTTAGGATATGCCATGAAATGACCTTTAAAGGTAACTTTAAAAAATAATTAGAAGTCTCACATAGTATGCAAATATTAAATTTAAGGCTACATTTAAACATTTAATTTAACACCATTTCCACTTTTTCCATGGAATGCATCATTGTAATGCATTGTTGTAATGCATTATTGTTGCCCACTCACTCTGCCTGGTGGCATATTCCATACAGCAGTTACTTGTAACTTATTATTTTGAGGCTCTGAGGATACTTTTGAAAACAAAGTCTTAAATTAACTACCAAGGTAAGAATATGGACAATCGGAAAGGTATAATATTCAATGCAACAATAATTGTTTCTCTTTGTATTGAACACATCCTGACATCCCCACGGCCAGAGAAAGGCTACTTGAAGTTTAGGTATCATTTGAATTTATAATTTGATGATTTTGTATACACCGGGAATATCCTTGTAGAGTAGATAGATTTTGTTTTGTGGAACTGCTTTGTTCTGTATTGGAATAATCATTTTGTACATGGCAGAAGGGATAATTATATTATTGCTGCATGAGAGTGCTGGCAGAGCAAATCAACATTCTTTAAGGAAATTCTAAAAATGGGGGTAGCCCAAACAAAAATGTATGACTTAAACTGGAATTCAGATCCCATGTTAAGACAAAAACATGCTTCTTCCTTTTACAGTGTTGTCCTTCCAGGCAATGAAATTTGTTCAGTGCTTTGTTTAAGATATCAGACAGACAAACAATTGCTCATATCTCACTTTCTCTCAGTTCCCCAAAGCAAGTTAATTTGAGGCAAGCTTGTGTCAGTATAAACCCCTTTCTTCTTAAAAGGATCACCGCTTGTAGAATCAGAAACAGTGTGCCATCTAGTGAGGCTCTTAGTGATTCCTATGAAGTGCCACTGTCTCTTCTAAACAGCTTCTAGGTTCCACAACTGATGATCAAAGAATAGAAGGAATACTTTCTAATCTACTGATGTGGGCAGTCTTTCAGGAAAAACGCAGGATGGTCCATAGTGTGTATTCAAAAATCTTTGATGAGATTGGAGGGCAAAGGCTCATAAAAGCCTAAATGCATGCTGACTCTTTTTGCTTTCTGTTCCATTTACATGGTAGAAATCGCACTGCTGAGGTGACCACCAGAACCAGTTACAATTATCAAAAGAAATGAAAACAGAAATAGCTTCACAATATGCAGAGGTAAGCCACGGGACACACCAAGATCTAAGCTTGAAATCTGCACTGTTTTTTTTCATCAGTTTGTGGCTCAGTACATATTATATTTGAAAATATTCTGTGAAAGAATGCCATCTGGGGGTCCAAAATATACAGTGAATGAAATCCTGTTCCTTGGTGTAGCAAATTGCAACTAGAGTTGGGGCACTGATTCAGTGGAACTTACGGAGGAGTTGACTCACCAAATCTCCACTGATTCAGTGGGCCTATCTTAGTTATCACTTACTGCACAAAACAACAGGATTTCAGCCACTGCTTCATTCTGTGATTAAGAATTCCTTTTCCTGGGACAAATAAGCAGAATTTGCTTTTTTGGGCATAAAACCCATGTCCATTTGCACCCCCAAATAATGCTGGCAGAAGGAGCTGCTATTTAGAAAGCTTTCTGGAAGTTTTTTTTGGAACTTTTATGGAAATGGAATTACTGTTTTGGCTTCCTCAGGACAGTATAAATGTATCCTTCCTTGGCTGTCTAATTAAAAAAAGAAATTAGCAGGATACAAATGAATGTAGCAATAATATTTTGAGAGCTTTGAAACACTACTAGTTTCAGTGAAATTAATTTCCAGACAAGTGTGCTTAAGTTTCAGCTTTAATCAGAACTGAACAATTCTTGGGTTGAAAGTATAATTTAATCAAGACCGGCCCCCCTCTCCAACTCTGGCTGCTTTGCTTCTTTCTGAAACTTCAGGGGCTTCCACCTGGCTCAGTGATTTACTGCAAGTGAGTTTTTCTCTTTGTCCCACATGTCCCCCACTGAGGCGCCCTCTTCTGTCAAGGCCACACTTTAATCCTCTATAAAAGTCTTTTGGAATAGGAATTGCCCAATCTATCACAGCAATGACATGGATAACATAATTTACCATCATTACACTGTGGTTTTGTGTGTGTGTGTGTGTGTGTGTGTGTGTGTGTGTGTGTGTGTGTGTGTGTGTGTGTGTGTGTGTGTGTGTGTGTGTTATGAGTTTTTTTTGCTGATTCTGTAACTTCTGACATTGTTCTTTTTCCCATTGGTAGCCTCACATATGGAGCATGCTTGTTTTCAGAATTATCTGATGAAAGCTATTTGGCTGGGGAGTTCTTTTATCCAATTGGCCTTGCCTTTTGCTAATACGGCCAGTCTTGTATGGGGACTTTAGATATTACTTTTGCACATGCTTATCTACCCAGCCTGTTGCAAACTAGTTGTCATTTCCAGGCAGTCATCAATAACAGTCCCACGTGCCATGACCATGTTACTAGAAATGGGCACTTACCAAGGTTTGGCGCTTCTGGGCAGTTCGGTGGATTGGGCCCACAGGTGTTGCGTGGGTGCCCCAAATTCCACACCCCGCCCCCTCCAGTGGGCACCCCATCAGATGCAGCACTGTGGGCTTCCCTACCCAGCCTCCTCCTCTGAGTGGGCACCCATGGGAGGAGGCGGAGCATGGTATTCAGGTTGCCCATTCAACACCTGTGAGCCTGAGCTGCTGAAGCATGCCCAAGCACCGAATCGTGGCAAGTGCCCATCTCTACATGCTATCCGTATAAATCCCACCACATCCTTGTAATGTCTTTTGAGAGGCACACATTGTCAGAACTGAAAAGTTGAAAAGTTTTGGTAAGTGATATCTAGATAGCAAAAAAAAATTACAGACATAAGCTTTAAAGGTTGTATTAATTTTGCCTTCAACTTCTGCAGGCATAAGTATGGCTGCACTCAACCCTCTGTGGCAGTATGTGGGGCAAAACAGAAACCAAGCAAGAACTGAGAGATGAGAGTGAGGTACATTAGAAGGTGCTTGCTTAAACAGCTGAAAACATTGCATCTCTAGAAAATTCTCTTCCTTAAAATGGATGAGAACGGTCATCCATGCTTTAGTTACATCACTTCTTGACTACTGCAACATGCACTGTGTGAGTTTACCACTGAGGTGGGTCTAGGATCTCCTGTTGGTGCAACATGCAACAACTAGGTTGCTAACTGGTGCATGGCATTATGATCATATGACCCTAATACTGAAAGATCTGTGCTAGTTGCCATGACAATTGGCTACTTGACCCAATTCAAGGCCTTAGTTTTAACCTTTAAAGCCCTAAATAGCTTGGCGCCCGGATACTTAAGAGACCCCCCTGACTCATTATAAGTCTGTACATGCATTAATATCTTGAGGAGAGGCCCTGTTTTTTTAAAAAAAATACCAACAGTTTAAGAAGTCTGCTTCACACCCACTAAAAACAGTAAAAAAAAAAGCAACACCAAAAACGCGTTCAGAGCAATAAGGCACAACAGTCCATTCAAAATCCCAACCCAGGCAGCCAGTCCATAAGGGAAAGCTTGCCTGAAGAGGAAGGTCTTCGCCGGCTTGTGGAAGGACAGCAAAGATGGGGCAAATCTGCCTTCCAGTGGGAGGGAGTTCCAAAGGCTGGGAGAGTCTTTGAAACACAGCTGGATCTTTGATAGTGCAGGGATGGTGTTAAAATACTGGTATGTGTTTCAAACACTTAGGTTTTTTTCTTAACGGGCTCCTTATAATATCTTTTTCATGGCAAGGGCAAGAAAAAAATATATCCAAAAAGAGGTAAAAAACAAAACAAAACAAAACCCCAAAACAGTCAAAGGCTGCATTGTGTGACTGTGCCCATCCTTATTCATTTATTACTTTCATTTTTTTTTTCCTAGCTCAGGGCTTAGGAAAGTTCCTTTTGGTGCAAATGCTGGAAGATAACTTTTTGAAGCACCAGCCTAGAATCCTATCAGAAGGCCAACATGGGGAGATTTAACAATCAGAGGGATTGGTGACAGGGGATACATTTATAGGCCACTAATAAAAAAATATATTTAAAAAAAATCATGCAAAATGCAAGCTTTGGTGGGTGAATCACATGATCAGAGGGATTGTTGACATCATCTTCAGGACTCAGCCAATCCTGAGGGTGCTGCTGCTGCCTTGGGAACCCAACCCCATTCTCCTGGGTCGTTGTCACCTCACAGAGCCCCACCTCTCTGCTGGCAGATAAAAGGGGCTTGCTGGGCAGGGCAGGAGACCAGAAGGGAGGCCAGTGGCCAGAGGCCAGCCCGGCAGAGAGAGTGGCGGTAGCGGCTGCAGGGGGGACCCAGCCCTTCTGCCCAAGGCAAGTTCTCTCGCGAAAGCAGATGAACCTGCTAAGTGGGCTTGCGAGTTAACAGCTCGAGGCTGGCGGAGATCCATGGCTTGAAGCTGGCTGATGTCGGTGATGGACTGGGGGGAAGTCGGTGGATGTTGGCAGACAGAAGCTGGTGGCATCTGCCAGCGGACCTGGCTGATGCCGCAAGGCGGAGGCCGGCAGAGGTTGGCGGATGAAGCCGGTGGACGTTAGCCTCCTGAAACCAGCTGGCGGAAGCTTGGTGGATATCGGTGGATGGAAGCCCGGGTGTGTGTAAATGGCTGGTGGAGTGAAGGTGTGTGTGTGTTTGGGGGGGGGGCTGGCTGGTGTGTGTGTGTGTGTGTGTGTGTGTGTGTGTGTGAATGTGTGTGTGAATGGGCTGGCTGGCGTTCCGTGGGGATGTCGCCGGGGTGTGTGTGGGACCCAAGCATTCGGGAGCTGACGGAGGCTGGCTTCAGAAGTGGAGTGGAAGAGATGAACGGGTGGATATTCCTGGTGGAAGCTAGTGGATGTTGGCAGGTGTTGGCAGGCAGAACTTTGGGATGAAGTTGCCAGAACATTGGTCGGTGGATACGCCTGGGTTGAAGCCGGTTGACGGCAGTGGACGAGCTCGCCCCTTAGTTGTTGTTTTTTCTCTCTCTCTCTTGCAGGGCCCGAAGCTTCCTCTTCCCCAGGGGGATGCGAGGGACCAGAAGGCAGGCGTCCTGCTGGAGCTGAACCAGGCTGTTGTCTCCGCTGAGGATACCCGTTTAGCCTCTTTTCCAAAACCAATAAAAGTATTTTTCTGGAATGGTTTTGAAGGGTTGTCTTGTTTGTCAGGGGCTGTCACGGGATTATCTTCCCCACCCCCTCATTATATCTGGGGCCCAATGCCTGGGGTGGGTCTTTGTGAAGTCATGGTGTGGGGCCTTGTAATGTCACAGGAATTGGGAACATAATATTTCTCCATGCATGTGTGTGGGAGTGAGCTAGGCATTGTGGGTTCCCTGTCTGACCTGCTAAGCAAGTCTATTATGTGTCGTGTTGGACAGACACAGGAAGCCAGTGAGCCCTGGTGCCATTCGGAGAGGGTTGGAGTTGGGTACCCAAACACTATGGCCACCCCGTAACAATAAATGAGACTCGTTCCTTCCCTTCCACCATTGCTCCTGACATTTGTCTGCCTGGCCTGGAGATTCAGGGGAGCCCAGCCATTTCCTGGCACAGCAGCTCATTCTCTGAGACCTGGCAAGCCTCATCTTCATCATCAACATCATGAGCACTCCATGGACAGCTCCTTGCAGAGTACAAGTGGGGAGAAAATATGCCACTTCAAAGAAGCTTACAGTCCAACCTCTCAGGCCAGTGCCACAACCGAGGAAATGGAGATGGGCAATGATTTGAATTAAAATTTTAAAAAGCTTTTGTGGGTGAATCAATGATCAGAGGGATTGTTGCCATCATCTTCAGGACTCAGCCAGGACTCAGTATGTACATACACACTATGTACATTAAAATTCATGTGGATCCATGCCATGGATAGATGGCAAAAATACACTGGTACTGCAAAATCTGCTGCTTGAGGGCAGTGGCTGCCTCTGAGCACCTAGTGGTTCAGGTGTCTATGAATGCAAGGCTTGATTTCTCTCAGTTTGAGAGAGAGTCATAGTTGTGTTCTTTCGTTTTCATTGGGGCCTAAGGCACTGAATTTGCTGCCGACTTACTAGACACGCAGAGAAGCTTCCTGTATTCTTGCTTTGATGGGCAAAAGCCTGACCTGTGCTAAGATTTGCATGTGGTGTTATCATTCACAAGACCTCTTTCTAGTGTACCATTCATAACTGTTATACTGAGAATACATCTTTCCATGACTGTTGTTTGCAGTGGTACTAAAGGCCTGATCGAGAAGCACACTCTGGGGGCAGCGGGGGAGGCAGTCCTGTGCCTGCTTACCCAGCAGTATGTTCCATTCAGCTCATTTGGACTCTGAGGAGACATGTTTAGGTTTGCAAATGTCTAGCTACAAAGCAAGTTCTTCCAGCCAATGGATCAATGTGAATTTACCTAAAATATAGGGCCCCAGGAACAAGACAGCTGGGCCACCTGCCTGCAACATCAGCTATAATGAAAATACAGGCATGCAAAGCACAGCCAGTGGCTGTATTAATTTATTGTCCAGACTCTTATTAATAATTGGTAGGTTCTTCCTTACTTTCCAAACTTACTCATGATCTACTAAGAGTCATAAAGAGGAGTGTTATGTAGGGATTTAGCTTGTCCACTGGAAGGCTAAAATTGAGGGGAGAACAGGAGCACACCTGCAACACTTCCAATGGCTCTATGCCTCCTCCCCTACACGTTCGTCATCTTTAAAATATTTAGAATTAAGTTTGATTACTTTCCTCCTTTATCTGTTATTTTCTATTCTGCTCTCTTTTGTTGTTGTTGTTATTGTTGCCTGCGTATTTCATTTTAATTCAAAACTAGCACCGGTGCTCATCCTTGCATGATTTAGGAGCCCTGAAATCTCTTGTGCTTCCCGCTGCTTCTTCTCATCTACCGAGGCATACCTGTTCTTGGCTCGTCCACCCATGGACCCATCCAGTGACCCAGTCTTCCTCTCCACTCAGCTGTCGTGGTTCTTTTTCCCCCTCCCGAATTCCCAACAATTACTCTTTCTCTTTCTCTCTTCTCTTTCTTTTCTCTCCCACCTCACTTTTTCCCCTTGCAGGTCTATCGTGAGGGTTAATTCAGATTTTCACTCTGCTCATTCCTCTCCCACTAGGCCACAAGGTGTTTTCGCTCTTTCAACATTTGGAAGAGTTCTGTCGTAGTCATGTCCAGGATGATGGTTTCTACTCACCTGAGGATGATCAGGGGACTGGAAACCAAACCCTATGAGGAAATGCTGAAAGAGCTGAAAATGTTTAGCCTCGAGAAAAGGGAACTGAGGGCAGATATGATAGCACTTTTCAAATACTTGAAAGGCAGTTGTACTGAGGAGAGGCAGGATCTGTTCTCACTCATCCCAGACTGCAGGACACATGATAATGGGCCCAAATTACGGGAAGCCGGATTTAGGCTGAATATAGAGAAAAACTTCTTAACTTTTAGAGCAGTATGACATTGGAACCAGTTACCTTGGCAGGTGGTGAGTGCACCCATGTTGGAGGCATTCAAGAGAAAATTGGTCAACCTTTTGTCAGATCTGCTTTGACTTGGATTACAGCATTGAGCAGGGGGTGGACCCCATGGCTTTGTACGCTCCTTCCAACACAATTATTTTATGATACTTTGATTCTTACAATTCCACAATCACATGTATCACATTTTGCAATGACAGGAAGTACAACATTATTAATGTTTTATTCCAGAGGTGTTAACACTGAATACACTTATATTATTAATATTATATTGGGAAGCTTTGGGAATTTCAGCTCCTTAAGAACATAAGAACGTATAAGAAGAGCCCTGCTGGATCAGGCCAAGGGCCCATCTAGTCCAGCTTCCTGTATCTCACAGTAGCCCCATCAGATGCCTCTGGCAGCACACGAGACAACTAGATACCTGTCTGCAATTGGTCTTTGGAGTTACCTTCCTTTTAAGCCTGAAGATTATACATCCCCGTCATGGCTTGTAACCTGCGATGGACTTTTCCTCCAGGAATCTGTCCAATCCCCTTTTAAAGGCATCTAGGCCAGATGCCAAATCTACATCCTGTGGCAAGGGGTTCCACAGGCCAAATAGTAAAGTGGAAGACAATGCAAGACAGAAAAATACCCCACTATTTTCAGAAATAAATGTAGCTCAACCCACATGTCTGAATTCCTAAGTGTATAGTTTGCTTGATGAACCAATCAGAAACCTGAGTCACAAATTTTCTTCTGAACCTGAAAGTACTATAGAATGCCACATACTTCATATGAGACAGATTATATAAGTAGCTACTGCACCTGAAAGAAACAGAAGCTTTTAAAAACCCACTTTAGAATCAAATCAGTTATAAAATAAATAAATAATTTTTAAAAAACGATTCTTTGTCTTCTCATAAAGGGCCAGTCAAGAAACTAGCTGCAGGTAAGGCCCTGCCATGGATTCAAATGCAGGAAGTTTCTCACCCGGCCTTTTAAGATGAGTCAAAGAAAAGATTTTCTTATTTATGTTATAACTGATGCAGCACATCAGTGATAGTCCATTAGACAGTAAAAAAGATTTCACTTCCCCTGCTCATCTGCCGAGGAGCATAGGAAGTAATTATTTTGTCAATATACTGAAGTGGCTTGCTTATTAAGCTATTTCATGATATTGGCAAATTCAAACTAGAAGCCTCACTTTGGAACAATACCAGTGATCACACACACTGGAACTGATCAAAATCTGATTAATCATACTTGCACCAAAGAAGTAGAAACATCTGATGGGGGCTCAGGGAGGTAAGGGAAAGGACAGCTTTGGGGGCGGCCTGGTTTACTCATCTGATCGCCATCTTTAAGATGTCATCTGATCGCCATCTTTAAGAGCAAATCAGCCCATTCCTGCAGCAAACCAAACAGCTGACAAAAATGATCATATAGTCAGCCTCTAAGAATGATGTATGATTCATTGTTTGAAAGTCAAGATGGTATGAGATGAAGCAACAGGTACAGTATATCACAGAAGTGAGTACACCCCCTCACATGTGACAACACTGAAGAAATGACACTTGGCTACAATGTAAAGCAGTGAGTATACAGCTTGTATAACGGTGTAAATGTGCTGTCCCCTCAAAATAATGCAACACACAGCCATTAATGTCTAAACCGCTGGCAACAAAAGTGAGTACACCCCTAAGTGACAATGTCCAAATTGGGACCAAGTAGCTGTTTTCTCTCCCTGGTGTCATGAGACCCGTTAGTGTCACAAGTCTCAGGTGTGAAGGGGGAGCAGGTGTTATCGCTCTCACTCTCTCAGACTGGTCACTGGAAGTTCCACATGGCACCTCATAGCAATGAACTATCTGAGGATCTGAAAAAATGAATTTTTGCTCTACATAAAGATGGCCTAGACTATAAGCAGATTGCCAAAACCCTGAAACTGAGCTGCATCACGGTGGCCAAGACCATACAGCAGTTTAACAGGACAGGTTCCACTCAGAACAGGCCTCGCCATGGTCGACCGAAGAAGTTGAGTGCCCGTGCTCAGCGCCATATCCAGAGGCTGGCTTTAGGAAATAGACATATGAGTGCTGCCAGCATTGCTGCAGAGGTTGAAGGGGTGGGGGGTCAGCCTGTCAGTGCTCAGACCATACACCGCACACTGCATCAAATTGGTTTCCAGAGCTGTCGTCCCAGAAGGAAGCCTCTTCTAAAGATGATGCACAAGAAAGCCCGCATACGGTTTGCTGCAGATAAGCAGACTAAGGACATGGATTTCTGGAACCATGTCCTGTGGTCCGATGAGACCAAGATAAACTTATTTGGTTCAGATGGTGTCAAGCGTGTGTGGCAGCAACCAGGTGAGGAGTACAAAGACAAGTTTGTCGTGCCTACAGTCAAGCATGGTGGTGGGAGTGTCATGGTCTGGGGCTGCATGAGTGCTGCCGGCACTGGGGAGCTACAGTTCATTGAGGGAACCATGAATGCCAACATGTACTGTGACATACTGAAGCAGAGCATGATCCCCTCCCTTTGGAGACCGGGCCGCAGGGCAGTATTTCAACATGATAACGACCCCAAACACACCTCCCAAATGACTGCTGCCTTGCTAAAGAAGCTGAGAATAACGGTGATGGACTGGCCAAGCATGTCTCCAGATCTAAACCCTATTGAGCATCTGTGGGGCATCTTGAAACAGAAGGTGGAGGTGCACAAGGTCTCTAACATCCACCAGCTCTGTGATGTCGTCATGGAGGAGTGGAAGAGGACTCCAGTGGGAACCTGTGAAGCTCTGGTGAACTCTATGCCCATGAGGGTTAAGGCAGTGCTGGAAAATAATGGTGGTCACACAAAATATTGACACTTTGTGCCGAATTTGGACATTGTCACTTAGGGGTGTACTCACTTTTGTTGCCAGTGGTTTAGACATTAATGGCTGTGTGTTGCATTATTTTGAGGGGAAAGCACATTTACACTGTTATACAAGCTGTAGACTCACTGCTTTACATTGTAGCCAAGTGTCATTTTTTCAGTGTTGTCACAGGAAAAGATATACTAAAATATTTATGAAATGTGAGGGGGTGTACTCACTTCTATGATATACTGTAAGACAAGGGCACACAAGAATGGTACATCCACACACTGAACTGTGAATCTGCCATCCTGATCAAGATTTCTGTTACCATGGCGGGAAGTCACATTTAATTTCAGAGAGGTCAAAACTATCAATCATTATCTGAAAACATTCCAAGACCAAAGAAATCTTCAGTAATATCACTGTGCATCTACAATCCAGCTTCAAATGCATATATAGTCTCCTCAAAACATAGTCTCTTCAAAGAACTAAAAAAGATTCTTGAACCCAATTAATAGATTTTAATCAACTTTAAGACAAAGGAGAATGTGGTCCTTTTTTAATGATGTCACTAGACGTAGGTTTCAGAAGTCCCCAGTGCATTGAAAGAACAGTGAGAGGTGCCATGGTAGGTCGTTGCCAACTAGATTGTGAGAGGGCTCTTTATGCATAGCAATGTATGTGCAGGAGCTCCCTTTCTGTTAGAAGGGACCTGAATGGGCCAAGGACGTGCTTAGTGTGAAACACTATACACCTACACTGGCACAAAACTGCCATTGTGTGGATGGTGTGTGGGCATAGCAATGCCATGCATCAGCAGTAGGTTTGACACTATTTTTCAAGAGGTAACATGACCTGAACATGACTATGACCTGAAAAAAGCATCCAGATGCTGGCCAAAGCCCAATGGAATCTCGTGCATTATTCCTAAAAGGTCATTGTCACTGGGAGGAATAGTTGTGTGTGCCATGCATGCAGCTGAGAATTCTGTTCAACTCACTTTTTTGATAAGTGTTTACCATTTCTTCATAAATTTGATTTTTTTTAGAAGTCAGATGTGAGAGAAAGCAAAAAAAACACACCAAAAAAACAAAAAACCCAATAGATTTATCCTTCCCTGCTATCAAGTTAAGTGTTGAAAAGGAAGACACAACTGAAACCTTTCTATATGTTAACAAACTCCACTTCAGCAACATGGTCTACAAATATTATATGGTTGAAGTCCTCCACCTGTGGGACCTTAGCAAGCTACATTTAGGGTTTTAAACTAGCCTGCTGTACCCAGCTGAAAACATTTAGGCAATCTGAGTGCTCTTTGGAAGAGCTTCTTCAGAACAATCACATCATCCTGATAACTGAACATGTGGTGCACAGCAATTCTGCCAGAGATGGAGTCCATTAACCTTTCAAGGGTACTGAGGGAATATAAAAAACTAAAAGCATCACGATGAATCAAACGATCTTTTTACAAGCAGTGCAGCGTCCACTGGATGTATCTTCTTCTCTTGCTAGTTAGGTGGAAAGTCTAGTATTACAAGGCTTGGCTTGGCTTACCATGAAGTAACTTAGACTAATCTTTGCAAGAATTAATTATAAAGATTTGGTTTCTTATAGACCCCTCATATTATACATGCTTATTCTGAGGTAATTCTGAGTCCTCGGGGGTGGGGGTGGGGCGAAATGCATTCAGGCAAAACTTGACAAATGAAAGGTACTCCCAAAATTTTGCTGGGGGAGTTCTTGAACAATTAAAAAAAAATCCAAATGGCACCTTAATAGTGACAACTGCCAATAACAATTATTTATGTTCCTGTTTTTAAATTTTCAATTCTTTCAAAAACCTACTTCTGAATTGTTTTTAGGTCAGCCATATGAGTGGTCCAAGTGGAATGGTGTTGCCCACTAGATTCTGATGGCAGTGTTTCCCACCCTCGCTCTGAATTATCTGTGTACAGTACTACACACCTAGTCAAATCTGGCTCTGATGATGTCACAATGCCATTGTAAAATAGCCACAGAAAGCATACACCTCACTCAGAAAGGGCATGAAGAAGATGACCATCTTGTCAACACTCTCCCCCATGTTGGTCAATGCCTACCATAAAACAGGTTACGAAAGATTCCTCTCTGTTGTTCACAGTTGGATTTTGGAGGCAGTAAGTTTGAAGTGACACAAATTAAAATGAAATATGCACCCATCCTTTGTCTACTTTTGTTTGTTTGTTCTGTGTGTCAACATTTGCTTTATATGCTTCATTGGCAAACAAATCTGTCTTTCCCCCTCCCCTTCTGTCTTCTCCAGAGCCCAGAAGTAACTGGTTGCAAATAATCAGTTCCTTTATTGCAATAACTAAGGTGTAACTGTTACAGTTGCAATGTAATTTACTGAGGAACAACTTTACTTCTGCTTTAGGAGCTACTTTCCTAATTAAAGGGCATGCCCGCACTAAATAATGTAGGAGGAATATCACATGGTTTGGAACTACAACTCCCATAATCCCCCAGCTAACACTGCCGTGCCCATTTAAGTTATAGTACCTGAAAGTAATTTTTCCAAGTTCTGTCTAACTCATGTACTACTTCATGCTGCTGCCTTCTCCTCTGTGCTGAGGTGGCAACAAAGTGGACAGAAAGAGACCATCTTCTGTATCACAGGAGAGCAGTTTACAGCAGCCAGTTCCCTCTCCCCCCCCCCCCACACACACAAAGTAATTTATAGGGAGATGAGAAAGTAAATAGTTAATGAAAAATATAACAGTTACTAACTACTGGGGGATGGGTTTGGAAAGATAGCTGTAATGTTTATTTTTTGGAAACAATTTTCCCAGTTCTGTGTCACTCGATAAAGTGCTATGTAAAGTAATCAGGCAGTGAAATAGAAAATAACACAAGCAATGGCCAGCATTTATTGGTTAGTTATACCAGCCTAATTGCAGTGCAGCACCAAACCGGGACCAGTTAACAACTTGCTACTCATATGACTTCTCACACATTTGCTCAGGCAACTGGCGCACAATGAGGGATACAAATCATGACTTCTCGACTAGCAGCAGTTTATCGCTGTGGTTTGCAGCATTGCACCTACACTGGGGTAACTGGTCAGCAGGATACGGGCTGACACATCCTATGTACACCTTTAGAGCCTGCTGTTGTCTTGTCAGATACACAAGGGAGGTTAGATTTGATTGAACCCCAAGGTTTCTCCTGTATTTAAAGAGGAAGGCCCTTGGCATGTCCTTCTAAACCAGCCTGTTCTTTCAGGCTTAGATCTCAAGGCCTCACTTAGGAGAGTACCCTCTGTTCCCATGTTTATTTCGGGAGTGCACAGAGGAAAAACTACAAGGGATTATGAACAATCTGAGGCTACAGTCAAAAGTGCCTGAGGCTCAGCATTTTTCTCCCACCAGCCAATCCATCATTCCTGCTGCGATTTCAGGAAAGTGATATAGTAACCTGTCTCTCATGATGGCCCTGCTGTTGCCTTTTATATTCTCTTGAATTATAACACTTTCTTTTTTTCATCTGGCTTTTCATCAGAAGACTTAAGTGTTTTTCTCTCTGTGCACACAAGCGTGCAGGTCCCCCATTCATTATCTCCGCCAGGTCTTGCCCATCTGCAAGCCTTCCTTTCACCTCCCGCAGGAATCTCTTTGGACAGGATTTTCCTAATTTGGAACAGATTCTCCTTCCATGGCTCTGACGAGGATCTTGCAACATGCGATAGCAGATGTCACACCCGATCTGCCATTTCAGAAACAAATGAGGAGGTAAGCCAATAGCAGCAGCCCCCAAGCGTGCTGCCTGCTAAACGTGAGTGGCAGCAGGATGGACAAATTGGATACTAATTTGATCCGAAAAGGGGGTGGAATCCATAAGGAATTTTTTTGCTTTTGCTTGCTTCCATAAGGCACTTTTTTCATTCCGTGTTTGTGACAATGGCCTATATGTGATCCATAGACAAAGAGTGTGTTGTGGTTGTTGTTACCACTTCCGATGAAAATAGAGGTTTACCAACTTGTTGAAAACTAGCCATCCATTTCTTCTGACACATAAGAACAAAATATAAACACAGAAGAAAAGCAATGTTGAGTCAAACTTTCAAAACCAATCTAAACTTCATTTTAATATACTATTGAATTTCTTCTATCAAATGCTTTGTACCATTGCATGTAGTCTATAAAAATATATAATACCATTGCCTTTCACTTATTAAATCACATCAGTAACTTAATAGCAGTGCATGCCAACTGACATAGAAAACATTGCCTGTTGTCCACTATGAACACCAGATGTTCAGAGAGGATGCATCAAATGTTCTAGGTTTCTAGAAACATTTGGAGAACATTTATCATGAACATTTGCAGAAGAGAATTTTGGGGCAGCAAATTTCTTTCACTTTTTCTTTGAGGTTGTCTGAAGATCAGATACCTGCCGAAAGGAAACTTCAGGTTTCACAAAGGCCCTCAAATCTAGTATGTTTAATAATATACTTGAATTACAAGGGAAGCGAGATTGTACTTTTCTGCATACCCTGGCATGGACACATATGAACATGATCAGTGCATAGATAGAACTAGAGGCCAGTTCTACGGATAAACTGGACATAGTTCAGTGAGTTAGGTGTGGGATTGGGGGTTTGATTCCCCACTTCTCCCTGGTTCTTCCAGCCTGTGTGGCCTTGGGAAAACTGCATATTCCCAGGGTGTCCTCAAAAGAAGGAAATGGTAAGCCGCTTCTGGATATTCTCTATTTATTTATTATTTGTTTGTTCGTTTTGTTTATAGGCCACCTTTCTCCCAATAAGAGGACCATGGAAGACCCTGAAAAGCCTGAAAAGGTTGCCATAAATCAGAACTGACTTCAAATGCTTATTATAATTACTTGTAACACAGGGGTGGTGAAAACTGCACGTGAAACTCCTAGACCCTGGTGGGTTGCACTTCCTCCTGCATTCTGCCCTCCCCTATTTTTCTTGAAAAATTGCACTTTTCAACTAAAAAAAGGCTCCTCGCCCTCTACTGGATAAAAGATAAAAATATACAAGCTATTGGGATTGTGGAGATGTCCAAGAGTTCTGGGGGGCTAAAACATGGCAACATTGTCTGCTTTGTACTGATTAACCATTTCATCACTATATTAGTTGTTACATTGTTCTTTAAGAAGAACTTTGAATCAAGTACTATACATAATGGAAGCATGAAATGCAAGCACAACAAAACATTTGGGAAAACCGTGTCTCCAAAAGCGGTTGTTTTAAGTGAGGATGGCTTACTTTGCAACTATATTGCAACTGTATTAAAAGTGTTGAACTATACTGATGTAGCGCTGAACCACATCATCCCTTTGTCTTTATGTTTTTTTTTAAAGTGCTTGGAGTCAAGGGCTAGAAAACTCATCCCCATTTCTTCCAGTCTCTTTAATCCCCAAAGTCTTCTCTTCCAGTCATGCTCCCAGAAATAAACTCCCTCCTTCTCTTTATTTGTTTTCAAGATTTTTATTTATTTATTTATTGGATTTCGGGGGGGGGGGATGAGATACCCTGCTGATGAACAGGGAAAGTGTGGCCAAAATCCTGTTGCCAGAAATTACATCATGTAAGGCAGATGATGTCATCTGCCATAGAAGAAGAAGAATTTATTTATTACGGTCAGGTGACCAGCCCACGAAACATATCCATGGCTAAAACATACAAAATACAGTTCAAAAATATACAAACAATTCACAAAACATACCATGTGGCCAAAATACACAAAATGCAGTTCAAAGGTGTATAGCCAATCCATAAAACACACTACATGGTCAAAACACACAAAATGCAATTTAAAAAGTGCACAACAGGCAATCAACCGTGCACTGATTGTAGAACACGGGGAGAATAAAACACAGCACCTCTACAGCTATCCCCCGGGCCATTGTCCCTTCGGTTGGGACCATAACACCTCTCCATGCTAGACAATAAACCACCCCCATGCCAAAACCAGTCAACCCGTGAGCTCAGGAGACTACAAGGGAGCGCTGTGCCATTGCTGCTGCACAAAATCTTGCTGCAGAGCATGTAATAAGGGAGTCTTGATCAGAAAGAAGTAGCTTGATGTAAAATTCATCTGATCTCCCTGGATATCTCAGAATGATTGGGCTCAGGAGGTTGGTGCGTAGATCTCTATAGAAAAGACAATACAGTAAAACATGACCTACGGTTTCCACTTGGCCATCATTACACGGACACAGGCAATCCGAGATAGGTATATGTTGAAATCTTCCCTCCATGAGCTTAGAGGGTAAAACATTAAGTCTCGCTAATGTGAAGGCTCTTCTGGTCTTTGTTGACATTGTGCTTGTCAAATATGCAGATATTGTAAAGGCATTATTAGTGACAACACTGTATTTGCCTACCTGGCTCATATGCTCTTGAAGTTCTATGTCCCAGATTCTTTGAGTGCTGCTTTAGCGCTGACATGCCCCATCGCCAAAAGAGCATTGGTGGAAAAGCCCATTTGCCTTATTTCTTTTGTAAGTTGTAGTTTCCATGCTGATTGAAAGGAGTCAAAAAGTGGCATCTGTACCAAGCCTTCTGAAGAGAAGAGAAGCTTTAGCCAGTAATTAAACATATGGACTTTGGCGCGTGCTCTTATGGCGATTAGGCCAGCCTCCAGTCGAAGGGTTACATTAGGTGTACAGGGGGGTACAGTCAAAATAGATCTCAAAAATTTAGTTTGTACTACCTCAAGAGGACGTAGGTCAGATAAAGCAAACAATTGGCACCCGTAGAGCATTTTAGCAACAACTTTAGCCTTGAAAACCTGAACGGCTGAGGGGATATGGTGACCCCCTTTGGTGTGAAAAAATCTTGTTAATGCCGCTGCACTTTTATGAGCATTCAGTGCTGCATGCTTTATGTGGGGGCCCCAGGAACCCGAGGCGTGAAAGATTATGCCCAAATATTTGTAGCTGGAAACCTGCTCTATGGGATGACCATTGATAGTCCAATTGTGCTTTACTCTTCTTCTACTGACCACGAGAACTTTGGTCTTCTGGTAATTAATTATTAACTGCTCTCGATTACAGTAAGAAGAAAGCTCCTATGTCATCTGCCATAGTGGTTTTTCAAAGATTAATGAAGTAACGCCAGAAAACAAACAGGTCCTATATGGATTAAAAATGTTGAAGGTACCCTCTTAAACCTCTTCCAGTATCAGAGGGAGATTAGAAAAGTTACTTCTCCTAGAATTCTCCAACCAATATAGACAATGATAATCTGTCCTGGGGTTTTGAGTGGTTTTTAGACTAAAAAATGTTACTTTTCAGCACTCTGCCCATTATGGTCTCCAACTTGGAAAGAATGTGGTTTTTACTTTTAAAATACGTTATTCTTCTCTGCAGCATTTACTTGATACCCAAGTAAACATGTTTGCTTCAGTGCAGCAGTATGAAACTACATTTTCTCCTTTAGTCATGATAAATACTATGATTTTAGTTTAGAGTATGAAACTTCACCTTTCACATTTCCGTGTTCCTTGTGTTTCTTTCCTTTAAAAAAAAATCAGGGTTGGCAGTGAACACATTTTTATTTGATTGAGGTTTCTTTCCTGTAACAAATCAAGAATGTAGAAGTAAGAGCAAAGCATGGAATGGCAGGACAGGGAGAGAAACGATCCTTATGTGCTTTATAAAGTGACCATCTAAAGGGCACAGAGAGAGTTCTGACTCCTGTCCTCTGAAGATGCCGGCCACAGAGACTGGCGAAACGTTAGGAAGAACAACCTTCAGAACACAGCCAAAGAGCCCGAAAAACCCACAACAACCATCTGGCCATCTAAAGTTGCACCCTGCCACCAGACCATTAGGCGCAGGATCTACAATTAGCTAGCTGTGCTACTGAGTATTTACGTTGGCAAGCTCATTCCACAGGTAGCTTTTCTAACATATTATTCATATTCTCTGTTAAAAATTCGGAACTGAGAGCTAAACAGGAAGCAGTAAGTAAAACTGCAAAGTAAGTTAATACTCAATGGAACATTCACTGTGCTTAATCTAAGTGGATGTCCATTAAGTGTTGTTCTCCAAGCCCTTGTAATTAATGCTGCCTTAAGTGTTACCCTGTGAAGGAGGTGGTTTCTCCTACAATTCTGTTCAATGAGTTACAGATATTTGCAGTTTGCATTTAGTGATTGCTGGGTGTAGCAATGGCACTTTAACTGGGTTTTGCTTGCTTCTGGCTAGGGATGTTTTGTATGTGTTAATTCGTTCTCTCATTTAACAGTCAACTTTTATTTTGGAACATCCATGTGTATATTTTATTTGTATCCTACTTTTTTCAAAACAACAACAACTCAAGGAAGCTTAAAATAACCGTAAATTCATAAAAAGTGTTGTGCAGTCTTCAGTAACCATACATTTATGAGTGTGCTACATCAAATCAAATGGTTATCAATTTCACCATTCTGTTCCTGAAGGGTCAACCATCTGCTTATGGGCCCCCCAGAGCAAAACAGCCTCTTGTTTGGGTTCCCTTGCAACTGATGTGGTCCTGCTTTTGATACTTCCCTAATATCTGAAAGAATACTATTTTCTCTGCCTGATAAAACCTGAAGTGTTATGATAAGGGTCATGTGCCAGGGTGGCCTGAACCCTGAACAAAAATATATGTGGGAATGGGAATATATTGCAATCTCTTGTTGCAGTTCCCACATGTTCCCTATAAATGGAACTTGGTTAGTCAAATTTCTATCAGCCAGGAAGCAAAATGGGGCCATCTCAAAATACTGCTGCAGTTTTTGTGTACACATTTAACTCTTCATTACTGTAAAAGCAAAGCATGGAGGGAACTAGTTACAAGTAATGCAGCTGCCTCTGTTAGGTGCTTTTTGTAATGAATAATGTAACTATTATTCATAAAATTAGTTTTTAGATGCAACTATTTATACCTAAGGAATATAAGCGTAAAAACTAACTCTTAATTTCAAATATTAATTTTGACTTTTAGGGCACTTTTAGAAACAGGAGTTTTTCTGATTTTAGCAGGCAAAGAAAGTATTATTTGATTTTGTCTTCTGTATTTTCATGAACATATCCAATCTGTAATATCAGAATTGGCCACTAGAAGGAACCAGAGACAATTTCCCCATATTTTTCTGGCCAGTTGACATGGCCAACTCAAATGTGTTAATAACATACAAAGTAACAAATTGTCCCAATGCTTGAAGCAGAAATAGTGAGAACTGGCATCTTGACAAAGTCAGGGAATCATCAAGACATTAGGCACGGAGCATTTGGGAAATTGCCCAGCAGAGAGGTGCTTCAGATTCAGAATCTTAAATACAAGTGTAAGAGAGGTGATACCTTTATTTGAATTGTGTAAAGGACCACACAGCTCTCTCTGTTGTTGTTTTGGAATTTTATGTAGGGCTATTTGTCTTTTTCTGACTCAATAGAAAGGGAATCACTGAATTTTGCTTTGGTACTTCAAAGTTGTTTTTTTAATGCTGAGAATTTGAGGGGGGGCACTTGGAGTTAGCATGTCTCACTCAGAGATAATACTGTAAGAGAACCAGGAAGCCCAAAGCAGAAGAAGATTGACACTTCAATTGCCAATGAAAAGCCCAAGCTGTCCTAGAAACCCCAATTATGGAGCCTCCGGGAGGGCTCAGATCAACCAGATAAATTCTCCTGTCCCTGTGATTAGCAGCCATTTCCCACCTTGGCAGAGTGAGAGGAAGGTGTCAGCCTGTTAAAGACTGCTGTTGGCATTTCTTTAATTCTCAGTAGGATCATTTTTTCTATTTTTCTTTTAGGCAGATGCAGATCTCAATCTAATAATTTGAGTGTGTGTATGAAATTTGTGCCAGTGGGATTTCAGTCAGGAGCATCACTGTGGTATTAGGAATAAGACCTAAGCTACTCCCCACTCCCAATTTTCACTGTATTTCTTAAACACTTGCCTGCTGGTTTCAATTTCTGCAGCACTTTGTCTTTTTCTTCTTTCATTGCGTGTGCCTGTGCTTGACAGAGGGAGGACTTTGGGCTTTGTAGGGCAAAGCTAGTTTAACGTTTTCATCTCTTTGGGCCTCTCAGTCCCATGAACTGAAGCACAAGAATACAGTTCAATTAAGCAAGCAAGCAGTCACTACCCTGTTCCCCACTCAGTGGCAGCCCAAGAGTCCACTCCACTGAGTTTCATCTCCTGTCTAGGACATAGCCCTTTTTTGTGCTTTTTCACTCTTCTGACAATTATGTATAAATACTTTCAAATATTGGGGTATAAAGTGAATTGAATGGGCTACAAACCTCAGAGTTAATTGGCTGTGATTCATAAGACAAATAATATGGACCAAACGAAAGCAAATGGTACACACACAACCCTGTTGCCCAGTCACTGCTATGCAAAATCATGAACTTATCCACTGTTTTCAATGGTCACTGCTTATTTCACCCCCTGCCTCGTGGGGAGAGGAAGGTATAAGGGAATCAGAGTCAGGAAAAATGGACTCAGGAAGCTGAATTTAAGAGTGAGAACAAGTGACACATCTCTTTCTACTCAGTACTGAGAGGAGTACATGAGTTCAGAACTAGATTACCTCCACACAGAATTTTTAAAAAGATAAAATAGATATGAAATTGAAACAACTCTTATGAACTCCAGCAGGCTCCAATGTTTCCATAATATGTGTGTTTGTTTGTATGTATGTGTATGGAAAACTTTGGAAGACTGGCCCCTTTTCCCCTATTGCCATGCAACCCTTTAAGCAGTCCGACCAGCTTGACAACAAACCATAAAAGAACTGGGGATCATCAGGGGAATGGTATCAAAGGATGGGGGAGGGGGCTGTAGGCAAGGATCAAACCACACTGTACTGAGGGGCCAATGTGGAGACTGGCACGTAAACAACCTGGGGTTCTTTGTGTGGTCACCTAAACTGAATGCAGTCACAAAAGAGATTGTGAATCAAGCTGATGTAGTTGTACCCTTAGTTAATGTGTTCTCAGATAAGCTCCCCTCGAGAGAGGCCGAGGATGCCATCCTGCACCTGTTGTCTGTTGAGTCACTCGATTAACTCTCTCTAAACTCGACAAGTGGCGAGCGTATTTAAACTGAAGTGGTGCAAAGACTGCTGAATTTCAGTGCGCTTCTTTAGAGAGCTCTCAGTTGCTCATCTTCGTCTTTGGCACATTGCAAATCCACCCAGTCCAAGGCAGTGTCTCTAAAATGTTTGCCTTGCCTTTTGTCAGCAAGGCAAGTACATGAAAGTACCTTCTGTGCATCTGATGGTACTGTATGTCTGTTCTATACATAGACACAATCCACCCAAAGGTCTGGCTGTGCGAGCCTCATTGAAATCAATGGCAGCAGTAAAAGACTGTGGTTTTTAGAATCTAGCCCTGTTCCTGAGTCTGACCACCGACTTGACTTACCCTGTTGCACCAGCCATGTCCTCTGCTGCCACCACTTTCTGTCTGTTAGCATAGAGTTCAAAAAGATAAACCAAGGTTCCTTCAATTCAGATTACACGAACTGGCCTTAACCAGGTTACTCACTTTTTCTTCCTCCGCATGCCATCCAAGAAACAGGAGCAATAATACTGACTAACAGCAGGATAGAGTATGTGAATGTCCTTGTGCACCTGTTTAAATGTAACTTCTAAGGTACTGACTGCCCTGAACAAGAAACATGCTTTATTTACTACAAGGTTAGGTTCCAACTTTGATTTGGCCTTTCAGAAAATGACCTGCCACGTCTTGAAGGTCCATGAAGCTAACTTGTTTTGATTTGGGTCCCCAAGCTAAATCAAGATTCAGAAACTGGTTCCATTGAGTTCCAGAGGTTCGGTGAGAGCTGCTGTCTCTGTGTGTTCTGTCGGCTAGTTTTAACCTCACCTCCAACATTTAACCGTTTTATTTTTAAAAAACTTTTAAAAACTTCTCAGATGTTTTGAATTGTAAAGAAGTTTTTCTATTGAGAGTGACGATGACAGCTTTTTAAAGAACAGATTTTTGTCTTAGTGTTATTGGCACATGTCCTCCGTATGGTATAAGGGCAGAGTGATGAACTAGGACTCAAGAGACCTGGGTTTGAATCCCTGTTTGGCTATGGAAAACTCCCTGAGAGAGGTGGAAGTGATAAAGGTAAAGGTAAAGGTGAAGGTTCCCCTTGACATTTAGTCCAGTCGTGTCCGACTTTAGGGCGCGGTGCTCATCCCCATCTCCAAGCCATAGAGCCAGTGTTTGTCCGAAGACAGTTTCCGTGGTCACGTGGCCAGCGCAACTAGACACGGAACGCCGTTACCTTCCCACCATGGTGGTACCTATTTATCTACTCGCATTTGCATGCTTTCGAACTGCTAGGTTGGCAGGAGCTGGGACAAGCGACAGGAGCTCACTCCGTCGCGTGGATTCGATCTTACGACTGCTGGTCTTCTGACCCTGCAGCACAGAGGCTTCTGCGGTTTAACCCACAGCGCCACCACTTCTGGAAGTGATAAAACCATTCCTTAAATACCTCACTTACCTTGAAACATACATACAATGTTCAGGAGTGGATGGCTTTTGTTTGGAATTTTTTAAAATCATTGGCACTTTCCTTTCCTATGTTCATTTAATGAGGTTTTGAATGAGGTGAAGATTCTTAAACCTTGACAAATATCTAGACTAGTTATTATTCTGAAAGAAGGTGACAATTGGTCCCAAGTGCCTACATAAAAGCCTGTTGCTTCACTCAACTAACACTTAAAGATCTTGAGAACCACTTCTGCTACCAAGATTAAGAAGTTTGCTACAAACTATATTTCTTCTGATCAAGTTGATTTTATGCCAGAAGACCATTCAGAAAATGTTTTCTGCCACACCCTCAATGTGGTCTATTCTCCTCCTGCATTCTCAAATTGATTAGTTAGGTACATGAGTCCAACTTATTGCAATTCTTGTCAGGATTTTCTAGATATAAAGGAATCAGAAATGGTTTAACAGTCCCTTCTTCTAGAGGTGTTCTGGGGCTGTGCAGCTTGCCCAAGACCATACAGGCTAACTCTTCTCCAAGGAAGCAAGGAAGTACTTGCACTTATCTCTCTGGGTTTCTACTGCACTTCTATTCTGAAAATGACAGTCAGTGCTGTGGTCACTCAACATAAAAAGGCCACAAGGTTTCAGAGGTATAAATGCAGCAGTTTGTACAGAAAAGAAAGTGGGGTGAGTGTGATTTGTTTTTGTTTGTTTGTTTTATTTATAGGCTACCTTTCTCCTGATAAGGGGACCCAAGGTGGCTCACAATATTAAAAGGATAGAATTAAAAACATAATAAGTTAAACATTAAAAAACAAACTATATACTAATTAAAATACAATTGAATAATTAAATATAGGTAAACATTAAAAGGATGGAGAGATCGCATACTGATGACACCAAACCCCCAAACTCCAGACAACCTCTCCCAGTGACTTTGTAGATGTTAAAAAGCATGGGGGACAAAGCAGAACCCTGAGGGACATCACAGGCCAGTGGCCAGGGGATTGAACGGTTCTACCTTTCAGGAAGGACTGGAGCCACTGTAAAACATTGTCTCCAAGTCCCATTCCAGAGAGACGGTCCAGAAGAGTATCACGGCCAATGGTATCGAAAGCCATTGAGAGGTCCAGCAGAACCAGCAAGGACACACTCCCCCTGTCCAGTTCCCAGAATAGGTCATCCACCAAAGTGACCAAAGTTGTCTCCATCCCATAGCCAGGCCTAAAACTAGATTGAAATGGTCTAGATAATCTGCTTCCTCCAGGAATCCTTGGAGCTGAGAAACCACCCACCCTCTGGTACCTTGCACAGAAATGGAATATTTGATACTGGCCGATAGTTGTCCAGTAAACTGGGATCGAGGGAGGGATTTTTCAATAATGGTCTTACTACTGTCACTTTAAACATGCTGGGATCCTATCCAGCTG
This sequence comes from Intellagama lesueurii, assembly GCA_037013535.1. Classification (NCBI taxonomy): domain Eukaryota; kingdom Metazoa; phylum Chordata; class Lepidosauria; order Squamata; family Agamidae; genus Intellagama; species Intellagama lesueurii. Next base: position 126,379,469 of record JBAJHW010000002.1, on the reverse strand, counting down.
CAAAGAGGCATTTACCACTCCCTGGACCCACTCAGCTATTCCCTCTCTGGCTGCTTTTATAAGCCAGGAAGGGCAAGGGTCTAGCACACATGTGGTGGCATTCACCTCTCCCAGAGTCCTGTCCACACCATCAGACTGCATCAACTGAAATGTATCCATTATAATGGGACAAGCAAGGGGCAACGTTGCATCCACAGGACATGTATTAATTACAGCATCTAAATAAGAGCAGATCCAAGCGATTTTGCCTGCAAAGTGTTGTGTGAAATCCTCACAGTGGGTTGCTGAGTGGTCAACATCTTGTTCTTTTCGGTCGGGCATGTATTAAGCCCCTGACCACTCAAAACAACTGAGCTGGATCACTCTGTGCAGGTGCAACGGCAGCAGTGAAGAATCATCACTCCAGCCACTGCCATGAAATAGGCCTTCAAATGAGCTCCAGCCCATGTTTAGTTGGATACACTCTGGGTTTTCAGCCATTGTCACTCTAGTCTTCATTCAACACGTCACCTCCAGCTCTCTGGTAAACCAGGGGGCTCATATGGTTCTACTCCATGGGAGGGGATGTTAACGAGCAATCATATCCATGGTCCTGGCCATTTCCCCATTCCAGAGGTCACCCAGAGTTTTGACAGGATTGTCTGCTGAGGCAACAAGAAACTCTCCAAGAGCCGTCAGGAAACCAGTTGGATCCATCAATCTCCTGGTGTGGACTATCCTAATTAATATTCCATCCCTGCAGACGTTAAGAGTTCTAGTAAGTCTAAACCTCACCAGGTAATGATCTGTCCATGACAAGAAAAATACAGAGAGTCCTCTTACACCCAGATCACCATCATCCTGCCCAACACAGAAGACTAGGTCCAGAGTGTGCCCTGCAACATGTGTGGGGGCCAAATACCACTTGGGGCAGACCCACGGAAGACATGAGGTCCTGAGCTGCTCCTAATAAGTCGGTCTCGACATGGACATTGAAATTCCCAATTACTACAAGCCTAGAGGATTCCAGCATCACCTCTGATCCCAACTCTGCCAACTCAGGAAGGGAGACTGTTGAGCAGCAGGTTGGACAGAACACCAACAGAGTCCCTATTCTGTCCTGGGCACCCACGTTCAGGTATACAAACTCAAACACAGAAAACTATGGGGTAGGGCACCTACTGAGGGGGATAGAATTGTGACAGACTACTGCAACTCCATCTTCCCACCCCCGGGTCTGGCCTGCTGCTGCAGAGAGAACCCAGGTGGACAAAGCTGAGAAAGGCTAACTCCCTCGGCTTCCTCCAACCAGGTTTCCGTAACACAGGCCAGAATTGCTTTTCCTCCCACGCCTACCATTTGAGTTTGGAATGTTTATGGAACTCATACTAGTGCCGTCATTTAAGTCTGTCAGTGTTCAGAAGAATAAGTACAAAGGCTAGAGTAGTACAATGTTCTAAAGCTGGATTTTATACAGTGCTTCCCAACCTTTTTTTGAGTTGCAACCCCCTTTTATAACGGCCAAGTAATCTGTGACCCCACCACCACATTTGCATAAAATGGCATTTTAAAGAAAACACATTAAAAATAGATTTTTCAGAATATAATTCTCATCTAATATATTAATATTAGTGTCATAATACATAATTATAGGGAGGCTGTAAATCTGCCCCTACCAGATAAAATTTGAGCAGGAAAAAAAAGGTCAATACTCTGAATTTAATTTACTTTTTTGGGTGTGGAATGACTCTCCCTTCATCTCTCCTCCCTCCAAAAAGCTCCTTTAATGAAGAGCCCCTCCCCTCAAGCCCAAATAAACCCCTCCCCACTGACCCCACCCCTCCCCAGTTCTCCTTTCTCACCCATTTGCCCCTCTTGCCTTCCTCCTCCATGACTCAGGTGGGGGCCTGGAGGCATCTCTTCCCCCCCCCCCCATTCCCCAATCCTTTCACTGGGCCACCATCGCTGCACCTGGAAGAGCGGGAGACTCAGGCAGAGCGAAAGGCACCACTCCCACTGCTGCGGCGGCAACAATTTTTCAGTCCTGGTGCCATCTTGGGCATTAGCATTCCCAGCATGCACCACATGCTCACCTCATTCAGGCCTCTTTGAGACTTGTGTCCAAAGGGCTGCCATCAATCTTCCAAATGTAGAGGTGGAGGAACAGAGCGAAAAGAGCAAGAGCAGCTCTTTTGGAGTGGGGAAGGAGTGATGCCTACGTGTGCATAAAAGGAAAACCCACCCCAAGGGGTACAGAAATAACAAAGAACTCTAAGTTGCCTGCAATTCTGGTTCAGATTAAAATTATCTATTTGCAGCCCAAGAGAATTTAAAATAAAACAGCATTGTGTCTACCATGTTTAATATAAATATATATATAAAAATAACTGCAACTAAAAATAGTTGCAGCAACTCCCAGAAAACACTTTGCAACCCACTTGGGAGTCATGACTTCCACGTTGAGAACCCCTGGTTTAGAAGATAAACATTCCAGTTACAGAACCCCACTCTGTCTCACCATCCCCAACCCTGGGCATGTTTAAAGAAACCAAAATAATGCAGTATTTCCCTGTGCTTTTCCAAAGCCCCAGAAATCCTTGCCTGAAGTCTAGTTTCAGTTCTGTTCACTTCAGAAGGTTGTCTGCTATACCCTGGGAAGCAACAGAATACATCATAAACACTTCACATAATTGTTGTTGTTTAGTCGTTAAGTCGTGTCTGACTCTTCATGACCCCATGGACCAGAGCACGCCAGGCCCTCCTGTCTTCCACTGCCTCCCGGAGTTGGGTCAAATTCATGTTGGTTGCTTCGGTGACACTGTCCATCCATCTCGTCCTCTGTCGTCCCCTCCTCCTCTTGCCTTCACACTTTCCCAACGTCAGGGAAAGGGAGTTTTCTCTTCTCATGAGACGGCCAAAGTATTGGAGCCTCAGCTTCAGGATCTGTCCTTCCAGTGAGCACTCAGGGTTGATTTCCTTCAAAATGGATAGGTTTGTTCTCTTTGAGCTGTCCGTGCCTAACCAAGAATGGAATCTTAGGGTTCTGGCATGTTGACTTGGTGTGCGGCTGCTGTTAAAATAAATTAAAAATTAAAAAGGCAAAATCTATGTTGTACATAATTAGAAAAGGAACAGGAAATGCTAGACACAGTCTTGGTCATCCCGCATAAAAGAAGATTTTGTAGAGCTAGGAAAGATGCCAAAAACAGCCAAAATGATCAAAGGGCTGAAGCAAATTTCCTATGAGGAAAGCTTAACGATATTTAAATTGTTTAGATTACTTAAAAGGTAAGGCAATGAGGGGAGGCCATCGTAACAATTTCATAAAATTATACATGTTGCGGAAAAGCAGACAAGGAGAATATATTCTTCTCTCAGAACCATGGATCATCCTCTGAAACTGAACTATGGGAGATTCAGGATGGAAGAAGGAAGTTCTTCATCATATAGTGCATAATTGATAACAGGAGGAGAGATGATGACCACCAACTTGGACAGCTTGAATGGTCCTGAAATGAATACAAATGGACCTTCTAGATGAAATTAAAAGTGTATACCATTTCATTAAATGATTGTGCTATGCCTGTGCCCCGAACAGTTTATTACTTTCCATTCCACCTCAGATTTCAGCTGGTGCATCTCATCTCTTTGGGAGCCAACAAAGTTTTTCAAAGAAGAGTCAAAAGAGAAACTGCCTCATTTAATCTGTTTCACCTTAACATGTACCTTTTAAGACATCATACAGTATGATACGAGCAACCCAATGGCTGAAATCCTGTTGTGAAATTATGCAAATGGTGTAATATTTGGAAGCAAGTTGCTTTAAGTTAAGAAATATTCATAGACGTTATCTGCTGCACACTGAGTCATGTGACTCAACTTGCAATGGACAAGATCTATAGATATTTCTTAACTTATGGCAATTCACTTCTAAGAGTAACACTATTTGCATAAATGCACAAGAGGATTTCAGCCAGTGCAGTGTAAATGTTTATAGAATATGAAATAAGGAAAACCTGAGTTCAGAAGATCCCTGGTCAGCAAGAGGGCTGTTCTTCTTCTACTCAGCTATAGATGAACTTGCTAAATTCTCCCTTAATTGATGCCCTGCTCCCTTAAAGTTCTGTAGATATGGCTTTCTACCCTGTGTACCATATCTACTGCTGATGCTTGGACTTGGAATCTTTCACACATTTCCAGTAGCAAAAATGTATCGTCAAAGGTGATTTCCAATCCACTTCCAATGGAAAGGTGTAAAAAACAAAAAGTCCTACCACTTGTGATCCAAAGGTGATGAGAACCTTTGATATATTGCTATGAAGCTCAGAGCAACCCTCTGTAGCAGACTGAAAATATCTCTTTTTAAAATTGAAGAGACATGTCTTTTAATCCACTGTGACACATACACCTTGGTTTTATTTTATTGGAGGGATTTTATAAGGGCTATTATCTCCCGGTTAACATAATCCCCAATATTTCCCTCAGGGCACTCACAACACACAGGCAAATCACAGTGAGTTTAAGATCCCACATAGCTAGTACTACTTACTAGGTTATTTGACCACAAATGCAACTTTATACTAAAGCAGAATTTATGCAGTTTTTCCAGTGTGATCTGTTTGTTATCTTGCCTGAGCAGCTCTGAATAGATTTGTTTGCCTCTTGGAACCGTGAAGCAGGCCTAAATGTTGGCTCCTTTGCTTCAAGGTTTGAGCAACCTCCATAAACGGAGGGATTCCGCCTCCCTGCTGTGTTTGATCTCCATCCTTGCCTGATAAATTATTAGAACAATATCTACTTTTTCCCCCTACTGCAAGTACATTTCCAGTCCAAGTATTTTAGCACCTGAACTCAAGTGAGGATAATAAATGTCAGAGAAATATTTATAGCTGGGTATATGGAGAGTTTCCAGTTCCCTTTACTGCACTAACATGGATCCATCTGCTAACAACATTAGAACTGACTTTTAAAAACAAATAGCATCCAAAATTGGAAGACGACAGTATACCTAAGTAACTATTGCATCTGTTTGATGTAAAAGTAATAATTAAATTAGTTGTAAATTGCCTAGCAAGAGTCCTTACAGCATGTTTTTTGGATTTTAGTGTGTAAGGGAATTCAGCCTAATCACACATCAAGGGTGAACATCCTGAACTACTCCCTCTGGCATGCTTTCTGAATTTAACAGGAATAGTCCTGGAGTTAATGTTTTAAAGAGCTTCAACCTAAAAGTGATTCCTGTACACCAGATACAGGAGTTAAGGGTATAGCAGGACTCTCCCAGTGTGTTTCCTGCCACCATACTGGTGTATTTATGTCACTGGTACAACTCCACTCCAAATTCAACATGAATTTGACCCAACTCCGGGAGGCAGTGGAAGACAGGAGGGCCTGGCGTGGTCTGGTCCATGGGGTGACGAAAAGTCGGACACGACTTAACGACTAAACAACAACAACAACTCCACCAAAATGTGACACAGAAAGGGGCAGGATGTGCGATGTGGCAAGCATTAGCTGAACAGTTTACTCCACCAGAACCTATCCCTCTCCGAAAAGACTAGCTTCAGAGATGGGGTGAGTCCAAAAACGTATATTGAACTCGGTGGAGCAGGCGGGGTACTGCCTTTTCTCACCCCACCCCTGTTACAAGTAGTGGGATTCATAACAACTCTGCACCCAAGCACTGCACACTTATGGCAGCCGGTAGACATCTGACACATGACAGGGTATGCACCATGAAGCTCTCTCTGTCTTTCTGGGTACCTACTATGGATGCTTTGAGTAGGAACTTCATCATAGTTTTCTGGTTACTGGTTAATTAGTGCTCAGAATGGGGCTCCAGAATAGTAAGTGGCATTCCGTTCAGTAGAATTTTAGTCTGGCTATGTGGACTCCTTAGTTGGATGTCAGGAATGATCAAGTTCAGGGTGAGTCACTAAGGGTGTCCCATCAAGTTAGTGCAGACAGGCACTTGTAAAAAAGTGAGCACCTTTATTTATTTTATTTATTTATTTATTAGATTTATATCCCGCCCTTCTAGACAATGTCTACTCAAGGCGGCTTACAATAAAACATATCATAAAACAGTCAAATTTTGAATAGGATGTCCATGGATGGGCTTTCAGCTACGGTTTGATGGCCCTTTGAGGGTCCCTTCCAGTTCTGCCACCCCATGGCTCCATGGGTCTTCTCGTGGCCAGACCACAGGAAGACAAGGCTGGCTGGAAAAGAAGATGATGCTGGCGAAAGTGGAAGGCGGCAGCAGGAGAAGAGGAGCAGGATGGACATGGGATGGAGCGACTCCATCGGAGAATCCACGGCCTGGGGGTTGGCGAGGCCTGAGCAGAGATCGCTCAGGAGAGAACCTGTCAGAGGAGGTTTCCTTTGATTCTTTGCAAGGAAGTGTGAGTTCACTTGAGCCCAGTGAACATAAGACAAGTTATTCTTATCAGTTACTGATGTACATTGATTTATTTAGCGTAAATATTTATTGCTATTCTGCCCATGAGGGTCCCCAGAATGGTAATGTATAACACGTGGAGGTGGAGGCTTTTTAAAAGATGGTAGGCTTCAGTTTCTTTACTTTTCTGGATATCATACTGAATTCCAAAGTGTCTGATGTAATGGAAAAAGTGCTGATGCTCAAAACATTGTAGAAGCCTCCACAATTTATATAGAGATCCAGCTTGCCACAAATACTCTCTTCTTCATCCAGCTTCAAAGAAAAGACCCAGATAATCACATTGCTCCTGGATAGGTCTGTGAGTTGGGTACCCGGATGTAGAGCCAGAGGCTAGGAGTTCGATTCCCCATTGTGCCTCCTGGGAGAAGAGACAAGCTCTGTAGCCTTGGGCAAGCTGCACAATCCCAGAGTGCCAAGTATTCTATACCCAGGAAGGGGTTACCATAGGCTGAAAATGACTTGATGGCATGTAATAAAAATGCCCATTAGAGAGACTGACAGGGCAGGAGGGAGAAATTTCAATTCGAAGCAGTGAACAAGGGAGGGAGAAAGAAAAGCCTTCTTCACAGGCACTAAACTATGTCCTTGGTATTATAATCATCACATATTCTTCTCTCTGAACCAAAGCTCACTGGTTGCAAAATGGCAATGTGGGGGCAAAGCCAGTAACATAATAGCAGCAGATAGAGGCAGAGTCCGGTTTTATCCATTGGCTGAGGCTGATGTAATTTTATATTGATGTAATCCTTCTTTGGAAACTGCTGATTTCTTTAAGGCAGTGGTTTCTGTGTTAATTATGTACTTTGAATTAACTGTGGGCCACCTTGATTCCCCTTGGAGGCAGGGGGAAGGAGGCAAATAAAATAAAATAAACTACAATGACCCAAGTCACTGTAGTTCATTCTGCTTAATAAGCAAATAATTATTTGTCCTTGTACAATTCCACAAAACAAATCAACAATGTATAAGCTGTCTTATACTGGTTGGAATCCTATTGCTGTTCATATAAGGTTTGCATAACATGCTGTGACTAATTGAAGCTGATTGAAACCATGCATGTGACCAGGCATATGATGGAGACACATCCCAGCACCTCATCAATCAGCTGTCCCCGACTCATTGGCAGGGTTGGGGGACTTGCGACTTGAGACTGGCTGTCAAGTCACACTTAAGTTGCACCAGCGCCTTGGCTTGGACTCTACTTGGGTTTTTTCCCCAGTGACTAGCATTCAACTTGTGACCTGGAACCTCTTTTCTGAGTCGCTTGTCAAGTCTCCTGCTGCCACTGCCGCCACACCTACCTACTCTTGCTGCTGCCACTCGCTGCTGTCATCAAAGGCAAGCAGCAGGTTGGATTTCTCTTCCAGAAGCCAGGCCCGCCACTTCTGAGCATGCCCAGAAGCTCCTGGAAGGGAAGCCATGCTGCTTGCTTCTCAGGACAGTGGTGTGAGGCGGTGGCAGGAGCAGGTAGGCAGCGGGGGGGGGGGGGCAGAGGTCAGGCTCTGTGCTTCTGAGGCAAGGGCTTGCTCCAGAAAGGGAAGCCAGAACTGCTGCTTCTGTTCATGCACATGCATGTGTCTCCTCCTGGCCTCCATCCAAGACTTGGAACTTGGACTCGAGGCCTGGGGCTCGGGACTTGGGACCAAAGACTCGGGACTTGACTCAAGTCTTGTTACCAAAGACTCAGACTTGGACTGGGGACTCAGGTCCAAAGACTTACCAACATCCCTGGTCATTGGTCGAGCTAGTCTAGTACAGCCAGACAACCTTTTTTTGGCCATGGCCATAAACACAATATGAAAGAAATGTGGGCAGAATCAGACTTGTACTGTATAAGTTGCATAACGAGACTTATAGGGTGGGGTTGAGGAATTGTTTTCAGTCTGGCCCCCTTCAAATGTCCCAGGGGGCCCCCAGAGGCCCTATGGCCCCCATTGAGAATGGCTGATCTAGTATTCCCAGCTCTGATGGGTAGTGGCTCTCTAGGGTTTCAGCAGGTTTCTTTCCTCACCCTGTCTCAGCATCTGTAGTATTACCTGGAGGTCTCCTATCCAAGGATTTAGAAGGATCTTTGACATCTTCTAATTCTGGGCAAAATTTGCTGGAGAATTCATTTAAAACATTGGCTAGTGTCCTGTTTCCGAAACATACAGCAGAGGGGACAATGCATCAGCATCCTTCCTGCTACGGCAGGCTCCCAATGGTGTGTATATTCTTGCGCTGATTGAGAGATTGGATAAGCAACTGGTCATGCTGTTGGGAACCTGTGGGATCGGAAACGATGTTGCTGTGATTTTCCTTCCACTCTGCATTGGGACAACAAGGCATCAAGGCTCTTTCTAATGATTTTTATCATTAGCTGTTGCCATCCACACAGAAGCTCAAAATGTGTCAGAATTATCTTTTTTTGGCTTCTGTTTTTGAGTAACACTTTGTGTGTGAGCTCACACACTAGAACGACACAGAATCTTGTTGCACTGTTTAAATGAAGATATTTCATGGATGTATCCTCAGATATACGGAGTATAATCTTAAAAGATCACATCCGAGATGGGAAAAGGTAGTGTTTTCAACTACAATCTGCAGAAGCAGCTGTTGGCTGAGTGGGTTATTCTGAGATATGGAGTCCAAAAAAAGTAACTTCTTCCATCTCTGGTTCAGGTATGCATACAGTGCAGATAGTTGGGATAGGTTGTTGATCAATGGACTGTTGAGGAGTAAATAGCAGAGAATATATTTCTAAAGGTCAAATTAAATGTTACAAAGGAGATCCAAAATGGCATCATTACTTTTTTTTTTAAAAAAAGATGATTCCGTCTTGACAGTGAAAAACCCATTAGAAAGTATAGATAGAATTAAAATTCATTTAGAAAAAGTTGGAAAAATAACTGGATTAGGTGTAAATTGGCAAAGATCTGAAATAATGTTGTTTAATCATAATAAACTAGAACAAGAAAAGTTTGTTGATAAATATGATTTTAAGATATGTAAATCGGTTAAATATTTAGGTATAGATTTAGTAAAAGATACTCAAAAAATAAAGGAACATAATTATAATAAATTAAAAGGAGATATTAAAAAGAAACTACAGGAATATACTAACTTAAAACTTTCTTGGTTTGGAAGAATCGCACTGATAAAAATGAAGATTCTACCAAAAATTATTTTTTTTATTTAGAATGTTACCAGTACAGTTAACAGAAGATGATTTTAAATTTTGGCAAGGAATGATTAATAAATACTGTAATGAAGGGAAGAGAGCCAGAATAAATAAAAAGTATTGGTATAAAACAACAACAAAAGGAGGTATAGGCATACCAAATATAAAAAATTATTATTTGGCTAATCAGTTGAGGTTCATTGGGGAAATTATATATAACCCAGAAAGGTTAATTTGGTGGAAAATGGAATCATCAGAATTACAGGTGGATATTGAAAAACATCTATTTGATATGATTAAGAAATATAAAATAAGCGAAATTAATAACTTAAAAGCTGCCATGCTGACAATTCTTTCTCTGTGTGCCATTTCCCCACTCAAAACCACAGCACCCAATATATTAGATACAAGGTCAGAAAAAGATATCTCTCAAATCATGCTTCCCTTTTAGCAGTTTTTGCACGGGTGTGAATGATTTTGAACTGCAAAATAGCACTAGGGAGAGGGTCATTCAACCTCCCCCAGTATGGCAGCCTCAGTCCATCCTAACCTGCCCCACAGCTGCTTTTACATTTCAAGAAAGCAAACAAGCAAATACCAGGAGTGCTGATCATGGATCTGTTAGACCATGTATGTGAATACACCCTCAAACACCACAGGATCTGCTCTGCTTAAAAAATGGGTATACTGGAAATATTTTTTACTGACTCATTCACAAGGACTCATTCAAATCCATCCAGGACTTTTCTCTTCTAATCCAGCTTTTTTTTCTTCACTGCTGGAAGGATTCAAATGGATTTTTTCCCATGTGGTTAGTTTTACAAGACAGGAAAGAGTGTGTTTGTAGGTGTCGATCCTTCCTTCATTCCTCTAGTCCCACCTCTGGCTTTTCTTTTATGATTCGTTGTATAACAGCTTCGTTTTCAAATACATGCATTCCATAGCATCATTTTTCATTTCATCTTGCTTGCTTCTTTTTCTGTTCCCTTTTAAAATATGTGTGTGTGTGTGTGCAACGGCAATCCAGTGCTATACGAAAAGGAAATAAAGTAATATTTAAAAAATCAGAAGACAATCAGTGAGAGGAGGGACCGCAAGGAGCTGTTCGCTGGACAACCTCTGCACATATATATTTTTTTAAGGAATGGGGGGGAAAGCAAGCAAGATGAAATGGAAGAAGGTGCCATGGGATGTGTGTATTTGAAAACGAAGCTGCTTTACAACAATATATAAATGGAAAGCCGAGGCAGGACTAGAGGAAAGAAGAGGGGCTGTGGGCTGGAACGCCTATCACAATGTGTCCAGTGTGAACACTGAATTTCCAAAATGTTCTGCATCCCCTGTGTGAAGACTGATTATGATTTTAAATACAATGCAGGCTTCAAAGCAAATTGAAGTAAAGCTTCCATTTTGCATTCCACCATAGTCACACTCTATGCAAACTTTAGTCTTAAACATCTGAGGACACATTACATGCTCCATATGGCTGCCTCTAAAAATGGCCTTCTACAAGTCCCCCAACTCCTGACCCCATCCTGGGTCTCTTGATCTATCACTGACCACCCACCCTGGTTGTGCAGTCCTCTACCTGACCACTCAGATGTCCACGGAGTTCAATATGGTTTGGAACTGTATTGAACTGAATTCAACATGGATAAGTGGTGTAGGATTGCAGCCTGAAGAGGAAGGAGAAACAGTGAGAGACAGGATTGATTTTGTCCTGTCATTTTTATCCCCTCTGCTTCTTGAGTGCACTTCTTTTCAAATTTGGAGTGTAGAGCAGTTGGAAAAAGGAAAGTGGGTTTCAAAGCTGAAACCAACCAACCAACCAACGCTGAGATGGTAGTGACCTGTGTGGTAAGTCATTTCTCACTTTTTAGCTTAGATGGGGATCAGAGAGGATATAATATTTGCACTGGCTTTCTATCCTAATTTTGAAAAGCTCTCCAAGCATTCTTACCTTCCTTCTGGACTAATTTCAAAAAGATTTTCTAAACTTATGAACATGCTGATCATATTTACATATTTCACACACTGCATTTTTTGCTTTCACAAAAAATTTACTGGCAATGTGTGGGTTGCATGAAGAGCAATTTGAAAAAACAACCACCACTACCAAAACTCTGTTGGTTTCCCTGCCAGAGTCAGTAAATGTACTGATGGTTGGCAAGCGTGTTCTTGGCCCTCATGCTGCAACACCTCTTTTCGTTTTTTAAAGGGTGCCTGCAAGGAACAACAAAACAGAAGGTCACCTTTCCAGCTTGGTCTTGGTTGGAAGCTGAGCTCATATTTGTGTATCTTGGCGGTTGGGATGGAAACTAATTTTTTAAGCAGAAATTAAATCTGCAGAAATGTAGGTAGTGGAAAGCACAGCACGAAGGGTGTCCTCAGAAAGAGAGCTAGATGAAGTGCCCTCATTATACTTAAGGCTCAGTGTGCTCAGCGCTTGGCTCAACCCAGCATGCATGCCGGAGGGAAACTGTATTTGGGTTGCTCAAAACGGCAGAGAGGAGGATGACAATGTGACAGATAAACGAATCAATTTCTGGAAAACAAAAGGAGGAGGGAGCTGTTATTCTCATGATTGGTGGAATTTCCATGCACATCTGGCTACCTCCTGTGAGGGAACAGGCCTTTGGTCTGATCCAGCATGGCTGCACTTATTTTCTGAACAAATTGGAAGTACAAGGAGGAGAGAATGCAACAAACCCTGTTCTTTTTATCTAAGAGCGAGGATACAGAACCTCTGGTCCACGAGGATTTCCCAGCTGGCCTGAAAACCTTTGCAGCCCTTGTGTGGAAGTCCTGCTCTTACTTCTGATCATTAACACTCTCATAGGAGAAGGTATTACCCGGCTCAGCACTTAATAGACTGTTTTTTCACCACTCTTTTCTTCTGTGTTGGAACTAAAAGCAGGAATTCAATGTTGACTGAACATGAACTGCTGGATAGTTCAGTTGATTTGTCATCTGTCTGTAGAACCAGAGGTTGGGAGTTCAAGTCTGTACTGGGTGTCCTAGGAAAAGAGCCAGCCTGAATAGCCTTGGGCATGCTGTGCAGTCCCAGAGTGCCCCAGAAAGTACTCTGTATGTAGAAAATCCTGGAAAGAATTAGCAAAAGTCAGAACTGATTTGACAGCACATCATTATTATTAATCAAAAATATAAAAACATTGACTGGTATTATATACAGATACAAGTTTTAACCAAAAACCTAAGTACCTGTTAAATATTGGTGCAGTATGTATGCTGTTCCTAATATTGCTGCTTTTTGTAGTTCCGGTGGTGTTATTTCTGAGATCTGCAATTGCTTATAGTACTGTGTGAAATTTCTTGATATTGTTCCCAAAGCCCCAATGACTACGGGGACCACTAAAGTGTGTTTCTTCCACAGGCGAGATGTTTCGATGGCCAGATCTCTGCAGGCGTGCAGAAGTGACTCCATCCTGTCTACAGCGACAGAGCTTACCGCATGGCCTGCCTGTGTGATCCTCGAATCAAGGGGGGCTTGGCAGCACGCACCTCAGACCTCGAGGAGTGGAGAACGGAGCTCTCCACTGAGGTCCACAGGGCGTTGGGGGCACAACGCTTGCGTGGGGTGATGGGAACGTCAGGCCACGAGGGGCAGGGTGGTTTGCCCGAACCACAGGGAAGGACTTCACCTGGTGAAGGCTCCATTCACCACCAACATTACTGGAGCTCTGTGGTGACCTTGGCACTTGCCTCAGAAGAAAGACTGTCAGCTGAGGACGATTCGGCAGAGATAATGGTGCGGGAATATCTGGCTGAGCCCCCTCAGCCCCACCAGTCAGATCCCCTCCATTACTGGGCTTGGAAAGTAGTCATATGGCCGGAGTTGTCCAATGTGGCCATGGACCTCCTTTCCACCCCCCCCCCACCAGTGTCCAGAGCGAGCACGTGTTTTCCTATCTCAGAGACATACTCCGACCACGCCACTCACGTTTGGATCCCGTTACTGCGGAGAGACTGTCGTTCATCAAGGTGAACCTTCCGTTGTTGGGCTTCCCCTCACTGAACCCAAAGAGGCAGGGTTCCAATGACAGTCTCTCCCTTAACACACCGCCTGCCTGCCTGCGCGTCCACCTGCCCACCCTCCAGTCCTCCTGAAAAAAAATTGGCCAAGAATTGTTGAACTCCTGCCTGCCTGCCTGCCTGCTGGATCAAGTCAGACCAGCAGGCCGAGAACTGTTGAACTCCTGCCTGCCTGCCTGCCTGCTGGATCAAGTCAGACCAGCAGGCCAAGAAGTGTTGAACTCCTGCCTGCCTGCCTGCTGGATCAAGTTAGACCAGCAGGCCAAGAACTGTTGAACTCCTGCCTGCTGGATCAAGTCAGACCAGCAGGCCAAGAACTGTTGAACTCTTGCCTCCCTCCCTGCCTGCTGGGTTACATAGTCCTGGCGGGCTGTTTGTTCCACCTTCTCCCTCCCTGCCTGCCTGCTGAGTGACGTAGTCCCGGCGGGCTGTTTGTTCCACCTTCTGCCTCCCTGACTGCCTGCTGGGTGACGTAGTCCTGGCGGGCTGTTTGTTCCACCCTCTGCCTCCCTGCTGGGTGACGTAGTCCTGGCGGACTGTTTGTTCCACCTTCTGCCTCCCTGACTGGGAGGAGAGAACTCCTGCCTGGCACGGGTTAAACCACATCATAGGAAGCTCCGTTGTGATTCTGAAGTCTCTAAGTACCTGGGGGAGCTTTCCTGGGGGTCCTCTTTGTGACTATATAACTCAGGGGTCCATGATCCAATGTTCACCAAACTTTCACGACTTGTAGAAAGGCATCTGAGGAAGCTTCCCTGCAAATTTGGTGTCTCTAGGCCATCGGGGGCCAGTGTTATAGCCATTGTATTAATTGATTCATTAACCTTGATGAATAACGGATCAAAACGAATCGCCATTTTTTTTATTCGTCCCCATCTGTAATCCAGACATTTCTTCTATTACTACTATGTCTGGTGTGTTATGTTCAAGGTGTCTATCTGTTTGGATCTGGAAATCCCGCAAGATCTTGACTTCCTCATTTTCTGACACCTTCTCTATCTGATGTTCCCATGGGTTTTTGGAGGCTGGCAAGTTATATTTTTTGCATAATGACCACTACACTAATTTTGCCACTCTGTCATATCTAATTTTGTAATCTGTTCATGTAACCTTTGGACATTCACAGATGAGGTGTGACACAATTTCATCATCATTATTAAACATTAACTATTCTACTATTCACAGCAGGTCTGTTCAATATTGATTTGAGCTATATATTATATTAACAGTGGGGAAGCTTACATCTGGCCTCAGCTGACCACTTCGCTTTGGCGCCACTAACCAATCCTTGTTTCTCCCTCTCCACACACCCACAGCCGTTACCTTGTCTCCATTAATTGCTGGCATGCTGCTCCCAAGACCCAAACTATAATTTAGTCCCCAGGCTAAGAAACAAAGGAAGTCTCCCCAACCCTGGTGAATGAACAAATTAACTTGATGTGGACCAAAATCTTATCACTAAAATAAGAAGGGAACACATTTGTTGACCTTTCCACTGCTGTTAGGTCATTAGCAAACCCAGTGCTGTCACTACAGTTAGAAAGGCGCACCTGAACCTCTCCCCTTTGTTACTGCTTCTTTCACAAGAGCAGTGAGCAGTCTCAAGAAGAGAGGTTCCTGCCCATCTGTAGGCTTGGCATGAAGGCAAAAACCCCAATTTTGCATCTAACCATGTTAAAGCCTATTGTGAGCAGCAACCTCTTCTCTTCATACTCATTGCTGTCCATGTGAAGAAAGCAATAGTGGAGGGTGAGAGCTAAGCGTTCTCCTCTAACTGTGTCGACAGTAGTGGTTTCAGTAATGACTGAATGGAGTTTCTTTCTCCCACACTACTAACATTACACAGTAGAGATGGGCACAAACCGGAGAAACCGTGTCTTGTGATGGTTCGTGGCTATCCACGGACCATGAATTATGACAGACAGCCTCAAAAAATGAACCAGTTTGTGGTTCGTTTTTTGGGTTCATGCCGGGGGGCGGGAACCACCCACGTGCCTGCCCCTCCTCTCCCACTGCCCCCATCACCTACCTACCTTGCAGAGAAGTCAGGCTTGTTGCCTCTTGGGATGGTGGCGGCAGAGGAGGAAGTGGTGGCACATGGCTTCAAGGTGAGGTAGGGAGGTGCCCGGGTACAGGCAGGAGTGGACACCCCATTTTGCTGAAGCAAAACGAAACATAGAAGGGAAAAAACTTCAGCGCTTCATTTCAGTTCGGCAAAATGAGGACCCTGAACCAAACCACGAACCAGTTCCTGTTTTTTCCTGGTTTGGTTTGCGCCCATCTCTATTCCACAGTATGTGGGTTATTGCTCCGTTGCCTAAATGAAGAGACGAAGGGAAGCTGTGTCAGTACTCTTCCTGGGCCAGTTGCTGGATGCCTACTCTTGCACTGGTTGCAAGATCAGTCACGTGGCGGGTCATGCAAGAGGGAACCTGCTAGCATGTGAGAAACATTAAAACAATTTCCTTTCCACTCCTCATTTAGGCAGCAGGATGCTAGCCATGGTTTTCAAGAGACAAGCAATGCATTTGATTAAAACGCCACAGTGCTGGTCACCCTATAGGCCAGTTGGCTTCTGCTAATCTGCTTGTTACTGGAAAGTTTCCCTCTGTTATTTTCTTAAGAATAGGGTTCTCTTTTATATTATGTGACCTGGGGGGGGTGGGGAGAGAGGAAAAAACAGAACTAGTGAAAGGAAAGAAATGCATGCTCCCCTCACATTTATAAATGAAGTCACCCTTGACAAGTTCAGCTTCCAGACCTGGCTGCAATTCCATGGCACAGCATATTGTATGACTTAAGCTCCTAAACAGGATTTGCTTTCCTTTCTCATGCTGAAAAGGAAACATTGTCCAATGCTTCTTATATATATCTTTCAGATTTGTCCCCTCCAACCCATCTCCCTGGGCACCATTTAGAATTTGCTTGTTCTGGGGTCTGAAGAACTACTCCTGAATCAGGCCTAAGGTCCTGATCACACAAGGAAAATGTTCCCCACTTCTAACGATACTTTCCACATCTCTGTTGCACTGAATCATGGTCACGTGGTATATATACCAGGTTGAACGTTCCCATTTGTTTTAACGTTACCGATTCATTTATTCCTATTTGAAACATGATGGCTGGCTACACTGTGGAAATGATTTATTTTCTGCCTTGTCTCATGGGGTAGGTGCAGCCTCTTTCTATATTTATAATGTAAAAAATATAAAGCCCTTAACCCATGCCTTCCTCCCTTCCTTTGCCGGCAAAGGCCAGATGTTCCCCCCACTGCCCCTGCACTAAGGTCCGCTGGGCAGGCGCATTTCATTGAGGTGGCACCTTGCTCCTGGCCATTCTCTCTTCTCCACTTTCCCCACTGGGATTGACGTCCACACATGCAATACTGGTAAGGAATGTTCCAATATGTCATCAGAACAAAATAACATAACCCTCCCAGTGAGGGGGAAATAAACTGCAGTTACACTGCTGGCCAGATAAATGATTCAATAATGGCCGTGCGTCGTATCACTGGAAATTTATGCAATGATGTAAGTAGGGAACATTTTCCTCATGTGATCAGGGCCTAAGTCTTGCATTCTGTTTCCCACAGTGTCCATCTGGACCCAGTCTGTCCCTACCACTGGAGGCGTCTATTTCTTTGCTCCCTATATTTACTGAGTTTGACTCAATAGAAGTCTCAGTAGGATTTTCATACAGGAAATTGGGCTTGGTTTACATCCTGAGCAGAATGTGAAACAGAATTTTCTTTTGTGAAGATTTTGTCCATGGGTTGTGATGGGGCTCTCTCTTGCTCTCTTCTTCCCTGCCCATGCCTCAAATCTGTTCCAGAAGAGACCCCCACCCCTCCAAAGTAGAACTAGGTGGCCCATGGAAACACAGCTCCCATTAGCAGTTTCAGCTTTGCTGGCAGATGGGCTCCATTAAGTGCAACCTAATATACCCAACAACAGTTCCTGTGTCCAGAATACCTTCACGCATTGCCATAAATGAGGCAAGTTCTGAACAGCATCCTCAACCACCAGGAAACAACACCTCCTTGCTAGGAGTTCCTGAAGATTATTATTATTAGTTTTATTTATATGCCACATTTCTCCCAACAAGGGCCCCAAAGATCTGCCCCAGTTTTAGGAACATCAGAGTTAAGAATTAGATATGGCTTGTTTTCCTTTTCTCATATTATTATATATGGTGACCAGCAGGTTCATAGCATTTTCCTTCTCTTCAGTACATATTAACACCTGTGTTTTTAGCCCATCAACCCATAAACACAAAGTTAATAGGAGCTACATTCACCTTACACATGGTTACCCTGAAGCTGAGTCAAAGCATTTCTTAGCATACGAGTCACTTTGGGCAGCAGCACTGAATTGGCTTCCAGCTTTCTAAGGGAAAAGATGACTGACTGACTAATGGACATTGAGGCATGGATGTTCTCGTAATGAGTAACTGTATACTTAAGTTTTGCAATCAGAAGATGATATTTTAGAAGCTGCAACTCAGCTATCTGTAGTGGTGAGTCATGGAAGGCAGCAATAATGGGGGCTGGGACTGTTCCTTTCTGGCCACCTCAAATGGTAGGGGTTCCCAGCTGCTCCTGACCATCAACAACTTTCCAGGTAATCTATGTTTGCAAGAAACATTGAAATTATATTGCAGTTAATTTGCAATTCCTATTACGATGAGTTACCAAAAGCATCTCAGTCTCCTTAAAGGTAGCTGTCTTTTCAGGTAAGCAACAAATACTGAACACAAAAGCTCACCTAAAAAGATAAGCCACAACTCAGCCACTGGAAGGCCAGTGTAATGTAACCCACAGTATCTTAGACTAGGAAAAGGACCAGGGTGGTCTTGGTCTCACCTCCTATTCACCTACCTCATGGGGTAAATTTGGGCTGTTATGACTCAGGTTAATAGGCTGATGTGACGAGAAAAGAGTGGGAAAGAGGGAAAGAAGAAGAGAACCGAGTAAACTGCTTGGATATGTTAGAAGGAAACAAAAAAAAACAAAGAAACAGATAATTGCAGGAAGGAGTCATTTGGGTAACATATGCAGTCCGCATCTTTCAGGGCCATTTTCCCTTTGCAAAAAGAAAGAATGAATGGATCTTGTTTGTACCCCAGATGAACACCTGAGGTTACTGTGTGATACATTTTCACTCTGCAGTGTATTTGACCAAAAAAAAAAAAAAAGGTAAATTATAGTAAACACATTTTATGTATTGTGTTCAAATAGTGGTGGCAATGACCTCAGTCCAGCTGGTTGTGCCAAACAGCAGAGACCCGCTGAATCTACAAGAAGCACGTAAGTGTTGATTCGCCACTCAGCAGTTAGTTCAGTGAATTTGCTCTGGTTGTGACTAGCAAACTGCAACTGGATTAGGTCTGGTGTCTTAAAACAGCAATATTTTCAGTAATCCATAGGGTCACTTCCAGCTCTACAGTTCCAAGATTATTACTACAGAATGTTTTTGCTAGAGATCATCAGGGTACGTGAATACCTTGATGGGTTTTGCAATTTCCATTACTGTTAGGACAGAAACAAACATTAGCAATAGCCCATGAATAGAGGAGAAAAAGCCTTAGATTATGAAAGTGGCTGAATGTCCCAGCACAATTTTTATCTCATTTCTAGGATTATACAAATTAGTTTGCTTTATTGCTATTATTACAACTATTCTAATTACTAGTATAGATTGCTTAGATCTTGAGATTTCAAAATGTTCCACAATATATATTTTTTAAATTGCTGTAACACAAAATGCAAGGTTTACATTGTTCATGTAACAGCTGGTGTGCACTGGGAAGGCTTGCAAGAATAGGAGCATTTTCCCAGTCAATGGCTAAAATCCTGTTCCTTAGCATAGTAAAATGCACTAGAATAGGTCCACTGAATCAATGGGGATTTAGTGAATCAACTCTTCTGGAGGTTCCATTGATTTATATTCGCCTACTCTAACTGTAGCTTTCTTTACTAAAGTAAGTAGCAGCTAGAATAGGCCTATTTGAATCAATGGAGTTTACTCACCAAATCCCCATTGATTCAATAGGCCTACTCTAGGAAGACTTCTTTAGAATATGTCAAAGGCTGAATGAGACTCTGTTAGCAAGGTTAAGGCTAATCCATCAAAAGAGCATAATTTGGTTATGCTGTTGCCTACTTTTTCTGTGCTAGCTGCACACAGAAAGAGTGAAATTTCATGGAGATAAAGTACCAGGTGTTTATGCCAGGCCACTTTTATTATACAGTCATGGATCCATTCGTACGACAAAATAACAGTACATCAGGACATACATAAACATGAGATTAAGACATAAATGCACATGTAAAATGAAAGGGAGATGTTTAAAAACTGATCCAGGAAAATGTTAGACTATACTGATACATTCTTTCATAAGTTTTTGCAGTTGAAAAGAGCCATTGGGCAACCTTTCTACATGTTCCCGTCAACCAGTCAAAAAGCCAAGTACGGCTCAAATGTCCTTCCTGGATAGCTTAATGAATTAAGAGTAAGCAATCCATTTCACACATCCCTGTAAAAAATTACATACATTCCCACTGTATTAAAGTTTCTTCCCCCACAAGAACAAAACCATACTCTAAAGATGGCAGAAAGGCCCAGTTCTTGAGCAATCTTTGTAGGTTGTTGAAAAGAAAGGACTGGGAAACTGTGGGCCTCCAGATCTTTTTAGACTTCGGTTCCCATCAGACCCAACCAACCTGGCCAGCTAATATGAAAATGTGACGTATAATAATTCTACCGGCCCAAATCCTGTTGGAGGAAAGAATACAAGGAAAAGGTTGACTGCAGAGTGCTTTTTCCTCTTCTTCAGATCCCCTTCAAGTCACTGGGCATGCCAATATTTGCTCATCTGATTGTGCAATGAGAGCAACATCAGATACATCAGATAGAGCTGCTTGGAGTGGGGTGAGGGGAAAGATCCTGCAAGTAAACAGGATTCTGGCCCCTGTGTTAAAGTCACATGGAATTGGAAAAGGCTCATCAATGGAATGGTGAGGATTTGATTAGACATGGAAATTAGGGAGATAAAAATTTACATTTGAGTGAGAGGGTTCCAGCAAGATGATTCATTTTGGAAAAATGTTCCCTTGCTGCCTCTAAAGTGTCTGTTTACAGGAATGGTTGAATAGAGCAGTCAGCTGAGGGCACCTCAGGGCTTTTCAATGTTATAATACAACAGAAGGGAAGGTGTTAAAATCGATGTGTCCACACATTAATAGCCAAAGAGGAACATGGGGGCTTGGGAAAATAAGGTCTGTCTGGCTGTGGGGGGATTATGGGAGAAGCTTATAGGGAATATAGAGTTCCCCTAAGCCCTCTCTGACCTTAAGTGGGGCTGGGAAAAAGGAATGGAATGGAACCTACCTCCCCCTTTCTCCTTCACTTTGGCTCAGTTTCTTGCCGTTTAATGGATTCTTTCTTAGAATGGTTGCCACTACCCATAAAGCCAACTTCCAGTTTCTTCCCCAGCTGACATCCACTTCCTTATTCCCCTCCCAGCTCCCTTTGGGAGCTGCTTTGCCGCCTATCGCCTGGCCAAGCTGCAGGCGGCATGGCTCTGACATCAACCTGCCACCCTGCCTCTCCGTCGGCCATTGTCCTTCTTCAGCCACTCCCGCAGCGTCTCATGTTCTTACCCATGTTGTGCCTGGCACCCAGCAGGCACATTGCTGAACATATGTTTTTTGTAAAGTGCTTAATTCACTTGTAAAGTTAATGGGGAAGCCTCCCCACTGAGGACCTCTTATATAAACCACACAAGTCCAATTTTTCTCACAGTCCAGACAGACACCCCCTCTCTGTTTGAGTTTGATTCCCCCAGAGTTTTTGTAAGAGGGAACTAAGACAAAGGGGCTTAAAAAGTCATTTGTCTCTGGGCTGTTTCCCACCCACGTTTGCATAAAGAAGGTGGGAGAAAAGACCAGACACAGGGAGAATGTTGCTCTGGATTACTGGTGTATTCATTTCAGATATATTGAGCAGAGAAGACTTAAAGTTTTAGCAATCTGCTTGTGAGAGCCAAAACACTGAGTAATTTCCCTGGGGAGGGATAAAAATCAATGTTGAATCCAGAGATGGGGGGGGGGGGGGGTTGCAGGGAACCATGAGGAGAGAGGAGATGTAGGATGGCAACGAGGAGAGAGAAGTGACAAAGGGAGCGGAGGTGGATTAAGGTGGCAGTCGGAAAAACAGCCACCTAGGAAGAACTAAAAATTCATTGGCCCAAGACTATTCAAATTCAGTTGTCTAACCCTATTTCCGAGCTCGGAAAGTTATTTTTACAAATGGAGATGAAGATATGGGTCCCAGACCATCATTCTCTGGTATGAGTATTTTCAGCATCTCCTGATATGTGTGCTCCACTCCCAATCTGCTCTATGCCAGATTAAGACCCCCCGGATTGATGCCCAACCTGCCCTTGACCCTTTCTGGAAACAATTCCAGCCTGATCTTTGTCTGAGTCTGTGCTGGTACTTGTGGGTTTCTGGATTTCTGGGATGGTGGAAGCTCACTTAATAATAATAATAATAAATTGTACAAAACAGCTTCAAAGCTCAGTGACCTCACTCAGAGACCCTCTGTGAGTAAAAAAAATGCAGGAGTTCTCAGGGGTTTGGAGTTGTCAGTATCCTCCTTTGGTGCTGCCTCAGCATCTTCTATATAAGGTATTGCTACACTTGATTCTCTTTTCCCTATGTTTAATTGCATGGCATCCTTTTAATTTAGACACACAGATGTGGGAAGTGGTGCTGTGCCCAACTCCCTTGGGCTCCTTCCTTCACCAAGTCCCGATTCAGTCTATGTATATTTGTCTAAACACAGTGCACACACACGCACACACCATAGACAACACATATGCCATATATAAGGGGCAACATCCTGAATCGAGGTGGGTAACAACTTTACTGGACTGCCAGAACATGATTAAAATGTGAACTTTCAATATATATAGAGAGAGACCCACCTTGTCAAGGTCATATATTGCTTTACGAGACATCTGACATTTAATGTATTGCCATGGATATTGTCCTGTGAGTGGACTCATGCTTGTTTGTTGCTTACATTAGTAGCTGGCAGGATGGCAGGAGATATGTATAAAATTGCACTGCTTTCAATAATATGCTGTAGCTGGGAGTTCCCGGGTTCATTAAAGGCGTGTAAGTCTCAGGACGGTGTCACAACTGCCCCATGCTCTCTAGGACCTGTGAAACCTATGGAACACTAGCCACATTTTTGAAAGGGATTCAGGTGCTGCTGAACACCACTAGTTTAGGATTCAGCACATCATGTACAGAAAAGGCAGGATTTCGAAAGCAATAAAGCAGAGAAACGATATACCTGAATCACATCTGGTTTTCTTCATGGGCATTATGCCTCTTTCTTTTTAGTCTTTTTGTAGGATTTCCCTCCCTTCTCTTTAGTTCAGCTTCAGAATTCCTCATTATGAAATATAGATACGCACAGCCACTAGCATGCAGGAGAGAATTAAATCATTTTTCTTAAATAAAATAGTGATATGACTGTGAGGCTGAAATGGTATGCTTGATGATTGATGGGTTCATATGGGGCGACCTTCACATTAGCAACCCGACTCTGGTTGCTAGGTAAACAAAGGCAGATGGAACCAGCTCTAGTGATTTTCAGCAGTGACGGATGGTAAAAGTATTTCTAGCTAGCATCCACCATGTGGATTGCATGAAAACAACTTGGCACAGAGTGGAAAGTATTAGATTCGGGTGACAAATAATTAACTGACATTCGTTAAGGTTTCTAAAGAAATGCTGCGCAACCAATAAGCAGAATTTAAATCTATTCAATACAGTTTCTTAATTATTAAAGCTCCATATGTCATTTTTCTAAGAATATTACCAATACTGGACTTTAATCATTGTAGTCAATGTGCTCTTCTAACCAATTGGCTGAACTGCTACAAAATCATGGAAGGGTTTGCAAATGTTCCAGCTCTGCAAGTGATTATCTTAGCTACAGAAAGTCTGCATTGCAGATTTTATGAGGTGGGAGCTCATTCGGGATGTGAGAAAACTTCACACAGGGTTAAAACAATTGAAGAGGTATATGCTCTTGACAGGAAGTGTGTTCATAGGCAGGATGGCCCAAGGTGGAAAGTTGATACTGACAAGTGTGTAAGAAACATGAGAATGAAAAAGCTGGAAGCCCACAGGCAAAAATAAAATAAAATAAAATAAAATAATGAGGGGAGGGGAGAGCAGGTAGTTTTCTGAGATCTACTGATTTCTCGCTGACACCAACACACACACACACAGAGAGAGACATACTGCATCTGCTTAGCTGAGTAAGCACCTTTGGGAGCCCTACCCAAGTGAGAGAATCGACGTTTTGTTGGAAATGGAGAAAAGTACAGAAGAGGAAATTTGAGTCTCCACATGAGACTTGAGGACACAAAGGAACCAGCAAAGGACACAAAGGAACCAGCAAAGAAGGTTATGGGATGCAACAGGGTTTTCAATAAAAAAAGCATAAAAATATAGATCCTCATCTGCTAAGATATACAAAAACAAAGGTTTGATCAGATGCTCAACTAAACAAAAGATTGTCAAGGTTGCCCTGGTTCAGAGGGACCCTCTTGGATTTTACCCACACCAGAACAATCAGGGTAGTGTGGCTAACCACTGAGCCACACTACCTTGATTGTCGTGGTGTTGGTAAAATCCAGGAGGCCCAAATGTGCTGATGGCTGGAGGGAATGTCCCTGCCTTGTACTCTCCCAACACCTTAGTCCACTCTGACTAAGCAGTGCTTCCAGGGAATTATCAAAAAAATCCACAAGGTTAAGCACGTTGACTTTCATTCCAATCCTGCAAGGTAGGAATACCAAAAAATACCCACAAAACACACAGGCCCCTGGTAGATGGTTGAAGCAAGCCTGGTTTTAGTACCAACAACCCTCCCAACCCACAAGAATGAAACAGCTGTAAAATTTTGTATTTTATTAAAGGTGGTGAAAAATCAATACTTCAAAACAGCTTCAACAGTTACAGAATAGTCAAAAAGCTTGTGGAGCAAAATAAGTTATCAAAAAGTTTGAGGCAACAACAACTCCAGAACAAACTCACAAGAAAATAAGAAATCTAGCTGACCTATGCTATTACTCACATCCTGGCATTGATTAAACATAGTTCCAGAGCATGTATGGAGAGCAAGTTGTGTAGTAGGGCAACAGATGAGCATAACATTCTCCTAAGAGATAACAAAGCTAAACTAAGTAACTTCTGTCCCCATTTTTATACCCGAAATTCCAGTTTCTAGACCCTTCCAGAAAATCTACCAATCAGCCATTGAGTTTCCCCAAACTTTCAACAAGAAGAGAGTAACTTGTTCTTCCCTCCCTTTCCTCAGCTGAAACCAAGAGTGAATTCAGTCCAGCCTTAAAGTTTTCTTTCTCACAGAGACAAGGCACAGGTGCTGCCTTCCAATTACCAGTGGTACTTTCTCCCCTTTCTCTTGGTCAGCTTGTCCTAGGCATGAACTACAATGACTGATTTTCTAGAAGAACAACAGAAACCATGGTCCCTTGTTTTTTCAATCTCTTGACAAGGGTCACAGATTCTGCACAGATTGTCATCAACAAGACATACAAGAAAAGAGTTATCTTATGGACTTCACTAGTATTCACAAAAAAGGATGTTGGAAGAATATCCTCTTGTGACCACTATCATTCACAAAGAGGCACCAAACAGGAGAAAATCCCAGAACCTAATTCCTTTTTTCATCAGTTAACCACTTCTCATCCAAACACAAAGCTGTGTAACTATGCTCAAACAAGTGACTCTATGCCTCTGGGAGCTATTCTGTCCATTGTTTGAATGTTCTCTTTGTTTCTTTAGCAGCTTCCATAGACGCTATAACTTTTTCCTACCACAGAATGTGGTAGAGCAAGCTTTCTCCAAATCTGTCACCAGCTGAGACTTCTTGCATTTTTAACCAAATGGGATTTGAAATAATCAAATGTTCACCATCTAAGCAACAAGAGACTAAAAAGAATTCAAAGGGATTCTGTTGACGTCTTGGTTTAACTGTGGTGAGCTAGACAGAGACAGATCCACTCCAGCTTAATGAAGAATTGCGGGTGATGACATTCAAGAAGAGCTACAATAAGTTGTTGCTCCTCTGAGACTTCATATAAGACTTTCATTGTCAATTCACGAAGTGAACGTGACCAAATACAAGTAACGTTTCATTCAATGCATTATATGACAATTGGAGGAAGGTTAAAAACTCTTATGTTGTTTCTTCCTTCAAACTCTTGCCCAGAAAAATTGTTCCTAGTAGTGAAGAGCTTATTGGGATTGAGTGTAATCCTATTTTACCTGCTGTAATAAATTAGCTAGGCACTTCAGGGAATAAGTCATTTATATTTACTTGGGGGTTTGACACAGTAGTTGTGATACTATCTGCAGACATGGCCAAAGCATCATCTAATCAGGCATCTTGGGATCTGTTTGATACTGAGTCTTATTTATGGGGGCAGAATAGTTGAATTTGTTTATCCCACCCCATGTACACTTGACCCTTCATTTTGTGATAAGATCCTCAGAAACGTATTAGCTGCATTTGAAGAACTGTATTGTTGAAAAACCGCCCTGAATATTGCTCTGTATTTGTGTGAGAAGTGGTTAACTGATGAAAAAAGGAGTCAGGTTCTGGGATTTTCTCCTGTTTGGTGTCTCTTTGTGAATGATAGTGATCACGAGAGGGTATCCTGTAGACCATCTTTGCTGCTGACAGCAATGTCTTCAACATTTGGGCTGCCCGTTGCTATGTAAAATTTGGGAACTTTTTTGCCTGCTGGCAGTGGGGGCATGATATTATGCAGAAATATTGGGCCATTTCCTGGTGTTTCGAATCATGGATACAAAAGCACAATCAGTGGCTTATGTCTCTGGCTATGGAGCCAAAGGTTGGGAGTTTGATTCCCCACTGTGCTTCCCTGACAGGGGCTGAACTTGATGATCTCTAGGCTCACTTCCAGATCTGCAGTTCTAAGATGATAATGATGATATCCCACATTCATAACTGGAAGTTTTTTTTTTAAAAAAAAGTATTGAATTTCCTGGCTTTTTAAATTGGAAGTTTAAGTATACATACTCTACATACACATTTTGGCTGCAGAGCCAGAGGTTTGGGAGTTCAGTTCCCCAGTGTTCCTCCCTGACAGGGGCTGGACCTGATGGTCCATAGGGTCCTTCCAGCTCTAAGATTATTATAACAGGAACTTCCTACATGTAGAATCACCCAGTGCTAGAGGATCCCGGAAGGTGATCACATGATCTGAACTAAGGTTGCTGGGAGAGGACAGAAGCAAGAACAGCTGGGATGTGGCTGCAGTTCCTCTGTGCCAAAATATTTTGAAGGGTTGTTTTGGACTTAATGAAAAGGTGAAGCAAAAGTGTGAGTGAGTGCAACACATACAGCAGAGAAACATGTTGTTGTTGTTTAGTCATTAAGTCGTGTCCGACTCTTCGTGACCCCATGGACCAGAGCACGCCAGGCCCTCCGGTCTTCCACTGCCTCCCGGAGTTGGGTCAAATTCATGTTGGTAGCTTTGATGACACTGTCCAACCATCTCGTCCTCTGTCGTCCCCTTCTCCTCTTGCCTTCACACTTTCCCAACATCAGGGTCTTTTCCAGGGAGTCTTCTCTTCTCATGAGATGGCCAAAGTATTGGAGCCTCAGCTTCAGGATCTGTCCTTCCAGTGAGCATCCAGAGAAACATACACACCCTTTAACCTCTCTGGTAAATGAATGTTGCCATGCCTGCTCGGCAGATTGCAGAGAAGGAAGCTATTGTCCAGTTTCCACACCCTAGCTCTACAAATATGTTGCTTGCATGTCTTCCAAAAGCGGTTCCCTCACCTTTTGAAATAATAAAAGAAGTGGGGGCTGACTGTTAATAAAGATTGTCACTGGAAACCAAGGTCAAAATTATCTATACTATGTAAAAAACAGACAGTAAAGGATGACGGGCTGGGAAAATCAACTCATTTGAAATCTGGTCTCTAGTATCTGTAAGCCTTACAGATATAAAGCAGAGGGAACTGTTACATCCACTGGTAGCAAAAGTACAAATGGGAGACTGAGTCTCAAGATGTATAAAAATGTTGACAATGCAGATTTTATTCTTATCTAAAAAGCTCAGGCTCGACGGGTTTCAGTGGTGGCCTTTTTCAGGAGCTAAGCATAAAATGAAAATAAATATATATTAATTTAGAAACAGCTGGCTTGGGACGAAGACCACTCTTTTTTCTTATCTCTATAGTTAACAATATAAAATATTAATTATACAGTTGACAATATAAAATGTTAATATAAAATATTAACAAATATGCAACTGTGTGCATATTTATTCATATTTATTAATATTTTATATTGTTAACTGTATTTTATATTGTTTTATTAATGCATTTGATTAATTTGTTGTCAATCATTCAGAGTAGAGCTTCACACTAACTGGGTGGTAAAAACATGAAATGAATGAATGAATGAATGAATGAATGAATGAATGAATGAATAAATAGTTTAAAGCAAACTTTGGGGGGGTATTTTTAAAAAAAAAAAACCTTGCCTTTTGGCTCTGTTTCTGTGACCTTTCACTGCCCTGGATCTCTCCAAACATCTCTCTCACCCAGGCAGGAATATATACAATGTATCAGTTTGTGAAGCTCTTGCTGGCAAGCCTGTACCACACCACATGTGCATGCTTCTAATGGTGTTGTTGTTGTTTTTTAATTTTGAAAGGCCTTTTTTGAGGAGCAATGTTTCAGCCCTTGCAGCCTGGATTCTTTCCAAATAAATAAAAGCAGGCAGGCACAAACAAAACAAGACTTCTGGAAAAGACAAAAATGATAGGAAGCATGGAAGACAGTTGGAAAACAGGAAGACATAACATGTAACAGACTGACTCAGTAAAGGAAACCACAACCTCTAGTTTACAAGACCTCAGCAGAACTGTTAATTATAGGACCCTTTTGAGGTCATTAATTCATAGAGTCATCGTGGTTTTGGGAGTGCTCGACAGCACATAAGAAAACAACGCCCTACACTGAGATCTACTGCTTTATTACAGGTTGTAAAAAATTTAATTAGCAAATAAGAAGGCAATCCTAATCCAAAGGTGCATCCTCTATAAGAAGTTAGAATTAGGCACAAGTCTCTTCTGCCAGCAAAACGCTATTTAAGAGATCTGACAATTGAGTGATCTGAGCATGTTTGCTAGCAAATATCTGTCAAAAAAAAAAAAAGCTTTTGGACCAGTGAGGAGCCAAGTTACACCGGGTTGAAATATTCATCAGCTCAAGGTACAACACAATCCCAGCATTAAGCCAGCCTGAGGGTGGTCCCCGAGTCATTTCTAGCATCCCCAGGTTTCAAGTGATTTGGATTCAGCCCTTAGCCATCTGAGCCAGTTAGAATTATTTTATTGTAAGCAAAATGTTTAATGTATTATTAATATTATAAATTAATTGTGGTATAGGCAGTTCCTGCTCAAGCAGAAATTGGTAAATGCAGTGTTGAAGGGTGTGGGTTCGGAGGGATATTGTATTCTTAGGGTTTACAGTTCCAACCCACTTCTGTTACAAACAACCTATGGCTTAGTCTGGATTTAGCTTCCTAGGGAAGCTTCTTTTCCTCTCCATTCTGCACATTTTGGACCACATTCCTTTGCCCCTTGCCAATTCATTCTGATTTTTCTTTGTGGTTGTAGCTGTTTCTACATGAAGTGGTTCTTGAATTATTGAGTGACTTTATCTATGTTATAGACCATGTTCCAAACAAATTAAAAGTGGAAGCTAAAAAAAGAAAAGAAAAGAAAAGAAAACATGGAAGAAAATAGGAAATTAAGAGTAAACAGGCAAGTATTAATCAAATTAAACATGAAGTTAAACAGAATTTCCCACTGAAGACTGGGGAGATGTAATATGAAAACCTCTGAATAATGAAGCCTGTGTAGCTACAGCTCAACTCTGTGGGGCAGTAAAATTATCACCTTTATGTAAGCAGATTGAGTCTGATCCTTAAATGAGGACCACATTGGGGATAACATGGGGGCAGCTGTTAGATCGAGAGCAGAAAGGAAACCAAAAGAAAAAAGACTTGGCTTTTACTGTCTTGTCAGCTTTCATTCCGTGAGTTTTCCTGAAGTCACAGACTGCTTTCAACAGCTGAACTTTCCAGCTGGGAGACATAAATACTTATCTTGTCTTCCTTTTGTTTTTGTTTTTCATTCCCTTAATCTTAACTAGTCAGGCTTGCACACATAAAATTCAGGTTCCAGAACACATTTTCGTTCTTATATGATGAACATGAATGTTGCAGGTGTCGGAGTATATGCACATAACATACTGCTCCTTTGGAGTTGCCCTATATAGGAACCAACAAATTGACAAGTCATACACTGTGCACCAAGATCTTCTCCTGCCAAAGATGCATTAAAATGACTGCTGGTAGAGAACCTAGGGAAGCCTTCATGCAGAGCCTATGTGCTAATGCTCCTCTGCCCCCCCCCCCAGCACACATATACGCAAACATCCAAAATCCACATAGACTATAAGGAAGGCATTTATGACATTGTCTCCTAGTTTCAGCCACACACCAGGCACAGGTTTCTGTGTTTGGTATTACAGACCAAAAATGGCTGGTACAAAAACTTGGCTCAACAAATCTTCTTTTCTTTTCTTTTCTTTTCTTTTCCCCAACCAATGTAATGTACTGGACTAATAGCCACCACAACAAAATGTCCCATGTTGGTGTTTTGTTTTGTTTTGTTTTTTGTAAACCATGATGCTGAAAATGAAAGACAATTGAAGTATTCTGGTTGCTGTATCAGATAGGGTGGGGATGGCACTTGAATTCTCAATAGATTTAGGTTCAGGAAATATAAGACCTGTAAATTTAACTCCTCTACCGACCCTAACCCTACTGCTACGTAATCCTCACTGCCCTGGCATTTCTATGGAGTCAGAAAATACCCCAGAACTCAGTCAGGGTAGGGATTATTATAATAATTATCCATCTGAAACTGCTAGTTGTTTGGTTATATTTGAAAATATGCTTTTCAGTAATTTTTGACTCAAAAACTCTTTCCTGCCCCAAACAGATCTCAAGCCTGCTCTCTGATACTATATATTTGATAGCTTTATCAAAGCATAAAAAACTTTTTTCAGTACGAAAACTTTCACTTTGCAGAAGCTCATAATATGCAATACTGGCCAAAATCCTCTTGGCATAATGTACGTCATGCAAGTACGATTATGTCATCACCCCATGATGGGAAAATTTAATATCAGCGAAGGGAAAGCTTCCTATCCCCTCATTAATGTTCCAAGGCTTTCTAGGGCTGCCTTTTGCCCTGGGGAATCCTCTGGGAGTCATGGGATATGGCAGGAGCCTTTAATATCGGGAAATTGTCACCAAGGCTGGGACTGCCACTAGCTATCTGGCAGTAATTTTCTGATATTAAAGGCTTCCCCTGAGGCCCCCAAAGGCTTCCCCTGGGCAAAATGGAGCCCTACAGAGTCTTGGAACCTGAAAGGAAGGGGAATAAGAAGCTTTCAATTAATTTAAATTGATAAAGAGAGATAGTCCACAGTCTTCAGAGGTCGTCTGTTCCATTGCCAAACAACTCTTAATGGCTGAAATCCAGTAGGAAGTTGTAAGTAGAGCAGGCCCATTGAATGAATGGAATTTATAGAAAAGTTGATTCACCAAATCGGATCCTGCTGATTCAATTGGCCTACTCTAGTTGTGACCTGCTACTGGATTTCAGCCACTGTTAGGAAGTTCTTCCAAATGTTTGGTCAGAAGCTCTTTTCCTGTTATTTGACCTGGTCAGTTTAGGTCCTACCCTCTGGAGCAGCAGAACACTAGTTTGTTCCGTTTTCCATATGATAGCCCTGGAAATATTTGAAGATGGATATCATCTCTCCTTTTCATCCTCTCTTCTCCATGCTGAACAAACCAGTTCCCTCAGCTGTTTGCAACTTGGTTTCTGGGCATTTACCATCTTGGTTCCAATGTGTTGATATTCTTCTGAAACTGGGGTACCCAGAATTGGACACAATATTCCTGGCAAGGCATCTAACCAAAGCAGAACAGAGTGGTACTATGACTTCCCATGATCTTAACCCTGTGCATCTGTTGATACAGCCTATTGGTAGCCAAAGCCGGCTTTAGGATTAGCCACGAGGTAATCCCATCAGGCTGCTGATGGTCAACGTTGCTGCCACCACCCCAGAAGCACTCCCTCTCCTTGGGGAAAGCTGCTGCTGAACTCTAAAAATACACTTCTCTCAATATATATTTTAGCACCACTAATTGTGTTTTTGCAGTCCTTCCAAAGTGGGTTATCAACATAGCTTACAAAGTGTCATCTTTTAACAACTGCTCAAGCCTTGGCGGTTTCCCCATCAACTCCCCATGCATCCCTCTCCATTTGGCCTATGGCAGTGTTAAGTTTACATGGAAACTCTACACAAATGCCGACACATAAAGCCCTCCCTGTGTCTAAGGCATATTTTCAACCATAGTGAAAAATACCTGGCCCTGCGGTTTGGTGGCTGGAAATGACTTGTCACGTCCACAGACCAGTAATTTGTTTTATTTTTAAAATGGCTGGCCATGCCAATGATTAATAGCTGACAGTAATGAACTCAAAATAAGCCTGGCAGTAAGGGACGGAGGTGAAGACGGAGGCGGGGGGGGGGGGGGAGGGTTGATAGGACCACAGTAGGACATAGGTAGGATAAATGGCATAGCAAGCTCCAGGGCTGGAAAAAATGTTTTCTGCTATTTATAGCAAAGGCCTAAAGCTGCAGAAGATGGGACTGTCATATTACAACAGCTTGAGATGCGAGGGAATTGTGGCTTGGCTTGCGTTTCTCCCTGAGAGCTGTCACCCCCTCTTCCCTGCAAAACCCATGGAGAAATACTAACAAAGTACCAAATTCAAACGCACAAAGCCTTCAGTTAAACATAGACTGGTGCTGTTAGGCAGGTGTATCTGCTTAATCAGTGTCTCTCTTTCCACTCTTTCCCAAATAATGTGCCACCAAAATTGGGAGTCTGAAGCGCAGGAAGATTTATTTGCCCTCTCAAGGTTTCCCTCCTCCTTCTCTGGTGACAAGGGTTCTGGGATTGCACCACCAGGGTTGAACTTCCTTCTAGCTGTAAGAGGATTTTGTAGCTGTACAGAAGGATTGACATTTATACACCTGACGGGAAAAGGCAAGGGGATGCTACAGAGCGACCCTGCTGGTGATCTGTGAGCTCTATTGGGATTATTTGCAGAAAGCTTGCAGGCCAGTCAAAAATAACTGTGCTTGAACTTTCATTTATGGGCTACGGAGCCTGAGGCCCTTTTAATCAGGGCAGGCTCCTGGCTGAGTTTTCACAATACAGAAGCAGGACCAGCTTTCCCTAATTTTTTTTTCTTAAAAGTCAAGCATGAAGTGAATTATTCGAATTATGAAATCACAAGCAATGTGTGTGCTTTGATCTAAAAACCAAAAATGTAAGTGGTCTGCCAAGAACTTCAGCCATTTCCAAGTGTATCTTTGGGCGAGAGAAGTCTGGGATCTGCTGGGATGTTGAGACTGAAGCAGAAGCTAACACAGCTTCGTTCACTTGGATGTGAAGGGCATTGGCCAAAATGCTTGTTCGCTGTGATTTTCTGAGTCTTGCCATTCTGAGACACCCTATTGAGACTTCCCCCTGTATCAGTGATATTCCTGAGCTTCCTGCAAAAATGAAAACTCTTGTCTCATTTTCCCTCTTCATTTACTTTTGTTGATACGTGTCCTCAAGCTGAAACTGACTTATCACAACTCTAGTAGAGCCTTAAAGGAAAGTGAGATATTTAAGGAATAGTTTTATCAGTTTAATAGCCCCGTTGAGTTTTTATGGCTAAGCAAGGATTCAAACCCAGGTCTCCTGGTTCCTAGTCCATCACTCTATCCACTAAACTACATGGGGTATCCTTTATTTATTTACCTCCTCTTATTTTTCACCTGTTGTTCTGCACAGGAAGCTGTAAAATTCTGCACAATTTAATGTTCTTCCCACAGAATCCTGGAAACTGTTACAGGCAGTAATAATCCTGTGCAGATAGGTGTTTCTTCAGCACTTTCCAAATGAATTCTGTGGAAAAGAAATGCCTTTCTGTGCAGGAATTGTAGTGAATTTGCATCGTTTAGCATTTAATCTGGGGGGGGGGGGGAAATGACCACAACAACCTCCAAGAAATCTTGTTGACTTTTCCAACCGATTATTGAGGCCAAAAGAAAAAAGAAATCCTGTGCACAGAAATTTTGTTGTGAGGTAGGAAAGAGTGATTCCTCACTCCCTGGCCCCAATCTTTCTTTTTCAGGAAAGGAAACTACGCAAAGTTGAGATAACAGACTAGTTAGCCTGATGACTGAATGAACATATGGAGTGTTTTCCATTTAGAAGTCTCCGTCCCTGGCAGGTAGCTGGCAACATTTGCGGAGGCTGCAGATTTTATCTTGTTCTCCTCATCTTCCAACGTGAGATTACTGTGCTTGTGTGTACTAACAGACTTTTTATGTGGTGGCATCCTTCTATAGCATTTTGCACCCTTAGTCCATCCCAGCCGTTCTCAACCTTTGGGGGGGGGGGGGGCAAGGCCATAAATACAATATAAAAGAAATATTGGTTGAATCAGGATTGTATCAGTCACACAACGAACCTTATAAGGTGCTGTGTGAATAACTGTTTCCAGTCTGGCCTCCTTCAAATGTGCCAGTGACCCCCAGGGAGCCATATGGGCCCCCTTGAGAAAGGGTTATCATAAGTCCGAATTGACACGATAGCATTTTCAGTTAGTTAAGTGCTATCAAGTCAGAACCAACTTGTAGTGACTAATAGGGCTTTCAAAGCAAGTGAGATATTTATAGTAATAGTAATTTTAGAACTGAATTGCTGGAAGGGACCTTATGGATCATCAAGTCCACCCCTGATAAGGAGGCACAGATGGGGAGAATCGAACTCCCAACCCATGACTCAGCAGCCAGATCACTAAACCACCACGCTATCATTTAAGGAGTGGTTTTACCACTTTTACACTCCCAGTGGCTGAGTAGGGATTCCAAGTCAGGTCTTCTGAGTCCTAGTCCAACACTCTATCCACTACACCAAACTGGGTACAGCATGTAATTATTATTATTATTATTATTATTATTATTATTATTATTATTATTATTATTATTATTATTATTATTATTATTATTATTATTATTATTATTATTATTATTATTATTATTACTTCCATCTGTACTACTATGTTTCCCCCTTCCCACCCTTGACGTGGTAATGGGGCTTAGGTGTGTCAGTGAAGCTGAGAGCAAAACTGTAAGGAGGCCAGCCTCCATTAACTGCCTTGACTCCTAGCAGGGTCACCCAAGGTGGAATGGTCGCAGTTGAAACACAAGACTAAGAGGCATCAATCCTCTTCAAGGCAACTCCTGGGCAGCCGTGGTAGCTGAAGGTGAAACTGGTGGAGAAGACAATGGTGGTGGCACTCAAGATAAACCTTTGCACAGAAGGTGGCAATGATAAACCCCTGCCGAACTTTCCTTACCATGAAAACTCTGTGATGTGTCGAAAATGAAACAAGAGATAGTGCTGGAAAATGAGACTTGCAGGCTGGAAAGCACTCAATCAGCTACTGGAGAAGAGCAAAGGACAAGTCCAAATAGCTGTCACTAATGACACAACAAGATTAAAGCCAAAGGGGCATCTAGAGGCTGATGTGCACAGAAGTGGAAGGAAAGCCTGATGCTGCACAACAATACAATTGGAAGAAGGTATATGAGAAGTATGAATCAAAGTAAACTGGAAACTGTAAAAAAAAAATGGAACCCATAAACATTGCAGTGCTTGGTGTCAGTGAACTAAAGTGGACTGGAATGGGATAGTTTCAGTTAGACAACTACAAATTGTTCTACTCTGGAAATGACAATCTCAGAAGAAATGAAGTGGCTCTGATACTAAGGCAAGATGTAGCACAAGCAGTAAGGGCTATGATGCAAAGTCTGACCAAATTGTATCCATCAGATTCTATGGAAAACCTATCAACATCAACATCATTCAAGTCTATGCACCAATTACCAATGCTAAAGAAGGTGATATTGAAAGTTTTTGTACAAACATCCAAGAGAAAATTGATCACACACCAGAACAGATCATGCTTATATTTAGAGATGGGCACGAACCAAACTATGAACCAAAAAAACCCCATGAACCAGGCTGGTTCATGGCTCGGTTCATGGTTCAGTTTGTGCATTCCGTTTTGCCAAAACAAAATAGCCAAACTTTTTTTCTGTCTGGTGCTTTGTTTCAGCAAAACTGATGGCCCCACCCCCTTCCCACTGCCCCCACCTTCTCCCTCCCTGGTCCTGCCACCGCCTCCTCTTCCTTCTCCACCACTGCCATCTTCAGGGACTGCGGCCTCGCTTCTCTTCCAGAAGCTGGGCCGGCTGTCTCTGTGCATGCGCCGGACTTTCAACTTCGCAGTGGCACAACCAGAGCAGGCTCATGACAGAGTTAGCACTCACCATGGAACTATTACAGAAATCATCCATGTATCCATGATTAGGGAAGGTATCTTTTAGGAGGAGTACAGTGCATGGGGTCAGATGACATTCTGACAGGTTTGAGATCTCACACTTCTCTTTTTAGAAATTTAAAATGTCTTCCAAAGACACACTACAAAGTAAGACTGTACAAAGTAAGCTGCAGTCAGTGCCTTGCTTTTGCAGTCATGGAGAAACCACCAACCTTTTTGTTGACAAATACAACAATAGCAGCTG
Source organism: Intellagama lesueurii (assembly GCA_037013535.1). NCBI lineage: Eukaryota > Metazoa > Chordata > Lepidosauria > Squamata > Agamidae > Intellagama > Intellagama lesueurii. The sequence goes on along the minus strand of JBAJHW010000002.1, from coordinate 126,342,926 downwards.
CATTTCTTTCTCTCCCTCTCATCCAGAGGGAAGAAAGTACAATACTTTACCCTCGCTCTGAACTGGCTACATTTGCCCTTAGCAGCAGTCTCAGTAGTCATTTTTCAAAATGATGTGGTAAATTGCTTTGGCTTTATTTACAAGCCAAAGTGAAACTGACTAACTAACTAACTAACTAACTAACTAACTAACTAAATAAATAAATAAATAAATATTTATGTTTAAATATGGTATCATCATATGATTCCTGACTGACTAGGATAATATTGTGAAAAAGATGTTGAGATTTTGATGTGAATATGTATTAAATATAAATGTTGTATAGTTGAAAGTAAAATGGCTGATTTTACCTGAGTCATTGTACTGATTGTATTCAGGGGTGGGTACCAAGGTTTGAGACTTAATGTTGTACAGCTGTGGTACATGATGAAACTTCGTGTAACTGGAAAATGAAGTAATGTATTTTCTGATTGGTCCCAGAACTGTACATAAGTCATGTGTAAAGGGGACATTTTATCTGCTGTAAGTCAGATCACTTTATTCCTATGCTATGTGTTGTATCATGTCAGGTTATGCTGCCAGATGAATGTCTATTCTCTCTGTATATATGTAAATAGACTAAGTCGATATTTTACTCTCTCAGTGTCGTAGTGTCTATGCAAACCAATATCTCTTTACTCTGCTAATGTTATGAGAATACACATTTAACCAAAATTCTCAACAAAAGAAGGTATGTTCCAGGATAGAGAAGGAGGCAGAAAAACAATAGCATGAAGAGAGAAGAAATACGTGAACGGGCATGGAAAAGGTAACCATCAATGGTTCCTCTGGAGAACATTTTTGACCCATTTTCAAGCCCAAAGTGTTCACAACTGGTGCCAAATCCATGTTAAAACATTTTGGAAAGGGAGATCTGAGAATAAGGTGCCTTTTCATGTACGCATGGCTAGAGTTCCACTTCAGGTGAACATCTGCTTCCAAACTCTGAAATAACATGGGCAGTAACATAATGTTGTGCTACCTTTATGCCATCTTTTAGTCAAAAAATCCTGAGTGGTGTATATTTGTGAAAACACACAATAAAACCATAAAATGCCTGCTTAAAACCGCAGTAGATACAGATATATAGAGAGAGTTTGTGCAATAACCTGAATAGCCATAAAAAGGACAAAAAATCTTCACCGTCCACTGGGAAAAGGAAAAGAAAGAACAGAGCCCAGTTCCTGAAAAAGTGAGTTTCAAAGCCTGGGCACCACCCTATGGAAGGCCAACCAACCTTCCAACCAGCTGAATTCATACCGTAGTAGGATGCAAAGAAGAGGATTCTGCAAATGTTCCCCAAAGATGGGGAATAAAGAACAAATAAAAGAAGGATTAGGAAGGGAAAGAATACCTTGGTTTAATCTTACTTAATTAGAACAGTGGACTGAAGAGAAATGGTAAGTGTAGGCATCTTACCAGATTTGGAGAAATGGCAGTTCAGAAGGAAAAAGTAGATGAAAATAAGACAATAAAAGGGATAATAAGAAAAAAATTACAAGATATTAAGAGAAGCAGAGGACCAACAAGATTTTCTTAAAACATTATGGCAGCATGAAATAAGTACCAAGGTATGGAATGACATATGGAATAAGAGAATATTGAAGTGGGAGTGGGGAGAGAGGTAATGTATAATTGTATTGTTTATGTTGTTTTGTGTTATTAAGTTTTTTTAAGGTATTTTTTGTTTGTTTTCATATTTGTTTTCTTTTTGTAATAACAACAACAATAGTAATAATACTACCTTCTTCCAAAAGCAGACAAAGACCTTTCTCTTCAGGCAGGCTTTTCCTTAATGACTGGTGGTCTGAGAAGGGCTTGTTTTTTTTTAATGGATTCTTGTGCTCTGTTGTCTTTAAATGTGTTTTTAGTATTGATTTTATTGACCATTTTTAATATAATATTTGTTTAATTCTTTTTAAAATATTTGTATAGTCATTGTTTTCAGCTTTTAAATATTGTCTTTTAATTGTTGTAAGTCGCCTTGAATTCTTTTAAGGAGAAAGGTAGGGTGAAAATTAATTAATTAATATCCTGGAAGCCAAACATTTAAGGTTTTAAAACAGAAAATAAACGAACAAGTAACAAATACATTTTTAAAAGTATAGGAGTGCTACCCAATACTCCCCTGGCAGTAGGATTCTATAGTACGTTGTTTAGAGATGTGTTTTCTCTTTTGATTAGTCTAGGCCCATGTTTGATCAATTATACTATTGCTAGAACAATCCTATTAAAGCTAGCTGCTTGGGCTAAGAATATGTTTGGAATTCTTCAAGGGTCAGCCATACCTTAAGTCGCATTGATTTGATGTCAAGGGAGGGAAATCACGAGCTTTTGCCATTTTATTTCTGAACTGCTGATAGCTTCAGGACTGTTACCATAATGCCAGATGTCCCAATACAACATATGAAATAAAGAGATATTATTTATCTACAAAGCTGATCTAAGCTGCCATGTAAGGAGACACGAAAATAGTGTTGAGTAAGTTCACTAGATTTTTAATAGGAGCAGAGTCAGCACATCTTCAGCGCCAACAATTTCAAGTGGGAGATGTCACCAAGACCCTGGGAGGCTGGGCACATGACGCACTTTTCTTAGAAGAAACTAATGATCATTCAGATCAAAGTGTAATGATTTAGAAGTCATATGATCAAATGATCCGCAGGCAAGAGTGTGATTATTTTAAAATGAATAGCTTTTGGATATTCTTCAACTGTCTTTAGGGTGGAAATCTTGTACTGCCATCCTGAACAGATTGTCCTATCTTGGATTTTTTACTTTGTAAATTCTTTGCTGTTGATTGTGACTCCCGACTGATTTATCTTAATTTTTCTTGTTCTGTTTTTTCTTTCTTGATGATTCTTAATAAATGTTACTTAAAATTACTCTGGTGGAGCTGTGCTTGAGTTCTCCAAATGAACAGAGGATCTGTGCTCTGTTTGTATTATCTGAGGAGGTATGTAATGGGGTTCCTCTTGCTTTGAAAGTTATCTGAATGGCTTATCATCTTGCCACAACACTCAACATATCACATTTCTTCCTATAACAATATTTCGTTTCAAATCACTTGCCAAAGACAACCCCACATAGAGGCAATAAGGCTTATCAAGATGGAACATTTGTTCTGGTTAAATATTTGGCTCATTAGTTTTTTCCAGGCATTTACCCCACAACTCTTTTGTCTTTATTTTTGTTAAACATGCTGAAACAAACTAACACAGTTACCTCTTTGAAAACTCCCATCATAAGCATTCAGTTTAGGAGGGGAAAGATGGTGGTGGAGAGGCACCTGAAAAGAAACGCCATCAGAGAATTGGAGTTCTTTACTATTTTTAGAAGAATTGTTTACAGTGCCTTAAAGAGAAGCAGTTTCCTTAAAGAGAGAGAGAGAAGTGCTTTTTAAGGGAAAATTTTGATGTGTATATTGGTAAAATCCATACTCCTTCAAGACCAACCAAAGTGGGATGGAACCTCTGCTTCAAGTGGAAGAACTTGGTGTTATTTTGCTATAACTATAGAATATTTGACAGGGGTCAACGCTGCTTTTTCTAAGGAAAAAATAATCACAATTGACATACTGATTGAAATTGAAAGTACTGTTGGCCATAGCCACTGCCTGGGGTTTTAGGAGACTCTGTTCCTAAAACTATAGAGCTGGAAGGCACCCAAAGCTTCATTATCTGCACTTATCTGCAGAAGCAGGAAATCCACGGCTGAAATCAACCCTGACAGGTGGCCATCCAGCCTCTGCTTTAAAAACTCCAATGACGGAGAACCCACCACCTCCCACAACAGTCTGTTCCACTGCCAGACAGCTCATATTGTCATGAATTTCTTCCTAATGTTTAGTCAATTTGCACCTCTGTTAGTTTAGAGCCACTATCTGAAGTCTTAACCACTGGATCTGAAAGAAACCAAGTTGATCCATCTTCCACAGGACAGCCTTTCAAATATTTGAAGATGACCGTTGGCACCCCTCAGTCTTTTCTTCTCTAAGCTAAACATGCCCAGAAGGCTTGGTTTCCAGACCTTTTGCCATCCTGGCCACCCTCCTCTACACATGTTCCAGCCTCTCAATACTCTTCTTAAACGGGTTGCCCAGAACTGTACACCGTATTCCAGGTGAGGTCTGACCGAAGCGAAGTAGAGTGGTCCCATTAATTCCCTTGATCTGGATGCCTGGAGCTGGAACTTCTAAGTGGAGCTAATGCACATTCATCTGTTCAACAACCTTGCCCTCAAAAGAGGAGTGGAAAATTCAGGACATAAAGGTCCAGAGAGGCCTTTTTCAGTAATAGTCTCCATAGAAATCCCACTTTAATCACTGTCTTAAACATTCACTTGCCCCACACAGTGGCGAACACAAATGCCCTCACAGGCTCTTTCCAAGGTACCTTTAGTAGATCCAGCTCATGCTTGTGCCACTATACAACTCAATTCTGCAACTTTTAGGCTCTGCACAACTCCATCTCAGTCGGTAATGACCAAACATCAGATATGTATACAGACAAGATTGGCTTTCTGCATTTTTTATGTTGTTACATAACATTGGAGTCATCCCTACCACCCTCCAACACATTAAAAATCCTGTTACAGTTATATAACATTACCAAGGTTGAATTAGAGTTCCAGGTAGTAAACGTATAAATATATTTTTCATAGACATAATCTCCCATCTCAGAATTCTCACCTATTCTTCTCAAACATAAACCACTGTCTGAGAGCTGAAATAAATTATATACTCAACACACTGTGGTTCTCACATAATCCTGTCTTGGTCTACATTTGGTGCATTATCCTTAGGACTTTCATGTCTGCTCTCTCAGGGACATAGCTCTAAAAGATCAGTGTGCCTAGAGGGATAACGTTGTAAGAGGAAGAGGCACATACAGTATGCACCTTAACACATGATGTGACCCTGAATCTCTCATGCTCACTCAAGTTACAAAATTTTATACAGCCCATCCTCTCTGTTTCTCTGCCAACTTCTATCCATAGGTAAATAGATAGAATTCAACAGCTTTCAGTCACTCCTTGAGCACACTTCTGCCACTTCATGCCATACTATGGTTGTACAATGACACAAACTTATTACAACTTGGGAAATATCTTAATCTCCCAACAGCTTTGTGGGTCTTGCAGGTAGGTGTTTGCTCCTCCACAACAAGACTTTGATCACCTCCATGATGTGCTTGGTCAGTTCTCCCCTGGCAAATTGAGCATGTCTGCACTTGATGTCCAGCTTATCATCATTCTGAAGCAGAAAGAAAACATACCTGTCACTGTAAGGCAACCAGACAATGGAAGCCCATTTACTGACACAGCAATTAAAACGGAGGTCAAATCAGAAGAATAACTGTCTTCATATGAATAAAGATAGATGTGAAACATAGTTCTGTACCAAAGCATTAAAAACATGTACTAACCAGGCTGGAATATTCTTTATTTATTTCCATAAGGTTTGCATCAATGGAAGAGAAGTTTGAGGACTGTGGTAAAGGTTATTCAGCACCAGGAGAATTAAGAGCCAATTCAGTGTAGAACTTACGATTCACTCTGGTTGCTAATCCATATGCAACAGTGGATTTCTCTCTCTTCTGATTTGAACAGAAATGGGGCTAAGCTATTATGTGCATTCTCACTGTTAGAAATTAACAAATAGAACATGACAGAATCAGAAACGTCTTTGTGCACTTCTTGGTTCTCACATAAAAAGGTAATATCCTGCTGGGGTGAAAATAAGGAAATCCACTGAAGAAATCACATTATGGGAAATATTCTTTCTTTTAATATATATTGCATGACAAAGTGCAAAGCCTAAAAGCTCAGAGTGGCAAGGCAATTTTAGAACAGAACCCAGTCAGCTTTGCTGAAAAATGGCCAGGATGCCAGCGTTGCATATTCCTGTGAAATTTAAGACAAGGTTTTCAGGACTAGATACGCCCAGTGCTGACACAGACATCGGGGTGGCACCAAAGAAAGGCCTGATAATAAAAATTCAAAATGGATTTCAGTAGTGCAGATTATTTTGAAGAGTTATTGGATGCTCACGATTTTCATGACAGGCTACAGCCTGCGTTTTTACACAAGTTGCTTATATCATTTTGAGTACTTCATTACAGGCAACCCGAAGGAGTGAGAAGGGCAAAAAGCAGCCCTCATACTGGCCACCTAAGCCTCCCACCCCCATGCTCCAAAAAAAAAAAAAAAAAGAAAAAAAAAAGCTAACATTTCAAAGCAGCCTCCCAGAGTTTGATATATTTTGATAAATTTGGACAGGCAGGTACTTATGCTAGTCCCCATAGCCAGAATGCTCCACACAGGAGCATGCAAAAATAGAGTTGTGCTCTTTTACATGCTTCGACTCTAATGTCTGGCATTCTCCAAGAATTCCTCAGGCAGAATTCTGGGAGTTCGAGGCCACAAACAGGAATCTGCAGATTCCTGGATTTCCACCACCACCACTGAGAAGGATTGATTTCTGATACTGCATCAGCTTCTCCAGCTGATGCTAGTGAGACTATGACTCCCCCCATATGCTCAGCATCCAAGGGGTCAACTACCCATGCCATCATATGACAGGCTAGTGGGCAGGTGCTCTTGGGGGCAGAGGACACTGGAAGTTGTAGTTTCGCTGCCCATTAGCCTCTATAGAAGGCACCTTTAGAACTGGGACTCCCAGAAGCACTGCAGCAGCTTTCTTTTTAAAAAGTTAACTACAGAGGCAAAGGCTGGAAAAGTCAATCCAGCTGTGGAGGTAAGGCCTTCTTGAGGTGCAATCTAAGGGTCTGTAGATCTGTGCTTTGGGGCTGGATAGAACTGTCAGGTGGGCACACCGTTGGTTACAGAATTGTACTCAGAGAGTGCTTATCAATGGCTCCTTTGCAACCTGGGAGGAGGTAACAAGTGAGGTACCACAAATCAGACAACTTGGATTTGGATTCTTGCATTGAGCAGGAATTGGCCTCGATGAGCCTTATAGGCCCATTCCAGCTCTATGGTTCTATGATTTATGGTAAATTCAGAGGGTTAAGAAATTAGACATACAGTAGGGGCAGAGAGCTATGAAAGGCAGCAGTTCCTTCTTAAAAGATACTTTCTGTTGCTTTCCGAGTCTTAAAGATACGCTTCTGACATTCTTGAAGGCCAGGAGCCTTAGTCTTCCTCAGAAGCTTCTGCAAGACGATCCTTCCAAAAGACACAAACAGAGCATCCCTCTGCCCATTTGCTTGGGGGCAAGGCTGACTGTTCAGTAGGCTAACACCCACTGTGTGCACGTAACTGCTACCTGAACATCTGCAAGGCCTTCTTTGAACCATGATTTGCGCTGGCGGAAGATTTGAGGTGCCCTGTGCAGCTGTGTTCTGGTGCCAGTGTGCTAAGCGGCAGCCCATTTAAATCAAATCTGACACCCAACACCTTGCTGTTTTCTCAGGCTGCCTACCCCAAATATTTCCTTCCAGTTCTGACAGAATCCGTATTCACAGGGCTGCCCTAGAATAACAAGTTTTCATTTTCGAGAAGATTGTCCAGGGAGCTTTGTGGTGTGGCAGCCCGCCAAACAGTGAACATTTAGCAAGGAGAGCTCACTATTGGGTTGTTAATTTGACATGCAGAACAGAATCGTTAGGCTCTCGGTGAACACTTTAGGCTCCCAGTACTAAATTATACCTCACATTTGGCTTCAGGTTTAAGCCATGTGGATATAAAATCTGCCTTCAGCGAGGCTGATCTGTCAAACAACCATTTATTCCCTTTGGCCCAATCCATTTTCTTTGCTGGGTTGTGTGATCATTATTTTTACCTTTAGAGAGCTACGTGTCTCCCGCAAAATGCTTCCAATTGGCACTCTACATGGCTGGCTAAAAAGGATGAAAATTTGGAATCAGCAAATCTAAACACCCTGCACAGATGGAAAGTAAACAACCCACACTTTCTACATAGTATCACTGAGAGACTCTTCAACCCTTATAATATATACAGTTTTTATTGGAACGAACATATTTTTTTCCTAAGGCTGATTAAGAGCTTTCTTCAACATAATGACCACCTGCCACTCTTGAAAGGCAGGAGGGAGGAACAGCTTTGAAGTCTCAGGAGTTTTGCCCCCTTCTCAGATCTAGAGGAGAGAATATATTTTCATCTTGGTGTGAGAGGAGTTGCTATTAGCTTCTCCCTTCATATCCATCAGAAAGGATTCAGCGCAGGGAGGTTAATGTAGCTGTCAAGGAGAATATGTATTTTGATTGGGTTTTTCCTCCCACAGTGGGATTTGGTCAATGGTATCTCATGCAGGAATAGGATTTACAAATGAAGCTTATGTTTAGAGTGCCCAGTCACAAAACAAAGCATGCTAAATGCAAGATGTGCAGCTGAGGAAAAGCATATGCTGTGACAAATGGACACCTTTCTTTCTCTTGACACCCCTTTTAAAGAACAGGCTAGCCGAATAGTCTAATTCGACCATCAGGCATAGGACACAATCAGACTTCCTCCTAACCCTCCAGATACCATCCTTTGTTACCAGTAAGTGCCATCAGGCTCTTGGAACATCTGTCAGCAACAGGCACCACTGCTTAATTCCCAGGTTCAGCTGCCTTAGTCTGTGGAATGTAGCCTTTTAGATAATTTGGTAATGGAAAAAAAAACATTCCCTAGAGTTCCTACACACCCACATAGTGAGCTGAATTAATTACTAGATCAATCAACTCTAAGGCATAACCTGCAAGCTTCTATTTGCCTGCCTGTTCAAGAGAATAAAAAAAATAATAAAAAGTCTTTGAGACTTATGGCTTCATTCCTCCTGCATCAAATTTAGCAAAACAAAAGGTCAAATATGTTGTCTCCTCCAGAGCACCATATCTTGAATGTCAGCTATTACGAATTTCTTTAGAAGCAGGAAAAGCAAACTTAAAAGAACGGGCGATGTTCTTTGGAAATTCGTGTTGATACATCTTTTAGATCAGGATTTTCCACCAAGATTGAAAAGATCTGAACCTTTTCGTTTGGAAACTTTGGTACTCCAGATTTCAAAACTGAGATAAAACTGCATATGACCTTTCCTCCACTGAGCTGTACATTTGACAAAAAGCAGCTCTCTGGCTTCAGTATCTTCAAAATGACATACTCTGTTAGGAGAATCATATAAGCTGTTCCCATAGCTTCCCCTCATATGTGCTTTTCATGTGTGGTGTAGAAGGGGAAGTAGGGTCAAGCAGACCACCCTTAATGCCAGGAATCCACTGGCTTTCACCCTGGAGTTCAACTTCACTATGAAGTTGAGTCCAACTGGCCAGTGTTCCTGCTTCTACATTGTCCACCACTCACCCATATGCCAGGAAGGTTGGCTGACTGCATGAATTACATGTGCTGGTTCTGCATCTCCTTCTGCATGCTTGATAAATATTCAGCTATCCTGCAGCCCACCAAACAAATAATACAAGAGGTGTGTTTCAAACACATTTTGAGGCAGGCAGTAGGTACCACATCTGTCCTCTTGCTTGATTTCTTCACCCATTACTGCCTTGCTCATGCCAGCCCAGGGATATTTTGTCCTGCTGATGAGCGTGCAAAAGGGCCCAAGCTTTTAGGCTGTGTCTTGGCCATTCAGCAATTTCTTGCTGGATAGCTCAGTGGCTAAAGTTTGGGAGTTTGATTCCCCACTGTATCTCCTTGATGGGCTGGACTCGATAATCCATAGGGTCCCTTCCAGCTCTACGGTTCTAATATTCTAATCTTTGACTAACCTTTGACCTTTGTTGTTTTTTTCCAGGGCAGGCCCCCTTAAGAATTACTGCAACAGCTGGCCAAGGACTTCTTATTCTAAACCTCCTTGAGCACACTCTGTACTGGTGATGTCACCTGGAGCTGACCTTTCAGAGTTGCTCTGTGCTGCTTTTGGCTTCTGTTATTACAAATAAGGCCAAGAGCATACTCTTCAGGAAGTCCCAGAAAAGGGAGCCATCACCTCTTTCTTTGTCCTACGTTTCAGTCCTTCACTGGTTTCTCTTCCATGGAGAAATGTATGGCTTTCCTTGTTTCTTTTCTTTCCAATTACGAAGGAATGCTAAAAAAAAAAATGAATAAATCCAAATAATAAATTATCACTATTGCTGTCTCTGTGGCAGTACCTGCAGGATTAGAAAATATTTTAAATAATTGCATTTTACTTCCCGGAGAATTTGAATCTCGTATAAATAATTTTATACTGTTCAGCTGGCTTTCATGGAAAAACGGGTAGGTGACAGCCAACAAAGGTGGCCTTTGGGCCTACTTTGCTGAGAGAGCTTAAACCTACTGTTACGGGTGCAGCTTTATGCGTCTGCTATGTATCAGGCAAAATGTTTTGGTGCTGGTTTCTTGTTCAAAGCTCTATTATAGCATCCCTTTTGTGTTCAGCTATGGAAGTGGGAGTGTTTGGAGTGAGTGAAAATAAAGCAATTGAACACGCCAAAGCAAAACTGTTAGAATGGCTGTTCTCCAAATGAAATATACTCAGGTATGGTGTGGTTTTTTTTCTTTCCCCAGTTTAGGGTTTGTTTGGTTTGTATTGACTGACATGGTCTCAAAAATTTATCCCTTTCCTTTCCTTTCCTTTCTTTTCCTTGGTGGTCTATAATGTCAGCATCTTAATCCTCACACCTTTCCTTCTATAGGAGACCAAGAGGAAAATACCAAGGAATTAACATGATAAAACAGAGCTGGTTGATGCTATAAATCAGCAGGATTTTAGCATCTGATGACAAACCTAATTCCTGTCAGAAAAGAGCTGAGCTGACCCCTCCCAAACTGTCATCGAAGCTGGGCCATAAAAATCACACCTGTCACCAAAGCATGCCCAGCCTCTAGGGAACATGCCATCCTGGGGACTCATCTGCTATGTCCATGGCCAAATTTCCAGCCAACAGGCACATTCCACTTGACATTTTGTCACATCTCCTGCTGGTGCATCTGTTCCAAGGTCTTTACTCTTCCTAAATCACTTTATCCCCCCTTTTGCTCTGAAAAAATAAGGATGCAAAAGTTGAGCAGCGTCCTGTGAGCTTGACAGAGCAGATGCTTGGGAATCAAGGAAACTTGGAGTCCAGTTAATCCTTTTGTAGCCCTCGGTCACAGCTGAGAAGGGGAAAAAATCGCAACACTTTATCATAATCGTACCATACAAGTAATTCCATTAGATTTGTGAATAAGCAATTTTCTTCCACCTCATTTAGCCTATGAGAAGCCTAAAGATGTCAATTCACGGTTCTAATTTTAGGACTTTATTTTTCAATGTGTTAAACATAAAACATTCTCTGTCCCTTCCAGAAAATATACCCTCATCCTCCTGACCTCTGGAAGGCATAAGCTATTTTTCAAGCTGTTCAGAATCCTTTCAAAATAGAAATGCATATTATTATTTTGAATGGAAGGTGTGGAAATAAGGAGTACATGCCACTTTGCCATGTCAAGCTTTTGTTGATATGAATGTGGTGGTGGCTCATGACCAGGGTGGTGGTGGGCACCATCTTCAAATTTCGGGTTGAGGTTGTTACCCCTGTCCAAGTTCACAAGCCACCGTACATTAGCGCTTCTAATATGCATCCAAGGTTCATATCCAATTGCTACAATATATTTATAATATAACATAGTTATTTACTTCAATATATCCTGCTCTTATAATCATTACAATGCTGTGAGATTAATTAAGTAGAATGACAGGCCCAATGCCCAGTAAAGGAATTAATCTTTTTGTCTACCTGATGCAAGATTACAAACTGCACATTGGGGAAGGGTTGTATGAGTGAATTCTTCTCTATTCTAAACAGGAAAAGAAAAGCCATCTTCTGCACATAGTATCATCATCATCATCATCATAAGCTTTATTGGCATAAATATAGTAAACAGCATATCAGGGAAAATGCTAGGCTAGGATTTCTCCCCTCCCACCCCACCCCCATCACCACCATCCCTAGTTTCTGTATGGAAATGATTTTTTTTTTAATGACAAGGAGCAATTTCATAAGAAGTAGCCATGTTATCAGGTCTCAGCATGTTGGGAAATATAATGGCAGAAGAAAAAAAAGCAAGAAACAATGAGAGAGAAAGAGGCAAAATGACACAGCACTTTGAAGGCAGATTTACTTCAGATTTACTTCCCTTTTATGGATCAAAAACCACTTCTTCAGGCAGAAAGAGTGCACATACATGTCCTCTATATTTATCTGCATTGTGCTGAGAGTCAGTTCAGGTGGGAGTACAGAAAAAAGGTTCATTAACACAGAGCGGGACTACCAGGCTATTAATTAGTAGGTCTTAACCAGGATGATAAGCTATACACCAAATGTTAAAACTTGTTTCTGAGATAGAAGTCCGAGTCTGTCAAAGAATTGTCTGACAGCTATTTTATATGCACATTGAACTGCAGAAGACTGGATAAATTCAATTCTTCAAGAAAACTTTTCCGATTTATGAATGTGGGATATTCCACGAGTCAAAATGCCAGGAAATGCCCTGATATTGCTGCACAATATCATGCTTGCGTTGCCAGCAGGAAAAAGGATACCAGGCTTTACACAGCAAAAGGCAACCTGAATGTTGACAGCACCAATGGCAGCAGTCAAGATGGTCTAGAGGATGCTCACTACCATTCATAAAGTGAGAACACACTGGGGAAAATCCAGCTGCTTGTTGGATCAGGAGAAGGAGAGAGATCATGCCTCTGTTTTCCCCTTCTAATAGAAGCTTTTTCTGTCCTTTAGCTCTCTCTCTCTCTGTGTGTGTGTGTCTGTGTGTGTGTTAGTGAACCAATTGTTTATGCTTTGTAGTTAAGTTTGGGGGGGACATAAGACTAATACACAGATTTTGAACTACACAAGGGTCCAGCAACCCTAAACCCAGTGTTGTGGAAGGGAGAAGTAGAGTTACTTAGGGCTGGAGATTGCCTGCATGCAAGTACAGGCCACTTGCGCAAAGCCTGGGAGAGGGAAGTATTGTTGTCCAGAATAGACTGCACGTCACTGATGATTTGGCTTAGTGGTCCCAGTTGGGAGCTGCAGGTGACAACAAATGGTGACCCAGCATGCTCCCTGTTGGACCTGCCTGGTAGCAAGTTGTTCCTGGGCACCGGTCTGGCTCGGTCCATTTGCTTTTCTACCATGCTGAGTTGGTATTGAGAAATGGAGGACAGAGTTGTCCAAAATGGTTGTACCTGAGAAGTGCTGGAAAGTGGATAATGTCTGACTACTTTGGTCATTACTCTTCCTTGAGCAATGCTGGTTGATTATTTGTTTATTTATATGAATTATGCCTTGCCTTTTCCCCAAAACGGAGACCGAAGGTTGTAAGTTTAGATTGACTTGAATTCAATTCTGGGCTTGCGTTACCTGCCAAACCCATTTCTTTCTGATCATTTCAGTAAAAACTCACTAAAAAGAATAGCCATGTATGGGTTTGGGTCAAGCAAAGGTCTCTCAACTTACTCCAAGGTCTTGTTTACATCTGGCAGTGGACAGTGTGGGAGAACAGACCATCATCTTCCTTCCTGGTGGCATGGAGTGTTTCCCAGACATAGGCAGCTTGCATGGCCTTTTACAATAATTCATTTTTGGACAGCCAATCTAAAGTAGATTTTAGCAGGTGGCTGGAATTCAGCACAGACCAGACCAGAAGATGGGAGTTTTCCCTCTTGGCCAGCTGGAGAGCGTATGCACACTTCCTGAGAGCAGATTGAGCCAGTTTTTGCTGAGGTTCTCACCCTTCCTCTCTTTCTTCATGTTCTATCCTGCATGGTGGGAGACATTAACTCTCACTTTGGAACATGCTGGAGAAGTTAACTCTTGGTTTTGAATCCTCCTTATATTGCTTTTCCTTTGTTTCGTTCGTATATTGTCAGAACGTCAGTATGGGTAGCTTTGGTTCTACAAATACAGTTTGGAATGGGGGTAGGCAAGCAGGGCCTACATGCCTGTATTCATGCCTTTTATGAGTGTTCAATCAAGGAGGAAACCTCCAATTTACCACCGTCTTCCCCAGTGTTTTGATTCCTTAAATAAACTTGGAATACAAAGTAAAATATTTAATCCAATACTCCTGCAGATCTATTTACACAAAATAAAATAGCACATTAAAGCAGCTTCACCAAACTAAAGCACAGAGCTGTGAATCTCTGGTGCTCATGTTGCTTTGTGTTGCTCAGTGGTTGTGGGTTCACATAAATCTAAATAAATACTTTATTAAAAATGAAAATTTTCAAATTATTAATGGATACTGTTTAATGTATTGTTATTTTGCTAATTAGTCTGAAGGAATAAATTTGATTCTCACAGAATGAATGGTGTCTTATTATGATCCTAATAAAGTTTTAACTTTCATAAAACCTTTATTTTATATTAAATGTGTATACCTGTTTTCGGTGCTGAGAATTTATCTAGGCTGCAAAATTAATTTTATATAAGGACAAGGGAATAGTACTTAATCTGATAAAAATATAATTTTAAGCATGATGAAATGTTGTATCTGTACGTTTTACATGATGATGATGAATCAGCAAGTCAATTCTGACATGAGGTGACTCTTTCCAGGGTTTTCCAGATAGAAAGTACTCAAAAATGGTTTGCCATTCTGTTCTTCTAGGGACATTCTAGGACTGTGCAACTTGCCCAAGGCTACACAGACTAACTTGGGAATAGTGAGGAATTAAATTCCCAGTCCCTGGTGGTCCCACTCACTGTGCTGTCCAGCATACCTTTCTACACATATTACGTACATACAGTGGGACCCCCATATCCGTGGGATCGATATCCGTGTTTCATTTATTCACGATCTGAAAATATTAAAAGTGTTTTTTAAAAACCAAAACAGAAATATGTGTTTACATGATGTAATTACCAGAACTGGCCAGAAGAGGGAAGCAGAAACTATGCTATATATTGGTAACGCCATTTTGCCTAGTCTCCAGCCATGTTGAGGCAACTCCCTCTCCCTAACAGCATCATAATTGCCAGCCACCCTCAGTTTTTGCCATTACAGGTACAGGGAGAGCCCTGGGTCCAACAGAATATTTTATATAAAGTTCACTATTATCCATGGCTTTTGGTATCTGCAGGGGGCTTGGGACTGATCCCCTGTGGATACAGGGGTAAACTATGTATGTATTACATACACATTTCCATATATTCACATGCCTGTTAGATTCACGTCTGAGAAAATGGATTCTGGTTCCCAAATGCTCACACTGAAATAAACTTGCTACTTTTTAATGGACACACAATACTTTTGCTTTTGTTTTGGTTATGCTATGCATACTGAAACAGACACAATCACTTTTTTGAAAAACATTTCATTTGGTGTTCTTTTAATTATTACTGGTGGGTGTTTCATTGTTTGTTATTTTGTATTTATTAGTTCCTACAATCTTCCACATGGAGTAGATTTATTGTAAATGGTAGGACATAAATACATGAAACAAACAAACATAGGCTAAAATCTTGTTGCGTAGCATATTAAGTTGTATTAGAGTAAGACCATTTAATTCGTGGGAATTTGGTAAGTCAACTCTTCCGTAGACTCCATTTATTCAAATGGAACTACTCTAGTTGCAACTTATTTTAGTGTAGGAAGTTTCAACTAGAATAGACCCATCAATGGAACTTACAGAAAAATTGACTCGTCAAATCTGCACTGATTCAGTGGGCCTACTCCAGTGCAAGTTGCTATGCTAAGCAACAGGATTTCAGCTATAGGATCTGACTGGTGGACCTGACTTCTGTCCATTCATTTGAGCCTGATTCAACAGCCAACTTTAAAAACTTCTTGCTTGTTTTAACTAGCCAGTCTGGGAGCATGCAGCTGTTGTGCTGATGCTACACAATACAGTACAGAACAGATTTGGCTGTGTGCACAACTGAAAAAGTTAATTCAGACTGAGAGCAGGAAATCGTATTCTGATTCTGAATTAATACTTCAATTCCTGTTTGTGGAGATGTTGCGAAGTTAGTTCAGAGTGAGAGCAGGAAATGGTACCTTGACTCAGAATTAGTACTTTCATTGTTCCCTGAAAGTTGTAGCCCTGATCCACCTGCTGTAAGAAAACCAGAGATTTTCCCTTGAAAAAGAAGAGTGTCGGTGAAAACATTCACATACAAAAAACCCTCCACAATTTGTCTAATCCCGTTTCAGTTCATATATTCAGGATACTGTTTCAACAAAATTGAGCTAAGTGTTGAATTCCAATGGAGTGTTGTCTTCTGCAAGACCTTAAACTGAAAGGTGAAAAGAAGGAAAAAGTGTAAGCAGGTCTCTCCAAGAGAAAATTCTAAAAGAAAAAGATTTCATTTTTCATAGGTATATGACCTTGACCATATTCAAATTCTTGTTCCATATTTACATGTGCCAACAATGCCCTTCTGCACTCTACATAGGACAAACAGGACGATCTCTGTGCGAAAGAATTAATGGACATAAACCTGACATCAGGAAGGGCAGCCCACAAAAACCTCTTTCAGAACATTTCAATTTGCCTGGACATGAAAGTCACTGTTTTGGGGGGTGGGGGTGGGAAACACTACAAAATGAGACTTGAAAGAGAAACAGTTGAGAGAAGTTATATACAGATGCTGGAGACCTACTTAAAGGGACTGAATATTGATCAAGGGTTCTTCAGTCATTGCCAAGCATGAAATCCTATGTTGACTCCCACAGTTGGCCACTTGAGTCAACAATACTATTGTTACCTCATAGACTAAGTGAAATTACTCACAGCCTGATAGTCTATTCCTTTCCTTTCCTTTCCTTTCCTGAATCATTGCTGCTGCTGTCCATTATCTGTATCCCCACCTGGTTATGTGGCCTTGTATAAATATGATTGTCATAGAGTCTCGCTCTTACATCTAAGGAAGTGGACCTGATCCATGAAAGCTCATATTAAAGCATAGCAGGTAGCCTTTAAGGTGCCACAATATTTTTGTCTCTCATGTTTTTGTTTTGATGTTTGATAACCATTGTGGTGTTACCACCATGTCTGGAATCCTTATCAGCCTCAGCTATCGTTTTCACCGCAGTTTTTGAGCTAAGCGTGCCTCCTAAATCCCAAGAAATGAGTTGCAAGGAGAACACAAGCACAGAAAAATTTATCTCTTATAAAAGAGAGATGGCCTGGTATAGCTGAAGTTTCTGTCAGCCTCTCTCTTTTATGAGCCCTATGAAAGCAATCCCTGCCTCCCTCCCCCTCTCTTTTCAAGCTGAGAGGATACATATTTGTTCATTTCAGAAGTCATGGAATAGTTTCAAGAGAAAATCCTCATTAATCTACAGAATGCCTTCAACTTCCACCAAATAATGCGCCGGGCTTTGAAATGAAAGTCTGGAGCTGCATCCTTTCAGCTTTTAATGGGAGCTGCTGACATGAGGCTTCCCTGACCAACAAGATTCAAGCTGAGCCAGCCATGCCTGCCCTCCCCCCAGGACAGCCCACCCTGACTACTGATTATCTGTCATAGAGACAGGAAATAAATAGCGTCAATGGATTTGCACTCAGTTTAGAGGATTTATAGTCACACTGCACTAAAACGCAGTTGCAGCTCTTGCTGAAACCTGATTCACTCCAAATTTTGGATTCCCTCAAAATCCCTACATTCCAGTTTATCAAATAATTACATCAAATTTGTCCGTGGCTGGAAAAGTGGATAATAATCTACAACAGCTCACCGTGAAATAAATTTATTAGTCTGACAGGTGCCACAAGACTTTAGTCTTTCTTTTATTTTTGTTGTTGTTGAAACAGGCTAACATCACTGTTGTTATGTGTCATCAATAGAGAAGGGCACAAAGCTACAGTTGAACCAGGATATTTGTCGAAAATCGCTAATTCGTTGATTCAGATAGGTTCGGGTTCGTCCCTCTGGAGAGTAATGCATTGGGAAAAGGGGAAATCAAATAAAGTACTTGTTCTCGGAATGCACTTTGGCTACACGATGTGATGTGGCGGCAGTGGCAGCTCTTAGCTTGGTGACTTTTTTCCATTTTTAAATTCCCGTATCGTAGGTCTGTCGATAGCCATTAGGTGTAATGCCTAGACCACACTTCCTCAGAAGCACTGTAATGGTGTTGCTGGGCCAGGTTGTCGTTGAGATCCCTGTCACTTTGCTTGTAGATGCTTGGGAAACATCTGGTTAGCCCAGAGCTTAGAAATGCTAACGTAGCATGGCTTGTTGGGGGATTATGGGAATTGTAGTCCAAAAAGTAACCTTTCCAAGGCATGACTAGACAAGACAGCAGAGTCTCGGCTTGATCCAGCGGGGCTCTTCTGCTGTTTGACCATCTGACGGTACAAGCCAAATGCTTCTTGGGGCTTCCGCTTGGCTGATTGTGAAGGAAAGCCTGAAAGGACTTCCTAGCTGTGTGGGTGATGACTACAAAAGCACAACAGACATCCCTTCCTTGCAGCAGCCCCTTTGGCCTGTCATCCTGTATCCACTTTCCTGTAGCTGCACCTCCGGCTCTGCTTGCATTCCCCATCATCTGGCAGTTTGCGGGATAATCTCGTCCACCTGTTAAACCCGAGAATGTCATCTTGAATTTACAGCAGGGACTGGAAACAGGATGCGCCAGAAAAAGAATTTTAATTAAAAGTCCTCTAATCGAATGCATACCTCTCAGCTGGCAAAGGGCAGCTGGTGAGAGGGCTGGTGGTGTCACCAACTCTCCCACTGCGTCTCTTTGGAACAGGAATGAGAAGAGCAGCTCTGGACAGGCGGGCAGTTCCCAGACAGCAGGACTCTACCTGTCAAATGTCCATCCCCATTGCTCCTCAACATGCCCCATCCCCTCTTGTAAAAGGCTAGGGGTCAGAAAGAGTCAGTGTAAGGCACTGGCTAAAATATTAAATGAGGACTCAAGAGACCTGGGTTCAAATCTCCACTTGATGATGGGAACTGGCTTTGGGGAAGGTTAGCAGTGGTAAACTACGCTTTGCAGAGCACATGTACCTGAAAAAACTATTTATTTATTTATTTATTTATTTATTTATTTATTTATTTATTTATTTATTTATTTATTTATTTATTCATTCATTCATTCATTCATACATACATACATACATACATACATACATACATACATACATGCTTTCTCCCCATAGGGGACTCAAGGTGGTCCACAGCAGATGAAACTACAAAAGAAGCACCGTTTTAAAATACTATATAAATATCCTAGTAAACCTATGTGATATCGTAAGACTTATATTATTAGGGTTGACGTATGTTGGAAACGACTTCCCAGCACGTAACAAAAAGGGCCACAATATGGCTATGAGAGATTACAGTCTGGACCACCTGTGAAGTGAACCAGTGTGATCTTTTCTTCAGCGATCACACAGAGAAATGCACTCCAGCCCAACCTCAATCCATCCCTAAGCTGGACCTTCTCGGTCCAGCTGTAGAGTTTCTAGTTTTAGGGGCCGGGTTGGAGCAGATGGAAGGGTCACTTGAAGGGAGATCACTCCCATTAAAGTGACCCTTTCTGGTGTGATCAGGCGCATGCCTTTGCAGCCATCTGATCATGCCTGGTGTCTCTTTTCCAGGGACGCTTCACGGTCTCAACCTGGGGGGATTTTGCCTCCACATTTCAAGGTGTGCCTCCCCCCAGCTCAGACCACAGGCTGCCTGTGCTCTCCTCTGCCCCCAGAAATTCATAAAGGTCTGGCCCACAGACAAATGTCTATCCATCAGAAGTCACTCCCACACTCATCTGGGTATAATGGACTGCCTCTTCGGTTACTAATTTTTTAACCCATGGGACCTCTTCTTCAGTGAGTTTCCATTGCCAGCTTCTGGAGTGTATTCTGATAGCTACATAAAAGTTTGAAGACCGCTAGGGCTGTCTCCTGATCAAAGAAGACACTTCATCAAATGGCTTTGATCAGTTAATTTGGTCGGAGCTGCATAGGTTTCCATAAGGCGAAAGCAACAAAGAAGAAGGAAAAAGAGGATTCTGTCTTAGATTGTTTTTTTCTGTTACAGCTTAAAGATGGGTGGCCCAGTGGTAGGGCACGAGCTTCATATGAAAAAGGTTCCAGGTTCTGTGGCTACCATTGCCAGGCACAGCTGGCACAAACAGTATGGGGCAGGAATCTTGGGAGTTGCTGCCAGCCTGTGTTGACTGTATATGTATGTATGTATGTATGCATGCATGCATGCATGCATGCATGCGTGCATGTATTTTATCTGTCTGTCTGTATATTGCCACTCTCATGGTTCAGAGGCAGGATACAGCTGGAACAGATGTTGGGAACAAACTTTGAAGTGTATTTATTATAAGTATCCTTCGAAGCCTGCTGCCAGGCAGAAAGTGGGAATGTAAAGTACTTTAAACAGATAAACAAATAAGAAAGCAAGGACATGTACTAAAAGTTAAAAACAAAAACCCTGCTGTCCAATAAATTGAAAACATTTGGTGATTATCCTGAGCACCAATAGTGGTGGTGGTGGTGGGCACTCACTGGCTCTGGCTGGCATCCAAATCACCTGCAGTGTAAAACTCAGGTTCAAAACCCAAAGGGAGGATCCTGCTCTGTGCCCTCCCATAAGCTGACTGTCCTGGGGGCGTGTGTTATGTTACATTATGTGTCGAGTCATATCTGACTTATAGCAACCCTAATAGGACTCTCAAGATAAGTGAGATATTTAAGGAGTGGTTGTGCCAGTTCCCCACCATCAGTGAGTTCCCATGGTTCCGTGGGGATTCAAACCCAAACTTTCTGAGTCCTAGTCTGCCATTTAATCTACTATACCACACTGGGTATCCCTGACAGCACATACACAGTAGTATCAACAAGTACATATGGCACTGCCAACCAGCCTCAGCAGCCACACTCTATGCTCCCAATCTCACCACAACCGTTGGGCACATGCCGAGGTTGAAAAGCAGGGTATGAGACTTTAGAATCTACTGGCCTCTTGAAGAGAAGGTATAAGTTGACATGTGATCAGTGTTGTGTCTTATATATACTCCTTTATCATTTTCTGCATTTTTCTCCTTGGCTTAATGAATTTGGGGTTGCTGCGGTCCTATATTCACTTCACAAGGGTTCAGTCCCACAGGTGCTTCTTCCATCTAGCAAAGAGTTGCCTTGTTACTTGTGCAGCATATGTTTTAACAGTGCCTCAATGAGAGACTCACACCAGAAACAGACACTGGGGACAGCCTGTAATTAGAACTGAAAGCACATTTAAGTTGCAGGCAAGTGATTGGGGCAGTCTTTCCACACTTATGAAATCAGACTTTGAAAGAATCTGATCCTGAGGTTCTGAAGAATTTCCTTCTTCCTGCCATGGAGTAGGATCAAAATATGTACCTGGCCCCGCTCTCTAGAAATGTTGTGGCTTCAGATGTTCATGCCTGTTGTCAACTCACTGACCAATCCTATGAGCAGTCACTCAGCAGGAATGTAGCAAGAGATCTGATGACGATAATTGCCCCAGCACAAGAACACACTCCATGGATCACATTTAAACACGTATTCATCTTTAAAAACCAGTTAGCACTATGCTATAACTATATTGCTAATGATATCCCATGATCATGAACGAGAGGCCTAACTTTATGGCAGAGCAAAGCCCTCGCCTCAGGAGAATATCCTCTAAGGTGAATAATGGAGCTGAAATAAATGTTGACAAACATTCACCGTTTCTGAGAGGACAGAATGTGAGTGTTCAGGGTTGAAGCTGTATCTCAGAATATGAAGTTACATTAATGCCACCTTTTGGTTATTTTGATTTTGCTGGATATCAGAGCAAAAATTTCACAAGCTGACCACTGTCAAATTCTAAACCGGCCATTACATAATGGGTGCCAACTCTCAAATACCAGCCCAAATCCTATTGCTTAATGAACACTTGCAGAAGACAAACAGTGTAACTCATGGTTAATCAATGAGCCCCTGCTTGAGTTTTCAACACATACTGTACATATAAATCCAAGCTGGGACTCATTGCCTACAATGGAGTTACACCATTTACCCTCCACAGGCATAACCAAGCAACAGGATTTTGGCCACCACAAAATATGCCTGTTGTCTAGGAAATGCTGGGCATCGCTACATGTCAGCTATCTTGAAGGTATTCAAGGCCCAGTATCTTGCAGATGTGTTATTTCATCAGTGTTTGCAATCCCACCACCAATGCAGATCACAACTGTTTTCACTGTCATTACATTTATGCCCACTCTGGCCACTTTATAACCTAGTGGCCAACCTTCTGGAGACAACGCTTCTGGTGATTCCGAGAAGTACACCAGGAATGAAATATCACAGGAGGTTTTGTACCCAAGTCAAATATCAGATGAATGTGAGAGGCATATTCAGTACGTACTAGATTTTACAGATAGTGATTTAAAAGAAAAGGCTTGGGAGCAAAAAGAAAGAAAGTACTTTGGCTCTAGCAAAGTAACAGAAAAGCTTCTTCAGCTGTCCAGAAGGATTTGTGGTACTTAAAATAAGTGTGAGATGAGTGGGAAAGAATATAAGGTCATCTGAGAGCATAGGGGGTTTGACTTTCTCACGTTCTTGCTAGGTAATTGGAAAGAAGAGGAATAATAGGGCAGCTCTAGCTAACTTGCAAGCATCACTGTGTCCCCCTATTCTCAGCCTGGTCAGAACTCATAACACCAGAGGACGTTGGCCTACCCACACTCAGACCACTAGTCCACCTAGCCCCATATTGTGTGGTTCGGCTGGCTGTGGCTTTCTGAGGTGTTCTGTGGTAAGGGGTGTTTTTTGGCATTGCCATTTG
Source organism: Intellagama lesueurii (assembly GCA_037013535.1). Classification (NCBI taxonomy): domain Eukaryota; kingdom Metazoa; phylum Chordata; class Lepidosauria; order Squamata; family Agamidae; genus Intellagama; species Intellagama lesueurii. The sequence continues at coordinate 126,320,121 of JBAJHW010000002.1, read as the reverse complement.
TCTGCAACACAAGCCTTGGAAGGTCTGCTCTAGCCCTGCTCATGCCAGCATCAACATCTGCTCCTGTCCAAGTGTCCATTGCTACTTAAAAATCTAGTTGTTTACAGCTTCTGCTGATTTTGGTTCCATCGTATTAGTTGTGTGGTCCTTGTCACTTGTGATCTTGCATCCCAACCGTGGCTCATAATTTGTGGTGAATCGCATATGACACCTCTTGTTGTTAGGTACTGTCACATTGCCTCTGACTGACGGAGACCCTGCGAATGAGTGATCTCCAAAATGTCCTGTCCTCAACAGTACTGCTCAGCCCTTGAAAACTCATAGTCATGGCTTCCTTTATGGAGCCAGCCCACCTTAATGTGAGATGGATATGAAGCTTAGGCTGTAATAATAACTCCCAGTTACTGAGGCTATATACAGTACACAGGCCTAGAATGTGCCAGTAAATTTTCTCCCTGTTATTTGTTCACCTTCTTTCCGCTTTTCACAAGACAATTCATTAATTTTGTATTGGACCAATCTTTGTTGATGCTAATGTACTTTTAAATTATATATCTGCTTCTTGGAGATTAACCACCGGTCAGAGTAGATGGATTCTTTGTGCCCTTACAACTGCAAAAAGATTGATTTTACAACATTGGAAAGACAGGTGCCCACCACCAGTAATCTAGTGGATAGAAGACCTTACAACATTATTGACAGATGAACATATGATGTTCAGATGGCAACTGCACATGAATATAATTTTTTAATATTTTGAAATGATTCATAGAAGTCTATATATAGAAACTCTTGTGTTTTGGTTTTTCTCTGCTCCCCTTTTTTTTCTTTTTCCTTTCTGTTTTTTTCTTTGCTTTGGCAATATTATAATTTTGTGTTTAGACTATACGAGTAGCTCCATTTTAGCCATTATTTGTTTTTTCTTACTTTTAAGTAATGAATGATTTATATATATAATGAATGATATGATATATATAGCACAACTCAGTGGTCTTGCTGCCTCTGGTAAGGTCTGCAGCCTCTTATAGCATGCCGTGTTCTTAGCCAGTGTTCCTTCAACGAGGTGCTACTGGTGTAGAACAGTGACACAACTTTGCAGTGGCACTCCAAGTTTCCCTCAGAACAAAGTAAGATCGCATCCCATTGCAAGCAAAGGTGCACAACCCCTGGAAGTTCAAAATTACCAGTTCTATAGCTGTGGGCCCAACTCTGTCTTATAAGAAACTAGAGGTGCTAGTGTTCTAAATGGGAGTTACAGGCAGAGAAACTTGAAAAGCTGCATTTTGTCTATCTAGCAAGGAGGCGGGGAGTGAAAGACTTTGACTAAAACATGTATGACAAGTCCATGAATTCCAGACAGCTTTTGTCTGAACAAAAATGGTTTTTATGGGAGTTTTTAAAAAGGAGGAAGGGAAAGCAAAAACAAGGAAAATCTCTTAAGTTCAAAAGATCAAGTTGCATTTTCATTGATGTTAGACTTGTAAGAGCTGCTCCATCAATCACAGTTGCCTAAAAATCCCCATTAATGGCCCCAAACGTTGGAGATTTCCATATGGTTTACCTTTGTAACATTTGGGCATTTTCACTTGAAGCAGCGTGTGAATCTGTCAGTGTCAGAACCAGATGCTAGGCCTCAGCTCCCCTTCTAACATTGCAGGCAGTGTCCACCAGGAAGGCCCGAGGCAAGAAGCTGATAGAAAGTCACTGTTTTCAGAGACCTTCGTAAGTACAGAAAGATAGCCTAGCATCCACTCAGTGGCAATGGGCAAGTTATGAAACTTCAGCTAGAATACTGTACTGGCTAAGGGACTAAGCTAGGAGTCACTCAGCCATGGTTTGAATCTGTCCAGGTTCTAGTTCACTAAAGTGGCTTTAAACAGATAATCACTCAGAGCTTCAGTACTCTTCTCTCAGCAATATGAGATGTCCCACAACACCCCTGTAAGGCTGTTCAATGCTACATAATCCATCTGATATGTTTTAAAAGCTGCAGGTGGACCTGCGGCTGGCCTCCTCCCTCCCAACATTTAAGAGGCTTCTAAAAACACTGCTGTTTAGAGAACCCTTCTATGACATTCCTGCCTGATTTCATATCTGATTTAATTCCTCGTGTTCTGCTTTATGTGATATTAAGCCTCTTGTATTATGTTTTATCGTCTCTTGGTTTTAGTTATAAGCCTATTGTTGCCGGTTACCATGCTGTAAACTGCCCAGAATAGCGCCCTGCAGTAATGGGGAAGAATAGAAACAAACAAACAAACAAACAAACAAACACTGTATCTGATAGTATCTAAATACTATCAGGTGGCTTTGAAATGGCGTCAAACTAATTTACCTTCTTTTCAATTTCGCCTTCAATGTTTGCATTTAAGCATTTTGATGCTGAATAATTCTCTGAACATTCTTCAAAGGGGTGGCTTGTTGGTGAGCCTCCGATTATGATCTGGTTAACAGCATCAGTGTTTGGCAACCAAAATGTCTACGTAGCATTTAGTGTTTGACCACATTTGGCAATTGATCTGTAGTGGCAAACATGTGGCTTAACTCTGACAGCTTAAAAAGGAACGTATAGCCTTCCGAAGTCGGCTTTCATTTCAAAAATTAAGTGTTGAATTTCGAAGCCCTGGTAGTCCACCTTTTGAATAATGAAATGTTTGCACTTTTGTTTCAACTTCATTTGGACTTTTCTGAGCAACAGTGTGACAGAAACCAAACTAACAGAATTCGAATACCAATAACATGTCTATCTAGGTAATGTGGACTTGGACAACTTTTGCAATTCCTTTTTCCAGATTTTCATTTGGTCTGCAAGGGAGCCATGCAGAGACAAAACCTCATTAGCAATCAAAATAAGGGATACCTTACTTCTGCTAATGTATCATTGTTTCCAGAGGCTCTCAGATACAGATGCACTCAGGCTTCTCTTGGGAACAGCAAATGGCGGCCTTGGAAAGTTCATCTTTCAATCAGCTTCAGCCAATTGCCCAGTTACACCCATACCTCAACAATGGGACCTTGACGACATTGGTCCATACCCTGGTGATATTGAAGATTGCGTATTGCAATGCTGTCTGTGGGGGACTTCCCTTGAAGTTGGCTCAGAGACTGGTGCAGAATGCGGCAGCCAGGTTAATCACTGGGGTGGCAAAGTTCAGTCGTATCTCCCCAATGCTGGCCTGGCTGCGTTGGCTTCCTGTGCCTTTCTGAGCCAGGTTCAAGGTGTTGGTTTTAACATACAAAGTCCTTAACGGTTTGGGACCCCACTATCTGTCAGAGCACCTCCCCCAGAGAACATCAGCCCACCTAATGTGTTCCACTCAGGTCGGTCTCCTACAAGTGGCCACTCTGAGGGAGGTGAAGAGGGTCTCTGCAAGGAGCCAAGCTTTCTCAAAAGTGGTCCAACATCTTTGGAACAGCTTCCCTGTGGAGATCCATCAGGCCCCCTCTCTCACAGCCTTCAAGAAGCGGTTAAAGACTTGTCTCTTTGAGGAAGCCTTCAGCAGATTCTCCCCCTGTGATAATTGTGAACATGCTACTGGCCAGCCATCAATGTGTCTGTTTTTTTCTTGTGGTTTTTTTTTTCAGATATAGGATATTTTATGGGATTTGTTTGGAGGGGAGGTGTATTGGGTTTAATACATGATTGTCAACCACACAGAGTAGGAATCAGGAGGTAAATATATTTATATAAATTTATTTATTTATTTAACAAGAAATGCCAGCAGCATGGGGAAGCAGAGGACAGGTGGCAAAACCACTGGGCAACACTGGCAGGCAGACTGGAACAGCAAAAAATAACCTGCAGTGAGTGGAAACTGTGCCAACTGGATGGGGCCAGCACAGCTGAGTGAGTGAGCACAGTCTTAGAATAGAAGTTGGAAGAATATAATGTTTTCCTGTTGATTTATAATGTATTAATCTATGAATCTACTACTGCTACATCTTATTTCTAACTATACAATGTAATATACATTGTATATTACAATGTAACTATACATTGTAAACAATATACAATGACATGTAGAAAAGTACATAGAGAAAACTGCTGCAGTGCAGGCTTGCACCTGAGCATATCCTAACAAGCTAGTGCTTAAGGAATTTATAAGCAGCTATGCCCACCTTTCAATTGGAAAGAACCAAGGTGAAAAAATGCCTTCTAGTGCCTCTGCTTGCTTCCAGATTTAATTGGTGTAAACAGACATCATGTGCAGGTTTTGATCTTACCCCAGCCCCACTCCCTTGGGAAACCCATGGCAACCCCAATCAGGAGATACTGAGTTTTCTGCCCCACTACCCTTGGTGCCGGGGTGTTTTAAAGTGTCATTTCTCAAGTAATCCCTCCAGAATGCCTGAGAAATAGATTTCACTATCACATTTTCTTCTAACAAGCAGAAACTTAGCCTTTTGCTTTCTAATCTAAACAGTAGGTGTAAATGGGACTTTGAATACCTGCAATTTTTATTACAGATATTCAGAACTATCAAATTTGGATTCGGATATATTCAGAACTATCCAAATATGGCATTATTTGGTGAATTACTAATATTTCATATTTCTGAATGCATATCTCTAATAAAAAGTCATACCTGCATCTACAGATACCCTAGATGACCAGAAAGACAAATAAGTGTATTCCAGAGGGAAATTAAGCCTGAATTCTCACTAGAAGCTAAAATGACTAAACCGAGTCTATCATACCCTGGATATAAGACAAGATACACTGGAAAAGATAGTAATGCTGGGAAAAGTGGAAGGCTATAAGAAAAGAGGAAGACTAAATATGGAGTGAATTGACTCAATTAAAAAAGCCACAGCCTTTATGGATTGTTAATGCCAGGCCCATTGGGAAATCATTAATCATGTAATTGTTATTGTTGCAGAGTTTTGGATTTCTGGTCAGATTCCTCTAGCTGTGCAGCAGAAGTTCAGGACTGACAGAGCAGAATTAGCTTCAAGTTCCCCAGAGTAACCCACACCTTTTTCTCATCAACTGGCACTTACAGTCTCAGTAACTCACTTTGAAACATTAGTAAGAGAAAGAATACATGTTTCATTGCTTACAATTGAACAGATCAAACAACAAAAACTAACAAGCATGACTGCTTGCAGCAACAGGCCTCAACAGACTACCAGCTTCCAACAGACAAAAGGGGGGGGGGAGCTCAGAGCAGAGAGATGGGGCTCTCTTTGAATTCAGAGGCATGATTGGTTAGTGCTGGATAGATTGACAGTCACCCCAGCCCAGAATGCTCCCTCACAGCCAAACCTACTAAAGGCAGCATGCAAAGTTGCAAAAAACTCTGACAGTTATAAGTCGGGACATAACAACAACATCTGCGTGTAATTTACTTGTGTGGTTAAGACCTCCCAGAGTCCCTTCTGACAGAGACTGAAGAACTGAAATCACAGAAGAATGCACAATGTTAGCTCCTTGTTCTTCCATGCCTTTTCTCACCACCTTCTCCGTATTGAAGACCAACATCTGAAGCAGGGAACCTCTTCTACTGTTGGTCACTCTCAATGAAGTAGGGGATCAGGATTTTCAAGATGCATCCTTATGTGTTGTAAAAAGTAAAATTTGAATAGGGCAGAATCATATCCTGTTTGTGGTGGACGTGTTCATGTATTTATTCATTCATTTAATTTTGTGCCTTTCCCCAAACTGGGGCACAGTATGGCCCACGGGGCAAAAAAATATTTCTCTGAGGTCAACAGGACTCAGCAAGTGGTAGGATCTCCATATCTGGACATGCTCATTTTGGAGAATAAGGTCTTTCAGAAGACCTGGACTCAAGTCTCAGACCTCTGAAGACTAAGACCTTAGATCATAGTCAACACTTTGAATTGTGCCCAGCAGGAACAGACTGGTAGTTAGCAGAGCCGTTATAACAAGGAAGTCATGTTCTTCCTAAAATGGGGCCTGATCAACAGTCTGGCAGCAGCATTTTTGAACAGTTGAAGATTCTGAACTTTTTCAAAGGCAGCCCACCCCCTCCCCACAGCACTGTACAGGAATGCAAACATGATACAACTAGAGCCTGTTCCATTTGCTGCACGACTTGGGTGGAAATATGGATTTTGCATGGATGTTACTGATACTTTTCCCATCATTCCTACAATGTTCTCCGTTCGTTCGGTCGGTCGGTCGGATCCTGCCTTTCTCCTCATAGGCGGCTCACAACAATTAAAACTATACAAAAAAGTGGGTTTTTTCTGTGACTTTCTACACATTTTCAAACCCTCAGTAAATGAGGTTTATTTTTTGCATCACTTTGTACTAACAATTTAGTCCAAACGAGATTCCCAACTGAAGTTTTCAATTATTGCTAAACCACTACTCAAAAAGAAATGATAAGCCTGTCACGTTCCCAGGGGATTCAGCAGGCGAAATTCCAATAAGCCAGTCCAAGGTCAGAAGTCTGGGAGATACAAAACAGATGCCAAATTGTCAAAGCCAAAACACAAACCATAGTCAGAAGTCAGAGTCCGAAAGCCAAGGGTCAAGAGAGCAAGGTTCAAGACAAGCAGGAGCGTGGACGCAAGCCAAGGAATTGACTTGTTGCTTCCACAAGCTTCCAAGCCTCTGAGTACAAATTATATAGCAGCAACAACCATCTAATTCCTAGAAACATTCCATCCTGTTAAAACTCTGGGCTTGTTGCCCTGATGTTCCTGTGAGAAGCATTCATGCGAGCCTCAGACCTCCGTGTTGTGAGTCTCTGCTGAAGCTTATCTCTCACTCTGGCTAGTGGGGGAGGAGAATCTGGCGGTGATTCAGCTGTCTGTGATACTAATTGCCCAGCATTTTCCTCAGCTGTAATTAACCCCTCTGATTCCAGGCCTTCTTCGGCTGAACTCATGACAAAGGCCAGCAGAGATGTTCATGTATTTCTCCAAGATTTTAAAGACTTTCTTCAAGATTTTTTTAATGAATTCCTTTAGAAAAATGCTGATTTATTAGAGTACAGAAGTGGGTTTGCAGTCCAAGTCTGTAGAGAGAGGGCCCAGGTGGGAGATGTCAATCAGCACTACACTGAACAACAATAACAAAAACTAATTTTTAAACAATTTTTTCAAGATTTTTAGAAAGATTTATTACAGAGAAGCTAATTTCTTAAACAGATGTGGATTTTTAAAGAGAAGTTTGGATGCAAATCCCAATAAACCTCAAGCTCATTCAGTGCCAGTCAGCCAGAAGGGGGCTGGAACAAATTTATCCTCAGACATATACCACTGTGGCCTGATCAAACATGTCTAGGAACAGATGCAGTTCATGTTCTAGCTTTAACAGTAAATATGGAATGCTTTGTGCAGTCTCGTTCACATACTGGTTGGTTCCCCAGCTCTGTTGGGAACTGGTGTTAACTGAGTGCTGTTTCCTATCCTTTGATAATCCTATGTTACTCCCGCCCACATTCCCCCCTTATGTCCTCAAAAGTAATTGAACGTAAACCCACATTTTGCAGTTACGGCAACACCATGCATGTCCAGAGGTGTGCATTAAGAGGTACCATATTTTTCCGTGTATAAAATGACACTTTTTCCTAAAATAATTAGAGGAAAAATTGAGGGTCGTTTTATACATGGAAGGAGGCAGTCGCAGGCGCGCTTGGGCACCTCTTGCTGCCGCCACCGCTGCCCAATTGCCTCTTCCAGAGCTCACGGCTTGTCCCCTCTGGTGGCCAAGGCGGCAGCAGCAGGAGGCGGAGACGGAGGCAAAGGAGCATTCACATGCGCTCGGGCACCTCTTGCTGCTGCCTCCCCTGCCCGCCCGATCACCACCTCCAGTGGGACTGACAGGCTCAGCTCACGTCGCCTCTTCCGCCTTGTCCCCTCTGGTGGTGGAGGCAGCAGGAGGCAGAGGTGGAGGCAAACAAGCACTCGCATGCGCTCGGGCGCCTCTTCCTGCTGCCCCCGCTGGATCATCTGCTCCAGCGATCGTCTCTTTAGGGCAGGGGACAAGGCGGCAACGTGAGCTGGAGGTGAGCCCCGGCAGTCGCACTGGAGGAGGTGATCGGGCGGGCAGAGGAGGCAGCATCAGCAGGAGATAGAGGTGGAGGAGAAGTTGCCCATTAACTTCTCCTCTGCCTCCATCAAGGGTCAAAATTAGGGGATCGTTTTATACATTGGAGGGTCATATACACAGAAAAATAATGTACCTGCAAAGGAGAGGAAGAGAGGAACTTCCGCAGGGCAGAGGGACTGGCCAGTTCAAATACAATATTATCTCATCAGGATAGAGAGCATAATAGAGCAACAGCAATGATCTAGCGTATGTAGAAAATGTAGTGAGGACTGGACTTAGTTCCAATTTGTTTGGCCTCATTGACTCCATTACTGATACCAGATATTGGATTTAGATGGGACAATGGCTTCAAGTCCCATTCCAGAGGGGCATCCCAGAGGGACATAATGATGGATGGTATCAAAAGCTACTGACAGGTCCAGCAGAACTGAAAGGGATATGCATGTTTTAGCCAGTTCCCAGCACTCGTCATCCAACAAAACGAAAGATCTCATTTCCATCCCATAAGTAGGCTGGAAACCAAATTAAAATGGATCCAGGTATCCATCTAATCTAGCAACCCCTTCAGCTCAGAGGCCACCATATGATCCAGCATCTTGCTCAAGAATGGAATATTGAGCTGGGCTAGTATTTGGATCCTACATGGGTGAATGAATTAAACAGATAATTTAAATAAATAAAGTGGGGTCCAGGGAGTGCTTTTTCAGCAAAAGTTTTATTAGTGCCTCTTTTAGGCACTTTGGACCCCTGCCTTGCTGCAGGAAGGTGTTTACCATTCCTGTTACGCACTCAACCCAATCCCCCACTGGCTGCTTTTACGAGCCATAAAGTGCAAGGGTCTGGCACATATACTCTCACCTCGCCAGGGATCCTGTCTACATCCTCAGGCTGTACAGACTGAAAAGCAGAGGCTCGTGCGAGACCAAAGTTACGTCCACTTTGCCTGTATCGACTGGATCATCCCAATCAGAAAGAACCCCACCAATTCTATCAGGAAAGAATCATGCAGATTGCAATGGGCTCTCAAGTGGTCTACATTTTCTTCTTGTGAATCACAGTGTAATGGGTTTTAGAAGTCCTGAGAAACTTCTGTTGGATTAGTCTATGCAGATAAAATGGTTGCAAAGAAGATTAATTTCTTCACTGCCAGCAACAGAGTAAGCCTTCAGATGGGTTCTAGCCCTTATTTGGTTGGACTCCTTCTAAGGCCAGAAGAAAACCCCTTCCTCACATGCCCAAGTCCTCTGATTGAAATGGACTATGGATCGTGGTGATAGTGAATCAAATATTAAGATGCTGCAAGGCTTGGTGAGCTGGACAACCAGAATGAAAAATGCATCTTCCATTGCCCAGCGCTACAGACATGTCACTTCAGTCACTGCTTGAGTCACTCAGATGCCTCTCTAGAAGAATTATCGGTGAAAAGGATAAAACTAAGAACAGCAAGAGAAAGACACGAGAGAGAGAGAGTTTGTATCTTGCCAGGTGAAGGGACAAATAGATTTCTAGACCTAAAATTGCTGGCCAGGTAGGAAAATTAGTTTCAAGAGAAGATACAGAGAGAGAGAGAGAGACCTAGCCCAAAAAATTAATGTAAGGATTTTGAGACAGCCAGAGTGGAAATTCTTTGAGACCCAAATAAAGAGTATAGAGTTCTTACAGACAGTGGTCAAGTCAGGCCTCACGGGTATGCCTACAGACTTCATGGCTACAGTTCTGTTTTGGTACTTCAAAGACGGAGGTTCCAGCTGTGCCCGCCAAAGTCTGGTGTCCACTATGAAAGCTTGCCTTTGAGTTCGTTGTTCTAAACCCTATTAGACTTTATGTTTCCTGTTTCTTTTCATAATATCCCAAATGAAGTCTTTGCCTCTTTTAAATACTTTTTCCCTCAAAACACCAAAATATCACATGCGAAATGTTCAATGGGGTGAAGAAGGTGTTAGTTACACAGAAACAACCACGTTTTAAAAAAAGACTCAGACATTTTGAGGGCCAAGTTCAACAAGATATTAACAGAACCAGCATATGAACATGTGACTGCAGCCTACAATAGAGCCAGCATAGTTACAAAAATATTTCCCATAATAACCCATGCTTACCTGTCTCAAAAGACCATTCTACGTATAATTTGGCTCTTCCTAAAGCCTTTACATCTTTGAACAAACTTATTTTCTTCTTCTTTTGCTTCATATCTGCATTTCTGGTATAACTGTTTGTGTTGCCTGTTGTCCAATACCGAAGAGTGTGTACATCCATACCCACTTCTGGCATACTCACGTGTAGCAGGAACGCAATAGTGCAATTGCAGGTATGTCTGCTCAGGTATAAAGTCCAAATGAGTTCAGGGGGACTTCCTCTGAGGCTTGCAGTCAAGACTCCCCTTGGAGAAGAATACAAATACCCCATCTCTATTTATGGCTTTTAAAAAAATGCTTGTGAGATCTGAAAGCGAAACTTGGCAGTCATTTTCAGCATCTCTTTAGCTAGCAAATTTATAATTGCTGCTTTTCCAGAGTAGCACAATTTAGAGGATTATTTCCCACAGGGAGTCAATTGGCAGCCTGAATGGGGAACAGATGAGCAGCAGGTGGCTCAGCAAGGATGCCATGATAGCAATAATGTGATGGATCTACCACCGTATCAACACTGCATAGCAAGCTAGTACAGCAACAGTTTATGCAAATATGTGGGGGGAGGGGGAGGGGATGGTGCAAATGACAATGACCTGGGGAGATACACAGTGCTCCCACTGTTTGTTTGATCTACCCACTCAATGCCCATACAATAGTCATCCTTACACACACATACACTCTTTATAGTGTTATAATATTTCAGTAAAATTTAGTAAATTGAGCGGATTGAATGAACAAAGAAAAAGAATATTCCAGAATTCAAAAAGGCTATCTAAAGGGGGGGGGGGGGGAAGAGTTTTCATTTCGCCCTAAAGCTCTGAAAAGTGGCTGTCAGAGCAGCTGCAAGGGGATATGCACTTACAGCGAGCCCTCCCTAGCACCTTTAGCAAATGGAGTGTCCAGGATCTTGGACAATATTGAGGGGCTCATCTGTCACTTGCCTTCTCTTTGGTGCCAGCAGGGTGTATTGTTACTGTATTACTTTCAGTTTCCCCTTTCCTCAGTTCCAGTAGCTGATCATCTTTTAAATCCCGCTAAAACTGAATGGGGTACAAAGGCTTCATTGTAGTGTCGTTCCACCCCAGAGTTTGAAGAGCAGCTCCTTGCTCAGCTGTGCTGTTGCTCTGAAATTGCAAATAATCCCCCCCCCCTGCATTTGGCCAAGGACTTCACATCTGCCTACACATTACTGCGAAATACACATCCACTTGCATGCATGACGGTTTCTACTCCTCTGCCTTCTTCTCTATATTTCTGCTTGAATACAGTGGTTAAGTATTGTTATGTTTATGTGCTGTCAAATCACAACTGGCTTATAGCGATCCTAATAAGGCTTTCACAAGAAGTGATATCAGGCAAAATCCAAAGAAACAAAACAAAACAAAGACAAATTTTTTTAAAAAAAAAAAGACAAAGCCAAGTGGCACCTTAAAGACTAACTGTTATGTTTTGTGTTTTTTGTCGTTTTGTTTTGTTTTGTTTCTTTGGATTTTGCCTGATATGCTTGCACAGGCTAACACGGCTACCCCTTCCAAAACTACAAGATAAGTGAGATATTTAAGGAGTGGTTTTACCAGTCCCCCACCTCCCATGAGTTTCCATAGACCCATCCTAGGCCCTCACTCTATTACACCATGCTGGGTACCCTATCATATTAAAATTACTAATTTTAAAAGTTATATATGGACACAAAACCAAATTGGGTTTTTTCCCCTATTCTTTTTGTGCATCATTGTAGATTGCTATTGTTGCCAGTTAATAAAACAAAACATGAAAGCAGTTAATGCTAATATTTTGCATAATGGTTAGGCATGAAGGGAACGTGAATGTAAAGAGTGTTGTTGTAATTGTGTAGAGCTGATGCACTGTGTCAATACTGTAACTTCCAAAGATGCTTCTGCTCTTTTACATTCTGTTTCTCTGCAAGGTGTAGAGAAAACTGTAGAGAGAGATGTTGAAGACACAGAGTTTACCATGGAGGTCTAGATGGGTGGAAGGATGGATGGGCATTATGGAACTTGAGAAATGGAACTCTGGTTCACTGAAATCTTTATGGCTCCTGTTGACTTTCCTAGGCTGAGAGAAGCATTAGAACGGTTATTTAGACATCATTAATAATCTTGTTCCATTCTAGTTGTAAAAGTGCTGGGGGGGGGGGGGAGAGAGAATGAATGATAGCAGCAGAAAACTGAATTAAAAACTCTCCCAGTGGTGCAATTGTGGCGGCAACTGAGGAGGGGGAAAATAGAGATATTACAGCTATTTCTGAGCATTACATTCAAGTTTAAGTGAACTGCAACTGTAGCTCTGTACTGACATCTCCACAGGCTCAACAGAGTCTTTATTCATCTTGTCTTGTTATGGAACAATTAAAAAAAGGGCCCCTTGGCCATTTCCCTCCACATACAAAATGGGTCCCAGAGTGTACTTTCAAGGATTTCGGACATCCTACTTCAAACTCCCCACTGAGATTAGGAAACTAACTATCCAACAGACCCACAAAGTTGGCTGCTGTGGTGTTTTTCTTGAATTAATGTTACATTTCTGCTGCTTTACTCAGACACTAAAAGCTGACATCAAACCTGAGAAGTCACTGCTGTCAGCAAGGTTCAGCACGGCCAGTGGCATCATCTGACAAGTACTTTAGCGGCAGAAGCAAACTGAAGGACTTTTCTCATGGCTGTGCCACCCCGGCACCTCCCATTCTGCTCCTTGGAAAATATTGGGGCTTTAAAACTATAAAGAAGGCCTGTATAGTTTTAAAGGCCATAACTAGAAAGATACTTCAGAAGCAGGCCTCTTGTCTGAGTATCCAGCATACGTAAATGCATGAAGAAAGCCAGGATTTTAGCTTTGGGCCTGATCACACAAGCCAAATGAACCCTAGTTATACCCCAGTTAGATCACTGCATAAACTTCCAGCCACACGACACACGGCCATGATCGAATCATTTTCCCTGTCTGAGGTTTCTTTCCCCCTTGTGTTGTTTTGTACCGATGACGTATCAATTCATTCTGTACTGGTATGGCATGTGTGGATGTTTCTATCAATTCATTTCATTTGCAAAGGGCTCCGTTTTCTGGGTGCTGTGGGGAGGGGAACCAATTAACCGCAGTACAATCGCTACAGATGTCAGGCACCATTCTGCCTCTCCCGGATCGCCCCTCCTCGCTCCTTTGCCAGATGGGGTGGGGTGGAAGAGGAGCGGAGATCAGCAGCTAGGGGAGGGAGGAATCTCTGGTCCTGGTGGGCACATAATTGATAGATCCATCCTTCTGGAAAACCTTCACCAAGGATGTGTATGGATGCCGGCCTCTCTTTAAATGCATGCTAAAGACCTGGTCGTTCTAGGCTACTCTTAACAGAATAGAGCTCCACCTTGTACGTATCATATGAGCTTTATGGATGTGTCTGTTTTAAACACTTTATATTATAATCCTCATTTGTATTTTACATATGCAGAAGGTGATTATAATATAAAATATTTAAAACAGATATTCAAATATTCCATAAGCCATCATAGGGAGTATTTGAAGCTGGATTGTAGATGCACAGTGATATTACTGAAGATTTCTTTGGTCTTGGAAGGTTTTCAGATAATGATAGTTTTGACCTCTCTGAAATTAAATGTGACTTCCTGCCATGGCAACAGAAATCTTATTCAGGATGGCAGATTCACAGTTCAGTGTGTGGATGTACCATTCTTGTGTGCCCTTGTCTTACTTACAGTATATCACAGAAGTGAGTACACCCCTCACATTTCATAAATATTTTAGTATATCTTTTCATGTGACAACACTGAAGAAATGACACTTGGCTACAATGTAAAGCAGTGAGTATACAGCTTGTATAACAGTGTAAATGTGCTGTCCCCTCAAAATGACGCAACACACAGCCATTAATGTCTAAACCGCTGGCAACAAAAGTGAGTACACACCTAAGTGACAATGTCCAAACTGGGCACAAAGTGTCAATATTTTGTGTGCCCACCATTATTTTCCAGCACTGACTTAACCCTCTTGGGCATAGAGTTCACCAGAACTTCACAGGTTGCCACTGGAGTCCTCTTCTCCATGACAACATCACAGAGCTGGTGGATGTTAGAGACCTTGAGCACCTCCACCTTCCGTTTCAGGATGCCCCACAGATGCTCATTAGGGTTTAGGTCTGGAGTAGAGATGGGGACGAATATAAAAATGGATCGGCTTTTTCGACGACAATAGCCGATTTGTTAAATATTCGTCCCTTCATATTCGTGGGTTCCAGAGACCTGCACGACTACGAAGGGACAAATATTTATCCATTTTTATTCATCCTTCGTATTACAAAAAAACAAAAAACAAAAAAACCCACCATTCTGCCTACCAGCCGCCAATCAGCTGATTGGTGGCAGATAGGCAGCCACCCCCCCAGCCACCCAACCCCACAGCCTACCCCCACCCCTTCCTTTCCCTACCTTAGCCCTCCCCCACCGACACCCCCTTCCTATTAAAAAAAAAAAGAAAAACACCATTCTGCCTACCGGCTGCCGATCAACTGATCAGCGGCAGATAGGCAGTCACCCCCCCCACAGCCAGCCACCCCAACAGCCTACCCCCACCACCCCCTTCCTCTCCCTACCTTAGCCCCCACCCCACCCCCACCGACACCCCCTTACCTTAATGGCTGCTGCCGAGGTCTCCTTCTGGCCTCCCAGCCAGGCCATGTAAAAAGGGAGACTGGCTGCCCTTTGCAAAGATGGCGGCTGCGGCTTCATTTAGAGTAGGGAAGCTGCAGCTGCCGTCGGTGGGGATGGGGAAGGGCTAAGGTAGGGAAAGGAAGGGGGTAGGGGGGTAGGCTGTGGGGCTGGGTGGCTGTGGGGGGGCGGCTGCCTATCTGCCACTGATCAGCTGATCGGTGGCCAGTAGGCAGAATGGTGTTTTTTGTTGTTGTTTTGTTTTTAATAGGAAGGGGGCGGCGGGGGTGTTTTTTAAAAAAATACCCCCCCCCAACTTTTGACAACTCACGAAGCGGGACGAGTCATCCCCCTCTCTAGTCTGGAGACATGCTTGGCCACTCCATCATCTTTACCCTCAGCTTCTTTAGCAAGGCAGTGGTCATTTTGGAGGTGTGTTTGGTGTCGTTATCATGTTGGAATACTGCCCTGTGGCCCAGTCTCCAAAGGGAGGGGATCATGCTCTGCTTCAGTATGTCACAGTACATGTTGGCATTCATGGTTCCCTCAATGAACTGTAGCTCCCCAGTGCCGGCAGCACTCATGCCGCCCCAGACCATGACACTCCCACCACCATGCTTGACTGTAGACACGACACACTTGTCTTTGTACTCCTCACCTGGTTGCACCACACACGCTTGACACTATCTGAACCAAATAAGTTTATCTTGGTCTCACCGGTCCACAGGACATGGTTCCAGAAATATATGTCCTTAGTCTGCTTGTCTGCAGCAAACCGTATGTGGGCTTTCTTGTGCATCATCTTTAGAAGAGGCTTCCTTCTGGGACGACAGCCCTGGAGACCAATTTGATGCAGTGTGCGGCGTATGATCTGAGCACTGACAGGCTGACTCCCCACCCCTTCAACCTCTGCAGCAATGCTGGCAGCACTCATACATCCATTTCCCAAAGCCAACCTCTGGATACGACGCTGAGCACGGGCACTCAACTTCTTCGGTCGACCATGGCGAGGCCTGTTCTGAGTGGAACCTGTCCTGTTAAACCGCTGTATGGTCTTGGCCACCATGCTGCAGCTCAGTTTCAGGGTTTTGGCAATCTCCTTATAGCTTAGGCCATCTTTATGAAGAGCAACAATTCATTTTTTCAGATCCTCAGACAGTTCATTACCATGAGGTGCCATGTGGAACTTCCAGTGACCAGTCTGAGAGAGTGAGAGTGATAACACCTGCTCCCCCTTCACACCTGAGACTTGTGACACTAATGGGTCTCATGACACCAGGGAGGGAAAACTGCTACTTGGTCCCAATTTGGACATTGTCACTTAGGGGTGTACTCACTTTTGTTGCCAGTGGTTTAGACATTAATGGCTGTGTGTTGCGTTATTTTGAGGGGACAACACATTTACACTGTTATACAAGCTGTATACTCACTGCTTTACATTGTAGCCAAGTGTCATTTCTTCAGTGTTGTCACATGAAAAGATACACTAAAATATTTATGAAATGTGAGGGGTGTACTCACTTCTGTGATATACTGTAATTGCCAGGTTCCACCAGTTCCTAGGATATGGTAAACAAATTATTATTATTTTAAAAAAATATTTAAATGAAACTCAAACTCGAAAGCAGTAAGCCTACGCTAAGAGTCTTTTTCTTACATAATCCTAATGTTTTATATTGAATACGGGAATTATGTTGAGGTAGCTTGGATCATCCAAACCAGGGGAAAGCTGCATTCAGATTTTATTAGAAGAAAATTCGTGACGAGGTACACCGGGGGGAAAATGGGTTTATTTGTGCAAATCCAACACTGAAAAAGACTTTAACAACAGGGGAAAGTCTCTGCTTATCATGGAGAAAGGGGTACATCTCAGGGAAGAGTAACAAACTATGTACTGCATTTCAAGAACATTTTCAGGAGCAGCAAGAAGCGTCTCGCACTTGGAGTTTTCTGTCCTCAGAGTTGACTGGCTACCATGTGTCACGACATGATCCCATTCATGTGAGCCCTGATTGCTGGGATTACCAATGTGACTGATCTCAGAAAAAGAAATAAATGAGAGCAAGAAAAAAAGGGACAAGGCACCAGAAGATGGAAAGGAAACAGTCCAACTGGCAGAATTAAAAGAGTAAACAATATAAAAAAAAATTAAGGGCTTCTCGGGATATATTTCTTCACTCCCCTCTAAATCTACTATCCTCAGAAGCCAGAATCCTTTTGCTGATTTACCCTAACATACGGGAAATGGCATAAATCTTGGCAGCAAATTGTAGCACAATAATGAGGTGGTGGTGATGCTCTTGGACGTGTATAAGTCGGGCACACACAAAGGAATGCACCCAGCATTAATGAGCAGCAACAGCAACGTGCCACCAAGACCTACATGATTTCTGTTATGCAAGAGAATTCTCGCCAGAATATTTGAAAGGTTCCATAGAAATCGCATTTCATCCAGTGCTGGTTGGGGAGGTAATGTCAGGAGGAGGAGCACTAAATACTGGCAGAGATCAGATGTAGCAATCATTGTGGTGCCTTCTAATAGCTCTCACATAAGCACAGCAGAAATGGCAGAAATATATGTATGATCCGATTAAGCTGCCTTTGTATCAGGTCAGATGAAAAAGCCTTCTAGCTCAATACTGGTGTCCTTTGCTAAATCCCTCTGGATTTTTTCCCAGCTCTGCTCCCTAGAATTCTTTAATTAGGATTGAGCTTGGAACCTTATGCATGTGACGTGGGTGCTGTACCACCGAACTATTCGCCCTTCCTTGGAACAAGGTAAGCCTGCCACTGTCTGTCTCTAGATCAAATCTTGCTACTGTCACTCTTTCACAAACATCTAGTCGATCATCCACCATATGGAAGGCGATTGTACAGAGGTCTCTGTTGGCCAGCCTGGAGGATATCTGTCAGTCTTGCTTAATGCATGTGTAACTCTCTCTCTTGATTTTAATGGGCGCGAATGTACCACAGCCAAAGGCGGCTCTGCTGCTATGTAAATGGGATTTGCTTCTGACAAAAGGCTTTGTTTCTGATAAAAGCATTTAAAAGAACTTCTTGTGCCAGTGTTTCAACATATTAGAGCATGCATCGAAGAAAACCCATCTGGAGGTCAGGAAACCCTAAGCTCCAGTCCCAGCAGCAGCTTAACAGCTGGGTTTTTTAAAGCAGGAGGAAGAATATATAAACGAGTAGCATAATTCTTGTGTTCTAAACATAGCGTGCATTTTTTGTTTCATGCCAGGTAGCCTGCCTGACACACAGGCGAAGAGCAGCTTAGAACCAGCATTCAGTTCACTCTTATGGGGCATCTGTCATGCAAATCTTGGAGGAAGTTCGGCTGGCTCCGTGGCAAGAGCCCTCTCCGATTCTTTGACCTTTGATTTCCCCTTTGATATTGAAACCCTTTTACTTCCAGTCAGACAAAACACAGAAGGAACAAAGGTTTATTTTGCACCCACTCCTGTGCTTTTCACCTAAAAACAAGAGTTCCCCTCATAGGGTAAATCTTTATACAATTTCTTTCTTAATATATATTTCACATACCCATTCATTTCCCTTTTTAATATTCATAATACTGAATTCCCTTCCCTCCCACGCACACTAGAGACATAAATACATTTATCTACAACACATCAAAACAAAATCTCTATATTGTAGTTTCTGTATTGTGTTACTTGGTATTTGTCTTTTCACACGTCTTAAAACTTCTTAGCTTGAGCATCACTTGTTTGCCTATTTTTACAAGAGTTGAAGAAAAAAATAAAACAGAACAGTACTTTTTAAAAAGGCAATGACTTGTTGGCCAAAACAACAAGCTAGCTGGGTTATAATGATTGTCCCTGACATAACAGTTAATGTTTCCTTTGGTATTCGCAAGTGGGGCCCACCTTGATGTGGGAGAGCTCTACAGTTACCTGGGATGTTAAGCTGAGGGTGGGGGCAGTTGTCCTCAATGAAATTAAAGATGTATTTTCAGTCTACTATCTAGAGTTGGCTAGGTAGCAAAAAGCAGATATCTGTGATCTTTTTTTCAAGGTTTTGCAATTTGTTTTGGCACTAATTCGAAAAAAATGATCTTCCTTCAATTAGGTTTACAATACGTTTCTTGTTTTATTTCCAGTTTAATGTCATTTGTCGTTTGCTACGTATCAGTGGAGAACATACATATGTAAGTCCTTGGACAGGAGAACAGCAGGGGGTCCCAGCATCACACCTGCTAGGGGCTCCATAGAGCTGACCAGCAGGAAAAGCTGAAGCTACTCCTCATCCAGGGCGCTGTCTACTCATCTAAGGCCGGTCCTGCTTGCAAATTAATTAGGTTTTGGATGTATACTCAGAATAACTTATCTGGTCACCATTTGCTATGAACTCCTTCTGGTGATGCCCCTCCTTTACAACTGACTCCTGTGGATGGTACATGTTTTGAGCATTGCTTGCTGTTTCTAATGTCATTATTTTCTCTTAAACACAGCATTTTCAAAATAAAACCCTACACAGGAGAGATTCTGCCTCTTCTTACAAAGCATGCTACCAAAGTGTTTTGCTTGCATAGTTACAGAAAAAAGATGGTTACCCTTCCCACCCCCACTGCTTCCAACCAGGCATGCTTTTGTATGGACACATTTATTATTCTCCGAGAAGAGTAACAAGCACTCAAAGGCAAGAAAACAAAAACATCTCAAGAAAGTGAAATTTTTAGTTCTGATACAAGGTCCTTTCTCTTTTTGACTATACTGGGTGAGGGAAGGCCATAAATCTGAATTAACAGCTTGTAGATGACAAATCAGGGAAAGATGAAGATGTTAAAGCAATGACCTCTTATGGGCAGTGCAGCTTTATTAAGATGAGGTCTTCAGGAAGCGTTGCTTGCATCTGGGAAACACGGAAAGAACAGCACACACACTGGCCTTCCTCTATCGTAAATAGTTCACACTTAAGCTCAGATGGTTATTGCATATACTATATAAGTCTCTCTCACTCCCCAACCCCAACCCCCCCCCCCAGCCCCATTTACTGCAAACAATGCCATTTCCTCTGTTTAAAGCAATCCGTCGGGAGCAGAAGCTGTTCAGTTACACAAGACTTTTTATTTCAGTCTGCAGCTGTCTGGTTCTTTGGAGTACAGCTAGAGATGGCTTGCATTTTCACTTTCCATTCCAATACAAGTCCTCTTTTATGTCGAAAAGCAAGAGAGATGAGATCACCTATAGAAATAAGGAGATTCTTGCTCATTGTGGACCAAGATGATGACTCCAAGCACCAATTAAACCATGTGCACGGACATTTGTGAGGGGGGCCCTGGGACAGCCCCATACTGTCTATTCTCGCAGGCATTGGCTGTTGGCTGGTTGTTGCCGGGAGGACTAATCACATGCATCCCATGATCCATCCCTGCTGAAAGATACTGCCTTTCTCCAAATGCTCCATTGGAAGGTGAAGAGCAAAGTAAAGTGCTTTGGGTGGTGGCCAGTTTCTCAGGGCTTCCGGCCAACCTGGGAGATGCTGGGAAATTGTATCCATACAAATTGTAAGGGTTGTGAAGGGAAAATGCATTGTAGGAACTCTGTTGCATGTGGCCACCACTAAACATAGGTGAAGAAGAAGAGCTGGAGGCAGGGTTGCCTGCTTGCATGACATATTGGAGCTGAGAAGTTGGGAATGATCCCAGCTGGCCACCATAGGCTTCCATCTTGCTGTTGCTAGGCAGTGAAGAAGGAGCAGGCATTCCTGAGATCAAGGATGGAGTCCGCTGAGGCATGAAGTTTTCAGAGGGCTGAGTGGCAGAGGTAGTACTGCTCTGGAGGCGATTGTATCCACTGTCACTCAACCCAGGGTAGCTCTGTAGGGCAGCCATGTTGCTTCTTGCACAAGGAGGATAATCAGAGAGGTTAAGGTTACAGAGTTGGCTCTCCCGACAGCCAACATTGAAAGAATTGGGGGCCAAATGAAAGGCTGGTGGTGAACATGATGGAGAAAGAAGATGAGAAGATGCAGAGGGTGAGGGAGTCCCTGTGCTCGACGTTGTTGGGGAAGTCCCTGTGCTGCCCCCTAGGAAACAAACAATAAACATCATTTCAAATGGTCTAAGCCCTCTGAATGCAAAATATAAGCAAACAATATCTGTCTAGTGAATCAATATTTAAGACAGAATTTTCTTCATTTTGCAGAGAACATCTACTTTCTAGACCCAACTAGAGTAAACCCATTAAATCAGTGAAATGTACATCGGAATTGTTATTCACCACTTGATTCAGTGGGTTGACTCTAAGTGGGCTGAGCAATTAATTTAAAGCCAGTCATCTCGTGTAATGGAACTGGCTAAGTGTCATCATCCAGATGCCATTGGATCCAACCTCCATCCTCTCCCACCACTTAATTTACTGGCTAGGGAGGTGAATCGTTGCTTATGTCATTCTCACAGGTGCCAACAACAACAACAACAAAAATTCCAGCAGCTTTCTCCCCTCTGGGCAAGATTATGACACTTTTTGTGCATTTTTGCATTTCAGCACTCCTTTGTGAAAAATTCACAGAAGATTTGCCCGGAAAACCTGTAAATCTTTTTCAGAAAGCTGTGTATTTTGTGCAAAATATAAGTTGTTCACACAAAATGCAGCATTGTTTGCAAATGTGTTGCTGATGGAAAAGATGTTGGTCATTTTGCTCACATGTAAGGAGTGAGAATATCAAAGTGGTTGCACATTTTTCAACAGTATATTTCAGTGATGCCTCAAGACGCTCCCTTTTTTCCTGATCAAGGAACAAGAAAACTGGCAAGTATGTGTTATATCCCTAGCTAGGGCTGATAAGAGTTGCAATCCCACAACAAATGAAGGGCCACAGGTTCTCTGCCTTAGTATATATTAATTGTGCATGCTAATTCTTATATAACAAAAAAGTAGCACCCAGGCTTGAGAGAGAAGTGAATCAACCATCTTGGGGGAACACCACCATTTGCAGAAGTAGAACACATGTTTGAGGTTGGAATGGGGGTGGAGGAGGAGCTCAGGAGTAAAATACTTCGTATCAGCCAAATGACAACAACCAAGTGGACTCAACAGGCATTCAACACAGAGTCTGGGAGGAATGGAAAATTGGGAGGGAATGACATCAACTGTCCACAGAAACAACATGGATGGCAGGCTGGGACAATGAGCCTGCTCTACAAGCGCACTCCACCCTGTAACATTATGATTCAGGTCCCACAAATAGCCAGTTTGGCTGGTTGGGGACCTATCCGTTTGGGAGTGAAATGGGGCCAGCCAAGCCTAAGACAGTAATTTCTATACACCCTAGGAATGGATAGGCTGGCAAACATGCACGGTAAATTAACAATACTTTTAACCCTAAAACTTCTTGAAAAGAATCTCAGTTGTCAGAATGTGTGTGGAGAATTAAGGTTCCATTGAAGGGACCACAGGTTGCAAGTCCTACTTTTTGTTATAACACAAAATTCGTAACAATTTTCAATTCATATATTAGCAAAATTCGTAACAATTTTCAATTCATATATTAGCTATGATCTTTGCTTCACTTTACAAAGCAGGAATGCCTTTATATGTGAGAAAACTATTGTTTTATTTCTGCAGAATATTCTGCTTTCTGAAATTCAAGTAATTTCCATGGCTTTTATTAGGATGTGCATCGTTATTCCAAATCCTCCAAATAACATGTACAAAAGTTTCTATTATGCAGTCTCTGATCTTCTCCGGCTAAAGATCCTGGCATATGATCTCCAATGTTTTCAAAGAATCAGGATATCTGAAACCAAGGAGACACTGTTCCCATCCACAGTTGTCCTGTGCTGTCCTTATCTGACATAACCTGGGCAACAAAGCATGGAAAAACAGCTACTTTGGCCAACAACTCCCAGAAATCCTAGCAGATTCCTGAGAGTTGTAGACTAAGAATCTCACTTCTCCAAGCACTGCCTAGGCAGTACTTCTTGGATGGAAGTGGATGGAACTGTATAAAATGAGAGGTAGCCAGTTTGTCCCGGAATCCTACTAAAAGATCACACACTTCACATGGAATTATTGAATGTCAAAGGCACAGATTGCCTTATCAATGGCAATAAAGGCCAGAGAACAGCGAAAATCCTGTTGGCAGAAGTTATATCACATAAGACTGATGATGTTGGCAGCCACTGCATTTTTTCAAAAACAAAAATTCTGATTCCTCCCCCCCCCCCACCACCACCACCACTGGAGGTCTTCAGGCTCCCATGGGATCCCTTTTGTCCTGGGGAAGCCCCTCTGGTCCCACAGCTCCAAATGGTTTTTCCACAACACGGGATCCCATGAGAGCCTTCAGGACCTTTGGGAGAGAACTGGTAATATTTTATTTCTCTAAAATTGCCAGAGCTGATGATATCAGCAGCCTTGTGTGGCATAAGTTAAAGGAACTGGATATCAGCCAACATGTTTACAAGATCCAAATATTATTAATATAACATTAGATTTAGACTTCATTATTTTATCATGTTTCAGTCCAGTACAAATTTAAATGTTTATCTTAAGGTCTACTTGTTTTCCACAGGACACTGGAATGAAAAAATCTAACCACTGGTTTAGGAAGATATAATTTCTTGTCTTGATACAAAAGGTAATATATTTATAAAGCAACATAAAAATATATTCGCAAGAGCTACAATGTCTTAAATACAAAGGCAGTTAATCGTTCTAGCACTCCAGCAACTGTTTGTAAGTCCCTGTTCCCCCTTCAATACCCACTTTTCTCTTTTTAAAAGATAACACTTTCTATATTGGCAGTATATGAATGGGTGATCCCAGAAAAGTGTGGGGTGCATTGAGCATCAACAGAATAAGAACATAATGGAAGAACATACTCTTAAGGATGTTGTGCATCCCGCTGCTTGCAGTACATTGTAAATACTCTGAGCAGGGAATTTAAAACCAACTTGCCTTGCAAAATCCATGTTTAAATCAGATTTCTGGTGCATCTGCTAGGCACATGTTTGTCAAAAGCCATGCCTTTCATTTTAGTGTGGTCACACTTACACAGTCCCTGGAGTGGACCAGGGGCCATACGATACTCCAGACTGTCCACTGTCCGAAACAGGGTACTTACCAGCATCCAGTAAGAAAAACATTATAATATGTAAATCTATTTATTACAAAGATTTTGTACACCACTTTTTTCAAATATAAAGTATCAAATGTCAACAGCAACATATTCAGTAATCTGAGAATTATAGCAACAAACTCAGCATCGTCTCTAATATCTCTTATCCAACCCATTCACTCTGTAACAATATTCGGTCAGTCATTAGAATTCTTGCAGGGTAATAGCTCTGCTGGGATACCCAGTGTGGTGTAGTAGTGGATAGAGTAACAGAATAGGACTCAGGAGGAGTAGGACTAAACCACAACATGACAAAGGAGACCAACCCATGTTCAAGAAGATCAGATTGCATCTTCAAGTTCCAGAGCCATCTCTTCCAAGTTGGAGTCCCAAATTGCAACAAGAGGGCTTGTTTAAGCATCTCATTTTTAAGTGCCAGAGTGAAAGACTGCTAATTTAATTGTGGTTTCTTCTTATTATGATCTGTAGACAATACTCTGAGTACTTTTTCAGAAGGATCAAGAGCTGCTGTCACTCATAAAATAATGCAATATTAGAGGGGAAAATTCTTGAATTATATTGTTCAGGGTCCAGATTTATCCTTTTCCCTCTCCTGGTTCAAGAAAAATGGAGGAAACCATTTAGGAGTTCCATTAATAAAACACTCTTATAAATTTGAATAAACAAGTGCCTCACAATTTCTAAATAATTGAATTAAGAATCCTGCTTGTTGGGTTTCTTCATACTGTTGATTTTCAGCCTTTCTCGTATTTACTAATAACCTTTTTCAAAATAAAACTTAATTTGCATTTGTTCGTTGTGGCTGTATAAATCAACCTAATGGCTTGATAGTCTTTGGTAGAGAAACAAAGAAGGTTGAATGTTGGCCTTATCTCCCAACATGCATCTCCCAAGTTCTTAAGATCATCTGGGGAGTCCCTTCCCTTGGTCCCACCACTCCGATTGGTGAGGGCCTTTTCAGTGGCTGCATGGTTAGCGCAACCCCTTCATGGATAGTGCAGAAAAATTGTACACAAAAGCCCCAAAATTGGTGGTACATGTCTGTGAGAGTTTATGTAAGTTACCAATTTACTCGAGAGCTTCTGAGATTTGTTAGTTACTGATCCTGGGGACCCGAGCAAAGAGTTAGACTCAGATAAAACAAAATGAGATTGGCCACCAAATTGTCCAGCTCCAGGAGAGTTGGCCACAGCCCTCAAAGGACAGCCAGCGAAGGCGAGGCTCTTTGGCTGAAGACAGAACAAACATTTTTAACCCCACAGTGAATTGGAAGTAAGAGGAGAGAGCCATTATTTGTTTATATATTTGGCACAATTATATTTCTCCAGTGTGTTCACACTTGCCTCATTGTTGTCTATCTTCACAAGGGTTTATAGGGAAGGATGGGGTGGGAGACATTTCTAATTCCAAGACATGACAGACTTTGTCAAGGCCAAGGTCCAAGGTTCTGGAGGCAGTAGCATTGCGGGGGGGGAGGGGACGACTTTATCTTCTGCCCACCTCAGATGTTTGAAGACAGCAGGACCTTTACACCCAACGGAAAGAAATCTCTAACAATAGTAGGAGATTGGCGGGGTTTTACCTGCTTTGCATAGCATTTCTGACTTTTTGCACTCTGCTGATCATTGGAAATCCAAGAAGTGACCCCACTTCCTTCAGTGCTGCTGCCTTATCCTCCTCCTCAAGCCCAGCAGGTGCACTGCCATCTGACCAGAGGGATCAGCAATGGTCACAGAAAGCAGAAGCTGCCTGTGCTAAGCAGTTCCCGTCAGGCTTGCATGCTTGTGGCAATTATCTTCAGCACGTGGAGTGCTGGATTTGAAAGTCATTGGAATCCAGCTCCTTTCCCCCCCCCCCCCTGTACACATTATCTCAGTGGAATTTTCCACAAGTTGCTGACAGAAGGTCACAGATTAGAAGTATTACACATAGGACTTCCTGTAACTCCATCTTTGGCCCTGTGGAAATGATGAAATGCCCATCATAGTGAAAGACAAGTATACGTATGTGCGGGAGGGGAATCTGCCTGCATTTCAAGCACTCTGGGACCAAGAGCTACCATGTGTTTTTGAAAGCAAGAGTTCGGTGGTGCTTAGGTTAGTGGATTTTGATGAAAGAGATTTGGGCCTGTACATCCACCATATTATTAGTAGAGTGAAAATGGTCACTAATGCATGACTCGATGCACAAGAGTTTGTGCAAGAGGTTGCACAGACAGCTGCACAACTGCTTGCACAAAAAGTACTGGCTACCAGCCTTACATTAACTATAAAATACACTACTACTGGTCCAATGGGTTTTCCACCAGTACATTAGTGTAACAAGATACAGGCCTTAGCTTGAAATCACTGCTCACTGTTGTGACCACAGGTGAGTCTTTAATTTATTGACTAACCCTACCATACATCCAACTTGCAAAGATAAACATTGGGAAAACCACACATGCACTCCCGTGAGCTCTTACACACACACACATACACACACACATATAATTACACTGCCAGAGACAGGGGTGCCCAGTGTCACCAGCTCTTTCCTCTACTACAGTGCAGAACAATTCACCCACAGACACCACTCGGAGAGGGCACTATGTCTGCTTCTGGCCCCTGCCAAGTATAATGCCCAGGGCAATGGGCAGATGTCCCAGACTGATGGCTTTGAGTGTAGGTTCCTCCCATTCAGACTGTCTGGCCATGCTGTTGGGAAAGAGGCCACAAGCTACACAGTATCTATGAATCATTATGAAGTGGGAGGGCTATGCATGGCCATCACTTTGCATCCACAGATAGCAGCAGCTGAATCAAATAGGTAGTGGTTTGGATGGCCCAATCTGATTGCCCTTTGGTGTGGAACCCAGACAGCATTATATGAACCTCTGAGATGGTGTACTGCCATGAAATCAATGGCACAAAACCATCCAGTGAAAAGTGGCTCTACCAGTTTAGCATTATTCACTGTGTACAGCAATGTTTGGTCATCCGGAGCCCTGATAAGGCAAAGCTCTGTGTTGTGAAGGTCTCACTGACTTTCAGGCAGGACATGTAAGTAGTGAGTATACGGGCATCCCAATACCTATTTAGCCCTACACATATTCAAGTATAGCACCTGAATAAGGATAGTTAGCAGGTGTCAACTAAAATGGGTTGCCACTGCTTTCCTATAAGGAGAGAGGGTTAAAGCAGAACATGGGAGATGGGAGAGGGGTCTGAATCTTCCCTCTTCCTGGGCTCCCTCAAACATCTGTGAAGAAGCATTTCAGGAAGAGACATGTGGATAGGGAGGAGGGGAATTCCACACACCCCACGACCTAAACGTTAAACTTTCCTCCTCACTTCATAGGAAACCATCACAGCTCATATCCTGGCACAGTTCTTGTTGCATTAATAGCTATTTTGTCCGATGGAAGATGACACAAGCTAAGATATTATGTGAGAACAGTAAAGCCCTATTCAAGCTTTATAGTCTGATGTGGAACTTTAAGTGTGATACGAATGTACTGATGCAATCAAGTCCCACTCTAATACCCCCCCACCAATCCAGATGCCACTCAGACCTTTCTGTGTTCAGTGTGAAGGTCTGAAGAGATGTCAGTAAGCGCATTCACCTGAACGTCCTCACAGCTTTGATTAGGTAGGAGTCCCAACCACACAGCCACTGAAAGCATGTTCAGTTGCATGTGCTCACAGGGATCTATTCAGACATTCACTTCACTGACTGGAAGGGAACAGTTGGCTGCTGACACATCTGCTTACTCCCATCTCCACCATGCTTAATGAATGTAATGCCTGAATAGGGCTTAATTCTTACCCTTTAGCACACAAATTGGCAAAGTGCAGCTCTGCTATGCACCTCTCCATGGGTATTTTTGCAGCGCCCAACATCAGACTTGCCCCCCTTGCCAGAAAAATCTTTTCCTCTGTTAAATAAAAGTTGAATAGTCACCACTGGAAGCCTTAAGGAGCAGCAGTCCATATTTTAAATAGGCTGCAGGTGCCCTCTCCACAGAGTCAAGTGTTTGCCCCAAAATATACATGGAAAATAGGCCAATTTTTCAAAAGGAGAAGTGGACTTCCAATCCCTTCTAGTTTTATTTTTCCCTCATTTATTCACATTTTTGGTGGTCCATGTGCCCCCCCCCACACACCTGAGAATCCCAGCGGCAGAAAACTGCCTTTGGATTCACCAAAATTGTCCACCTCTGCTTTAGCAGATACAATAGGTAAACTTTTAGGGGTGAGGAAGAGTAACATGCTCTGTGAGCTCCTCTGCTTGCAGAACCACTGTTCGCCTCTTCTATCTGTGTTGTGTCAGAAAAAGAACTTCATATAGGAGTCAGCAACAGCTTCTGCAATCTTGGAAAATGACATAGTACAGTTACTGGAAGCCTTACGTCTTTTTTTTTTTAATGTTCTTCATTAAAGTCACAGAGCAGAGCCAAATATTTTTAATAATGAGAATCTGGACCCAGTTCAACTAATTCTTTTTTGTTGTTGTTTAAGTCAATGCAAAGTGTTTAATAGTTTTTTGGCTCCCCCCCAAAACAACCTCATAACATCTTGTTGCCATATGCATTTAATTAATCTCAAACCTGTTTTATCCCAATAACAAAAGCCAATCTTGGTGATAATGACGTCATTGTCAAGGAATTCAACTTCTCCAGCCCTGATGTTTTGAAGCATCAATATAGTTTTGGCTCATATTTTCCAAACGCTGCATAGAGACATCTTAGTGATTTGTTTTGGGCAACAGGGTTCTTCTGGAGCCTTCATTGTCTGTCTTTCGTCTGCTCTTGCATCTTGAGAAAGATGATGGCTTCCTTGGGACAAGGAGAACATGATGTCCCAGTTTGGCAAACAAAGCAGTGTTACTAAGATTGGCAATGATCCCACAGAAATCAGGGAGGATTATGCCTCACATGACACACTGTGCTATAATATGTACTTTTCAGCCTTTGTTCAGGAAAGGCGGGGCTCCTTGGAATTTTCCTTGATAAGAAGGCCATTAAGAATGATTATTCCATAATCAGATTTGCTTGCAAGAAGTAATTTCAAGAAGCATTTTGGTATCATAGAAACAAGGTTGTGACAGTGTTGAGAGAGAAAAAATGCATCACACTATATTGCAGTGTTTCTCTGCGTGACAAAAAGTTTGTACTGCTTGATGCTAATTTTGGTACATTCAGTTATGCATAGTTTATCCTCAGGTTCTCTGATTGTCTCAAATTAATTTCTTTATCTTAAAAAGTGGGGGGGGAGAGATGTAAATATAACAAATAAATATGTAAATGTTAAAAAAAGGCAGAAACAGAGTTCTAAAACAGAGCAGTAACTAGCAATTTTGGCATTTGGGGGTAAGCAGCACTATCACCCACCCACTCCATCTGAAGGGATGGGTTTGAGCCACCACCAAAAAAAAAAAAAAAAAAAAAGGAGAAAGAGAACGTGGTACCTCCCCCCTCAAAGAATAAGAAAGATTGAGCTTTTACATATACACACACACATACACATACAGAGAGAAAGAGGGAAGTACTGGGAGGTGCTGCTGTTTATTTTCTTCATCAGTAGATTCACCTCTAGATTACGGGCCCCTTTAAATTTTGGTGCTCTGGGTCAAAGACCCAGTTGCTCTGCCTTAGTTAAAGGTCTAGGATGGTGAGGATTAACAACCTCGACTCACTAGGCTGCCCTTCCAATATTCAGCCTTAGGAGTGTATTAAAGATCTTCCATATCATGCTCTCATTTCATACAAGGCAATTATGGGGTCCAATGTTAGCCAGTGCCATGCAGGAGCTGACTGTATGACACACACACCACTCTGGCTTAGAACATGTCCAAGGTCCTCTGCAATGTTGAGGGGTTCCACTGCAGATGGATTTCAATAGAGGGATTTCAACTCAAATGTAATTTAAAAGAGAATAAACACAGCCATGTTGGATCCATGATTGCCATTAATCAACAAATTCACTTCCAATCCTGTTGGAAGAAAAGGAACACAAATTCCCACATGACTGATTGAATTTAATTGTGTGACGTTTTATTAGTTTACTACTGTAGTTTTATTATATGTTTACATTATGTCACTGTAAGCCACCCAGAGTGGTGGCCTAGCCACTAGATGGGCAGGATACAAACAAACAAACAACCTCTGAATTATACCATAAGATTGTCTAGTCCAGCCCCATCTCCCACCATGGCCAATTCAATAGTTATGCAAAGACCATGAGTTGTACATGAAGGCAACAGCTCCCTTCAGTCATCTTCCTCTGGCTCTACTACTGAGTAGTCCACTGCCACTAATCTTGGATATGGAACAGAGCCATCATGGTTGCAGCCATTAATAACTGAAATAGCTCTGAATGCCTTGTACCTGTACCTGAGTTTTGCCCTTATTTTGCATTCTGGGAAGTTTTTTTAAAATGTACTTTTAATTCAATTGCGAATTATGGCTGCATTTTTCAGAATGTTCTAGATACAGCATACTCAGAAGTGGTTTACCATTCACTTTTTCTGGGCGTGCTCTGGGACTGTGCCGTTTGCCCAAGGCTACATAGGCTGGCGCTTCTCCCAGAAGGCCCATTGGTCAGTTGAACTCCTGACCTCTGGCTCTGCAGCCACATACCCAACTTACTGAGCTATCCAGACAGCCAAGGAAATGTTAAAGTGCCTTTAGACATACCTCTTACTTCCTGATTTCAAGCCTCATTTATGAGTTACACGAAGCATGACTCTAATGTGCCGACAGGGCCATGCATATTCTTTGGAAGCACTAGGGCTGTGATTTGAGGCTCTTCCTGGACCTGGCCTTGCTCTTGGCTGCCCACCTGACAGCTGTTGCCAGGAGTGGTTTTGCACAGTTCACGCTGATGTATCATTTATTTATTTCATTTCTACCTCCCCTTTCTCTCAAGGCAGGGACCCAAGGTGGCTGACAAAATGGTTGAGAACCAGGTACAGTTAAAAGCCACGATAAGGGACCACATCATAACACAACTAAACATACAACAGTGTTAAAGGACCATTGAAACAGTCGAAGAACTTTTAAAAACATGTCTGGGAAAAAAATAAAAACAAGCAGCATTGCCACTTAAACACTACTTTCTCTGCTGCTTGTTCAGTTGCCAAAAGCTTGCGTGAAAGAAAACATTTTTTCCTGACAGAGAAGGGACAGCAACAGAAGGGAGTTCCACAACCTGGGAAGTAGCCATCAAAAAGGCCTTCTTTCTTGTCTTCATAAATGTGCCTGTGAGACCGGTGAGGTGAGAAACGAACACCCCAGAGATCTTAAAACCGAAAGAGATCACATGGGGAGATGCGGTCCTTCAGAGAGTCACAGGTCATAACCAGCATTTTGAATTGGGCCTAGCTGCTGGCTGCGTGCACTTCACAACTCCCATCACACCCTTTGGAACAAGCCAGGGAAGCAAACTTCATGTTGTGTAAGCCAGTGGTCCCCAACCTTGCGCCTCCAGAGGTTCTTGGACTTCAACTCCCAGAAATCCTGGCCAGCAGAGGTGGTGGTGAAGGCTTCTGGGAGTTGTAGTCCAAGAACATCTGGAGGCCCAAGATTGGGGACCACTGGTGTAAGCCATGAGGTCTTGAGGGGGGTGGAATAATGTTGGCTTGTAGTGGTGTTCTACAAGCCGCAACAGCGGTGTAGGGACTGGAAAATATGCTGTAGATAATGCCACAGAGTAAGAGCCACATGAGGGATTTTGGAAACAGTTGTTGATTCTGCCACCTCCACGGCCAGAAAATAGTCCTTCCCCCTTTGATCTGGGCTACTATTTTATCCAGATGGTTCATAGACCTGCTTCCCCAATCACCTGGCCAAGAAGCATTTCTGGACTCCTTTCCAATTGCTGCCTGGCCTGCCTCTGTGACATCTTAAGGACCAGGTTGTGACAACAGATAACCCTGTCCCTATTACATCAGAAGGCTCTGCTCCTGTGACACACAAACACTCACCTGCCGGTCTCAGGTTGTGGCTCAGGGAAACCTCAGGGAATAGGAAGCCATTGACTTAATAACCCTAACTTGGCACTTGTGCAGGAGAACATCAAAGTGTCGAGGTCCGTCATTATGGTGCCCAAATCTGCTGCATGGGCTGTCCACCTAATATGTCTCATGGAGAGGTTTAGAGCTGGGGAACTCTCCAGATGTTTTGGATTTCAATTGCCAGAAAGCTAAGCCAATCTGACCGATGGTTAGGAATTTGAAGAACTGCAGCTCAAAAACATATGGAAGGAGAAAGATCGTGCACCTAGAGTATAATCCCTCTAATGGTCCAAGCCCCTGTAGAAATGTGAAAGAAGGAAAGAGAAACAGCAGCACAAGAAGGAACATGTTCTGGAGGGCTAAGAAAGAGGTCCCACCAGGAATGCCATTCTGTTCCTGCCTCATCATTTGCTAGGCTGGCTAGGACTGATGAGAGTTGGTCCAAAAACATCTGGAAGGCCACTGGTAATAATATTTGAACTATTTGCTTACTAATCAGCACATACATTGGAAGGCAGGCCATGGGAAAAGGAGGAAGTGGTGTTGTCAATAATTCAAAAAATATGACTTTATGGGGTGCAGACATGTTGCCCTAAAAATGAAAACTGCTTTTTAAAAGGTCTTTCGGAACTGCATTAAAAGTGAAATACAATGGAAAAATTACAGTTCAGGAGATAGTTTACATTACAATCAGATTGTTTTGGAACACAGCTACTGATAACAAGGCAGAAGTAACTTATTCAGTTTTGTACCAGTTTTCTCAAGAAGTAAGCAATGGCACGATGATGTCATGTGAAACAGAAAAAAGTGAAGTGCTTTTAAAGCTGCCGCTTGTGCTGTGTTTTATCTATAATGTTAATTGACAAAGAGATACCACAAAATGCATGTGGAGACCTGTGTTGGGCAAATGAAAATAACAATATATTGTACAAGAGAGGCTTTTACAGAATATTGTAAAAGGAGGAAAAGATTAATGTTATTTTAATCTGTTTGTTTCTTGATAAGCAAGTAGAGAATGAATCTGTAAGATGTAATTGTTGTGATAAAGAATAAAATTATATGTTATCCTGTAACACCATCTATTGGCATTAATATGATCCACACCATCAAAATGACTGGAGTTTCCAGATTTTGCAATGGCCTCTTTGTGCTAGTTTAACAAAATCCACTTTGACTTTCTGCCTTAATGTTCCTAAAGGAAAGGGGCATTTTAGGAAGCAACACCTAATTTTTACAGGTTATTTGGAAGGACTGGTTAGTAGTTCAGTCTGTCAAAAGGCCTATAAAGCACTATTCAACACTGGCATCAGGCTTGTCCTGCTTGAGAACACAGAAACTGCTGTGTTCCAGTTAATCAGGCAGTGAGAGACAGAACAATCTAAACATAAGGAAATCAGTCACAAGGTACATCACTTGTCGCATTTGACCTGAAGATCAAGGAAGCAAACGCTGCTTCCATCCTGATTCTAGTGCAGACATTTTTGTTTTTCAATGGCCAGATTCCTACTGGGTATTTTCACTGGTGTTAAGTGCAGTTGCATGAATGACAGCAGCAAATTGCCACTAAGTAATGAATTGCTGTACACATTCCTAGTCACATGCCAGTCCCACAACTTAACACAAAACCAGGAATGTGAGCAGCAACTTGTCAACTAGTGGGAACTCACCGCCATGGTTTATACAATTACACTTCCACTGGCATGAATATGCAGTAGGATTCTGGACAGTGTTTTTCAGTCAGGTAGCGCCTTAGAAGCAATGGAAGACTGTTTCAGGGATCAGCAATGTAGACAAGTATACAGAGAACATATTACTCTTAGGTATTTGATGTTTTTGAGGGTCAGACTAGATTGTACGGTTAGAAGCAATGCGTCCTTAAACGGTGACAGACATTGGATCTGTCATATCACATTTTCCCTCCCTTTTATATTCTGTATTCCAGTAAGCTTTGTTTTGTGATTGGTCATTGAAAAGTAAACACAGGCTTAATTTACAGTCTGATGGCCAAGGCACTTATCTCTAAGGAAAAGGAATTGTGAGAGGAAAACGGGCTAAATGCAAGGAATACACATTTCTCTTTATGCATAGTTTGAAGGTGGGTTTATGTTATACTACAACTAGAAAACTCCAAGACAGTCTGATCTCCCCAGGAAGTTAAAAAAAAACCCTTTTATCTCTAAAACATTTTAAAAATTTAACTATTTTTGTGATTTTCTAAAACAGCTACACCCATCATGATTTCCATACCTTTTGTAGGTGTAAAATGAGCTACATTTTTTATGACATTGGCAAGTGAGTTCTGAACTGGGGACAACGTGCAGTTGATGCCATGCTGAATGAGCAGTCAAAACAACAGTTGGAAGTAGTCTGCAGGGAGCTAACCAGTCACATGGTATTGGCTTGCCTCCTGGTTTTTCAGCTGCCAAATTGCATTAAAAGAAGCTAAAAATACATGAAATATTTTCCTTTCCTTAGATTACTTGAGGATGTCAGCAGTTGCTGTAGTTGCTAGGAGCATGTTATTTGATAACTAGTGGGGTAGAAGGTTATCAGTGTGGATATGAATACAGGGCCTCATACCCCTCCTAATCAGTGTCACAGAGAATGCCACAGTGGCCTTGAGCCCAAGGCCGCTCATCCAAAAGCAAAGGAGGGGTTAAAATATACTCAGTGCTATGTTGTGCCGAGTTCCAGATTTGTCTACTGACTAAGAATGCTGCAATTTAGGGCCTCAGATTGTGAGGAGCTTCTAAATATCCCCACGTCAAAGTCATAATAATAAACATTTCTTTTAACATGATGGGGCCATTAAACTTGACATTAGCTATGAGTTTCAGCATGTCTGAACCTGACCCTTATGATATCCTTTGGGTATCTCGCAAGGGCCTAGTCCTTCAAGAAGCAGGTACTAGTGTGTTCTCACCTCTCAATTTTTTGTTTCTTTACTTCACTGTATTTTAAAACTGTTAGGAGGTATTGTGAATTGATCAGAGAGAAGTACTGGACAGAGGGCTTTTTCCTTCCATGGTGTTCTCCTCATCTAAAAGGCCTGTCAGAAGCTGCTGTTAGCCTTGCAGTTTCTATAGAAAGCAATGTACACTGAAAAAAACATTATTAAAAATACTGTATTTTGGTTAAGAACTCATAAGAAAGAGTTTGATCAAACAGAAAATAAAGAAGATTGCTAATTCAGAGACAACTTATTGAAATCAATCTCCTTTGAGTCATTTTTGAGTGGATACAGCAATAGAGGGAGATAATTAACAACGGGGACTTGGGATTTTGGGTTGACTGAGTTCTAGAGGTACTCAGGAACATAACACTTCACAACCAGAAAGGCTACACATACAACAGAACAAAGAACTGGAATTCTGCAAGCAGAGGATCTCCAGAAATGCACTTATTTTTATAGCATGTAGTTGGGCTGTTTCTATGTTTCTCCATACTATTGAGCAACTAAGTGGCTGGTTGGGACCTAATCCTATCCTTGGACTTGATTTCTCCTTGTACATACTTAGTAAATAAAAATGGATATATCCTTCTGAGTTGTGCATAACTTCAACAACACACTAGGCCAACCCTGCAGAATTAATTGCTACAAAGCAGCATTTGAAGTAGCTTTTATGTGTGAATGCACCTAGAATCAATAGAGGCTACTAGCTGTGGGGAGATGTAGGAATGTGGAAGAGCATTCTGCTTGATTCTGAAGCTGCAGGTGGTCAACCCGGCACCAAGAGAGGTCTTTCCCTCATCTTTTCTTGGTGAAGAAGTGATGCTGACCAGCCAGTGTACCACTGAGCTACAAGGGGTCTGCAAGAAGGCCCGTCCTTCCACCATCCCATTGTTTTGGGTTTTATATGCTCTACAGCAGTGGTTCTCAACCTTAAGTAATCCAGGTGTTCTTGGACTGCATTTCCCAGAAGCCTTCAGTACTAGCTGTGCTTGTCAGGGTTTCTGGGAGTTGCCGTCCAAGAACACCTGGGTCACCCTAATTTGGGAACTACTGCTCTACAGATTTAAACTACCTTAATAGTCATTCTCTCCCCACCAGTGAAGTCTTCCAAATCTTTTAAGTATCTCAAGCATGCTTTGTTTTTGTGGTTTCAATTTGTTGCTGTTGTTATTTCGTTTGTGGTGCTACTGTGACCTGCCTTGGGACAAAAAATTTTGGGACACAGAAACAGGACATAACATGTCAAACCTATCACTAACCAACCAACTCACTCACTCTAGGAAGGCTTATTCTGTGAACAGAGTCATTCCAGAACTTGCTTAACACCTACATTCCACCACTTTATTCAGGATTTCTAAGCGGGAACGAAACTGGCACTCATTTGTAGTGTAATCACCCTTACAAGCAAGAGATGGCAGTAAACAGCATTGCTCCTCCTTGACTTCTCCCTCCTTCTCTTGCAGGCAGGCAAGCCTTAACTCTGTATCAGGATTACCTGCTGGTCACTCAGAAAGCACATGCCCCCTGCATAATTATATACAAATGTGAACATCCTCATGGAATATTGTGAAACATACATTAGAAAAAGGTGCTCTTCTCTTCCCCCCCCCCCCCCCCCGCAGGAAGGGGCAGGGGGAGAGAAGCAGCCTCAATTTATTTCAGAGCTGGCCTTTGCTGATGTCAGGGGTTCATCTGGCAGTGTTCCATGTTTCTTGGCAGTAACAAGAAGCAGCCAAAACCAGCAGGGAGGTAGCACAGAAACAGTAAACATACAAACAAGCAACAACATTTCCATCCTCAGGAAACCAGAGATGGACCCAAATGGGAGGCTACAGCGAGTCAACCTTTCCTCAAGCCATGCATTACTGAGCTAGAAATACATGATGTCATCCAGGCCACCAGCAGCACCATTATGCTGACTGAGGAGACTTATTTCATATTTGTTTAAGCAGGCATTGTTTTTCTCCCTCAGCACCCTTTCATCTCATTATATATGATGTGGCCTTATGCTGATTCAGGTCAATGGCCCCTTATAGCCTGATATGATGTCTACTCCAGTTGGCTTCTCATTATCTGGTGGAGAAGGTCCTTCCTACCCTAAGGCTCAAAATCATGCTTAACTTAGCTGAGGAACGTCTGAATGCAAGGGACATGTGTGGCCACTGAGATATACACCATGCTCCTCCTTTTTACCATGGGAAAGGTTTCCCAGACATGAAATAGCTCAAGCCGGGGCTTTGAGGTGGCTGTCAAGAATCTCTGCTACAAATCCTTCCCTGTTTCTAAAACTAGGCGCTCCACTTTTCTCGTTTCTATTCTTGCCTGTCAAGAGTCTCAGGACTTCAGCTGGATGCCATATGCCCATTATAAAGCTCTGTCGTTGTTTCATTGCCACCATTCTGGTGCCCATTAGAAAATGGCTCACCTTGCTGTTTTTGCATGGTGGTGAAATCTTCAAAGGTGAGCGTGCGCACGGGGGGCCTCCAGAAGGCATATGTTTCCATAATGGCCTCCAGGCCAGTTCTGTGAAGTGAAAACAGGGGAAGAGAGAGCGTAAAATGTCAGTGAGCGGGTATATCCATCTCAACAAATGCAATTATTTAAACTTTTTTTTCCCTGTTGAGAGCAACTTGGCAGTCATTTTGACAACCATTAATTCCTGTGTTGTGCCAAACTGCATATTTTTTGTCACCCAGATCTTTAATAACGTACCTGCCTCCTCAGTTCTCTCTTTAATATTTTCCTGTTGTCTCCTAAATCATCCACTCCTTTGAGAAGAACAGCGATCATGATTAATTCTGCCCTGCTTCTTTGATCAGAAAGCTGATCTTTCCAAGCTGTGCAGAAATGAATCTGCCTCAAACGCAAGGGGCCTGAATGTACCCACCTTCGAAGGCAGGCAGATAAATTAAGAGGCACCTGCAGCAATAGAGGTAGAAGGTGGCATGCCAGACTGATGGCCCCTGCCCTCAGGCCTCCAGTTAACATTCTCAATTCCTATCCTCACCATAATACTGAAGAAGAATTGGGGGAAACAGCAGTACATACTGAGTAATCAAGAGATACTGACTGGCTGACCTTTCCTCATCACACTTCTGCTGTATTTCCTATTTTTGGCCTATTTTCTGGTGGCTCACTACATCTGAATGTGCTCATGTTCCATTTCCAGAACTCTGTACTTCCTGGAGCCCCTTAAGGGAGCCTGGGCTGTTCAGAGGACAGGTTCTTATAACTCAGAAGATTTCCTATACGTGACTCTACTCAGTCACCTATCCAAAGTCACCCCGGAAGCATGGATGTCTTGTACAGATGATAACTGGCAAAACTCTTGATTTTAACAGCTAGTTTAGGGGAGGGGAAATTGTTGTAAAGTGTTTATTAGCTGCTAAGCTGCTGGGAGTAAGAATAGATGTTTCCACATAGCAGCCTCATAGCAGCACAGAATATCTCGCAACAATATTCTCCAGCTGAAATGAAGGCTGTACAGAGCTCAAGGACAAGGAAATTATATCAAAATGTGCCCTTGGATTATTCAGGCTAACATAAGTCCATCCAAGTTATACCAGTGACTACTTTGTATATGGCGTATCAACAGGATTGTAAAGCATGCTTTTCTCATGTATGATGACATCATACAGAGCGTCGGTAGATTGGCATTACAATCTAGAGTTTGGGCATTATTCACCACTGTACCCTTTCTGCCGTGAGAGGATTGTCGTACTCAGACATACTATGGTACTCGTGTGGAGCAGGGAGTTTATACGTTCCCCATCTAATCATACATACAGCGTTGCTGACTTTTAAATGGGGGAATCAGCTCAAAGTAACACAGAGACCAATCTATCGTGTTCCTACACATACACATGAAGAAGCTAAGGCCTGTGGAGAAACAATAAATTTACTAAATATTACATTTAAATTTACTAAGGTTCATAGCTGCCCTAAACTACATGCTGACAAATGTCTTGAGTTGTAAAATGATCAAGAAGCCAATGCTGGTTAAGAGGATCAGGAAGTGGACAGACCCAACCTGCTTCTGTCATAACAACTGCCATCATCCAGCATACGCAGACAGCGGCTAAGACCCAAGTGCCTTGGCTGGGCATGTTGGGAGCCTTGATGCCAACACCTTCTTTCTCGCCCAGCTGATGTTCCTCCATCTGTAAGCATATCCGTGGATTTGGGAAGTCATCTACCATGTTCAACTTCCCTTAGTGTTCCACAGCGCCCAGTGTATGACAGTTCCACTTCTACAGCCATTATCCTCAATTGAACCCAACCTGGAAAGGCACCAAAATTGGTGCAATGCATAACGTTATGATGCTAAACCCTCCTAACTGGAGACACTTTCGGAATCAAACCTTGGACCCTGTGTGATACCACACATAAGCTTTAACCCTAAGCTACATGCCCTCGACGACACCACTGGCTCATGTATAATCTCCAGGCTTAGAAGGAAGGTACCTCAAAATGCCAGATGCAGGGGAGGGGTACCAGGAGACAGGTCGTCTCGTGTCCTCCCAGAGGCATCTGGTGGGGCCAATGTGAGATACAGGAAGCTGGACTAGATGGGCCCTTGGCCTGATCCAGCAGGGCTCTCCTTCTTATGTTCTTATGTAATGACAGTGAAGGGATGGCGATTGACTCATTTGAAATTTGGTGTTGGAGGAGAACCGTTCAGATACCACAGAAAGGCAAGAAGGTTGCTCCTCAATCAAATCAAGCCTCAACTCTCACTAGAGCAAAAATGAATAAACTAAGGCACCCTACTATGCATGTATAATACAAAACTTACAAGAAAAAAAAACACAATATAGCTGGGGAAAGGGATGGCAGTAGGAGGAGAGGAAGACCTTACTTGAGATGGGTTGTCTGTATAAAGGAACCACTGCTGTTTTGGTGAGGTTTACTAATTTAAAAAAAGAGTCGGCTTCTGGGATTTTGCCCTTGCTTAGTATTTCTTCGTCAACGGTAATTGAATGTTTTCATTAATGATCTCCTGAAATGAGTACGAGGAAAACTAAAGGTTCTGTTTCATAAAACATTGGCATTTTAAAAGCTCTAGAATTTGCTGTTTCTCATTTGACAGCAAGATAGCTCCATTACTTTTTTGTTGCACAAATACCCTCCATGTGATTGGCCTCGTTTATCTATTTCATACAATGCTTTTGATGACATGTAATTCCTCATCTAAAAGCCAGTTTGTCTTTTGGAATGATTTGTTAACATTTCTGCCTCACCTATCTGCCCCAGCAGTATACGACAAGTTAAATTTTTGCACATTTCCTTC
Source organism: Intellagama lesueurii (assembly GCA_037013535.1). NCBI lineage: Eukaryota > Metazoa > Chordata > Lepidosauria > Squamata > Agamidae > Intellagama > Intellagama lesueurii. The sequence continues at coordinate 126,279,941 of JBAJHW010000002.1, read as the reverse complement.
TTGTCGGTGAGAACGGAATTTTGGGCAGTTTTCTTCTTGCTGGATGGGTTTACAAGATCTTTAGTGCTCATTTTGCACAAAACCTTTCATTTTCTGCAAAAAGGTTGCACACAAGTTTTGCATTCAAAATACCATTCTGCACAAAAATGAAGCTGTTTCCTTGTTTTTTGTTTTGCTAATGCTTCCGCTGACATCAATGTGTTGAGACATTTATGAATATTCATTACATCCATACACAGACACAGTAAAAACTGGGCACATGGAAGTTTCATGATACCTGCTTCCCTGTCTCCTTGAAATCACTTCAGAACGTTACCTGCTCTCAGATGAAGAACAACCTCATTGCCTGAACATGCACAGACTGAAGGGGGATGTAGACGGTTAATATTTGGTGTGAAAATTAGCCATTTTGTTTTCATTTTACATTGCCATAGCATAATTGTGTGAAAGTACTTTGAATTTTAAATGAAATCAAGGTCTGTGTTGTACAATCTGATCCAAAATCGTTGTTCCTTCTGAACAATTTTTAAGAAACAGAAAAGGAGTGGGATGCACTGTCCTAAAATAGTGATAGCACCTTCGACATTCTAATAGGGCACAGAATGCTGCACCCAAATAACTAACCAGCTAAATAAATAAGTACGTACAGTATTTTTCTCTATAGATGTAAAAATAAGAGTCATATGTTATGCTCTTGGCATACCTATCTCCTCCAATCTTTTATGTCACCTTTCTTTCTGATTACACCCTTTCCCTTACTCTTACACCCTCATGTCCATTTTGACTCCCTCTTCATTGTCTCTCTCCCAACCCACTGAAGAACCACAGCCAAATTAATTGTATTTATGTGTTTAATTTAAAGGCTTCTTTCCATCCACTGGTTGTCAGGGTGGCTTACAATTTTATTTATTTATTTATTTATTTATTTATTAGATTTATACCCCGCCCATCTAGACCGAAGTCTACTCTGGGCGGCTAACAATAAAAAATGGAATAAAAACAATATAATACAGTAAAAAACAACAATAGTAATGTGGCACAAGATGGGGAAAAGAAAGAAAAAAAATTCAAGTGATGACAGGAGGGAAAGCCTGCCTAAAGTGCCAGGTCTTAAGTTTGCTCTTAAAAACACCCAGCGAGGGAGCCAGACAGATCTCTGGGGGCAGACTGTTCCAAAGGCGAGGGGCCATTGCCGAGAAGGCCCGGTTTCTTGTTCTTTCTTTCCGGGCCTCCCTCGGCATTTTAAACTTAATAGAACTGTCTCAGGGTGTCGGTGGCACTTTTTGATTTGATAACCATACATCACGAATTGACTGCGGATGTTCTTTCATGGATTTTTCACACTTTCAAAGAAATTTTGCCCTAAATTTTCCTGAAGTACAGTTTTTGTCATTTTAGAAGGTGGGAACAAAAGTTTGCAGGGGAGGAAATAATAAGTTTTCCCACATATTTCCTCATCTAACCTGATCTGCTACAGCTGAGAAGCAAGTAGGGTGGTGTGCAATATGTCCACCAATCCAAAGAACAGGGCTGGTGCTTCCCTCGTACTGCAATAAAGAAGAGGAATGAGGCTGCTAACTTAGAAGTGCTCTCTTTTAATGCAAGAAACCATTACCGTATATTTTTCTGAAGGTCCTTGAATACAGTCACACTCTTGGGCAAAAAAATGATGAAGGAGGGCCATTGTGCAAATGCAGGGAATGTCCACAAAAGAAAACACACACCCCAAACACTCTCTGTTTGGGTGCAGCCCTTTCAGTATGATATGAATGATTTATAAGGTCCAGTGTTTGGCTTAAGGTTTATACTAGAGATGGTCACGATCTGCCGATTCAGCGGTTCGTGCCGGTTTGCCCTTCGGACGAACAGGTGCTTCTCAGCCCCACCTTCTCTGGTGGGTGCCCACTCAGAGGCAGCGCCCTGGCTTCCCTGTCCTGCCTTCTCCAGGAGCTGCCTCTGAGTGGGTGCTTGCCAGAGGAGGTGGGGCTGGGAAGCACCGAACACCTGTTTGTCCAAGGGACAAACCGGCATGAACCACCGAACCAGCAGCTCATGCCCATCTCTAGTTTATACATCTGTGCAAGAGATTATTTCTTATGCAACTTTCAAGAGAATCATTCTACTCATGTTTTTGGTGCTATTATGTGTTATACTGTTTAGATTCTCCCCTATGTAGTGAAGTTGTACCTTTGGTTAAAAAAAGCTTTACGAATGGATCTGGGGAAATGTTCAACCTTCTTTGCAATAAGGCATGAAAATAAGGCATGACAAATCTTCAGTTTAACTGTGCATTAGGAAATATGTAAACCCTACTTGATACTTTAGGAAGAGGGGTGGTGAAGGAACCTTTACGTTACATTTCTAAGCCAGTTTAAGGAATGGCATACATTTTAGAACGATTTGCCTAATTTTCTCTGGACAATGGATTCATCTCCACGCAGTCAAAACAAAAACATCACAGCAAATATGCTGTGTGAAAAACTAGGCTGTTCTCCTGCAGTTGTCATCTTTCACATGCAAATAATGAGAAAATAAAGTGTGACAAATCTTCAATGCAAGTAGTAAGCTTGTATTCAGAATTCTTTCCCATACTCTGGTCTATGTTGATTGCACATTAATAGTTGCCTTTCCAGCTAATGGTAAAACCTCATTATTTTATATCCACTTGGAATCTGCCAGAGAGCTTAACAACAGCCTGCCTGGATTTGATTTGCTGGGGAACAGATTTATGCTGCTTGTCTTCCACTCTTCACTCAATTTCAAGCCCAACAGCGACCCAGCATCTATACCATGCCAGCTTTGTAAGTTTGTTTTGTAGAGTCATCCATGTCTAAAGGTGTTCCCAAGCCACCAATTAATTCACCCAGATTTTATAGGGTTGAGCAGAGTTCTACCAAAAAGTTTGCGGGAAAGGATTTGGTGGGATTTATGAGCCAATAAAAACCATAGGTTTATAATAGACAACAAACTATGCTTTTAATGGCAATTTTACACCCTGTGAATGCTGCTGTAACTTTTTTTTTTTTAGGAAAAAAAGCTGAAAACAGTGGGAGATAAAAGCCTCAATTACCCTGGAATAAAGCAGAAAAGCACATTTTCTAAAAGAAAAGCCATGGTGAAAGAAGACACTGAAATGCCTTCTTTTCTCATTGTGTGCTACTCATTTTTCACTACCAGAGAGGTTTTAAATAAAATAAACTCTATAACAAAAGGCAAGAGTTTACCAAGTGACAGTTATTGTTCTTAACTGTGATGAGCTCTATTCCCATTGTTGTCTGTTCCGGGTAAAATCTTTTCATAAGAAAATGTAAGGTAAGAGCCTTCCTTTAAAACCTGCCCTGCTCTCTAATTAACATTATGTTGTTTTTAATAAATGACAATAAATTTCCTTCCTTCCTTCCTTCCTTCCTTCCTTCCTTCCTTCCTTCCTTCCTTCCTTCCTTCCTTGCCTTTCTGCCAACAAGATAGACAAGAATATAATGTCAGACATAATTGGGCCCAGGAAAAATAATACTTTGGGACTCAGAGCATCATGCTACCACTGCTCAGTTATGGATAAGTTCTGTATGTTATTACATTGCCAAAAATGTGTGGGAGGGGGAACACCTTCCATTTAAAGCAAAACATCATGATTGAAATTATACCACCAAAGATGAAGTCAATCAAACTATTTATCAACTTCCCGCATCTTCACTAAAAACATGAACACACTGATGCACTTTTCTTATGACTTAATTTCCACGGCGAGTGAACACAAAAGATGGGTTCCATTTTTTCATCTCGAAAGAGAAAGAAACCTCAGTTTGCCTTGGACTAAGTCTGTTAAACACAAAGTGACTTCCTTTCCATTGGGATAGATCAATTACACCGGACAGGTGACAAAAAAGTGACCGCTAATAGGACAATGCTGCAAAGCCACTGTCTGTACATGTTGACACTAAGGCCTGCATTTCATTTCTGCTCTTTCACAGTACAAAAGGATTGCTATACAGTGAGGGGAGAGGGCTAGTGAGACGATATACTGGTTCCTTGGGGTGGAATTTCTTGTCTTGAAATACAGCTTCAAGCATAATTTTGCTGTAACATGAAGGAGGTTTCTTGCTCTTTTTTACAAATTTCTCTGCTTTCTAAAATGTTTATCTTGTTATGTGTTGTCAAGTCGGAACTGACTTATAGCAACCCTAATAGGGCTTTCAAGGTAAATGTGGAATTTAAGGAGTGGCTTTACCAATTCCATCCCCCAGTTGCATCTGGCTGAGTGGGGATTCAAACCCAGGTCTCCTGAGTCCTAGTCTGTCATTCTATCCACTGGGTATCTTCTAAAATGTAGGGAAAGATAAACAACAATGTTGAGAAAAGAAAGCCTGTCTTTACTAAACCACTTGAAATATGATTTTAAAAATGATCAGTTCAGGAGAAAAATATCACCTGGGACTCCCCAACATCTTCCTAACAGTTTAGCTGGATCTCTGAAGAGACCATATCCACTCAGAGAGGAGAAGGGGTTGACATTTAAGCCTCCCTTTTAAAGATACAAGCCTTGGAGATGACAAGATGCTACTCCCAAATCTATTCCCTCAAGAGCAGTGGGGTGGATTGCTCAAAACTCTCCTCACGACAGACATTTTAGGATTGGATATGTTCCACCAAAAGCTAGACCCACCCAAGGGGGAGAGAACTATAATTTTTATGCCACAATAGCTACGCTATATTGTCTGCTTGAGCAAAAGGCACATGTAGAACCATCAGGCTTTCTGAAGCTGGCAATATGGAGGTAGAACTGCAGCAACAGTGAATAACAGCCATAACAAAAAAGGTTGCCAAAAACAAAACAAAACCAGACTCCATTGCTTTCTCACCATAGCTACAAAAAGGCTAGAGCCACTGTATTATGCAGTTGTGTGTGTGTGTTTTAATTACTTTTCAAGCTCTGCTATAAACCTGTATCAGTTCTATCCAACTTAACAGTCAGGGATCTCCAAGAATCCTGGGGACTGTCGTTTGGTGAGGGTGCTGAAAATTCTCTGTTTGCAATCCCCAACATATGGTCTGCCACCCTCAAATTGCAGTTCCCACGATTTCCTGAGGGAGGGAATTAAGTGCATATTATGGAAAAGACCACCCCTTTGGCCCTTCTCTCATCTGACCCTGCAGATGCCTTTTACTTAAACCCCTCCTTTTAACTGCCTATAGAGTCGGGTTTCTCCAGGGAATGACCCTGAGAATTACAGCAACTTGTTGGCTTGGCCCCCAATAAAATCTTGGCAGAAACTTCATTAACAGAGCCAAAGCCTTCCTACTCAGTGTGCTCAAAGTTTTTTGTGTGTGGCTTTCCTGCCTTAAGCCCTCGGGCAGCTCTCTTTGATGTATAATACCTTAAAGAGCTGAGTTACTTTCCATTTCAGCAGAATACTGCACACAGCTCTCCGCAGCCACAACCCGGAAGCAATTTCCTGTCTGTCCTAATGTTAACGAGCCATTATTGTTTTGCAAAACAAATCCAAAGGAAGTGGTGAGGGCATTATACAATGCAATCTTTTTAGGCAGATGTGCAACTGTACCAGACAAATATCTTCTGGTCATCTTCAGCAATGCTGAAGCTCAACCAATCAAGTGCATCATCATGACCCATTCCTATCGTTCACAGCCCCAAACAGGGATTACCTCAGCCACCTTGGCCCTTCCCTTTTTTTGTACAGGAAAAATTAAGGGTCCTGAACTGCCCAGAAAAATGCTGAGAGCCCTACTTTTGAGGTTTTTTGTTCAAGGACCGAATTGAAGGGGATATGCATGGCCCACCAGAAAATAAGGACTGCTGATGAGCAGTGGTGGAAGGTAGTGACGGGAATTTGACTGACTGATTGATTTCTGCAAGCATTTCTGATTGAAAGATTGGCCTATAGATATTCAAAATAAATAGGTGAATCTATGTGCAGTCTGAGATGTTGGGTACAAAATTTCCTGAGTGAAATGATCCTTGCTGGGTAGGACTGATAAAATAAAGCACCAATAAAACACCTTCTCTAAAGCAGAGAAGAAAAGACCATGGGAACTGTCTTACCTGTTTCTTCCAGAATCCCTGAATCCTTTTGCAAATGGATTCCGGTCAATTTTTAATCTGGTGATCTGTAATAGAATGCACACTGATTCAGATTTCAGTTGTGATTATTTTATTCTACATCATCCTGTACAACTTTTACTATTGTATCTTCTTTACATTGGTGTTTAATGCCTTCCCCCTCATTTAAATAGTTTCCAAATTGTTGACAACACGCACAATGAACAATGTTTTTCAAAAACTGCTAATGCCATTTCTGAATTACTGTAAACGTCGATATGTCTGTGCCAATTGCAGGACATTTGGATTTTCTTCCATGATGTACTAATAATTATATATCAGCTGAAATCCTTTTGCTTGTTATGCCTGCAGAAGGCAAACAGCATATTCAGATGTTTCTGGCTGGCAATTAACAATTCCCCACTGGAGTTCTCAAGCATGCACCAAGACAGCAATTGTTCAAGCCCCCAAGAATCCCAGCAGCGACTTGTTAATTGCCGGCTAGAAGTGACTGAACATTATGCTGTTTGCTTCCTGCATGCTTAACAAAGCAACAGGATTTCAGGGACCAGAATATAGAGTAATAATTAAATATGATAGCAAAGACAATTATCCTATGTTCAGGCACTCCCTTGGTGATCAGAATTAGTTAACTAATAAAGACATCAGGTAATATTTATAACTGGTCTGTTACTACTGGAGCTAACTTGACACCCACCCACCCCTTTATCCATAGCAGGGAAAGCAAGGGGGCATTCCCCCTCAAATCCCAGATATATTTATGATTTTAATGTACACAGAGAAGCATACTGTTTTGTACCGGTGTGTTCTGTGTGCATGAAATCACGTTACTGTGCAGCTTGGTCCTCGCCTGGAAAGTCTCCTGGGAACACCCTTGCACACAACACTTAGCTGTCCCAGCCTCCAAACAGAGCTCCCCCACATCATGTCAGCAGTCCCTCCAGGGAAGCAAACGTAAGTGAAGAGTTTAAATAAAATGCCACTGGTGACAGGCCCCATGCTGCATCTGGCTACCAGCTGTTGTTTGGTACCAGCTGCAGAAAGCTGAGGACAGGAAGTGCTGCCCTCATTCAGATTTGGTTTCCTGATGATGCCATGTGGTTAATTAGATATGGTTATGTGAGGATCCAACAAAGCCAGTCAGAGTAAGGACAATGCTTCTTGCCTTTAATAGTGCCAAAATGGAGGGGGAAATGACCCTCTGCATGTTGCTATCACATGGAGAGAAGCTGCTGTAGCTGATACAGTGATTCAAAGGACTTGTGGGGCCTATTCAGGCACTACCCAGTTCTCTCCAGCATGCTTAGGTAGACGTGGCTGGCCTCCCCCTCAACTACTCCTGCTGCCTTCCATTGTTGCTTTCTCGATGTGAAGACTGGTACATTTGTAGAGGAGAGGTTGCGGCCTGTGTCCAGACTCTCCACATAAGAAGAACAGAGATTTTCTCTGTTTCTTGCTCATGTGGAGAGGCTACACATGAGCAGGAATGTCTCCTCCATAGGCACATTGCTCTCCAAATAGAGGGAGAGATGACCAAGAGGGAGGGGCTAGGTGCTGTCTTCTAAGCATGTTGGAGAGAGTGAGACAAGTAATGCCTGAATAGGGCAAAAGTGATTGCAGAACTCATGTCAGCATCCGCTGGCCTAGAATCCAGAAGAGACCCTCCGTCCATCCCTTCCTTTCCATCCCAAAACTCATCTGTTCTACGGGAACATAAACTTAGCCCTATCAATGGTATTTATAATTAAAACAGAGATGAATAACATATAACTGGATTTGTTCATACTCTCCCCAACTTTTCCAAACAGGCAGAGTAGGCGGACTGCATTTGGAAGAGTATCCTGGTGGAGAGATGGGACTGGGGAAGGATTATGTGTGTCATATGTGAGAGGGGAAGATTGAAATGATCCTGAAAATAGAGAAATGAATGATTAGAGTGACTAGACCTGGCATGTCGGGCATTGCAGGTGGGTGGGTTCACATCACTGGGTCTAGTGGAGCATTGCCTTTTCTCAGGCTGCCCTTATTTCTGCCTGCTTCCCTACCAGATGCTGCATTTGTGTGTGCCTGTGTGCGTGAGAGAGAGAATACCCCAATTTGCTGGGCTACAACCACAACTGGTGATTCTTCATTGAATACTGCCAACCACCACTGTTGGAAATATCTACACTAGCAAATAACAACATGCATCAGAGAGGACTGTGGATTTCCGGTTTAAAAAACAATACTTGTTAATCTTTTGCCTTACTACCGATCTCCAATATGGGTTTTCAGCACTAGGCTGCAGCACTCTGCCAGTAAAATACCTAGCAATCCTAACCAAAGACAGGTGTAATGTTCCAAGTGTACTGTACTGGAAATGTTTCAAAGCATTTTTTTTCCTGCCTTGAAAATCCAGAAAGCATTTCCAGATAGCTTGTGAGGCTGGTAATGGTTCTGCCACTTTCCAGGGTACTGATTAAGAGCTGTCTGTGGCGGAGATGACCTGGATCTATTTATGAAATTTTTGTCTCTATAAGTGTTAGAAGTCTTCTGAAGAATAGCATCCCTGTGCTAACATCCCTGTGCACATAGATGCACATTACTGGGACAATCTGCAGGAACTGCTCAAAGATCCTCTCTCCATATGTAACCCAGAATGTGTGGGAGTCCATACATGTAACCACAGAGGTCACTAATCAAAACTTGTTAAGGGTCCAAGTCAAAGAATGTCCTTAACATTGAATACCTCACACTGTCATTGACTGACTTTACAAGACAGGAGATGAATGAACATTTTGGGGAAAGGGAGACAGGAACCTGCTGTGGCATACCTTCTCTCAACACATGAACAGTTTTTCCCCCTGAGTTTCTAAACCTAACAAATCTCAAATAACGTCATTTTAAATGATTGTGGAATGCATTCCCCCCCTTTAATTTCCACAAAAGCCACTCTACATTTATAATCTTAAGAATGAAAATATGCATAATACATGAACAACAGTTGGATTATCATGACATCAATAATCATTTGGTTCTTCCTAGAGTTGCTCCAAACACTTGGTTTCCATATTAATAGTCTATAAACTCACCTGCCTATGTCGCAAATCTCCTTCTTTTCTTGATTTATGACAAATTTTGTTCCGCAGTCAAATTTTTGGCAGCACACAGTAGATCACAGTATGTGTGTTTTTCCACAAGTTGGGTTACACCACCTGTCTTTGTCTTTCAAGCTAATTTATGCTGCCATTTTCATTTGCTCAACTGACATATTGCTAAGACCACCATTCCTCTAATATATAGCAATGGAAACTGCATTGTTATGGTTTTTGCCCTCCCAGACAGACAGACAGACAGACAGACAGACAGACAGATAGATAGATAGATAGATAGATAGATAGATAGATAGATAGATAGATAGAGAGATAGAGAGATAGAGAGATAGATAGATAGATAGATAGATAGATAGATAGATAGGCATTTTGACCCCCAAATCTGCTATTAATTCTCAAGTCAACGTACAATAATAAACAAGATAAAACCAACCTGACCTGGAGAGAAGGGAGTTGTGAAACAAAGAAGTGGCCCACGTGTTATTCAGTTAGGCAGTGGACATCCATAAACACAAGCACTAAAGCAAGGGTTTAGGCATATGAAGTGCCATGAAAGTAATAATCTTTGTCACTTTAGAAAAATGGCAGTATGCAGCTGTTTGTCCAGATGAGTGTGGAGGTTTCCTGAGTTCCATTGGCATTCCCCATGGTCTACCTTTTGTTCGTTAAATGTTTGCTTAAGTTCTTGTCAGGGCCTTAATTTTAGTGGCTCATGTAGTAAGATAATATGTACATGCCTGAAACAATGAGCAAGAATAAATAGCACCTTCAGGCTGATTTTCATTCTTAATCTTGCCTTGACAGTCCTTTTAAAATGTAGTAGCGAGGCCCCATAGAAGATGTTTATCTTGTTCTTCTTCAATTATTTATAATCAGGGCAGATCCCAAAGGGGATATTTTTATGGCAACAGATTCGGCCAGGCCATTACGTGGCATGAAATACACGAAGTACTTGCCCATCATGTTACATTCCAAGAAAGGTTCATAATAGGGATGAGGTAGTTGGTGGCATCAGCATTGCTGCTGCTGCTGCTACTGACTCACATGTATTAATCCAAACAGGCTCATTCAGAGATTGTTAGGTTGGAAGGTTTGCCACAAACGTCAAAAGACCTTGAGAAGGATCTGGGCCTTTGCTAGAATAATGGCCAGCATGCAAAAAAGAGTTGTCTAGAGATGGTTTTAGAGATATGTGTGAGGGATGTTCTATATTATTTAATTATGATGTTTACACACTTCATGCTTACATGCATTTTCTTTAATTAAGATGTGCCCAGTGTGGAAGCCCTAAGTTATTATTTCTGCCCTTGCATTACATTCTTAAATCTACATTGTACCTTTTTTAAAATCTGCAATAAAGTTTAAGTGCTGATTCGATAACAGCATAGCCTGCCCAGTGCCTTTTCTGCTCTGCACACATATTGGAGATTTCCCTAGTTCAGGAGGAAGCGACAAGACTTTCCGGCTTGGGTGGGTTTTTTTGTTGGTGGTGGTGTTTGTTTTTTGTCTACTGAATCTTCTGGTTTCAGGGCGAAGACTACCCTCAAAACAGCTCTATCCATCCGTTAGGAGAAAAGAGGTTTCGTTTCTCAAGAGTAAGTAAGGCCCTTCTCTACTCCCAGGCTGTGAGGGAAATGTTCAGAGGTGCCTTTTGCCAAGGTTTTTTTTTTGACAAGTGATTTATTCTTCTTTCTTTCCATTATTTTATGTGGCTTTTAAGCAGAGGGGATGCAGAATACATTGCACTGACTCTCAACAGGCTTTGTCAAACTACTATGTAGCCAAATATGATGGGCTCTAGTCCTGTTGATGGCACTGGGAAAAGAGCTCTCTACTATAACTTGCAGCTTAGGTGCCCGGGGCTTTGCTGCCCTACTGATTAAGCTTAGGTCACATGAGATTGTGTGGAGAGAAGACAAAAGAATGATGGAAATACCCGATTCTGAGTCTGCAAAAGGCTATGTTGGTTCCATGCTAAGCCTGTATGTTTTGGGCTTCCTTTTGCCTGGGGAGGAGGGTCAGGAGGAAGAATACAAATTTGGGGCCATCTGTTTAGTGCCCTTACAGCTGCATATATCAGTGGGTGGGTCTCCACTCTTCCAGAAGCAAATTTCTGCACCCTCTAAATTTCTGTGGCCTGCGTCAAATCCCAAGCTACCCCCACCAAAGTTATGCCACTGAGAACAGAGAAGCCTGCTGGACATGTGTTGTTTCTCTGAAAGCCTTCAGAATCAGGTATCATGAGAACTGTGGGGAAATATCTACAACAGAGGCTCCCAAATTGTTTGGCTTCATGTCCCCTTTTCATTTTTGAGAAATCTTCCAGCCTCCTCACGTCTCCTTTACCCAAGCCCTTTCAAGAATCAAGGAGCAAACTCCCTGATATTCGAAGGCACATATCAACATATGAATACAACCAGAATGCAATCCTAAACACACTTCCCAGTTTCCAATTAGATCAAGTAGAAACTCCTCGGTTAGCACCTTAAAGTGGAATCAATTCCTATGTATGTTATTCCCTGAGAAGAAAGTCTCACTGTATTCAGCTGGGCTTACTTCTGAATAAACATGTTAGGCTTGCTCTGTAGGACAAACTTATGAGGCGTTTATGTGGGTATAAGTCCCACTGAATTCAGATAAACTTCTGAATGAACAAGGGAGGATCATTCTGCATAAGCCCTTCTTTTGTTAAGATACTTTCATGAAAACTCATCACCCACATAGAAGATTTTATCTTTCCCACACTCACAGAAATCCCTCAGGTATTTGGAAGTTTTTTCTAACAAATATGGGGAGTGGGGAAGAAGGGAGAAATTCAGTTGCAGTAGTTCCTCAACTATATTAAGGCCCTCAGATCCAGCCTTTTACTGGCTGTTTGAGGATGTGTTGTTTTACTTGCAGAACAAAAGAAGAGGCAAAAGGCAAAACAGCCAAGGTGTTGTGTCGGTTGCATACAACACCACAATCTCTCTGTTGCTGCTGATGTGCTCATTGTTCTCCACTGTTGGCACATGAGAGCAAGTGGGGCAACCTAGCTACCTGTCTTTCCTGCCCAATTTTCCACACACCATGTGCCCACCCAACCAGATTTCTCCTTCCAAGTTTTCCTGTATCCCTCCCTCCCCTGGGCCAGCCAGGGTCCACACAGAATTCAAGTTCCACCAAGTTGTCAGAAAATTCTCAGGGACAGGTCCTCTAAGTTCTGGTAAGGCACTCCACAGGTAAGAAGGAGCTAAGCAGGGATGGGAAGGGAACTGATGTATGATGGTTGTTGCTGCTACTTGAAGTTGGCTTCTCTCCCCCTCAGGCCCCTCAAGACTACACTTCTGAAATGTCATAGTCACATACTCTCCTTAGAATTTCTTCAAAGTTTCTGACCAATTTGGCAATGAGTGACCTACAGGAAAGCAAAGGACTTAGCCGTTGTAGGCCTTACCTCTCAGAGCATGACCAGGAGTGGGGACTCCTCACTCATGGTGAAACAGGACCATCTCTTTACATATCACTAATAATTTAAGGGAAGAGCACCCAGATAGGACTTATGTAATTGCCAACCATTTGAAGGAATCTTATTTAATTCACTTTATGAGTTTAACTGATTATTCAGTTAGTTCATGAAAATGTGCATATAAAAATGATGACTCCAAAGGAGAAGGCAGTCTTTTTAATGTATAGCAGAAGCAGAAGGAATTCGCCTCAGGAAAATAGGATGTATGTCTTCCTGTTCCCTTTAGTTTACTATGAGAATCACAGTTAGGATTTGCCAATGGTCTTAATTAATGTGTCAAGTATAAGGTGTGGTAGAGGTCTGTAGCTCAGAGTTTTTTCCACCCTCAGGAGCTGATTGGGCAACCTGTGAAGTTACTCTTCCTCTGCTATCCTTTTGCTGAGTGGTGGAACAAAAATTCACTTTGTTCCTGTTCACAGATTACAATTTAACTAATTCAGCACAGGGGCACTCTAGTCCATCCAGGCCTCTCCTCTGTCACCACTCCTGCCATCCTTCTACTTGTAAAAAGTGATAAATCTGAAGACGTTGACTACCTGCAGGGGCTTTTCCATGTGAATTGGAGTGAGCAAATCAGGACACCAACACACATGGAGAATGTACAGAGGTAGTAGAGCTCTCCCTCCTCAGAATCATCACCCTTCATGTGCCGAAAGTGGCAAAACCAGGGATGGGAGGAGCACTTCCCTATACATGTGCTGAATTTAGCTGAATTATAAAGCCCGAATAAGGCTTTTCCATCCACATTTTCACCTCACTTCACTTTTACGATGTTCAGGTTGTTTACTACGCGCGCGCACGGAGTACACTTCAGAACTGTACATAGGATACCAAAACCTAGGCGTTATATGACAGATGGGTTTCGGGAACGTCTTTTTTTAATTACCTGCTGGTTTTGATAAGCAGTGACTGTGGTGAAGACAGTCTCTGGAAAGCTGAAGGTTTTCACCCCATCACCTGTGGGGACTGGCTTTGTGGGAGACAGGTCACTGCTGTAATCTTTGCGGATAACATGCACTCGTGGTTGGTACTTGTGCATTGAGTGCAGAATTATCTTTAAAAAAAAAGAGGAAAGGGATAGTTATTTTGGATGCAATATTCTAAACATAACTGCAGAACCAAGACATGGAGATGGGCACTGTAGAAATTACACGCCACAATTTCATCTGCTGAGAGTTATAACCTGTGGCGACTGACAAGCAGAAGCCACAGCAAATAATGGCAGGTGGTGCTGTAGCTGTGGGTAGGGAAGCCAGAAGTCACAGCAGGTTTGGCTGAGCCAATTTCATCAACAACGCCAGCCCCTTCCAGCTCCCATGCAAGAGTCTCAATCTGGATCAGGTTCCTTCACGGACTTGTGAGGTAAAAGTTAATTGACCATCACATAGACTCGTGTGGCTCAACAATCAAACTATTATGCATGCCCGCATCAAAGATTTTGAAGTGATTAAGGTGAGTTGGTTGGGGATTTACTTACTTACTTACTTACTTACTTACTTACTTACTTACTTACTTACTTACTTACTTCATTTTTACTCAGCCCAGCTGGCCAAAGACCACTCTGGGCGGTTTACAAACAAATACAAACAACATAATTAAAACACAATTTAACAGAACAGGAAATAAAAATAATAAAATTATTTATTTATTTAACTTATATGCCCGCCCAGAGACCTTTGGGTAGTGTGGGCGGCATATAAGTTAAACAAACAAACAAACAAACAAATAAATAAATAAAATACAAATAAACAGTGCAATCAAAAGCATAAAAATACATTTGCATAAAAACATTTAAAATGGCGGACTTGATCAAATAGGCTAAGTGAGCTCAGCTGAATCCGCAGATATAATGTTTTGGAATGCCTGTCTAAATAACAAGGTTTTTAAAAATCACCAGCAAAGGGGCCAGATGGATTTGCAGGAGGGAGTTCATTCCACAGCTGAGGAGCAACCACGAAGAAGGCCCAGTTTCTTGTTTTCTGCCTCCAGGCCTCCCTCAGGGTTAGCATCCTCAGCTGGCCTGCTTGGGATGTTCTTGTAGGACAGGTAGATCTAGGTACTAGATGCCAAGTACTGAGTCCAAAACCATTTAGGGTTTTATAGGTTAGAGAACCATCACCTTGAAGCTGGCATGGATACGGACAGGTAGCCAAGAGTAAGACTGCAAGGACTGGGGTGATATATTGATATTTATTTGCTCCACTCAAAAACTGGCCACTGTGTGCTGGACCTGTTGAAGTTTCTGTGACAGCCTCATGGGCAGCCCCACATAGAGAGTGTTGCAGTAGTCTAATCATGAGATTACCAGTGCATGGACCAATGTCGTGAGGGACCCAGTGTCAAGGTAGGGACACAGCTGGGCAATCATCCTGAGATAAAAATAGGCAGACTGGACCACATTTATGTTATCAGTAGCCCTATAGACAAGTAGAAAAGGGTGTCCTGCTTTTCTACATATTATAAATCACAAGGAAAGGCCTAAATTGGAGGGTGTTGACAAAAAGTGGAGAGAAACACCTGGAGATTTTTGCCTAACCACCCTTGTTGATCTACTTCTGCTAATTGAAATCTTGATTAGTAGTTTGCCATGCAAGATCTGCTTCAGGAGAAAGCACGGTGGTGGAGGTCTGGGAGATGAAGATAGAAACTGATCTGCCCAAAAAATGCAGCTCGACCTTCGAAGAAGTTCATCCAAGCAGGGGTTTGGGCTTAGGCAGAAATATGATTTGGGCCAATGTTCTGAGCCTGTTTCTGGAAGGAGAGGTGGTCTGGGTAGGAGATGCCAGAGCAACGGTTTGAAGACAAACAATGAAAGCTGCATGAACGCTCTGGTATTTGGGCTTGGAGCAAGGATTCTTGTTCTATAGCGGGCAATGTCAGGAGGAAAATGAAAGGCTGGTAAAAACAGAAGGTGCTTCTTTCCAACTTACATGGCCTTGGTCATCTAGTTCATTGTTGGTCAGTTTGAGTTTATCAAAACTGACAACTTGCCGCATCCAGGTGTCTCCAGACGCCAGTGAGTCAGGGTGGATGTAAACCCTTGGAGGTACAGGGGAGTCAGCATTCCCTGCGACCATCCACTTGGAGCTGTGATACACATACCTGTGAGACACAAGGATGGGAGGAAGGAGACTGTATGATTCAAAATAAGCACTCATGTGTGCATGCATGCATGCACACAACCACATGTGCACATACACGAATGCACACAAACGCACACACTCTCTCACACACACACACCACTTTCCTACTTTCCTCCTTTTCTTCTGCACTCAGCAAATACCATTCAAGCTCTCCGATTATATGCACAGGAAGGAAACAGTGTGGTTTATCTCTAATAGAAACCAGATGATACCTGGAACCACTTCCTTACTTTTGCATCTCTATTAATCCTCTTTTCCAATTACTGTCCCTAGAAAACTCTGCAGATGGGGCAGACTAATTGGTTAACCCAACTAATCCACAGATGAAAGCCTTTAGATATACTAGGGAATATTTCATTACTTGCAGATGACTCCTCTAACATGTTCTGCACCTGCAGAGGCCTTGCACGTCTTGTTTTATGCTACAACAGTCCATGATTTCCTCTCTAAAAGTCCTTAGTTCAGTCACCATATTAGCTGCTGCCCTTCGAGTCTCCAGTAGATTCAAGGAGAACCAGAATCCATAGCTGCTGGCATTACCGCCCGCTCAAAATGCTGCTGCATTAGACCAGCTTGAGAGAAATAAGCTCTTATTTTGTCCTGGATAGCATCTGAGGATGTAGCATGATACAAAGAAAGAAAGAAAGAAAGAAAGAAAGAAAGAAAGAAAGAAAGAAAGAAAGAAAGAAAGAAAGAAAGAAAGAAAGAAAGAAAGAAAGAAAGAAAGAAAGAAAGAAAGAAAGAAAGAAAGAAAGAAAGAAAGGTTGAGGATAGGGAAAGACCCTGCCTGTCTTTGAAGACCTTGGCACCACATGGACTAAGGAGTACAGCATTTGGTTATCCAGAATAAGCAAATGCTGTACTTATATGCCTTATATGGCTGGTTGGAGAAGCATCATGTAGCATTTTCAGTAGCCAGCTGACTACTGACAATATTATTGTTCTACTAGGTGGTGGTAATCTATTAAGTTTCAGAATTTCATCTCAGTGCAAGACAGGGGAATGGGAGTGGGGAGATATCTGTGTAAAATTTTACACATCTCTGGAAGGGGTGGTGGAACTTTTGTCTTACTACATAGACTAAAAAAGTAGTAATACTGGAAGAGTTGTTTGGGTCTTGATGATCAATCATTCTGTCTTGTGCTGGCTGCTTGTCTATGTTTCTAGCTCTGGCAACACTATCTGCTGGGCAGCTCAGTGGTTTAGGCAGAGGTTGGGAGTTTGATTCCCCACTATGCCTCCTTGACAGGGGGTGGAATTGATGATCCATAGGGATCCCTTCCAGCTCTTGGAGTTCTAAGATTTGCACAAAGACATTTGGCACAGACTTTTTGCACAAATTGAGAAAACTACAAGAACAAAACAAACAAACAAACAAACAAAACACCTTTCACAGTGTCTTGTTTTCATGCTGGAGCTAAAATCTCTCACAGAGGCTGGAGATTCCCTGACCGGCTGTATCCCTGTGCCAAGATGCTCTATTTTGACCTTTCAAAAAATTTAATGCTTCTTAGGAAGCTTAGTCCAAAGCCACTAGAAAGACAATGCAAAGTGGTTAATCACCCTAATTTTGCATCTCTGTCTATTTGACATAATTTCCTAATGCCATGCTGAATTAACATTCATTTGATTAGCAAATTATTCCTTAGTTTGCCCGGATCTGTTGTGTAAACTAGTTTTTGCCTTTGTTGTCACTTCTGTTAAGAGCTAACTTTCCCATTAAGTAACAGACCCCCCCCCCCCCCATTCGACTTTTTCTAAAGTAGGCATTGAAAGAAGGGCTGTAAATCTGTTTTCTTTTCCAGTTTTGTTGTGATTGCTTCTCGGACAGCTTTTCTACTAAGCCCACAGCATTGCCTTTTCTCTTAAAGAACACTGTTCTCATCACGGGGAATAGCATTAATTGTGCTGGGCTTTGATAGGGAGGAACCCAAACCTGCAGCATATTGGTGCAGCCATGTGCAGTCTGTGCTGCTTCTTGTACACCAAATGACTTCTAGCGATAGCAGCATTTATCGGAGATCAATAATATGGCTCTGAGAGACTTTGGTGGGAGCTTCTATAAATCTCATGCAAAGCTGGATGGGTTCTTGAGATGCACACCTTTTGTGATACTTTTTGCATCAGATAAAAAGGATGAAGCTGCTTGGACAATGGCTGAGAGTCCAAATGTAGTGACTGGGATAAGAGCCACGTCTTCCAGCAGGATGGCTAAGAACCCCATCATTGACCTGCATTTACCTTTGTAATTGCTTCTCCTTCTTTCCCCCATTTCCACCAAGCAGATGAGATTGGCACTGTGATGTTTGCATTCCTGCCTCTTCAGAGCCACACTGTTTCAACACTGGCATTTGACTAAACGTTGCTCAGTACACCCACTCTATATAATCCCCCTCTACACCCTGTTGGAGGCACGATTTGTTTGCCTAAAAACACAACAGCATCTTCATTTTCTCCCTCACTTCCCCCTCTTCATCATCCAATTGTTTGACTCTTTAAGAAATGTAAGAGGAAAGATTCATCCACATATTTCTATGCCGTATAATATTTTCAGCAGATGTAATAATGGCACACTCCTGTTCCTAAGGAACTGCTGGGATTTGGAACGTCTCGTGTCATTTTGGTCCAACACTAAATTTCCTTTCTCTTTATAATAGGGGAGAATGTGTTTCTGAGGCTTTCTTGTTCTCAGGAGAGCACTTCAAAATAGTTCTATTCAAGTATTCCTTACCTGTATCTCTTATTGTCCACAGGCACAATGTCCATTGCTATGTAATACTGTTGGTGGGGGTCCAACCCTGTAATCTTCACTCTCATCGCAGGAAACATCCTTCTACAAATAAGAAAAGACAGTGGGGGAGTGAGGGTGGGGGAGACAGAGAGAGAACGAGAGAGAGAGAGAGAGAATAATCATAGCTGGCCTAAGAAAACGTTCCTTGCTGAAATGGAAATATTCGAAATAATGGAATTTATAACGTTGTCTTATACTAGGTCTCGCCTCCAAGGTTATTGGTCCATCTAGCCAAGCAGTGAGAGATCTCCACTGCCCAACGGGGGCTGTTCGTGCCCATTCCATGACCTGGCGAGGGGGGGTGTCTCACCTGTTCCCAGAACTCCCCCCCCCCCATTTTCAAAAACAACATTTATTTTCCACCTGGGGAAAAAAAACTTTTGTGCTCTCTAGTGGCCCATTTTAAAGGGGTGCTGAGGGGCTGCCGAAACATACCAACACCCCCTGCAACATCCTTTAGAGCAGAAGAGGATCTTTCGAACCAATTGCTTTTCTAAAAATATTTGTTGTTTTAAAAAATCTACATGCTGTACACTCCTGGTCTACCTGAACACTGTCTAATCCAACCGACAGGATCTTAATCAAACGTTCTGGGTTTGTTTTTTTCCACCCTTAACCTCATTTTAGCTGGAGACATTGAGACCTAAACTTGAGACCATCGTTAGGCCCAGCATACGATCGCTCCCAAGCATTTGAGAACCTGGAAGGCATAGGCTAGAGTGGGACACATTTAGTCCATTCAGTCATTATTTCCAAGTACTTCTCCACCTGTTTAGTTTTGGTATCTAAGTTCTTGTAGCCAAATCCATTCCCATAAAACAGACTTGGTACAACTTGTGAAGCCAACAAAGCTGAGTGCATTCCAGAAGCCATGTAGTGTGCCCTGCCAGCCTCATCCCTTTTAATATTTCAGAAAATAAGGACACAGTTCTTCTCCCCATCCCCACCCTTGATGAGAAAGAAGTTAATGCAGAAACTGAAACAAGTATAGTAAATCCAAATGGCTTACTGTACACCATTCCATAAGAAACATATCAAGAAGAATCCCTTTATAGACAGATGGTCCACATTTCTTATATTATTATTACATGGGAGTGCAGCAATAGATATTATGCAACAACCCAATTCAGTATCCCATAAGGCAACTCAAAAAATGGGGCTCCGCAAACAAAAATGCATAACTTTGAAACTGGACCTTGGATTGGCACCAAATTTGGCACAGACGTAGGAGAGAGTTTGCTCTTGCTGTGTGCCAAATATAAGGATGTTTAAATGAACAGTTTTCACATTATTATTTTTTAAATGTAAAACTGTTTCAAACACACCCCATGCAGACATCAGTAACCTTTTCGGTCTGCAGATTTAGAAGAGATCAAATACATTGGGGGGAAAATAAACTAGCTTATCTTGAAAGAGAGAGGTCAGACCCAGCTACTTCTTTTATTTGGAAGGAATTCAAGCTTGGGTGGGGGGAATAAACTGAATCTGAGAAAAGCGATTTCAAAGGGGAAAAATATCTAAGTTTCTGGCTAAGTTTATGACCTGATTTTCAGCCTGAACATTCTAAACATAAGCATTGTTGCAAGGTTGAGACCTGGAAGAGAGAACTGCACTTTTGGACCTGCCAGTCAGGACCAAATTAAATGATTCTCAGGAGGAGAACTTTCTAACTCCTTCTGGACCTAACAGATATTAAAAAGAGTTTTTATTTCTGGTATAAAAATATTTTTTTAATTTTTTTAATAGAAAATAAATATTCAGAAGCTCACTCATTTAAGCTGTGAAGTTACTGCTTTTTTTCCTCTCCTTTTGTGGCTGTGGATGGTCTTACAGAGTTTTGGTGCCTATTCCACCCATCTTGTCACCATACAGTTATTTGGTAATTAAGAAAAAAAAAACCTCCAAGGATGCTATGTGCCATCAAGTCACTTCTGATATGTAACTTCCAAAATGTCCTATCATTAATAGCTCTGAAACTGATAAGCTTTGGTTTCTTTAAGTGCCCTGCAAGGCGCAGCAGTGCACTTGTCTTTCTTTCCAACTGTGCTATTTTTGAGAGGCAGTAGCTATTCATATTTCCTGATCTTAAAAAGCTCTTTGCAAGGGAGTTGTATCCTAGACTTCAAAGCGATGACAAACCTAGACAGCATCTTAAAAAGCAGAGACATCACCTTGCCAACAAAGGTCCGCATAGTCAAAGCTATGGTTTTTCCAGTAGCAATGTATGGAAGTGAGAGCTGGACCATAAAGAAGGCTGACCGCCGAAGAATTGATGCTTTTGAATTGTGGTGCTGGAGGAAACTCTTGAGAGTCCCCTGGACTGCAAGGAGATCAAACCTATCTGTTCTGAAGGAAATCAACCCTGAGTGCTCACTGGAAGGACAGATCCTGAAGCTGAGGCTCCAATACTTTGGCCATCTCATGAGAAGACTCCCTGGAAAAGACCCTGATGTTGGGAAAGTGTGAGGGCAAGAGGAGAAGGGGACGACAGAGGATAAGATGGTTGGACAGTGTCATCAAAGCTACCAACATGAATTTGACCCACCTCCGGGAGGCAGTGGAAGACTTGAGGGCCTGGCGTGCTGTGGTCCATGGGGTCACGAAGAGTCGGACACGACTAAACGACTAAACAACAATCCTAGACTTCAGTCGAATTGTGGGAGCAGAGGGAGACAGCCATAGAAGTGGCTCTATGGTGGAAAGCAAGACAAGTGCACCCAATCTTGAGTCACCTCCTGAGTGACGTGGGCACAAGAATCTTGAATCTCACCGTTGAGAATCTCCCTGAAATTTCACCTCCTTTGACATTCATTTCTAAGGCCATTTCTTTTTTGTAAAATTTAAAATGGTGGAAGTTTTCAGCACGAGAATGTTTGCATTCCCATCACCGTGAGTGCACACTCTTAAAGGCACTGCTCCCGACACTCAGTCCCTGAGAAACTCTGGGGACCAGTTCCTTACCAGTCATGATACAGAGACTTCTGGTGTGAATGGAGCCTGGTAGAGACTACGCCTGGCTGTGCCTGGTGGTTTGTGACAAGAGGTCTTGGTGATTAGAAAAAGAGGGTGAACCTAACAGTGAAACACTCAAGCTCAGCAGAAAAATCACCATCGTTCCCATAGTTCCTTCTTCACTTTGAGCTTTTGCTCCTTCCCTTGGAAACCTGTAGAGGAGAGTAAAATCCCTGAAACATGGGGTCCAACCCTGTTAATGCTTACCCTATTTACTCCGTGTTATACTGAGACACAGAGCGCTAACAGAGCAGACATTTTCCTGGTAAATACAACAAAGCCTTGATCTCTTTCCTCAGACTAGGAGTAAAATACAGCACATGCTGTACAGTATGCTTTCGCACTGAATGTGCTTGACTTGTTCAGGAGCCTTCTTTTTAAAGGCTGCATTGCTGGCCTGTCTCCAGCCTCTCCACCCCTGGCCACCAATGGCCACATATATCAGTTTCCTTGGATAAATGAAACTACGCCTTGTGTCACCCTTGCTTTGCACCAAATAGAAACCGTCGTTTACAGATAAAGAACAGGAGCCCCCGGGCTCAGTGGAGGTCAAGGAGATTGCCACTACCGGCTCCACTGCTGGAGTTGTACAATTCTCCTTCATTGCCTGTCAATTCAAATAATAATAATAATAATAATAATAATAATAATAATAATAATAATAATAATAATAATAATAATAATAATAATAATAATAATAATAATAATAATGGAAGCAAGAAATCATTCCTAGTGACAAGTGCAATGCATCTGCATTTGGAGGAAAAGGACATAAAATGCATTCAGAGCACTTTCACACGTATTAGATCGGGGTTCTCCTTTGCAGTGTAGGTCACTATTGATGCTGTAACATGGAAGGGGAGCTAATGACAAAATAGAGGCTTATAACTACAGGTAAATTTACGCTGATGAGAGATTTTTTTCAGTAAAGCAAAGCAAAGTGTGCCGCTTAAATACTGCCCCATGGCACATAAAGCTCTCTCTGGGCGAAGAGGTGCTCATTTTACCGACCTTAGAAGGTTGGAAGGCTGAGTTAACCTTGAGCTGAGTACCTGATCCCGTTCGAGATTGAACGCAGATCGTGAACAGAGTTTTAACTGCAGTACTGCAGTTTAACCACTGCACCAATAGCCTTCTCTTTGTTATCCAGCACTTAAAACAAAAGAGTACAGCAATCAGTGTCTATTAACTCCAGCCATATAGCTATACAGAATCTCCGTGTTCAGAAAAGATTCTACCACTGATGAGACTTAGTACAAACAACATTGCTTCCCTTCATGCTCTACTTTTAAGGCATCTAGCCAACTATTATAGAAACACAATTAGATGAACCTCGGGTCTTATTCAGCAAGTCCCTTATATTCTTGAGTTTTCCCCAGCATTGGTCAACGTGCATCTGTCTTTTGACTATTCATTTAATAAACCAGAAGGACAAAAATCAGTTTCATAAAAGTTAATCATATGAGCCATCCCACAGAAATAAAACAGCAGTACTTATACGACCAAAAAAGCCAAATAGCAGGTCAAAAACTGCACGTGAATAATTTTCTTCCCCCCCCCAGTGTCTCCCTTTCTAATTAATTCTAGTCTAAAAGCATCCAAGTGATATGTTTGTTCCCACAGAAAGTAAACATTACCATATTATTAAGACAAATCTGGTGTGGGGGATAGAGGTAAATGTGGACATTTTCTTTTGTAAAATCAAATGTGCCTGTTCTGTTTCATTAACTGGAGATGGATCAGCATACAGAAGAGGGTAAAAGTATTTTCACTTGTTGTCATAGACCTTTTACCCAATTTCAGTAGCTACACACTCCCTCTCTTCTACCTTTGCATCCCATTTCCACATTCTTTTAAAAAATCCATAGGCATCTTGGTCAGGCGCTTCTTCAAAGGGATGTGGATAATGCTACTAGGAAAATTTCTGATGCTCAATAACTTTCCAAGTCTTGTCATGTCATCACTACTCCTTGCATGAGTGACTTCTCTGCTTCCAACAAAAATGAGATGCCAGACTCGTTCTCCGACTTGCCCATCATTTTTCACCAGTAGTAGTAGTAGTAGTAGTAGTAGTAGTAGTAGTAGTAGTAGTAGTAGTAGTAGTAGTAGTAGTAACAGCTTTATACCCTGTCCTGTGAGTCCTGTACAGGAAATATGCCTTTTCATGCAGGAACCGAAATATTCCTGAGCAGCTTGCCCTTTCTACCTTTCCTTTCCAGGTGAATCCTGCATAGAAAATATGACATTCTGCACAGAGTTTGTAATAATCTTGCACAGCTTGGTATTTCTTCCTGGGGGAAAAAATGACCACAATATTTCTGAGAAATCCGATGAGGCTTCCAGCAAGATTTCTCAAGGGAGTGGGAACCTGAATAAATAGAGGGAGTGTTTGAACCTGAGTAGAGAAATCTTACTGTGAGGAGAAAATGCTGGGGTGGTGTTGGTGGTGTTCTTTCATTTCCTCTAAAAGAGCAAGAGACTATGAGATTCATACCCCTCAATGTTATTGTTCAAAAACTGTCATTAATTCTAGGAACACTGAGGTTGTCATATGCTCTGGTGTTCACAATGCACAAATGTCCATGTGGACAAATAAAGATTACTGGCAGTGTCTTCAAAATTTTGTTTGAATTCAGTGATGTCATACATCACCTAGACTAAACTAATTGATTATATCATCATCGTCATCGTCATCATCATTATCATTAAAACACTAGCAGAGTAGGGCAGCAAATAACAGCAAACAGGCACAAAAGGGATTGGATGGGCTTGGATCAGACTCAAGGGAAAAATCTCATTTGCTAGAGGAACCCAAGAAAATCTGACTGAGTACAGGCTTTTAAGATCATGATGGTTCACATTCTAATATCATTGATCGCAGTGATATTTTGCTTTTAATTTTCAGTGGACCCTTAAGTGGATCCTTTCAAAACGCCTCGTTGTCAAATGGAAGTTCCTAGGATGGAAAGGTTCTTTTCAAACCCCTTTAGGTGGAATGGTATGAAAGGAATGGCCTGTGGAAATTGGTGATCTATTGCACCACCTAGCTGTCACTTCTTCCATTTCAATACGTTAAGAAGGAGATTTTTAATTTTTGACTTGGTTTTCACAGAAAGGACAGGAAAGTGCTCTTGTCGCCAGAAGGGCTGTAAATAGTTAAAAGCCAAACCATAAGACAGGTGGGGCACAGGGGCTTCCAAAATCCCATAATGAAATAAAAGATTTGTATATTTGACGAGGCTTTGTAGCTGAAAAGTCTGGAGGCAATCTTTAAAAGGGAAGATAAATGAGTCTGGAGTGGCTTGGGGGCATTACCTCATTTCCACCACCGCTGCTTGTTAAAGCTGTGAAGTCAGATGGATACAGGAAGTAGCACTTTACAGCCAGGAGGTCCTCCTAATTGGAAAGGGGAGGCTGGAGAACAGCTTCAAGAACAGATCAGGTTTCAGGGGTGGGTGGGTTTGGCTGAGAAATCCAGAAGAAGTGCTAGTGTAAGGCAAGGCCAGGCAGTGACTGCTTTTGGGGGGCTACTGCAAGTGGTGGCAAAATGGGAGTCAGACAGGGAGACCCAGTCCACCAGAAACTCTGTTTTGTGTGCTCCACTGAACAAGACCTGGAAGAATCAGAATCCAGGACTCACTCATCTTTTTCGGTGATCTGAATCCAAGAGACTATCTTCAAAGATGCTACCGGGAAGATGTTGGTGGGAACATATTTTGTTTGTTTGTTTGTTTGTTGCACTTCTATCCTGGTTTACTCCAGAGAGCTCTAGGTGGCATACATGGCCCTCCTCCTCCCCACTTTATCCTCCCAACAACCATGTGAGGTAGGTCAGGCTGAGAGAGTATGACTGGCTCAAGGTCACCCAGTGAGTTTCAGGCCCAATGCAGATTTGAACCAAGGCCTCCTAAGTCATACTCCAACACTCTCTCTACTACATCACAGTGGCTTGCAGGATCATCTAAGAGGTGGATCACACATGACACACTTTCCACTTGCTTCCTGCCTGCCTCGGTTTATGATCCTTATGATATGGAAGGCATAGATACATGTAGAAAGGGACACGTTGAGCTGAAATTCGGTGGTGGTTTGTTGTTACCATTCTTCCAGGTACACTTTCCGACTCCACACAGTACACATTACAGTGATGACAAAAAAAAGGCACACAGATGGACTCTGTCCTTTCCTTCTTTCTCTATCCCACCTTTCTCCCAATACAGGGACTCTCAGTGGCTTGCAAAATACTTAAAAGACAGAACAGCTAAATCACATGTACTCCTGTGTCTGAAGAAATGGACTGTGATCCAAAAGGCTTGTACCAAAATAAATGTGTTTGATCAGCCAGCAGAGGCTACTAGTCTTTTACTCCGCTAACGTTGCTTTGCTTTCGTTTCTGCCATATGTGATTGCCTATATCGGGCTTTAAAAAAGAAAAGAAAAGAAAAGTTCTGCTATCAAATATACGTAGCACAGCATCAGAGCAGTGAGGCAAGTGAGATCCTGGCAAGAGGGAATTAAAAGAGGGAGGGAAAAGGAAGATGCAGCAGGAGGAGGATCGAACAAAATCCCATCCAAAAAGAAAGCAAAAGAGGGAGGGGGGAGAGTCAGAGACAGAAACAGGTCCTACACAGTTCCATTTGTCATATCAATTCAGCACTGTATCACCCGTAAAAAAAAATTAAAGGAAGAAGTCAAGATGGAGGAGAGAGGGGGAAGATGGAGAGAGGAGAGGTCCTTGACACCTGGGTGGCAGCAGGAGAAGCTGAGGGAGGAGGCTTTCCTATGTGCGTCTGAAAAGATGGCCTGCACTAAAGGGACCTTCCTTTCTCCGCGTCCCTCAAACACGGCAAAATGGAGCTGCTATGAAGCACTGAGCCTTGTTTTGGGAGGTTTTGAGGAATTCCTATAATGTGATGTGTGGCTTACAGTTTATTTATTTCTTCCCTTGTACATCTCTGAGTGGATGAGAATTTTAGGGGAGGAAACGCTGTCCCACTCACTCCTACCAAAACCCTAGTGCAGCATGGGTAAGGGGGAAAAAGCTGCTGCCATTTTCTCTCCATAATATTGTATTGTTTGGCTAGTTTTGGCAGCAGCACACAAATTGAATGCCCCCAGCATGAAAACAGAGAGAGAGAGAGAGAGAGAGAGAGAGAGAGAGATTCTGCAAAATCCATGGGAGTTCAGAAGTATTTTGCCCTCCGGCTGTTTAATGAGAAGTGCAACGGTTTGACCAGTAGCAAGTGGAGCTGTCTCAGCACAGTCAGAGATAATCCTACTACCCAGTTCCACGTAGCAGCACAATGACAAAGCTTTTAGGTCTCTGTACTTCCTTTGAGCTATCTCCAAAGGTTGCTCCATGTAATGATCTGTCACAGTAATCCAGCCTGCATGTTCTCACAGCAGAGATAACTGAGAGCTTGTTATCCCCACCCAGAAGGGCTGCAGCTGGCACACCAGCCTCAGCTGAACAACAGTGCTCTGAGCCACAAAGGCTCCATGGGCTCCCATTGCCAAAGGTGGAATTTTAATAAGCAAGCAACCCCAGACTCAAAACTTGTTCCTTGGGCAGGAAGGTGGGCAGCCCCATCTAGAACTGGCTTAGACATAGACTCCCTGAACAGCATAAGTTTCCATCAACAGTTCTTCCAATGATCCCTCACTCTGATGCATTTTACGATTAGAGGGAAACTATGTGGGAAACATACACAGCACGCACGTTTTGGCCCAGCCTGGGGATTTAAACACTGTTACCGCAGGACTATATGAATTTGACATGAAATTTATGCCAGCATAAATTGTAACTTTCTCTACACCCTCCCCTACAGCTCAGAAGACCTCCCTGACTGTGCCTACAAACTGTGTCAAGAGGGCAACAAGTCTTGAAAAGCTGTCCAGCAAGTTCCGTCTGAGAGTTGATGGAATGCCAAAGAGCTCTGCGGGTGCAGAAAAGCACCAGGTGCATGAGGGCACAGGGACGGCTGGGCGCCAGCTGGCTCAGCAGCCTGGGATCACCACTAGCCAGAATCTCAAGAGATTTCTATGTTCTATGGTGTCGATTTGTGAGAAGCGGGGAGAGGCTAGGGAGCCAGCTGTGTTGAAGCTCAAAGGCCAGGAAACCAGTGCCAACTCCTGACCTAAGTGAAGTCATGGGGGATTTGTCCTATATGATAATTGGTTAAGGTTTTCAGGAAAAGATGGAGTGACTTTCAAGCTGCCTCTATGGGCACGACACATGTGGCTGCCCATGCATTACACAGTACAAAGGCATAGTGGTGATGTTTCTTGGAGCCTTAAATCACAGATGCCACAACCTCTCAGGGCAGCTGCCTGTGCCATCCCACAACTCCTCGGCAAAAAACATCTACAAACGTTATTCTGCACAACCTGCCTCGTCGTCATAATCTAGCAGGGTGGAAAGCGACAGCATGGGGATGTCTGCCTGCACATCTATAGCACATCCGTGTCAGCTACATGGATGGCCCGCTGGGTCTGTAGGCATAGACTGCACTTGCCTGATTAAGCTATAAAGATTTTAAACTCTAGTTAAAACGCTAAAAGAAATTTCTAACTCTCATAGTTTTTGCTGCTATGTTTTTTCACCTGCCCTTCCTGGTCGGGGATGGTAGTCTCTCTTTTCATTAGCCTCTGTAGAAGATATATATTTTTAAAAAACTACTAACGAGGGGACTTCCTGCTGAATTATTTTAGCTGCAGTGAAAATAACACTGTTGAGAGCCTCAACTTCAACATTTTTGCCTCCAGAGATAGTTTAGGTTTGATTTGCTCTGGGACCCACTTGTTCATCTTTCTGGCAATCCCGGGTATCCGCAAAGCTCTCCTCCAGCATCACATTTCAAAGGAATCAATATTTTTCCTGTCAGCTTTATTTACTGTCCAGTTTTTACACCTGTACATGGTGATTAGAAATATGAGGGTGTGGATTATCTTGGTCCCTGGTCTCCAATGACACATCCTTACACTTGATAATCTTTTCTAATTCCTTCATTGCTGCCCTTCTGAGTCTCAGACTTCTGATTCTTGGCTGCAGCCCCTATTTGGATTGATGATTGAACCAAGGTATATAAAATCTTTCACTATTTCAGTTTCTTCATTGTCATCCTTAAAGTTTTGTAGGTTCTTCTATAGACATGCTTTTTCTTTTTGTCTTCTTAATGTTCAGATGCAGTCCTGCGTTGGCACTTTCTTCTTTCACTTGCCCTAAAAGTTGTTTCAAGTCATTGCTGCGTTCTGCCAGTAAGATGCATGTCTTAAAATACTGATGTTTCTTCCACCAGTTTTCACTCCTCCTTCATCTGAATCTAGTGTGGTTTTCCAGATATGTTCTGCGTACAGATTGAACAGGTAAGGGGATAAAATGCGCCGTCTAACACCCTTGCCTGTAGGAAACCATCTGTCTCTCCATATTAAATCCTAATGGTAGCTTCTTGTCCACAATACAAGTTATACATCAGGACAATCAAGTGCTGAGGCACACCCATGTCTTTCAGAACAACCCATAGCTTCTCATAATCCACATAGTCAAACGCTTTGCTGTGGTCTATAAAGCATAGACTGATCTTCTTCTGAAATTCTTTGGTGCAGTCCAGTAGCTAATGTATGTTTGCGATATGATCTCAAGAGCTTCTTCCTTTTTGGAATCCAGCTTGAACATCAGGTAGTTCTCACTCCATATAAGGTAAATGCCTTTGAAGAAACACTTTGAGAATCACTTTGCTGGCATGGGAAATTAAAGTAATGGTCCTATAGTTACTGCACTCCTTAGGATCACTTTTCTAGGTGAGCAGAATGTATATCAAACATGTTTTATTTTCCATATTTGTTGGCATATTCTTGTTAGCATTTTGATAAATCCAGTCTCTGTGATTTGAAATAGTTCCATTGGTATTACACCCCTCATGATTTCTTTCTTTCCAGTGCTTTCAGAGCAGCTTTCACTTCACTTTCTAGAACTGCAGGTTCTTCATCATAGGATTCCTCTTCAAAGAAATTTGTCATCCTTTTATCTCTCCTATATAGGTCTTCAGTATACTGTTTCCACCTTCTCTTTATTTTATCCTGGTCAGATAGTGTGCTTCCCACTTTCAACATTCCTAATATAAGCTTACATTTCCCTTTGATTTCATGGATCTCCTAAAAGAGACCTCTTGTTTTTCCTCTTTTGTTCTCTTCTATTTCTTTACACTGGCCATTGTAATAGTTCTCTTTGTGTCCACCTGACAGTCACTGAAAAACTTCATTCAGGATTTTGATCCTACTTCTGCCACCTTTTACTTTTGTATTTTACAGCATGGAATATACATTATATTTGTGTAATTGTTTCTACAATCTTGTAAACTAGGGTTGCCTCATAGAATTCTGTCACTTTTCCAGAGAAGATTTAAACCAAAGACTTGTTAATGACAGACCTCTCTCTCTCTTAAGCAGTAGATGACACTAGAACAAACATTATATAATGGTCTCTGTCAATTTTGGCCTGAAACATTTTGCTAGAAAACGTAGCCAGTGATCTGAACCCATGGGAAGGGGGCAATAAACAGATAGCCCAGTTGTCCCTTTCACTTCTATGTCTTTTCTAATCTACACTTGGATTGCTACTCTTAGGTTTATTTTACTCCTCCTTCTTCCCCTTGTTATCCTCTGTCTTATTTAGAAAGAAACAGATTTCATAATGTGTGCCCATAATCCTGAAGCATAAATGGCTGTTTGGAGGGCTTCTGTAAATAAATTTAAGAACCAGTTGCTTTCCTGTACTTTCCCCTGAATGGATCTCCTAACACAATAAATAGTCTGATTTCTTTTTGTCTAACTACCAGCCTCCAGAATGATTACCGCTATCCAGTAGCCACAAGTTCAGCACTAGGTTGTTGTACTCTGTCTGCATAAGTATGAAATAACCCTACAGTGCTTTGAATACTGAAGCAGGAAAAATCCAAACATACTGGTGTCCTCCCCTTCCACTTGCTGGGCTTATGCCAGAGACCAGCAGCTAACAGGACTGTGCACAAGCTCATCTAAATGTCAGTGTGACATCCCACGTAGAGCGGAGCAGCAGCACCAACCCATGAACATCAAATCGACATTAGAGATGGGGACAAATATAAAAATGGATCGGTTTTTTCGATGAATATAGCCGATTCGTCATATATTCGTCGATCCGTATTTGTCAAATTTTAAGTCCTGACGAATACAGCTTGACGAATATTTCCCCATTTTTATTCGTCCCCATACAAAGAAAAAAAGGGCCATCCTATGTCTTTTCCATTCTGCCTACCGGCCCGCCGATCAGCTGATCGGCGGGCCAATAGGCAGCCACCCACCCCCACAGCCTACCCCACCCCTTCTTCTCCCTACCTTAGCCCCCCTGCCCCCACCCCCGCTGACACCCCCTTACCGTAATCGTTGTTGCCGCTGCCACGGGAGAGGGGGCAGGTTTTTTTTAGTAACCCCACGAATTGACGAGTAAATTCGTTATTCGTCGGTTCATGGGGGCAACTTTGTGCTTCATGAGTCGTCAACTTTTGATGACTCCCGAAGCAGGATGACTCACCAAAATGGTGAGTCGTCCCCATCTCTAATTGACATCCTTCTTTCTCTTCCTTTCCCCTATATTTTTAGCAGGTGATTGTGTGCACACATTGTGGGTCAGTTTTTATTTCAATTTCTAAGCAACATAGGTGGCCCGTTGGTTTGCAAAATATTCTTGCATGTTTCCTCCATCTGATTCTACCTGATTTTCTTTGCATCAAGAAAAGAAAGAAAAATCCAAGCAACTGCACACTCAGGCTGAATGGGAGGAAGCAGTATGAGAGTGGAGGTCTGTCAGCATTGCATTACTCTCAGTGGGATACACATTCCCGTGCCGTGGGCATTCCATTGGCGCATTCCCATCCAGAGCATAGCTCAACATGCCTGCACCAGCCACATGGTGTGTTAGCTTGCACAGCTGCATTTTTTTAGAAGGAAAATTCCTTAAGAATCCCATGGGTGTAGAAGTTATCTGGACAAGCAAGGATATCCTAAACCATACGCAGACCTTCCATGGGGGATCTGAGACTCCCAAGGAGATTGAAGCAGAAAATTAAATGGAAATAATAGAGACATATATTGTACATCCTGACTTTACACCCTCCTGTGATGCCTTGAAGGTCCCTGTTAACCTGACACTAACACCAAAAGGAGAAAACAGGGAACTGGTACATCCACTTGTGGCAGAATTCCAAATGAGAGACTGGGTCTCAGGATGTCCTTACTGAGAAAAGAAATTGACTGGATATTAAGATTGAACACTCTGGCCTCTTCGGGGCTTAAGGAAGAAACAGATGTCTTGCCCTTATTTTACCACTTGTCCCCACTGCCTTGCCAATTGTCTAACTGTCCTCGACTCAGCTGCCAGCTGCATATGAATGCACGCCACTCCTCCAGGATTTGTTGTTGTGATTGTCAGTCGGAGCAGAGACAAACCAAATGAGCTGGCAGAGTTTTAAAAGCTTAGGATGTATCAAAATGTTGCTGTCAATCCATATTAGAAGATTGTGTTGTGTGCCTATTCACTAATACTATATTATTTGCAGTTGTCCCTTGCTTGCTGTTTATAGACTAATTTATTTCTATTTTTATGTTAAGCTCCTGAAGAAGGCCATTCACCAAAACCTGTGGAGCTTTTTAATCAAGAATAAAGTTTATCATGTCTTTTTAACACCTCGAGACCCAGTGCTGTCTCCTCCATACCTTTCCCAAAACTATAAAGACATCGAGCTGAAGGATCCCTCCCCTCCCCCACTGAATTTAATGTGATTTCTTGAAAACCAATGTGCTTTATTCTCTAACTTTGGGAATTGTTTTTCAAAGATATTTGCCTCGGTGAGGGGCACCGTGTTGGTATTCTCCAGCAAGTATGACAAGCACAAAACAAAACAAAGCCGAAGTGTTGTGGCAGCTCTAAGACAAGAAGATTTATTTCACTATGGGATTACATCCCATCAGACACATCTGAAAGACTGGATGGGAATCCACAAAAGCAAACACTGAGGCAAATCTTCCAATCTTACAGGTGCCACAAGTATTCGTTTTGTTTTCCATTTGTTGTGTACGAGGAAATCATGGCTATCCATGTGCATTGTCTTCCCTTTCCCCAGAGCACAAGTAATTACAAAACATCCTATGTCTTCCATAACAATTAAGGGGGGTGGAATATTACTGGCAGTTCTATGTATTTCACAAAGAGTTAGATATGGAAAGAGATGAGCTTTGCTTTAATAAATTTCTGAAATATAAACTATGAACACTTTCTCAACCTACTTTTTGCTTATCAGGACTCTATAATACTACTCAACATCACAAGGGCGTTCTCACAAACCAAAAATAAGCAGGGGGGTGGGGTGAGGGAAAAGTAAATCTTTTTTCCTTCAACCCTTCTTTATACAACTGAACACTATTATAACCCAGAGGCATTTTTCATGAGCCCTTGCTCTGTCCAGAGTGCTGATTACACATAAAAATAAAAGTTAATTAGAATTAAAATGGGAAGTACCCAGAATATACAAAACCAGTTTTTAAAATACCAGTCTATTTAATCCATTCGGAAGGCTCTGCCAGGATATAAACTTTTACTTTATTATGACCTTGTCTGTTGGAAAATATTGTAATTCTGGCTGGTTGTGACGTTTGTGGAGATCTTCTGCCCATCAGTACTAAATCAGCTACACTTAAAATTTCTTATCCAAAACATTTTCACATTCATGTCCTCTCTCCTTTACAGCACCAACGCCCATTTCTCACACACCTGTTTGCCCATTGTCAACTGATAGAGAGAGGAAGGGGAAATAGACAGGCTAAGTGGAATAATTCTAAACAGCCCATAATATACTCAGGTCACCCTATTCCACATTCTTCCTTCTTTCTGCTCCAAAATACATAGAAAGCAGTTACTATGCAATTAAAGAAAATTAAGCTATGCAATTAAAGAAAATTAAAAGCTATGCAATTAAAGAAAATTAAAGAAAAAAGAAGAGCAAGGACTCAGCAGAGGAGTGAAGATGAAGTTTTAAGGTAGCTCTGCTCTGACTACACTTCCTGCAAATCTACACAGTAGAGCTACCTTAACAAGCTGAAAACAAGGCTGAAGTGATAACTTTCCTCCTCCTGATTCCTCACTTTTCTCCCACTCCATGTTTATGGAGGAGAGAACTCGAATGTTTAACAAGCTGCAAACAAGGCTGATTTCCTACCTGCTCTCTGCTAACCTCTGTGTGCCTGGCTGAAGCAAATTGACTCAGGGAAACGCTACTTCCCTGGTGCAACTTCACAGCAAATTCGTTCTTTTCTCTCTTTTTTGCTGTGTTATCACACCCTGAGTTTCCATGACCTAGTGTGGATCTGAACCCACATTTCCTGAGTACTAGTCTGACACTTCTACAACTACACCACACTGGTTCTCACCAGTATTACACAAATTCTGTTCAAATTTACAGTGTCCCCTTTGTGGTCTCATGCCAGTTCAGACTAACTAGAAGTCTACTTGTTCATTAAACAAGGTTGTAGAGCCCTGAAAAGCAGGATATTATCAAAGATCTTATCTGAGCACACATTTAGCAGCTAGGAAGGAAGAGTTAAAGTGTGTATTTCTGTGTCTTTCAGCCAGTGCGGTGTAGTGGGTAAAGTGATGGGCTATGACTTAGAAGACATGGGTTCAAAATCCCACTCAGCCATGGAAACTCATCATGGCAGTGGCAATGATACAACCACTTCTTAAATATTTCATATGCCTTTATAAGTCACCATGAGTCTGAAGTGAGTTGATGGCATGTAATAACAAATCTGTGCATCCAGTTGCATATGTTACAAAAAGTTACGGATATATTCATAAGAACAAATTTCTTTATAATTTCTTTATAATAGCCTAGCATATACTCATCAGTATTATTAGGGGCACAATATGTGTGCGATAAGGAGGCCTGTATGTGACAGGGAATGCTCCTTATGAGACCCATTCCACTGTGACTGAGTCACTGTCCATAAGAACTGGACAATCTAGCATCAGGGCTAGTGAGCAATAGCAGGTTTCTCCCTACACAGAGTGTATGAGAGAGTGTGCCTCAAAATAACCAAACAGTAATCACCATGTCTTAAACACTTGTGAGGCATACAGTTGCCTCTCACCTTTATGGCTCTTGCAACTTTAGAAGGAAACCGTGCTCATTGGCTACCGGCCAGCTGGGCAAAATCTTAATGAGCTGCCAGCTGTAGTCCCTCCCTTCCAAAAAGGGCTACTGTTTGCAGGGAATTGATAGTACTGTGTATTGACGGTTGTGCTGCAAGACCCAACAGGACCCCTTTGTTCCTCTCCCCTGCCCCACCCCATGCTCCTTAGTCTTGGGATACAATGAAAATACCTCTCAACTACAGTGAGGGTTCTACCAGAAAGGAACAGCTTCTGCTTCACATACTCTTAATGGTGAAGGCATACACAATTTTGAATTTTATATATTTACCCATTCTCTTTGATTCTGAGGATATTCTCACCCTAAACTATTTAGCTGTAATTTTCATTTAAAAACAATCTAATGCATGGTACAGGTGGCTCATGGTTAGAGTGAGGAGACACCATCTTCCCCTGCAATGTAGGGGTGAAATACATCTCCTAGCTGATCTGTGATCCCTTTCCCATGCTTGGGTGAGCTTTCAGATAATAAAAGAAGGCAAACATCTAATGACAGCTTTTAACACTTTTAAGGCAGTGACAAGATACCAACATGAATGAAAAAAATAATTAATGTTTTGAAATTACACCAGGAAAAAAGAGCAGAAGAAATCTCTTTGTGGGACTTAAAAAGGTAACATGTTGTATTTTGTTAGAATGCATGTCTGTGTAGCAGTTTATGAAAAGTTATACAAAACTTTGTCTTTTTTCAATTTAGGGTGCCACAAAGTGTGTATTTTTTTTTCCTGACTATCACAGCTGTGCACGCTCCGGAAATTTTCATAGATAAGAAGATCTCTGTTCAGGGGGACCCTCAAAGTGTATCATATAGCAACAGTTGTTTTGGTACAGCAGTAGCTGGAATTGAAGAATGAAATATGGGTGTTTAATGCACACTGAGGATTCATATTTCATAGTCACATCTATTCAAAATATGCTTTTTTGGAAGTGTTAGCCCTCGGCCACCATGTTTGCAAAGGAAGGGCACCAGCAACTCCTTGGGAAAAGACTGTGATAATGCAAAGTCCGAACTCTGACACTGTTTCTGCTTCATCAAATCAACTGCACATCGGAACTCACAGACTTGTGTAGAGGGGCTACAGCCATCTTACCTGCCTGCTTTAGTGATGATCATTTCTGTGCCAATATCATGGAACCTCTTCCAGAGATCAGCACACTGCAACTCCACCTGGATATCCTCCATGGATGAGGCAGGAGGTTGCTGGGAGACTGAGCCGCCAGACGTGAGGTCTGAATGGGAGCCGAAGGAGCAGGAGGTTCTCTCAGCCAGCACTTCAGTGTCTGACCCCGTGCTCTGCTCTGAATCTAAAACAATAAAGAGAGCACACCGGATCAAACTCTCCATTTCTCCAGTTCCCCACAGGGAGAAGGAATAACATAAAAATCAACAGCAGAGCTTTTTGAGCCTGGTTCCGTGGCATATCTGTCATTAGATGTATGTTATTGTTGTGATTTACAGTCTGCTTTCTGGTTTTCTGTTTCCTGCATCACATCTGGTACTTTAGTTGAGTTTTAAAGATGCTGGACCAGATTGCCCACAATAAAAAATATAAATAATAACAAATGTATTTGAGATGCGTTAAACATGGAGGTCACCTGTTGCAAGAAAGGAAGAATATTCATTCAACATTGGGGAAACCATGCTCTGTTTAATTGTGTGTCATACCCCATATGCTGTTCCAGCAAAGCCAGATATTTTTAGACAAAGGGTTTTTCTTTTGTCCTTTTGATATCTTTGTCCTTCAAAATAATGAATGGTGCCTTTTGGTTTGGGGTTTTGGCTGTGCTTTCTTAGCAAATATGTTATTTGTTCCTATATTATAATTTTTGGAACAAGTTTTTTACTGACAGCCATGTTGGTTTACAGCTGTAGAGATCACTCCAGAAGACGGTAAACATATGGAACTAATCACTGGGAATGTTAATTATTATTTTAAGGGGCACCTAGACTGTGAGGCTCTTAGGATGTGAAAATGGCCGGAAAGAGGAAAACTGGACGTTGGGACTGAATTAAAGAGATTTATTCTGTTAAAAGCTTTTTGTAAAGAAAAATGCAACTATATTAGGTTTCTGGATGCTGTGGCCACAGCATGGGCAAAAGCTTGCTCTTTTTCAATCGCCATTTGAGGTTCAGTTGTCTGTGACATGAGATGTGGCCTTCTCGGTCACAGTACCCTTGTGGTGGATCCCCTTCTGTAGAGAGGCCCAATTGGCTCACTCTAGTATGGCCACCAGGCAAGTTTGGAAGGCATTTTCTTTTTGCCAGACACTCGGCTTGATCTGACTTTCTCTATGTACTTAATTTTGTCCTGTTTTTTTTTCTCTTTAATACTCTCTGCTTCTTGTTGATGCAATTGTCTTGTGATTCTACCGTAACTATATTTATGGGCTGTCTTGTAGGACAAAAGGTCAATCATATAGATCTTTATACATTAGATAGAGAGATGCCCTCCTGCCCACCCATCCCCTGGATGTTTCATAACCCTTCAGAATATCTATATTTTAATAGAAAACGAATGGCACAATCCTAAGAGCAAGGAGCCCAACAGATGGAGTGCTCTGGTCTCATTCACACATCCTATTTGCTCCTTTTGAAGAGGTGGTTCCATTGCTCATTGATTCAGATTAGTTTAACAGATCTACATGATGTTACTGGAGACTTGAATTGAACCTTTCTACTTCCCTTCCACTTCAGGATTATTTTCCTTCACTTGGGAACTGCTTGCTTACTGGCTGGCTGGCTGGCTGGCTGCTTGCTTGCTTGCTTGCTTGCTTTGCCTGCCTGCCTGCCTGCCTCGTTCATTCCTGATGGGACAGCCCTGTCTGTTTCTTAGTCCTGAACAAATCTCATTACTATGGGGTGTGTACAATTTTAACTCCCATGACATCTTGGATGTGATGTCATCTGTGGGAGTGTCTTACATCTACCTCCCTCTGTAGGAGGGGAAAAGACAAGAGGTAGAGACAGGGCAGAAAAGAAGAAGAAGAAGAAGAAGAAGAGCCTTTGAACTGCAGAGCTGGAAGGGACCCTATGGATCATCAAGTCCAGCCCCTCTCAAGGAGGCACGGGGGGGGGGGGAGAGAATTGAACTCCCAGAGGCCTAAAGCTATCCAGAATTGGGGGACCATGCAAGCGAAGAAGAGGGAGAGGCAGGAGGAGGAAGAGAGGGGATGTCTTATGGTGGGGAAATTCAGATCAGAAGAATCTGGATGACATTCAAGGAAAAATTCAAACAGGTATGGGAGCTGGGCATGATTCCAGATCTATCGGGGAAAGGGACTACTGTCCCAACTCATCTCAGTTGGAGCCAGACAAAGTCTTAACCAGTTTCTTGCCTTCATAACAGAAATTACCAGATTTTCACATCTATTTCCCCTCCATGGGTCTTGTGCTTTTCTTTTACTGAAACAAAACCCCTCCCAGTTTAAATACAGTACTGCAAGCAAGCAATGGAAAGAGGATGAATTAGATATGCCCTGGGGCCAATCCCATTTCTCTCTGTGTTGGGGACATGGTTTCGAACTAAAAGGGCTGTGGCTCTAATAAGGATTTACACTGGCTGCCCCTATGCTTCTGGTCTGAGTTCAAAGTGTTGACAGTTCTGTACAAAGCCCTAAATAGCTTGGGACCTGGATATTTGGGAGTGCCTATCCCTAGGGATGTGGTGGCGCTGCGGGTTAAACCGCAAAGCCTCTGGGCTGCAAGGTCGAAAGATCAGCAGTTCGAATCCACACGGAGGAGTGAGCTCCCGTCGCTTGTCCCAGCTCCTGCCAACCTAGCAGTTCGAAAGCATGTAAAAATGTGAGTAGATAAATAGGTACCAATACGGTGGGAAGGTAACGGTGTTCCGTGTCTAGTCGCGCTGGCCACGTGACTACGGAAACTGTCTAAGGACAAACGCTGGCTCTGGAAACGGGGATGAGCACCGCCCCCTAGAGTCGGACACGACTGGACATTTGTCAAGGGGAACCTTTACCTTTACCTATCCCTAGGCAAACATGTCCAATCGTTCAGATCTGCTGGGAAGGACCTCCTCCATACCCCACCACTGAGAACAGTCCATTCTGTGGAAACAAAGGGGAGGGCTTTCTCGGCTGTAGCTCCCCAACTGTTGAATCCTCTCTGTTTTGAGGCTCAGCTGGTGCCGACACTGGGATCAT
Source organism: Intellagama lesueurii (assembly GCA_037013535.1). Lineage (NCBI taxonomy): Eukaryota > Metazoa > Chordata > Lepidosauria > Squamata > Agamidae > Intellagama > Intellagama lesueurii. Next base: position 126,240,912 of record JBAJHW010000002.1, on the reverse strand, counting down.
TTCAGCACCAAGCCCAAACGTGCCCATCTATTAGAATCTTTTGGGGTTGAGGATCTTGGCCTGTGCAAGTTTTACTGCAAGGGTTTTAATGGAAAAGTCCTGTTGCTTAACATAGTAAATTGCACCAGAGTAAACCCATAGAGTCAATGAGAATTTAGTAAATCAACTCCTACAGATCGATTCAAATAGGCCATCAAATCCTTATTGAGTCAACGGGCCTACTCTAGTTCAATCTGCTATGCTAAGCAACAGGATTTTGGCCTATGTTTTAATTTTATGTCATTTAAACTGTTTAATATTAACTTGTTTTGAAGGTTTTGTTTTTAAAGTATTCTATATGGCTCTGCAGATTGCTCTGAGATCTTGTGATATAGGACAGGCCGTAAAGAAAATAATTAAATGGGAAAATAAGTAAAAAGAATCATTTTCCTGCCTGCTCGTGATCACACAGCCAACACACTTCCCCTTCTTCCTCCCTTTATAAGATTAGAACATCTGCTTTGGGAGGCACCTCTAAAGATCCCGCACTTGTTGGATAGGGCTTGGAGGACAAGATCACAGACCAGCTCTCCCCTCCCAAAGCAGAACATCAATAGGGACCAGGGATGTCTTTGCACAACCTAAGAATTGCAACTTAATCCTCCCGCCTTTCAGTTAAAGAGTGGAAAACTTGTGTGGAGTATTTGAGGTCCTCTTTTTCTCTAGTAATCTATCATTCTGGGAAACAAGAACGGCAGCTTGTGCTGCTATTACCGCACGTTGTGTTGCATTTTCACTAGAACTGGGAACTCCTTCATCTATGGGGATTCCTCCATATACACACACAGACACATGGTCATTAAAAATATCAACAATGGCATTTAGAAATATTGGCTGAAATCCTGTAGCAGAACTGATACTGCATAATGCCGATGATGTCATCAAGTGGCAGCATTGTTTTGGAAATTAAAAATGTCAATTCTCCAGGTCCTGAGTCTCCCTTGTGATCTCTTTTTTTGTGGCAAATCCCCATGACAAAAGGGATTCCATGGGAGGTCCAGGATTTAAGGGTGGGGAAATCAGAAGTGCTTTATTTCTGAAAAATTGCTGCAGCTGATGACATCACCAGCCTTGCACAGCATAAGTTCTCCTGCTGGATTTCCCCCTTTTATCATACAGGGAAATGACATCTATCAAATTATAGGTTTACAGTGTCTCACTGCCCAGAATCCTGTTGGTGACTGATATGTTATAGTGCATAGCTCACCATGGTAAATTGCTAACTAGCAAACCGCAGCTCACATTACTAGGTGCCCAGCTGTTGCACAGCTGGGCACCTATTGCACAGCTGGGCACAAAGTAAACTAGCACTTTGTTAGTTAGCAGCAAATTGCTGAGAATCTTATGTATAAATTACCACAGGATTCTAAACATTAACTCATATATTAACGATGGTGAAGAATACATACATTAGAAGAGAGATCTAGTAAGCGTTACCAATTCTAATAACCAAAACTGACAATATACAATCAACCACAAGGCATGATTCTCATGTTGGAGTTACATGTACAGGAAATATAAGCTGCCCGGTCCCCTGCTCTTAAAATTACCATAAGGCGAAGGTGTTCCATTGATTACAGCAGGGCTTGTATTTCAATAATACTTGGCATTGCCATAGTGTGCAGTTCACATACAGTATATCCTAGTCTTGTAGCCCCTGCAACATGTCAAGAAGGTAGGTAAGGACTATTGCAGATGAGGACTAAAGTTGAGGCATAATAACAGGCCAAATGCCACCTCCCAAACCCACTGGAAGACAGATGTTTGAATTGGAGAATTCTTCATTTGTACCTTGTTCTCTATCAATGCAGTCCTAAGCAAATCTACTTATATCTCCTCATATTTTGAAGTGTGTCACGAAGACAGCTGGCTCTTCCCCCCTGCCCTCCACCACAGTTGTCACCATTTGCGCAAAATGTGTTTTGTGCCTTCCATTTGTAAAGTGTACACACACAGCAAGCAAAAAAAAAAAGGGCAAGGTGATTGCTCACAATTGCAAAGAACCTACCTAATGCTTCTCCTCTTAATAGTTCCATCGACTGTTGTTTTTGTTGTTTTAAACTTTCTGCAAAAATCTATTTTGAAAATGCAGAGACTGACCAAGATTCTGAGACTGACCAAGATTCTTTCACAGCAAAGAAACGTCTCTGTGTGTATGTGTGCGCACATGCATGCCACATCTGCTCTTTCAGTTTAGCAAGTAAGTACAAAGCAGGCCAGCATTTGTACCTCTAGCTGATGACACAGATGCTGCCAATCCTCAGGAGCAGCCTTTCAGGATTGTACTAGATGATATATTTAACATGTTTTAGGCATGCAAAATGTTAGATGTTATGTATAAGATGTTGTAGGCAGAGGTGCTCCCTCAAGTGGTGGAAGCCATCTGTTTGTCATGGTAGGATTACTTTCTTCTCCTGCATACCTTGCATTTGTTTGTTTATCAACAATTAGACAATAAACATTAGTTCATTTTGCAAACTTGACTCTTGAGGTACATGTTTTTTAGAAATTCCATCAGGATGGGGAAAACTAGTTAATATATGTGTTCCCCTTAATGTCTAATTTGCCCCTCAACTGATCTGTAACTTTTTGTTTCTTGCTGGTTGTGATTTTTTTCTTCATTTGTAACTGTTGATTGGTACCTTACGGCAACGGTGCATGGCATGCTACAAGATCTCTTCAGTGAGATCTTTTTGGTTCTGTTGAAAACCAATGAGGTGGTGCAACAACAGAAAAGTCTGCAATGAACAACATAATACTTAGAAAAGAACTTTTTGTCAGGGAAAGATCTTCTGTGTGCCACTGGATGGCAGCTGGTGGAAGGCATACTGCAATAGGCTCAAAATATGTGCACAGCTGACAGCTGGCAAGGTGGGAGGGAGGAACAGATCAGTTGACCCCCAATGGAGGTTGACATATATGCATTCAGTTGTGCACAATTAATTCTGGCTTTTTTATGTTTGCATTTGCAATTTATGTTTGTATGTTTAACACTTCAACTGCCCTGGGATTTGCTGTTGATTCATGCATCTCTTAGAGTCTTAAGTGCCAAAAAATATTGCGGAAATGCTACAAAATCCCAGAGATCCACTGGGGAAAAATTATTTAGTATGTCTCCGGGCTGACAGATACTGGCTGAAATCTTGTTGCTTAGCGTAGGAAGTTGCAACTAGAGTAGGCTTACTCAATCACGTTTAATTTATGGATGAGTCAACTCGCCAGATCTGCACTGATTCGGTGGATAACTTACTACACTAAGCAACACTATTTCAGCCACAACGTTTGTGTCCTTTTCTCATAAGAAACAGTACGTATATTATTACAGATGCTGATAAACCATTTGTTGTTAAGCTGCCAGGATGTTAAATGATCCTGGTTAATTGGCTTATGATCCTCACAATATATATATGGAAGAACAGTATAGCAGTTTAGAGTGTAAAGTTTCAAATAAAGATGTGAACTGCCTTCAGTACGAATGTATAAACTTGGACAGATCAAGACTATTTCTGAGGCCAGCGGCATTCATGGTGCAAAGCAGCACTTGTCCAAGATCCCTCGTGTTAAATCTGGCATTTGTGGGATTTAAAATTTTAAAATAAATAAATAAAACCACTATGTGAAAAATGGGGAAACAGGCATCTGAAGTACTGAACTGAAGTACTACCAGTTCATCTTAAAATGCTGAACTGGTGCCAAAGGAGGAAGAGACTAACAGCCCAACAAAGCCAAAGAGCTCTCCCAACCACTCCAACCACTGGGGGTTCTCTGAGTGAGGCTGTTGGGCTGTAGCAGCCACTCTCTGGATTATTTTTTAATGGCAAAGCGAGCGACTCCTAAGTGTTGCCCAGTTTACTGGAAATTCTGTAGAGGCCTGGTAAGTTATTCTCACCTGGTTTGGGATCACAACATTGAGGCAGCTGGAAGCAGATTCAGGGAGATTAAATAACATACTTCATCATTAACCTATACAAAACAATCATGATGTCCAGACCTTAAATGTGCCCATACTTGTAAGCTATTTGCCATGCTATCTATAGGAAATCGCCAGGCTGAAAGGCAGTATGTTGAGGAGAACTGAATGGGGATGGGCAGAAATGGGGAGGGGTGGAGTTGTTGACTTCTTGAAGCTTTGACATGGTTAGAAAAAGTGTACTAGATTAGATGGATCTTTAGTCTCAATGCGTTACGTTCTTTTCTGCTTGCAAACAAGCATGATCCATTCATTGACATCTGTGACAAGAACCACACATGGTAAATTGATTACTTTAAATAGTATTACTCAAAAATGTTTGATAAAATGCCAGACGCTTCAGATGCCATAAACTGGGTCATAAAGTTTTAAAAGCTCTAGAGCATGTTGCAAAGGAAAAATGGAGCTGAGGTTTTGTCTGACTTTTTGGCTGACTTCGTATAGTAATAGTGATGTTTTAAGCTTTAGGGACAAACACAAGAAACAGAAATATAATGGATTTAAACAGCAATATATTTACACAGCAAACTGGTAAAATGATTCCACTGGTCCCAGGAAACCCCAGAAATCATAGTTCTGTGAGGAAATTCAGAGATTTCTAATCAAAGCTTAGGAAAGTTGTTTTGTTTTGTTTTGTTTTTTTGCACCAAAACTTCCAGAATTGTCCAGCAAGCAACTGGTCATTCTGCCTTGCAGGTTCTATCTGGATTTTGTAGTAATTTTTAAAAAGTAACATTTCCAGGCTCTAGAAAAGGTAGCCGTGTTAGCCTTGTCCTAGTATATCAGGTAAAAACAAAAGAAAAACAAAAAAACAAAGAAGGCAAAAATGTTGTAGCACCTTAAAGATGAACGGTTATATTTCAGTGTGAGCCTTCATGAAGAAGTCTACCTTTGCCTGAGGAAGTGGACTTGTCCACAAAAGCTCACATTAAAATATAGCAGTTCACCTTTAATGTGCCACAACGTTTTTGTCTTCTTAATTTCTTTTATTTTGTTTTTGCCTGCTATTTCCAGGCTCTGTCTCTAAAGGAACATTCTCGGCTGCTTTGCCAAAATAACAGGTCCAAGGATTATTTGAGAAAAGCCACGATAGTTAAATGGGCATTTTAAAAGCCAGAATGCATTTGTACTAGAGATAGAGAATGTGATATCCATTTCGTCCAGCTATAAAATCACTGAGTGATGAGATCCATGTGCAGCTAGGTCTGGCTTTTCGTCAAATAAACTTTCATTTTCCTGTTGTTTTAGAAATATGTACAGTATTACTGGGTCAGGCTCACTGGTACGTAGTTGGAAAGTCGCCGTTGTTTTCCCCATAGGACAAAAAACAAGAGCCAAACTCCCCTCCTCAGCAATTTTTGCCTTCTTTTCTTCCATAGATTAGCAGGAATGCAAGAGTTTGAGAAAGTTTCAAAAATTACTTTTGACCACAGCTTCTGAAGAAACAGCATAATACTGCCACACCCGTGTCCTCCTCCCTCTCTTGTTCAGCCTAACCCCATCGTAAATATGCCATAGAAAACTGATAAAAACTCATTAACAATATGATCCATTAGATCTGAGGTCAGCCAATGCCGTTATAAGCAGACTCTAGCTGCAACAGTAGCTAAACATAGTAACAGCAATCTAGCATGAACTAAGCTAGGAAAAGAGTTAAGTAAACAATTATGGGCCTCCCTCTCATCCCCAAAAAACGATAGTTAGGGGGAGTTAAATCCGAATTGGTTTACAACAGCTGTCAAAGGGAAAGAATACTGGTGCCCCTGAAAACATCCTCATTCTAATTGAGCTCCATGCGAGTGCTCTTTAGAAGGAAAAAACCTCACTCAAGTACAAAAACATATGATGAATATCAGATATAATTTGGTCTTTTACTCCTGTTCACGGAAATGCCTTGTGGGTCTTCCACCCCAAAAGGCACAAATTAATATTTCCACCACTCAGGTTGCAATCCATATTTGCAAGTGACCCCATGGAAGACTATATGGTTTCGTTCTGAGTAGACACAACCTCTGCTCATTGACCGGTGGCTGTACAATATCGCGTTTCATATTGTAGGAAACAATGACAGGATCCAACATTCCTACAAATCTTCATAAAAGTTTGCTTTTCCTAATGGTGCACAGAAGAATGTGTTTGAAATGCCTGAATGTATTGAACTGTGTGCCTTAAAATGCACTCCATGTGTTTAGAAGCACAGCCACAGCAGACATTATTTTAACACTCTGTTGTGTTTGCTGTATCTGTAAAAATGTGATATTAGGACACTACTGAGATGCTGGAGAGCGATTCTCATTAACAACACAGTTGCTCTGCAGAGAATCATTCTATCACATTGTTCATACACTATACCAGCAAAAGGTTTTCTAACATTTAATCTATTTGTATTAATGTTGGTGCAATGCTCAATTCCCTCTCTCAGCCATTCAGAACTTAAACTTCCCTGATGATTTACAGTCGTTTCTACACAAGCTTTGCAGAAGAGTAAGGCAGTCAAGTGAAACTCTTGCTACAAAAGATACAAGCACAAACCAGCTGCAAGACACATCTGCTCTGTTCCCTTACCCAGCTTCAATTTTTTTAACCATGAGATTTCAATAGAACTGAAAATATCTCATCAGAGAGACTTTGCAGCATGCTGTGAGTAATTTACAGCTGCCAAAACCATATCAATCAAATCCCATGGGGAAGTCTTCCTTCTTCAAACCAACACACACAAATGCACGTGCACACACAGGAACAGCTGCCTTTCCATCAAATGCACACACACACAGCAAGGAAACTTCCTCAGCTGCAACAGCTTCATTTTTTCCCTGTGAAAAATCCAAGTCAACGGACAGATTGTGGGTATGATTGTAACAGAGATTATTAGAAATCCCTTTGGATTCCTCTCTTCAGTGAGAAACTCCAGCAGCACTTTGTCGTCTGCCTTCACATTACGGGTTTGCATAGCTGTTATGACTACATAAACTAGCATTGTGGATAACAGTAGGAACTGTACAACAAACTAGGTCTTAAATTGGCCAGTTACACTGGGCACTTTACATCATAAACTGAGAGGGGGAAGGGGAAGAGATATACCCAATATAAAACAAGGAACTGGCCTTCTAATTTCAGTCACAATTGGCCAGCTCCTAAATAGGTGTGTACAATTAGAACTCCCCTGATATCAGGGGGAAGTAGAGGGGTTTCTCCCTAGCACAGCTGCCTCTGACCCTCTGCTTCATTGCACCAACATTAATTTTTAAAAGGCCACTCTCAAATGGGCTCTTCAGGAGAAGGCACAGAGTTCAGGGCCATTGCTATCATTGCCCAGCAGTACATGTTTCTAAGCTCCAAATCCTATCCACAGTTTGCAGACAGAAATGGTCTGAGCATTCATTCCTGCCTCTCTTCTTCCCTTCCTTCACTTGTAAACATCTCCACTCATTCGATGATTGCTCTTCATTCTGCTATTTTTTTGTTGTAGGTTTGAATAGATCATCCCAGTTTTTGCATCTACACATGGGAGAGTATTTGTTGCTGGAGGTACTGGGTTGTCCTGGTACTCCTTGTCCACACACCCAAAATTGTTCCCATGCTTCCCACTCCAAACATCGATGGCTCTCCCATTTTGTCCATCTCCTTCACCCTCTCTTCACCGACTTATTTATTTATTTAAATTTATACCCCGCCCATTTAGTGAGAATGCCACTACTCTGGACGGCTTACAAAATATTATAAAACATACAGCTAAAAATACTAAAACCATATAAAACATATTAAAAGAAAACAAACAAACCCTGACTTCACTCTCTCCTCTCTTCCTCCTACTTTTTTCCATCGACAGGGCACAGAGGGACAGAGACTGATCAGAAGAAAGACACACATAAGGAAATATCATTGAATTACACCACTCACAAAGTGCAGAGATCAGGAAAGAACAACACAGGACTAGGGTCCACACAACCAGATCCTACAATTGGGCAAAGCAGAACAAAAATACACCAATGCTTTGTCATTATATTAAAAAGCCCAGAAATCAAGGACTTTTATCCCACTTTGACTCTGGGCCTATCCACATGTCCTATTTGTTCTTGCTAAAAGGGTAGCTCCATTGTCCATTGATTCAGAGTAGTTTAGCGTGATGCTACTGGAGTCTTAAATCAATCACTCCTACTTCTTGTCCATTTGGGAGACTATTTCCCCCTCACTTGGTAACTATTTTGTAGTTTGTTTTTGCAGCCTAGGTTCTTCCAGATCCGTTATTCCCATCTGTTCCTTTATCTGAAACAAGTCCAGTCCCTAAGGGGTTTGTGTACAATTAGAACACCCCCTGATATTGGGGGGGGGGGGAGTGAGGGTTTTCTCCCCAGCACAGTTGCCTCTCACCCTCTGCTTCATATTTGGCAAGATCAATATAGCATTCTGTTTTACCAAAAAAGAGAAAGAGAGAATGGCTGTAAACTCGCCTTCAAACTCTTCAAACTTTTCTCCATGTAAGAAAGAAACTCAAAATGAAAACTTCCACTACCAAACCAAACAACATAAAGGGAGACAAAGGGTGGACACAGGGCAGAGAATGAGGAGGACATGAGGGGAAGGAGGGGGGATACGTAGGAGGAGAAAAGGCAAGGAAAGGAGGGGACATGTTATGGTATGGATGGAAACTCAATCTGGATTGCATTGAAGGAAAACTGATTCTCTGTATGGAAGTTTGGAGTCAGTCTATCCAGACCAATGCAGAAAAGCAACCACAGTTCCAACCCACATTGATCCAAGCCACATAGCTTGTCAGTATGGACCCTCAGTTGACACTGCAGTTTGAAGACACTAGCATACAGTACAAGTACTATGCGTGCAAGGAAAGTTGAACAAATGCTCCATGTGGATTGGCTCTAAGTTGTATACACATAGATTATGGCAACCCATAAGGGGCTAACTTCTGGTCCCAATTCAAGGTGCTAGCCTGCAATGTACAGACACCAGGGTTCGTGTCTCCCCAAATAAAGCCCCTCAACCATAACAATCTCTTTATTGCTATTTGTAAAGTCAAAACAATTGTTTTGAAATCAAACGCTTATAGAACTTGACAGCCATATTGCTTTCATAAACAATAGACCTAAATGAAATTTAAAATATATTGCGCCCACCATGCAAAGCATCCTATTTTAATATGATGGATAGTCTTTCCTATTTTAACATGATGAATTGTCTTACCACACAGGAAGCCTTTCTCTTATAATGTGGGAGGCCTCGCTTTCCAATAACTTAGGGTGCAATCCTGCATTCAAGCTCTGCTAGCTGAGCGATACAGGATTTGGCAAGAGTCCCACCATTCCAGTGGAACTGGACTTCTTCCACCCACAGAAACCTTCCCCCAGCAGCGTGGCTCAGACCTCAGATCCTCTAGCCGCTAAACAGGGGGCCAGTGAAGACACACCACTGAGGGAAATGAGCGGGCAAAACAATTGGGGCAGACCAATGATTGGACTGGGGGGGGGGGACAGAATAGAGGAGGGGCACACATATGCAATGATCAGGGCATTTATTATTAGTAGTAGTTTTATTTATTAGTTTTATTTATTAACATATAAGGTAACGGGGACTCCCCACATGAATCTCCATTAAAATTCACTCAGCCTCTGTCCATCGTGCCCATTCTACTCCTCCACTCAGTACCCCACCGATCCAAACTCCCTCTCCTAAAGGCTCCTTCTGAACCATCCTTTCCAACATTCATTGTCCAGAGACCTGCCCAGATAAGGTGGTGAAAGCTGACAAACAGGCAAGAAATAAAGGTGCTACAAAAACATCTATGGAATCAGTTCAATTCTCAGTTAAACAAAGGCCATGTTACAGGAAGAGCAATATCAAAGTTATTTTTCTTAGCCTGGAGAATTCTGTTTGTGCCTGGAGTCCTGAATTGGGCTGCTTTACAAAGTTTGCTTTGGTTTTTCAAAGGTACTTCTTGCTGCTGCTTCTTGCGCTGCTTTTCCTTCTCTTCCTCGTCCTCCTCCTCCTCCTTCCTCCTCTGGATGGAAAGACTGGTGGAAACACAGCAGAGTATTCTTCTGACTTTGCATTGAGCTGCTTGACATCTTGTAGTGTTTATAAGCTTGATGTGACTTTTCCAGCAAAATCTGACGTGAACAAACTTGCCACATTCCCCAGCCTCACCCCCTTCCTTTTCATCCCAACCATAGACCAAGAAGTTTCTGCTTTCAATATCCTTGTGCATTTTTGCAATAGATTCACAGGAGGTGGAAAAATCAATACAGAGGGAAATAACACCAACCCACCAGGAGACGCGATGTTTCCCTATTAAGTTACCAATTTCAGACTCCAGTGATCAGAAACGATTTCCTTTTTGAAGCCCTGTATACTCCTCAAGGTTTCAGAAGACTTTGTGCTGCCTTTTAAGTATGCTTCTTCTCCCCAATCAACACCTCAGACCACTTCTCTCAGAGCATCACCACTCATGCTGGAAAGATCTGAGGAACCACAGTTCTTAGAGGATATGGTACTTCTGGACAAGCCATATTAGTGCAATAGACATCTCCCTTGTAAGGTGCGATGCATCCCTTGTACTAACAAGGAAAAGAGGTGACAGTCTGATATCTGTGCTTAGAAAACTAGCTACCTTTGCTTTTTTTAAAAAAAAGAGAATTGCATGTGTATCCATGTATTATGAAAGCAACAACACAAAGTCTTGTAGCATCTCTGAGATAAACAAATTTATATTAATGTGAGATATTGGGGATTCCAGGTATACATGAATAAAATGCAGTTATCTATGTCCACCCAAGTTTTTTCATTCACCCCCAAGATGTCTTCTTTATCTGATCACATCATTCAGGCCCACATACTAGGCATAAATGTTGATTCAAGTTGATCTTGAAGCACTCCTACTGTCCAGTGTGCACTGAGGATTTTTATTTTATTTTTACCAAGCATAACAAATATAAAGCATGACCCACTGGAACTGGGTTTCTTTTCCTACCCAAATCAATTTGAAATGAATGGGAATGAAACAAGAGTACTACAGAGAAAAGTTTATAATTCAGACGCCACTTTTCGAATCATACTTTAATCAATGAATATAATAAGCTTGTGCAAATCTTGGAGAATGGTTGCACGACCCCATTATGGCAAAGATATAAATTACCCTAATTCAAGAGTGTCTCCCACCAGGACAAGACTCTAGTTGGAACCATCTGGAAGTCACTTAATAGACTTTGAAGCGAAGTAGAAAAATCAAAGAATAGTCAAGTAAAATGGGGCTACTTGGATACAGTACAAATTTTCTGTGACTGTGGAGAAATTCAATCAATGCAGCACTTATGTGCATGCAATTTATGCCCCATTACTTGTAGAAAAGAAGATCTAGCAAATGGCCAAGATAACACTTTTGAAATAGCTCACTTCTTGTCAAAAATAGTGTAATTATCTTAACATTTTAATTTGTTTATAATTTTACGTATATTTCATATACATCCATAAGTTGAAATCGTGCAATGCTCTGATACAAATAAATGAAGAAAGACCCTAATTCAAAGAGGAGACGTTGGTTAATTGCTAATGGTATTTATCCTAGTGATAAAATACTTCCACAAAGCACAGGTAAATGCCAACTGCTGGGATAAACAATGGGAAAAAGCTCTGTCCCACCCAAGGGCGCTCAGTCTCTCTCAGCCACTCTGAGGAACAAAATGCAGCAGAAGATAAGCCTTTGTTCTGAGCCAGGAATGATATTTTTAAGTGCTCAGTATTGGTTAGTTGGTTGTTTAGTTGATCTATAGCAATTTCTAAACCACTACACAGCTGTCGCTCAAAGTAGCTTGCACGTCAATAATGATAATACAAGACAGTTCCTGCCCTCAGGCTTGCAATCTAAAAAGACCCAGCACTAAAAGAAAGGAGAGTGGGGAGGGAAAAGGAAAACAAGATATTTTGGGGTTCCTTGGCTTCATGGAATGGATGCTGAATAAAACTTAATTCATTCGGTCTGGCTAATACCCTCCTCTAAAGAGAGAGGCATATGTTGAGAGGGAGAGAGAACATTTTAGATTTTTAAAACAGACAAGAATAAACACAACACATTTATGTCAACCTACAGTGAAAATATTTTAAAAAATAACATTGGACAGCACCATCCTCTACTGGAATCAGAAGCATGTATACCTGCCTAATAATAAAGTTTAAGGTAACCATGCACAATGTATGCATCATGAAGCTCAAATATAAAAATAAGTCCACATAACTGCTAGGGGTAGCAGAGCTGTTAATTAGTAATTGGGGCGCCTGGAACAATTTGGCACAGTCTCTCACCGCTCCAAGCTGAAACATGGGCTCCAGCTCCCCCAAGAAAAAGGAATAGGAGTAAATGATCCCCCCACCCTACAAAAAAGAGATGGAGATGGTTTATGCTTTCAAATAAAAGGGGAAGTGAACAGGGCCAGGAGGTGCTCCATTTATTTTGCTAATGTTCATCAGTAGATTCATCTCTAGACTTCAGTGCCTTCTGAATTCTGGTGTCCTGACAAAGCCCCAGTTGGTCCACCCTAGTTAGGACCCCACAACAAGTGACAACATTAAAGAATGTGTCTGGTTTTTGATGCATACTCACTGTCAGACTGCTTGCTTGATCCAAATTTGAGTAAGAACGTGTGAAAAAAATCCCTCTTTTCAATACAAAAAGAGATGTTCGAAGTTCCTACTTTATGATTTGATAAGGAAAGCTTGAATACTGACCTACCCTGCTCAGGGATTTCCACAAAACATGTGCCTTTCTTCAAAGAGGAGACCAAATAGCAAATTTGGTAAACAAGGTAAAATGTCTTTAATTTGAATTATTATTATTTTTAAGGCTGCAGTCCTTGGAGGTTGGTCAGTCAGGAGCCACATGAGAAGCAATTCAAAGCACACTTACTATGGAGTGTGTATTGCTGAGTAAGCATGCAGTGTTGTCTTGTGAGCACCTGTGTGTTGGTCCCACTGGATTCCATGGGATTTCTTTCCAACTAGCACGCACAAAAGTGGTTTCCACCATCAGCTTAACGGCTCACACAACATGCAGCAACAAATCTGGGTCTGCTACTCAGCGGGAAACATCTCTGACTCACGTGATATATGTTTATAAATGCCAGCCCATCATATTTATTCTTTATGTTTGAACATGCACACTCATAGCGCCTTGGCTGTATGTTTCAAAACATTTACAAGTTTCTGGAAGTTGGTCTTGATGGGCCTTTTTGGAAAGGCACGCAGCTTCCAAATTTTAATTTGCTTCTTTAACCCCTCTCTATTTTCTTAATATGTAAAACATTCAGACATATTTGTGCTTTTTTTTCTACGTTGGAAGGGCTTTTATTGGTTAAATTCTTGAAGTTCCTGTAAGTTGGCTAGAATTTCCTGGAAAATATATAAATGTTTTAAAATAAAAAATAAATAAATAATGAATAGTCTGGAGTAACACCCTATGTAAGAACCTGAGTTTGGAAAAGTTACAGCTCTCAGCATCTGTCAGCCAGCATGGATAACATTGCCAAGCTCCAGGGAGAATTGTATATAGATATATGAGAGGGAGAATACTTGCATGTACCACAAAGCAGGACGCTTGACCAGGTACATTTTTGTCTTTCTTCTGTGTTTTTCTCACATTTGCCTTTTTCTTTTTTTTTCCTCCCTTTTCTTTTCTTTTCTCTTTTTAATGGAAGGAAGGAATGTGGAGAAAGGGGGACACATTTTCAGTATGAGCTTCCCTTGGGGTTAGTGTCCAGTAGAGATGGGCACAAACCAGTTCATCCCAGTTTGTAAAGGCGGCAGCACAGGTGCTACTGGTCCCCTCCCTCGCCTCCTCAGCCAATCAAGCCCCTCACCAGGCCCAGCTGGTTTGCTTTTCCCACCTCCTCAGCTGATCTCCCAGTCATGAGCAAGAGCACAGACCTCTCTGCCCCACCCTTTTGTCTGAGTGGGAGATCAGCCAAGAGGGAGGGGCAGAGAAGCCTGAGCTGTATATATATACAGAAACTGTATTTAAAAAATAAACATATATCAGTATTAAAACCTATATATATATATGTTTTAATACTGATATATGGTTTTTTTTAATACAGTTTCTGTGGGATTTCAAAACTGTTGGATATTATACAGTTTTAATTGGAGTGAGCTGCCCTGGGTCTCCCTATGGGGAGAAATATGGCATATAAGTAATTTAAATAAATAAATAAATAATATCTACAGAGTGAGTGTCTGAATGCTTGTTTCTTGTGAATATGCCACATGCTAAACCTTGGACTAGCTTGTTCTGTCCTTTGACAGATCCTTGCCTTTTTTTCAGAAAAACAAGTGTAAGGGAAGTATCAGAGATGGACAAATTCTGCCCATCTAGTTTGTTATTTCCAGCAATGCTCACCTAGATTTCTTGCAGAAGCCAAGTGTGAAATAGGTATCATTCTTCTCTATAGTTTCTTCTCTGGCAACTAGTATTCAAAAGTATATTGCAACTACAGCAAAAGCCATAAACTTGTCTAATGCTCCCTAAGGCTCCTCCAAATGGAACATTTGTATTCCATAAAGTTCTGCATCATAATGGAAATTGCCCCAAATCAACAGATCGTTCCTCTTATTTTGCTTTACATCACTTTTTTTTTCACCAGTTCCCAGACCATTCTGATACACCTCCAATCCTAGTTTATTTTTTGTATCATTTTGTTCCAGGGTAAAATTAAGTGCCATGGCTCTTCACAATCACAATGAATGTCTGTGGTCACAGCCTCCCTTTCTGAATCTTTCAGTTACCTGGTTGAAAGCTTTCAATTCTCAATTACTTGGCATGGGACAGATGGAAGCAGAGCAGTGCTCCAGACAAAAAAACTCTGAGGAGAGCTTACTGGTTTGCAGATCAGCACTATACCACCTCCAGTCCAGCAGACAACATGTAAACAGACCCTAGTAAACCCCACAGTATTTTGCATTAAGCAAAAAAATTTGGAGAACAAGACAGTACCAATGCCCCATCTGGCAGATCGGTAGTCATCATCACAGTCATCACCCGTGATACTTAATTCCAGGATATATGAAGAAACACATTCATAATTGTATAAGTATTTCTCATGGGTCTTTTTGTCTTCATTTTGCTAAATGAAAAGCTCCAAATGTATCAGGTTTTCACTGCAGGGAAGCTGTTCCAATCCTTGATCATCCCATGGGATCTTTGTGTCACCTTTCCCCATCCTTCATGACCTGCTCCTTGAAACAGAGTGTCCTGGGCTCCATCTGCTCTACCATGTCACTTTGCAGAAAGAACAAGTTTTCTCACAGCATTGGAATGGAGATAAAGAAAAGTATGTTTCCACACAGCGCATCGCTTCACCTATGGCCTTTGCTTCCACAAAGCTGCAGCCAACAGATAGCTTTGAGACATGTGTGGACAATAAGGAAAGCTGCCAGTTGCCTAGGCAACAGAGTCATCCTTTCTTGAAAAGGCAACCCATGCAAATTTCCCCACGTATAGCCAGGACACAGCATTGCAGATGTTTTGGACCATTCCAGCAGAAACAGGTGCATGGGATGACGTCTAAAATGTACAAGACCGTTGCTGGCATCCTATTTGGAACAGAACATCTATCACGTGAGTGTTGCCCACTCTAGCAGACCCTGTGGCACCAACTTTCAAGCATGGGAGGCCAGGCATGGAAAGGGGAGCGTGCCAGAGGATACCCTCCAATATATTCCAGCAACATTTCCAGCTGCAGCCTCAAGAAATGGGTCTTGGCTCAAGATTTTAAAAAAGGAGCGGCAAGTAGGTTTTGCCATACCATGCAATAATAAGTGGATAAACATAAGACAAACTTCAAAGTCCTGGGCAAGGAGGCGGCACAGCAGGGAAAGGAAGGAGAAAAGTCTATAAATATCAACTGAACAGTGCATTTAAAAGAGGAAATTGCAACCCCACTCAAACCAATAATAAACATGCCCATGCACATAAGCTCTGCACTTGTTTAAGCTGATCAGAATGTTATGCTAGAGCTGAATGAATGAAAGGAAAACAGGAGAATTTAGAAGCTCTCCTTAAGAACCAGGAGCATTCATAGGGCATCTTTTGACAGGGGTCTGCCTGCATGGCTCAAGGAAAAAGCAACACAGGAATGTAAGATGAAAGCCCTTCTGCTAGAACACCTTGGATTCCATCCAATGGCCTGTTTCTCTCAATAGCTGGGAACAGTCATGCACCCTTGGCTGAGGTGAGGTCCCCCAGCAAAGTGAGGCCCACGGCCAAATAGCCCTGCTGCCCACCCACCTAGGGCCTGGATATGGCAACCCTAGGTACAAGGAATGTTAGACTTCTACAGCTTCCCTAAGTCCAGGTTGAGGCCATTGCTGCGTCAAGAGAGGGCTTAGGTAGTGGGAAAGACCAGAAGGGGAAATAACCTGTTCTTTTAACAGTGGTTTCCAACCTTGGGTCCCCAGACATTCTTGGACTACAACTCCCAGAAGCCCTTGCCAGCACAGCTAGAGACAAAGGCTTCTGAGACTTCCAGTCCAAGAATGTCTGGGGACCCAAGGTTGGGAACCAATGCTTTAAAGTATAAGAAGCAGGGTGGGGAATGTGTGGCCCTTCACGTGTTGTTGAAATCCAGCACTGGTGAAGGATGCTGGGAGTTCCATCCCAAAACATCTGCAAGGTCACCCATTTCCCCCTCATCCTTGATCTTCAAAAAAGGGTGTCCCCACTCTGCCAAAGGGCAGTTTATATGGGAAGCCAAGGGATGCAATTTTCCTGGAGAATTTCCTTAACCCATGAAGGAGAGAGTGAAGAGGCTCACTGAAAATACCCATCACTCCATTTGATAACCCCTTGCCATTTGGCTGAAAATTCTAGGCAAAGAAGGTTCAGGAAGGGGAGGTTTCTAAAAGGAAACACTTCCCTCTATGTATCATTTCTACTACTTGACTTGGGGAAGGAGAAGAAAGATCTGTGGTTGAATTCCCCACACTTTCAAAAATAAATAAATAAAAAGGAGCCACAGGACATATATTCCCATATTTATTATATAGGGATTTTTTTAATTTTCTTTTTTATTCTTATATCATCATCATCATCATCATCTTAGAACAGCAGAGTTGGAAGGGACCCTTCGGATCATCGAGTCCAACCCCTTTCAAGGAGTCCAGGAGTATCACACTCCCAACCTCTGGCTCCATAGCCAGATGCTTAAACCACTGAGCTATCCAGCAGTTCACATTTTTTGCATATTAAAAAATATATGGACAATTTTTATATGTAGAATTGGAGCATTTCCCAATGCCTTAAGCAGAGAGCTATATGGCCTAGCATCTTTATGCGACTTGTATTTACTAAACAAAACGTTTAATGACCCAACAGCCCATAAATATTTGCCCTGAAACATTTGATTAGGAAAGAAATAACATAAAATCACCCTTCATGTGGTTTAAATATTACATTCAGACACATTCAAACCTTCATGTGGGAATTACTTTTATTACAATATTTGTCTTTTAATTTTTATGTGTTTCCTTTACCGTTTTTATTTTAACTTAAGAGGAAAAATGCACAAAAAGCTGTTGACAGACTAATTTCAGCAGGGCAGGCAAGCTCTGCATGATATGCTGTGGTTGCCCAATTCCTCTCCTTCCCACAGAGTTCAGCTCTCTCCCACTGAGGTCATTGGGGCACCTCCAGGTTCACTGTCAGTGTTTGTGGAATCATTCGCACTGCAATTTGACATCCGTTCATGTTCCCAATGAATTTGATGAAACCATTTTTTGTAGAGACAGAAAATTGCCGGCGGAAAAATTAAGCACTGGAAAATTCTCTCTCCCGCGCTCCCCCCACATGATACCAAAGTCTGTTGTTGGCATTAACAGGACTGAAGCTTTCACACAGGGGATGTGGTCAACTCTTCCTCACGGTGTCATTTTTCCTACATAAATTGCTCCCTAGCAGTTGCTCTTTGTCCTTGATGTAGTGGTGTTTTTCGCTGGAGGCCATGATATGGAGATATGACTGATGTTCCTAGTTCATAACCTCTGTCTGGTCTGTCTCTCCATCACTGTATATAACAAAACCTGTTGGAGATCCCCAGACATTCTTGGACTGGAAGTCTCAGAAGCCTTTGTCTCTAGCTGTGCCGGCAAGGACTTCTGGGAGTTGTAGTCCAAGTATGTCTGGGGACCCAAGGTTGGAAACCACTGTTAAAGGAACAGGTTATTTCCCCTTCTGGTCTTTCCCACTACCTGCTGGAGATCCAACAGAGATAACCTGCTGTCTCATCTGTGTCCTAAGAAGGCTTGGAATAATGGATTCGTCACAGTTTTTAAAGGCTCTTTGTTGCCATCTTTATATTTGCTTGGGTTACTTCCTCTCAACTGTCAGAACTTTTCTTATAGCTGCAAACTAAGGAATAGTAGCACCCCCTTTGAATTTGAACTTGGAGGGGGGGGGAAACAGGTTACGTTATTCTGGAAATTAATTGCTAATACTTATATCATAATGTTGAATGGATGGAGTTTTAGGGGAATTTACCTGCCAAATTGTTCACAATCAAGATGGACTTAGGTCTCACAAATGGCTGACACTGAATACACTAGGGCCCCCATATCCGCTGGGTATTGGTTCCAAGCCCCCTTGTGGATACTGAAAAAATGTGGATAATAGCTAACGCTATATATGGTAAAAGGAAAAACCAGAAAAAATATTTTTCACATGCATTAGAGGGCACTAGAGACCATAATTCCAGGTACCCTAATTCCTTGACCTGCTGTGGGGAAAAGGACAGAGACAACCAGTTCCCTGTCAGCGGACTGTATCGCCTTTCCCCAAACCCTGTAGAGATCCACATACAGCTCTCCTGTGAACCTGAGAGGAACCAGGTTGGACTTGGTGTAGGAGGAGAAGATAGAAAGCCCAGGAAAAGAGGCAGAACCCCTGGAGGAGAGGGAGACAAAGGATATGAAGGGAGAGAGAGAGAAGAAAGAAGGTGTAGCTGAAGGAGAGAATACAGCCAAATGGGTTGAAGTCTTGAGAGAAGGCAAGCTTGAGGACAAAGAAGAGAACTTGGATGAGGTTGTAGAAGTACCAGGGCAGGAGTCCTACCTGGCAGAGGTGGAAGACCCAGTAACAGCTGAACCCAGGTGGTTTGGGAGTCTGTCCAGAAATAAGATCCCTGGACAGGAGAAATAGTCTCCCTGCAAGTACCTAAGGCAGAGGTGGAACACTTATGCAGCTCAAAAACCCCTCAGAAACCTTCCCTTTGGGAGGAAAGAGAGGAGAGAAGAGGAGGAGAGGACTAGGAACCCAATACCTTAGCGGACTAATCCTAACCCAATCCCCAGGGCAAGGCTTGTCAAATCCCTCAACAGTTAGGAAAGAGTAAAGGAAGAAAGACTCTCCCCATTATTCAACTGGTGTTCCCATAAGCCCTCCCTGCTGCAGCAGCCCTTGCTTAGCGTACCTCAAGCTGGAGGTCGGAAACAAAAGCCAAACCCCAAGGACACAAGGGAGGGAATTAATTAAAAATAATGAGGGAAGAACTGAGACTAGCTCGGGCATAACTAAAAGGGGTTCTGAACTGTTTAATGATGTTCCTGTTGCTAAATCATCTTCCAGTTTAATAAATCTCATGGTTTTGAATGAAACGGTGTCTCTAGCTATGGAAGATAACCTTAGAAATCCCATGGCGGCTGGGGTGCTACACCTGCTTTCCCACTATATCAAGATCTTGGAATTTTGAGAATTCCACAAATATTTGTTGGTAAGCAATAATCTTAAGAAGACACACTGGTGGGAAACCTAATTTATTGAGGCCTCCTTTTATGGGGATTAGATTATCATCTTATACTGCACTATCCTTGTTCCAAGGCTGCACCAAAGACATTTCGGTAGATCAAGCAGAAAATGCAGGTGGAGTGGCCTAGATGTGTAGCAGAAGAAAACTCATCCACCATCTGTACACATCTCCTATTAGTTTCAGTGAGTTGTGCCAAACTTTTTGATGGATGGTGCCTGACAGATCTGACCTATGTATTATCCATTCTGCTGACAAGATCTGCATACAAATTTTGCTCGCAAAGGTGGCTGGCTTATAACAGGATCACTACTTAAGAGCTCCTTAAGAGCTATGATACTTTTTTTTTTTAAAGGAGAGACTATATGTGCATAAACTGGTCGAGACTACAGGAATAGTCTTTTTGCCTTCTTCTCTAATAATTTATCTGGCTTCAACCAACAGTTCTTCTGGTTCACAATTAATTGAGCTTAGTAATGCAAATCTATTCTTTATGTGGTCTTTCAATTAATCCAAAACCTTATTTAAATTATATTTAGGCATTATGATTCTTTTAATGTTCTTTTTCTTTTGCATCATGTGATCATTGAAAAATACTTCAAATTCACCTGTGCTAATTGCAGAGCAAATCCCAACATCTTTGTCAATGTAGTTGCAGCCTTAGTTGGACGCCTCAGCTTTGACCATTCTATCTTGGCTGACCCTACTAGAAGTCCAGACTTGGGGGTCTAACATCTTGACACCTTGCTCTTGTCTTGTCTTGTCTGTGCAACCTCTCACACCACATCAAGGTATGCATCCATGGGAAGGTGCTCCTCAGATATTTTATTTCAGAGAGGAGAGCAGTGAGTTTCCAAATATTCAGCGGAATCCATAGTGGTACTGAGAGTGTAAAAAAAAAAAAAAACCAAATGTGGATCTCCTGGCTGTTTAAGCAAAAAAACAAAACAAAACAAAACAAAGCTCTAATCTATTTTCCAAGTGTTTTATTCTCTAGCCATATTTTTTCACATGTGTTAAAGATCAGTGCCAGCCCTTCCCTGCATGAAGCTGAAATGGCAATACCACATGAAACAACTACAGCTAATGTGATAGACAAGCACTGTGAGAGCTGAAATCAATGACGTGCTGTTCCAATCTCATTGCTATTTAATCTTTTCCTCCTCCTCACTTGGGGAGAAGCCTAGGGAACATATCAAACTTCTGACAGTTGCCTATTGTTTGTGTGTTAAATAGAGGGGAAAATGACAAAAGGGAAGCCACCGGGTTCTTCACAAGGCTCTTCCTTGAGTTCCTGTGAGGAGGATGTGGTACAGCCTAACTGCTTTGATTAAAACTTATTCAAATACAGGTCTCTCGGTGGATATAGCATTTCCTCAAAGGAGGACGGCTAAAGCAGACACCCTTTTTCTCACTATGGTAATGAACATTTAATACAGACTCTCGTTACTGCCTGTAGAAAAACTTACCACAAAGATTGATGTAATATTTTAAGAGCAGTGGGGACGTACCCAGAAGAGAGGGGGGGGGGAGGGATAAAGCTTTGAGGAAGATGGCTGGATAACTCAGTGAGTTAGATGTGGTCAGGAGTTCAGTTCCCCACTGTGCATCCCAGGAGGAGAGTCAGCCTGTGTGGCCTTGAGCAAGCTGCACAGTCCTAGGATTCTCCCAGAAGAAGGGAAGGGTATATTACTTCTGATACACAGGTTGTGACAACTGAAGATTTATTTTCAGAAAAGGAAACCCAGTCCCAGATCCTGGCACATTTGACTGAAAGAAATCAGATATTCTTGGGCATCTGAACAGGAAAGAAAAGACTTTAAAGATCTATCAGCATCATAAAAGTTGTGCTATTTGTTTGTTTGTTTGTTTGTTTGTTTATTTATATGACTGGATTAGTGAATCCACACTACTCTCGGTGGAGTGCAAGCAAGCAAAAACCCACCACCCCCACCCACTTTATTCCCATAATAAAATAATAACATAATCAAAATAGAACCACAGCCAACTTGAATAAGATAACCTATGAAAAACCTAAAATTCAGATGTCAACATGAACATCATTTGGGGGGCATGATGTAAAACTCCATTCTTTCCCTGACGGTGTGGCCTCAGCACCCCATCCATCCCGGACTGTGCAGGCACATTCTTCCTCAGTCTTTCAGCAATGTCCCCATTGTGTTCCACCCACCCCAGCCTTCAGATTAGGGGTGGGAAAGATGCAGTCCTGAGACCACAGGCATCCCCTGAATGTTCTTTATGTGACACACACACCCTCCCTGAACCTCCCTAGTCACTTTGCTTTGGGGCAGACAAACTTGTCCTTCTCTAGTGATTCCAGAAAGAGTCCACTCACCTCGTAAATCAGTCAGCAGATCCATCTTTTCTATTTAACATCTCAAACCCAATTTTCTCAACTAGAAATGGAGTACTAACCAGTCCCAATTTCATATTTTATGGGATATGGCCATTAAAAAACTTATATTTTAATTTTCAATTTTTTTGCCATCTTGGCATCTTCAGGAGCATCCAAGGAACAGAAAATCGGCCCCTGGAACCATGCAAATTGCCCACCCCTGCTTCAGGTATAAATACTGCAAATGTTCCACCTACCCACCATCTTCTTCTTAATAACTGAATGGGTTAAGCTGTGGAACCAGAGGTTGCGAGTTCAAGTCCCCACTGTGCCTCCAGGGAGAAGAGTCAAGCCATCCCAGAGGTGGCCCCAGAAAATGTTGGGAAAATCTTGCATCCACTGACACTGGGTAATAGTGGGAGGGGGTTATACAGCCTAATGTGCTTGTCCTTTGCCACTGGCTTGATTAGTAGAGTTCTTTTTCTCACCTCTGGCATTTGAGGCAAGCCCCTGCCCCCTCTTCCTGTTTGCTTGCTTGCTTCCATTGTCTTCTTCCTCTGATCTCTGACCAAGCAGCAAGCATGGAGGCACGCGGTGGAGACTCTATTTCCCCCCTTTTTAAAATTCTACTGACTATAACCACAAATGGTAACTGTAAGTAAAGATACTTGTTTTCTACTCTAAGTACTTTTAGAGTGATTTTTAGGATGCAAAGTGCTAGTTTGTGAGTAAAAAGAACCCAAGGTGAGGGGCGGTTGAGGAGACTGGACATTTTCTGTGTCTTTGTTTTTCTATTTCATTCTGTGCTAACTAAAAAGAATAACCAAAAATTCCCCAATAGAAGAAGGGAATAGCAAAGCACTTCCAAATACAGCGGGGGGGCCCCTGGAACACCCAGGAAAGGGCAGCCATGAGCCAGAATTGACTTGGCAGATTTATTATTATTATTATTATTATTATCATCATCATCATCATCATCATCATCATCATCATCATCATCATCATTTCTGTTTAACAAGAGAATGTGGATTATGCTCTTTCAAAAAGGAATGTCATCCTTACTTTTGCCTGGGGAAGTCACAGCCTTACAAGACAGAAGCTGGAGGCTGAAGAGGCAGGAGTAACATTATGTGGCTCTTCAACAAGTTTGCAACCCCAATACAATCTTATAAAGAATCATTGCCTAAATGATCAAATTGCCAACAGGAGAGCCAAGCCCATTTGCCAATATGTTTCTTGGGACCCTTCACACCACATTCATGCTTTTTGTAAACTCCTGCTTCAAACAATTTGGTTCAAGACTTGTGTGATTCATTTTGACAGCTTTGACAGCTTTTCGTTTCATTTTTGCCACTACAATATAAGTTACTGACATAACTTCAAAGACAAGCAATACATATTGAATTTCAGGTTCAGAAGTTATCCATAGTCACCGGGTGTGCTGATTATGTATCCTAAGCAGGATGTTCAAATAGATATTGGTGCAATTTGTGAGAATTTAATTTCAGTTTCACTCCTCCCACCACCACCACTTTTCATCTTAATTAGCTCCAACTTCAGAGCAACTGCAGAACACCAAGCTCTCCACAAATGGATATACAAACCCTGAAATGATCTTGCTTTCTGCTTCAAAGGCTTCATCTGAATCAGGGCTACAAATAAGCCCATGTATGTATGTGGAATTATGTACCACTGAAATGTGTAGGATCTCAAAAGGCCACGAGGACACACCTGGAGTACCAAGGTCCCATTCCAATTTCAACATAGAGATTAACAGGTCGTATATACATCATGTGACTGTGTTTTTAAAAGCAGTTACCAGAATCCTACAATTGCATTGGTACATTTCATCCTGTGATCATTTCCTCAAATCTTTTTCTCTGTCAATTAACCCTTTCTTAAGCACCTATTTCTCAGTCTATTTTATTCCTTTTTGAAGGCTTAAATCTCTGGCTCCATAAAGTGCAGCTCTTCTCAGGCCTCGTCCTTACTGCCAAGATTTTTGGTCCATGAACTTCAGCCAACTATGAGGTCCATGAACTTCAGCCAAATGGACAACTCCCCTCACTTTCTATGTGGCAAATCCCCATATTTGTAAATGGGGATCTCCAAACCATCACACAGCTCTGTGCCAGTATACAGCTTGTAAGATGCTTCACTGCCACCAAATGCAATACAATGTTGATTTATAAGAATGACCAATATCTCATTGAAGTTGAAGATAATCTCCAATTAGTTTTAATAGATGGGAATTCCCTCCTTGGCACCTTTCAAAAATTACTCCCTAACTTAAAGTAATTTATTCATTGATTCAAGTGGAAATCTGTATTCTGTATCAAACAAATATTTGAATAAAAACATAATATTCAAAGACACAAAAGAATGGCCAATGAAAACAAAACCCATGTCCCTAATATCTGAAAAATAAATAAATTAAGCTCATTGTGAATGTAACAACAAAATCAAATTGCACTCAAATATCAAAATCTGACAAGTAGTATATTAATCCCCTAATCAAACAGTTTCTACTCAATCTACACCTTCAAATATGTGCACTATGTCAAAACGGACTATGGGATGATTGGCTATATAGGTGGTGCTTGTTAAACAATCAGTCTCTTTAACAGGTTGGTAAAAATTAACACTTGAGTGAGCACCCAGAAACACTGATTTGGTGAAAGTCTGTGGACTTGTTCTTCAGGTTATGAGATTCACAGTCAGAAGAGAAGACATTTTGGGTCTAACCATTCCTGTGGTCTCACCCTGAGTCTCAGGACTTGGGAGGGCAGAAGAATGTGCTAGCCTTCCTTAACGATAGATGTTGGCCATTGACATGTTATAGGACACAGGATGGAACCAGAGCATGGGTAGTTCACCTAATGGTTTAACCCTTGGCTTGAACATAGCCTGAATGTCTGGCAGCCCTTCTGCAGATTTCATACAGATGGCCAAAATCCTATTGCCAGTTTATGTTTTTGTAAAGGAACTTAAAGGGGACGTGGTGGCACTGCGGGTTAAACCGCAGAAGCCTCTGTGCTGCAAGGTCAGAAGACCTGCAGTCGTAAGATCGAATCCACACGATGGAGTGAGCCCCCGTCGCTTGTCCCAGCTCCCGCCAACCTAGCGGTTCGAAAGCATGCAAAATGCAAAATGCGAGTAGATAAATAAGTACCACCACAGTGGGAAGGTAACGGCGTTCCGTGTCTAGTCGCGCTGGCCATGTGACCACGGAAAATTGTCTTCGGACAAAACGCTAGCTCTATGGGTTGGAAACGGAGATGAGCACCGCCCCCTAGAGTGGGACACGACTGGACAAATTGTCAAGGGGAACCTTTACCTTTACCTAAAGGAACTTATGTAAGTCTTTGCATCAAATTGCCGCTTATTAATGAGTTGCTGGTTGCTTTCTTGGGCACATGCCCAAGAACACAACCAGCACTTTCTTTTTTAATAAGTGGCAATTTGCCACTGCAACTAACATGATTTACTTTACACAGGCATAAATTGGCAATAGGATTCTGGCCCACACATAATAAATAGGCCCTTGATTAATCCAATTCTTGTGTCAGCTTTATTCTAATGGTCAGCAAATAAAATAGGAATATTTCTGGTCAAAATCCATATTTTTCAAAATCTACATATTTTGATTTTATATCAGAGAAATACAATGTACACTACATGCCATTTCTATTTGAACTTATTAAAACATGAGTATTAAAGTCACAAGATTAGTTTTAAAAATTGAAAAGCGGAAAATGATAAATATTAGAAGGAATCACATATTGCTTTTATAAAATAAAAAATTAATGTTGCAAACAGTGTAGGTAAAACATACACTTTTGTAACTTCATTAGTTTGATCAAGCGGTATTATCTGAGTTATAATTTCATAGAACGGTGTTGCTTTATCGTAGCAGTAATAGATTTCATCATTAGCTAGAAAAAACTGAAGTAAGTCTTCATTGATTTTGCTCTTGCAGATGAGAATGAATTTCAAGTTTTCTCCCCATTGAGCAAGATTACAAGACTTTTTTGTGTTTTTTCATATTCCATGTGCAAGATGCGAGATAGAAAGGAATCTGACAAAATCTATCTCTGCCACTGGGGGTTTGCCACGGCTATATATTAGCCTCACCTTATTCAACCTCCACTTAAATAATCTGAATGGGTGTTGCCTAGTGCCAGGTTTCC
The DNA here is from genome assembly GCA_037013535.1 of Intellagama lesueurii. Lineage (NCBI taxonomy): Eukaryota > Metazoa > Chordata > Lepidosauria > Squamata > Agamidae > Intellagama > Intellagama lesueurii. The sequence goes on along the minus strand of JBAJHW010000002.1, from coordinate 126,214,566 downwards.
ATGCACCTAGTTTGGTGGAGAGCAAATGCCATTCCTGTTGTATGCAGATGATCCTGCCTTGTTCTCATCAAAAATAGACCTTAGATGCCTATTTAGTGCCTGAGGCGTCTTGAAGAGCCTGCTACATGCTAGCACCCAGGAAGATACTGCAAACTCCACTGTTGCTCCTGTGAAGAACTTGCACAGCACTTTGCAGGCAAAATTGCTCAGATCCACTCTGCCTCAGATGCTGTGTTCGCTTCAGGTCCTGTAAATCAGCGGTCTCCAACCTTTTTGGGACCGCGGACCGTTTGGGGGGTGCAAGCTCTGTGCGCGGACCGGTTGGGGGCGTGGGCACCCCCGTGCTCGCAGGTGGGCATGTCACACTCACGGAGGGGCGTGTCACGCTCGCGGGTGGGCGTGTCGTGCTTACGGAGTGGTGTGTCACGCTTGCGCACATATGCACGAGCGCAACACGGCCACCCGCAAGCGCGACACGCCCACCCACTCTCAAAATCTGCCTGGCTTCTAATTTCAGCCCAACCGGGAGCGGGAGCAGCAGCAGCGGCACCTACTTGGCGAGCGTGGGGCTTCCTCATCAGGGGCTCCCAGAAGCGCCCTGCTTCAGAGTTGTCTCCCTGGTCCTGGAAGGCACAGGAGCAACTCCGCCGCCAACCCTCCCCACCTCATAGGGGCTGGGTCCCACGTGCCCCCCCCCGAAGCACCCACGCATCCAGAAGGGGAGCCCTCTCCCTGCCTGGCAGTCTTCTCCCTCCGAAGCGGCGGAGCTCGCGGGGTCAGGGGTTTGGTGCCACCGGGGCTTCTGGTTTTAGGTCTCTCTCTCTCTCTCCCCACCCCCACCCTGCCGCTCCTCACGGGTCACCTGGCGAGGCGCTCTGAAGCACTCCGGCGATGTGCCAGGGAGGGAGGGAAGGAGGGGGCAATGCGGAGCCCTTACCTTGAGCGCCTCATTGGGCCACCTCTCCGGGCGCCGGTGCCGCCGCCGCTGCTGCTGCTGTCGCCTCATCCTCTCTGCGGCTGAGGTGAAGGAGGGGCCCCGCTTGCAACCTGGCCGCGCTTCTCCTTCCTCCCGCCTGGCGCTCCTCCGCTCCCTGCCCAGACGTGCCGTGGGAGGGGGTGATGCTGAGAGAACAGCCTTCTCATGCACGCTCCCCTCCCCCGGTTTCTATTCACAGCCTGCCGCAGAGAGCTCGCGCCCGTCGATCTTGACGGTCTGTCGCTCGTTCCCTCCCTCTCTCTTCCTTTCCTTTTCCTTTCCTGCTGCTGCTTGTTTGCCGCCACCGCCGGGACCGAAGAGCCGCGGCCAACAAGGGGGAACGAACGTTCCGTCCGAGAGAACAAAGCGGCCAGTAGCAGGCACCGCCGGCCCGCCCGCTAGCCAATGGGGAGCCGCGAAAGCGTGACACGCCCACCCGCGAGTGCGACACGCCCACCTGTGAGCGCGACACCCCCCCCGTGCGTGCGGGCAGGGGTGGAGATCTGTGTCCGCTGCCCAGTTGAAAGAAGCCCACGGACCGGCACCGGGCCGCGGACCGGGGGTTGGGGACCCTTGATCTAAACAAACCACACAGGGAGTGCCCCCAGATCGCTTTACACCTAAACCTGTGGAGAAAGTTCTCCCCTTAATGGAGCTTCCAATGGGAAATAAATTAGTTCTGGCCCATACCCCATTCCCCACTGCTGATTTATTTAACTGGAAACAAGATCTTCCACCATATCGAGAGGCCCTTCAGAAGTACCTGGACTTGATCCAATGGATCATTACTACTCACCACTCTTCTGAGCAGCCTCCTAAGCGAAGATGAGAAATGCCAGGCTCTTGCTAAGACCTACGCCTGGTATACTACTCATAGGGTTCAACAAATAGCCGATGGCAATGGAACAGTTGATTGGCCTGAAGCAACAGCCCTCATAACCCGACTTATTGATCCCAATCCTAATAAGCTTGCTGGGTCCTGCCTGCTGAAAGCAGCAAGAAATGCTGTAATTCATGGCCTCAAACTAGGAGTGCCAAAGGCTGTGAAACCTTCACAAAGTATATGAGATTGTTAAAAAAAACCCACGGAATCCCCAAATGAATTCCTGACGAGGCTCAAGGATGGTTTTCACCAGTACACTCACCTTGATCTGGATTTGGAATCAACAGCCAGCTGTGCTACAGGTGCAGCTCCAAAAGCACCCAGCCATGTGTGAGTGCAGCCACTGAACTGCCCGAGTCCTGCAGCTGGTCTGGTCAGATAGCTATGCATCAGCTGTAGCACAACTACACAAAAGCACTTTGCACATGTCTCTCTGCTGTCTGTCTACTCATTTTCTAAGATACAAGGGTGCTTCTGAGGAGAGATACCTGCTCAATAAAATGCTATGTACAACAACTCTGAGTCAAGTTTCTTTATTAGACAAGGTAGCTCAGGGCCATGCTCCTAGGGAAGGATATTGCAGGAAAAAGGGAGGGACGCAAACCCTATTTTCATTTATAATGATGGGAAGGGTGGGAAGGAGTGCATGGTTTGCCAATCATGAGCTGTGTGAATGGGATGACTCATGAGGCTGAGGGGGCTGGGAAGACACTGGCATGGATACAGGCTGGTGCCCTAATCATCAGTCAGGAGGTAGGGGGTGGGCAAGATATCACTGGGATGGATACAAGCTGGCCCCACCAATCATGAGCCAAGAGGCGAGGGTGGGAGGGATTCAAATTGCCCCCCCCCCCCAATCATGAACCAGGAGGTAAGGGGCAGGTGGATTGACAGTGGTAGGGATTCAAGCTGGCCCTCCAATCATAAGCCACAAATTTAGTATTGTAGAAGGGACCCAAGCTGCCCAATCATGAGTAAAAACAGAAGGGAGAGTCCAAGTGCAAACTCAACATTACCCAACCAGGAAGGAGAGCAGGAAGATGGACAGTGAAAGGGCCAGGCCTTGAACTGTGTAGAGTTGTGTAGAATTGTGTAGAGTTGTGTCAGATGGACAACAGACTATAGGATCCCTGGAAAGCACAGCCTAAGAATTCTTGCCTGAAGTATAACTTTACACAGCTCTAGTCACTAACCTTGCCACTAATCATGAGCTAGGGCAGGGGGAAGAGGGAGTAATGTGAGGCCATCCTATAGATCAATAAATAGAAGTTTTCTTTGGCTGCCTCCTGTGGTTCTCTCAGACAGTGGGGTGGGTGGACGTTTAAATGAGAGAAAGGCAGATGTCATGGGGGCACTCTGACTGCACCAGATGTACTAGGAGGGGCTTAGCCTTCTACGGCGCAAACTGGTGTTGCAATGGGTTTCATGTCAGCTGCAGAAAGGACTTGCATTTGGGGGAAATAGCACACTGTACCTTTAACAGGCATCTCCCTCTTAATTGTGAGAGTCTGATTCAGCCAGCCTAAGGCCAGCCTGGCTAGTTAGGATTGTGCCCTAAGTCAGGATGAGAAAAAGAAAGATTTATTTTAGTGCTAACATTTTCTGAATTTGGACCAGGGTTCTGTGACATAAATAGTGCTTTGAATGGCAATTAGTTCTCCAACATCTTCTAATATTCCATTCTTGACTCTTGACCTAAAAAGGAGTAGGTAAATAGCTCCACGTCATTAACTAAGATAGTTAATGGATGCTCATTTGGAGATACTACTTATCATTTATGAGCTTATAAGAAAAACAAAAACAAAACAGCCCGACAGCAGCCCATGCAGAAGTATTTATGATCCACAGGACAAGACTTTTATTTCACTCTTGCAAGCAGCCTGGTTGGGCTTAAGAGTGTGAGAGACATTTAAATAACTATTGACATACAGCTGAGGACATAATGAGAGAAGGTGTCACATGACCTCTGAGGTCACATGATTGCTGGAGCAACAGTGCTCTAAGTTCTTGACGGTCTTTGCCCACTTGCTGCTTTCCTGCCTCAACAGCCATTGGGATCAGAGTGAGTTAGAGAGACCTTGGCTTTTCAAAATTACTTACATTTACCTTTCATCCGGGCTTAACCGTGGACTTTCTCAGCCATTCAGGTTCATAGTTTGTAGAGATGTACTCTGTATCAACATACAGGATTGCTTCCTGTAGGTTTAAGGTGGTGAGGTCTGGCAGGGCAGTTGATGTACTTTTGAGAGGTTGCTGTTGTTTTTTAATGGAGATAAATGGGTTTGTTAGGGGGCAGCCAGATGTAAGCTGGATTTCAATAACAGACTTCCCACACAGATGGGAAAGAGTAGCATTTGTGGGGATCCTTTTCTGGGTGCCCCCTTCCTGATGGAGCCGTGGGTGTAGTTGTTGGAAATGAAACAGAAATGTTTCATTTCTGAAACATTTGCCCACTCTGCATGATTAATTTGTGTATTTCATCCCTAGCATTCATTAGATTGTATTCAGTTAATCTCCTTCCTTAGTAACCATAATTAGAAAAATAGTTTTTGTTTATGTTGTTCAGAAATGAACAACAGACCTCTTTACATATTGTTTCCGAGTCTGAAGGGTTCCAAAGATTATTGTGTCTGAAATATTTACCCATTTAATGTGTTAATATGCCAGGATCTATTGACTTGTTCAGCTTAATACTTCTCTTTCTGGGTTGATTTCCCTTGTATTTATTTCCATATTCATAGTGTTAATTACTTGCTCAAAATTTAAAGAGATAGTGGTTTATAAATGTTAATACATATCACATAACTATCTTCTAGGTAAAACAACATATCTTATGGTTAGGCACTGACCAGGTAAGGGATCAAAACTCAATTTAGATTTATTTATTTTTTACTACCTTCCCTTCTCATACAGGCCAAGACACCGACCAGGTAGGAGATTAAACCTAATTTTGGTTTATTTTTTCCATTTTTACCACTTTCCCTCCTTATGCAGAGTGAAGACATTGACCAGGTAAGGAATCAAAACCAATTTCTGTTCATTTTTTCCATTTTAACTGCCTTCCCTCCTTATTCAGGTAAAGACACTGAGAAGGTAAGAGATGAAAACTAATTTTGGTTTATTTTTTGCATTTTTACCACCTTCCCTCCTTATACAGGTAAAGACACTGACCAGGTAAGAGATCAAAACTAATTTTGGTTTATTTTTTCCATTTTCACAACCTTGCCTCCTTATACAGCCCAAGACATCGACCAGGTAGGAGATCAAACCTAATTTTGGTTTATTTTTTCCATTTTTACCACCTGCCCTCCTTATGCAGATGAAGACATTGACCAGGTAAGGAATCAAACCTAATTTTGGTTTATTTTTTCCATTTTTACCACCTTCCCTCCTTATAAAGCCCAAGACGCCGACCAGGTAAGAGATCAAACCTAATTTTGGTTTATTTTTTCCATTTTTACCACCTTCCCTCCTTATACAGGTAAAGACACCGACCAGGTAAGGGATCAAAACTAATTTTGGTTTATTTTTTGCATTTTTAACACCTTCCCTCCTTATAAAGCCCAAGACGCCGACCAGGTAAGAAATCAAAACTGGTTTTCGTTTATTTTTTCCAGTTTTACTGCCTTCCCTCCTGTGCTGTGATGTTTTTTGTGTTTTGGTGTGGTTTTTTTCCCAGCCCCATCGCATTCGGGCTGGCTGTGTGTATGTGGAGGGTGTTTTTGTGTGTTTTTTTCCCAGCCCCATGGCGTTCCGCTGGGGCTGGCTGTGTGTGTGTGGGGGGGTTGTTTTTGAGTGTTTTTTTCCTAGCCCCATAGCATTCTGCTGAGGCTGGCTGTGTGTGGGGGGGTTGTGTTTTTTCCCCAGCCCCATCGTGTTCCGCTGGGGCTGGCTGTGTTTGGGGGCATTGTGTTTTTTTCCCCCAGCTCCATGGTGTTCCGCTGGGGCTGGCTGTGTGTGGGGGTTTTTTTTTTTGAGTGTTTTTTCCCAGCCCCATAGCGTTCCGCTGGGGCTAGCTGTGTTTTTTGTTTATTTGTTTGTTTTGGTGTGTTTGTTTTTCGGCCCTAGCGCATTCCTATGGGGCTTCCAGTGGTTTTTTTTATTTTATTTATTTTTTGGTGTTTTTTTTTCCGGCCGGAACGGATTAATGGGGTTTCTATGTATTCCTATGGGAAATGGTGCTTCGACTTACGACCATTTCGAGTTATGCACATCTTCTAGAATGGATTATGGTCGTAAGTCGAAGCACCACTGTAGTGTGGTTGCTGACCTTGAGCCAGATATCCTGGAGAGTGAAGTCAAGTGGGCCTTAGAAAGCACGGCTAACAACAAGGCCAGTGGAGGTGATGGCATTCCAGTTGAACTATTAAAAATTTTAAAAGATGACACTGTTAAGGTGCTACACTCAATGTGCCAGCAAGTTTGGAAAACTCAGCAGTGGCCAGAGGATTGGAAAAGATCAGTCTACATCCCAATCCCAAAGAAGGGCAGTGCCAAAGAATGCTCCAACTACCGTACAATTGCACTCATTTCACACACTAGCAAAGTTATGCTCAAAATCCTACAAGGTAGGCTTCAGCAGTATGTGGACCGGGAACTCCCAGAAGTACACGCTGGATTTCGAAGGGGCAGAGGAACTAGAGACCAAATTGCTAACATGCACTGGATTATGGAGAAAGCCAGAGAGTTCCAGAAAAACATCTACTTCTGCTTCATTGACTACGCAAAAACCTTTGACTGTGTGGACCACAACAAACTATGGCAAGTTCTTAAAGAAATGGGAGTGCCTGACCACCTTATCTATCTCCTGAGAAATCTATATGTGGGACAGGAAGCAACAGTTAGAACTGGATATGGAACAACTGATTGGTTCAAAATTGGGAAAGGAGTATGACAAGGCTGTGTATTGCCTCCCTGCTTATTTAACTTATATGCAGAATACATCATGCGAAAGGCTGGATTGGATGAATCCCAAGCCGGAATTAAGATTGCCAGAAGAAATATCAACAACCTCAGATATGCAGATGATACCACTCTGATGGCAGAAAGTGAGGAGGAATTAAAGAACCTCTTAATGAGGGTGAAAGAGGAGAGCGCAAAAAATGGTCTGAAGCTCAACATCAAAAAAACTAAGATCATGGCCACTGGTCCCATCACCTCCTGGCAAATAGAAAGGGAAGATATGGAGGCAGTAACAGATTTTACTTTCTTGGGCTCCATGATCACTGCAGATGGTGACAGCAGCCACGAAATTAAAAGACGCCTGCTTCTTGGGAGGAAAGCGATGACAAACCTAGACAGCATCTTAAAAAGCAGAGACATCACCTTGCCGACAAAGGTCCGCATCGTCAAAGCTATGGTTATTCCAGTCGCGATGTTTGAAAGTGAGAGCTGGACCATAAAGAAGGCTGACCACCAAAGAATTGATGCTTTTGAATTGTGGTGCTGGTGGGCAATGTATACCTCTGCCGGCGTGGACTCATACGCTGGCTTTGAACTATTTTCCCCACGTCTCCTGATCTGACATAGGCAGGTAGAGGCACCAATTGGCGCTTCCCACAAGGCTGTGCTGGGGCTGGATGTTGGTGCAATTACAGTGGTGCCTCGCTAGACGATGTTAATCCGTTCCACGAAGATCGCTGTCTAGCGAAAACATCGTCTAGCGAAGCACGTTTTCCCATTGGAATGCATTGAAATCGCTTCAATGCGTTCCAAGGGAAAACGCAGTCGTCTTGCGAAATTTCCCATAGGGAAACCTCGTCTAGCGAGTGAGGGTCCCCATAGGAATGCACTGACAGCTGCACTGACAGCTTTTGACCACTAGTCGGCGCACTCCTATGGGGAAACCTCATCGTCTAGCGAAATTCCCCATAGGGAAACATCGTTTTGCGAAGCGCAGTAGCGCTCGAAAAAAGGCATCGTCTAGCGATTTCCTCGTCCTGCGAGGCAATCGTCTAGCGAGGCACCACTGTATAAGATCCTTCTGCCCCCAGCCAGCCCTTTTTCCTTTGAGTTAGCCTGCCCGCCCTGGGTCCAGTGTGGCTGAGGTGGTCGCTTCGGGGCCGGATAGGAATTTTGGGTCCGTCTCACCTGATTGGCATATAAAAGGTGGGCGGACGTATTTTTGCCTATCCCACACTGTTTACCCATGGGATTCTGAGGGCTATTCTAGGTTTGAGTCACGTTTAAATAGGTCAAACTGTCAGGTAGTGCGGAAGAGAAAGTGAGTTTCAGTGAGCTCCCAAAAAGCACATGGGGTCCTACTGCACCCAGCATCACAGCAACCAGGATCTAGCGTTTCACTTGCTGGGTTGAGGGGTGAATAAGGTATAGTCCCATCCATTGCATGTCTTAGTTCTAGACAATTGGATGGATGGCAGATAGGGAGGTTTTTCTTCCCAGTCTGTGGCCAGCTGAGTACGAGCTGTTCAGGGGACAGCTCTGACCAGGGGCTTGGGACTCACCCGCTTAGGATTGGAGAGGGGGTAAGAGATACCCCTAGAGCCTGCCCCAGGGATCCACATGACGTCCAGGCCCCTCTGCAGGATGAGAGTGATTGGAGGTTAAAAGCAATAAAGTGTGGCCCTAGTTAACTACAACACCTGTGTCCGTCTATTTATTTCGGGAGTGGGTGGGCAGAGATTAAATAACAGTGGTGTAGGAAAACATTGAATATTAATTTCATGAACTTTAAAACATCATGTGAATAAATCTACAGTGTTTTGGAAATTCATAGTATTACTGTATATTCCAAAGTGTCAATAGTCAACAAGGGACCACAGCAGAATATTTTAACTACAAAAATTCTCAAATGCTTTCCAGACAGTTTACATGTCTCCTCTACATTTTCTCTTTTGCATTCTTTTTCAACAGCTCCACAGTTCATCCCAAAAGCAGTCTTGACTGCCACTAGCAAAGTTCCATCTCCCATGCTCCAAATGTAGGATATCCACAAGAATAATCACAGGCCTGACACTATACTGATTTCCTACTGATTCTGCCTCTTATCACACAAGAGGTGAATTACCGAGACAGGGCTCACATGATCAGCATTGCTGATTTATCAAGAAAACATCAAACTAGTGGCATTCCCATTTGGACATAAGAAAAAAAGCTCTCCTCTTTCTCTTGATCCTGAAGGATAGAGATCCAAGGGTTGGACCCTTATAAATTTTAAACAGAAGTTTCCAAGAGCTGCAGATGGAGATGGTAAATAGAACTGTATTTATTAAGGTTTATTTATTTATTTAAAATATTTTTACTCTGCCTTTCTCTTTAAAAGGACGCAAAGCAGTTTACATCATTAAAAAGACATTTTTTAAAAAGCTAAAAGCCGTAAGTATACAAATCTTTAAAAAGAATTAAACAGGTATTATATTAAAAATAGTAAATAAAATAATACTAAAAACACATTTAAAAGCAACAGAGCACAACAATTCATTTTTTAAAAAACCCTCTCAGACAGCCAGTCACTAAGAGAAAGCTATCTATGGATTTTCTTCATGCCCATGATCTCAAGGCAGTTAAGTCCATTTTAGAAAAGCAGATTATGGATATTGACTTTCAATATTCAACATCAAATGCCTGAAAAATTTGCTCACTTCTACATTTTGGTGTAAATTTTGAATGTCTCCAAAGTGCCAGGTATATGGAAAATCGGATCATTTCAAAATACCAGCAAGTCTTTTCAAAGCCAGATTTACTTGCCTTCCATCTGTAGTCTTACATGGGTGCTATTTTATTTTATTTTAAATATTTTTACTTCACCTTTCTCCTAAAAAAAAGGACCCAACATGGCTTGCCTAACTAAATGCACAATATTAAAAGCTAAAAATGGTAAATGATTCAAATGTACCAAATGAAAATCAACAGTGCCCCTTTAAAAACAAATAAATCAAAACTCTGGAGCATGTCCTTTTTTTAATGTAATGTTTACATGGATGAACATAACAGATTCCTTAGCCCTGTAATGAGCAGTTTCCCAAGTATGTCCTCGGACTGGTTTTTAAAATATTTCCTAGTTGATACAAATAAATCCATAATCCAACACAGAGGTAGTGGCCAAGTTTGTTCTTTTGGCACAAAAAATGACAAGACAATTCTTGCCTCTGTCCTATAATACTCATTCGTTTTTAAGTTATGCCCATGTGATTAATGTAACAGTTTTTAATCATCTTTGAACCTTTTTTAATGAGTTTTGCTCAGTCTGTGTCTGTACAATAAAGATTGATTGCTATTTCAGCATTGTGGCTTTTTTTTAACAACCAGTTTATGCAGTTGAACAAATGTAATTTTTATAAATCCTGTTGCTGACAAAAAAATGCTTGTCTTTTTTGCTCTCACGTGAAAGAAAAAAAATCACAGCAGTTACACATTTTTCAAAGTTGAGACACTCTTTTTCACTGAGCACCAGAAAATATGTACTGTAGGTGTTTTCTACATCCTTCCAGCAAGAAAATGTTGCTATTATCTTGACTTCCAACAGGCAAGTTCCTATTCAGACTGGCATCCAGAATACATATATAATAGGATCCCGCAGGATCCTTCCAAATGCTATAAGCTGTAAAGTATCAAAAGTTCACATTCTCTTGTGCCTCCACCCCATCCTGTATTTCTTTTAAAAAAGAAAAGATAATAAAACAGTTCTGAATGCTCTATGTGTAGAAAACCATGGAAAAGTCCATAAGGGAGTTAACTTTATAGTACAGAATTATCATTATGAAGCAAGTTCCGCCTTTGTTGTCAGCTATTCTGGGAGGTATTTGTTTATTTAAAATATATTTACCCCGCCTTTTGCCTTGAAAGGACCTAAGGCGGCTCACATCATTAAAAGGACAATATACAAAACCAAAAATCAGTAAGTGTACAAATATTTAAAAACAATTAAACAGGTATCACATTAAAAATAGGAAATAAGATCAATACTAAAAACACTTTTAAAAGCAACAGAGCACAAAACTTTTCTTTTAAAAAGTTCTCAAACCTCAGGATTTCCTAGAGCACGTTAACACCTCCCTCTTGTTTCTCAGTGGCCCCATTTTAGATCCTGCCCAGTCAGCATTCCCCCTCTGAGTCTGCTATTGGGGAGAGTGATACGTGGCATGATTTCTAGAAACACCCCCCCCCCCCGCAACACATGTATTTTTTTATCTTGAGGAAACAGTAAATTGTGAACTAAACCATCAGTTTTTTTCAACTATAATCCCTGCCACCGCATTTAAATGAAGTGGTTACAACAGGGGGGGGGGGAAGGAGGGAGGGTTTCTACTAAGTTGTCCATATTATATTTTTTATCAAGCCTCTGGAATGTAACACACTACAGATACAAATAATTAAATAATGCATAATTAAAAGTGAAAGTAATCAGTAATTCAGGATAAGAGGATTTGGGGCCAATATTGATTCTGAGCACACAAGCATTTTAGAGCTTGTGACACCCAACTGGACAGCGAGATGGCCCTCTGGCTGCCTTATTGTGTTGTTTTCCTTCAGTGCCTGGGGGGTGTTAACATTTACTTATTTTTTACTCCCCTTGCACTCATCTAGAAACTGACTGCTCCATCTTGTGGCCGAATGAATGTTCATGCAACAGTGTGGATTTTAAAAAAAAAAAGATTTCTGAACTGACTCTGAAATGGAGAAAATGTATGTCCATTTTACTGCATAATAGCCAACAATGCATTTGGTTTTCATTGTGTGCTAAGGGTGGGTCTCTAATTTGCAAATTCTTGCATATGTTTTGACTTAGTTACTAAGTTATAAAAAGGAGATAAAATATTATTTGTACATTTACATGATAGGTCAGGCAATATGCTTTTTGCATAAGATATCTTGTTTGATAAGGAGGCTAATCCAGAGGCATTTGCTTACATTAATGGCAAAACTTTCTCTCCAGCAACTGAGATAAGTCATCCCTCCACTGCTGCAAAAAGTATTTACCATTAAATTCAAATTTCTGCTGTACAGGCAGAAAGTCTAATTTCTGACTTACATTAAGGCATGCTCCACTGCTATTCAAAAAAAAAATTATATAAACAAGATCCCTGCAGTACAGATGTGTCACAAACAAACGAAACTCTGTTTTTGGCTATTTGCATGCCTCTCCTTTTACTGAGGTATGGCAACTTCCAAAATATTTGCTAACATTAGCAAAACTTCATTGGTGTGTTTAGATATGATTTTAGCACAAGAGGAGACGTACAAACAGAATGAGAAACATATGCTTGAAGTGATTCCTCTTGTTTAATAAGGAAACTAGCATAACTGTTACCAGTTTCTTGAAGCACGTCTGTACTGCAAACATACAGAGGTTCAAGAAACCAATTGAAAATAAGCTATAGTTATTTTACAGTGTTAGTTGCCTTTAACCCTCAGGACTGCATCTGGTTAAAAATCTTGATGAGCCAAACTGTGTAAACATATCAGGCAAAATCCAAAGAGTCAAAACAAAACAAGGCAAAAACATGTGGCACCTTAAAAATTAACTATTATATTGTAATGTGAGCTTTCACGGACAAGTCCACTTTGTCAGACATATAGAAACAAAATGAAATAAGGGATGAAATGGCTGCCTCTTCTAAAACTAAAACTGTGCAAAGCTTAAGAAACAGAGCAGGTAACTGAGAACCTAAGACAGGAACAGAGCCCTTTTTAAAACACACAGAGTCCTAAAAATATAAATCCAGCAGAACTGAAATTTTCACATTCTTGATGCAGTAAGTCCTCATTCGCTCAGACAGATCCACTGGGCCTAATAGGGCAGGGTGAGATCTCTGTTTCAGAGGTGCAGGAAGGAACCGGCGGCAAAGTAATAAAGTAGTCGCTGTTCCGCTTCCTCCCTCCATCTGAAAAAAACATCAGTTTCTCTAAGGAAGATATGAAGGGGGGGGATCGATGGTGCTAGAGGAGGAAGAGGCCAAGATGTGTTGATATTTGATATAACTCAGGCCCAAGAGGGAAAAGGGGGATGTGATAGATGATTTGTAAGCCACTCTTTGACTTTTACTTGTAGCAAAATCTCTTTGGATTTGCCTAGAAATCACAGCCCAGACAGGAATGTCTTCAGAATCCCACTTCATCCTGCTCCTACAGACATAATAAAATAATATTGGACAGGAACAAGGGGGTATTTAAAATGCATGTAATCTTTTTAAATGAAGACATCAGTTGACACATAGCTCTTTTTCCACACCTCTTCTAGTTCTGTGCGCACTTGCATTCTCCCACCAAAAAAGCCGTATTAGTTACAGCCCTTTCTCGTAGCTGTGCAAGAAAAATCAGAATAAAAGATTGCCCAAAGTAGCTTTCTTCAGATGAAGAATTAATATTCAACAGAAACTTTTAAGTTAGCTTTGAGGGTATTTTCTTCATTGTACTATACAGCACGAAACAGCCTATTTTTTTTAGCACAGGCAGCTATAAATCGAGGTGGGGTGGATTTTTCACAAGGTGCTAGGAATTTCTTGGATCAAGAGCTTGCCATATGAAATGCTAAACCAAAAGGGCAAAGACGAAGGAATCCTAAAAGACGTAAGAGGCAGAAAAATGGACCACAGTTCAGTCACATCATGAGAAATGAAAGATATCTTTCAGGACAAAAAGAACAAAAAGAGTGTGGAACGCAATGTCATTGTTCAGAGCAGCTGCATCCCCAGTCGAGAACGTTTTCCACCATTTGAGTTTTCCTGTGAAATAAAAAACTGCTGCAGAGCAAGTGAAGAGCTGTGTCAGAGGCTCTCTCCTCAGCAGTCCCTTCACAAGGAACTGTGTTTTAAGCAAGGGGATGCTTCCAAAGTGGCATTTCTCCCTGTAGCCTGAAGCCATACAATCCATTCTACCACCTCATTCTCACCCTATTCACACCTCATTCTGCTCCATGTGTAGAGCCTGCCTACTTGTCTTCTTGGAAGGAGGAATTTAAGAGGCTTGGCAGTGGGAATTCTCCAGGAAACGTGAGATGCAAGTGCCTACCAAAGGAAAATGTCCTCAGTTTTCCTCTTCTTCTAATCAGATGAACCTGACCAGAGCACATTGGGGAGCACATCCAGGCTGCTGTGCTGCTTCCTATCTGGAGGACTCCAGATGTGTTTACCTGCCGTTCCACTTTGTCACAGCCTGATCTGGCTCAGTATGTTGCTATGAAGATAAAATGTGATGCAGAATGTGTGTGCATTGCCTTGAACTTCACTTACGGAAGGACTAGCATCGCATGTGGTAAATACATTAATGCGAATGCTTAATGATTTAACCAAGCACAGATATTTTCCATTTCATTTATTCCAAAAGGATTTAAAATAATTTTACTGGATAATGTCCTTAGTGTGTTCCAAAATATTAAAAATGCCACCCCACACAATATGTCAATAAATCTTTAAAACAATCACATAAAGAAGACTGAAAACCTAGTGTCGTTTTACCTCTACTGTACATAGTCCTGCAGCATAGACACCGAAGTTTGGTGGCCCTGTTATTTTCCCCAAAAATGGACTTTTGCCCTGCTTGGCAGTCTAGCCCAAGACGTTTAATGGATTCAAGTTAGGTTTATTAGCAAAAGATCAAATTACTGGGAAGACATGCAAATACTTTAAAATACAACTTATATCTATTTGGATAATGAAGGCAACAGACCAGTTGTAAGAGAAAATATTCTTGGTCTACTACAGTTGCAAAGTTAGCAGTGAGGAAATGGAGAAAAATCTATCATCCTTCCCTTTCTTTGAGCAACACGTAATGGAACTATGGCAGGAGGCTGAAATAAGAAAGGGCACAGTCCACTGGAAAATTCTACTGAGCGTGTTCCATTAAAGCAAGCAGGGGTTATACACTGTGGCACTTTTGCAGAGCTATGATTCATTTCAGTATGGTTTCTTAAAGAGACTTGGGGTGTTTCAAATGCTAATGGCTTTGGTGTGAATGCATAAGACAAGGCAATGTTTGAATCATTGCAAAAATAGGCCTGATCGCTTTTTATGCTGTTTTTCGAGAACAGTGTATATAAAACCTAGTACAGTACTGAACACTGGATTTCATAATAACCTAGCTGATCCCTTAGCATATATGACTCTGATCATGCGTTTTCCAAGTACTTATTTTCTCCTGTGTAACTTTTCTAAGATGCTGTTTTCTCTTGAAATATGATCATCTGACCTGCTCCTTTTGTGTGTGTGTGTGTGTGTGTGTGTGTGTGTGTGTGTGTGTAAGCGGGAGCATGCAACCGGGTGCGGGGGGGGGGGCACTAGAAGATGTGTTATTAAAATTTGGCCTAAGGATTCACCTTCCACTCAAAAGCCACCAAGACATTTGTAATTACTCTTGCGCTTTTCCTTGGCATAAGGCTCAGCTGTATGGGAGCCAAAAACCCTAGTTTAATTGTTATGTGTTTTGGTTTACTAAGTGAGGAAAGGGATCTCTCTATCATTGTGTACAATAATGTCTTAGTTCACAGGACATAAAGCACAAAGGTATTAGATATACAGTACTTATATGTGTGAAAATACAATGTTTACATTTCCATTTTGAATTTCTTTTTCTCCAGCATTTACTGTTACTGAGGTATATAAATTCCAGTTATATTAGGTCCCTCATATATGAAATTAAATAAACATTTCAGATATCTAGGTGCTAGCAACTCAAACACCGGAGCCCAGAATATTACTTCTTACAAAGAATTTGTTCTCATTGTATGTTAAAATGATTTTAAAGTGGCATGATTCATTGTGGTGACTTATTGCTTTTTGTTGCTTATTCATACTTTTTTAAACAAAAAATTAGGACAGATAACACCGACAAGCTTGGAAACGTTTACTCAAAATACATCTAAAAATTAAAATCCCTGTGAAAACTAAAAAGACAGGTAATGAGAAAATGTTACTAATTATACCAAAAAATAAGTAGCATCACCTGAACTTGCTTTTGAAAAGTAATGTCGTTGCATCCTTGTTACCAAAAAGGGGGGGAGGAGTAACTTTTTAAACACTCTTTTGAGGCTGTGCCAGTTAATAGGGCTCAGATTTGTTACTTTGTTTTCTCCAAAATGATTTGGCAGGAGATAGTTTTGTGCCACTTGAAGCCATAGCTCACAACTCAGTGGCAGGATGGATGCATTACTTTCAAAAAGTCTCAAGTTCAAGTTTATCTTCTGACAGGTTTTCAGGTAGGGCTGGGAAAACAGGAAGAGCCCTTACTACTCCAGCTATATCAAAGGCAGCTCTATAAAATGTAGGAAATTTAGGAGAGTCTGGAACCAATTTTCTATCCCCCTCCCTGACCCTCCAGGACCATATCAACTCAGAAAATGTGCAATCAAATAGAAAAAAGAGAACTGAATATACTAGAAATCAATTGCCAGATTCATTTTTTCTAGGTATGGCATTGTGATGACTTGCATGCCATTTTCTGGAAAAGCCATCAACTAACAAGATGTTGAGCAGCAGAAAAAATGACTGGGAGATATCCAGAGGCCACAAAATGGCTACATGGATGGCTGCTCTGATTCCTGCATCTCCAGTGGTTTCTGTGAAGCTTCCACTTCAAAGTGACTGGCTCAAAATGTTTGTGGTAAACCAAAACTGAAATGAAGTATGAAATTACTTAACGTGAACAAAATGGAGGATGGCACAGTGTGAATAAAGGCACTGCAGTTAGTTGTCATCAAACTATGGAATAAAAGTTATTTTGTGTCTGTCACATTCCCTTACTTATTTTTTCTGCCTTTTAGATATGCACACCACAGCCTCATTAAGCAAAACAGTATGTGTGCCAATCCATTAATACAACCACACAAAGTACAGATTTAAACACTGTATGTCAAGTTGGTCTCACTCACCCCTGGAAGGAAGGAAGGAAGGAAGGAAGGAAGGAAGGAAGGAAGGAAGGAAGGAAGGAAGGAAGGAAGGAAGGAAGGAAGGAACCCATGCTCAATGAAGTGAGTCAGCTTAACTGACTGTACATATGATTGGAATTTGGATATATTTAATGTAAAAAACTTAGTTTGATGAAGAAATTAAAAAGAAATATTATTCTATGTTAGCTAAAGGAAAACGACAGAATACTTTGGTTTCTGACTGTAGTGCACAGTTGCTTTCCTCAGTCATGGAACTGGGAAGGAAAGGGCCTTTGTCTTTTCTCTCTGCCTTACAATTTGTCAAGGCAACAAAGTTTCAGAAGGCATCGTCATTGTATAATTATCTTTGATGTTATAAGCATGCTTATCAGCCTAAAGGGCCTGTGGTATCAGTGAAGAAGAGCAGGAGAACTAGAGGTCTGGGACAGAAGTGGGGAAGAAACTCTGCTCACTGTATCCCCTCCTCTTTTACAGGTCATTTCCTCTGCAGTTAACTGCAAGGACCTCCGTTTCCTATTTTTCTGTGCAGTAAGTTAAATATGTAGTCATCTCGCTTCGCCTGTCTTTTATTTGTAAATTAGCTATCTGCATGGGCATCATTCCACAACACCCATTTATTTTATTGCTAGGTATCAGTGCAATTTTATGAAAAATTCCCTGGTCCTGTGATCATCTGGGTGGCCAACATTATTACTGTAACAGTAGTCCCTGACCCATATCCAACTAAAGCTAGAATTTAAAAAAATTATACAGCTTTTGCTTGCATTTTTATTTTCATGCTTTAAATGCAAATACATTCTGAGTGGTGTATGGGTTCTACTCCTATTTGTCAGCCAGCCAGTTCAAAACTTTTGCAAAGTAGGAGGCCAATTCTCTCAGCCTTCTAGATATTATTAAATTTTTGAAAAGCTCAGCTTGAATCAATGCTTCCATATTGTCACAGCCCTACTTTGAATTAAACGTTTAACTCTGCACGTCACAGACATATTTCAAGATATTTAACTAATATGAAGGACCAAATACACATCAAGCATTTTAAAATAATAATTAAAAAGATTATTATAAAAATCTCTACTGATTAATTTAATAGTTGTGTGAAATGTAGATGCTGAGGGAAGGGGGAGGAGAGAGAGGACTAGCCAATTACACTGAAATGAAGAAAACCAAATATATTGTTTGTAATTCTATAAATGCTAGCCAAAAACCACAGGAAACAGTCCAGATTTCTAGATTTTCTGATTCACCCCAAACTCCCAAATTTTGCACCATCTCAGACAGAAGAATATCTCTAGACTAGAGGAGTGAAAAGCCTGCCACATTTGTGACATTTCAGAGATTCAACCTTGGATATGACTCAACCTTGAATTTAGTCCAGAGAGCAGCTGTCATCTTTAATCAGCGATTAACAAACTAATTGGTGGATCTTCTACAAAATGTTCATCTTCTGGTGAAGTGGAAATGAGTGCTTTCAGCCCTAATTTCCCCCACAGCCTTCTGAGCTGGCTTTCCGTGTGCCTGGAATGCTGAGCTGAGGGCAACCTGACTTCCCCTATCAAATGTGTTTGGAATTCTTCCGTGCTTCCCTTCCCCATGGGAGCAATAAACAAACAGACAAATAGGCTCTGAACACTGTTCGGCAACCACCCTAACCACCTGCTATGCCCCAAGCAGCCTCCAGCCGAGGCAGGGAGGGAGGGGGGGGAGAGAAGAGTCAGAGGCCAAGCCGCATGGCAGTCGGCTTTATAAATATCCCTCCCACAGCTGCTGAAGCTGAAGTGTCAGGCTGAAGAGCAAAAGAGATAAATTTGGGCACATCTTGTGGTGTTACAAGGATTGCTTGGACAGTTGTCTAGGGTTACACACACACACACACATATTATATTTTATAACCACCTCATAAGACTGGGAAGGCTTTGAGGGCAGTAAGTAAGAAAAGAACTCTTACATGATAATTAACGCTAAAACAAAACTGGTGCAGGTGCCACATACAGGCACTGTATGGTCAAAGTACTGAATAAGCTCAAAATTTTAATTCTCTGGACAGGGCCATTGGCAAAAAGAGGATCATGGAAGAATTAGACCAGCTAAGATAACGGTCTGCAACTTTTGCAAGCTGGTGCTGAGGCCCAATCCTCCCATCCGTTCAAGCGTATGAAGAGAGGGTTCTTCCGCTGTTGTCATAAAGGGCCAAAATACAAAGTTAGACCAAGACCAAACAACTGAATCCTTGCGATGTAGGCCCCACCACTGACTCCTCCATCAACACCCACAGGAAACATAAGGGCCGAGGCAAGAATTATGTCAGTGGTAAGATTTCATTAAGGACTCCTTTATGCATTATTGTTCATATATATACATTGGGTGGGGCTGTTAAAGGAGTGTTTTCTCCTTTTGGAGAAATTTGAAAAACCAGTGTAAAAAAACAATATTTGGAGATGCTGGATTTGGAGAATCATTAAAATTTAAGATACAAAGCTCTGAGTCCTCAAACTGTGATTCCCTACCCCACACCAAATAATTATGGAGATACTTCAGACCTCAACATTTTCGCTACATGGGCATCTTACAAAGGCTGGCCCTACTTTGGAAAGTTAGCCTCACAACTTAGCCACCTTTCAATAGAAATACTTCTTCCCAATTTAGGGCCTCAGCCATATCTTGAGTGCCCTCAGTGATTTGACAATTATGGAAAGATTGATTTCCTTTTCCAGATTAAGAGAAACTTGTCAAAGTAACCTCACTTGCTGAAACTTGCAGAAACTGAGGCAAAAAATAGTGCAGCATTTTCACTAGATGCTAAGATTTTAAAATCTGGCACTAAAACCAACTTCATACTGTTGCCTGAAGCAAAATAAAATAAAATAAATTCCTTCTCCCTTCCTTTCCCCACCTCAGTGCTCTGCCTCCTCCCCTTTGGGCTGGATCCCTCTTTTTCTGCATGCCACTCCTGGGGGGGGGGGTGCTCTTTTTTCCTTTACCTCCGCCGTTTTGCAGAACATTAAAATGAAACTCGATGGAAAGCCTTTTCAAGAAAACTGTAAGATCCACCAAGAAATGCTACACAGGAGTTAAAAAAAAAAAAAGACACCAGGACCATCTCCACCAAACAGCTAGACCGCGGAGTTAATAAGGCAAATCACAAGTGAAAGAAGCCAAAATAGAGCGACCAGGTAACGAGTGAATAAAACGGCGTTAATAAATATAAATATAACGGAAGTGCTGGTTCACCTCTTTTGCGTGTTGAGCTCAACGCAGAAGAAATTGCGAGGAATCTTACCAGCGTTTGCCTTGCTCTGACTTAGTAAAAAGGGAGAGTATTTGAAAACAGACGGTGACGATCGGCACTGTTTATACAGCCCACGTTTTATGATGGACTGCTGAGCATAACAGGTTTGCCGGCGGAGTGAATTTGGAGCTCCCGTCATAGACCAAGAGACCCTTCGGAAGCCCTTGCTTGGACTGTGACCGACAAAGCGGTTGATCCTCACGTGTTAGGAAGCCACTGTTCTAAGGGTAATGCTGGAACTTCGTTTCCATACTCATCAATAGGCATTAACCCGCGGGTCCCGTTACCTTCAAGGGAAATGGCAACGCAGACCCAAAAGCCGGTGACAATGTGGATCCGGGGGGGGGGGGGGGTGTCTACATTAAATCCCACTTTTAGTACTTTGCCGGGCTGTGGGCCAGATTAACTAATGGGTCACGGACAGCCAAAACTGCCAATCCGGTTAACGAAAAACGCATCGCTTTAGGATGATCGATCCCTTGAGCCTCAAAGCGTTTACTCAGAAGGAGCACAGAGTCCAGCGAGAGAGGGAGACCGGCCATTTTTAGCCCTGGTCCCACTCACTTTCAGGAAACGATGCAATGCATTAGGGCTGTGAGGTGGAACCGCACCCCACCAGGTCTATTTTAATAGCGTTTCTTAGGATGGCATCTTAAGATACCAGGGGCATTTGGAAGAAAACTCTCGCTGGTTGGGGGTGGAACTTCCTTCGGGGTAATGGAGTGGAGGCCAATGGCCTCCAAATGGCTCGTCTTCCTTAGATTGTGGTTTGGGCTGCACTGAGGCAGCTTAACTCCCAAGTTCCCAAATGGTGAAGCAAAAACCCTCTCTTGCGGGAGGGATTCCGGAGAGCGTCTAGCGAAGGGCAGGATCTGAAGCAGGGCCGGCCCTACCATTGGGCGGAGTGGGGCAGGCACCTCAGGATTTGATCGGTCACGGAAGGGCAGCAAATTGTTAGCGATTGAATCCATTTATTGCTGTATTTTTGTGGTCAAGGAAGGAGAGGGTCGTTTGGGAGAGTTTCTGCTCCCTATGCCTGAAGAACTTGGTACCAGTTACCTGAATTTACGGGGGCGGGGGCGGGGGAGGCTGGACTACCATTTCGTACTCTGCTTCAGGCACCACAATGTCTTGAGCTAAACCTAATCTGGAGGTACATCGAGCTCTCATCCTCCTGCAACAGTCCACACGTGGGTTGGATTTTATCTGGAAGTGGGTCACCCACCACCCATGGATTTAACCCCCACTAAGATTTAAGGGTGGGGTGGGGAACTGACTAAATGAAGTTTCCACTATGGACAGAGTTAGAAGAGGGCGAAGCCAATGTCAGGTGGGCGTCGCAATCCGGGGCACCACCTGCAAGATCAGGGCCCCAGGGGCTCGCAGTCTTGTGTCTGGCGCTGGGGAAGGTAAGGGCAAAGTAGTTAAGAACGGCGTTCCTTCACTACCGTGGCAAACAGGCAATGCGATGGACACCCTTGGAAAGGGAGGAAACGCCATCTGAACAGAGCTGAAGATTGTCTCGTCCCCCATCCATCCAAAATGAACAATAAAATACTTGCAGGATCATCCGAGTTCGGATATGTTACTTTTTGGGGCTACAACTCCCGGCCAGCCCTGTCCTTCATATACTTTGTTTTGTTTTGTTTTTTTGCAGTCGGAGGAAATCCCGATGGCCGTGGCGGAGTGCTGGGGGGGGGGGGGATTGTAGTTCGACAACGCAACGTTTCCGAGCTCCGCAGATACTGTACATTTACCTTCCAGGTATCTTGTGACTGTGTTTCACTTGCTTGCTTGTTTGCTTGTTATGTTTCCCTTTCCAATCCCGCGTCTTACTCTTCTGCCTCCCCTTGTAATTCTATAAATTGTACGCATTCTGCAGCGAAAGCGACTCCTGAGGAAAGGAAGAATTCGTTTAACTTCAGAATCCTTTCCCTAAATACATTGGGTTGAAATCCTCGTGTTTAAAAAAAAAAAAAAAAAAACATTAAAAAGAGGTTTCATTAAAAAAAAAAATCAGGGGCGGACTGGAGGAATTCTCGGCGGGGTCATTTTAATAAAATATCTTGTTTGTTTAAAATGTCAGAGCCACTCTCCCTTGTCCTCCGGATCCGGGGAAGCACTCCCGTTTTCCCGGGAGTCGAAAGCCAGCGAGGGGCAGCCAGGCCGGCCGCTTTAGTAAAGCCGCCGAAGACGCCAAAGGGAAGCCCACCCCGGGCGATGGACAAGCCGAGCCCGAGGCATCCTCGCCTCCTAACCGAGCAAGACTCGAGGCTGCCTGGAGGAAGCTGGCCTCCGGGCTCTCCCGGGGCTTCTGCCCGTTTCAGCCAGGTCATCCCGATGACCGTGGCGGTGTGCTGGTGCGGGGAATTGTAGTTCCACAACGCAACGTTCACCCCCCAGAGAAACTGACCAACTGGGTTAGGCAGACGTCCAGGCCAACCCCTAGGCTCTGCTCGACCTTCGCCAACCCAGAGGGATCCTTTGAGGAATATTATGGGCTGCCTCTCTCCACTCTCTCCGTCCCAGCCGCTCCGAACGCGCCAAGCGTTGGCACGGAGGCCGTGCGAAATGTTGCGGCGCGAACCACGCTTTCTCTCTCCCGGCCTCTGGAACACCGACGACCTTCGAGTTTTGAGCCGGGATCCGGCGTCAAGAGTTCGCGTGTCAGACATAAAGAAATTAATCTCAACGAAATGCTAGGACGGAGGGAAGATCGGAGAGTAGGCCGCCCCGTTAAAAACCAAAACTGAGCGCGCCTAATGTGCTTATGGGACAGAGCGCGTGGCTCATTTTGAAAGCAACATTTCGTGTTATAACCCGGAACGGTTTAAGCAAAACATGTTGCTTTTTAAAAAAAAAAAAAAAAGCCGTTCCGGGTTTAAACACAAAATGCTGCTTTTAAAATGAGCCACATGCTATGTCCATAAGCGGACTAGGCGCGCTCGGTTTGGTTTTAATGGAGCGGCCCTTCCGGGTTTTTATGTATGTATGTATGTATGTATGTATGTATGTATGTATGTATGTATGTATGTATGTATGCAATTGCAAACGGGGTGTGCCGCCACTCCGACCTTGTTGCTGGCTTGCTCCTTTACGAATGGAATATTAATTCCCGCGATAATCTTGGGGTCTACAGCGGTTTCTAGCGGAAACCTCCCTAGTTTCCATTTTCCTTTTCTGTTTGGGGGCAACATCTTGATGCAGTTTCTTCCCGTCCTGATCGTTCTGCGGTTTGTACAAAAGGCGCTTTAGATGTCGCTCCCTTCGGAGGTTTCCCTGCGCTGGCGCGGCGCGCCAAATGAAGCCGCGGGCGAGGCGGAGACGCGTTTGGGGGCCGTAAAAGAGACGCCTTTCGTGGGCGCACCGGCGTCGAAACAGGACGGGATTCTGCTTGGACTGGCAGGCAGGAGAGGCCGAAGGAGGAAGGGAATCCCGCCGCAATTTCTCTCTAAATTTGGAGAAAGTAACCACCGTGTCTAAATAATCTAAATAATCACGTTTGACCAGCGGCCTCCTATTCCCAGCAAATCCACTTCGCCGAGCTGTCTTTGCGGAGGAAACCCAATAAAGCGTATTTTTTCTAGCAGGCGCTGAGGATCTTTCCTATTTCCGATGCTGTATAGCGAGGTGAAAAATCGAAACACTATAGAAAGGAATTAAAACTCCAATTCGACGAGACGTGGATGGGAAATAGGCGGGTTGCTTCCCTCCCAAACCTTTATTTCCCAGTATTATTTCCAAGGCAGAATATACCTAAAATAATTGCCATTAAGATAACCCCACAAATATGGGGACAAATTAAACTCTTTAAATAAACGTCCAAAGGCCTGAGGTTGTAAAGGAGCCTGAAACCTGAGAAATTCTTTAGGGACGCGATCCACCAGGCAGTTCTTTCGCAAAACGAACAGGAGCTGAGCAAGAGAAGGAACTGGAAAATTCTTTAAGAGTTCTCGGTGTGCAGAATGGGCGCCAAAAGGGCTTTCTTAAAAGAGGAATTTACCGTTCCCTTCCTTTCTGTTCCTCATTTCGGGAGAAAAGTGGGACGGAAATAAAGGAAACAGTAAATTCGCTTTTTCTCCCGAAAAGAGACGCATGGGGCGAAGCCAAAGACACGACGGTTTTTAGAGGGCAGCAGAACCCAGGTTAGGGCTAATTTTGATAAAATGAAAAAAAACATCCAGGCGAGAGAAGGCCCGAGGAAGCCGGCAAGCGAGGAAACGGATGGCAAAGTTGTCCTGGCTTCTCCTGCCTCTTTCCCTGGGCAAGCCGTTCCCCAAAGGAGCGGGCATCCCGGGCCAGAGGGAATTTTGCAAAGGCCTCTCGGTGGATCGTCCCCGGGATTTTGAATAGAATCGAGGCAACGCTCTTAAACAATGAGCGATCGCGTTGTTGCCTAGTTAGACCGCGAACTACAACAGAAATATATTACTGGAGGCGGGGTGGGGAAACCATTCTTGCCTCGGTCTCAACTCTTGCCCTAGAAACACGAAGAAAAGGGGAACAGGAAACATTTCAGCCCTTCCTTCCATCCACGTTACTGCTATTCTTCAATTCATTATTTTTTTTTTAATTCTATTTAGATAGGGGTACGGGATTCTCGTTCTACTTATAACCAGGAGAGAATTCACAGAAATGTTGGTCGGGTTTTTAAAAATAATAAATAAATAAATGTACAATGATCTCATCAAATAGAGGTTAATTTCACACACACACACCCGTGTTTTGGGAAAAAATTAGTTTTTCCACTCCCAAATATATAGGAGCAGCAGCAGCAACCACACCAGAGGCTACAGTGAAAACGGACCACCAGGAAGGTCTTTCACCTTCTTCTTTTTTAACTGAGGCCCCGATTCTCTCCACAGCCAAACGTGAGGGCAAGAGTCAGTAAAAGAAATGGGCCCTAACTCCTAGCGAACCTGCTTCGGATCTTCCTGTATTTTTTATTATTTAAGGGCAACAATCTGTAGGCGGAGAAAAGCCGTAAAAGTGGGACGGCGGGGGGGGGGGGGTTGTCCAGTGTCCGGCAAAAGCAGGCCCGCTACGCCTGTGGCCGGAGACGGCCGTCTCGGCGGGCAGGAGCGGGTGCGGGCTGCCTTTCTGGCACGGGGGCAGAAGGGTGGCGAGACCCCGCGATCTTCTGCCCTCCGGCGGACAATCCGCTTCCTGTTCCAGGCTCTCCGGTTCCGCCGAGGCTCTGGAGTTTTCAAACCCCATTTCGTCCCTGTTGGCGCTGGTTTCGGAGTTGAGCTGC
Source organism: Intellagama lesueurii (assembly GCA_037013535.1). Lineage (NCBI taxonomy): Eukaryota > Metazoa > Chordata > Lepidosauria > Squamata > Agamidae > Intellagama > Intellagama lesueurii. The sequence continues at coordinate 126,189,325 of JBAJHW010000002.1, read as the reverse complement.
TTTGCCGAAAATAGCGTCCAGGCCTGGTTACCACGCCGGGCGTCTCTTTCCACCAGGTCCCGACGCCTGCTTCAAAACGGGGGCGCCCGCTAGGCCCCGATGGGGCCTCCCTGACCAACTGGACTTCTCAGAATTTGGCTCACGGACCCCTGGCCCCGAGTGATTCCGCCACACACACACACACACACACACACACACACACACACACACACACACACACACACACCAGCCTCTCCGTGGGCGCTCGCCTTCCCCAGCCCTCCCTCTCGCTCCCCCCGTCGTGTAAGGCTACCTGGCCCATGCCACTGGCCATTCCCGGAGGTGGGCCCCTTTTCATTCCAGGTGAGGCTGATCTCCGCGCCGGGCTATAAATAGCCCTCGGCCGATCTATTCCTGGCCTGCGGGGACCAAAGGGGCTGCCGGCGGAACGGACGTGCCAGGCGCTCTGGAGGAACAAGAAAGACGCCCTACACGCGCCCCCCCCCCCCCACTCCCCGGTGCCCACCAGGGCGCAGCCAGAAATCAAATCCACCACCTTCTTCCTCCTCCTGCTCTGGAAGTCACCCCGGACGGGGGGGGGGGGGGTTGTGAGAGAGAAGAAGAGACGGCGGGATTGGGGGGGGGGGGACAGAGAGAAAGACTGCTGGTCCCTGAGCCGTTTTGACCGGCGACCCTCTAATGGGACTCTGGTGTGTCTCCCCACCACCCGGCAACACCTGTCAGCGGGAGATCAAGGCCCCCCCCCCCCCAAATCCTGGGTCTCCCTCTCTCATTCAGGACTCGAAGCGGAGTCTCCTTTTGAGGAAGGGAATCGGGCCCAACGCTGGGCCGCCCGCCCCCGTCCCCCCTCCCAGCCCCGGTCCCCCCGGGCGGCCCCCTCACCGGCGTGGAGGTCCAGGCACTGGGCCGGGTCGTCGGGGTCCGGCAGCTGCCCGCCCTCCGGGCTGAGGCTCTCCATGGACAAATCCAGGCCTTTGTCGTCCCAGTCGCGGAGCTTCCTCTTCTTGTTGGAGCCGATGAGGGCCTCCACCGAGAAGGCGTGCGCTCGCGAGCTGAGGGCCACGGCCGAGCGCCTCCTCTCGCTCATCTTCGCCGCCCGACGGGACTCCCCGCCCCCGCGTCCCCGGGGCTGGCGGGGCCGGCAGGCGAGGCCAGGCGAGGCCAGGCAAGGCAGGCGCGGCCAGGGCCCGCCGGAGCGGCGGGAAGCGGGCCGGCCCCGGCGAGGGCAGAGGCAGAGCTTGAGCGGCCGCCCCGACGTGAGCGCCCCGCCGCCGCCGGCCCCGGCGCTACATGGACGCCCGGCGCCGCTCAGAGTCCGGCGGGCGGGCTGCGCTTCATCGCCCTCCTCCGGCGGCGCCTCCCTCCCGCCTTTCCCTCGGAGGGATCCCACGGACGCGCTCGCCCCGCTCGCTGGCTGGCTGGCTGGCTGGCTCGTTCCTGCCTCGCCTCGGCCGGGCTGCGAGCGCCTGTCAAGGGAGAGCCTTCCCGAGAAGTCCCTGCCCAATCGGAAGGCGGGGAGGCCGAAGCCCTGCTCGCCGGCGGGAGCCAATGGGGAAGGGGCGGGCCGGGCGCCGGGGCTTCTCCCGCTTGGCTCCTCCTGGAGAGCGGCGCCTGCGGCGGGTCGGGACTCTCCGCCGGGCGGAGGTCCTAGTGCCCGGTCGTCACAAAGCAGCCAAGGTGTGTCCCCCCCCCCCCCGCCAGTCCCCGATCAGACCCAGAGGCACGCGCGTGCACACACGCACACACGCACACACGCTCACACACTCCTGGTGGCTTGCGTAAGCCGCCCTCCCCGAAATATGGTGGGCTGCCCGGAGAACACTCGGCCATCCTGGGGGCTCTATAGGGAAGAGATACCTTTCTCCTTATAAATAAGAGACCTTTTCTCCCCACCCCCCAAAAAAGCTTTCTCTAATATTGTCCATGAGGTCAGAAGGTGCGGGAGCGGCGAAGTTTCCAAACTAAATCTCTCTCTCTCTCTCTCTCTCTCTCTCCTCACACACACACACACACGTTTGGCAGTGCCCTCCCGGAGAGAGGGAAAGTGTTCCGCGCCACATTCTGTAAAGGCAGACTTTGTGCCCTTCCTGTCGAGGCCGATGTGTTCGGTTTTGCTCGTTCGTTTGCTGTTGTTGTTTTCCCACCTTTTCTTTGGCCTTACCTGGTGAGAGGAGTAAACCGATTAAAAGCCAGGCACGCTTCTATTTAGCAGAGGGAAGCTGAGTTTGGGAAAGAGAGAAATATATATACAATGAAATATTTGCATACTTGTTGCTGTTGTTATGGGCCGTCGAGCCGCTTCTGAGGTATAGCGACCCTATGAATGAGCGATCTCCAAAGGTTCATAAATAAAGCACAAAGAATTTTCTGAGGTCATTGTACAGAGAAAAAAAGCAAACCTAACGATTTAATAAAAGATTTGCATATGCATAGCAACATGAAAGTATAATAACGTCAGGCCTTCGTCTGTGTGTATGGTATTCCTCATTATAACCGCCCAGATTAGACCTTTGGTCTAGATGGGCGGATAGAAATCCAATAAATAAATAAATAAATAATAAATAAATAAATAAATAAATAAATATTCTGAGCAATATGATTTAATATACCCAAATACACTATTTCTGACTTTTTGTACGGGGTGTACACTATGCGTTTTTGACTCATGCACACACTTTTATATTTCCATCTATCTAAAAGACTTGCAGGTTATGTGTCTTCTTGCAATGGATAAATGTATCCTTAGGATTGTATTCCTAGGATTGTAAAAAGCCTTACAATGGATGAAATCCTAACAATAACAAACGGGGGCACAGCCTAGCGAAAATGAAATATTTCGACGTCCGATTGATTTCAGCGGGAGAATTAAACCAGGTATTGTGAATTCTATGCAGGACAACATTCAGCTGAGATCAAGTTGTAAATCCGTAAATGATTTACAAAAGCAGACATTTCCAAGCTGGTCGTCCTGTTAGTCTGTTGTAGCATACATACATACATACATACATACATACATACATACATACATACATACATACATACATACATACATACATACATACATAAAGAGGAACAATTAGAAGTCTCCCGGCAAGGTAAACATTAACAAGTTTCAGGTGGAAGAAGCCGTTGTGGACTTTTCGTAAGAAATGAAACGCAGTCCGAGAAAGTTTCGGCCAAATAAAACTGGTGAAGCGGCAAAATGCCACCAGACTCGGTTGTTTTTCCCAGTAGAAAATGTGGCACCTTACGTCTGCAACCCTGGGTGCGTTTCCAGAGATTAAACCCTGTCAAAAACGTCACCGTGCTATCTGCGTGGCCCAGGATATGCCCCTTTTACCTTCTGCCCCCCCAAATCCAGACAAAACCACTGTGGCTCCTTAAAGACTGCCGGATTTCGCTCGGGCTGAGCGTTCCGAATCGCCTTCCTCGGAGGCGGGTTCCGCTTCTTCTTTTACGAGCTTTGCGGCGCCCCTCCGGCAGAGCGGGGCGCGTGCGAGTGGGGAGCCGCCCGCGTGTGGGGCGAGGGGGAGGCCGTTTTGCAGAGGGGGCTGCTCCGTGCCAGGCCTGTCCGTCACCGGTCGAGGTGCCGAATTGTTTGCTGAGACCCAGAAAGGAAGGAGCCCAAGCGCGGCCGAAAGGCTGCCTTCGGAACGCGCGGCGGAGGGAGAGAGAGGCTGGAGGCGCGCGGGGCCGGGAACTGCCCGAGGGGCGGCAACGGGAGGCGAGTGCTCTGCCGGCGGGGCGACTTCGCCCGGAGCGTCTCAGAGGGACGTGGCTGGCCGCAGGAAGGACGGCGAGCCAGCCTGCCGGGGGGCGAGCCGGGGGAGCAGCTCCTTCTGCAGTCGGTGAGGAGGAGGGATGGAGAGCTGCTGCGGAACTCGGCAGACTCCTGGCAAAGCTGGAGGAGGTTTTTCTTTCTGGAGCAAAAGGCAGGTGCCTGGCCTCAGCCTCCCCCCCCCCCCCCCCACCACCACCACCACCACCTGTGTTTCAGGGCCTGGAATTTCTCTCCAGGGGAAGTTGGGAAAGAGGAAATCCGCGCCAGCAGCAGGTAAGGAACACGGACTGGCCACGGCTGGCTCGGCGAGGGTGGCTCCCAGCTTCCCTCCGCCTCACGCACCGCACACAGACAGGCTCTCTTGCTCCGTCCTTCTTTTTTCCTGTGCGCTTCCTAGTATTTCCACGCCCGATCGCCGGCACCAAAGCGGGCCTTTGCCGCCCGGTTCTCCAGCCGCCCTCCCTCTGTTCCTCCCGTCTCCACCTGGGGATCACATAAATTGCCCAGACGGCTAAATTCCAGGGGGAAAGAAAAGATCCGCTCTTTCGGCGGAGAATGATGGTTGGCGAAAGGAATGGCCGACCTCAGGGCTCGGGGCGACTTTTCTTCCAAGACCTAGCGGAGCTCGCTGCCGACCCGGAACGTGTAAGTTCTCGGGTTTTGATTTAAACCAACAGCGACTGAAATCGGACCTTACGTGGCAAAAAGAGACGGGAGAATTTTGAAACGGTTTGGCAAGTATTTTTAAACCACTGGTTCCTGCCCCAGGAGGCCCTTTCTCAGAGCAATTCCTGTTGTGTGTGTTTTTTTTTTTAAGTACAGACGAATTACATTGGTCCCTTACCTTTCAATCATGCAATTCCTTCGGTGTTATAGTGTTTGTATACTGGAAGGGAAAAGGTACGGGAAGATCACGGTAAACACGCACAAAAAAAGGCAAGCTAAAAGCAGTCACACTTGGCTCTTCTTTGCTTTAATCAATCCTATTGATTTCAACGAGACCCGCTTCACTTTTGAAGCTGCAGTCTAAGAGCGTTTACTGCGGAGTAAGCCTCACTAAAACCTGATCACGTTTCTTCTGGGGAATCCGTCGACCCCAGTCACTTCAAGGGCAACCATCCGGGAGGCTTTGTCAGTAAAAGATGAGGTTGGGAGAGGCGAACGCCTTCCTGCTCCATCCTAAACACTAAGGAAAGCTAAGCAAGTCCCTGCCGGCCGACTGTTCGTGGAAAGTGGGTTTAGGCGTGCCTCACTTTCTGCTGGATCACGGCCCCTGTGTCCCGGTTTTCTGTGTCGGTCTCTTTGAAGTACACTCTTAAAATTTCAGTCCTTATCATATAACCTTTCTGTACCTGGTGGACGACACAAGAGATTTAATACCGAGCAAGTCCAAGTAGATGGGAACCGTGTTATGTCTATATTTTAAAGTCGTATTTCTAAGCGTCCACCTGCATCTTTTGATCAGGGCAACAAGCCCGTGCTGTGCTTCGCTTGGACGCAACAGTGCCAGGCCGAAAATGCCTCGAGACGTATTTCCCCTCGAGACTCCACGCCGCATTAATTTAAACCCGCTTGAATTAATTGCGCTTCACCCAGGAGTAAAAGATCAGCCGCGGTGATATCGACATCAGCATCCCCACCTTCGTTCCTGTTCTTAGTATTGCTGCTTTCCTCCCTAAAAGCTCAAGGCTCTTGTAATTTAAAAGCATCTGTCAGGCAACCTTTGAGCTTCCAAGGGGAGAAAAGGGGGACTCGCAGCTATTTGCTTTCAACTCTGGAGACAAGGGAGATCCTGAATACTTGGGTGACTGCTGGAGTTAAACGCGTGCCTTATTTCTACGGGGGGTGGGCTTGGTAGTGGTGGGACCCACTGATTTATTCCCACGTAAATGTGCAAACAGGGTTGCAGCAGCGTCCAGATTCGCTGTTCAGCCTGCGCTCCTAATCCCGCTTTCCTGGGTGGCGGAATTCACTCGCCCTCAAACAGACAGCCAACCTACCGCCACCTCCACACCAGTTAAGGCTCCAGTTGTTAATATATCGATGAGTGAAAACACACCGTTGAAACCAGCGTGATTTCTTTCTTTTCCAACAAGTTCAGCGTTGCATCGCTCTTGAATTTAGACGGAGGCTGGACCCCGGGATCAATTCGTATTAACAGCAGTGCTGATGGTTGTTGTGGGTTTTTCGGGCTCTTTGGCCGTGTTCTGAAGGTTGTTTTTCCTAACGTTTAGCCAGTCTCTGTGGCCGGCATCTTCAGAGGACAGGAGTCAGAACTCTGTCTGTGCTCTGGTCAGCAGTGCGGATCTTTAGCAATTTCCTAGGCAATTTCCACCCTCGCCATCTCCGCCACGAATCTTTTTCTCCTCGCTGAAATAAATGATCCAACTTAAACCCATCAGGGGCCCCAGATCTCCTTTCCAAACCCAATTAATTCTATGGTTATGAGACCCTTTCTCAGGGCAGGAATAACCCCTTGCAGATTAAGCTCACTGCTTCCACTTCTGAAGATCCCCGAGACCCTTAAACCAGTTCCTCCCTGCATTTGTTGCTCCAGATCTGTTCAGGAATTAAGGGAAAGACTTAATTGCACTCCCCTTACTGAAAACGAAAAAATTGTCCCCATCAATGAGCCAAGGAGATAGAAACCAACTATCCTTTGCACGATAGGAGCATTTCCTACGGGGGGTTCTATCTGTAATCGAAGGTGGGGTAACCCCATTTGCCCACCTCCTCTTATCCTCGGCGCTCAGGTCATTGCAAACCAGCTTGGGCTGGAACATGCGATCCACAGGGATGTCACCTAGACAGCAGGCACCCTTGACCATCAAAATGTCCTGCAAGGTAGGTAACCTACGCATCGTAGTCTAGTTAAAAACATTTTAATTGGTTTTTGATGTTGCCTATATTTCACGTGCGTCCTTGATTTGGAATGGCGCGACTCTCTGATTCCAATTTAAAAGGACCTACCCAACAGGGAGCCGGTTCAGCCGCTTGGACCCACCCAGGCCACTTCCAGCTCAAAGCAAGGTAGCTGCTCGCCCCTCACCCCATCCCGAAAATTAACCCGGCAACCTCCGAAGGTGTCGATCCCAACCCCACCGCTGCCCCCCGGCCCCCCAGTCTTTGGGGCTGGAGGAGCGGGCCCGGGCCCTGGTTCAGCTCGGCCGGCCGGCCTGCCAGCGGGGTGGGCTGCAGCTCCTGTGATTTATGGCGCTTTACTGCCTTATTAGACGGTCTTTAAAGGGGGCTGGAGGAGCCGGGCCCGGCGCTAGTTTAAGAGGAGAGATTAATTTCAACCCAATTGCTCTGCTCGCCCGCGGAATGTCAGGCGCGTCGGTTTCCCTGCGCTGGCTTGGCCAAAAGGGGCATTTACGAGGATTGTAAAGAGCAGGCCTCCGACTGCAGTTTTATGGGACACCCCCAAGCCCAATGCGAATTGATTGTTAGCAAGTTTCACAACGGAGGGTCTCTCGCCCTCTCCTCTCCTCCCGTTCCGATCCGCAGGGAAGAAGCGGACGCCCGACTCACCGGGCGCTTTCGGGTTACTCCCTGAGCCCTGGCGCGCAGGCGGGTCTTCCGCTGCCCCCTGGGCTCCTTTGGGTCCTGCGAGGGAGAGCTTCGCTGTTGCATCTCTGCCGGCTTCCCTGGGCCTGCGGGGACGGGAGCATCTAGAGAGTGCAGGGCGTCGCTGGATCTTTGCACCAGCGCCTTCCGGAGGGCATGTCCTCAGGGCCAAACTATTAGACGGTCCTCTTAACACGTCATTAGAAGCTGAAAGAAAGAAAGAAAGAAAGAAAGAAAGAAAGAAAGAAAGAAAGAAAGAAAGAAAGAAAGAAAGAAAAAAGAAAGAAAGAAAGACCTCTGCCTGCTTATTCTAACTCGAATTCGTGGCAAACCGACCTGCTTTTGCGTGTGCGTGTGGCAGCCTACTGGGAGGCATCTCAGTTGCCTTCTCCTGCCTGGTGCCTCGGGCACGTGGCCCTGAAAGATTTGCGTGCCTGTAGAGCCAAAGTTGTAAGATGAAAAAAACGTATGTGCCTTAACCTACCATTTCATAAGCATGTGGTTGCTCGCTCCCTCCTTCAGCGGCCATTGAGCAGTGTTTTCGCTACCACTGCCACAGTATTTCTTGGTTTCCGAGGGGATCTGGCTGGAACGGGAGATCCTCCCGGAGGATCCCTGCCCATTTCTGCTGAACGTTTTGTTAAAAGTTCGTTTTTGTTTTGTTTTTTTGGCGAGGCGTCCCTTGCTTTTTAGCCCGGAATGAAAACACACACAGTTTTAAACCAACCCCATGCCAGCCTCTTCGAGTCTGCCAGATGTTTGCAATAAAATGTCAGGTTTTGCCTTTGGGGATTCGAAATAAAATTTAACGGCCTTCCCCTGTAATTATTCTCTTAGCTATCCCTTCATAAATTTATCTGTTTTTCTCCAGGAAAGGGGAAAATTCGATTGAGAAATGGGGAGCTTTAAATAAATCGAACCAACAGATTCTCTTGCTTTTTACACTCTTTGGTTCTGGCTCAGAATCAGACGTCCGTAGAAGTTTGGCCTGGGTTTATCGGTTGTTTTCAAAATTTATTTATTATTTTTATTTTATTAGTTTTGTTGACCAAAAACGAAAACAACAAACAACAACAACAACAACACATTTTAAGTGAAAGGCGGGGCGAAGGATTGAAGATCGTGTTTCCCAGAAGCCTCTCCGTGTTTGGGTCGCAAAGGATAACGGGGCTCCGTGAGGGGGAGAGTGCAGGGAAGACGGAGTTTGTGGGCCCAAGACACACAAGTTCATTAATTTAGCCTTCGTCTATCGACCAAAAGGTTAACGATCCTATCCAGCTACAATGAGCTTCCTCTCTGACAGCAGCTAGTGAAGGCGATTTCAAGTCCATCCGGAGCCCTTTTGTTGTTCGCATCCAACGCGGATTCCATCCTGAACCGGACAGCAAGGTTCCAAATCCGGATCCACTTCGGCCAAGGAGCAAAGCGGACGGCGGTGCGATCGAGCCGGTTGAAATTCTTCTGTTAGGGCTTAAGAAGGTTGCTAATCGGAACCCTCAGTTTGCGGATGAAAACCCTTGGGACGCGCTGGTTCTTGAGTCTTCTCAACCGCCGGTGAAAGCAGCACTTCCAATCCGCCCATCCAGGGACCGGCGGCTCCTGAGAGGGGCAGCAGCACCGTGTGGCTCCGATTTTTCTGCGTTAGACACGTCGGACCGTGCCGCTGAGGAAGGACCAGCTTCCTTGCTCAAAACCCGTGTCACCTTTGGGAGGGACCCAGAATCTTATCATGGCTTTCATGATAGCAGAATAACACACACACACATTCGGGGGCTGGAGCCTGCACAGCCGCCTTCAGACAAGCATCTCCCCAACGGCCCAGAGTGCCTTCTCATGCTAGCGCCAAGTATTCAGGAGTGGCCGAATTAGAAAAAAGGCCCTCCCTGGTTATATTTAAACAGGACCCTGATACACCACGCCGTAGAAAAAGGGGTGAGCACCATGAGGGGATCCGGGGGCAATCCTCGGCCTGCAGGAGACCGCATTACCTGCCCTGAAAATGAGCAATTAGAAAAATCATAAAGCAAAAGTGTTCTGCTTATATACTACACCCGGTAGCACTTAAAGCTCTCTGTGGATGGTTTACAATTTAATTATCCAGGCTACCCAGAGCCCCCTCAGGGAGCTGGGTACTCAGTGTATGGACCTCAGAAGGATGGAAGTCTGGTTGCCTGAGCGTGTTAGGATCGAACTCGGGCCTGAGCAGAGTCCTGGCTGCAGTACTGCAGTTTAACCACCGGGCCAGGAGGCAAAACCCAGGGTTTCTGGGAATGCCCTTTTCCGTTTAATATTTATAGGTTAGGAGTCTTGCTTTACTGCAAAGTCACACGGTCCGCAGTAGTCCAGGAGAAGAAAAAGGACTTTTCTGCAGATTTTTATTCTTTCAACAGGGCTACGTCCAAAGGCCAAAAAAGCCTGTCTCCAGCCACTCTTTGCCCACCCTTGAATTTAGAAGCGGGTGGGGGCTGAGGAGATCGACTTTACCAGCGTGGGGGAAGGCGTGAAGGTCCCCTTGCCCTCTCCTTCTCCTGAGTCTGCCCCCCCCCCGCGCCCCCGCGCAACCACTTTCTCAATCTCCGCCTGGGTGGTAATCCGAAGGATCGGAAGGAGGCAGAAGAACCGAGCGCTGAGGGTCGCAAGGTGATGGGAAGGGGGGGGGGGGTTCTTTCAAATCAGGGGCCCCAGTTACGCCTTCGCCACCCTCTCTTTTTTTTCTGCGGGATTAGGGCAGCGCCGGGTGTAAACTCAGCCAGGGGCTGCCGCCTTGCCTCCCGGTTTGGCCTGGCTCTCCGCTCTCTGCTTCACCGCCGACGCCCTCGCACCCCAGCAGCCCCGGCGTTCCCCCGAGAGGACTTTTCTAACCGGCCTTCCTCTTTGGCCCGCCTTCGGTCGGTCTTCGGAGCGAAGCTGAACTCATTTGGCCCCGACCAAGAACCGGCCCTCTCTCCTTCTGGGGCGACCTTGGAGCCAGCGCAGAAGTCCCGGCACGCTGGGCTTCCGACGCTTCCCCCGGTGGGGCTCGAACAGGGAGAGACGCCGCAGAGAAATGCGCCCGATTTCTCTCCCTGCCAACCTTCCCCCCCCCCCCGCCCCACACACACACCCCACAGCCTCGGGAAGCGAACACTTTACACCCGGCTTGTGGTCCCCAAAAGTAACGTTTCCAAGCTCGCGAGGAGGGCGGGAGCCGTAGTACAAAGCCGGGCTTTGAGGCGTGCTTTCCTGGAGGCCCTGCCTGGTGTCGTGGAAAGGGAAAGGCGATCCTTCGGCAGAGGTCGCCGGGTTAGTCCGTGCAGGCAGGCAGAGGCGCTTTTGTTCCGGTGGATTCCGCCTGATCGTTTGGCGGAGGCTGAATGCCCGGGTGGGAGCCTCCGCTGTTGCCCGGGCGGGGCGCTTCCGGGGCCCTTGTGGCATCCGCGTCTTTTGAAGGCCTGAACTTGCTTTTCACTTCGGCGGAGCACCGTATTCGCCGCCTCCTTTTTCACTGGGGGGGGGGGGATTCTGTCCCCACGCCTTCAGGCAGAGTCGGCGCTTGCCCCCCCCCCCCAGATACACCCGCCCGCCCCGCTGCTAGAATGGCTGCTTATGGCTTTCCCCCTTGGGGAATTAAATGTTTCGCCTTGCAGACCAAGCAAGTGCAAGAATCCCTCTCCTCCTTCCCTCCCTTTTTTTGTTGTGTCTGGGACCAACCGGAAGGCGCAGATCCTCCCTTCCGGCCTAACCTTGCTCCTCGAGGAGCCTTGCCCCGGGGGCACCCTTCACATCGCAGACCCCCGCCGGCCAGACAACGCGAGCCAAAGCGCTGTAGCGGAGCGCAGGGTCTCCGCGCGGGCAGTTAGAAGGGTTGCGGTGGATCACGCCATATAACACTACAGGGCCTTCAACAAATGAAAATAAAAACGGAGGGTCGAGCTCGAAAAAGATGTTTCCCCTTTGTCATGTTCAAAGGGTGCTTTTTGAAACGGAAGGCCTCCTTCCTTCACCTATTGAGGTGTTCTCATGGAGAGGGGGCGGGGAAGTGAACGGGAGGGATCATTTCGGGGCTACCGTGGATGAATGAGTGGATGCTGGAAATGCTTCCTGACCAACGATGGCCATTTGTCCCAGGGGCGATGATGAACCCCGGCACCTTTTTTTTAAACCAAGGCAGGCCGGCGTGGGATCCCTTGGCTTAAGGCAAGGCCTAAAGCGTACAGCCTGGCTCTCACCAGGGGCGTGGATTTCGAGGGGGCTTGGCGACTGGAGAGAAGGCACACCGTAAAGAATTACAGCATGAAGCCTGACAGTCCTCTGTCCAACCCCCCCGCCCCCCATCACAAAACGACTCAGTAACGAGTCTCGAGGAGTGTGAATGACCGACAAGTCTCATTCGGCATAAGCTTTGGTAGACTGTAGCCCACTGTCTCCGATCCGCCAAAGCTTCTGCCCACTCAAAGGTCCATCGTTCAGGTACCAAACGATTCCTGGATGGTTTTGCTGGCAACAGGAACCACCCTGGAGGGCTGGGGGGACCCCCACCCCAAAGCCCCACGCGGAGGAGGGAGACACTGTTACCCCTCTTGCCCTTTTGTCAAAACTTCCAGTGATTTCAGTGCCTTGTTGCCAAACAGGATTGGTGGTGGCTGAAATCTTCCTTTCCTTGCCATTACAGCCCCTGCATCCCACGGGGTCCCAACAATGCAGTCCTCATCCTGCTCACCCACTGGTCAGTGGTTTGGCCTTCGCACCCTCTGAGCGCACCCCCCTCGCTTGTGCCAACCCACCCTCCTTCTTGGCACAAGGGCTGGCCAGCTGGTGCTGTCTGGGGACGACCTACCGGTAGAGCTCGGCCTTGTTTTGCTTATTCTTCCATTCTCTTTAGGCCTATTTCAGCAGGGGGTGGGATGTCACAACAACCCGAGCCAGAATGCCTGATCAGGAAACTGGGAAAGATTTTCTCGGTTGACTTAAGTTTGAAGAATGTGCATGGGAGGAGAGGAGAGGGCAGAAAAATTACCTTGATCTTCTACCAGGCCACCTCAATGCTGACCACTGGAAATTTATTTGGCAATTGCGGAGATGGGGGGGGGCACTAAATGTCGATGTGATTTGTAGTTTTGCCCCAGAAAACTAATTCCAGGAGAAGAGACCATGACTCTCCCCTATTTGTTCTGGCTTGACCAAAAGCTCACTGATAACAGGGCACCCTTTCCAGGACTGGCTAAGCTCTTCTCCAGCCTGCTTCTGGTGTGTGAAATGAAAGCAGCAGAAGAGATGTGGCTGAGAGAGCCTGGGCCCCTTTATGCGTAGAAATAAGTCTAGCTGAGCTTTATGGGGCTTACTCCCAGGTAAGTGTGGATAGGACACCAGCTTTTATTTCGTTGCTGTTAACTGATGTTTCAAAGTGACAACTGGTGTTTAAAAGTATGCACATCCATACATACTTCTATGGATGTATCTGAAATCTGAATTTAGGGAGCCTCTGGTTTCAAGTTAAGGAAATGGTGCGATTCATTTTGTCCCGAAATGGGACCTACTCTTATTTCACATGCATGCACAGTATGCATGTGAAATATGCTGTTGATATTTGGGCTCCGTTTATTGTTTATTGTTGATAAACAATAAGCATCCCATTTTCTCTAGAGATGGAGAAAGACACTTGAGTCCACATTTCCTGAGGTGAGACCAGATACCACCACATTCAAAGCTGAATGTTCATGTCCTGGTTGTTTTCCATTGACCAAAAGTAGTGCAGCTCAGCACCTCATCAGAATTATTTTTGGCAGTTTCTGTTTTCCTCTGTCCCAGGTCCTCACACTTTCTAGTTCCTAGCTTGATGAAGAAACCTGCAGGACTTGAAAGCTCATCCCTTTAATGATCTTTCTGTTGTACAATAAAAGTATTGCACACCCTTGATTTTGGATTTCACAAATTGACCACATGGGAGTGTTGTTTTTTTTGTTAAAACAGACATAAGCTATCAGAAAAAAATATTAGCAGCTCACCTAAAACATGCTAATTAGTTTCCTTTTTGATGTTATTTTCCTAAGGAACCAACAATGCTCTGTGGTTATCATCCTTACAATTGCCATGACTGGCTAAGTTGGCATGAATGTAGAAGGATCCAGTGGCAAATGTGGTCATATAGCAGAAAGAAGCTGGTGTACAACCCAGCACCTTCTCCCACATTGCAAGATTATGTTCAGGCTGTACAAGTTTTCAAACTCTGGAAAGGGTCTACATGCTGCAGGTTCCTGCAGACAAAAGCCTTTGTCTTGCCAAATGAGGATTTATATATATATATTTGGTTCACAAATATGATCAATAGTTCTCAAAAAGTTCAGACATAAAATGGTAACTATTCCTCATGAACTTTAAAGTATGTGTATGTTAAAATTTAGCATTTCCCTTCTTGCTAATGTTTTGTTTTGACCACACTGAAATCACCCTTGGGCAGCTGCATTTTTAAAACAGTTTATTTATTTAAAATATTTTCCCTGCCTTTCTCCTAAAAAGGACCCAAGACAGCTTACATAATTAAAAAGACTGTACTTAAAAGCTAAAAACAATAATGGTTGAAATTTTGTGAAGAGGTAGATCCCTCATTCAATAAATTAAAGATAATTTCACATGCACGTTTTTAGTCATTAAGATTAGTTTATACATATCTATTTAGAAATAAGTCTTCATTAATTCAACAAGGCATTGTTGTTGTTTAGTCGTTAAGTCGTGTCCGACTCTTCGTGACCCCATGGACTAGAGCACGCCAGGCCCCCCTGTCCTCCACTGCCTCCCGGAGTTTGGTCAAATTCATGTTGGTAGCTTCGATGACACTGTCCAACCATCTCGTCCTCTGTCGTCCCCTTCTCCTCTTGCCCTCACACTTTCCCAACATCAGGGTCTTTTCCAGGGAGTCTTCTCTTCTCATGAGATGGCCAAAGTATTGGAGCCTCAGCTTCAGGATCTGTCCTTCCAGTGACAACAAGGCATACTCCCAGTTAATTGGGTATAGATTTGCAGTGTTGATCCCTTCCAATAAACATTTATAAAGGAATGGAGGGGTGTCCAATGAAATGCACATTTCACAGGCACTGTTGTCAATGGAACTTGCTTTGAAAAAACACATTGAGATTTGTACTGTTGTAGAGTCTAGGTTTCCCTGCTACCAGCTGGAGTTTTCTTTAAGCTCTTTTGCTCTCCTTCAAATCTGTTGTAAGGGACTCCAAGATAGTTTTAAAAGTGGGGAATCGTCAAAACTGGCAGCCAGGTCATGATGAATGTTGCCTACATGCAGGTATGTTTTCATATTAGCTTACTTAGCAAGCAAAATAAATAAATAAATGATCCACATTATTCATCATCGATGCTAAAATGAGTATCACACTCGTAGACTCAGTTTAATGATAATGATTATTAAGTACTGTATACCCATGAAAGCAATTATAAGGTGAGTACCATGAAGGCAATAAGAATAGTCAAACATTACAAAATTAGTTCAGACATAACACTGATAGAAGGTGGAAATGTGCAATGCCTTATTAAATGACTGCAAGGATGTCTCTAAAGTTTCCTATCTACTTCTCTGTTTCTGATGCTCCCTGGAGATCTCTTTTGAGCCTTTCAGAGCCTGAGGATGGGGGCAGGGAGCCTTTAATATCCCAAAAAATAACCACTAGATCACTAACTATGGTTCTTGTCCCGGATATTAAAGTTCTCACCCCACTGCCAAGACTGCCCAAGGCTTGCCCAAGTCAAAAGGGATCCTGAGGGAGCCTTGGAACTTGTAGGGAGAGGGATAAGGTTTTTTTACATTAAATTAAATTAAAGGTTAACATCACAGCTGATGATGCCATCGTCATTTATGCCCATGAAGTTAACGGGACTCTGGCTGATGTTTTAATTTGTGTAGTTTAAATGTGGTAAATACTACTCTGGTGCATTTGGGGGCCCTGGACTCAAAGTCCTGGACTGTCTCCAAGTGATGTCACACTGGAAAATGTCACAAAAAAGAATCGGATCGGGACATGGGTGGGCGGGGCACCTGTGCACGTGGGGGGGGTCATGCGTGCGGGTGGGTGTGCATGGGGGGGAGTACGTGGGGGGTGGGAGATCTTTCTCCGCGGCCCGGTCCTGCCAAGGCCACGGACCAGCACTGGGCTGTGGACTGGGGGTTGGGAACCCCTTCTCTAAATTATGACACTAGAGTTCTCTAGCAGCTAATATTAAACATCCACCTGAATTCCAGAGGATAAAGCTAGAGTAGTCAAGTTATGGAATTACTGATTAAAATGCTAGAATGGCTTAGGACAGATCCACCTTTATGCTGGTGAACTGCCTGGATAGGGTTAACTGGATCCAGTTTGAAAGAGCCGGTTTATAAACGTACAGGCCTGGAACCAACTGCCTACCTATTCAAATTCACAGGCAACGTTTCCAAGCCAAAATGCATCTGATACAGAAGAGGAGGAGGAGGACAGGTCTGACCTGGCATCCTGTTTTCGCGCAATCCAGTATGGTGAAGAAGATCTTAAATAAGAACTGGTAATTTCAGTGTCAGTTTCACCTTCAAAATCTTGATGACTCATAATGTCACAATCAATGTCTGAACCCACAGTAAATGTATGCGTCTTCCTTTCAAAGATATGCCAGTCTTTAGAGATCCATTTTGGCTGCTTGGAAGGCTCAAAAGAAAGTGATGGTACACCTTTAACATTAAGAAGAGTTTCTGAGTGTACCACCCTGTTACTAAGAGGAGCACCAGTGACTCCAGTTTGAGTGCAAATGCCTTCCTCATCAAAACAAACAGTATGGCCTCCACCGGTAACATCATAGTCATTGTCATCCTTGTTGTCACTGTCACCATCACCAGGAATATTGTCACTGCCAGTAACCTCGTTGGAGCCTTTGCTGCTTGTCCAGATTTCTTCACTGGCACAGCTTGATACCCTAAAACATACAATGCAGTGAGTTATAGAAACGAAAACTTTCTAAGAGAAGTCCTTTCTAAATCAGTTTTCTAGGTGGTAGATGTTAAAGCAGTGTTCTCCTGTCGGTATATATTCCTTGACAAATTAAAAACGAGACAAAGGTTGGAAGAGTACATGCTTTACCATCTTTTACCATCTCTGTGTGAAAGGATTAGGCAGCAGCTGAAGGGAAATACATGTATCTGAGACTTAGTCAAGCCATTGACAGACAATGTTGGGTTAGAGAAGTCAGTTTTCTAATTTTTCAGCCATCTTTTCAACAAGATGCATTCAAAAAAGGTTACCGCAATCAAAATACAGAGTACTTTGTAGAAGGTCTCCTAAGGCCTCCTCACATCCAGCACAACTATCTTATGAGCAAATCCTGCGCAGCCCTAGTGGTGGATGTGTTAGCTGCAAACCCCATCTCACATCCTTTGTAAACCTGCCAAGATTTGTTCGTTGTTTTTTTTTTTGTGGTTTTGCAGAAATTTGCAAAGGTTGTATCCCAAAGGTTGAAATGAGTACCAGAAGGTGCAGGTGATTTTTGGCAACCCCTTTCTGTGTATGTCATTTTCATGCTTGGGGTGGGCACAAACACTAGAGGTTTGTAGACTGTAACAACTGGTCACAGCATGTGACTGTTTGGCCTAGTTCAGAGGGGATCTGCTGGCCCACCCATTCTGAGGGGTGATGATACCTATGAAGTTGTGTCATGATTCAGTGCAGTTACTATAGTAGCACATCATCTGCTGTTTGAAGCTCAAAACAGTACATGTAGCCCTCTCAGGAATAATGAGGGGGACTCTGTTGTTGCCTACATAAACCTACATTAAAAATTGATTTTTGACAGAGGTTTGGAGAGGATACAAGATGGAGGTTTTCCTCCCCTTACTCTTGAGAGAGCTCAACTGCAAGAGCAATCATAATATTTTCTGTGCCCAATCATTTTCAGAACACCTTTGACTGATGATCCCCTACAGGGGTTCAACGTTATAGGAGTCTTATTCGGTTTTTCCCTTATCATCTGGGGAGGGGGCTCAGCCCCAGCCTACTTTTGGAGGACCTTTAGCCTTCCCCCTTGTCCCCATTTTGGCATCCATGAATATTCTACCCAATGGGACAGGGCTGCACTGTTCCTTTCTACTCCCAAGCCAAAGCCAATAGTAAAAGAAAACAGCTACATGCACTCTCTTTGAAAAAATGTGTAAAAAGGAAACATATCAGAGGCTTTCTCCTGGCAGCTGGAAAAAGAAGGGGAAAAATAAAACACAACACCCAATTCTGCAACTGCTGAAAAACCCCTTCTGTCCTGCCTACACCACTCAGTCTATGAGCTGAGGTTGCTGTTCATGTTGCCCCTTTTGCGGGAATAGAGTCCTCACAAAGAACCAGAAATGCACTAGTATGGCCTTGGCAATGATTCAAGCAAGTCTCCAAAGGACAAAGGGTAGATTGGCCCAGATCTGTGTCATCTTTATTTAGGCACAGAAGGGATCGTGAGGCTTCCATACATCCCTAACAGAAAAGTATCTGAGTTCCTTCACCTATGCAATCAGAGGTCTGCAAGGACTTTGTTTTTTCCTGTAAAGTTTTGGATTAGCTAAGTTGCGCTGTATCCTTTCCAAGTTTTACTGGAGTATCACAGAGCTTCCTTTAACAAGTGATCATCATCACCCAGAAGGCCATAATTGTTGAAAATGAAATTAAAAAGTCTTTGTTGTTTTCAGTGCCTCCTGCCTATCCCAATTGTTCTAAACACCCAAACAAGATTTGCCGGAGTGATGAGAAAGATGGCTTGGCAGCCAAGGTTTGGGCCTTTTGAGCTGGGGATGGCAACATGCACCTCGCAAGAAGCATGGGATGCTTCTTGGTGTTTTTGCAGTCCCTAAATGTTCTCACTGCTGGTAATCAATTTACCCCAGCTGTTGTGACAAAAAACAAAACAAACCCAACACTTTGCCTTTAAACTTGCTACCATACCACCAGATTTCAGTGATGGAGTTGCAGCCCTCAGTGGACTGGTAGGCCTCATGAAATTGTCCATTCTTACTACAAAACAAGGGTGGGTGACCTTTAGCCTTCAGGCCAAATCATCAATTTAGACCTCTGGCCAGAGTGATTTGTTCCTCTCCTGGCAGCCTGTAAGAAAGAAGAGATAACAGACATAGAGAACAAGGGTTGGTGATACCTTCATTAAACTATAAAATCTGATGAATAGATGCTAGCTTTCAAGTCCCGCAGGATTCTTCATTGGACTGGGCAGAATGGAAGCAGGTAATGCACAGCCTGATGAGGAGCCCTACAAGACTCAAAAACTAATAAGTCACAGGTTTTTGTTTTTTGTTTTTGTTAAGCCACAGGATTTGGTTCAGACTCTTGGTTTCTGCCTCGCCACCATTAGCACACACTCCCACAAACTACTTCAAGCGGAACATGACCAGTGACAGAAAAGAAGCTCCTCAACCCTATTAATGATAGCAACTCCCCTCCTCCCTCCCAGAACTGCTGAAGAAAGCTTGAGGAGAAATCAGAAATAGATGTTTATGTAGAAAGACCATTCTGTTGTGGTAAGGAAAACAAAATGTTCACTTATGCATACTGACACATTCCCTTTTCTTTAATTCAAAGTATATGTCTATCGTCTAAGCTATCATTCTGCATGTGGCTTCAGGGAAAAAACAAGCCAATCTTGCAAACTTGAAGTCTATGCATTCCTGCTATAGGTTCAGACAGATGTTTTCACAGCTGTGGCTCTAATATTGGTAAATTAAAAACTCAAATGAAATAAAAAAAATTGAATTGCATCCACATGGGCAAGAATTGAAATTCGGGCCATTCTTTTTGAAAATTCATCAATACTACGTTTTAGTGGGTTGCCAACGATTAATTTCGGTGCAGCACTTTTTCAGAGGTGATGATCCTGGAACAGTTTATCCAGATCCTAAACAGTTTATCCAAAACAGAAAGAGAGAAAACTGTTGTACTTATGAGAACTTATTTCTGCCTCAACACAGATTTTGCTGTGACAATGAATTATGCCACACAACAAGCTTACTTCCCTCTTCAGAAATTCAGTCTATATAGTCTTCTGACAAATGATGGTGTTTATTTATTTATTTTCCTGCAGAGTTAGGGAAATATCCACTTAAGTCTCTGGATCTAAATCTCATTGGTAGTGAAATGAAATCTGAAACAAGGTATTTAAAAACAACAACAACAACCAGGAACACAAGTTCTTTCCAATGAAGATTTTCATTCCCATTACAGAAGGGAAAAGAGATGGAAAAGTATTTTAGCACTGTCAAGACTGAATACATCTATGATTCTCCTTCTCCTGGTTCCTCCTCTACCAGAAAGCTGGATATCATCCTGGTTATGCTTACTTTAGCTGCTGCTGCTCTAAACAATAAAGTTGTATTGCATCCAAGCAAGCTTCCACGTGCTTCTTCAGCAAGGAAGTCATTTTCCTTCCTACACCTTAGTTTCCCATTTATTTTACCTCAAAGATCAACTGCAGCAATCTGTGCTTTCAGCTTTCTGCATTTTACGTTCAAATATTTCTCTGCCTTTACACAGCAGTTTTTCCTTGGTCACCCCCTAAATGTTTTTACTGTGTATGTCTGAAGAAGTGGATTTGATCCACAAAAGCTCACATTAAAATATAATAGTCAGTCTTTAAGGTGCCACATGGTTTTTGTCTTGTTTTGTTTGTTTGTCCCTTCTGTCCCTTTGGGGTTTTGCCTCTAAATCATAGACATTCTTAGCATCCTGAAATAAGTTCGCAATGATGGTTGTGGATTAGTGCAAGGCTGAAAATGGAAAACAGCCACTTATTCCTATCTTCCTCTTATTTCTACTGTTATTTTCCTAACTATTAGTTTAGACTGCAAGCTCTTTGATTTTCTTATTAGAGCACTGCTTATTATAGGTTATTAGTAAACAACAGCAACGGATGGAGTAGGTTGGCTTCCATACGACATTCCCAACCCAGCGTTTGCATCTAATCAGACGAGGGGGGGGGGGAGAAGGAGGAAAGCACCTCGACGTGTCCCTGCACTCTTCCTGATTCGTGTGCCCCGCTTGCGGGTACTGTTAGCGGTGGTCAAGGCAGCCCAGGCCAGCTTCAAGGGCGCGTCTCACGGAGGGGGTCCTCAGGAGCCGCTTGGTCTGGAGCCGCGGCCTCTTCCGGGCCTAGCCGACGAGGCCTTCCCAGAAGGGCCACGAGCAGTGCGCAAGTGCGGCCTAGGAAGGCCTTGAATGCCGCCTTTCATGAGGAGCAAATCACCTCAGGCTGCCCTCACCTTGACGAAGGAAGGGCTGCGGGCCTGCAAGCGATGCCGCCGGGCCTGCGCTCTGGCAGGCGGGCTGTGGCAACGACGCGACGCCTGCTCGCTTTCGGCTAGGCCGGCAGGTTCCCCCCTCCCCGCTACAGGAAGCTCTTTCTGAGGCCGTGGGATTCGTCCCGAGTAGCTTTGGGGCGCGTTTCCCTGTCGTGGAGCCGACAGCGAGCGCCCGCCACATTTTCTCTGCCCTTTTGGGGCCGCCGAAGCGCCCCTCGCCCCCTTTCCTTCCCCGCCATTATGATCCAACCCACACAAACAACGCATGAAACGGTTTCTCAGGCCCCTTGTGCCCCACAGATCGCTGGTTCTCTTCTTGGCGTTTTTTTCTCTCTCACTCCGGTTCTAGATAAGAACTGGATCCAGATTGAGTTCTAGAGAAATCAATGAAATCCCTGTGGGTCTACTCTAAGTAGGGCTCGGTCCAGGTCTAGCTCGGTGTACACGCAGACGCACCTAGCGACCTTAAAGCGGAATCCTATGCACGCTTACGTGGAAATCAAGCGCGCTTTAGCCAGCAAAGCTTATTCTAAGATATATACGCATAAAATAGAACTGCGCGGTTAATTTTGCCCCCTTTGTGCCCAAAGGAGTAGACCCCAGACACGATCTGACGTGAAGTGGGGCGTAGTCCCGCAGGAATGAACGGGAGGCGGTATATTTCTAGTTTAGCCTAGTTGCACTCCCTTTGCTTCACAGAGACACCTTTCCACCTCATTGCTTCCCTTCGCTCTCTGCATTTGTTCTTGGGGCGCGTTAAGGCGTGAGCTGCACGCACAAACACGTGTCTGCGTTGTGCTCCCGTCTGCATGTGGAAGTGTGTCCTTAGACCACGTTTTAGCACCAAAAGCAACAGTGAAAAACTGCGATCCACACACGAGCCCCGAGTGCTTTGCTTCTGCCCAGCGACTCTGGGAGCCGAAATAGGATGTTGTGTTCCGGAGCCCAAACCAAACTCGGCTTTCATTGAAACCCGGGATTCAGTGCCGCCGCTTCAGTTTCTCCCTGAACTTTACAGGCCTCCCGCCAAATTAATAAAGGGTCAAGCCCGGTGAAGAAGAATTAGTTGGGACGAATTTCGGGACCTATCGGCTCTGCCCCATAAATGGGTGCATTTAGACGTTCAGCTGGAGTGACGGGTTTGCGACACCTTAAGAGCTAGCCATTGTACCGTCGATCTCTTCGATTGTGGAGGAGATTCCACGAACATTTCCCACGGGAGGGCGAAGTGGTTGGTTCTCGGAACACGTCCCCGGGGCCCAGAACTGTACAATAAATTCGATGCAGCTTTTGCAATGTTCTTTCTAAAAGCTCTCGGCGTAATCCGGAGAGGCAGCTTTACGGCTGGCTTGGTGGAGGAGCCGTGTTCAACAACGCCTGGCGGCCGGAGGCCTGCCCTTCTTCTTGGGCTCCACGACCTCTGGAAATGTGGGGAGTGGGGGCTGAGCGTGTAAAACGGGGAAGCATCCGGCCAGGCGCTCTTCTCAGCCTCTTGGAGGACGGGCGGGCGCCAAATCAGCGTTTTCTCTGCATTTCCATATACTTTGCTTTAAGAGGCCTGGACGGCAGACTATCCAAACAAGTCGGAGGCGTAAAGCTTTAGGCGTTGCCGGTCGATCTTTTCCCCTTCCTTTAAAGTGTTAAAAAACTTTGTGTGCAGGATCCCTTGGGGGAAACGTGTGCGCCTTGCACGGGATGACTTCGCGCGCCCCCCCTCCCCGTGTCTCTGTGGAGTTAAACAGCTTTAATCCGAGATGATTCGACGAAAGGCAGGTACTGTAGATGATTTTCTTTCTCTCGTTTTGGTGAGCGGTAGCCGGGATTCTTTGAAAATAAAAGATGTGTGATGTGGCGAGAAGGCCTTCCCAATGAATGCCTAGCTAATCGGGCACAGGGTAGCACCGTTAAGTGATTGTACTGTGTGTTTTTTTTAAATATATACTTGAGGTTCTCACCTTAGCTATAAATGGGCTGAAATAGAAAAGTTGTTGGCTCCTATACGAATCTAAGTAGATTTCACGGAAGGTATTCCGGTAGCATCGTCTCTGCTGGGAAATACCTTACAGCACGGATGAAATATACCCTCGCATCAGCCTATGAAATAAGCACATTCAAAGTGAACTTTGAATACAATTAATACAGTCTCTTGTTTTGTGTTAAAAGCACAGATCGTGTCAGGTTCCCTTATTAATTTCATGTATGGTATTTATTTTATCCGCTTAAACGTTATGATGAACTTTAAAAAAAAAAACCTTCTATTTTAAAAAAATCAATTTATACAAAAGCATCCCTCTAGTCACAACTTTCTTATGACAACAGTCATAAGAAATAAATTAGAAAATAGAAATTATTTTTTTCCTTTTGAATAAGCTAATTCGAACGTTCCCCAAATGGTTAAATAACCGCTTCATTGAGAAAATAACCATATTTATTCAAAAGAAATATATTACGTCCGGATAAGAGTCAGCGCAGTCTAGGGACTGCTCTTGAGTGCCACCTGGCGAGTTTGGTGGAGTTTGGGAATATATACTGTATCGTTAAAGCTCGAAGAACGCCACGTTTTCGCTTGGCCCGAAAATTTTGAAACAGAAAACAACACTATAGTAACATTTTTTGACAAGAGAATTTCAGTATATATTTACACATTTGAATATGAATTTATTGCCGATTAACAATCCATTACAATGTACTCAGCTTTCAAGTTTCTTTTAACAATCCGGTTATCAGCAATTTCTCAGCCTCCTAAAAACTGTTTTGAGTGGCCAGTTGTCAGTCTGGGTTTATCTTTCTAAACGAAAGATCTACATATCTCTTCCTCGATCCGCAGTCAATTCTGTTATGTCACAGATGTCACGCCGGCGCTCCGGATTAAAATGGCCGCTGTTTAGCTTTCTCTCTGATTCTTTCTGCCTCTTCCCAGCAATTCTGAGGTTAGTTTTTACGTACTATATATTACTATACAGAGACAGTGAAGAAAGCGGACAGGAACAACATCCGTTCGTTTGAAACGTGGTGCTGGAGGAACGAATGCTTTGGAGAAACCCTGCACCGTCAGAGAGACGAACAAGTGGGTCCTCGTTCGAATCAACGTTTTCGGAGCAAAAATGACTAAAACGGAGGCAATTTTCCTTTGGGCACATCAGGAGAAGCCAAGGTTCGCTGGAAAGGACAATGATGCCAGGAAGAGTTGAAGGGAGCCGGAGAAGAGGAAGAGGAACTGGGAGAGAGGTTGACTTCATAAAAGAAGTCACGGCCTTGAGTTTTCCACGAGCTGAGTTGGTGAAAGGACCTTTCGGAGGCCACGCGTTCCTAGGGTCGCCATGACTGGGAGGCGACCTGACCTTATCTTGACACCGGAGCAGAAAAGGTTGGCGGTGCTTGGTGTCAACTGGAAAGCCTCTTCAGCCAACTTTGAGTGGCGTTTGCTCGACGTGTATCTGCAGCGGCAGCCAGAAGGCGCCGCTGTGGCCGAAGATGCCGCTCCTGACAGGCGAAGGAAGAAGAGCGGGTTCCGAGTCTAAGGAGAGGGGAAAGGATCGTGAGGAGGGGGGAGCCGCTGCCCGGGCATTTCGCCGCTTCCACCGCTCACTGCCGCCTTCCTTAGGGCCACGAGCGGCTCAGAGGACACGTCTTGCTTCGACCCCTTGCTTCCCAAGGCTCTGCCCATAAGCTCGCAGACTCGGCGAAGGGTGAAAGGCTCACCTTAAAACCTGGAGAAATCCGACGGCTTTCCTAAAGATCGGGGCATCGCCTTCACCCTCCTGGGACCGTCCCCGTCTCTCGACACCCTGCTTTCCCCTTGGCCCATCTGGAGTAAGGGAAGGAGCGAAGTTGCGGACCTGGAGCTGCTCTAGAAGGTTCCTGGCCTAGAAGCCCTTCGGAGGCTCCCCGTCCCCCGTCCCCCACCCCGGCAGCACCCCCGTCTCTGCCCCCCTCCCCTCAGTGACCTCATCCCTCTCTGCATGGTTGCCATTAGCCTCAGTTACGCAACCGCGGCCCCCCCCCCCATAAAATAAATCGCCGCTTTCCGAGATCAAAGCCACGACCTCCCTCCTTGCATCTGGAGAACCAAGCGGGGTAGGAAAGGGACTGGAGCTGCAACCGTGGCGGGACTTCAAAGTGGTTTCCCTTCGGATGCCCGCCCGCCCCGCCGCCGTCTCCCTCCCCGCCGCCTAGCATCCTTTGCAGACAGTGGATCCGGCGGCTGCGCTCCAAAGAGAGGACCGGTCTTGGCGCGCGCGGGGTGGGGGTGGGGGGGGGTGCGCCGGGTGACACAGAAAGAGGAAGGGAAGGACGAGCGCACTTGCTTTTCGGCTTTGCACGGGATCCGAATTAACAGGGGAGAGGCGTTCCAGAAAGTCGAGGGCGGCTGCGAAAAGAGAGTGGGTCTCCTCTCACTCGCCCCCCCCCCCGCCCCATAAATAAAGGTGCAAGATCTTGTCCAAGGCCTCCGGCTAAAAACGAGGCTAGAGGAAATAAAGGCAGGGCAACGTGGGGATGCCATTCTCTCTCCTCCAAACTCAGGGTATCTGTGTCTGCAATGAAGGAATGTCTCCGCCTTGGAGAGGGGGCCACCCTCGCTCTCCAGAGAAGCACCCTGAAACGCGGGTGGATCGGCCCCGTCCCCCTGCAGAAAGTGCATACAGAATAAAAAGAGGCTCCGAGAGCCGAGAAAGGCCAGGCTTGCCTTGCGCTTAAGAGGAGGGCAGGTTGGCGGCGGTGTCCCCAGCGCTGGCTCCGTCCCGCCTCCCTGCTTTGTCCGGCCGAGCTGCTCAAGGATCAGCTTCGAGGATCGGGGCCTGAAGCTCCTCGGTCAATCCAACGGAAGGGAAACGACAGCCCAGGACTGGGGCCAGGGCATTCCCTGAAACATGAAGAGGCCCTCTTGGCGGGACTTCGGCTGCCCCTCAGAGGGCCCGCCTCTTTGCCCCCCTCCGTGCCCAGTTCCGCGCTCCAATAACGCGGCAGGCCTGGCATGCATGGTGGTCGGTCTCGTTTGTTGGCATCGCTCGAAACGATGGGTGCGCTTTAACGTGCTAGAAGTGATATCTCGGCTTCCATATCTCGCCTACAGCTCCCAGAAATCCTGGCCAGCAGAGCTAATGGTGAAGGGGTTTTAGTCCAAGAACATCTGGGGACCCAAAGTTGGGAAGCAATGGTCTAGGTGGACCCTCCTGACTTGTTCTACAAGGCAACCATTTCATGCCCATCCCTTTTCTTCTTCTTCTTCTTTTTTGCATTTGGAGGACTGGCTCTATTCCAGGAAGACAAGCAACAGGGAGAGGCCATCACCGTTTTCTGATGCACTGCTGCTAAGCTTCCCAAAGCTTTGGGCCACGGAAATCCCAAGGCTTTCAGTTTAGGCAGATGTGCAAGCATCTCAGGTCCCCACATTTCTGCTTCTGCACCTCGGGAGGAAGTGCTAAGCACCCAAATAGGGCACTAACCGGCCAATCTACCCTCCTCCCAAGTACTGGGAACTCCACTCTCTTAGCTTATCAGATTTCATTAGTCATTCTTTTCAATCACCCCATTAATAAATGTAAATATCCTGCTGGTCCAAGGATATGAAGCATGTATCAAACATACACTGTCCTCAAATAGAATTCATGTCAGAAATCAAAATACACATGAAAGGACCGGATGATCATAGACACCTGCTCACCACTTGATGACTGCAAAATGGGATGAGCCATTATTATAGACCTCATACCTCAAGGTGTTGCTAACATGTCCTCATTGCTTTTCATGGTAGTCTGTTCATGCATTGAGTAATCACACAGACAACAGTCTGTGACAGAAAAAAGGGCAAGCAACCTACTGGTGCAAACTCTGATGCCACCTTTCAGACTTGATTGCAGCAAGGAGAAAGTTGTTTCTTCTCTTTCAAATCTGTGTCAGCAGCCCCCCCCCCCCCAAAAGAGGGAACTCTAATCCCTGCTTTCTGGGATGAAGCTTTAAGTAGTGAGTAGTGTGTTGGACCGGTGGCAGAGAGACCTGGGTCCAGTTGCCTAGTGGGAAAGATTGGTAAAACCCCTTTCTCAACCTCACCTACCTCACAAGAGTTGCTTTTTTAATGAGATGGAGCAGGTCCCATGCAGCTGTAGATTTTTGGCTACGGTTTTTGTTTTACTCTGTGTGAGAGCTGGACAGTTAAGGAAGCTGAGAGGGAAAAATTGATTCATTTGAAATGTGGTGCTTGTGGAGAGCTTTGCAGATACCCTCAACTGCCAGAGAGACAAACAAGTGGGTCTCCAATCAAATCAAGCCTGAACTATCTCTGGAAGCAAAAATGTTGAAACAGAAGCTGTCCTACTTTGGGCGCATCATGAGAAGGCAGGATTCTCTGGAAAAGACAATAATGCTGGGAAAAGTTGGAGGTAGTGGGAAAAGAGGAAGACCAAATATAAGATGGATCAACACACTAAAGGAAGCCACAGGCTTGAGTTCGCAAGGCTGTTGAGGACAGGACATTTTGGAGAGTGCTCATTCATAGGGTCCCCGTAATTGGAGAGTGACTTGATGGCACATAACAACAACAGCAACAGCAACATGGATCAACAGGAACTTATTTTGGGGTGGGGACTTGCTTTGGAAAATACTCCGTTTGACCATTTGAGATGCAATGTATAAATTGAGAAGGAAATTTTCAAACCAGACTGTGAAGATTCAGTGACTAGGCACTGATTTCTTCATCTGGCCTTAACTGACTCTCTTGTCTAGCCATACCACTAAAGTTTAATCTCAGGTTCTGCTGTACAAAGCCTGCGGCGTCTTTGCACCTCTGCTAAAGCCTATGAAGGAACCTATGTGTTTTGTCTATAAGTCCTGCAGCTGCATGTCGTGCCCCAAATCCTGCTGGCCAGTCCTCAGGGGTGCACCTTGGGTCCTCATCCTCTGACTCAAGTCCGGACAGAAAAAAATTCCTAACGCTGTGTGGGAGCATCCCCTTGCAAATGAAGGACAGGAGGCCAAACATATAGCCCTGGGGAGATAAACTCAGAACACAGTCCCTCCTCCCCCACTTCCATAGGGAACATCCTACCTGGAACAGAGGGGCTACAGCAGCCATCCCTTAATGGAGCTCAGGTGTCTCAGCCCCCCAAGGAGAGGAAGCAGGCCTCCCTATATGCCACTTGCTGGATGTCTATTCTGAGCCGGATGCTCACCCTTTCTCCTGAACCATCAACAGTAGTCTGAATACAGAGCTGTACTACTGAATTACTGTATACCCCAGGAGTCTCAAAGCGGTCTGCTGAGCTGCAAAAATACCTGGCCAAAGGCAGCTAATGAATACTTCTGTTTTACAAGTGAGGAACACTGGGGACAAGCCATGGGAGTCCTCTTTTTTAACTTGCTGTTGATAAAACTTCTTTATAAACTGCCAATCAGCTAGGATTACACTGGCCCTCCCCAGGGTAAAGCACTCACATTCCACTTGTGGGCACAACGGAATGTGGTAGTTATGACTTACAAAGCCCTACATAGTTTTGGACCGGCTTATATGACAGATTGTCTTTTGGCATATGAGCGTGAACAGAGTGAAGCCTTCTTTCTGTCTCACCAATATCAGAACCTGATATCCCTAAAGGTTGTCTACCAACCAGGAGTCTTTGGAACGCGTTGCCTGTTGATATTCTCCAGGTTCCCTCCCTTCTGACCTTCAGGAAACAGGTGAAAGCTGAGCTTTTCAAAGAGGTCTTTGATAACATCTCTCCCTTTTAATATTTTCCTAGACCCATGTGTTTTTAAGTGAGTTTTATTTGCCATTGCCTCTGGATTTCCCCCCCCCCCCCCGAATTTGGTTTAATTGAGGATATGTGTTGGTGGGTGGGTTGCTATTTCATATATATAATTATCAGTAGGAATCTGAGGAAGGGCATCCTTGGTAGTTGCCCACAGCCTTTGGAACTCCTTGTCAAAGGACAGCCATGAGTCCTAATTCCTGATGACCTTCTTCAGACAGATCTTTGGCCTCATAATGCGGCAATTGCTAAATAGTTTTAATTTATTGTTGCTTCAGTTTCATTCATTTCCCCTGACTTTTTATTATTTTGCATTTTCTTGCTGTTAGCTGTGGGAAGGTAACATCGAACTCTAACCAACAAATAAAATTATACCCATTTGAATGAAGAACCTAACGCTGCTAGGGATGGATGCATTATCAAGGCATTACTAGTACTTGTTACAAATGAGTAAAAGGCAACATGTTACTTGCAAGAACAACATGGTTTTCCTATAGGCTTTGGCAGAGATGCAAAGAATTAACATTTTGCTTTATAAAGTAACATTTTGAGCTCTGAAGAAAGATGGGGGGAATAAGAGATGAAACATCCCTTTTCTATTCTAGGAGAATCCTTAAGATGTAGAATCCCAGACCAGTGTGTTTCTGTGCATTTTTGGCAGTCATGAACTTTGTCAACTTAATGCAAATCACTCAGAGGGAAATTTGTGGATCCCAACATAATTGTTTTTAATGATACCAATATAACATTATTACTTGTGTCTCCTCTGTTTTATCCTCCGGGATAAAAACCTTTTACTGTACTAAATTCTGCATTTTCGTTTATTTGGCCCCCTAGTGGCCATCTCACACAACATCTCTTTATTAGCTGCGCTGCAGCCAAACCCATGAAGCCGGGCAGAGATCATCCACTCAGGAAATTGTTTCTTAGCATAAAGGAACCCTTGCTAAACAGCAGGGAAAGAAGGAATTTCCCTTCTCATGTCTCTATCACGTCGTGTCAGAAAGTCTTCCTGTAATTACAGGTGTATATAGTTTTTGATACACAGGCTTACAAGTGTTTCTGCAAAACCACTGGCTACAAGATGCTCTTTACATTATGGTGCATGATAGACCTGCAGAAATATACGAAGCAGGCATGAAGGCATGTCCAGAGGTTGGTAATAAAAGTTGCTTTCTTCAGTGGCTAGCAAAATAAGATGCAAAAAAATGAATAATTGGATAAAAAAAATTCTTAGAACAGAATTTGGATTCTCAAAACATGCATTTTAAATATTTCCCCTTTCTAAAGATCTTTTTAAAAAAAATTTAATTATTTTTTAAAATTATTCCTTTAAGTGTGATGTGGTGGAAGCATTCATCTGTTGCTAGAAAATATAAGAGCTTTGCAGGAAAAACAGATGCTTTATTGTTCCAAAACCAGCATGTGAAGCTGGAAGGGGGCTGGGCCGTTCTGAACCCTGGCAGCATTTTTGGTTTGGGATCAGCTCTTGTCAAAGTAACAATATGCTTGGGTGTTGAGATCATCAGAAGAGGCCTTTCTCTTGGTCTCACCAGCTTCGCAGGTGGGGATACAGGAGAGGGCCTTCTCTGTTGCTGCTCCCAGACTTTGGAACTCCCTCCCACAGGAGGATAAGCTGGCCTCACCATTGCTGTCCTTCTGCAAGCAGGTGAAGACCTTTCTCTTCAGGCAAGCTTTCCCTTAATGACTGGCTACCTGAGTAGGGGCTTTTAATGGATGGTTGTGCCTTACTGCTTTGAATGTGTTTTTGGTGTTGCTTTTGTTTTGTTGGACTTTTTTAGTGTGGGATTTGTTTGATCTTTGTTAGTATTTGTATATTTACTGCTATTAGCTTTAAATACTGTCTTTTAATGATGTAAGCCGCCTTTGGTCCTTTTTAAGGAGAAAGGTGGAGTAAAAATATTTTTAATAAATACATCTAAGTTCTATAGCATAAAACACTAGATCTTTGTCCTACCCTTTTCCAAATCACAGAATAGAGTACAGCATCTGCTCTGTCCAGTTCTGAGTAATGAAATTAATTCTTCGTCTGTGTACCATACACAGTTTTCTCCATCCAGCCCGTTTGGCTTGCCAATTCTTCTGTTTCTTGAAATGGAGGAAAGCAGATGTTTCCATCATCCCAAAGTTCTTAGGTGTATCTAAGAATAGGATTATGAACTTGCACCTTACATGAACAGAGCAGAGTGGAGCTGTTTTGCTCGAAAACCACCACTGCAGCAACTCACCAGGGAATTCTTCGTACTTTACCTTAACTGTGATTCAGTCTCTTCCTGCAGAACCTGGTCAGGTCCAGCAGCTCTTACCCAAAGGAAAATCACATGTGGGGCCTGGCAGTGCTATATTTACATGGCTGAAATCCAGTAATAAGTCACAACTAGACCAGGCCATTGAACCAATGGAGATTTGGCAAGTGAACATGGGCTTAGTTTAGTTCTGATTTCCTACTAGATTCCAGACATTACTTTTTAGGGTGACGATGTTACTTTGAAAGAGTAGTGCAACAACTGCTTAATCATTATTTTTTAAAAACACGATGAGTAGGGTTGTTTTTTGTCAGTTCTAAACTGTTCATTACACAGATATTTGCTTTTTTAGCTTATAATAATAAACAGAAACAAAAAAGGAACATGTTAGCAATGTAT
Organism: Intellagama lesueurii; assembly: GCA_037013535.1. NCBI lineage: Eukaryota > Metazoa > Chordata > Lepidosauria > Squamata > Agamidae > Intellagama > Intellagama lesueurii. The sequence goes on along the minus strand of JBAJHW010000002.1, from coordinate 126,158,278 downwards.
AACTCATTCAACAACAAATACACATTTTAAAAATATTTTAAGTCCTAAAGCCCAAGCAAGAGTTGGCTACTGAACTGATGGCAAAGCAATGCCGTAAGGATCTCTACTTTAGACGAATATGGCATTTTCAAAGGATGAACCTCACTTTGCATCAAAGGATGAGATGTAGAACACTTAGTCTAGAATCTATGACCAGGGGCAGAAAAAACATCGCTTGGTGGGGAAAGAGAGACTATTTGGCCTTTTACGAGATATCGCTCTAGACTTTGCTTTCTCCTGGAGAGTACAAGGTTGCATCCTTTGGCTGCACTGGCTTATAAAGGTCTCTAATGCCTACCAAGCTGTTTGGAGAGCTCAGGGGTTTAGCGTGGAACCAGAGGTTGGGAGTTCAATTCCCCACTGTGCCTCCTTGACAGGAGGTGGACTTGATGATCCATAGGGTCCCTTTCAGCTCTGCACTTCTAAGATTATTAGATTATAAAATACCTCTTTTACAATGGGGTTTTGGGACATCTAGCCAGTAATGAGGGTTTTCCAGGAAAAAAATAGAACTGGAAATTTTTTCAGTGCTCTAAATGTTATCTAATTTAGTGTGTTTAATTTAAATGGTAAACAAGTGAGTTAAATGAGTTAAAGTGGGTTCTAGACCAAATCAAGCTTGAACTATCTCTGGAGGCAAAAATGTTGAAACTGAGGCTGTCCTACTTTAGGCACATCACAAAATTATTTCATTAGAATATTTGTAATAATGTGAAGAAAACAGCATATACTTCCCTTATATTTAACAAAAAAAACACCACCTATTTTTTTTCAAGATACAAAACTAAAGAGAGCTGTATCTGATACATCACATATCAACAGCTTAACTTCCTTTTGCTGAAGTGTAACTGTAGTATCTTCAGCCTCACACATTCACTCTCTGTGCTGCTTCTCAGTTCCATTTTAAGTTGGGAAAGATGTGATTCAGTACCACTAGGTGAATATTCAGTTTCACTGGAGGATGCATATGAGTCTGTGGGCACAGGCAACTTACCACCATTTTGCCTTGGCTACACGTAATTTTGCGAAATAGAAATACGATGAGCAGTGTGCTCATTTTTTAGTCTATTGAGGACAAATACACCATGCAAAAGTCTAACTCAGACTAAATCAGAAGCTGACTGCACTGTGTACAGGAAAAGGCTGTCATACATTATTTTTCAGTCCTCCCTCCCCCATCCCCCCATGGACAAATGAGCACTAGGGTTTTTCAGTGCTTGTCCCTTTAAAAGAAAAACTTATAGAAGTTCATATCCTATATTTAGCTCATCTAACATGACTGAGTACAACAGCCGAGACATCTATGGATAAATGTAGATATACATATGGTGTAGAACATTTTCTGCAAAAAAATATAGCACTGGAAAAATTTTCCACCCCACATCTCTGCCTCTTGCAGTTTTCTTTCTGCCTCACAGCATAAAGAAACAAAGGCACTGGATGCATATTTCTCCCTTCCAATCATCACTGCACATGTAAACAATTTTATCAAGCAACTATACTTTTATCAATGACCGTGTTTCTGCTCATTGAGCAGCAGAAGGCTGCTGATCTTTCAGTATCACCATTTCCCAAAATCTAAAGAATCAGAAAACACATCTAACAGTTCTTCCCTGTCTCTGCTGTTACTCATAACATGAAATATGGGCAATGTAGAGCTCCAAAGCTCATACTGATTTGTTTCAACCGTTGTCAACTGCCACAAGCTTTCCTGCAGCAGCAAAAGAAATCTGTGCCAGCTGACAACAAAAGATGCAATTTTCTGCAGGAAGTGTGTCTGGACTATGACTGTAGGTTTGTATTCAGCATTGCTATTTTTCTGATTAATTTTGTGAGGAACTGTGAACATTCACCCTCTGGAGGCACAGCCCAGAGGACTGGCAAGTGAGGGGTGGAAACCATTGGCTTTTCTTCTCAAGTGGGCAACTGGAGGTGGAAAAACACAAGGCAAGGATCGTTCAAGCAGCCTCTTGATGCTTTGCTCATCTTACCCACCCTCCCTTTTCAGTGAAGGTTGTAGCTGATTACTTTAGGTGAGCAGGAATTCTGGCTTTCTCATCTAGCTTTCCCTGGTGGGGAAGGTTTTTTTTTGCTGACTCTGAACTTATAACACCAGGTAGTCAGGGTGGCGCTTGGTTAAACAGATGGTCACTCGGAAGGGTTTGTGTTGGGCAGTGACCCTGGAAGTGAAAGGGGGCTTGCCCAACTTATGCTTTGGGTCTGGGGTCCAAGGAGAGGAGGGGAGACAACCTCAGGAATCATTTACTTCTTTAGTTTTGAGGGCTACATGGCAAGGTCTTATGATGGCTCACCTGGTAATAAGCCATTTATGATGTTTATATTTACAGCTAGGAATAGCTCACTCATGGTGAGGCTGAAAGAGAGGTGCCAGAAGATCAGCAGGAAACTTAACTAAAGATCGCATAAATGACAGCTCTGCAGATCTTAGTCGGTCTTGTTTCACCCAAATGGTCTCTAGTCTCTTTCTGGCTAGTTGGAGGACAAACAGGCATCCTCTCATAGAATGAAAAGTTTGAATTTGCTGGCAGATGGAAGTTCGTAAGACACAAGTGTCCAGTGCCACATCCATTCCTCTTCCTATTGGTTCTGCTTCTCCTTCTGATGACAATCTGCAGAGATGACCAAGACTATAGTGTAAGGGGGAAGTAAAACTAATGAAGAGGAACTGACGGACAAAGCAGTGGCCCTTTGATTTCTAATTTCCGATGGGATTCTGATGTTACTTGAACATTCTCCAAATTGTGACCTGGCACAGGTACATAAGTGCAAGTGGTGAGAAAAGGGCTCCAGGGTTGCGAAGTAAATAAACACACAAAGCCAATAAACTTGTAGCAGTGGCCAAACTCCTACTGCAAAATACCATGTAGGTAAATGTACAGTTTTTATAGTTTCCTGGTTGCCAGTCATGCATCCATTTGCACAACCAACGACATACTGTACCTCATTGCACAACTATAGGACGACAGTACATGCAAGACGCTGCTGGCAAACCGTCTTCTCTTGCTTGTGAGATTGCTGTTACGTGATAATGTAGCACAATAGGATCCTGGTCAATGTGACTTTCAAGGAACTAGGGTCTCGCCATATTTTTCTGGGAAACTCAGCCTATTCTTTTGCAACAAGTAAAGTAGGCCTGAAGAAGTCCTGTTCAGGATTAATTTTGTTACACATGACAGTACAAAAAAAAATTTTTTTTTTAACAAAACAGGTTAGCTTCCCTATCCTGAACCATCTCTCTGTTTTCAGGGTAAATTGTACTCCAATTAAACTCCTAAACATTATTGCTTAAAAGACATAAGAATGAAATCCAGCAACAGTATTCAGTTTCTACTGACATCTTAGGAAGTGCAACTATCGACCCTTGTGTACTCTGGCACAGATACAGAAGTACTGAATACTTAGTTGTGTTTCACTTACATGAAGGTCACAGACAAACTCTCAGCTTCTCCTGTTCAAGTATCCAGAGACGTGGGCTGGTGTATTCTTGCCATGACTGTGTATTATTGAGTACCCATATGCATGTGTTCTGTAACACTGTGATGGTACAGATTTTATACCCAAGAATCTGCATTTGAATATAAAATGTAGTACAAAAAGCTATACAGACTAGCAGAACGCTCAGCTATGGTCGGTGGCAAGGGCTAGCCTTTGAATGACAGGGGGGGGGGGACTGCCTGAAGTGAGATGTGATACCTCTAGCTGATGTAGCAGGTTTGAAGTCCCCATCCTGGGATATGACTTTAGCAAACATCCTTAGACAGCAGCACCTGGACTTTTCCCCCCTCCTGCCGCACCTTCAGGTTTTGCAATGCCCAGTGTGAAGAAGGGTCCTCCCGCACCTGAAAAGCTCCCTTGTTTTGTATTTTTTAGTGGTGTAACAAACGTACGACCCATCCTTGGTTTTAGATTTTGGCTCTTTTGCCTAACAGATACCCAGACCTACATCTCAGATTCACACAGAGGTTATGTGCTTTTCGCACACGTTCCTTTAAAGGGGGGGGGGGGGAGGCATCCTCTCAGAGTAGCAATCTGATCAAGCCGAGGTTCTGTTTTTTTAATCAGCTCAAATAATTCAGTGGGAAGGGAGAAACTACACAGTGGTTGGCCTTAAACTTGAATGTCTTCTGAGTACTAGGCTATACTTCTGCCTTGCAAGGTAATGTGGGAATGATTTGGCTACCAATCCTCTTGTGAATCGAAAGAACAGAGAGAATTTCCAAGAAGACAATGGGTTCAAGAAAAAACAACAACAAAGACCACTTCTTCTTAGGGTCAGAGCAATCCCACGAGTTTTTTGATTTCCCAGTAAACAGGGCCTGCAAGTTCTTTAGCCTTTTCTGCCCCGGTCCTTAAAATCTTCTCTAGGTAAGGTATGTCTTCTTTCAGCCTCTTGAATTCATTCCTGATGGGTGCAAATGTTTCAATGACTGCTTCCGCTACTATTGTCTTGTAACGATCAGTATGGAGGCCGGTACTCTGGTGGACCACTTCTTCTTGGCTGAGCCCTGTAATAGCAGAGTGAATGGTCACCAGGTTGGAGACGCCAGGGCGGTTTTCGGGGTCAAATGTTACCTCAGAGGTGAAGTCTGTGACAGCCTTACGAAATTTCAGCTTTATATCCTCAGGACTGTCAGTTATGAACACCGTGGCTAACGCCTGATTGTCTGATTTTGACATCTTGGAGGTGGGATCTCGGAGGGACCTTACCCTCTTTGTTGCACCTACAATCAAGACAGAAAAGAATTACACCAAATAACTATGCAAGGCAGTAGCAAAGGAAGCAGAAAATCTTATTCATTCATTCAACTTTTGGACTGCCCATCGGGCTACCAAGGCCACTCTGGGAGGTTCACAGTGCGATAAAACAATACAAAATCAAAATGAAGCATCACAATCCACATACAAAGACATCAAAATGACTAAAACTAAGTTAAAAACCTTGGCCCAAATCTCAGCTCCACCATTCCCAGGATACTGGAATAATACTATGGTCTTCTTCATAGGTTCATGTATAAGGATTAGAAGACCCTTTGTGCACCTTGACACAGCACAAGATGGACCTCATCAACCACGGCCCTCTGGGAGGAATTAAACGTTTCCTATCCCTTCTCTCTCACAGGTTCTGCAGGGGATCCCTTCGGTCCTGGGGGGAAGGATTTAGAAGCGGCAGAATGGGGAGTGGGACTCTTCAATGTCCAAAAATTGCCCCATGGATCCCAGTAGCAAGACTGGGACCTGCGACTGCAATTTTACAGTATTAAAAAGCTCCCCTGCAGCTCCCAAAGGCTTCCTTAGTATATCTGGAAAAGGATACCTGAAGATCCCTAGAATGGGGAAGCGGGGAGGAAAAATAGGGAACTTTTAATTCCCTGGAAATGGCTGCAGTTGATGTCGTCATACATGTTACGTGACATAAAGTTGCACGGCACGATTCTGGCCACTGCGTGATGTACTCCATGCATTAAATTTGAAATATAACATTCAAGGAGTTATGGTTATGATATTACATGTGTATTTCATTAAGTGGCTCTTGGCTCAACTTTAATGATCAATTGCATTTCTATCCTGAATGTATCCACCTTCAATCTTCAGTCCCTTTGTAGAGGCACTGTAGCAATTTCCTCTTCGCCAGGTACAAATAAAAGTAAAGCTCACAAGCTTCACTTGCCCTCTCCTCTCAAATTCTGTGGGAAAAGCAGCACAAGACAAAACATTTTCTTGGAAAAATGCACCAAGGAGAAAGAGTTTTACACTTCTGACTCACTTAATATGGATCTGGGTACTGGGAAAAATTCCCCATATTTCTTGTTGAAGCGGCGGGCTAGATCTTGAGTCAGCTCCAAATGAAGGACTTGATCTTCTCCAATAGGGACATGTGTGGACCTGCCAATAAAGAACAGCTGCAGGTAGGTATACATTCACATCTGCTTGGGTGATAATTATAGTTGTAGCTATGATAATCCAACAGAACCTTTCTTCCCTCTCTCCCTCCCTCCCTGACAATCTCCCCAGTCATGATCCAGAGTGTTCCCCTGCCTCTTCACAACAGGGCGGGTGTTACAGATTGACACATCTGGCACCAGCTAAGGGCCCATGACAACAGTCTCCTGGTCTTACTCCTCTCTCACTTTGCTACTACTTGTTTGCCCGCCTCCCACTTTGTCCTAGTCAGCAGTAGTGATAAGGAGGACTAGACGCCACCGACTATTTGCTCTCTGCCTAACAAGCAAGTGGTAGCCATGATGAGAAAGAAGAGGGGCAGGAACAGCAGAACATAGAGAGCCCAAAGGACCTCACCAGGAGGATCTGTTACTGTGTTGGAACAGATATGATGGCTGGGCATGGGGGGCCGTGGGGAAACCTGTTCCCCTCATGGATGTAATTCTACTGGGGAAAGCATCTAGTCGGATGCTGCTCATAACACCCACCAAAGAACCTGTCAGTGAGAATGAGATGAAGTAGGGAACTAAAGACACAATGACTAGGCTATCCCAAAGACCTCTGATTCTCGGTTCCTCCATTGTTAAATTCTCCATTGCTGGATCACAGCAACCTTCACAGGAACAGAAGATCCTTACTTGTAGAGAAGAATATCGGCAGCTTGGAGGACAGGATAAGTGAGGAGGCCAGCTGTTCCTTCATTCATCTGGCTGGCGTTCTTTATCTATTTGCAGAAGGAAATAAGATATAATAATAAGACACAAGGCATATGTATGGGTCTAGGATCTTCATTCTTTAACCCCAAACAAAATATGGCCATATTATGATATTCTTGTGCTATGAAAAGGTGAAATGTTGCATATGGAATTTAAAAACTCTCCCAAACAAGTTGCTTAAACATCATTTTAAACCCGACATGAGGAGTATACAGCTCATGGGCCTCTCCATAGGCTGCAACCTCCCCACAGGGGAAAATAAATATATCTCTGAACAGTAGTTGAGTAGAGGTAAGAGCTTCTCCCTGTGGGAAAGAGGGGGCAAGCCTGGGGGAGAAAGTTGTTGAGTGACTTCTGGAGGGTCGTTAAGCTTGCTTCAGAGACTTGTCCTGTTCACATCTATGCTTTTATACGGAACTGCTGGCTGGCTAGCTTAGTGTGTTCTGTAGCCAAAAGTTGGAAGTTTGATTCCCCACTCTGCCTTGTAGAAGAGCCAGCCTGTGTAGCCTTGGGCAAGCAGCACAGTCCCAGAGTGCCCCCAGAAGATAGAGAGTACTCAGGAGTACTCTATATCTACAAAACTCTTAAAAGGACTGCCATATGCTGGAATTCACTTGGTGGCACACTGTTATTGTTATTACATACATACCGTGTTTCCATGAAAATAAGACAGGGTTTTATATTAATTTTTGCTCCAAAAAACACATTAGGGCTTATTTTCAGGGGGTGTTTTATTTTTTTCATGTACAACCATCTATATTTTATTCAAATACAGTCGTGTCATCTTCATCTGGTTGCTGCACAATGGTGGAGGGCAAGGTTTCACTTAACTGAGGCTTATTTTTTGGGTAGGGCTCATATTAGTAGCATCCTGAAAAATCATACTAGGGCTTATTTTCAGGTTAGGTCCTATTTTCAGGAAAACAGGATAGAAGCTTGTTCTCCTTTTCTGGAGAGTAGAGGTGCAAAAGGTTGGAATCTGCAGTGGAACTGCTATTGAGTAGTCTTGCTGAGCAAACATGAGGCCACTCCTGCTGACTACTTAAGTAAGTTTCCTAGGGTAACATCAAGAATCAAAGTGGGAAGTGAGCGTCTCCTCACTAATGTAAGTGCCACTAGCAAAAGGTGGATTACAGCAGGTGGACTTCAAGATTTCTCATTTTTATTAAGGCATCCTTTCACTTTATTGGGAGGGTTCACCAAAGAGAGAGAGAGAAAGAGAGAGACAGAGGGAAAGAGAAACAGATTTATTATTATTATTATTATTAATTTCATTTATACCCCGCCTATCTGGTCTTGCGACCACTCTAGGCGGCTTCCAAACAACATAAAACAACAGATAAAATCACAAAATTATTACAAAAACAATTTCCATAACAATTATAAAACAAAAAATAAAGATAAATAGAAAAGATAAAAAGATCAGGTATTGACTGGAGGGAAGGCCTGTATAAACATCCATGTTTTTAATTGATTTTTAAAGATACCCAGCGTAGGGGCGGCACGAATCTCCGGAGGAAGATTATTCCAGATATATTTATTATTCCATCTAAATAATAAACACATTATTTAGATGTGTGTTGTGGCCCTGTTATCACTGAAACAGCAAATTCCACCCAGTCAAGAAGTTGTATGAACATGAATCATCTGAAAAATATTCACAGCAAGATGAAGTCAGAATTATCATTGGAACTCTGGTTTCATTCTGACAAAATATGGGACACAAGCTAGCCCTGCATGTACAGAATGCTCAGATCAACAGAAGATGATGTCAACCTCATGGGGCTAGCCCTGCAAGGGCCACGGGACGGAAGGGAAATCTCTTTCTCTGTGTGCCCTCCATCCCTACTTGGCCTTGCCCCTCCCTCCCGGTGTATAGAAATCCTGCTCCATGGATGAGCAACGTGCACCGAACACCGCTGGAAGCTGGGTGGGATGTGAAAAGGGAAGGTGAGGCCTCCCAAGCTGGTTTAGCCATGATATCCTTCCTGAAACTTTACCTTCCACTGAGGAAAGTGCTGCAGACGTGACATGCTTGTGAAACACCCCAGAATCCAGCCAAGCTCTGAATGTTCAGGTACCTGAAACCCAAATCAGAACATGAAATCACACACAGTATATTCTCACACCGAAAGCAATCCTCAGTTCCAATAAAAGAGAAAAGCATATGAACACATAAAGCTGTTTTCCAGGACTGTCATGCTTGTCCATGGGTTCCACTCCTTGGTTTGTGGTAACACTATTTGTCTACTATGTAAAGTGAAGGCGGGAAGCCCTGCAGGCACCAGGGGAGGAAGGGGCCAAGGGCTCAAGCTTGTAACTTGTTTTTGACAACAAAATCATGGCCTGTCCGTACCAAACGAACAAATCACTTGGTCTATCTAGCCCAGTATATCCTGTTCAGTTCACAAGCATTTCTCATGCAGGTGTTTTCCCCAGCAATGCTACCTGGGAGCTTTTTGAACTGAAGCTGTCAACCATTTGATGTGAGAACTTCTACATGCAAAGTATGTGAGCCACCACTGAGCTATGGATCCTTCCCACAAGTAGTGCAAGTCATGAGAGACAGAGAAATTGCTGGAAGCTCCAAACTGCAGTTTGCCCCTCCTCTATCCTGCCCTCCGCCACTATAATGATTTCTGTCTTGTTATTCTAATTTATGGGGAGAAAGACCTGGTGAAAACGATACATCCTCATTCTTTAGCTTATGTTCCAGGCAACACAGGAGCACAAGAACATGCAAGGTAAGAGAAATGCTTCCATGTCAATATCCTGGCCTGAATAGACCTAGAAAGTGACTACGAAGGGCCCTGATCCTACAGATATTAGAGCCTTTCAATGCAAAGGTGGGGCCAGCCTGGAAACTTAGTACAGTGGCAACAATCAAACATGGTGTGATTGCATCTCCTGATGGGAGAGCCTGTTTTCAGTATAGATACTATCTTCCTCTATAGAAATTTCCTGAGGCATTACTAAAAATACTTGCAGGAACACTGGCATTATAAATCCCATTATTTGTTTCCCACAGGAAACTAGCTATTTCCACAGCGCCCAAGACGTGAGCTGGTGTAACTCCTTGCAGAGATACTGAGCTCCAATTCAGTGTCTGTTGTTCAGATTTAGGAGCGGAATTCTGCTCTCCTATGTAACACAGAGCCTTTCCAACATCTCTTTTATTCCAAAAATGTTAAATTCCAATCTGTCAAAATGCTGGATTGGCCAGCTCCATGACAGAACTGTTTCTCTGCCTACTTATTTCCAACCAGTGTTACATGCATCAGGATTCCATTCTTTCTTGATGATCAATGGGGACTTTATAGGACAAATAATCAATTTTTCTCCCTATAGATGCAACATTTATTCAATATATTCATTTTAATTTTGGACCCAAACTTTCTGGATCCAGACTTTTAAGAGTAATGGCATGGTTTAAGCACTTCTGATGACCCATTCTTTATATATTTGTTTTGTACAGCTTTTATATTTTATAGCTTGTTTATCGTCATCTTTTTCTCTTACAAAAAAACAAGTATACTTTAAATAATCAATTGAGCCCATTACACTGAGGCTTGAATGAATTTCTCACATGGGTTCCACCATTCCTTCCCGCAAGGAACGGAGACAGCATAGCATTGGTTTTTCCGTTTTATTTCTGCAACAACTCTGACCCAAGTCAACCAACAAGCTTGACAAGGAGAAGAACTGAAATCCATATCTCTTGAACCCAATATTGTACAACCCTTATACAGCCAATTGCTGGAGAGGGGAGAGAAACAGTTAAAAAGAAGGCTACCTTTCTGCTGCAGGGTCCTTTCTCTAAAAAGTGATTTATAAAAGGACCATGGTTGCAATTACCCCAAAGTGCGGTTGCTGTTCAGTATTTGAAAGGGGCTACCCTTGAATTAGATGGAAAAGAAGATTTGTGGCGATTTTGCAATCTGAAGTAAAAGAGGAGAGTTTTATGCAGAGTCAGTTAAAACCCAGGTTTAGCTCTAGAGGGCTGAAATATTTGCTTCCTGGGAACTGGATGCAGGATTTGATAATCGGTTTTAAGAACAGGCCTGTTCTCAAAGTGCTCTGCAAACAGATATTACAAAGACATGGTGCATTTCAACATTTATAAACATCTGAAACATTAACTACAACAACTGGAACTACTCCAGAGTTATTGTGCTTCTTGTATGGGCCGTTGTATGTATAAAAGAAATTAACACCCCATAAAGTCAGTAACAAACACACACTGCCTGTCATTTTGGCAGAGTCTAAAATTTGGCTGGTCTACATACAGTTTGTTTTAGTTTTGCCTAGTTTAAAAAAAACCCTCTTTTTTGGCACAAAGGACAGACTTTTGTTTATTACCCTTTCTGCTAAAGTGTGGGTGAAATATGATGTCTTAATTTTGGGATCTGCTCCAAAGAGAACTCCAGATTCAAAGGTCTGTAAGAAAACTGAGCCACTTGTGTGATAAAAATGGCCATGGATCTTATATGAAGGTGGCCAAAATCTGGCTAAGGAACGCATGCCTGCCTTCTCGGCCCCCAGGTGCCCCCAGTGTTGTTCTAAAAGAGACAAAACATTCCTGGGTGTTCACCAGCTCCTTAACCCAGGCAGAGGATCACAGGCCAGGAGACAAAGTGGGCGTTACTGGTGGGCTTCATCTGCAGTCTGCTGCATGCTTACTGGGAAGGCAGTCCCCGTGAACACACAGGGAGTCATTTCTAAATAAGCATGCGTAGGAAGGATTATATGTTGTCAAGGATGGGGTGGGAAGGAAGCAAACGAAAACTTCTCTGGTACACTTAACCACTACCTCACCCAGCCATACACTGCAAGATTCAGCACATTTGTAAAACGGCACACTGGCTAGGAGACAGGCTTGGCAGGCCTTTGAACCATGTTCTGCTTGTCAAACACAGAGGCAGCACATGTGTGTGGGCTACAATACAATCCAGCTTTTAAGTCCCCATATTTCAGTGGTAAACAATCTCATTTCTGATAACTTAGTGTGTTCTTATTGTCTGGTGAAGCAGTCTCTCTCTAGCGACGCTAATCTTGCCACCGCTGCCGCTTGTTCTTGAGATTGTTAGGCCTGCCACGGCCAGAGCAGGGCATCCTTCCTGCCTCACACACACTGTAACACAGTTCTAAGCCCTTCCACACACTTACACCACATTGTCATGGTGAAGTGTCCTTCCCTCCAAACCACAGGCAAACAGGAATGAAGGCTGCAGATGAGCTGGTTTAATTGCTTGCTCCTACTTTATTAAGCTGCACCACATATATTCCTGCATTCCTTTTCCAGAAAGAATGCAAATCAACACAAACATATGATTTGAGGCTCTTCTTGCCCTCACTGCTTCTGACTCACTAGTGGAAATATTTACTATTTGTTGGCAAGGTGATGAGCACCTTTGTTGAATGACCAACTACAGTAAATACCCTCAGAAATTATCTGAAGTCTCTTCTGTAGTGAATAGATGGGTACTACGTGGCCTTACTACATGATGTATTCTGGCCCACACAGTCATGCATGAGACATCTCAAATGGGATAGTTGGATGGAAAGAAAGAAAGAATTTGGATACCTGAGACTGCTGGAAAAGCAAACACTTCTGTGGATTTATTCCACAGGCAAGGAGAACAGCCGTGATGTCCAGGATGCCTGTGCGTAAGACGTCTGGCTTTCTCGGTACCGTGAGGGAGTGGAGGTCGACAATGCTGTACAAGACAGAGCTGCATTCTTCCTGCAGCATCACCCAACTTGTGATGGCACCAAGATAATTTCCCAGATGAGGGATCCCAGTTGGTTGGATGCCTGAGAAAATCCTTTTCAGGCCTTTATTCTGTAACCAAATAACCATTTAAAATAATTTGTATAGAAAACCATAATGGCCAAGACATACACGCTCACCTTTCTGTGCATGTGCACAGGTATGCACACATACAGGTAACTATAAGCACTATGGGACACATGACGGGACAATGCTGTTGCATCACACCAGGGATGAAAAATTAAATTTCAATTGAAGGTGCCACAGCACTTTGTGTTTCTCAGCTCTATTTCCATATGACTTGGATCAGATTGTTTCTGGATAGACGGTGCACCTGCTCTTTTAATATATGCTGGGTAGCATCCTGTTGGTGTAACTACACCTACAGAAGGCTGATGATATCAGCAGGGGAAAATGTTGAAAGTTAAACGTGTCCAACCTCTGCCCAGGATTTACACAGCTCTCGAATGACCCCCTTCATTACATAGAATCTACAGGGTGGGAGGAGGAAGTCTTTCATTACTGGAAACCACTGCCACCAAGATGCCATCAGCCTCTCACAAATATAGTTATGCCAACAGGATTTCTGCCTCTGACTTCTCTTGTTCTGTTCTAGGGCAAAATTACTTATTGCTGTCTTTGATGTTTTTATTTTTTAAAACATTAATTGAAAAAGCTTCAACACACCCTCTGGCAGCCATTTTTTTAAATTTGGGGGCATATGGGAGTTCCAGGTTGTTGTTGGCCCTCAAAATGTGTTAGAATTGTCCTCCACAACCACTGGAATGCACAAGGGACATAAGGAGCAAATTTGTTTCAATCTTTTTAAAAAAATGTTTTGGTGGTTTGGGTCAGCTGGAGGCTCCCAAGGATGCTGGAGGATTGGGAAAGTGATACTGGACAACTGCATGCAGGCTGTGCACCACTAAGCCATAATAAGCACATTTAAATTTCAAAACTGGGCTACAAAAAATAACTTCCTAGTCAAATGGTGATTTAAAAAAAAAACACCCTTTAAAACCACTACTAGATGACACTAAGAAAGCAGGTAGGAATAGTCTCAAGTTTGCAAAACAAACAAACAAACAAAAACAAAACAAAAACACAGCCACCCACAATTTCTCATTGGAAAATTCTGGAAGTATGGTAGAATATCATACTGGTCTTCAAATACTGCTAGCCTACATGTGGTTACTTGTGCATGTAAGCCCTGGTGAATGCTGAACTTTTGTGTGAGTAAACATATCTTGTTTCAGGTTGCTAAATCTGAAATATAGCTGAAAAGGTTAAATAGCTACAATCTTCAGAATAAACAGGGCTAATGTTCAAGAAAGCATGATGTAAGGTCATTAACAAATGATAAACATTGGTAGCACCACCATTTCCACCTCTGGTTATTCGATTTCTTTTTCCTAATCCTTTCATTCTTCAGTTGCCAGAATGTTTTCAGACATTTAAACACCTCCCTTATTCCCCTGACAGACAAGTATTCTTGTTGACACAAGAAGGGAACCTTAAAGTAGGATTGTCCAAACAAAGTCAGAGCATTCAGTAAGGGCTTTAAAAAAAAAACACCACCCCTCAGATATAACCTGGTATTAGACTTTTTAAAGATTTGGCTTAAATCATCAATCATAACTAAGCTCTGACAGTTTCATTTCTAAAGAAGCAAGCAACTTACTGGGTGGTCCCTTTAACTTTTTTCGCCACATTAAATTGTTAACCCAAACTCACATTCAAATTAAATGTTTCTTCAGCCGCAATCCTGTGGCTGAAAAGACATCCATAAAAGACAGAAATCTCAATTTCTCACTGCAATTACTGGAAACTTAGGGCAGAGCTATACATTCCCAGAGAGAAATTCCCATTGCCAAAAACGGCATCTCAGAGCGAAATCCCCACCTTTCGTAACACGGAGTATCCGCCCCACCACCAGCTCTTCTCATGGCAGAGAGAAGTAGTGTTCCACTCCTAATAGTGGCAAGTCAGCACTAACAGGGATGGGAGAGGGGAATGCATGCATGCACATACAGACAGTGTGACATCAGGACAGAGGAAGAATGCTGTTTGATGCTATGAAGAAAATGCAATCCAGGGATGCAGTTTTTGACAGCAGCCTGTGCTCAGGGCTGCCTGAGGGCTTTCACAAACCTAGCGAGCTGGCATTTCCTTTCCTCCCTCTGTCCCTTTCAAAAAATCCCACGCCATATCACAAAATGCTTTTGAAATAGTATCTTGAGCTTGAAATGTGGCTTGCCATGTGGCCCAGTGGCTTGTTTTTGGAGGAGCCATCATTCAGTATCTAGGATGTAAATGTGTTGCATCCCAGACAATTAAATCACTAGCTTTTCTTGTTAATCGGGTTTTAAGGATATGAAGACTAAGAAAAGCCTGGACGATGACCCTGCCTGGCCGCTGCTTATCAAATGACGTTGGAGAAGGCACTTCCTTGCGTTAACACACATTCACTTCCCTCTGAAAATAAAAAAAGGTTGTTGCTGGTGTTTTTGCAGAAACCTAGGGGCCAAAATCCTGTTTGTTTTTTCCATGCACATGATGGGTCATTATATGCACGGTTGTCTTTTTATGCCAAATGAACAAGGAGGTACAGTATTTGTTACCCTCTGCGCACATGTAAGCTTTTTTTTAAATTGCGCCTTTTAAAGCTTGTGTTAACTGCAGGCTAGAGATTGCTGAAATAAACCCAGAGAGAACATTCTGCCCACAGAGCAGTTACATTCCGTGACTGCTAATTGTATTCTGGCTGTCATTTTAGAAAAGTGGGAACTGGTTTCACTAAATATGCCAAGCAATCACAATCCTACATTTAAAAAAAATGCAGGATGACATGAAACTTTTAAAAATGATCAAAGAGCGATCATCCCACAAGTGCACAATCAAAAACTACACCCCCAGTACTGTCACCCATTATGGATACCTCAACAACAAAATACATTGACAGCCTGGAGAGAGTTCAGAGAGAAACAACTAAAATGATTAAATGCCTGGGATCAACTAGCTTGGGGGAAAAGATTAAAAGAATTACTTATGTACAGCTTAGCTAAATTAGAAGATCTTAGAAAGTTTGCTTTCTTCCATCTCAGCCTCTTCGGCTGACCAGTCTCTCAACAACCAAGGCTGTCAAGGTTTGATCTATTACACTTCAAACATCCCCATGCACCTTGAAATCAACTGGCATTTTTTCTTGAATTTTAAATATCTTCCATGTGTCTAAGGCTAAAAAGAGGTGAGGTTATGATTAAGGCTACTAATGAGAATCCTATTTGCTCTATAATTGCCTTCAAATTACAACCACTGTCTCAGTCCTATTCATCTTCAAGCCTCTGTGCCTGAGAAATAATTCATCCACTCCTCTGCTAAGGGCCAGAGCAGAGAAGCCTCATAAGCACAAGTCATTATAAACTAAGCTGAACCACAGACAATATTTCCAGGCATCTGCAGCAAAGGTGTCCCTTTGGTCTCCAACTTCGGCAATCTCCTTTACAAAAAAACACTGAGTTCAAACTGGGTATGGGGGAGTGTGATTAGGTTCGTTTGAGTTTTGAAGCAGTTCCTCTTTTTTGGCGGGAAATAACCAAGAAGAGTCATCTGAACGATTAACATATTTATTTGATTTAACATTCGGAGATTCAACGACAACTTCAACTGGGTCAAAACAGCTCAAATTGGGTAACTGTTCATAAGGTGATGGTAAAAATTCAAAAGATAACTTCGGAGAGTCTATTGTGGGGCTGGCCTGAACCGTTCTTTGTCCGTGGGCTTCCTCAACGGAGCGCTCCTCACGGCGCAGATCGTGCCGCAGCAGGGGTGTCGAGCCCAATCACCCTCGCACGGCGGTCGATTGAACGATGCCTCGGGTCGGGTCACCCTCCTCCAGTGACCTTGCCCTCTCGGGAAAACCACCACTGTCCATTCCTGCATTTCTGTTATTGTCGCTTTCTTTTCTTTCAGGTCAGGATCAGGTAGTAATCCCCCTACTTTCAGGTTGGGGAAATCCTGCAATAACTCATGAGCCTTTCCATAAGTAGATTCCCCTTCCTCTTTCATCCCTTTCCGCGGTACCAAGAATACTCTCCCTTTCCCCCCTCCTTTTTATCCTCCTCCCCTACCGGTAATGTTAACTCCTCCCCTTCCTTTCCCTTTCCTTCTTCTACCAAACAAACTTCCACCTTCGTTTCTTTCTCCTCTACTTCTTTCTCCTCATTCCTCTTTATAATCAATCCTTCTGTTTCCTTTCTCACTCCCTCTTCCTGTGACACTATTATTTGGGGGGACGGTGCACTCTCATCTCTTCTCCTCTTTTCTATTTCTCCTTCACAGGGAGGAAACCACATATGTTCCAATGCAGCAGAACGTCAAACAAAACTCCTCGAACACAGCAGGGGCTATGTGCTAAAAAAAATACTTTTGTTTTTAGCACAAATAGTTAACAAGATATATATATCAGTAGATAATGTGAATAATGGAAGGCCTGAGGAAAAATAAATGGCAGCAGACAGAGTCCTGTTGGTGATTTACATGTATGCAAGTTAAACTGCATAATTTACCTCAGCGAACCTCTGCTTAATGAATGAGGTGTGAGTCATGTGATGAGGTGCATGCAATTGCATAACTGGTGCATGCCTAGCATTGTAAATAGAAGTAATTCACTGCAGTGAGTTATGCAATTTAACTTAATCGCACATAAATCACCTCACTAGGTAGCTACCGCCCGCCTTAAGCTGGGCAGTCCCCAGCCAGTAAGGTGCTATCTTGCCACGGTCTGTTAACCTCACGGGGTGCGTGGGGCTAAGGGTGAAAGCCGACAAGCAGATCGATAACCCTGCACCATGCAACAATCATAAGAAAACTTCTGCCCTAAAGTTGGGCACCTGGAATGTTCGGACAATGACCCCTGGCTTTTCTGGCGACTTGCAGGAAATAGACGACGTGCGCAAGACAGCTGTCATCGACATGGAACTGAGTAGACTGCAGATGGACATTGCTGCCCTGCAAGAGTCGAGATTGCCAGACTCGGGATCTGTCAAAGAAAAAAACTTCTCATTCTTCTGGCAGGGAAAACCATTGAATGAGACCAGGGAATATGGTGTTGGCTTTGCAGTCAGAAATACTCTGCTGAGATCCATTGTTCCACCTACTGTGGGGAGTGAAAGAATCCTGTCTCTGCAGCTCCACTCATCAGCGGGACTGATCACCCTCATTAGTGCATATGCACCAACACTGTCGTCCACAACAGAAGTCAAAGACAAATTCTACAATGACCTGGCAGCTACTATCAAAAAAGTCCCTGAGAGAGAGCCACTGTTCATTCTCGGAGACTTTAACGCTAGAGTTGGTGCTGATCACAATTCTTGGCCCACTTGTCTAGGCTGTTTTGGCATTGGGAAGATGAACGAAAATGGCCAACGCTTGCTGGAGTTTTGCTGTTATTATGGTCTTTGTGTCAGCAACACGTTCTTTAATACGAAGCTTCAACACAGAGTTTCCTGGAGACATCCAAGATCCAAGCATTGACATCAGCTCGATTTGATCCTCACTAGACGTTCTAGCCTTCCTAGTATTATGATCACACACAGTTACCAGAGTGCTGATTGCGATACTGATCACTCCCTGGTGTGTAGTAGAGTAAAACTGCGAACAAAGAGATTGTATCACACGAAAAAGGAAGGAAGACCACGTATTGACATCAGCAAGGTAAAGGTAAAGGTAAAGGTTCCCCTTGACAATTTGTCCAGTCGTGTTCGACTCTAGGGGGCGGTGCTCATCCCCGTTTCCAAGCCATAGAGCCAGCGTTTGTCCGAAGACAATCTTCTGTGGTCACATGGCCAGTGCGACTTAGACACGGAACGCTGTTACCTTCCCACGGAGGTGGTCCCTATTTATCTACTTGCATTTGCATGCTTTCGAACCGCTAGGTTGGCGGGAGCTGGGACAAGCGACGGGTGCTCACTCCGTCGCGTGGATTCGATCTTACAGCTGCAGATCTATAGATCTTACAGCACAGAGGCTTCTGCGGTTTAACCCGCAGCGCCACCACGTCCCTTGTGGGACATCAGCAAGACTCGCAATCAAAGAAAAGTGGAGGAATTTGCCCAAGCGCTTGAGGAAACCTTTCCAGGCCCGGCTGATGCAAATGCACCTGAACGATGGGAACATTTCAAGAACGCTGTTTGTAACACCGCCTTGTCCATGTTTGGCAAGAAGACCAAAAAGATGGCAGACTGGTTCGAAGCCCATTCGGAGGAGTTGATGCCAGCCATCGAGGATAAGAGGAGAGCTCTAGCAGCATACAAAGCCTGTCCTAGTGAGTACAACTTGCAGGCTCTTCGAGCTGCTCGTAGCAAAGTCCAACAGGCTGCCAGGAGATGTTCCAACGATTATTGGCTTCAGCTCTGCTCTCAGATACAGATAGCAGCGGACACAGGTAACATCAAGGGAATGTATGACAGTATCAAGCAGGCTTTAGGTCCAATACAGAAGAAATCTGCTCCCTTGAAGTCAGCTACAGGCGTGATCATCCAGGACCAAGCACAGCAGATGGAACGCTGGGTGCAGCACTACTCTGAGCTATATTCCAGACAGAATGTAGTAACCGAAGAGGCACTAAATAACATCGAGTGCCTGCCTGTCTTGGAAGAGTTGGACAGCAAACCAACTTTAGCAGAAATAAAAGTGGCCTTGGATTCCCTTGCCTCCAGCAAGGCACCTGGGAAGTATAACATCCCTGTTGAAGTGCTGAAGTGCTGTAAAGAGATCATCACCACCGAGCTGTATGAAGTCTTTTGTCTTTGCTGGAGGGAAGGTGGAGTACCACAGGACATGAAGGATGCAAACATCGTCACATTGTATAAGAACAAAGGAGACAGGGGCGACTGCAATAACTACCGTGGCATCTCTCTTCTCAGCGTTGTAGGGAAGCTGCTTGCCCGTGTTGTGCTGACTCCAGGTGCTTGCAGACAGAGTCTATCCAGAAGGGAGACCACAGCTGCGATACAAGGATATCTGCAAGCGGGATCTGAAGGCCTTAGGAATGGACCTCAACAGATGGGAAACCTTGCCATCTGAGCATTCAGCCTGGAGGCAGGCGGTGCATCATGGCCTCTCCCATTTTGAAGAGACACTTGTCCAGCAGGCCGAGGCAAAGAGGCAGTCCCGAACCCAGCAAAATCAGGGAGCTGGACAGGGGACAGATTGTATTTGTCTTCAGTGTGCAGTGTGGAAGGGATTGTCACTCTCGAATTGGCCTTCTCAGCCACACTAGATGCTGTTCCAAGTCCTCCATACAGAGCACGTTACCATAGTCTCTCGAGACTGAAGGATGCCTAATCAGACATAAATCACCAATAGGATTCTGGCCACTAACAAACAAGCCTTCTTGTTTCACTGGTCATCAAACAGGAGACAACAAATGGCACACAAACTAATTAGCACTATACAACCTATACAAACTTAATACACTTACTGCTCACTGGTAAGTCTCACTTGAGTTCAGAATCGCTTACTCACAGATGAGTCAGTATAAAGGCCAGAGAAGTCTGGCTAGAATTAAGTTCAAAGAACATACTAGCAAAGTACCAACTAATGGACAAATTAATGACAAAACAAATGGATTTAAACTGTACTTATATGGATGGCAAATTTTAAATACAATGCTTAAACTGACAGGTAGTGGACAAAATCCTGTTACTTAGTGTCATAAATCACACTAGAGTAGACCCACTGAATCAATGGGTTATGTCAACTCTTCTGCAAGTTCCACTGATTCAAATGGACCTACTCTGTGACTTACTTTATCATAGTAAGTCACGGTTAGACTAAGCCCATTTGTATCAATGGAAGTTATGAAGCTGAGTCACCAAATCTCCATGGATGCAATGCACCTGCTCCAGTACAATTTACTACAGTAAGCAACAGGATTTTGGCCATTGTATAGTACAGTGAAGATAAAATGGAATATAAAGAAACGGATTAATAGTTTGAGATTAAACAGATGAGACGCTAGTATAATGTGGGGGAATATATATGGTAAGTGATTAATAGCATTGCTAAACTGATGCGATCACTATTGGAATAATGCCAACAACCTTCTAAAGATTGTTTTTTCACCATTTTTCTGAGCAGCTCAGAATTATCACTGAATTAGGTTTTTAAAAAAACTATATTTTTGAAACTTGTTAAATAAACAACTGGGTATCCTGAAGCAAGCCTTCAAAGAGTGCTGCTTTGGTAAAAGCAAGAATTCTAAAAGGAGCTCTAAAAAACCACACAGAGAATACTGGGTCTTCTACAAGGCTTGCTCACTGTTTATTCTACAAGGCTTGTTCACTGCTGGCATCAGAAGGCAGCCTAGCAGGGAGCTCCGCCTGGTGTCAAAAAATCATGGAGCTGGAATGTGCTTCAATGAAATGTTGAGGTCAAGACATCAGAGCTTGTATGCTCAAAAGATCTAGGACTAGTAAAGGGTTTTAACAAAAGAGGAAAGAGCTCCCAATGGGGAGGAATATAACCCACAAAAGATGTAGACTCAGAATAGAGCCACTCAGAATTTGTCCTCTTTTTTTCGGATAGGCAGGGGGAAGGGAGTCCATTTTGCTTTTAAGAATACCGTGTTATCCCAAAAATAAGACAGGGTCTTATATTAATTTCTGCTCCAAAAAATGCATTAGGGCTTATTTTCAGGGGATGTTTTATTTTATTTTTTCATGTACAACAATCTACATTTATTCAAATACAGTCATGCCATCTTCTTCTGGTTGCTGCACAATGGTGGAGGGTGGGGTTTCACTTAACTGGGGCTTATTTTTTGGGTAGGGCTCACATTATGAGCATCCTGAAAAATCATACTAGGGCTTATTTTCAGGTTAGGTCTTATTTTCGGTGAAATAGGGTAGTTCCAACATCCTGGGTGCAAACCCTATTAAAAGATACTAGAATGTTAGAAAATAGCAACTAGTTTCACAAGCTAATTCTGCCAAAGAAGGACAAATATCTTCCTGTTGTGATGCAGGATCAGGTAACACAAAGGGCATAGTAAGGGTTTGACCGTCCCTTGTATTCAAGAACATTTCAGAAGGGTTTACTAGCTTATTCATCACTGTTAGAGCTTCCAACATAACTGGCCCTCCTTTTCTGCCTTCAGCAATCTAATGTAGAAATTTGGCTGGTGAAGCTTTGCTCACTGTTTCACTCGATGCCAGGAAAGCTTTGACCATGACATTCCTGGTCAGAACGCAGACAAGGCACAGAAACAGAAATCATAAGAAACAAACAGGTGACATCGCCATTCCTGCTTTTAGATGCTTTTTCACTAGCCTTATTTTATACAAGTCAGTGCCACAAACATTTGCTTGACAAAGAAAATTGCTAGCAATATATACAGCATGCAAATGAAATAAATAGTTCCTCCCGACTTTCACTGAAATCATGTTATGATGTAGTTATGGCTGCCTGGCTGTTAACCGGCAGGCTAAACTGAAGCCAGCACTTGCATGGCCTTGCAGCCTTTCCTTTGAAGAGACATGCGAATCAAAATTCTGCGTGCCACTGAAGCCGTTCGTGTTTTGGAGTAAAAAGCCGAGTTCAGTTTCAACGAGTTCCTTTGTAACAGAGCAGGTGAAGAAAGCTAATTCTAAATACAGGTGGTGTGTGTGTGTGCACGCTCACACGAAAGAGAGGAAGAATGAACACAGGAAGAAAAGAGGGAATCACTGCTGACACATGTGACAAGGAAGATTGATGGTTTCCCTCTCCAGTTTTCCCTACTGTGAAGGAACGCAGGGAGCGGGCAAAGGGACGAAGAAGCTGCTGGGCCAGAGACAAAGCCAGCTGCCTCCCTTACACCATTCGAGCACTGATTAATGAGGCAGCAGCAACTCAGGAAACGGAGAGGGATCATGCTTAGACTTCCTCCTTATTTTTATTTAATTATAATTTGATGCATACAATTCCACATGGTTTTAATTTGCTGGTTACAAATGTTTAAGCCATTCCACGAGGAGAAACTGCTAATCATATAAGAAGGTACACAGGTGAGAGAAATGGAAGGACTTTTTACAAGGTCTTACCTTCAAGGGAAGAAGGCAAAGTCTGACTCCACTGGTAGGAAGGTTCAGGGAAATGACACATGCAAGCTTAGCACTCTTAAAGTTTTTACCCTTAACACGCGCTGACTGGAAAAAGCTACAACCAACACTGCTATTTCTATCCTTTTTCCCCAGGTAATATGTTCTAGCATCAAACCAGTCAAGAAAAACTCCACACAATAATCAATGAACTGAATAATTTCAATTTGAAGCAAGGAATATTTTGTTTAACCATTTATACTTCTACCAATGTTTTAATTTTATATAAGTTTGTTTGGCTCTGTGCTAACTTATTTTCAAATAGACATGTATGGGACTGAACTGTAAATCAGTTTAAATCTGTAAGTAAAATGCACCAAATTATGCATGACAACCACAAATTACATTACTTGTGAAACAGAGACCAGAATCCTACTGGTTAGTTATGCTGGACTAATTACAAGGGCAGAAATTGTAGTGGGGAAGTGCCACTGGTTAATCATATGCCACATACATCCCTTATCATACACCAAGACTGGCATATAACAACTGGTATAAGCAGTAACTCATTACTTAGCAGCAATTCGCTGCCCTAATTTGTACCACCAGACATAATAGCAGAACTAACCAACAGGATTCTGGCAAATTAATTTAAATATCACTCTTCTATACCTTTGAAAAGGTATTTCAGTTAATACAGAACTATAAAGACGGAGAGGAGAGAATGAATAAAACAATATTAGAGCACTCACCTCCAAGCCCTTCAGGAGTTGTTCCATCTTTAGCCCTAATCTATCATGCCTTTCAACATTTTAAGCATATAACAATCTTCTCTCAGTTCTTCCCCTATTTCTTCCTTACTAATTTCTCCTGTTTAATTCTCCCTCAGACATCCGAAATAAATAACAGGGAAGAACTACTTGTGAAAGCCACTGTAAATAAAAACATGATGGAGCCTTTGGTTTCCCCCTCACCAGTTGCTGCCCAAGCTAGTAAAGAGGAGTTCACTACCAAGGAATTTCTAATAGCGCTTGGGGTATAAATGGCATTCAGACTTACAAAGTCTTAGTCAAAGAGTCTGAAGCATCCAGCCACATCCCAGCACAGACAAAGGAGGCAGACTTCGGCTTCAGATCAGTTGCTGATTTCCATAGGTATGGACAACATTTCTGGTAATAGTGTCCAAATGGGAAGCTGTAGCCAGAAGTAGCTGGGTATCCTTGTCAACACATAGGACTTTGTGAAAACCATTTAAAATTGCTTTGTTTTTTAAATAAGTGGCTTGACTTAGCTAGTGAAAGTATAAACAAAAGGCAGCTGTTTCTTTGAATCACCAAGCAGAGATATTTATGAATTCTAGCTGCTTCAGTTAGAAAAACAACACTAACAGCATTATTATCTTTTAAGAAATGTAAACAGAGTTTAGTAATAGAACAAAGTAGTAAGGTAATGCATTTGTGAATGTTTTCAAAATGTTAAAGATGAGATTCAGCAGTGATCACTGACTTGATTATATTACAAAATGTAAAGGATAACAAGTGGCCTTAAAACTCTTTCTCTCCCCCCCCCCACATTGTTTCCTTAGATAATTTGCTTCCTTAGCAAACGAAGTGTGTAAATGAAAAAAAAATTCTCAAAGTTCTTAATTTTGCCATAGTAGCAAGATGAACTGTTTGTCTGGATTGGATTACAAGTCAAGTTTATATTCTTGTGATAATAGTATTGTCTAATTGTCTATGCTAGGTAGGCAGTAAAAATTATGTTATCCTGATTACATTATATGCTCTGTAAGTGAGATTATAAGAGCTGTTATTAAACTTTTCTTTTCTAGCAAGGTAACTAGGCTAGAAAATGTTCCTAAAAATGTTTAGAAAAATTGCTTTGCCAATGCTGTAATGTAAATAAAAGGATGGAAAATGACACATGGGAATGAGATTGGAAGATAAACAAGCCATAGGTGATGCTGGCTACAGAAATGATATAAAAAGGATTAATTTAGACAGAACTAGCAGAAAGGAGAAGCAGGTACCCTGGACTACAACTCATGATTTTTATACTTGCATAAATGTATAAAAGGGTAAGAGACTTTCAATTTAGATATTCTGATGTGTGTCAATGTAATAATTGCTAAAGGCTATGAATTATATTCTTTAGATTTCAGACTGCAGCTGAGATATCTTTTTTCTAACTGTATTCTTTATAATTACACATTTTTACCTTTCTGGAGTGATAGTTTCCTCATATATGAAATAGAGATTAAACAAAAACACATAAAATAGTGCCAAGTGGCTGATTTGCTTTTCTATTCAGAAAAAGTAGAATAAAAAAGCAAAATGCCTGAAGAAAGAACTACTGCACCATAAGTGATATATAGTATACTATTCTATCCAGAAGAGGGGTGAAGCTTTTAAACAAAGATACTTAGATGAATTACCAAAGAACAATGGGATCTCTTCTGATCCCTGAGAGTACATAAACTAGCAGGCTGCATTGGAAAGCTGAGGAAGGGTAAATTGTTGAACTCTAACCTAACCTGACATTCTATAGCAAAGAGAAATGCATCCCTTAGTCTTTGAGTGCCACAAGGCTTCTTTAACATGCCTTGTCTATTCAGGATAAAGTTAAGAAATGTTAGCTTGCTTGCTTTTTGGAGGGTAGGGGGTAAGCACAATGCAGGCTTATGAATTCACACATGAGACAACTATATGGTTAAACTCACCTTGTTCTCAGCCACCTACAAAGCAGGGAGCAATTTTGGAAATTGCCACAGTAGTCCATCAAAAACTTAGTTCATAGTGGGGACTTCTGTTGTCTACGGGAGTTGGACTCAATGGCCCTAAAGGCCCCCTCAAACTCCATTATTTTATGAAGATCAAAATTTTCAGATTTTCCAGTTGTACGGTACAGCAGATAAGTATCTAACACTATTTTCACTTGATGCAACCCAGCAATTTATCTGCAGCGACCTTCCTGCAGTACTCCTTGTAACAACATGTAGACAGCAAGGAATTAAGATACAGCCTCTCCCCAATTTCCCTCTTTCTTTCCCCCCATCCTGTTTACATTTTACATCTGCTTAATGAAGAGAGTGTTCTCTCAAAGCTTGCACAGTTGTTTGTGCTTCTTCATACTTTTTGTGTTTTTTGGTTGGCCTGTTAAAGTTATCACCTTTGTTTGTATTTTTGAAATAGCTCAGCAAGCCTCTATATAATATCAGGGGTCTCCAAACTTTTGACCGTGAGGGCCACACCTGATATTTTCATCATTTTTGAGGGCCGAAGGAACAAGAATGCCAGCATGACCCCCCACGCACGCACACATGCCCACACACATGCACCGCACCACCCACCCACCCCCGTGCGCTGAGGGGAACAGGCCGGGTAAAATGGCAAGGCAGACCGGATGTGGCCCGCGGGCCGTAGTTTGGAGACCCCTGGTTAGAGTGTCTATAACCATGGAAATTGCTACCCACTGTAGCCACCCTCCACTTGAGTATAAACCTAACTATGGGCATAACAACACATGAATAGAAAAGAAACTGTGAGAACCACATCTTAATATGATGGACAGGTTTTCAGTTCTCACCTTGAGGAACAGAAAGACAACGTTTATTGAATAAACTCTGAATTCCTCCTGCATTAACAATACCAGGCATCCTAAGAGCAATCATATTTTCCAATAAGTAGGAATCAGCCATAAAACTCAGCAAAGTGCAGGACTTCATGTATGTCAGAGAACCTGAACGTATGAAAAATTTTGCTTGCCACACTAAGGCATAGACAGTGGCCAGGTTCACACATTATGGGTATCTCCACACCCAGAGCTGTGGCTCGTCCCTGGCTTGATTCCCCCAACTCGCCACCCTGAAAATAAAATCTGACAAAAGGGGCAGGAGAAAAACAGACCAAAAGTTATTGCCTGTACAACAATTCATAGCTAAAGCAGCAAATCATGGATCACACAAACCATGGCTTATACCAATGTGTAAACACAGCCAATGTTTCCAACTTTTGGAGCATTTTAAGCCCCTCTAATGTTTGGAGAAATATGACTTAAGACTGATGATTCTCAAGTTAAGAGACAAACACAAATTCATTATGGTTTAAATAGTAATCATGAGTAGTATCTAATTATCTCGAAAATAATTTTCCACAATACCATGACTGCTCATCAAAATCAATCTGGCCAGACCCAACTTTTTTTACAACTGCTCTTGGTAGCACTACATCAATGAGCATCTCAAGTAGCAACCCTGGCTCACTCTTTCACAACAACCAGAGACTGTATTCTCCCATACATGCCTGCCCAGGCATTGAGATCTATAGGAGTGGTTCTTTCCTTGCTCCTGTCACCTTTAGAGGCACATTTGGTGAAGACATATAAGAGGGCATATTTAGTGGCCACCTCCCTGATGTCATTTTGCTGCCATGCACAAACTATTCTATTTTGGCAGATCTTTGATAACCGACTGGCAGCTAGGACTGAGGGCATTAAAGAACGTGCTACACTCCTATTGTGAATTTTAACTATTGAATGTGATATTTTAAAATGCTTTTAACTGCACTCTGTTTTAATGTGATAAGTGATTTAATTGTGCTTTAATATTTGTAATGTATCATTGTTTAATTGTACTTGGCTTTTTAATTATATTGTATGCTGCTTTACAATCAATTTTTGAAAGAAAGGTAGGACACAAACCAAATGCATAATATAACTGAAGTGGATAAGAGGGACTAGGAAATCATTACTTTTGTCCCTAATAGGAGGCAGAAATAAGAAAAAGTGACAAAATAAATAATGCCAGATACATGGTGATTATTCTGGTCAGATATCGTTCAACTGGGAGCAAGAGGCCCACCACCACTCCTCCAAAAGCCTTCCCATAGTCCACATGGCACAGGCATGGGGAAGAGGTTCCGAGTCCATGGCTGGATCTGCCCCCTTCTTAGCCTATTCCACACTGTCTGTCCTTACCCACCCTAGCTATGGTTTTTCCTTTCAGCCTTCATCTCAGCCTCCAACTATCTCTCTGGCTCAACCTGGTCCAAACCTCCTGAACAGTCCTTTCCTTGTTAAATTTGAATCCTGCTATTAGATATGGTTGGTGGGAAAATCTTTCTCACCATACCAGCTCAGGAACACAACATCACTGAGACTGCAGGTTAGCATATAACATGACAAATGTCAATGGCTATGTAAAATAAGCAGCTCATTTCCCCTACTCTATTTGAAAAATTTACATGACAAGTGGTTGAACTTGTTGGGGACATTGTTTACAACTCTTTAAGTGACTATGTCATAAAATGCCTTCTGTCTATGTCTTGTTCTATGTTGGTTCTGTAACAAAACATAATGCCAGAACAGTGAAATATTCTGCCCAGGTGGATAACAGTTAATTCTGCCTCCCAAGATCCCAGCCTCCCTTTTGCTCAGTCAGAATTTAAAGACCAGTCTACATTGTCTGGATAAGAGTGATGCTCAAAGGGCTACTTCGCCCCACTTTCCTTAGCCGCAACATGTGCAATGCCAATCAATCCTAGAATAACCTTCCTCTCCCAAAGTATACGGGGGAGGGGGGGATTAGGCTCAGATGCACATTGGAAAGCAGTGTCCTGTGGAAAGGGACAGGGAAGCAGGCAAAAAGGGCACACATGCTACTCCTACTACAGTCAGACTGTCTCCTTTCTGCCCTTCCGCTAGAGTCTATGTATCACTAACCATGCAGTAGGTAAAATGGAAGCAGCATAAGAACACTTCATGCTGGACTGTATCCACTCTCTCATCACTCCCCAACAGCCAATTTGCCAACAGTGACCCTATGGAAAGGATGCTGATAAATTTTTGGTTTTTTTAAAATTAAACCCTATTTTGAGTAAGATAATGCAATGGGAAGAGCTGGACCTTGTTTCCAGCTTTAAGCATCAGATATCCACTTGTTCTACCTTTCGTTGTTCATATTTGAGGTGTGCAATTCTAGGAAAGGAGATTACTCTCTCCTTACCTTATTCCCCCACCAGGAAGAAGCCTGACCACACAAGATTCTGCATCACACATGAGCAGGCTCCTCTGTTCAGACATCCCCTTACCCCCACTTTGCAGCAAGTGTGAATGTTGCATCTGCTAAAGCCATACTAGCAGGAACCATCTTCATCTCTTACTTGTACAATATTAATTACATTAAGTGCTAATGAGCAATTAGGACTACCGGTATTGTCTTGTTGAGATGATATTTATTGTATCTTGTTTTATTTGTAAGTCACCTTAAACATAAAGTAGCAATAAGTAGAAATTGATATTTAACTTTTGTTTTTCTGGACAATGCAGTTTGTAGTAACCAAACCCTATGTTTCTGCTCCTTCAACACTGCACAAGTGATTTTTTAGAGAAATCAGGGAATATTTT
Organism: Intellagama lesueurii; assembly: GCA_037013535.1. Taxonomy (NCBI): domain Eukaryota; kingdom Metazoa; phylum Chordata; class Lepidosauria; order Squamata; family Agamidae; genus Intellagama; species Intellagama lesueurii. The sequence goes on along the minus strand of JBAJHW010000002.1, from coordinate 126,129,308 downwards.
ACCTTGGTACATAAGATTAAATAAATAAACAGATAAGATTTCCTAGAGGTTAAGTCCTTAAAATGTTAACTAATTTACACAGATACTTGCCTACCATTCATTCATAGTTTTTAAATAATTGTATTGCCTTCTGTAGTTAATGTGTTTAAAAAGTTTAGGAAAAGGACGTGTGCTGACCCATCAGAAAAATGACAGCCTGTGTTCAGTTTTCCCCACAATTTTATGCACATTGGCTTGTCCTAATACAAGTGTTGCCTGACAGTGAATTTTGGAATTCTGTTTACAACTGGTATTTTATAAGTACATTTAGAAAGAAAGAAAAGGATCATGAACACAAAACATTACTCTAGCCACCATCATAAATTAAAAGCATTTCTGGCATTCAGACTCATAAGCACAGAAGCCGATTTTGGCACAAACTCTTATTAACAAACGACGGGCTTACCTCACCAAGTGCTCTTCCGTAAATAAAAATAAATGAAATAGCACACAGAAAATTTTGTCAAAAAGGCTGAGCTTAAACAGCAAGCAGTAGCAAAAGGGTGCACATTTCCGTCTCTTCTATCCTCGCAGCAACTCTAAGGAGTAAGCTGGGCTGAGAAACAGTAAGCAGCCCAAAGTTCCCCAACGTGTTTCATGGCTAGCAGGGGATTTGCATCAACTTTCCAATTCGCTGCCCTATCTCCCGATTTCATCAGTTCATCAATGCAAAACAAGAAGAACCCATGAAATAAGTTAGAACGCTGAAATACGGAGCAACGTTTCTTAAAGAGGAGGGCGGATCCTGGTGTTTGCAGGGAGGGCACTGCGGGGAAACAGCCACTTGAACCAGTACGTAGATTAAATGCGCTGGATTCATTACCCCGTTGGACTGCCACGCTGAGCGAGAAGATGAAACCGTTAGCCGCTGTGTCTCTCCCGGCTCTCCGTGCAAATCGCATTAACTTTTTCCCGAACCCGAGGATACAAAGACTTGAGTTACCTGCACAAGGTGGCTCCGAATGCAAGAGCTGGGCGCCGCCATATTGGAAGGAGGAGAAAGATCACGTGACAACACGCCTGCGCTCTGTGGCTCGCTGGGAATGAACGCGCCTTCAAATTCCACCTCCACCCTGCTTGGTTGCCTTTCACTGAAGGGTGTTTTTTTTTTTTTGCGATTTATAGCAAATAGGCTGAATGAAGCCCTGAGTAGATATATATTTCAGTGGTGGGGAATAGTTTTGTTTTGCTTTTCATGGTGCAATGACTGGGTGATCATAACAACTGCTAATACTAATAATGGTCTGAAGCAGTTCAGTATTTCATTTGGAGTTTTGTCTGTTTTAAGAGCCGTTCGTTTCCAGGAAACTTCCCCGCCTGTATTCCCCCTCCAGTGGAACTCCCAGCCTCATGTGTTAGGGTGGCCATCTGCCCTCTTTTAGGGAGGATGGTCCTCCACGTGAAGAGCTGGCAGAGGACGGTTCTCCGTTTGAAGGGCTTTCCAGTCCAAACCTGATTTATAGCTGAAGAATTTTAGCAGAAAATGAGTTGCTCAGATGCCTATCGCTGCAGGAACCAGGACAGCAGTCTCAGCGATCAGACAGGTAACGTGGCCACAATTTTCTGCATTCAGGCAAGGTGCCCTATGTAATTGTGCTTTAAGTATAAAACATTCTAATTATGTATCTACATCTAAACTAACATATGCAACTCCATCCAAATCAATGTCCTCTTTTGCCTTCCTTTTTGATGTAATTTATGTGGCCACCCTACCTTCCAATGAGTTTTCCTGGCCGAGCAAGGATTTGAACCTAAGTCTCCTGATTCTACTTCTAATACTCTGTGCACCATGTTACACTGGCTATCAGATGATATCATATGTTATGTGTCATCAAGTTGGGACCCATTTATTACGACTCTAATAGGGCTTTCAAGGAAATTGAGATATTTAAGGAGTGGTTTTATTAGTTCTACTCTCCTAGTGAGTTTCCAAGGCCAAACAGGAATTCGAACCCAGAGTTCCTACTTCATCACTCTTTCCATTCCACCACACAGGGTATCAATAGTTTTATTAGACCAATCAAATCTCAAAAACAGGCTAGCTTTTGAATCTTGCAGACCTTCTCATCCGACTGGACTTGGCAGAGGTGGGGGGAGAAAAAAAAACTCTCTGAAATCATTTTGTTCAGAAGTTGAGGCTAGATTATTTTGACTAATGGATTTATGAAGTTTGATCTTTGTATGTAGTAGAGACCTTGATTGGTAAACATTGAATCGGACATCTCTCATTTTTTAAAGGAAAGGCGCGTGTGTGTCATTTTGTAACAAAAGAAGCAAACCACACACATAGATATAACTACTGATGAATCACAGGAAGGATATGGCGTGGCATGTCAATTTTGTATGAACATCAGATACAGTAGGTCAGTTCCAGAGTGGATATTCTGAAAGCACTATTCTGACAATTCCTTTGAAATAACTGATTATTGCCTAGCTAGGTAGTTCAATGAAGTTACATGACTGCTGTCTGCTTGCCTGCCTGTCTTTAGTAAGCTGCAGAAGGGTGACATAGAAGGCGTATCCCCAAAGAGTGGGAAGCATTGTGAGTACACTTGGGCATCCCCCAGGCAATGGTGTGCAGCCAGCCAATCCTTCACTTCCAGAGGTGTTGCAGTGTAAACTAGCTGATGAGCAAAATGACCCAACAGTCCTTTTTTAGGACCACAAATGATAATAATTTCTATTCATGTACTGTCGAGGGCATCTCTTCATCTAAAGAGGAACTCTTAGCTTCACTTTGTTACAATGGAAATGTGACATTCTTTGTGTCCAAGAAACTCACAATGGAACTGATCAGCACAGACAGCAAGTTCCTGGGATGTATCCAGTTGCTGAGGGCCCCCACAACCAATACGTTAGTGCTATTTTTGTAAAAACAGGTACTATAGTCCATTTAGGGGACTTCAGTGAAGAGGGCAACATAGAAATCTTGACGGTTGAACTGACTCTCTGTATAGTAACATCGATTTATAAACCACCTGATATACCATTCTGCTTTAAGAAGCCATCTGATATGGAAAACCAAAACACTCACTTTCCAGTTGGAGATTGCAACAGCCTTAGCAACATTTGGAGCTATGAACATGATGATGAAAATGGCAAAACCGTTATAAAATGGGCAGAATCCTATCCAATGTGCTTTATAACTATTAGGACGCTACAAATCCAGATCTAATTTTAGTTAGTCTGCCTATAGTTCAACCGTGCATTAACAGTGTAGATGATCTGGTCCCAAACACTGAGCACAGATCTATTTTATGTCAGATCTACTCAGCCATCCAATTTCAATCTATACCATTCTGTAAGAGGTACAATTTCACAACAAACCAACTTGGAAAAGTTTACAACAATGCTAGATGCAGCTGTGCTTCAGATTGCTCCTCAACCAGAGAGCTGTCATCAAGTTGTAACTTCCATTTTGGAATGAGCTTAGGCCTCCATTCCAAGAGGTCTCACTCGAGAAACATATGCCCAATGCTTAGTTTATGCTTCACACTTTGAAGAAAATCCTTTTAGTGAACATACAGTAAAAGCTGGGAGAAGTTTGATCTTGATTCTTGCAGAAACAAAAAGAGCTCACTGGATAGACACTATAACAGCTTGGTACGGCAAGAAGCAGCCAGAAAGCTTGGAGACTACTGAAAAGACTGAACAATGAATGATTCAAACAAAAAGATACTGTATGTAAATATAACCCCCAACCAAATAGCACACCAAGTGCTCCTGGTAGGGAAGACCAACCAACACACCATAAAAACAAAACATCAAAGGGACATTCAGACTGAATCTAATGAACTTCCTACTCCCTTCATAATGGTGGAACTAGAGGAAACCATAAGAAGATGTAGGAGTGGCAAAGTGGTGGGACTCAATGGTATCCAAATTGAGCAAATTAAACATGTTGGGCAAAACATGCTTCAACTCTTTAATAACTGCTGGATGAGCAAACAAATTCCATAAATATAGTGGAAGATGAAAGTAATCGCTATACTGAAATCAGGCAAAGAACCATCAGACCTCAAAAGCTACAGGCCAATCTCCCTACTATGGCACTGATACAAAGTGTTTGAACAAATGATATTGTTGCAGAAATGCTGTTTGTTATCCTCTGACAGGTCTGGTTTGCCTGTAAGAGAGGAGAGAAAAACACCCACACAACGTATGTCTGGAATATGTATATTATTACTCTGAAGAATAAGGAGAACATAAGAGACTAGTCTCCAAAGCTTATGTCTCTCTGAACACAATATTTCTTACACTTTATATAGGATTTCAGTCATGTGCACTCATTGACAATAGCTGATTTATTAATGTATTCTGTTAATATGATCAAAGCTAAATATATATTATTATTATTATTTATTTATTTGATTTCTATACTGCCCATCTGGCAGCCAGGGCCATATTGTGCTATCCATTCTGGTGCTCTTTGATGTTTACCCAAATGTCTCCTCCTTGTTGCTGAGACATACAGTATCATGCTTCCTCCAGGTGTCCTATCTCAAGGCCGTGGATTCCTCCATATCACATCCTTCATTCTTCTGTTCTTATCCTCCCATGCAATGTACTTTGGGATGGTCACCATCCCAAGAGTTCATGGTCTACACAAAGGCCCCAGAGACAGCTTGCTTTTGCTGACTCTGTGAGACAAGACCTTACTAGCATAAGCACTTCCGTACTTACCTACTATAAAAGCTATGATTTTTCCTACAGTGTTAAACAGTCTAGCCCATAAAACTGAACCTCTTCTAATTCCAGAATAGGCAAGCTTTAGACCTAGTAAGAGCTGTATGGCTCAAATTTTAAATCTAACCCAGCATATGGTTAGATCTTGAATAGAGATGGGCTTGAACCTCAGTTTGGATATTCATGCCAGATCATGATCCTTCCCCGCCCCCAGCCGGATCCCCCACTCACCAGCTAGCATGCTCTACTCTTCTCCTTTTGGGGCATTTGATCAGTCCCAGCAGGAGTGTGTGCTTCACTCCTCTACCTCCTCCAGCAGCTGCCCACTCAGAGAAGGAGACAGGTCAAGGATTCCTGCAGCACTGCCTTTGAGTGGGCAACTGCTGGAGGAGGCAAAGGAGGGAAGTCTTTGCTCCTGCTGTGACTGGACAAACCAAACTCATCCATTTCATGGACACCACCCCTCTGACAGCTAAAACTGAGGAAATGTTTTCTGCACACATCTCAAGCTCTAAATATTAAACTTGAAGAGGCTAGGCTAAACCTATGAAGAACAAAACCAGCAAACCTTTGTGAATGAATGGATTCTGAATAGTGTCTCCCACCAGGACAAGACTCTGTCTGGACCATCTGGAAGTCACTTAATGGATTTCAAAGTGAAGTAAGAAGATCAAAGAATAATCAAGTAAAATGGGACTACTTGGATACAGGACAAATTTTCTGTGACTGTGGACTACTTAAATTAATGCAGCACTTGTGTGCATTTTAATTTGTTTTTAATTTTGCCTATGTTCCATATACATCCATAATTTTAAATTGTGCAGTGCTGTGATACGAATAAAGAAATAAAGAAGCTGCAGAAAATACAAGGCATGAGTGGCAGATGGCAGGAGAGAGAATGGAAGGGTGAACGTGAACGAATAAGTCAAGTTTAAAACCAGGCATAGAGGGAAACAGTAGCAGGAAAGAACATTTCTCAATTGAGGGTTAAGGTATAGTTTCCACTCCTTGGTTGAGCAGATGAATGGAGGGAAGAGAGGCAAGTAAGGCCGTGTCTAAATGAAAGCCTTTCTGCTTGTCTTTATAGGTTTACATGTGTGAATGCTTGCTTACTTTGCTGGCTGAGTGTGTGTGCCTTCACCTGTCTCTGTGAATGCTGACAGTTACTGGGGCTCCACCTACCATTGGCCGCTGTGCCTTCTTCTCCACCAATCACAAAGGACACCAGCAGCCAGTTCCCTACATATACCTGCTCCTCATTGGCCTTTTTCTGGGTTCCGCTCCTAAACGTTCCATTTTAACTTCTGCAAAATTTAAAGCTTTCCCCCTAATTCTGCTAGCTCCTTTACACACTAGGTGGTGCTATTTTGGCTACATAAAGATCCGGCCTCAGAGAAAGACTTTGCTGTCAGTGCATATAGGATGCTGTGCCAAGTGCTGTACAATTTTAAAATTTAACATAATTGTTGCAAAAAAATATGGAAATATTTCACACAGAAGTTTTGTAAACTCTGGCATCCTTCTCTAAATACTTCACATAGGAAGTCATCTAACAATAATTGTTACCAATATTTATTTTATTTATTTATTTATTTTAGTTATATCTTACATTTCCTCCACTTGAAAGCCCTAATAGGGTCACTATAAGTCAGTTCCTACTTGACTGCACACAACTAATTTCTGTCTGGAGGCTTTTCTGACTTGCATGCAATCCCTTTCAACACATGGAAGCTGTGAGAGCCACAGGATGGAAGAAGGAAAAATGTTTAATTAACAAAAATCTCCACCTGGTGGTAGCATCATCTGGTGGCAGTGATTTTCAGTAATTAAGAGCTTCCTTGTTCTAGCCATCAGCCCTCATGGCTTCATGGGATGAAAAGAATTACCTGGGAATCAGAAATAGGGAGTTTCGAATTACTTAAAATTGCTCTGTGACGGTGGCTGAAATCTTGTTGCTTAGGGTAAACCAAATTGTAACCTGTGTGTGTGCCTCTGTGGTAAGCCAGGCATCCTCGTTGTGATTCTCACCAAGAATCACAGTGTAGATGTACCAAGCCAGTGTGTGCCTGCGCTCCGAAGAATCACGCTAGGGATTGTTTGTTTGCCGGAGAGGAAAAGACCAAATGTTTATTTTATTTATTTGTTATAGTTATATCTTGCCTTTTCTCCACTTTGATCAAAGTGGCTTATTTGGCTCTTCCTTGTAGTTTATCGCCTCAGCTACTCCGTGAAGAATGTGAGGCCAAGAGAATGGGGCACGCCCAAGAGCCTCTGGTGAGCTTTGTTGGCTAAGTGAGGATTTGAACTGAGGTACCCCAAATCCTCGTCTACCTACTATCCACTATATGACAATGGCTGTCTGTAAGCAAATAGCATTATCTCTTTGTTCCATCTCTTCCCAAAGAGGCAGTGGCAGCAAAACACAGGATGCAGACTAACGAACTGAAGTTGAATCGAGCAAGTCAGAGGTACTGTATGGATGTCAGTACAGCTGACCCAAGAAATGGAATTCCTACTATACTGCATGGTATAGTCTTTTCCTTGAAACTGGAGGTTCATAGCTTGGGGAATCTTCTGGATTTGGTCTTGGTCCTGAATGCCCAGGTGGCAGCCTTCGGTTCTGGCCACCAATGCTTCCCCCCTAGTCAAGGCTACTTGTCATTTAAATTGTTCCTGGGGAGACATTCCCTTCATGACAACTGGCTTAGTTGCATCATATCTGGATTACTGCAGTATATGTTATATGCAACAGCTTTGGAAGCGTACTTTTGCGTTCTTGGGGACTGAAGCATGTACAAAAGGCAACAGCCAGGCTGTTAAGTGGGCCCTGACATATACAGCAAGTAACCCTGTTGTTGAGACTAGATATACTGACTTCTTATTTTGTGTGTGTGTGTTTTAGTACTAGTCAAAATGCTGGTGAAGGCCTTTAAATCCTTAGTTTGGACCAGCATATTTGAGGGACCAGCTCTGATAAGAGGCCTCCTGCCTACTGAAATCATCTTTGGAGGAATTATTATTATTATTATTAGTCCCATCCTCCCCAGAAATATGCTTAGTGTGTACTGAGGAGAAGACCTTTTTCAGTGTCTCTGGCTAGACGATGGGATTCCTTTTCAAGGGAAGCCTGCCTTGCTACCTGAAATATGGAGGGGGGGGGAAAACATATATTTTTAATGAAAACAGCTGGCCAGTGAATTGCTTTCTGGTGGAATTACTTGCTAGTTTTTGAATAATTTTACTGTTGCATGCTTTTATTTTCTACAGCTATTTTAGGCTCACATTCTAAGAGCTGACTTAAATGTAAGGTTCTGTCCTCATTCCATGCCTTGACTTCTGCTGAAGAAAAGTGGCACAGAATTGTTTTTAAATGAATGAATGAATGAATCATGCCATAGCAGACTTACTATGATACATATTCAGTGACAAAAATCGAACTTGAAAAACTGTTCATTGCACCTGATGGGGAAGTTTTAAATCAGAGGTCTTGGCAGGTGGGTGGGCGGGACTCCTAAGCTGTACAAAAGTTATTTTATTGGAATCAGTGCATTGAGACCAGTTCACTTCTGAGAAAACGGACAGCTCCCAGCTCACATACATTACATTACACAGGCTTTCAAACAAAGAACCATCAGTATACCAGTCAGCATTTGACACAAACCTGTTATGTAGAAATCTGTGCATAAATTGGTCACCTCATTAATTCATAAAGCTAATCTTGAAATTTTTTCTCAAGAAGAATCATGGCATTTTAATTTGTTCCTTCTTATCTGCTCGTTGCTTCCTCATAAGTTATGAAGTTTGTCAGAAACCCGTCACCCCCCTAATGTATACATCCTTGTGAATTCCTGATGCTTCTGACCCTGGAATCAGCCTGGCATTCCTATATAGAACAGACCTTCATGTACCATCATATTCCTTACTCTGCGCTTTTCCTCCTAACTAGGCTTAATGGTCAAGCATTAATGTAATACTGCTTTAATAATATTTAGATAAATTATATAGGGAAGGGATTAATGTTGAATTTTATCTCCAGTTTTTCCAGGATACCTTCCCTTTCCAATGAAGTTCTTCTTCACCATAGTCATCAATATGCTTTTAAGGATAGTTTGGATTACAAAGGCTTAATTTCCATTCTGAAATAAACTTATCTTGAAACAAAGGTTCTTTTGATTGCACACATATGGAGGCTTTCATTTGGCAACATGTTCAAACCACATTGAGGCAGCAGACACCAGGCTCAAATTACAGGCAATCTGAAGTGGTGGATCCTTCCCATATTTTTTAGCTTCTCCCTCATTTTTTCCCCCAAGTTTAGAAAACATCCACCTTAAGGATGAAACAAACGGCAGACAGGGCTTAACATCGAGACCTCCACCAAAAACATTCTCTCCCTTTGGATATTATTTATTTTAATATCCAGCCAACAAAAGGTTCTACATAACTTGAAAGTTTGCATCCCAAACTGCAAATAGATATTAATTTATCCTCTTTGAAATGTCGAAAGCTGTACTGAGAGAACCACCTTCCAGACTCCTGTATGCAATTAACTGAATAACATCTGTCACTAGAGATACCTTTGGCCAGAATGGCTGGTGGGATGAAAGGATGTGAGAGATTAGAGTAGCTCACCGTTGGCTGCTGAACAGACATTACTGGATGTGCTGTCCTTCGGTCTGCCATCCATAACACATTCAAGGTAATCCTGTCCACATTTTAATGTTCAACTCTCCTGCTAACCTTTTTCCTCATGACGGTGTCATCTTCTGATATCTCTCACATATATTTACCTCTAAATGCCACATTATGGTTTGCATGGCCTATGTTCCCATTTTGAGTCTGCAACAGCAGAAGCTGGGCAGCATATGCCTTGTGCTCAACAGATGGTCAGCCACTTTGTGCCTGAAATTCAAGCAAAGCGAGGACAAAAGAAGAACAAATGTTAACCATAGAAATCTATTTGCAGCATTTTCCAACCACTCAATTATTTCCCTTTTTCAAAAACTCTGCCTAGCTTAATGCCTTTTCCGCTGACCTTTGATTATAGAATGCAACGTGTCTCAACTGTACACAACAAAGGCAGGAGAGAGATAATAGCTTTTAGGAGAGTTGAAAGTGGAATGAAGCAAGCAAGGTTCAGGGCATCTTTTAAAATAGATAAGAAGTATACAGAATGAATGAAGAAAGGAATGTTGGCCATGAGGTACATACAATTATTTTGTCCTATTATCTTCCCTAGCCAGATAGATTTTTCAGGTTTTTGAAACTCTACAAATGCCTGAAAATCTTTTTACCAGAGGTAATAGTAAGATAAACACATGCCATAGTGCTTCCCCAGCACCACAGTTAACACTCTTAGACTCTCCATCTAAAAATAATTTTATTTATTTACTTTATTTAAATTTAAATATGCCACCTTTCCATGCCTATTTTGTTTTAGTTATGGCAGCTGATCCATTACAGCATGTGCCTTTGCTTTCACACACCCGTCAGTGAAAAGAAACTTACACGTGTCGATACTCGCCAAGATAATAATGGCCAGAAAATCCATTACAAGACATATTATCTAGTCTATATGTCAAAATTCTAGTTTTCAGTGTCATAGTAGAGCTAAGGCTTACAGAGCCAAGGGTCATAATTAGAGATGGGGACGAATATAAAAATGGATCGGTTTTTCCGACGAATATAGCCAATTCGTTAAATATTCATTGATCCGTATTTGTGGGTTCCAGAGACCCCCACTAATACGAAGGGATGAATATTTACCCATTTTTATTTGTCCTTCGTATTAAAAAAAACAAAAACAAAACACCATTCTGCCTACCGGCCGCCGATCACCTAATCGGCGGCAGAAAGGCAGCCACCACCCCACACAGCCACCCAATACCACAGCCTACCCCCCACCCCCTTCCTTTCCCTACCTTAGGCCCCACGCCACTCCCCCACCCCCACCGACACCCTCTTACCTTAATCGCTGCTGCCGAGGTCTTCTGGGCTCGGAGCCACACATGTAAAAATGGAGACTGGCTGCCCTTTGCAAAGATGGCAGCTGCAGCTTCATTTAGGGTAGGGAAGCTGCAGCTGTCATCTTTGCAAAGGGCAGCCTGGATTCCCTCAGCCTGCCTTAAGGGCTGGCTGGGGGGGGGGGGGGGAACGGCTGCCTATCGGCTTCTGATCAGTTGATCGGCGGCCGGTAGGCAGAATGGGCTTCTGTGCCATGTGGTAAACTCTCCTGGGGGGACCCAATTTGTGGGTGAATAACTCGGATGTACAATATCCAAACTTCACCAAAGTTGACAGGCGTGTTGGGGAAAGACATAGGAAGCTCCGTTGTGATTCTGGAGTCTCTAAGTACCTGGGGGGAGCTTTCCTGGAGGGTCCTCTTTGTGACTATAATGTTCACCAAATTGTCAGGAATTGTAGAAAAGCGTCTGAGGAAGCTTCCCTGCAAATTTGGTGTCTCTAGGTCGTCGGGTGCCAGTGTTATAGCCTTTAAAGTGCAGACAGATCGATTCGTTGATTCGTCGAAGAATATTCGTATATTCGTATTCATTGATCTATTAACCTTGACGAATAACAGATCAAAATGAATCGCCATTTTTTTATTTGTCCCCATCTCTAGTCATAATATTATTAGATAGGATGGTGATGTCATCTTCCTAGCCCTGATTTCCCTGTTTCTTTAGAGCTTAGCTGCAATCTGCAGCATCATCATCATCAATCACATGCCATCAAGTAAATTCCAACATGATGATCCTTTCCAGAATCTTCTAGGTATACAATAGAATACTCAGAAGTGTCTCACCATTCCCTTCTTCTGGGGGTGCTCCAAGACAATGTAGCTTTTCCTACAGTGGTGCCTCGACTTACGTACGTCCCTACTTACGACCATTTCTACTTACGACCAGCTCCGGCCGCAAAATTTTGCTTCGACTTGCAGCCGGAGCTTCCACTTACGAACACAAAAAGGCAGGGGGGAAAGGTGGGAAATTCAAATTCAAAGGGGCACCGGCCAGAGATGCCGGGAACCAGGCGGCAGGAGAGAAAGGGAGCCTCAAAGGCTGGCCGAAGTGAACGGGGCCGGGACCGGAGACCTGGCCAGGGCGGATCCGGGCGGGTGGGTGCCTACTCCGGAGCTGCCCTCCCTTCGCGGCGGCGGACTCTTGGTTCCCGCTCGGCCCCCTCTGGGCGAGGGGTTCCCGGCCAAGGGTAACGGCCTGGGCGCCTCTTCCAGACGGACTCCCCCCATCCGCCCGCCGCCTCCTGCTCCGCCACGGCTTCCCTCCGGGCAGCGGCGCTCACCCAGCTGCGCGGCTTCCTTCGGCGCTGCTTCCACGCCAGCCGGCCGGGCGAGCACCGCTGCCCAGAGGGAAATGGTTAGAACTGCTAGATGGTTGATGATGACTGCATGTTTGGATTCTCCTTGGTAGCATGGCTAGATGGCCTTTCATGATAAATGCTTGCGCGTCAACATTTACCATTACACCACTGTTGGTACCACCTGCCCAGGAGGAATGCTCTGAAAAACGTGACAGGGAGTTGTATTGGCTGCTAGTATGAACAGCGATATAAGGCATTAAATGCTTGTGGTTCTTTAAGAATCCTATCTTTTTTTAAAATGACCACTGGGACACTTGAGACACAAACCAGAAGTTCTTCTAAGTTAATTGACCCCAAGGTCATAGCAGGCAGATACTACCAGGCATGTATGGTGGGATATTGGCAGTTCTGGCCAGTTACACCTACATTATAGGGCCTACAAGGAAAGTTTTTCTGCTGTGCCTTGCAATGCTTGAAATGTTTTGAAGACAAACGCCACCACACATTAGTTCTGCCCACTTCAGGTTAGGAAAGTGGTTTCTGCTTCTTCTTCTTTTTGTTAAATCAGCCAATTCCTGCCTATCCTTCCGTCAGTGTATTCAGAAAAAAAAAATAATACTATTTTATATTCAAAACAATCTGCTGGGGGCAAGCACGTGACTGGATGAAGACAACCAAGTGAGGTTGGTAATAGGGATGCTGTGTCGCCATCTTCTGACACTCCACATTGAGAGTTATTGTTTACAAAAGAGCTTTAGTGTGTGAACCGTTCACACACAGGGAGTCTTCTGCTATAAGAACACTGTGGAGCTCCTACATATGAGCAGCTGTTTGTCTCTGTGCAAGTATCAGAAGACAAACACTTGACAGCATGGCACAGCTCCTCCTGCGTGAATAGAGCTATGGAAACTCTGCCAAGTTTGATGCCAGCTGACCCACTCACCTCAGTCTATGTATAGCAAGCCAGATAAGCACTCTTACCCAGGAAGGAACCAATCTTTTTTTATTATTATTAAAACCTCCTGCGTGGCCTTGGATGAGAGAAAGCTCTCAGTTTGGCCTGTTTCTCCTTAGCTGTACAGTTCAGCTCTACCACCACATCTCCTGCTCCTCTTGTGCGTGACCCTTCTTTTGAAAAGAGACCTGCCAAGGATTAATTTTTCTGGCAAGTTGTGGGCCATGTTATTTACTGGGAGTGGGGAAGCAGGGTGGGAATTGCCACTTGGATTGTCCGGTCTAAGCATCAAAAAGCCTTGGGCAGGCCCCGAAAACCATACATTTATATCCTGCCAATATAAAGTTTTCACTGAGATCAGAAGAGTTGGAAACTGGAGAGATGTTAGGCCCAATAGTTCTATTTCATATACGTAATAACAACATGGAATCCAAATTCATCTTTTATATTTGGCTGAGAGGAGTAGGATGGCACATTCAGGCTATATGTGGTTTCTCAACAACCAGAAGCTGTCTAGTCAACTCTCTGGTTTTTTCCTCTAGATCTCTATTATTATGAATACTTGTATTAGAGATGTAATGCAGATGAAGGCCTCCATACCAGAGAAGTAATCCAAAGGCATAAATCCCTCTCCTTAAAAAAAAAAAAATGACCAATGTGTTTGTAGCATGCTATTGAAGTATTTTAAAAGTTGTTGCAATAAAGAGTCTTAAAATATACCATTAAAAAAATTAAAATATGTAAAAGGAACCCTTTAAATCTCGGAGAGAAAATTTTCCTAAGGTAAGCTGGAGATGGCACTTTTTCCCACTTGCATTGTGGCTGACAGAGAAGTAGACTGATTTCAAATGCACCCATGGATATCATGGGTGATGAAGTATCTCCACATCACTCATAGAATGATGGAGGCCTGTGATAAAAAGAGTTAACTAAAGCCTATTATGATTTTTGATGAAATCTGTCTGATGCAATGTGTTGTGCTTCAGCGCATGTAAGTGTAGAGACTCATAGACATTCTTTCTGATCTGATATGATCTTAATGTAATAAGGCATTAATTTAAAGCAGTTGGCTTTATAATTTAATTACACATAAGCCACAATATTGACACAGGATATGTGGTGCTTTTCATGCCCCAGATATAATAATACACACTCTTCTTGATTGAGGTGGAAACTAAGTCAGAAAGGTAAATGATGTCAATTCCAGCTAGTTTTAATTGTTTCACTATGGGTGTTATTTCACATCACCACAAGTATTCTTTAAAGCCAGTGTAAGATCCATCTTTTTGTTTTTCCTTTATCTGGTCACTAGCCTTTGAATGTGATGCCTTGACTGTAGATATTATTGTGCCGAGTCCAGCTACCATGGAGATGACTAGGTACTCAAAAGGGTTCCAAAAGAGACCTTGACTGGATTGTTTTGTTATAGAAAATCTTCCATTGCTTTCCATTGGCTGAACTGCTCTATTTGTAAGAGTCCTGTGGCTCCCATTGGATGAGCTGCTGTGTATAGGAACCCAAGTATAGGAAAAGATTAGACAGAAGATGCAAGACATTGGAAGTGAAGACAGGGAAAGGGAGTGGCTCACAGGGAAGAGCAGAACAAACTGGATGGCTTTCCTGATATTGCGGGATGGCAGCAGGCCATCTCTACAAGGCAGCATAGACCATGGTGGATGAGAAGTGCTGAAGTTCAACAATATGTGGACAGTCACAGTTTACCCTCTGCCAGAGTTGTGTGGTTAAACTACCTGTGTCATGAAAGATCCATGGTCAAGTCTCCTCGTTTCATTTCATTTCCATATAAGCAGCTATTGATAAGTCTGTTGTTCCCCCATCTTTCCTCCCTGTTGATTCCGTAGTGCAAATTTCACCTAGGCAAGTCAACGATATAAGGGAGCTAGAGCAGGATCAGAAGAGAGTTTAAAAAAAAAAACTTTCCTCACCATACTTCAAATCCAATGCAAATGTTTACTCCACAGGTACTTTTAGGAAAAGAAAAAGTCATTGGGAGTTCCAGTCACAAATCTCTTGCTTCACTCATACCTGGAAGCTGCAAAGGTGAAAAGGTTCTACTTCCTGTATCGACCTAGTTTGAACATTACAATGCCAGGGTTCTATGAAGCCCTGGCTTGTCATCCATGGACCATATTTTGTATAGTGGAATGTTCTGCCCTGGCAGAAGCCAGCATTTTGGCTTTTTTCTCCTGAAACAAATCAGAGAAAGAACTCCCCAAGATTGTATGGGAGAAACAGCTAACCTTCCCTATCCTGCCGGGTTCAGACAACATCACTCACAATCCCTTACTTTTCTGGGTTGTGATAGTTGAATAATAGTTGAATATGCCCACTGAGCTGAAAACAATCAGTCAGATATCAGGCTACAGACCACTCGTACCAATAGAACTCCATTTTCTTTGCAAAACGTGGAGGGGGAATGCTGCTTTTTGCAACGAAAATGTAGGGGGAAGGAGGAATCGCTTTTCCCCTCCATTTTCTTTGCAAAACGTGGAGGGGGAAAGCAGGGATCAAAGTGCCCTTACTTCCGTGTATAAAACGACCCTCAATTTTTCCTTTAATTATTTTTGGAAAAAGTGTCATTTTATACACGGAAAAATACGATATACGTAGCTTGCACATAATTCTTCATTTTTAAAAAAAGTGTTGGGTGTTGTCACTTTGCAAATTTGGTGGTAGCAGGCTACAGCCCCCAGCAGGTTCCATGTGGGACAAGGCCCTCAGACCCACAGAAGGTTTTCATCCTTGATTAAGCTTGTTTAAGTGGGATCTGTGATGTGACAACGAAGACTTCTCCCGCGTGCTCGGACTGTATTAGTTCGGGGCTCCAACCAACTTACAGCAGGAGCCTTGTGAGCTCTTCAGCTCCAGGGACTGAATGGAAATCATGGGAGAGAAAATTACACACTTCCTTCTTTCCCACTCACCACCAGCCCCACTTCTGTTGTGCTTTGGAATGCTATCTGGGGCCTAGGGTTGGGATCAATTCGAAAACAGAGTACCTCATTATTATTTTTTAATGAATAATTGAGTTGGGGGGGAGACACATGGTTTTTTCCTCCTTCTTGCACATTGCTAAACAGCACCAAAACCAAATCCCTCCCATTTTCCTTCTGTCACCCAAATGACTTCCAAGTGCTCTTAAAAGTAGCCTGAAATAAAACACTCAGGGGGTTGCTACATTCGTAAATAGCACAGAAACTGCTCCAGGATTGGGACGGTCAGATTCACATTATGTTCCATTGACTATATGGCAAACAGGTCAACATGAGTCAGCCTAACATCCTCTCCCCATCTGTACTTGCTTCCCTCCACGGCTGGGGCGTCAGTGTTTTTCAAATGAAATGAATTCACATCAGTTCAGACATTGCAATCACTTGGGCTAATTCTGAATCGGAAACATTCAGCTTCCAAGTTCAAGGGGGCGGGGAAGAGGAAGCAAAGGGGCACTCACAGGGGTGACAGTTCCCTTCAACTGAGTGTTGTTTTTCTCTAAACCTTTGGGGGAAGATAGCGCCGCCCATTCCAAACCTACTATGGCCAGAACATCTTTCTAAGCTAAAGAGCTCCTTTCCTTTTAGGGACTGCTCTTGACCAGTTTGTTTGCCCTTTTTGCCTGTATGTTTTTAAACTCCCTTACCCGCACACGTGGAGTCCTTGTATTTTGCTTCCAAATAGATAGCTACTTCTGTTTTTCTGTTTGAGATATGAGGATAATGTGGTTTATCCTAATTTTTACACAAAGAATGCTCATGGGCAGATCTTGCAAGCTTCACAATTCTACAAAAAATCAAATCCATAGACTTTTGGGAGGAAAAATATTTAGAAACAATTACACAACAAGAGTTCACATTTTGCCATTGATGGATAGAAAACCAAGGCATATCAGGTGAATGTAGCCAGTCAGTTTGCTGTTGTGGGGCATCTCATACTCAGAAGCTGTACCTCTCTATCTTCCATCTATAAAGTGGAGCATGGGGGAAGTAAAGAAGGCCATCTTCCCTACATGCTGCTATTTTATCATTCATTATGCTTTTTCTGTTCTTCCTATTCTTTTTAAATCTGTGTTTCCTGTCATATGTTGATTGAAAACAGAGCATAGCAAGGAAAAGGTTCTCTATTGCAAACATCTGTGACTGAGGAAGGATTATGTTTCCATGTCCTGGAACTTCAAGGGTTTTTTTTTTTTCCTCCTTCCCAGATGCACACCTTCAGTCTATGGCAACTGAAAACTTAGAAAAAGTAGTGGCAACAAAATTGATAGCATTCTCTGTTTGGAACGTTGGGGTTCAACACCAGCCATGTTGTTGTTATTATAACAACACCAAGTTTTGCTTTTTCAATGTCATAGCTTTAAACTCAGCGATGTGCATCGGTTTCTTGGAAAGGTACCCTCAAAATCACAAATCCAGAGGTAGCCCAGAATCCATACGGAGGTGATGCCTTCATTAGTCACCTATCCCAACACACACGGACACAGACATTAACCCAATATGAATTTTACAAAGTAGAATGTCAAAGATCTAACCAGATAATTAGATTAGATTACCTCTGTGTGTACACACACTAAAAGCTTCTATTGTACACATAGTGTGCTTATACAACATAAAAACATATTCATGAATAGGCCCCTAAGAACAACAACAAAAATTAAGGTACTTCTAAAGACTAAATTTGTCTACTAGGACTTTGGAGAACAGGGTTCAAATCCCCATTTGGCAATGGAAATTCACTGGGGGGAGTGTAATTGGTAGAATCACTCTTTAAATATCTCACTTACCTTGAAATTCCTATTTGGGTTGCTATAATTTGGTTCTGACTTGACAGGACACACACAACACAACACACAAACACTAAGTGTATCTTCGAGGGCCTTTTCACAGAAAAACCTTTTCTTGTGAATGGTGGAAGGAATATTTCTGGTTCTCTACACATGAATTCTCTACACTATTTTGGAAGAGAGGCAACAACCTGTTGATAAGTCTATGGCTTGCTGACAGTTCATGATGATGAGGCGATGTTTCCTCCATGGGAGCTAGCAACAAGATGGTTCACCTGAGAGCTGGGAGTGACTTTCAGCTTTTTGAAAGCTAATGCCGAATGCTATTTGGGAAAGTAGCACTCTGCCTGCTATCAGGGGCTGAAGCAATTGTAGTCTGAATACGGAGAGGCAAGTGTCAGATCCTGATAAGAATGCCTGATTCCCCCAAGAGTTCTACAGAGATTTATAGACCGCCCAGGCAAAGAATAGAAGCCTATGATTCATCATAGCTGACATTATCCTAGTACATGATTAATCCCAGAATGAAACCAGACAATCATTGACAAACATTTCCAAATTCATCTGGGTATCTAATTATAGTCCTTTGTTGCAGTAATTCCAGTATTCTTTAAAGTTGTTAATTTTGTGTACAAATTTTATTTTATATCTGTTAGATTCCATAGGAGAAATATAAAGTCCAAAAGAACATGTAACTTTTAAAAAGTCAGAGGCATGTTGTTTCAAAAACCATCATTACAGCTCTTTACAAAGTTGTAGGTGCAAATGCTTAAACATGTGAAGATTGAGCCGAAATGTACCTGAATATAAAACACAGGAGCTTTTAGCCTTTAAAGGCAGAGAATATGCCTCTGTAACATTTCATTAAAAGACACAAACATTATAAACTTCAAAAGTTACAAAAGCTTCCTTAAAAATGCATGAAAAACCTCAGAGTTCTTATGATAAGAAACTTTAGAATGAAAAGCATTATTGAACTTTAAGCATATCTACACACACAAACTTATTTCCAAAAAAGAGAAAAGCTTAGCCAGCCTGGTCCAGTTAAAAATATATGACTATGTGAAGTCCATAGTCAGGTGCGGCATTGTTATGTCTTTGCTGCCCTAAGGATGTTCGTCTGGCATCAGTTCCAGTTTCTGTCTCACACTCCCTCTTCTTCCTTGGATATGATGTCTCTCCATTCAATAACACTGTGTCATCATATATTTATATCCTTTGTGTCACATTGTTAGTCAAAGCAATCTGTCTTCTCAGCTAGGCCAGCACATTGCTGGTATGGTGTTCCAGTGGCATGGTTTATTGGTAACCCTGCCAAGGGAATAAGTAGCCCTGGTGAAGAGCATATATAGCAATCTACTGGGGTAGCAGTTTCCTGCTATTTATTTTGCTGTTGTTAGATGGAACTATAGGATAACATAAAATTCTACCCTTTCTTAAAAGAATTATTTCTTACAGATTCATGGCTAAAGCCTCATAAAACAAATGGCACCCTTCTTTTTCTTCTCTACTAGCTTGTCACTACGCAAACAGCTTAAAATAACACTCATCTTTTCCTTCTGTAAAAGCTTCTATTGTACAATGCATGGCTCTTCTCATTTGGCTAACAGTTATTCACGTGTATTTTTCGGTATCTGTTAATTAACACTATAGGTAAAACACAGCACAAGTGGCATTTTAACTGCACTTCATTTCCCCCCCTCTAGTCTATTCACATTAAATCATTAGCTGTGTTCCAAAACAAACTGTACTGTAATATAAACTCTCTCCCAAGCTGTAGCTTTTCAATTGTCCTTTCACTTTTAATGCACCTCTGAAGTATCTTTTAAAAAGCCGTTTCCATTTTCAGGGCAACACCTCGGCACCTCTTAAACTCGTTTTTTTTAAAAATTATTGACACAAGGATTGACACTTGGAATTGACTGGATGTCAAATCCCTTTGGTGTGCATGTAAGACCACGCTGGAATCTGATGTCCTAATGTCAACAACTGTGTTATTCACTGATGGGAATGTTTTGCTCCCACTCTACTCTGCTTATATTTGTGAAGAAACAAATACTATGAATCCTCTGTTTTCTCTGTAATACAGAGGAAGCAAAACCCTGTCATGCTGCCCTGGAATGATATATTACCCCAAAGTGGAAACAGCATGAAAGAATTGCAAACTAGTCATCTTGCATGATCCTTAAGGTACAGGGAGGGATACTGTAACAAAATTAAAGGGCTTGTTCCAGAGGCATAAGCATCTTAATCCAGTACACCAGAAACAACAGAACTTAAACACTAAAAAGTTTTATTTGGCATAAGCTTGTGTGGGCTGTAAACCAGAGCTACCTATATATGTGGGACTAGCAAGTCTCAAACCTTTACATAGTGCTTGAAGGTGTTTAAATCAATTCACATATATTATGGCAGTACTGTACGGAGACCAAAAACCTTTTGAAATAGATCAGCATTATTATCCACACACTGCAGGAGGAGGAAGAGATTGAAGCTGGAAAAAAAATCACATGCTTAAGACCAATTCGTGCATTCAAGATGAGGTAAGATTTAAGTCAATTAACAGAGATAGAAAAATATAAAAATTGCATATAAACTTGACTTCCAGGGGGGAAAAATGAACCACCCCTTCCTAGTATATATGTCATCTGGCATTTTGGAATGGAATTTTGTATTGGTGCATATATAGGAGTGGCAGTTAGGAATCTTGTTCAGTTTTAGACTAGATGTGCCAGTACGATTAATTTATTATTTACTTATCTGGTAGTTTCATTTCTGCACCCCTTTTCTCCTGGTGAGGGGACCCAAGGCAACTTACTGTGATTGAACCAAGTTGGATTGAAAACACAAATAATTACTAAATTAAATAACAATTAACCTTATAGTAGCAATGAAAAATAGTTTTCTAAACAGTTAAAAACTTTAAAAACACACTTAAAAGTAGAGACTCAATCTTGGCAAATTTAGTTATTAAAAGCCTGCCTAAAAAGACCGGTCTTTAACTGTCACTAAAAGGCATAAGAGGAAGGAGGCCTAGCTAACATGCTGAGGAAGAAAATCCCACAACCTGGGAGCAGCCACTGAGAAGTTCCTCTCCTGCATCCCCCTCAGATTAATCTGTGGTGGCAACGGAATCAAGAGAAGGGAATTCTCTGAAGATCTTAGGAGTCAAAAAGGCTCACGTAAGGAGATGCTGTCCTCCAGACAACCTGAAGCCAAACTGTAAAGGACTTTATAGGTCTTAACCAGCATTTGAATTGGCCCCAGAAACTGACTGGTAGTCCCTGAAGCTTCTGTTAACAGTAGAGTTACATGCTCCCTGCAACAGACACTGGTTAGAAGCTTGCCTGCAGCGTTTTGAACCAGCTGATGTTTTTGAACCTTCTTCAAAGGCAACCAGCCTTTGGAGTGATGTGTGATTTGTGTTAATTTTATCTATGACTTACAGTTCTGTCCTTATACCAGGTAAATACAGGTGGCCGCAGTGTACTAAAAATGCATGAATATTGAGAAGTTATATACCCTAAAATGAAAAACTTCAGTTTAAGGTAAAGCAAACGTTATGGATGAAGCTATACCTTCCCCAAAGCAAAGAAATTCAAATCACAGATCAACCCCTCACCCTCACAAAGCAAAGCAAGGGAATATTTTGATGCATCATTCCATGTAAACACTACAGCATAATCCCACTAGCCAAGCCACCCCACTCTTTGCAGCATATCATTAAAAGCTGAAAATGAAGCAAATGATTTGATAGTGGCAACATTTATAAACAGCAGATTTGCTATACAATCCTAACCTGGCTGTCATTGGGGACCCAGGTGGACTCAGTGGCTCAGAGTTCCTGGTCTAACTTTGGTTGGTCCACTAACTACAACCATTTTTGGACAAGGACAACCTGGTTAAAGTAGTTCATGAACTGCTTAACTCCTGGTAGACTGGTGCAATGCACTCTACAGAGGACTGTCTTTAAAGATAGGATGGGTGCTACAGTAAGTGGTTAGATTGTTAGCAGGAACTTCTTTCAGAGCCCATATGACACTGGTTTTGAAAGAGCTGCACAGACTGTCAATACACCTCTGGTTGGAGTTCAAGGTCCTGATGGTGACTTACAAAGACCTAAATAGTTTGGCAGCTTGATATTTGAGGGAGCTCTCTCTCCATATATACCTCCCTGATTATTAAGATGTACTATGGGTCCTCCTCTGTGACCCACCACTGAGAATGATGGTATGTGGAGATGCAGGGGACAACTTCCCTGGCTGTAGTGCCTCATTGTGGACTGGTCTTTCCTTTGAAGGCTAGATTCGCACCAGTGTTCTTTCTATTTCACCACTAAGTTAAAATACAGTTTTCCACCAGAGCTTTAAGGATCTTGGCTTGTGTAGGTTGTGTAATTTTCTGAAATGTGTATAGTTTTAAATGGATTGAAATTGTTTAAATTATTTCATACATTTTAAATCAGCTTACATTCTTTTAAATACTTGTATATGCTTTAAACCATTAAAATTGTTTCAAATTGTTCTTATTGTACCCTCTACCCTCATGGTCACATGGCCGGCATGACTAGACACGGAATGCCGTGACCTTTCCACCAAGGTGGTACCTATTTATCTACTCGCATTTGCATGCTTTCCAACTGCTAGGTTGGCAGGATCTGGGACAAGCAATGGGAGCTCACCCCGTCACACGGATTTGAACTGCCAACCTTCCTATTGACGCCCCAGTGGCTCAGCAATTTAACCTGCAGTGCCACCCACATTCCATAACCCATAATTGCTACTTGATAAATTGACTGTTCATATAAAAGACACAAATAGAAATTTCAGTCATTCAGAAGGTGCCAGGATTTGGAGACAGAAGTTCAGCATAAGTAAATAACAGGAATAATAAAAAGTTTGCCAAAAATAATAAAAGCAACCATCCAGCTTTCTTTTGCATGCGGGAAATTAAAGGAAAGCTGTCATTGGCCATAACTACCCAATGGACAAACTAATTGTATATATTTAAAACCAAGTCACAGAATGATTGCATGTAATGGTGCCAGATTTAAGGAAACCTATTTTGCAAGATGTATTTTTATGGGCTATGGTCAACCATATTTTTTTGTCAAGTGGAATGCTGGCTAATGTCCCAAAATGGCCAACTGGTTGGGATCTTGATCATTCTTTCTTTGAAGGAGAGAGCCATCAGAATTTGAGGAGGATGTACTAAGAGCACTAAGGAGAGCAGCAGAGCCAGAAAGAGAAAGAATAGCATTTTGGTAGCTAACCAGGAAGAGGTTCATTTTTGGACTGTCTCATCATAAGGTTTGTTCAGTAGTCCGGATTGAAAAGAAGTGATTTGGTTGAAATGTGGTGCTGGAAGGGAGCTTGCCAGACATCCTGGACTGCCAGAAAGACAAACAAGTGGATCCTAATCAAATCAAGCTTGAACTATCTCTGGAGGCAAGAATGAGGAAATTGTGGCTGTCCTATTTTGGACACATCATGAGAAGGCAGGATTCTCCAGAAAACAACAACAATAATGCTTGGAAAAGTTGAAGGCAGCAGGAAAAGAGGAAGGCCACATATGAGGTGGACTGACTCCCTAAAGAAACTACAGGCTTGAGTTTGCAAGAGTTGAAGACAGGACATTTTGGAGACCACTCATTCATAAGATTGCCTTAAGTTGGAGATGACTTGATGGTATGTAACAACAACAACAGGCAGTGGTTAAAACAGAGAGGTGTAGCCTTGGGAGATGCAGAATGTCTTTCTATCAATCGGTTATGAGGCAATTTATCCCTGGTTTTTCTATCAACTTACATTGCTATACATAATTAAAACAGATGTTACACAAATATATTAACTCCCCAGTGCTCTTACAGCCAAAGGAAACCAAACCTCAGCCACAGTGTTATTATTGGAACTTCCACTGCTTGGGGAGGTGGAGAACATGCAGGACAAAAAGAGAAGATGATTATTTACCGTATTTTTCAGTGTATAAAATGATACTTTTGTCTAAAATCTTTAGACTAAAAATTGAGGGTCGTCTTATACATGGAAGTAAGCTGAGGCGAGAACAAAAACAAGTGGACGGTGCCCTGAGACTGTGCAGTTTATTGCTCAATAACATTGGTTGCAACTACTGGGATGTTCCCCTGCGGTTCTTATTCACTTCAAGTTCAAAATAGGACTTCGACTGAGAAGAGGGTCATAGCTCCATCCATAACTGTCACTGAGAGACACTGAACATCTTCTGTCAAGTTTGACTGTCTGTCTGATCCAGTCCTCACAGACCTCACGCCTGTGGGTGTTGGTACCTCAGTAGGCCCAGAAAATATCAATCACAAGCTGGGTCTTCTCAGTTCTGGTGCCTTTCCTCTGGAATGTGATACCCCAAGAGTTATATCAGACACCCTCTCTTCACACCTTTAAAAAGCTGCTGAAACAGAGCTTTTTAGGAGAGCTTTTGGGGAAATATTCCCAAATTAATTGGGATAGAGGAGAAAGAAGGAGGGGTACATATTATACTGAACAACATTTATTTTGCCGCCTGTCCTGTTATTTGTAGCAAGGGATTTAGCTTGTTATAGTTAACTGTTATATAATTTATGTTTATATAGATTATATTTCTTTATTTCTGTTGTACACCACCCAGTAGTGATTTGCTAGATGGGTGGTATAAAAATAAAATAAATAGGATGTCTACAGCAGTGGTCCCCAACCTTTTTGACACCGTGGACCGGTTGGGGGGGACGGGGGTCTGTGAGCGGGGGGGCGGGGCACCCCCGTGCTCATACGCATGCACGAAGGGGCAGCACTTGTTCGCGTGGGCACGTGGGCACTCGCGCGCATGCACGAAGGGGCGGTGGATGCTCGCGTGGCACTCGCACACACACGGGTGCATGCACAAAGGTGTGTGGGGCGCGTGAAGGGGTTGTGCGGGGGGGCGGGAGATCTGTCTCCGCGGCCCGGTCCAGCCCAGGCCACGGACCGGCACCAGGCCGCGGACCAGGGGTTGGGGACCCCTGGTCTACAGCATCCCTGTCTGCTTCTGGTGGAAGGCAGCAGTATTCCAATAGTTACTAGACCTGTCTCCCTTTCCTCTGTCGCAGAGGAAATTCATTTTCTCCTCAGCTTTTGAACTGGAAGTACACAGGAGCTTGAGTAAGTTCTGCTGATTTCTGAGCTTGCCACCAATTTATCCAAACCTTCTGACATTGGCAGAAAGAGGAGAAACCCCACATCAATGGAACAATTATCACAAAACACTACGAGCCACACACTTAAGTATTTCGGGCAGGATTCAAGAGTACATTGCCACTGTCTGAAACTACTTTTATTGGTAGAAGCGGGAGGGGAATGGCTTTGAAGAGCTTGGAAACCCTCAGGAGCAGTTTTCCAGTGGCGAGGAGTCCCCCAAAAAAACCCTTCTAGCTTCAAATAGGAATTCGTTCTAAGTAAAAAGGGGATTTTTCACTTGTGTTTATCAACCTCTACTGTATCATTTGCAGTGGAGCTGAAGACACCTGGAGGTCTGAAAGTCTTACTGAGAGTCAGATTGAAGAAGGGGAAACAAACACATGAACCATTGTGGCAAGCTGAAGGGAGAGGTCGAAGGGCAGGAATGGTGCAATAATTGGTGGTGGTGCCGCCAGGCCAAAGGACGCTTGTGGGAGTGGAGTGTGTGGCCTGTCAGCAGACAGACAACAAGAAGCAAACAGTTAAAATACCTCCTATTCAGGTGGCATAATGAGGAGGGACTGTTGCACATCCTTGAGAGACAACTCGGCAACTTCTCAAAAAATTTGAAGGAGAAAGTTGTTGGATAATTCTCTTCAGAGGAATTTTGGCCAATTTAATCCTGAAGTAGTTATATGACTTGTTTCTGCAGGTGGATGAAGGGAGCAATGGGCTAAGAATGACTATTCCATTGCTTTCTTCAGTATTTGCAAATGATTTGTGTTTGTTCACTGGAAGGACAGATCCTGAAGCTGAGGCTCCAATACTTTGGCCATCTCATGAGAAGAGAAGACTCCCTGGAAAAGACCCTGATGTTGGGAAAGTGTGAAGGCAAGAGGAGAAGGGGACAACAGAGGATGAGATGGTTGGACAGTGTCATCGAAGCAACCAACATGAATTTGACCCAACTTCGGGAGGCAGTGGAAGCCAGGAGGGCCTGGCGTGCTCTGGTCCATGGGGTCACGAAGAGTCGGACACGACTAAACGACTAAACAACAACAACAACAACTGGTGTTTGTGTAAGGCCTGCATAATTTTTCACCACCAGTCACAACTAAATGACAAGATTTCAGGGTGCTAAACAACCAGGCACATGACCAGAGTTGTGACCAAGAAGTGCCTTAGAAGTTCATCAATTAACCACAGCAAGTCCCACAAACCTTCTACAGACACCTACAGGATTCTGGCCTGTATTAAAACTGGATCCAGAGTTACACCAAAAACTGGCCATTTTGTGTCCAGATACTAAAATTGTAGGAGAGGAGGGTCTCACTGAAATCCTCCAACAATTCTGGGGAAAATACATTCCCCAAATTTTTATATGACTATTCTGTTCTGGGGAAAAAAATTCAGCCTAGTTCTTGAGTATTGGAAAAATGTTGCCTCAGTTTTCAGGAAAAGTGAATGAATGATGTCATGATGTAGCACGAAAGCACCCTGAGACTTAATAAGAAAATAATTTCATGGAACAGTTTTGAAATTCTGTGGTAAATGAATGGTATAATTCTCCCTTCCCAGGTGTTAAGGGTTGGTTTCTGAAGATCTGTTCCAAGAATGTAATAGGTTTTTTTTAATAGGTTTTATATGGCATTTTTCTGAAAGTGGCAAAGAAGTCCAAATTTCTAGAAAATATTGTTTAGGATATGAATACAGAAATGGAAAATAATTTAAGAGAGATGATATTGAAATGAATCATGGACACCTTCTGAAGCAACGTGGCTACTCTCTTGGGCAACATTTGTGGCTTTAGATAAGAATGACCCCATAATGGATCCATAAGTGTGGTTCCTGCGCAAGGGGACTTTTGCCCTTCACTCCTCTTCCCTGTTCCTCACGGGGTTGTTTTTACTGAGAACTTTGCCAACATGAAGCAAAAACGGAGGAGCAGGGCTCTCAGGCCCATACAGCTGCTGCTGTTTTGGAGCACACTCCACCTCTCTTCACATCTGCAGGACATTTAGCAGCTTGCATCTGGTTGTGTTTGTGCAAATACAGTTCCATATTCACCAATAATTCCTGAGGCTAAAGGCCCCTCTCCTGTAACCTTGTTAATATTCTCACAAGGCCTGGTGTGAATGCCTCACAGCCCTGGAGTAGAATTCAATCTGGTGAGACTCCCCCCCCCCCCCTACTTCCCCATCCTCATGTCTCTTACTTTCTCTCTTTCTCTGACTAGGGTGGCCTCTAGTTTCCTGGCCACCCACATGACGAGACATTCTCCCTCCCTCTCCATTCTCAGTTTCAAGGAATTTCCTTTTGTCAAAGGCAAGCTATGATTGACATATTTTCCTCCTCTCAAAGTGCAACCTTCTTAATACTTAATTTAACTATATCCTTATGGAGTTAATACAGTGATTACCTAGGTGCAAAGGAGAAGATGTCCTAGTTACTAACACCGCCCAGTCCTTATTCTTTAAAAAAAATCAGAGATAGCACTTTGAGCATTTTATAAAGATGTGCGGGAAGGCATTTTACTCCTCTGAAATGGCCCCAGATTTACATTTTTGGAAATGAAGATTTTTATATAACTCAAAATTCAATTGTTTAAGAAAGTTAGGAGCATACGTGTACAGATTGTTTTCAGATTTCACCTTCATTATTGCATCCTTGATGACCTTGGTTAACTCTATACCCATCACCACTGGCTATATGTGATAGTATCAGTGTCCTGTCCTTATAGGGGCCCTGTAGAAACTTGAGATAATATACTCCTGAGATGCAAGGCAGCACAGCTAACCATCCTTTCTTCCCAGTCCGTGACTGACACTCCCATGGCTTTGGGAAAGTCTGTTATTTTCTGGAAGGAAGAGGAACCAGTCCCTTATCCCCCCACCGGTCCTGATTCTCCCCCCAGCTCAGCTACTGAAACTGTCAACAATTAGCACAGTTAAAGGCCACTGCAGCTGCAACATCTTGATGTACTTTCAACACATCTTGAAAATGGCTGAGCAGTGAGACTACCTGGACTGATTTTTGCAAAATGCAGAACAAATAAACATTGGGCACGACGGAATGCAGGTGCTGGTTAGGTCTCCAGATTTGCTGTCTGATTTTGCAGAAGAAACCCAGACAATGGTATATGACCTTATAAAAACAGCACACACTTTGTGTACAGGGAGAAGCTGTGCCCCCTCCCTTGCCATCTGCCTACCACTTTGTTGCATTGCTACAGGTTCTAGTAAAGGGTGGTCAAATCATGAGGTAGCCTCCAACATTTCTGGCCCTTTCCTCCCAACACCTTCTGCTTGGGTTGGGGCTTTGCCCCTCTTTATGAAGTGACGGAGCAACTCACCTCTGGGGTAACTTTCTGCTTCTGAACTATTTGCCTTTAAGGATGCTGAGCTCGCATTTCGAAACAGAATTCTTTTAAGTGGTAAAAGATGTCTGTTTGCCCCAGTTTAAGTTCTTCTCACCCCTGCATCTTGCAAACTAGCTTGCTCATTTCACGAATGGCCATGGGCAGGGAAACAGAGGTTTAACTTATCTACCTTGATCTAAATCACCTTGCACCTATAACAACTAACAGATTATATTCAGGTTTTCCAGATCATGTTGCACCCAGCCCAGATTTCTTTTATTTTCTTCTGATCCATCAGCAACTCTCTAGTACTGACAGGCAATGCTATTAATTCGTTGCCTGTGTTAATAGGGCAGCTGTTGGTCAATAATATTCTAATACAATAATACTGTACATGGGTAAGGTCACAAAGGTAAAGTTAAAGGTTCCCCTTGACATTTAGTCCAGTCGTGTCCGACTCTAGGGCGTGGTGCTCATCCCCGTCTCCAAGCCGTAGAGCCAGCGTTTGTCCGTAGACAGTTTCCGTGGTCACGTGGCCAGCGCAACTAGACATGGAACACCGTTACCTTCCCACCGTGGTCACAAAGCAGTCATTAAAGTAAGTAATATTATTTTCCACATATATTACATGAATCAACCAGAGTCCACATCTGGGGTGCAATCTACACTGTGATTCTCAGTTTAAGGCAAGCATTGATTTGTGTGACTTGGTTAAGAACCAGACTTCGCTTACTATCAGTTTTACTATCAGCCCAGGCCTTACTTAACATTTTGGGATATAACACTTTGCACGTATGAGGAAATAAATCTCACCTAATAAAATGGATGTCTCTGTTAATATAAGAAGGATGAGGCTGGAATGGTATGTACTGTTGCTTTATACTTCTTCTTTCCAACACCTCAGTACAATTCAACATTACATCAGTAAAACAGATCTTTTCCAAAGCTGGCCCAGCAAACATGGCACACAATTTAGCTAATGAGTTACATCTGACCCAGTCTGGATCACAGTTAAATTCTTATGAAAGAGAGGGTTGGATTTTGACACAGCTGCATTCTCCCAACCACACAGTGTTTTCACAGTCATTTAATGGTGAGCTCTCCACATAAACATGATCCTAATTAAGAATATGTATATACCATCTAATAACCAATCTGTCAATCAGTCAATTGTGTGTGGAACCTACAGTTATTAGTCTCCTGTACTATTAAATATGTAGCAAACCTTCTCAGATTAGTGTAATGCAAATTGTTTCTGAAGGTAACTTCCAGAGATTGACACAACAAATGCCCCACTACACCAGCATAACACCAGTAGAGATATAGTGGTGCAACTATGTGGATGTACTAGTAACCCCATCCGCCACTGAGATTATGTACATGGTGTGCTTTGAACACTCCAAAATATGTTATAGAAGACATAATTGTTCCTCTTTTTTTCAAAGACCAATTGACAAGGGAATCATTTATAACCCTATTGTTGTGAATCCTTCTTTCCATGAAGCAGCTGCCCCTCCAAAGAAGAGAGACCTCAGAAAAGCAGCAAGTAAAGGCCAAACTGGAAAGTTGCCATGGGCTAGAAGTTCTGCTGCAGCTGATACCCAGCCTTCTCCTTCATTGAAGGTCAAGACAATTGGTGGGCAGATGCTGGCTCCCTCACTCTTCTCCCAACCTATGGGCAGATCCAAGAAGCTTCCTTTGCCTTTTGGTCAGTCAGAGGCTGCCTCCCACCAACAGATCTAGTAATGCATTCACTCATTGGCAAATGCCAGACACTGAACTCCAGCCACTGGTACTACTGGCCTCCTTTCAATGTAAAGAGCTGCAGCGGATCTCTTTGTGTTTAGTCACTCTTTGTAAGGATCCATGCAGTCATACGATCCTGCAAGGCAAAAGTATCCTTTCCTTGCAGGATCACATAACTGCATGGATCATTACAAACAGCAACAGAACACATGGGGATCCACTGCAGCTCTTTACATGGGAAGCGGTAAATATTGTCCAAATCATTGTAGCCTCTGCCATTCTTGCTCCCGCTAAGAGGAAAGGCAAGGAATGGGGACTGAAGAATAACGAGCTTGAGAGAGTGCTGACTTCAGGGGGCATGGCTTCAAATCTCTACTCAGCCACAAAACTCCACTGGGTGAGCTCGGGCCAGTCACATTCTCTCAGCCTAAGGTCGTTGTGAAGATACGACGAGGAATAGGAGAGCCATGTATCATGCCTAGACCTCATTAGACAAACAGCAGAGTAGGAATGTAACAAATACAAACATAAATAAGAGGACTTGGGTGCAGGTGACAAAAGAGGATGCCAAAGAGGACAAGCCACTGGCATGACAGTTGCTGCAGAAATTCTATTTTCAACACCAATATCAAAGGTGCAGGAACCCTCTCTTCTTTGTGCCTCAGCCCATCATACCTGTTGACAGCAATCACTTTCTCTGCTACATTACGGACAATTTTTTTTCTTTTCATTTTTGTCAATTGAAAATAAGTTTTGGGATGTGAGGATTTTGCGTCTCTGTGTGAAACACACACACATGCGTGTGTGTGTGTATACACAACTCAGCACAACCCTCCTTTCAAATAAAAAGCTAGCATGCTCAATTTTAGTTAATCTAAAAATTAATCCGCAACTTAATTTTCAGTTCATCTAAAATTTAATCCACAAATCCAAAGGGGGCGAATTAGCAAAGGAGCACAAGAATACAAAGTGACAACTTTGCTACTGTCCCCCCCCCCCCCAGTCCCAAGGCCTTTCTTTCTATCTTCAGAGATTTCTTTCCATAATTCAAGATCATTATTGTTCTACACAATGGAGGAAATTCTATAGTTGGCCTCTGTTGACCATGCCTCAATGCTTCACACGTGGCTAAATTTACTTCATCTGCCCTCTGTCTGTCTGTCTGTCTCTCTCTCTCTCTCTCTCTCTCTCTCACACACACACACATACCCCCCCCCCCCCGCAGAGAATGGTCAATGTTCTCACTTGTGTACAAAGCAGGCTGCATGCCTCAGATTTTAACAGAGGAAGGCAAATTTTTGTCATATTTCACCAACAGCTGTGGCATTTATGGGTATGAGGGCATTTTCTGGTGTTCAGTTCTCGTGGAAATATTTTAATCACTTTGATATCCAAAGTTCTCAAATCCATTTCATAGCCACAGCTAACAATGTAACAGTACAAGGCAGAGAGTCACGACTTCACCTTGTCCAGAAGGAAGTGGCACCAGCCTTAGCAGGACCACCTGCCTTATACTTGGTCCAGAAATATTAAAGAAAGAGCAGCAGCAAGGCTGTCATTTAATGAGCTTTAATGAGGTGTACATGACATTGAGGATGCTGTGGGACTATGAAAAAAAAGACATCGCTGTGGAATTAATAAAGGACTTTCCTTTGCATTTCACTGCAAAGTGCTTATCCTATAACAACTAAGGAACTCATGAAAAGTCCAGGGATGTAACACTACTGAGTATTATGTGACTGAAATGCAAATACAATGGCAGCTCTGAAGAAGGCCCAACAGCTTTGACACGCCCCAATCTCTGTTTATTTTCTCCAGAGACCGAGAGCGAGATTGTGGGTCAGCAGGACTCACACTTTTTGACTGCTATTTATTGACTCAGAATTTCATGCTGACAGACAGATGGACAGGCAGACAACAGTTCCTGTTACAGTGACTTTATTCCCTGCTCTTTCTTGCCCCATCCATCCGACATCTTTGACATCCTTTCCACACACCCACTGCCCAGATCTTGCAGCTCCCGCCAAGGAGAATGACAGCTGCCGCTCACTTGGAGATGCTGGGAAATCGTATGACACTGTGGCTGGAATGCCACCGGCCTTTGCTGCATGCCACGGAGAGAAGAACATAATTTTAGCACATGTTGCATCGAGGTTCTGTGTTTTCTATGCAACCTAGCCAACTGCATATGGAAACAGTTTGGGGTTGCTTTCGGCACTGACACTGTAGTGAACGCTATACACACAAGAACGTTACTAAACACTTCTTTGTTTATTGAAATAGTTAATATACCACTTTGCCACGTAGAAAAATTAGTGCCTGCAACAAGGAGAAACATCCAAACATAACACCAAACAATAATTAAATAATTAGTACTTAATTAAACACCCTAGAAAAAGAGATACCATGGCATATAATTAAAACATTAGAGCCAGCGTTAAAAATACAAAGGCTAATAACAAGCTCAGTGACAGACCTGTCTTCTAATAGCCGAGTTACCTCTGAGGGCAGACCATATTTTCTCTGCCTAATGAAAAAAAAACTTACTTTCCCAATAAGGTTCTTTCTATAATTAATTAAAATAGATCAACAAGCCTACCAGGACTGCTTTGGGAGGAGCATAATTTCTTTACTTTCACGGTTGAACTTTTTTTGGACTAATAGTCCCAGAATTCTCCAGTCAGCATGGTCAAGAAAGCAACAGTTCCAAGCTTTGAAAATATTAAACTGCCTCACCATAGACCCTTCAGGGATCAATTTACTTTAATAGATTCTCATTCATGTTCCCTCTGCTTTGCACATGAAACAAATGAAGATATGATTTATTTGCACTTGTGAATTCTAGAAGGAGAAGCCATCTGTTCATAAATGGTCAAAATTCAAGTCTCTTTCTCTTCATTTGGGAGGAGAGAGTAATCTGGGAAGATCAAAGTGTTTTATTTTGGATGAAATGGAGATGCAAAGGAACTGAATTTATGGGTCAACTTGTGCTTCCTTGGCCTTTTGTAATGTACCCCAAGCAACATTTTTTCTCCTTTCAGTTGCAAAATCTGACTAGATTAGATTCAGATTAGGCATCCTTCAGTCTCGAGAGACTATGGTGACATGCTCTGAATAGAGAACTTGGAACACTGTCTAGTGTGGCTGAGAAGGCCAATACAAGAGTGACAATCCCTTCCATTTTTGGATATTGATGTTATTTTTAATCTGTTTATTTCGTTTGATGTACGCCGCCCAGAGTAGTCGAATGACTAGATGGGCGGGATATAAATATAATAAATAAATAAATAAATAATTCCACACTGAAGACAAATACAATCTGTCCCCTGTCCAGCTCCCTGATTTTGCTGGTTTTGGGACTGCCTCTTTGCCTCGGCCTGCTGAACAAGTGTCTCTTCAAAATGGGAGAGGCCATGATGCACCGCCTGCCTTCAGGCTGAACGCTCAGATGTCAAGGTTTCCCATTTGTTGAGGTCCATTGCTAAGGCCTTCAGATCCCATGGTTGTTGTGGGTTTTCCGGGCTGTTTGGCCGTGTTCTTAAGGTTTTTCTTCCTAACGTTTCACCAGTCTCTGTGGCCATCATCTTCAGAGGACAGGAGTGGTAGTCTTGTTGCCCTTTATGCTCTATAGAGCAGCAGTCCCCAACCGTATTGGGACCGCGGACCGGTGGGGGGGGCGGGCTCCATGCACAGGGGGCGGGGGCACCCTTGCACTTGCGCGCATGCGCGTAAGCGCAACACCCCCCCCCCCGCAAGCACAACATGCCCCCCATAAGCACGACCCGCCCACCGGGCGGGTGGGGGCGGAGATCCGTCTCCGCAGCCCAGTTCCGGCAAGCCCACGGACTGGCACCAGGCCGTGGACCAGGGGTTGGGGACCCCTGCTATCGAGGGCACCTCCTGAAGAACAGTCACTCCAGGAAGCATTGTCCCAGGAAATAAGGCCTAGAAAGAGGCATCAGCCTTTCTCCAAATTAGTGAAATGAAAGTGTCAACAGGTGAGTGTTTGTGGACTAGAACTCCCAGAATTCTGTTGGAGGAGTTCTTGGAGAATTCTGGGACTTGGAGTCCAAGAAACACAAATGGCACACCTGTACCTGGAACCTAGGCCACATTCATGAAACAAACTGTGTTCCACTGCATTAGATTGCTAGGAATGAATTTTGCCTATCATAGTAGAATGGTTTAAAATAGCCAGGAAACTTATGACATGGAGGAAATTTTAAGAGACATAGGCCTGTGTTTCCTATTCGAATTAAATGACTTAAACCACTGCATTCTAAAGCAATTTTAACCATTTATATTGATTTCTTGTTTTGCTAATTCTTTTCTTTTTCCATTTTCTGACTAGTCACAAGCATCCGTAATAATAATATACTTCATAATATTCTAAAGAAAGATCATATCACTTGGTTAAAATCTAAAATACTTTAACCACATTGATTGCACTTACCCTTTAAACTACAAAGAACTGCACAGGTCCCAATGTATCCACTATGTGTAACTGGGGAGAGATGAGAGTCACCATGTGTGGACAGGGTCCTTGCCCTTCCTGGCTCATCAAAATAGCCAGTAAGAGACTGGCCATGAGGGTAAGAGGAGTGGTGGATGCCTCCCTACTGCAATGCAGGGTTCCAGCCTGCCTAAAAGCAGTGGTGGTTAGGCCTTTGCTGAAAAAGCCCTCACTGAATACCACAGTACTGGCTAATTACCAGCTAGTTTGCATTATTTTGTTCTAGGGAAAGGTGCTAAAGTGATTGTCAGCTTCTGAATTCCAAGATTTCTTGGCTAAAGCGAATTATCTGCATCATGTGATTGCTATCCAAAATCTCACAACTATGAGAAGCTTTAGACAAATGTATATTCAAAACAAAACTTGTTGTAAGCGGAGCTTAAATCATAAAAATATATTTCAGTTGTAAGTTTTTAATTTCTAAAAGTCACAGGCAATAATTTAAATCATATTTGAATCCAAAATTAAAGGAGCTTTAAAATACAATAAAAATACCAAAAGGAATGTTTTCGTTACATTCTAAAAATGCAAGAGCTTCCATCATAAATGGACACATTAAAAAAACAGAATGCAACTCTTAAAATATCAAAGTTGTTAAAATTAAAAATCTATGAAAGTAAAATATATTACTTAACCTTTTAGCATATCTAGACACACATGAAAAATTACTAATGTTCTCACCCAGCCAAACTAGCCTTGTGCCAATTTGCATCTATGGAAGCAAAACTAGGATGATTGTGTTGCTGGCTTCTGGAAATGAAGCCTGCTGTTGCGCTGCTACATGATTGTTGTTGCTATTTGGTGTATGTGGCATAACATGTTGTATTGCCTTACAATTATGAGTTAAATATTGAATTTGTTTATGTCTTATATCCCGATATTTATAGTTCTTTCAGATGTTTACCTTTCCCTTCAAACTGTAAATAGTTCTTTCTCTAGAGGCCTGAAGCACCAAGAAAAAAAATTAATAGGAAATTCTATTGTTGCACCTACTGTAACTCCAAGGGCTTTTAACTCAGAATCTGGCAAGCTGCCACTATGATGATAATGTCATTGTTTTGATTTAATGTTTTCAAAACCTGGAGGAAAAAAGGCCTCTAGCATAAATCATCTGTTGCACCAGAGTCTCAGACCAGAATTGTGGAACACCAAAATTCTGGAAAACCAAAATATTGTAGTTACAGAGAGTGCAAACTATAAGACCTGCAAATGCCACCTCTGTAACATAAACACATTCAACTGTCAGGAATGTGAATGTACAGTGACCTTGCTCAGCTGGATAGCTGGCTAATTGTTTTGCAACAACTATAGTAAACTATTGTTTAAGTCTCAATGCTAAAAGCACTTTCACTTTCAGGGCTACTTTTTCTACATCCCCCTAGCTATTTTAACAGCCTCTATGTCCAAATTTTCACATCAAGACACTATTATGCTGATATATTTCTAAATCACTTCAGAACTACATTTTTTGTTTTTTTAAAAAAGAATTAAGGACATTGAATCAGCAGTATATACAATGGAAACATGAAATGTATATATAACAAAAATCCATGTCCTGGAAAACTGTAGTTTTAAGTTAAATGGTTACTCCTGTTCATAAACCGTTTTTGCGCTATACTGCTATTGTGCTGAACGAGTTCAGTTGTGTTTTTTTTTTTAAAAAAAGGACATTGAATCAACAGCTATGTGGAATGGAAACGTGAAATACATGTACAACAAAACATTTAGTAAATCCATGCATCCCAAAACTGTACTTTGTATAGACACGTGTCAGGACAGGCAGAAAACTGATGTGAACTTGAAGCAGCTCCTCCTTTTTGGCGGGAAATGACAACTGAGTCTCTTTTTGAACATTAACAGATGTATTTAGTTTAACATTAGGTGAGTCTATAACAACTTCTATTGGTTCAAAACAACTAAGATCAGGTAACTTCCATATTGTGAGGATGACAACTCTGTCTTGGAACTGACAGGATTCATTGAGGGGCTGGCCCAAAACATTCCCGATCGGTGGGCTTCCTCATCGGAGCACTCCGGACCATGCATATTGTCCCACAACAAGGGTGTCTGGCCCAATCTCCCTCCGGTGGTGGGTAGTTGAAAGAGGAGTCCGGCCGAATCATCTTCTTCGAGTGACCTTGCCCCTGCGGAAAAACTACGACCGTCCATTCTAAAGATTCTACAGATGTCCCTTTCTCTTTAGACGCGTCCGGATTGGGTAGCAATCCTCCTACCTTTAAATTAGGGAAGTCTTCTAACACCCTCACATTCTATCATATTCATATTCCTTTTTCTTCCCTCTCTTTTCCTCTCGTTCCTTCTTTTTTCCTGTCATTGGTACACTGAACTGTCTCCTCCCACTTTGCTCCCCTATATCCTCCTCTCCCACACAGGCAAAATTAGCTCCTCCTCTCCTTCTCCCTCTCTCTCTTCCACCAGACAGATTTCAATCTTTTCCTCCTTCCCCTTTGATTCCCTTCCTTCCTCTTCCTCTACATTCAACTCCTCGCTTTCCATTATCTTCCCTACTTCTATAGCTCTCTTCCGCTCAGGCGTCTCTAGTCGAGGGCACGGCTCACTCTGTTCTTTCTCCTTTTGCTCTACAGTTCCTTCACATTACTCCTGTTCATAAACCGTTTTTGCGCTATACTGTTATTGTGCTGAACAAGTTCAGTTGTTTTGGTTTTTTTTTTTTTGAAGGACATTGAATCAACAGCTATGTGGAATGGAAACATGAAATACATGTACAACAAAACATTTAGTAAATTCATGCATCCCAAAACTGTACTTTGTATCGACACGTGTCAGGACAGGCAGAAAATGGATGTGAACAAGTGTAAAGGGGAGCATAAATGGCAGAGAAGTGGGTGGTTGTATCAGCAGAGGATGATGATGTATGGGAGGCAGAGTTAGAGGACAAATGTTACTGTCTGTGTGAACAGTTGGAACACAGTCTCCTGGGCTTTAAAAAATGGAAGCGTGAATCACAGAACCAGCATGATCTGTCACTATGTACAGAACCATCATCCTGACAGGCCATGGCTCTAGTTACAGAGAGAACCAAAGTCCATGTTATATTTTTTAGTTATGATACAGTGGTTTTTAACATTTTACCTGTTTTATTCAATGTATTTTAATTGGTTTTGTAGTTTAATTGTTTTTAATGCATGTTTCACTTTGTTATTAATTCTGTTCTTTTTAATACTGTGAGCCACCTTGTGTTCCCGTATCAGGAGAAAGGTAACCAACCAACCAACCAACCAACCAACCAACCAACCAACCAACCAACCAACCAACCAACCAACCAACCAACCAACCAACCAACCAACCAACCAACCAACCTTCCTTCCTTCCTTCCTTCCTTCCTTCCTTCCTTCCTTCCTTCCTTCCTTCCTTCCTTCCTTCCTTCCTTCCTTCCTTCCTTCCTTCCTTCCTTCCTTCCCTCCTTACTTACTTACTTACTTACTTACTTTTTGTTGTTTAGTCGTTAAGTCGTGTCCGACTCTTCGTGACCCCACGGACCAGAGCACACCAGGCCCTCCTGTCTTCCACTGCCTCCTGGAGTTGGGTCAAATTCATGTTGGTAGCTTCGAGGACACTGTCCAACCATCTCGTCCTCTGTCGTCCCCTTCTCCTCTTGCCTTCACACTTTCCCAACATCAGGGTCTTTTTCAGAGAGTCTTCTCATGAGATGGTGTGAAGGTTCGAATTCTGGATTATTGGCCTCCTCAAATAAATCACGAGTCATTTTTAACTTCAAACTTTGATTGTGGTTTATTGGTAATTTGTACAACGATTCTTTCTGAAACCCTTCGTTCCAAAACAACTCTCCTGTCGCCAACGGGTCAGGGAGGGGTGCCCAAGCTTCTGTCGCAAACGGGTTCAACAAAGTTCTTTCCCAATGTTCTCTCTCTTTTGGGTTATCCTCACCCCTAGTTCCACCATCGACCTCGTCACTTAAAAGGGGGGTGGTCTCCTCATCATCTGGGTTGAGCCAGTTCGCGCCTCGGTGATCGCCGATCGGGGTCCAGGGTCCTTCAGGTACCCCCTCCTCCTGGCTTCCTCCACTCGCCATGCCCGACGCTCGGTTTCCTCTCTCTCCACCGCTTCTTTCTCCTCCCTCAATCTACGTCTCCACTCACGAGCCTCTGACTCTCCCCAGTAAGACGGTCTTTGAGGTAGTCCCTTCCTCCTCCTGTAATCAGCCTCCTCTCGAGGAACTCTTAACCTCTCCCATTTCTCTGTCCATGGGTCTTGTACCCAGACCATTTCCCAACCCCCCGGTATTGGGTCTTCTCTCCCTTTTATATCTGTGTTTCACGCTTCTCCTACCACCCTCCCCTTTTCCTGTTTTCCCACCAAATCATTGGTGGTCTGAACCGCCACGGTTATCCCGCGCAATTTCGTCTCCAATTCTCGGGTGTCTGTTCCCCTCTGGGTGGTCTCCTTTGGCGGTGTAACTGGGGTTGTTTGTACCTCCCTCTCAAACTTGGGCACGGATGGCACTCCGGCGAGAGTTTCCTCACTCTCGCCCCGGGTCTCACAGATGGCCAAAGTATTGGAGCCTCAGCTTCAGGATCTGTCCTTCCAGTGAGCACTCAGGGTTGATTTCCTTCAGAATGGATAGGTTTGTTCTCCTTGCAGTCCAGGGGACTCTCAAGAGTCTCCTCCAGCACCACAATTCAAAAGCATCAATTCTTCGGCGGTCAGCCTTCTTTATGGTCCAGCTCTCACTTCCATACATCGCTACTGGAAAAACCATAGCTTTGACTATGCGGATCTTTGTCGGCAAGGTGAGGTCTCTGCTTTTTAAGATGCTGTCTAGGTTTATCATCGCTTTCCTCCCAAGAAGCAGGCGTCTTTTAATTTCGTGGCTGCTGTCCCCATCTGCAGTGATCATAGAGCCCAAGAAAGTAAAATCTGTCACTGCCTCCATATCTTCCCCTTCTATTTGCCAGGAGGTGATGGGACCAGTGGCCATGATCTTCGTTTTTTTGATGTTGAGCTTCAGAACATTTTTTGTGCTCTCCTCTTTCACCCTCATTAAGAGGTTCTTTAATTCCTCCTCACTTTCTGCCATCAGAGTGGTATCATCTGCATATCTGAGGTTGTTGATATTTCTTCCGGCAATCTTAATTCCGGTTTGGGATTCATCCAGTCCTGCCTTTCGCATGATGTATTCTGCATATAAGTTAAATAAGCAGGGGGACAATATACAGCCTTGTCGTACAGTGGCCCCTCGACCTACGGAATTAATCCGTATTGGCATGGTGGCCGGAGGTCGAAAAGTCTGTAGGTCGAATATGCATTTCCCATAGGAATGCATTGAAAACCATTTAATCCGTAACCGGCCCAGGAAACCCCCCCACACACACACACACACACAAAATGAAAATAAATAGACCTTACCTTTCCGAAGCCTTCCAGGGGTCCCCCGTCGCCGCCATCGCCGCTGGCTGAGGCCTCTGAGGGCTTCTCCGCCGCTGCCGGAGGCCTCTCGGAGGTCCCCCGCCAACACAGGCTTTCCCAGGGTGGACCGGGCCTACCAGGGGAGGGCTTCCCCCAGTAGGCCCGGTCTACTCCCCAGGCTTTCCTGGGGAGTAGACCGGGCCTACCAGGGGAAGCCCTCCCCTGGTAGGCCTGGTCCACCCTGGGAAAGCCTGCGTCGGCGGGGGCGGGGGACCTCCGAGAGGCCTCCCATGGCGGCGGGGAAGGCCTGCGGAGGTCCCCCTCGCCACCGATTGTACCTCCGGAGAAGCTCCGAAGCACGATTGGTGGCGGGGGGGACCTCCAAGATGCCTCCCATGGCGGCGGGGAAGGCCTGGAAGGCATCCGGAGGCACGATCGGCGGCCTATGGACTGGAAGGGGGAGGCGGGGAAAGGGCCAAATTTTAATTTGGCGCTTTCCCCGCCTCCCCCTTCCGGTCCGTAGGTCGATTCTCCGGCCGCAAGTCGATGGGAGATTTTGCGGCCGGAGAAGTCCGTACCTCGAAAAGTACGCACGTCGAGGGTCCACTGTACTCCTTTCCCAATTTTGAACCAATCAGTTGTTCCATATCCAGTTCTAACTGTTGCTTCCTGTCCCACATATAGATTTCTCAAGAGACAGATAAGGTGGTCAGGCACTCCCATTTCTTTAAGAACTTGGCATAGTTTGTTGTGGTTGACACAGTCAAAGGCTTTTGCGTAGTCAATGAAGCAGAAGTAGATGTTTTTCTGGAACTCTCTGGCTTTCTCCATAAGAAATCTTTCTCCATTGCACATGTTAGCAATTTGGGCTCTAGTTCTACTGCCCCTTCGAAATCCAGCTTGTACTTCTGGGAGTTCTCGGTCCACATACTGCTGAAGCCTACCTTGTAGGATTTTGAGCATAACTTTGCTAGCGTGTGAAATGAGTGCAATTGTACAGTAGTTGGAGCATTCTTTGGCACTGCCCTTCTTTGGGATTGGGATGAAGACTGATCTTTTCCAATCCTCTGGCCACTGCTGAATTTTCCAAACTTGCTGGCATATTGAGTGTAGCACCTTCACAGCGTCATCTTTTAAGATTTTAAATAGTTCGACTGGAATGCCATCACCTCCACTGGCCTTGTTGTTCGCCATGCTTTCTAAGGCCCACTTGACTTCACTCTCCAGGATGTCTGGCTCAAGGTCAGCAACCACACTATCTGGGTTGTCCGGGACATCCAGATCTTTTTGTTATAATTCCTCTGTGTATTCTTGCCACCTCTTCTTGATGTCTTCTGCTTCTGTTGATCCCTACCATTTTTGTCCTTTATCATGTCCATCTTTGCACAAAAGGTTCCCTTAATATCTCCAGTTTTCTTGAACAGATCTCTGGTTTTTCCCTTTCTATTATTTTCCTCTATTTCTTTGCACTGTTCGTTTAAGAAGGCCCTCTTGTCTCTCCTTGCTATTCTTTGGAAGTCTGCATTCAATTTTCTGTAACTTTTACAATTAATATATGTGCAATTGTAATTGTAACATTACTTCATTGTACATTTATTTGCACTTGTCTTTTAAAGATTTTGTAAATCTTGAGCCCATATTTTGGGAGAAAGGTGGATTATGAATAACAGAAATACAATCCATTTACAAATGAATGATTCAATCATGAAATTAACAGTTTTTGAGAGTTCTGTTAACTCCCCTCATGGAGCCATGGGTCACAGGGTTGCCTCAGGAGAAGCAATATTAAACTTGTTTGTCATCCAGATAGGTGTGCCTTCAGAGTATCAGA
The DNA here is from genome assembly GCA_037013535.1 of Intellagama lesueurii. NCBI lineage: Eukaryota > Metazoa > Chordata > Lepidosauria > Squamata > Agamidae > Intellagama > Intellagama lesueurii. Next base: position 126,087,487 of record JBAJHW010000002.1, on the reverse strand, counting down.
TGTCATAGGAGTCTCAAATAATGGACAGGCCCTCCTAGAACGTTAAACTCTACGTATTTGCAATTCAGGCAGCTACCTTCACCCACAGGCATGCGCAATGGGGCTTCTGTGTATTGTTGCACAGCCATCTTGATTTTGTGATGCAAAGGGCATGCTATATCCCTGTGTTTCAAAATGTGGCTATGTGTTGGGAGCCACATTGGGAACATGAAGCTAGCCATGTAATCCTCTGCACTGTGGATATTATGAGCAAATTGCTTTCATCTCTTTTCTAAGACAGATGCTTCAAAGAACTCTTCAGGGAAATTACGAGATGATTTATTATGTGCCCGACAGCTCTCTTTATGGTAAACTGATGTTCATCTGGGAATGGAATTAGAGATGGGAGCTTTGTATTCGTCTCTCGTCATCCCGCCTCCTCACCGGATTGATCAGCAGTGCAGGGAGGCGGGGAAGCCCCAGCCAGCTACTTCTGTGATTGGCATGGTGTGAAGGAGAATGGTCACATGCATCACACCACAAGTGGTAAGTGGATGCCCGGTTTGGGGGGAGGAGGGTCCAATCGGACTGGCTACTTGTGGTGGTGAGCTTTGTATTCATCTTCCCCAGGAGATGAATACGAAGTTCCCATCTCCAAAGGGAATAAGTAAGTCCTCAGCTAATGTGCTGCTAAGATAGTCACAATTCTTGCTGCAAGGATCTAGGTGTCAATTTTGAGTACCACAACAGAGCCAAACCACTGTAAAACCTGCTCAGCATAGTCCTTAACCAAAATCATGACAAATCCACCATCTGTTTAAAGCAGGGGAAAACTGCTTCTTTTGGGTTGACAGCCATATGAGGTGCCAAATGGGAAGCCAAGGGACGTACGTATATCCATGTACATACTGTACTACAGGTGCAAACATATGTCCCCCAAGGCCAATTTTGTAGTCTCCAGAGTACCCCAAGTGATAATTTTTTTAAAAAGGGAATGCTTTAAAATGGATAGTGTGATGGACTTGGCCATGGAAACTCATTGGGGGCGCACTGATAAAACCACTCCTTAGAAAACCCTGTTAGGGGTACCATGAGTCAGATGTGACTTTACAGCACATAACATGTGCAGGGAAAGTGATTCTTTACTAAAACAATGGAAGCGCTATCTTGTCTTAGCAGAAGATTCCATTCTTAAAAATGGGAAGTGATCTTCCAGTTACTTCCAGTTCCATTTTGGAGGGCGGGTGCATCCCTGGGGCATTTCCTAGGCTGGAAAAATGCATAGAGTCATAATTTTTTTTCCACTGACAGGGACCCCAAGGGTCATCAAGTCCAACTATCCACCAAAGCAGGAAATCCACAGGAGAAGCATCCCTGACAAATGGTGATCTAACATCTGTTTAAAAACTTCTAGTGAAGGGGACCCTACTACACTCGGAAGCAGCCAGTTCAATTATTAAATACTTTTTACTGTCAAGAAGTTCTTCCTAATGTTCAGGCAAAAATCTTCTTTCTTGTAATTTGAATCTACTACTTCAGGTCCCACCTTCTGCAGCTACAGAAAACAAGCTTGCACCACCTTCCAAGTAATATTTGAAATGGTCATCAGATCCACAGAGCTTGCCCGCCAAATAATTGTTCGGCACAGAGATGCTGCTGAAGATTGCTGCTTGGCCCCATTCCAGAGGTGTTGTGCTGGAGATAAGGACTCTGTGGTACGGCAGGAGATGGAAGCTTCTTCATGCACCACAGATCCCTTTGAGGACAGACTGGAGCAAATCTCAGAGATTCCTGGGAAAATCATGACCTTCTTCTATGGTACTATGATGGTGATTCTGTTGTAGGAATTTTGTTGTTCCCTTTGTTGTGTAGAGAAAAGCATGTAGAGATCTACCCAATCTCATCCTCTTCCTTGAAAAAAAAAGATAACTCTGGATGCTTTTTGGTCAAAGAAAGCACTTTTTTTTTGTTTAACTCAATGTTGTGTGCTTTTATTATTTTCTTCTATATATTGGAGTGCTACATCTCCATCAGTCTATCTTCAGAAGGCAGAAGATGGAAGAGAGAGGAAAGGCAACTAACAAAGGAGGCAACGTGAAGGAAGGGGTGGTCTCGAGGCATGCAAACGTTTAATAGCAGATATAGAGCATGCTCCCCACAGACTTCCAGTGCTAAAGAAGAAGCATGCAAGGTTGTAATTTTCTAACAGATTCTATTCAGGAAAGGATGAAAAAGGACAACACAGCAGCCTCAGCTTTTGAAATCATGTGGACTGCTGGATTTGAAATGTTCTTTAAAATGGATGGATGCTCCTGCAACAGCTTCTTTTTGCAAGGGTAGTAGGTCTATATGGACCCCCAGGGGTCGATTTCGACTTGCAGGGGGTCCACATCAGAGAGAGAGAAAATTAGGAGTGCAAGTTTAGACTTGTATCAAAGCTTTGCAGGGGGTAGGGGGTCTACAGAAAAATAAGTCGGCAAGTGGTCTACGGGGCAAAAAAGTTTGGGAACCTAACTAATACAGTATACTTGGGCTTGGGCTGGTAGAAATCTAAATTCAAAACCCAGTGAGCCATGAAATTGAGTGGGTGGTCTTGAGATGACCACTCTCTTTCAGCAGAATCTACTTCAGAGACTTATAAGGGAGATAAAAGCAACATGTTTCTTAGGTTTGGAGGCAGATAAGATAAATCAATTTGGAGTTGTTTTTTAATGAAGCAGTGCCATTTTTCAAAGGTAAATTCCAAGATATCCAGGTATTTAAGCATGATCAATATTTAATAATATTGATATTTGTTGTCTAGCAGTTGTGGCCAGTAGATATGGGCATGACTTAAATCGTGCCGTATTGTACAACTTGTGCCATGTGGTGCCACAGCCACTGCACATTCCCTCTGACCAACCCCCCGGCTGGCCACCCCACTCACAAGCCTCCGTACACCACCCAGGTCATCCTCCATTGCTGGCTGCCCAGTCTAGGAGGACTTCGAGCTGCCCTTCCCTGCCTCCTCTGGCAGCCAACCATTCAGACAAGGAAGAGGGATGGGGAGTCTCCCTGCACAGCCATTGAGTGGTTGGCTGCTGGAGGGGGCAAGGAAGAACAGCCTGAGCTCCTTCCCAGACTGGGCAGCTGGCGACGGAGGATGACCTGGGCGGTGTGTGGAGCCTTGTGAGTGGGGTAGCTGGCCAGGGGGTGGTCGGAGAGAATGCATGACAGCTGTGGCGGCATGCAACATAGAGTTGTAGGATGCGGCACAACTTAAGTCATGTCCATCTCTACTGGCCAGTGCTCTGCATATTTCACCTGCGCGTTGTGCCTCAAACAGGCCTTTGCAACTGTTGCTTTTCTGATTTATTTGGCCTTCAATGCCCATCAACCCTAGCCAGAATACCAGTGGTGAGGAATGATGGGGGTTGCAGTCCCTAAAATCTGGAAAACCCATCCTAGCCCACCCTGCCCTAGAACATGCTTTTAAATCTAAAACAATGCACAAGCAGATTGACAGGGTCATCCTTGAAATTAAATGAAGTAAAAAAATAAGAAAGCATTCCCCAAAGATAGGAAGCTTGGGAGCCAATGGTCTTCCATAATATGAACCTATGAAAGAATGGAATATACAGAGCTTGTCTTAGAAGACTGCCACCTAGTGTGCCTTATGTGAATAATTTAGGGAGGAAGAGCCCTGGTTACACAGATGGCTAATACCGTGCCAAGCATACCTTGGTGTCCTCGGGTCGTGAAGTACAGAAGGGACTCAAGGGTGCAGGCAACATCACAGCTGAATGAGCTAAGCTGTTGCTGGCCCAAAAAGGAAATGAATTTGTCCCACTTACCTTTGTATGATCTCAGAATTGTCAGTTTTAGAACCCTCTAAAACTTGGAGGACCTCTTGTGAAAATGCCAGATAGCTGAATTCACCACATGGTTAGAATAAACCATGCACAATAAATTTTGGATGGCATGTCATGCTGTGATTCTGTGTGAGCTGCTCCAGGCACAATGGGAAGCAGAAATGCTGCTGGTGGGACATGAGGAGCAACACATCAAGGCTCATATGACACAGGCTTCCTAGAGTGTGATCAATATGCAGACAACACCTGTTCCCCACTCCCGATCTTTGCCATTACCCTCACGAGGACAGGAAATGGTGGGACACATGTAGGAGGATACCTGTGCAGGTGTGAAGAAAGGCATCCTTGTCAAAGAAGTTGTGAATCCCTAGGTAGGGCTGAGTTGCAAAGTGGTCAGCAGATAGAGTTCCACACAGGTGTGAAATCCTCCACTTCTCACAGGAAGTTGGCCTCCATTTGAGCTGTATGACTAGGCACATTTCCCTTTGTGTTATGATTCCCCTCTCAGGTACACTGTCATCAAAGAGAAAGATTCAGTTCTTCAAAAAACCTCCGGATTATGAATGTGAGATATTGTGCCTCTCTATCCACAATTCAAAATTCCAGGAAGTGGCCCAACTGCTCTAAGTATCTATTGCTTGGGGGCACAAAGTAATCAAAATACTTAGAAGAAACGTGTCTTTCAGATTAACTGTGTGCACTCAAGGAAATGTCTGTGCAGCAGGAACGTACTGGATTGTCAATTCCCAAGGAATTTACATGAATTTGAAGTGCCTCTGCCCCATGCAACCTGGTGCACAGTACTCCCAACCATCTGTATTGAGAAAGAAGTCTCAGCCATTTCCCTTCAGGGCTAATTTTTTTATGCTCAAGAGTGGAGCACAACACATCCAGATTTTAAGAGAAAACTAAAGGAAAGGTATGGATACTTCTTACAAAACCTCATTTTAAATCGCACTCAGGGGTGTGCAGTTGGGATCCTTTGCAAAAGGATACTACAAAAGATTTACTTGAACCCTTGGGAGGGAAGCACAATGGCTTAAATTAGGATATCTGATTGGCTGTCTTTTTTGGATTGAAAAAATTATGTTAAACCAAGTTCAACATCCCCCCACCTTTCTGTATGTGCTGATTTGCTGCTCTGTATCAAGATGAGTGGAGCAGCAATTACTGTCAATGACTCTCTTAGCTTCCTCCTTAATACCAGAATTTATAAAGCATCACTGAGAGATTCTTAATTGTTAATTGTTAAATTGTTAATAATAATTAAATCGTTAATAATAATAATAATAATAATAATAATAATAATAATAATAATAATAATAATAATAATAATAATAATAATAATAATAATAATAATAATAATAATAATAATAATAATAATAATTTATTACAATCAGTGACCAGGAACATAAGAATATATTATTTAGATAAAACCACTCATGTTTGAAATATTGGCAGCAAAAAAACAAGAGCAGCTTTATTTGGAAAGAATCCAAGTTGTAGAGGCTAAAATATTGATCCTCAGAAAAGATCAGAGGCAGCTGGTACCATGCTTCAAAAAAAGAAAAGGAAGGTTCCTGATGCAGGTGAGAAGAAAGAGGAAAGATGTCCACCCTCTGAATCTGGAAAATTCAAGGTCTGAAATGTGAGGTCAAAGCTGCCTCTCTCCATACACATCTGTAATCAATTCAAGTGCTAGTTCACCCATGAGTGTGACTGATCATCTGAATGTATACATCTCTGACAATCGCCCCTCCCCCAAAGAAGAAGTTTCATCACAGATGATCATTCATGTTTTCCAATCAATAGATGCCTAGAGAACTTGTTGAAAAACAGCCTCACAATTGCTTTGTATTTTGGGTGAGAAGTGTTACCTACAGAAAAAAGAAGTCCTGTTCCAGGGTTTCTCCTGCTTTGTGCCTCTTTGGGAATGGTAGTGAGCACAAAAGGGTATCCTGTAGACCAGAACTTTCCAACCTTGGGTCCCCAAATCTTCTTGGACTGGAATTCCCAGAAGCCCTTGCGAGCACCACTAGCTGGGAGGGTCCTGGGAGTTGCAGTCCACGAACAACCACTGCTGTAGACCATCTTGACTGCTGCTCTTGGTGTTGTCTATACAGTGATGCCTTGCAAGATGAAAGTAATTCGTTCCACGAGTAGCGTCGTATTGTGAAATTTTCGTCTTGCGAAAGCGCGGTTTCCCATAGGAATGCATTGCAATGCATTCCTATGGGAAACCTTGCAAGACAAACGAATTATTTTCGTCTTGCGAGGCATCGCTCTTGCAGGAAAAAAAATCGTCTTGCGAAGCACAGCCATAGAAAAAGTCGTCTTGCGAGTCACCAAAACAATCGCAAAACACTTTCGTCTTGCGAGTTTTTCGTCGGGTGAGGCATTCGTCTTGCGAGGCATCACTGTATTTAGGCTGCCTTTTGCTATGTAAACTTTGGCATCCTTTTTCCTACTTGCAAAGTAGGCACAATATTGTGCAGCACTATAGGGACATTTCCTGGCATTCTGAATCATGGATAGAGAAGCACAATATCCCCCATTCATAAACCAGAGGTTTTTCTGAGAACTGAATTTTCTGGCTGCTGGCACCAACACTCTTGATTACAACTCAGCAAGTGCCAATTCACATCTCTTATCTTCCAAGGGTTTCTCTCAAAGTTTTGTCAGCAAACAACTTCATTAATAATTTTTTTTCCTTCTCCAAATGAAGTAATGATGGAGGAGAGGGATCTCTGCAACATGATAAATATTTTACCTTTTGCCAAAGCCACTGAAAGACTGGATGGAGTGTTATGTTACTGCGCCCTAGTGGCTAGACAACTATTAAAATATAATTCTTTTTCTTTCTTTTTTTTTTTTTGCTTGAAAAGATCTGCGTTGTTTAATTGGAGGGAAATGTGTTCTGCTTATGTTCATCCAGCAGAACAGACGAAATGTATATATATATATATTAATAATTTGTGAGCCAGCTTGGGTCCCATAATTGGGAGAAAGGTGGCACAGAAACAAATAACACCAGGTGTTCTTTTTAAATACATAACACTGGCGTTAATGGTTGTTGATCTCAGTAGGTCCCCATTTTGTCTAGGATGGAAGGTGTTCTGAAAGCCATTAATATCAATTTGCTGCACATATTTTAATTTGCTTCTTGAATGAATGAAAGTGTCAACCTAATGTATCTTTTTAGTCATTATCCCCAGGAAGGTAGAATGTTAGATGGAAAGCTGAAGAAAGTCATATGCTCCCAAGCACTGAATAGGCGATCCATTCTCTGGAAATGCAGGGAAGGGGGGGGAACCACTCGTCTGAGCTTTACAATTGTGCCTAAAAGCCAATGCCCTTCTTCATAACCACCGGTAGCAAGGCTGCATGCCTGACCTCTGCTCACATGTGGCACTTTTAATAGTTAGAGCCGAAGAGGTAACTTTATACTTTGGGTGCACGTGGCCCATGCTCTCGAGGCAGAAACCTCATTAGGAAATTCTTCTGCCAAATGTGTAGAAAAATAAAATGGATTTACCGAAGGGGTGACGCCGAGGTGTGAAATTGGGCCAAGAGGGAAAGCGTAGCCTTATGCCATTTACATTCCATCTGGTCTTTGCTGTACCCCAAAGGTCTGTTATCTTTGCAAAATGAACACTGCTTCTGTAATTCTGAGAGCTTGGAGAAAAGGTCCCTCCTCCCCCTGTCTCCAGACGGATTGTTCCAGGAATACACCATGACAGGCCTGGGCAGCAGGCTGTAAACCAGTCCATCCTTGGCCTACTTCTTCCCTGGGTACTCAGTGGGCCCAGGGGGCTTAACTATAAATGTTCAGTCTACAGGTGAGAGCTCAGGTGCCTGGATAGTCGCCAACAGAAAAATGTCTTCAGCACAGAAATCTAGTTCTAGCTTAGCATTCTCTCTGTTATGCTTCGCTGTTATTATTAGGAGTAGAATTTCTCTTTCGGCATGGAAAAGCATTCACCTGGCAGCATGAGGTCGTACAGAGAAGATAGAAAGAAAACCGTTTTCAGAGAGGTAGCCATATATATATACACACACACACACACACACACACACACACTGTGGCACCTTCAAGACTAAAATAATTACCATATTTTTCCGTGTATAAAATGACACTTTTTACTTAAATAATTAGACAAAAAATTGAGGATCGTTTTATACACGGCAGGCAGCCGCTTTCCCTGCCTTTTGCAAAGCCACAGGGTAAAGCAGCCGTGAAAGGGCTCGCACCCCTTTGATCCTGAAGCAGCCATGAAAGGGCTTCAGGATCAAAGGGGTGCGAGCGTGCCTCCCTTTCACGGCTGCGTTACCCATTTCCTAAGCCCCGTGGGGCTTAGGAAGTGGGTAACGCAGCCGTGAAAGGGCGGCAGGATCACACCCCTTTGATCCTGAAGCAGCCATGAAAGGGCTTCAGGACCAAAGGGGTGCGATCGTGCAAATTTTCTAATTTGGGGGTTAGAAAAGGGGGGGGGTCATTTTATACATTGGGTTGTCTTATAAACAGAAAAATACGGTATTCCAAATCTGTTAAGAAAGTTGCCATGACACTTCTGATTTTGCTTCTAAAAATTTAATTTTAGAACTATTGTTCTACTAAGTATTGCTATTATTATGTGTCCACTCTCTTTTTGCATCTTTTGTCAGTGTTCTGAGGTACATCTCCTGGGAAATTATCTATCATTATATTTTTCCCTGCTAATTTTAGAACTGCACTTCAGGAAATGTGAAGCTTTGAGCATCCCAGTTCACCACACTTGGGAAAACATTAAATGGCTGTAGCATTTTGGTCCTCTAAAAGAAATGTATGACTACTGAATGAGTTACACAACTTTCATGAAGACAATGGTGAAATCAAATGTTGTAAAGACTTTTTATACCTTGGTTGAATCATCAGTCCAAATGGAGACTGCAGCCTGGGACTCAAAAGGGCAACAATGAAAGAATTAGAAAAGATCATCAAGTGTAAGGATTTTAAAAAGAAACACAAAAGAAAAAAAAAAGGGGGGGGGGGAAGGCATTGTGGTACCTAACTGCTTATTAATAAGCTTATGTGGACCATATCCATTTTGTCAGACAAAGTGTTGGAACACAGAGATCCTTGTTTTTGTTGTTGATATGCTTGCACAGATTAGCATGACCACAGCTTTGGAAACTACACATGTAAGGATCCTGGATAGCTGAAGGGTTTAGGTATCTGGCTGCAGAGCCAGAGGTTGGGAGTTCAATTCCCCACTGAAAGGAGCTGGATTTGACGATCCACAAGGTCTCTTCGAGCTCTGCAGTTCTAAAATGATGATGATGATAATGACGATGTGTCACAGGAGATCAAGGCCAATATCAATCACACTACTCTATTCTCAATTACTATCTATAGATGTGAAAGCTGGACAGTGAAGAAAGCTGACAGGAAGAAAATTGATTTAAAGACAAGTGGCAAACCCTAGAGCAAATCAAGCCTGAACTATCTCTGGAGGCAAAAATGATGAAACTGAGGCTGTAATACTGTACTTTGGGCACATCGTGAGAAGGCAAGCTTCTCTGGGAAAATGCGGGAAAAGTCGAAGGCAACAGGAAAAGAGGAAGACCAAATATGAGGTGGATTACAAGAGCTGAGCAGGGCTGTTGAGAACAGGACATTTTGGTGATTGCTCATTCATAAGGTCACGACTTACCACAAGTCTGAGGTGACTTGATGGCACATACCAACAACAAATGAGATTACATGAAGTTTGCAAACAGAGTAACTCCTTCTGGGTGCATAAGCACATGTATCCGTTTTGTTCTCATCTTTAAATTTTGATTTTTAAAGGGAACATCCAGTAGCTTTTTATTTCTCATTAGAACCGGATAGAATTTCAGTAATAGTAATCCTTTTGACAAAGCTTTCCAAATTCCAATCAGATGGGTACAAGGGTGTTTGTGAAGATTAGTCTTGATAGTTCCAGATGGGTGCAAAGGATTTGCTCACCAATATCTGTTGTGGGGGAGGTTGTATGAAAATCATTTGCAACATATTGCTCCTTCTATGGAAGGACCCTTCAGACTTTCAGAAGGATAGGTGCAGAGATGAATACATATGCTAGGTACCACCTCTACAGGGTTTTTTGGGGGTTAGGGGGGAGGCTAAAAAGGAGATTTCTGAGACTAATTTCATTTTAGATGTAATTTATATTCTTACATTACACTGATGCTCTCGATTAAGTGATAGTCAAATTCTCAGACAGATAGTTACAGGGGCTAGGGATTTATGGCAAATGAAAAAGGTTTTGAAATTTTTTTTGTTTTGTGCATACTCAGAAAGTACGACACTGACACAACAGGTAGATATGGTCAGGTATTATTTGTCATAGCCAGGGTAACAATCATAAAGCCCACCTTAATCATCCTGGCAATAAGAAGGATATCTTGGAATATTAGGTTTAAAAATTAATTTGCTACTGTTAAATGTTAAATGTTAGAAACGGGGCAGTCAATTTGTTGCTGTTAGTGTTTAAAACTGATTTTTTTTAAATAGTTGAATTATAATTATTCTTTTGTTAATTAAATCATTCGTTTTTGAAATAAATAGTGGGATCTACAGAAAAAGGCATATGAATTGTCACCATTGATTCCCAGTTACATATTGCCATTCAAAAATACGCTTCTTATTGCTTTAACATTAGCTTCCCCAATCTGCATTTTTTTCCCAGACAGAATACATATACCATAAGGAAATTGTTGAAAATGGTGCCAGGTAACATTTCTAAAAAAGGTTGAGAAATGCCTTCTGTACTAAAGCATGGGAACTTAGCTCACCACTCCTGAAGAAAGAAGCACCCATAGAGCTCCAGCCAAAGACCAGTTATACACAGATCCCTTTATTTCTTACACAACGTTCAAATAAACTTCTTTAGTATGACACTATAGAAGGTATCCCTGAAAGTATGGTCTTCTGACATAAAAATTCCTAAGTTCCTCCACATCTTTACTCCCCAGCATTGCTACAGCAGTCAGAGTGACCAATTTCCTATTACAGCCACCATCTCCATGGGACATTCACATAACTGGAAACTACTGGCTTCAGTTTCCCCCTGGATAATTTTGTTTTAGAAATGCTTTTAGAAGTTGGCACTTATAGCAGAATCAGACTCTTTCCTCAAGCATCAGCTTAAGATGGTATGATTTGCATGACCCCACACTTATCTCCAGAGAAATTTCCAAAGTTACAGCAAACATCAGATTTATGCTTTAATACCGTAAGTTTGTTAGTCTTTCAAAGTACTACAAGATTCTGTTTTTGCTCTAGTACAGCTAATGAAGTTCACAAGTTACCTCTTTAGAAATTTCTCCAGAGCTAGCTGTGGTAAGGTGAGGGGCATGCAAATCATCCTTGCTTGGTTCCCCAGGTGAAGCCTGAGGTTGGTTTTGCTCCAGATGTAAACTTCTGGAAATTGTTTGTGGTGAATTGTATGGTTGTGGAGGAGAGAAGGAGGTGTGTGTAAGAAGCTTTTACTTCAGAAGACTATGCTTTCAGGAATACCTTCTAGTCCTGCTGAAGATGCACTTTGTCTTCATATGAAGGTGTCATCTCCAACGCCTGCTGACTGTGGCTATATTGCATCAAGCAATGTATCAGCCAGAGATAAAACATGCTTATATCATTTGATTTCTCCACGCAATGACCTATAGCAGCACATGGTCCTTAAAGTACAGTCAGCGCTTCTGCTGTTGTTCAGTTGTCTAACATTTAAATCACTATATGCACAAGGTTGTCCTAACAGGATTTCAGTGTAAAGGGAAAGTTGGAGGAAAGGCAAGAAAATTTTCAAAAAGAGGACAAAAGACATTTTGTGGAGACTATTAACCATTTTGCCACCTCAAAGTTATGTTCAAAGAAAAAGTAATCTCATTTCTGCCCCCTGCGTATGTTTGCATTCAGTAACCTCATTACATGAACACCTCCTGAGCTCTTATTGTGCCCATTACAGATTCCACTGAATTCAGGAAGAATAATAGCTTGATGCCTGCAAACCCTCCTTTATTCTTTTTCATTACGGTGACTATTTTGTTGTTGTTGTTTTAAATTTCATCTCCAATTTCCAGCACGAAGGAGCTAAGCGATATAGCCTGCAGGGCTCTGTTTTGAATTTCACACATACTCTAGGTGGCAGGAAATTTAATTCAGATTTAGGATCTGAAAAATGTGTAGGCAGGAGCTGCTAAGCTGTATTTTTCTAGTATCATGTTTGAACCAGGGCTTTTATGGCACAAGGCTCTACACAAACCTTCTGGTGGCCAATACCTGTCCAGAGAAGCATAGAGAGAGTGAGAGGTCCTTTTGGATAGGCCTCACATTTCCACCAGTTCTTTGCGTTTTAGTTTGCTGCCTGGATACAGCTAAGAACACAGAAAAAATCTACAAAAACATACTCATCATATAATACGATGCCCCTACAAGGCTGAGCATGCAATTAAGTTTCAAAAAGACAGAGGAACAGCAGGATTATCCAGGATTCCAGGTAACATAAACCTGCTCCTTCTCTTCCTGCTCACTCTTGCTGCCTGTTCAGTGGTAAATGTACCAGTGGTAGTATGAGTGAAGCAACAGAGAAGCAGAATTTACTTACCTAGGGTACATCCAGACGAGGGACGTTGGAGCAGTTTGATTCATGCTTAAAAGGTTTGTATCATTAAGGTGATTATTTTATTTCTCTCTTGAGCGATCTTTCCGTTCACACTCAGCAACGTTTTTAATCCCACAATAAGGGTCCAGACAGGTCTTCGGATTGCCCCAATTTCCCACCTCTTGATTAATGACACTCCTCTTCTTGCTCCCTTTCCCCGCCTGTAGCTTACATCTACCTTTACACCCACCAAGGCAGCAGGTGGGTGTGAACAAGGTGTAAAAGTGGGTATAAAGGATGCAGAAACAGATGATGGTATTGGCAGAGGCAGAAGATGGATGAGGGAAGTTGAATGATGGCTACTACCGTGTTTCCCCTAAAATAAGACAGGGTCTTATATTAATTTTTGCTCCAAAAAACGCATTAGGGCTTATTTTCAGGGGATGTTTTATTTTTTTTCATGTACAACCATCTACATTTATTCCAATACAGTCATGTCATCTTCTGGATGCTGCACAATGGTGGAGGGCGGGGTTTCACTTAACTGGGGCTTATTTTTGGGGTAGGGCTTATATTACGAGCATCCTGAAAAATCCTACTAGGGCTTATTTTCAGGTTAGGTCTTATTTTCGGGGAAACAGGGTATAACTCACTGTGTGAACAACTGACATGCAATATGCTGGGCTTTTGAAAAAAACATGAATGTGTGAATAACTGGTATGATCTGTGACTATGCAGTATAGGCAACATATATCGGTTGAGAACAATCACTCAGTGTGGTCACACCTTCAATTTTGAAGCAGCTGTTCTTCAATTTATGCACCATAGACTTGGACTCCGACTTCAGTCCAAAGACATGCCAACATCCCTGCCCCAGATTCAACTCTAGGGATAACCCTGGTTTTTTAATGTCATTTGCCAAATCTTTACCAAACGACAATCTTTTAAAGCCACGTTTTATTTGGCAACAGAAAACTAAATGAAAAGTGTAATCCACCGTGTGACCCCCGCAATCTCTGGCATCTATAATTAAAAAGATCTGAATAGCAGGACTGGGAAAAATACCCCTAGGTTTTGAGGATGGCAATGGGGGAGGGAAACATGACTTGGCCGACCAGTTAGAGTAGATGTTTCTGGATTAGGCTGAACATAGAAGGCACCAATGATATATGCTTATTTTAATATTAGAAAGCAACCCATGTTGTTTTCAAAAGACAGCCTACCAAACAGTAGCGAATACAGGAACTGTAATATTTGCTGCTGAAAAACCTAAAACAATAAGGCCATTGGAGACAGAAGTGTGGCATAAATAAGCACAACACCCTGCATATCTAACTAAAACGGATCTTAAAGTTTGGTGCCTTTTAGGAGGAGGTTCCTGTGAGCTGGCATCCTTACCAACCCCTGAGTTGAACTCTAGCTATTTTTGTGGACTCCTCTGGTGTGACAAGCTGGACTGCATCCTCACCCTCCACGCACAATTGGAATACTTTCGTTTCTATTGTCTTTCCAAATTCATTGTGCAAATCAACAAAAAAATGCTTAAACCCCCCCCCCCCCACTAATGTTAACTTTTTAAAACCAGACTTTTAAATCTGTTTCTTTGTATTTCTTTATGGGAAAGCACCTTATCTCTATGTGTTTGAGTACAATAGCAGGTGAAACGCAATAGATAATACAGCAGATAAATCACAGCTTTCTCAGCAGCCTAAAAGTTGTATAGAAACAGCATCATATGAGCCTCCCTGGGAACACCATTTTAGAGATGAGGCACCATAACTGACAGAACCTGTTTCCTCAGTCTTTACCTCAGGAGTGGGTCATCTGGGGAAAAAATCTTCAGTCGGTGTCCAGCTGCATAGTTCAGCTTGTGCTGTGGAAATGATGTCATGCTGAGTGGCAGATTCCTGCTGATTAAAACATCAATTTTGATTTTGGGGTGTGTGTGACTTCATTTGATTTTCTTCAAATACTTCATCCCTAAAACCATCTTGATCCAAGGACTCATCCATTTGTACCCCTCTAAGCTCCGCTACCAGATGCTACCAGAAAGTGCCAAACACCCATATTAAGTTTACATTGTTTTCCTTCATACCTCATGTTTTTCGTTTTTCCTATATCTTTCTGTACCTCTTCAACCCCTTGTTTAAATGTTCTTCCCGTTTCTTCCTGTGACAAAGTTTTCCCTTTGCAGCAACCACAGCAAACCTAATTAATCTAAGTAGTGGAGATATTTGTTGTGATTATTTAGTTCCTTGATCAATTGCTCCTTGCAAGCAAATATTGAACACACACACCCCAGGGTGAATGGGACCCCAGATTCTAGCACTGCCATGCCTGCCTGCAAAAGGGGAGAGTTCTTGCAGTATGTCACCAAGACAGAGTTCTCCGAGAACTGCTATCCTCCTACGTATGTACTCCAGAAAGAGTGTGATCTTGCCTTCTTGTTTCCAGTGGGAAAGAGATTAATGCTAGGGATCGTCTTCAATCAATTAAAAATGAAAAAAGAAGGGGAGATCGGAGGAATTGGTGGAAGGGGAGGAAGCCCTGGAAGCTTGGCTAAGGAGGGTTCTTGATATTTTATTTTCCCCCATCCCAGGCTGTTTACCTCTGGATGAGCCCTAAATTAATCTTTTTGTGGAAAAATGTGGGTGCATGGAGTGTAACTTGTACGCACGCACAGTTGATGGGATTACGCAACATCATTCCTGATCATGAGGTACATCTGTTAACACGTCAGTCTTAGTTTCCAGTTTGCTGGATGTCTGGAGTTTGCGGCAACAGGAGTTAGCCTTATCTCTGTTCTTAGGGTCACAATCAAAGGTTACAAGAAATGTATAATCTATGCAATTAGCATGTTTTCCCTTTGATAAGAGAATTTCCTTGGATACCCATGCCTCAGCAATTAGTCAGCAATAAGCCAATGTTTGCTTTCCAAAAGCCAATCACAAAACAAAGCATGCTGAAATACAATAGACAGAATAAAAAAAAAACCCTACATGTGATAACAGGTATTATTCAATATTTGAGGGAGCACTACTTATAGATATGTGCTATTATCTAGTCTGACTTTCAACTAACAGAGGTGTTTGGTTTTTTTTTTTTTTAATTTAGCCAAACAGACTCTTGTTCATTTCTCCTGTGTTTGTCACTTGTTTGGAAAAATTTTCAAGATTTTTATAAAGGGCTTTTTAGCCAATTGCCACAAAAAGAGTAGATAAACGGGTGTGCGTGTGTGTGTGTGTGGGTGTGTTTAGAATTCATGAAAGTATCCTTTCTGTTTGTGAGAGAATGCATATCTCTTTACTTCTGAGACAAGATGTCTCCACAGGTAAATGAGTCCACACGTAGATGACTCTGCAGAACTGGCTCACAATAGAAAAATACAGGTGTTTTTTTTTTAAAGCGTGCAAAGCATACCAAGACAAAAAATAGATAATGAACATCATTTATACTATAATCTCACAGAACTAACACACAGGATTAACTACCAGGGCTATGTATAGATTTTTAAAAGTTTTGCCATCAGTTCTTTTTAAAAAAAAAAAATCATAAGTCTTGGTTCGTGACAAGTTTCTAGAAGAAAGGATCAGCCCCTGGGTAACTCCAGTTGTACAGAATTTGAGAGGCAAGCCTGATGTGGAAAATGCAGCCATCACTTTCTATTCAGATGTACACATGGGGGGGGGGGGGAAGCAGAGAAAACTTAGAAGAGAGGGAATGGGTTACATAAACCCACCTCCCCACTTGTCCTTCACTCACACTCACAGCTTTCCAAGATTACTTCTATTTGCTGTTTTTCAAAGCATTAGGGAAAGATACAAGCAACCATGTGTCATGCCTAATTTGGCCCCAGGTTGTTTATAGTTTGAGTAAAAAACAGCTCCTAGAATTGGAACCAGAAGGCAATGGTGTAAATTCTAGAGTAGTGGTGTGATGTGCCCTCTGTGAGCCACGACTCCCACATGGGCCGTGGATTGGATTTCAAAGAGTATGCTACATTTTAGACTGAGAAAATACAGGACAAATGAAACTAAGGTAAAATCACCAAGCCATAAAATACATAAGTCAGTGTCCACCCAGCAGAAGCATCTGGGGTTGATTCCTAGAAAATATGCTACCCAAGAAATGAGTACAGAATACGAGGTGGGGGGGGGGGCAGGACTGAACAGCTGCTAGGTCTGCAAAAGAGATATGTCATCCATTTTGGACTACAAATCCCATCATTCTGGAAGCCCCACCTGTAGACAGACATCTACAGGCACCTAAATGGGAGGAAGGACTAAGCGCCAAGGCTTTGTGACCCAGGATAGGTTTGGCTCCACCTAGCTTCTTGAACAAAAAGGAATCTGCCCTGGTGTTTGCTGGGAGTCGTTTTTTTGAAGCTAGGCCTACGCTAGCCTTCAAAGCTTTCTTTGTAGGCTAGCTTAGGTCTCTCTTCCAGGTGAGCCATATTATGTCTCTAGAGATGCTACTTCCAGACTGGAGAATTATGGGATTTGTAGTCAAAAAGAGAGACAAAAATGACACACCCCTAGTCCGTAATTTGATAGCCAAGAACTAGTAATTGTTGGAGTTTTTACCACCTTGCATGATATCTATAGTTTGTTTGACTGGGAAGGACTTTTCTGGGCTGAGTTGACTGTCAAACTATCCAGTACTAACCAATTGTTCCTTCCCACCTCTGAATTTAAAGAGAGCCCCATCTCTCTGCTAAGTGCTTCTTTTTTCTTCTCCTTATTCTGTTGAAGGCAGTTTGTTGTTAGTTTGCTGTTGATCTGTTCACAACTGTAAGTAATGAAACTTTTTTATTCTTTCTCCTACAAATGTCTCAGAGTGAGTTACTGAGACCTTAAGTGCCAGTTAATATGAAAGGGGTGGACTAGCTGGGAAATTTGAAGCTATTCTCCTCTGTTGGTCCGTGTACTTTAGCTGTGTGGTAAAAGGAATTTTACCAAATTCTTTGCATGCTGTGTCCAGTTTGGTCAGCGGTGTTTTTAAAACTTTAACTAGAGAAGGGGGTATTTGTATTCGTATTGATGGCCGGCTACCCACTCCTGGCAGAAGGAGGGAAGACGAGTTTCCCTGCCAGGCTAACGAGTGGATAGCCGACCGGCAGCTCCGGAGCGATTGGAAGGGAGAGTGGAGCTGGCAGTGGCACCGGACGTGTGAGTGGACCGTTGAGCCCCAGTGGGCTGGACCCTCGTTACATCCAGCTGTGGGGGGGTATTCATATTCATATATGAATACCCCCATCTCTAACTTTAACACTTCTTTGATAGGATGAAGCCGTGGCCCAAGTCCTGTTGCTTAGGGTAGTAAATTGCACTAGAGTAGGTCCATTGAGTCAATGGAGATTTCAGTGATTCAATAGGGCCTACTCTAACGGCAACTGAATTTAGCATAGTAAGTCATAGGTAGAGTAGGCCCATTTGAACTTAATGAAGGAGTTGCCTCACTAAATCTCTGTTGATTCAATGGGCCAAACTCTACTGCAACTTACTACACCAATTAACAAGATTTTGGCTACTAGGGATAAAAGGAATAAATCCTCCTCCCTGTCTGCCCAAGAAAGAGCCATCCTCAGAAAACTATGCCTTGTCTGCCAGTCTCCAAGGACACATCTCATGTGCCAGAAGCCTTCACACGAGTGTCTGCATTGAAAAATGATGCAGCTGGTACTCATTCGTGCAACATTTTGGGAGCTATTACCTCAGTGAACAAGGCCTGACAAAAATCCAGGATCCCATTTAGAAATACATCTGAGAAACATTCTCACAGAGAAGTGCATTTTATCGCTTTAAAAATCTGTGACAGTGAAAATGGACCAGCTAATCCAAATGAATCCAGACACATCAGCAGTATGCAGAAGAAGCTTCATTTTACCTAACATTCCTGAATATCAGATTGTATGTACTATCTGATATTTATCACAACATAGTAGTAATTATTTTTATTTTTATTTTAAAAATGATTCAGTCTTGATTGTTCACCAGATTTTTTGGGGGGGGGGGGAGAAGCAAAACATTAAGGAAACTATACAGCAGCATGCCAAAAGAAGAAAAAGCCAGCATTTACTTAAAGCAACAAAATAAAATCGAATTAAGTTAAACATACATTAATCTCAAAGGCTGTTTCCTTTTTCTAGTGCATGCAGAATGATGCCTGCCTATACTTATCCCATACGGACTCAGGGAAGATCTCTTAATTTGAAGTCATTTATGGAAACCCTTGAATATGGGAAGGAGGACTACATGCATATGTTTTCAACCCACATTCTTTATTGAAATCCCCAGGAAAACAGTTATGTCTAACTTAAGGAAAAATGGAATCTCCAGGCGTCTGAGAAGGAAACAGAACCCCAACACCCTCAGCTGGCTTTTACCTGTCCTGCTATATAACCATGAACCTGCTAGAGTTGGAACCTTCCACGCTTGCTTCTGATGCTATGTCAACAGTGTCCGAGTCTTGTTACATCTTACTTGTTTATGTCACTTGAAAAACAGTTTAACATTACATGTTCTTTCAAAACACACAGGGAAAGTTGAGTCTGAGACAAAGGTCTACTCTGAAGGGTTGAGAAGCTGGTGCAGGATCAAAGCCATCTTTTATTTACTGCTGTTTCCTGGCTATCTGTTTCACTTTTTAATACAATCCGTCGCATCAAAATGATCTCTTGAGTAATTCCTAAAGTAAACAGTTTTTAAAGCTTAAACTTGGCATGGGTATTTTTCAGTTTAGACCTTTTGTTGTTTCATATTATCAAATCTTACATGGTACTCCACACTGAAAATGTTGGGAATGATCCAGTCAAAGTTAAGTCACCATCCTTTCATTATCGGAAAACTTCCTAAGAGATTTTGCCTTAAGGGATGAGACGGTATGCTTTATAGACTTAAACCTGGGAGAACCCCTTGATGCTGACAATAAAGGGGATGAACTACTGAGGTTTAAAGGCAGTCTTTAGTACCCCACCCCGTCAATGAAGAAAACCTTCCCAATTGCCCACCTAGTGTTGTAAAGACTGCAAGGTCAACCTCTGGATCAAAACTAATCAAGTGATGGACAGTGAAGGCAAGACACCATTGCCTGGGAAACCAAATAAATAGAAGCAGAAAGCCATCCATCAGTGCCATCTGGAAGACATTGGCCTGGATGTCTTTCTGTCAGGCTCGGCTACAGTATTTATTTGTGTAGCTGGGCTTCGGCTTTAGGGATTTCAGCAAAATATTTTTGTCAGTGATGATTTGGCGAGAACATCATCCAAGCTGATTGTCAAACTACAATTAAATAGCCTGTTCATGTAGACTCACAATTATAAGCAAAGCTTACTTTCCATTTTAGACATACCTGGGGGACAACATATGTGGAATGATCTCACACTGGACTCTGTACACATACTTCTAAAAAAAAATATTAAAAAACATGATGATCATTAGCTGATGACATACACACATGTGAAGAACTTATGATGGATGATTATTATGAATGATGTATATGTAACATTTAGCAAATGTTGTTGTTTCTCCTTAAGACAAATAATCAAGCATGTTCTCCCAGCGGCTATCAACGTGGTAGAAAACTGAGACATTTTCTAACGCAAAATGAAAAAGACGAGGAAAGAATGATGATATCAAAAAGCATTTGTGTGTATAAGCAATAAGCTTGGAGAACAAACAAAAGAAGGTAGAAAGAATGTCATAACAAACTATGGATATTATGATGTCATAGAGACAAGTCTCACAAGGGGAGGCACTACATCTGAGCAGGAAAGGGAAGAAAGCTGGAAATAATATGGTCAATAAACTACCTTTCAGCAATCAAGTATAGATGGAAAAAATTCTGTAGGCACATGAGGACAGCAAGGAGAGAAAGAGGATTTGCTCCGCATTTAATCATCAGAAAAAGAGAAGAACATATTCTGCAATGGCTCGTGCAATAAGAAGTGAGGCAAAAGCTTTGCCCAACAGGCATATCTCTTTCCCATTCCCTTTCCTTCCCAAAGCTATGCATGTGCAACAGAGTATCTGCCTGTTTGTAAGGGTTCCTGGGAGTGCTTCGTATTGCATCTGTGGTGAAAACACCTGTATAGGAGCACTAAAAGATTTTTTTTTTAAAAAAATGGCTGTCTTCCAGGGCTCTGGATGATCACTGTGGAGGTTCAGGGTGGGGTAGTGGAGACAGAAACAGAGAAGTCTAAAATCTTGGTAACTAGATGTTGAAGCCAGAGGATTTTATCAGTGTTTGTTACATTTAAACTTCAGCTTTTCTGATACAGATATTGCCATGTTTTTGAGCACTTCTGCTTCCATCCATTGAAGGAATCATCCTGTTGCTATATAAATTGAGAGAGAAAATGGCTTCTATGTCCCTGAATTGACACCTGACATCATCTCATCTCAAGCATTTCCTTCCATGGTTATCTCTAGAGCAGTGTTTCCAAGCCTTTCTTGAGTGGTGACCCCCTTTTATAAAACCAAGTAACCTGCGACACACACCCCACCATATTTGCATAAAAAGGCATTTTAATAGGGTAAAGAGCACCCATTAAAATGGATTTTTTAGAATATAATTCTACTCTGATATATTAATATTAATGTATTAATACGACATTATTGGGGGGGCTGTAAAACTGCCTCTGCCAGATAAAATTTGAGAAGGAAAAAAAATAATACACTGAGTTTAATTTACTTTTTTGGATGTGGGAACGATCCTCCCTTCATGTCTCCCCCCCAAAAAAAGTCCCCCTCAGTAAAGAGCCCCTCTCCCTCCAGCCCAAATAAACACCTCCCCCATGGGCCCCGCCCTGTGCCCCACCCTCTCCCTGGTTCTCCTCCCTCACCTTTTTGCCCCTCTTGCCTTCCTCCTCCATGACTCAGGTGGAGCCCAGAGGCATCTCCCTGCTCAGATCTCCTCTCCCTTTACTGTGCCACCATCGCCACATGTGGAAGAGCCAAAGACAGGTGGAGCAAAAGGCACTGCTGCTGTGGTGGCAATGACTTTTCAATTCTGCCGCCATCTTGGGCGTCAGTGTTCCCAGCATGCACCACTCATTTGTCTCATTTAGGCCTCTTTGAGTCAGGCTAATGCTCAGGTCTAAAGGGCTGACATCCATCCTCAAACAGTGAATGCGGAGGAGCAGAGATACATGAGCAAAAGTGGCTCCTTTTTTTTCCTTTTTTTTTGGAGGGGGTAGAAGTGATTTTAATGCATAAAAAGAAAATCTGACCAAATGTGTACAGAAAGAACTAAGAACTCTTGGTTGCCTGCAATTCTGACACAGGTTAAAATGATCTATCTGTGGGCCAAGAGGACTAAAATAAAACAGTGTTGTGTATACCATATTTAATATAATAAGTTTTAAAATAATTTCAACTAAAAATAACCATGGCAACCCCCCAGAAAATACTTTGCAACCCCTTTGGGGGTCCTGACCCACAGGTTGGGAACCTGTGCTCTAGAGCAGCAGTCCCCAACATTTTTGGGACCACGGACCAGTTGGTGAGTGTGGGCCCCATGAGCGGGAGATGCGTGGGTACCCCCGCGCTCACGGGTGGGCATGTCACGCTTGTGGGGGGGCATGTCGAGCTTGCGGAGTGGCGTGTCACGCTCGCGGGTGAGAATGTCGCGCTTGCGGAGGGGCATATCGTGCTCGCGCACATGCGCGTGAGCGTGACACGCCCACCTGCGAGCACGACACGCCCCTCTGCAAGCGCAACACACCCCTCCGCAAGCGTGACATGCCCACCATGCGTCCATGCGTGGCGGCGGAGATCTCCGCGGCCCAGTTCCAGGAAGCCCACGGACCGGCACCGGCCCGCGGACCGGGGGTTTGGGACCCCTGCTCTAGAGGAACTTTAGTGTAATTGTAGATCTTAGCAGGAATATTTTTGGAGTTATCTTTTTTTGGAGGCAGATAAGGAGATAAAGTTTTTGGTGGGGTTGGTGAAAAAACAGCTTTTCAGATAGTTGTGCAGCCGTTTCCTTCTCTCCAGTGCATAAAACAGGGAAGAATCAAATGATGGGTGGGATTTTTCACGTCCATTCTAGTAAGGCTTTTAGTGTAGCAACATAATATATATTTAAACACCCATCAAAAATTTAGATAAACATTCAAAACATTATTCTTTCAACGTAAAAGTAATCTATATGATTTTTTTAAAAACTAGGGATGTGCATTCAGATTTGGAAAAATTTGGAATTCAGCAAGTAATGCCATATTCAGATAGTTCTGAATATATCTGAATCTGAATTTTTATAGTTCTGAATATCTGTAATAACAATTCCTAATATTCAGAGTCCCATTTATTCCTATATACTAAAAAGCAGAAGTCTAGCTTTCTGCTGGCTAGAGGAAGAAGTGAAGCCTATCTTTCAGGCATCCTGGACTGAGTTCTTGAAAAATGAAACTTGAAGATATTCCGGCACCATGGGTAGTGGGGCAGAGAACTCAGTGTCTCCTGACTGAGGTTGCCAATGGTTTCCCAAAGGAGGGGGCTAGGGTGAGAGCAAAACCTGTATATGATATCTGTCTACACCAATGAAATCTAGAAGCAGGCACAGAAAAAATACAGAATATATTTTTTCATCTTGGTTATTTCCAATTGAAAGGTGAGCATAGCTGCTTATAAAGCCCCTGTGCATTTGCTGGTAAGTTATGCTCTGGTGCAAGCTTGCACTGCAGCAGTTTTCTCTGTGTCCTTTTCTGAACTCTCAACTCACATTTACATTCTCTACATCTCATTTAGATTTAGATTCATAGATTAATACATGATGAATCAACAGGGAAATCTTACATTAGGTTTAGGCCCCTTTGAAGTATATCAGGCAGGGGAGTAAGATTTTGTTCTACATAGACAGCTATATTAAGTTTGTGTCTCAGTGAGTGCATGTGTGATTTTCATTCAAAACATTTGCATTCTGCTGTAGCAGAATCAGATACTGTTTTTCTTTAGATACAGTCTGTAAGCAGTATGAAATGTGGGTGGGGTAGAAGATGTAGGCACTTGGGGAAGGCTGCAGGAATACTGTGTGCACCCACTGCAGCAGCTTCTCCTGAGAGGAGTGGGAGAGGGAGAGGAAAAAGACAGGCTACAACTGCTATTATGAGCCCCTAACAGATAGATTTAGATCTACTAAATCTATCTGCTGCTTTTGTGGTTGGGAAAGAGATGGATGAAGAGCATCAAACATTGCCATTCATATCTGTACCATGCAGCTCCATCAGAGTCAAGAAAGGGTTTACCCCCAGTTCCCATTCCCAGCAAAGGTGGTTATAGAGATATGCAATGGGGGGAGGAGACTGAGGGGACTCAGGTGAGCACTATTTGATCTCATTTTTTGATTGGGTAACCTCACTAATAGACAGAAGGAATGCTGTAGACATAGTATATTTTGACTTTAGCAAAGCTTTTAACAAAGTGCCCCATGATATTCTGATTAGCAAGCTAACTAGGAGAGGGCTGGATGGAACAACTGTCAGATGGATACACAGCTACAGAGTCATATTCAGAGGATGATGATTAATGGGTCCTTCTCAAAATGGGAGGAGGTAACAAGTAGGGTACCCCAGAGCTCAGTCCTCGGCCCTGTGCTCTTCAACATTTTTATTAATGATCTGGATCAAGGGGTGCAGACTGCTAATCAAATTTGTGGATGATACAAAATTGGGTGGACTTGCTAATACCCTGGAAGACAGAAAAAAAATTCAGAATGATCTGGATAAGCTTGAACACTGGGATGAAAACAACAGAATGAACTTTAACAGGGGTAAGTGCAAAGTACTGCATGGGGGGGGGGGGAATCAAACACGCAGTTACAAGATGGGGGATACCTGGCTCAGCAATATTACCAGCAAGAAGGATCTTGGAATAGTCGTAGATCACAAGCTGAATATGAGCCAACAGTGTGATGTGGTTACAAGAAAGGCAAATGCTATTTCAGGCTGCATTAACAGAAGTATAGTCTCCAAATTCTGCAAGGTGCTAGTTCCCCTCTATTCAGCACTGATTAGGCCTCACCTTGAGTATCGTGTCCAATTCTGGACACCACATTTCAAGAAGGATGCTGACAAACTGGAACAAGTTCAGAGGAGAGCAGCAAAGATGATCTGGGGGAAAGACTGGAAGAACTGGGTATGTTTAGCCTTGAGAAAAGGAGAATGAGGGGAGATATGGTAGCACTTTTCAAATACTTGAAAGGCTGTCATATAGAGGAGGAGCAGGATCTGTTTGCAATCATCCCAGAGTGCAGGACACACAATAATGGGTTCAAGTTACAGGAAGCCATATTTTGGTTGAATATCAGGAAAAACTTCCTAACTGTTAGAGCAGTAAGACAGTGGAACCAATTACCTCGAGAGGTGGTGAGTGCTCCAACACTGGAGGCATTCAGGAGAAATGTTGACAACCACCTGGCAGATATCCTTTGATTTGTATTCCTGCATTGAGCAGGGGGTTGGACTTCAATGGCCTTATAGGCTTCTTCCAACTGGCCCACCTGTTGTCATAACTAGTAATGATGACAAATTAGCAATCCTTGTTAGGACCATGCAGCCAAAAACTGGAGCTCCAAAGAAGGCAATATCTGGAAGCATTTTCGGCGGCACGCAACAGATGCTCACATGGCTGAGTGCATGTGCTGCAAGAAGGTGCTCAAGCATGGGCCAGACTTGGGCACCCTCTCCAACAGGAACATGCTCAGCCATCTGAAGACTCAGCTCAAGGCATTGCTGTGGGCAAACAGTCGGCACTGTGGGTGCAGGTGACTTCCTTCTTGTGAAGGGTAAGTGTTCTTAGGGCAGAGGTTGAGCCACCAGTCCAGGGAAGCAAGGGGGTAGCTGGACAAATAACAAAAGATAGGAGGCAGCAAATGCCAGACCCACGTCTCAAGAATAAATTCCAGCCTGCCTTGGATTAGCTTGAAAAGGTGCAGAAAAAGGCCTTCTGCAAATGTAAAAATGCCAGAATTACTTGTCACTTAGGGGAGATGATAGCACTGGATGACCAGCCATTTGTTCTGGTGATGAACACTGGTTTCTGTAGGTTTGTGGCAGAACTGGCACCCCATTACCAATTGCCATCCTGAACCAATCTTGGCCACAGGATGATGCTAGTTTTGTACTGGAGTGTCAGGCAACTGGCATAGCAGCAGTTGGCCAAGGCATAGGTGATACATTTTACAAGTGATATCTGGAGCAGCTAGGGTGCAAATCATGCCTCTCTCTTCCGGAGAGGACACTGGTGGGAGGTGAAGGCATCAAGCACAGGGCAACACACAAGGTTAAGGTGGACCCTGTTGAATGTAGCTGTGATGGAGGGCAGCCCCACAACATTCAGGAGACTTAAAGGAACACACTGCAGCAGTGAAGTCTAGCTACAGAAAGGCAAGGTCTGTCACAGACAATGAGGCAAACATGGTGGCAGCACTGCAGGCTGGGAAGATGAATGGAGGATGGCCCACACTCTCAATCTAGAAATTAGGTAAAGGTAAAGGTTCCCCTTGACAATTTGTCCAGTCATGTCCGACTCTAGGCGGCGGTGCTCATCTCCGTTTCCAACCCATAGAGCTAGCGTTTGTCCGCAGACAATCCTCCGTGGTCACGTGGCCAGCGCGACTAGATACGGAACGCCGTTTACCTTCCCACCGAGGTGGTACCTATTTATCTACTCGCATTTTTGCATTTTGCATGCTTTCGAACTGCTAGGTTGGCGGGAGCTCGGACAAGCGACGGGGGCTCACTCCGTCGCGTGGATTCGATCTTACGACTGCAGGTCTTCTGACCTTGCAGCACAGAGGCTTCAGCAGTTTAACCCGCAGCGTATGGGAGACACATGTATGTGGGCCAGAAGGGTGGCAGGGCATTTTCACCACAGTGTCTGGGGAAGTGAGCTATTGCAGCAGAGGCAAGAAAAATAGGGGTTGCCACTGCACCACCTAATCCAGGATGTGGCAACTCAGCGGAACTCCACTTTAGCTCCACTTTCTACCTGCTTGAAAGAGTGCTGGAGCAGCAAAGGACACTCCATGATTTGCCACTGGAAACTTCCATTGGTGTGGCTACTCTTCCAGGCAGAGAAGAGTGAGACATTATGGGTCAAGCGGTCCGTGTCCTCTGAAGCTTTGAGAGTACAACACAGGTCCTTAGTGGGAAGAAAGCCATCCCTAGCTAGGTGATCCCAATGTTCCAGGGCTTAATTGGGATGATGGAGGGCATAATGAGGAGGCAGTCTAGGGTGCATGGGAGATTCCATAGAGGGAGAACAGCATTTTTCCCCAGCCTGAAGTGGTGGCCCTGGCCAACAAGCTAAAGGCTCCACTAGAGGTTTGCCTCCTTGTAGAAGAAGGAGGAGTATGTTCTAGCAACCTTCATGGACCATCGGATTAAACAGCAGGCAATGGATATTAAGCAGCAGGAAGAAGGGGGGTAATGGCAGCAAACATTTCACCACATGGAGCAGCAACAGCTGGTGAAGAAGCACTGACAGGGTCACATAAAGCAGGAAGAAACTAGCGATGTTCTCGTAGCACTCCAAACAGCAGTACCAGTAGAATTGCATCCTAGAGTCCAAGTCCCTCACCCCGGCAACAACAGGACAAGCTTTTTGGGACACTGTCTGGACAAGCAGGGCAGGGGCCTGTCCTCCACAGACACCACCCCAGAGAAAGGACACGGCAGAGGTGTACATGCAGGAGCCCTGCAAGCGAAAAGAGACTGCTCTCTTGTCGTCCTGAGCTGAGAAGGAGCTTATTTGGGGAGCTCTGGCCAAGGTGGCAGTGGGACGGCTGTCTTGCCCACCCACTTGTGCACCCAGTGAGAAAATGTCCCCACAGGCAAGGGACATTGTCAGTCCACACTGTTCGTGCCTGGAACCTAGATCTGTAGAAAAACTCCTTTTCCTTGAGTTTTCCTACCATTGCTGGGCTTCCTTGAAGTCCCTAATAAGTAAAAGAGAATGACACACTCTACTCACCGTACTAAGTATGCCATGCTTCAGCCTACTGCTCCCTCCTTCTGCTTCTTTCATTCTTTCGACTGCTACTCCAAGATTATTCCCTAATACCTAGGCACTGCCGACTTTGGTATGTGCTCTCTCTTAGTCTCTCTCTCTCTCTCTCTTTTTGGTACAATCCTTGGGTAGGTGTCAGAGGAAAGCCTTTAAAAATGTTTTGCCAGTTTGTGTCCTTCCCACCCCCAGGGAAAACAATGACTATGTAATATCCATATTGACTGTATAACAGTTTCAGATATCCAGAAATTCTGAATGTTTTAAATTCCAAATACGAATTTTGGTGCTGGTGCACATGCCTTTTAAAAACCCTTATTTATGAGTAACTCAACATATGGCCATTTCACATCTTCAGCGAAAATTATCTCATGCAGCAGGGTGTGAAAACCTTTGTAGATGAGAAAGTTGCTAGTCAAAGAGGTCAGTCCTCCACCAAATGGACCAATCGTCTAGTTCTGTGTAAGGAAGCTTCTTATGTGCATAATATACTCAAGAAGAATTTACTTTTTAAAGGTTTGTGACGAAATGAAGATTATTGTTTGACATTAAACAGGTAGCAGCCCCCTCTGGTGGTTTCTGAGTACAGAGAGTCATGAAAGATTACTGCAGGATAAATTAGTTATATGGCATTCAGAGCCCTAAATCGCAAGAGTGCTTTGTTCAGTACTCTTAACAATGCTGTCCAGCCCAATATACTGTGGACTATGCTTATTATAAGGGACGTGGTGGCGCTGTGGGTTAAACCACAGAAGCCTCTGTGCTGCAAGGTCAGAAGACCAGCAGTCGTAATATCGAATCCACGTGACGGAGTGAGCTCCCGTCGCTTGTCCCAGCTCCTGCCAACCTAGCAGTTCAAAAGCATGTAAAAATGCAAGTAGATAAATAGGTACCACCATGGTGGGAAGGTAACGGCGTTCTGTGTCTAGTCGCGCTGGCCACGTGACCACGGAAACTGTCTTTGGACAAACGCTGGCTCTATGGCTTGGAAACGGGGATGAGCACCGCCTCCTAGAGTCAGACACAACTGGACTAAATGTCAAGGGGAACCTTTACCTTTACCTATGCTTATTATAAATCTACACTCAAAATATTACCTTAACTGAAAGGGATGGGGACTCATGTCTTGGGACGTGCTGTCAAGTCAGACCTAAGTCGCACAGATGACTTGACTTGGACTCAACTTGTGACTCGGAACCCACCCAACTCTCCCTTTTTTTTCCTGGGGGGAAAAAGCTTGTTTTTAATAGGGACTTGGACTTGAGGCTTGGGACTTGGAACTTGGTACCAAAGACTCGGACTTCGGACTTGGACTTGCCAACATCTCTGTTAACTGTTTGGTGGCTGGCCCCACACTCACTATGTGAATGGCTTCATCTGTGAGATTGTTTGAACCATTGACACCATGTTCTCTATTCCATGAGACTGATGGGACTCATCCATACAGCAGTGGCCACCTCCATCCTAATCCATGGGTCTTTGCTAGTTGACCCAAAAGACTTGTAGCTTGCCTCCACAACCCCAGTAGCCATGGGCTCGCTTTGAGAAAAGGAGAGGTGCTCTACTGCTAAGCCAAAACTGAGGGATAGGGAGGGGTGAGAAATGTGTTCTTTCTGTCTATGTGAACAAAGATAAATATAGTCTTTGCCTGATGTGAGGGACAAGAAGGAAGGAGGCATACGTATCTCTGAGACAGGTGGTCAAGGGGTCCTATCTTCCCAAATGTGCTCCTAGGACAGTTTCACTCACAGAGCACGAAAAGGGAGAGAGATCTGCCCACCTGCCTCTTCTGTTTTCCATCAGCTATGATGTTGTGTCGCCAAATCTGATGTACCATGTAATGACATTACATTAGTTTATTCACATGTGATGTTTGATTGGTGGGAGTATACCATGGGTGGTGGTGGGAAGAAATGCTACAATAAAGGCATTGGAGAGGGAGAATAAAATTAAGTAACTGGAAAAAAGTTATTAAGACACCTTAGAAGGTACATCTTTGGATTCTCCCAGGAACCACTTTGGACCAATGAAATGATTAATCCTGTGGTCTCCACTTCTTCCACACTGGACTCTCGTGGCAGAACAGAGGACTACAACCTCTGCAGAGACCCCAGAATCCTACAGCAGGATGTATTTTCCTGTTAGGGAATCTAGAATGGAATAATAGGTCACAGGACAGATGGCCATATCCTCAAATTTAGAGCTTTGGCAGTGGGGAGGAACTAGGATACTTCACACCAACGTTCTCTCTAAGTTTCTGTCCCCACTGCACAGGAGCCTCGCTCCATGTGCATGGGGATGTGTGGAGCTTCATTCAAAATGAGAAGTAAGTGAACCAGCTGCCCATTCATGACCCCAATGGAGCCCTGGGCAAGCACGCGCGTGCACAGCTTAGAGGGAACATTGCTTTGCACCAAAAAAAAAGAGGAACACTGATTGTGGCCTAGGTTCAGAACAAACATAGTGTTCTGAGTTATGGGGGCTGAACAAAAGAGGGTTGATGGGCCAGGAGCATTACTGTATAAAATCCCAGAAGTGTATTGCCATGGGAGCTAAGACAACCTAAGGACAGGGCCAGGTAGGGACTAGCCATGACTCATGTGGTTTCCAACCCCTGAGAGGGCAGCAAGACGCAGGCATGGCAGGGAGAAGGGTGTGGTTTTCTAGATCCAGCAACCCGGCCCAGTGTGGCTCATACTCGAATCAATGTTAGGATGTTTGTCATGCTGGGCAGGATTTATGGAAACACATTTCCTGTATTTATGTACCTATTGCCCAACTCTTGTGGAAGTGCTGGAGTTGGTTGCAAGCAGTCACAAATATTCTGAATCCCTCTTCACTAATCATCCTGAATGGCTGGCCCTGGCTTTTCCCTACAGCAGAGGGTGTGTTTATGAAATTAGACTGGGATGTTTTATTTAAGAGAGAAAGTGACGCATCCCTAAGTGACATCCTTTCTCAAGAACTACCAGTCCTAGAATTCCTGATTCATATGCATTACAGATGAGATGTGGTACAAGACACGCCATAACAATAAGGACAATTGATTCCATTGATTACAGGATGCCAGTGCTGGTGTTAAGATTTACTGGTTCCATACACATGAAAGCAAATGATCACTTCACAAATATCCTATAGATTTTCCTGCGAATATTCTTGGTGAAATGTTGCATCTGGAAAAGAAATGTTCCAAGGCTGCTTTTGGAAGACAATGGGGAGACTTCCACTATATTAAAGGAGATTTAAAGCAGCAATTTCAACTAATTTTCAATGAGATCACCTACTCCCTACAGATGTTCTGTACACTGCCAACAATTTTAGCATGCCAGCATTCGTTAGCGAATGTGCACATTTTACTATGATGCAAGAACATCAGAAGATCTGTGCTGGATCAGGTCAATCAAGTTCGACACTTTTCCCACTGGGTCCTATCAACTAACAATGGGAAGCATGTGAGCAGGGGGTGAGTACAATGGCACCATCCCGCTGGTGCCCTCCAGAATCGTCTTGGAAGTATCCTTCTTCTGATACTGTGGGCAGTATATAGTCATGATGAGAACAAGCCTTTACCAGCCATGTTATGTGCTACATGCTGTCAAGTCAGAACTGACTTATAGTGTCCTTGATAGGGCTTTTCAAGGTAAGTAAGATATTTAAGGAGTGGTTTTACCAGTTCTACTCCACTAGTGAGATACCATGGCTGAGCAGCAGTTCAAACCCAGGCCTCCTGAGTCCTGGTCTGTCACTCTGTCCACTGTGCCACAATGGGTATTCTAGCTATCCATATCCCTGCATGAATTTCTCTAATCCACACACGTCCCTTTAAAGCTCTTCAGGTTAGTGGTTATCACCACATTTTGTGTAGTTTAATAATCTAAGGGTGAAACCACACAGCATGGAAAACAGAGTTTGAGCTGCTGTGATTCACAGCTTAGCAAATCAGGTTTCCAGTGGGTAGAATCGCTGTAGCTGTCCAGATGGTAATCTGCAGGAGTCAAGCAGAGTCAAGAGGCAGAGAGCTGTATTTGCCAAAGCTCCAGCAGCAGAAGCTGCCTTAAGATGCTAACAAAATGGTAATTTCTACCTCACTTTCTCTCTCTCTTTTAAATTGGTCTCCTAAATGCCTGAGCAATGGTCTGTTGCTGAGTTGAAACTTTTTTTAAAAAAAGAAATGGTTTGGAGACAATGGGCACTTACTTGAGAGGAGCTGACGCCCCTAGGAGCACCCCTTTACCTTTGCATCAGGCAATTACACTGGGCAGAAAGCAGGCAAAAGTGATGTCAACCTGATCAGAGTGTGTTTAAACTACCCTTGCAAGCTGAACAACAACAAAAGTCGATTCCCTGTTTAAAAGAGACGATTCCTCAATGGGCTTCCCCACATTGAACTTTACATTGAGCTGTCACTGGGGTTAAATTCAAATTCATCTGTGCCCAATCCAATGCAGATTGTAGGTTAATTGGCCACTGTATTTGCTCCCTAAGTCTCATAAATGCCCGGTGTGATGAAATACTTCTTTCCATCCATCTTCTGTCTCCCACCATCCTGCTTAGTGAATGACCCCAGGGTCTAGTCTTATGAGACAGGAAGAAAAACTTCTCCTTGTACACTTTCTCTACCCAATGCATTGAACTTGCTGTTTTCCTGAGTTCAAAAGTCCAGAACATTCTGTCTGTTAAGCCATGTAAATATTTTGACTGTTGATTGTTATGTTGCAGGTGGAACAGCTTTGGGCAGATAATATACATTTCGGTTGATGGCAGGAGACTTGTTCATGCAGACAGTAGGTAATACACCATATCCAGCAGATTCAGTGGCACCATTTGTGAAAAGAATTAGACAATTGTATGTATTATGAACATAATGTTTGATGTTTTATGGGTGCTTAGAACTATCCAAGTATTCACCTGAACATGGATAGATAAACCTGTGTAGCCCACCCCATGTCCTCAGGCAGGTTGTCCCTTCTTCAGATCTTCACACGCTCAGTGAGAAGATCTGAAAAGAGTTTCTAGGGGTGTTCAGCATAACCTAAGGACTTTTTAGAGTGCACTGCTGTGTTCCCTCCCCTCCCCCCCCCCCATTTGATCTTGGTGGATAATGCTAGAAGATGGTCCTGTTTGTGTCCACACCCATATATGACACAACGTATTTCACACTGTTGTTATCAGTGTGTTGCAATCACCACCACCAACACCTGGTCTGATTTTAAAATATATCACTCCCTTCACTGTGTCGTCATCATGCCCTCTGTATCTTTGCCCACCCCTTTCTCTGTCTTACAAATCTTCCCCTTCACTTATTCCATTTGCTACCTTCCCACCTTACTTTTGATGCCCTTCTCTTCATCCCTTCTCTTGCCAGCCAGCTTTACCCCGTTTCCCTAATGACACTGCAATGGCACTTAGGTTGGTTTTTTGGTTTGTCTGTTTAAAATAACTTCATGATTAAATGCTCACCTGCAGAATTAATCAGATGGAATTAAGGATCTCATTTCCATGACTGTTTTGTTTTGTTTTACGGTGTGTGTGTGTGTGTGTGTGTTTTTCTTTTCTTAGTGACACAAATGTCACTAATATGTTACTTGGTACAAGAACCTGGGAAGATAATTACAGTGTTGCTCTTCTCCGGAAAAAAACAGTCTCCATTATTGTTCCTGCTGAATGCTCACATTGCTAGGGAGATGCATGCAGCCAAAATAACACAGAATGTACCAGCATTTTTCATGAGAGTTTAAAAATGTAGGATCTTCAGGGGAAGTCCCAATTTTTAAGCAAGATAATATGCAGGAAGAAAATGTAGGAAGGAAAAAAACACCTCAAAGCAACCAGCAAGGGATCCCTGCCTTAAATAGGCACAAATGGTACATCTGGAAGACCCCACATTTCAGCGCCTATGTACATTTAGGAACCTTGCCTTATACAGTGGTTTTTAAGTGTATTCACTTGAACACCTTCCAGAAGGAGAAGAGAGACAACTGTCTGGTGAGTGACTCCAAGCCTTTGCAGATATTTACACTAAACTTTCATAAAGTTTCCCTAGAAAGGTATTTGAGGAGGATGTTATGATTTCTTTATTCTAATAGAATGAACATAGCTTAGATCACCAATATAGCTATTTATGATGATCTCATAATGCCATTCAACCTTTACACTGCCCAGCAATTCCCCAGCGCTTTTTCAGCTGCATGTTCAGGCACATTCCAGGTCCTTGGTTCCCAAATTAGGGCAATGCCCCCCCCCCCACAGGGAGGTGTGATGAAATTCTCAGAGGGACACCAAACTGAGAGCTGCAGCAGCATCCTTCACATTAAAGCTTCTGTTTCTGCTTTTTTTGTCAGGTAAATGGCACTTTTGTACACTTTTTGTTACAAGGAGAAAAATGTAATGTAAAATAATTTGTACTTTTTTGGTTTATTTTAAATGGTGAATTGCTCTTTTTCTTGACGAAGGTTGGATGATAATGAAGAGAGAAGTGAAGTAGCATGAGGGCTGAAAAGTTTGTGAACCATAGCTCTTTATGGTGGCTTGTCTATCTGACATTTGGATGTCAATTTGCTTAGTTCTGGGCTGGCTGTAGAAGCACATGAGAAATATGCCTCCAATGAAAAGGAGGTAGCGTTCTTCTAAACTTTTCTGTTTCTCTTCCAGACCTGCCACAAGCACTGATATGCCCATCTCAATAGGTTCAAAAGTTCACCCTATCATGATGTCTTAATATATCAATGGCCCAATAAGGGTAACACCCTTTGCACACAGGTCATATGGCTTTGTCTCTATTCTAGTAAAGAAAGGAGAGCTTCAGTGCTAACCCCTGAAAAACTGCCAAACGGGACCTTTAAATCTAGAGAACCCTTTAAATACCTATGCTGCTGAACTTAACAGCAAGGTTACTGACAAGTGCTAACCTGTATATTTAATAATAATCATGTGCCGTCAAGCCGATTCTAACTTAGGGCAACCCTTTTCAGATTTTCTAGGTAAAAAGTACTCCCAAGTGGTTTACAGGGCCTGCAGGGCCAGGGTTTGGGAGATCGATTCCCCTCTGTGCCTTCTTTGAACACAGCCAGCCTGTGTGGCCTTGGGCAAGCTGCGCAGTCCCAGGGTGCCTCCAGAAGAAGGGAATGGCAAACCACTTTGAGTACTCTCTACCTGAAAAAAACCTGAAAAGACTTGCAGTCAGAATTGATTTGACGGCAAGAAAAATAAAAGACTGTTTTTAAACCCAACAATTCCATTAAGGTGGATATTGTATTATTATACCTAAATCCACAGTGCTTATGTTGGATGATTCTTTTAAGATGTTTCCATTCGTAATTAAACCTATTATTCCTGGGTCTTTCTGCAGAATCTTCTTGAGGCAATACCATTTCTTTTGCAAATAAAATTTTGAACAAATCAAGTAACTGAAACAATATACAGATAAACATTGTTCTTGTCCGTTCCCTCCAATGAGAGAAGGGCCTGTTTCAACCATCATAAAACTTAGGCAGCTTCATATGGGAAATGTCAAACAGGCTGGTCTCAAGCTGTGTAAGTCTTTATAGGTCACAACCAGAACTTAGAACTGTGTACGGAAATGGACCAACAGCCATCAGGAAATGTGTTTCAACAAGAGAATCACATGCTTCTTTGAACTGGCCCTTAGTTGAGACCAGGGGTCTCCAAACATCTGACCATGAGGGCCACACTGGATATTTCCAACATTTTTGAGGGCTGAAGGAACAGGAATGTGCACACGCATGCACACCTGCATGCATGCACGCACCCCCCCCCACATAGACACCCGCACACACGGAAGCCCACCTGCCCATCTACCCACCCACCCACCTGCCCATGCCCCTGCCTGCCCCCCGCATGCACACACACACACATGCACACACACAGATGCATCCCCGACCAACCGACCCCTCCCACGCGCCCACGGGCTGAAGGGAACGGGACGGATAAAATGGCAAGGATGTGGCCCGCGGACCATAGTTTGGAGACTCCTGGTCTAGATCATCTAGTCTAGACCATCTAGTTTCCAAATACCATGGAAAATAACCACACATAAGAGTACATTCCAGTATAGGATATAACTAAGTCCTATGTCACCATGGCCTGGTCTGATATTTCCAGACTAGAAAGAGTTGGTAGACTAGCCTTAGCTATACAGAAGCATTCCTGGCTGGTTATGAAGCTCCCCTGGATATAGGACCCAAGCGAAAGACCTGAGTTTTCAAGGGAAATGTGACTCTGTGCAATGCAGACTAAATCTCTGTTCTCTCTTCTTCCTTTTCACTGACCTAGAACAACTCATCCTTCCTAGACCAAGCTTCTATTTGTTTGCCTTCATTCATTCACAACATTAGATATTTTGGTTCATAAAAGAGGTAACTAGTCTCAGTTGTAATGGGCCACCCAAAATCAACATGAGCACAAATTAAAACAATTGCAGTGATCACATCCACAAAAACCACATTGTTTTTTGAATCAATTTTAGAAGCAAGGTGTTTAAAAAAAAACAACACCTGCTGGCTAGTTGAAAAAACGCATTTTGGAGCCCATATAAATCAATTTCACCCTTGCGTCATGTGAATGTTAAAACATAAATCGATTAAATGATGCTTAAATGTGGTTCGTATTGACACTTGACCACAGCCAAGTGTGAAGAAAAAAGACAAAACGGGAGGGAATAAGGGTCAGGAGTAAAATGTTGGAAGTCAATTCAAAATGTGTGTGGACAGCATGTACTGGTACATCCAAATACATCCAGCAAAACTACCCTCATGTATCTGGATGCAAATCCTGAGATAATCAATTCAAATAAGTTCAAATCAGCAATACCAACAGCAGCAACAAAAACAAGAATGCCCTACAATGAATGACCAGAAGCAACGCATTAAGTGGACAAGCTTCTACAGGGTTTTTGTTCCACAAGTTCCCTCACCTTTCCATTTCTTAACTGGAGTTGGGTTTTCCTTGATCTGTTTTGTTCTGATAAATTCCATGTCTATGTTTGTTGATATCTCCCCAATAGACTTTCCCATATTATTTTTGGTCTTAGCTTCAAAGAAACGTACGCCAATGTAAACTGTGGTGGAGGAGGAAATAGACTCATGGGTGGAAAGGTGTGGTAAAGAGTGGGATGCACAGCCAAGAAAATGCTTCCAGGTCCTGGGCTGTGTAATGGTAAGCAATAACTCTTACACAGCAACAGTCAATAAATAAATATCTCCTGCTGATGGGAGGAACAATGAGTAGACTCCAGTTTCTCTGGATCCCAACAGCATGCAGAAGAAGATGCCCCACCAACAACCAAGTCAAGAAATAGTGGCTTGGGAAATAAGGAGTTCTGTATCTGGCTGCATAGCCGGACATTGGGAGTTTGAGTACCCACTGTGCTTACCAAGATAATAGCTAGCCTGTGTAGCCTTGGGCAAGCTGCACAGTTCCAGGTTGGCCCCAGAAGAAGAGAATAGTAAATAACTTCTGAATACTCTATATCTGAGAAATCCTGGAAAGTGTTTGCATGTCAGAACTGACTTGACTAATTATAATTATCGGATAAGGGAAATATGGTGACTGTTAATATTTTCCTGGTGGGGTTGGCCAATTATGTGAGAGACTTCTCTATTGCAAAAGCATCATGAGCACCAGCAAGTAACAGCCAAGAAAGGGCACAAAGGTAAATGCCATATAAAAATCAACGGCACCTAATGATTCTGGATGGATGGATGGATATTGATGAGTGTGGTTGTGTTGCAAATTCTGTGAAGCCACACAACTTTAAGCTATAGAGTGGTAGCAGTTTTTTTTTTTTTTTTAAATACAGGATCATGGAAACACAAGACAAAAAGAAGAAATGAATGCAAACAAGTGTGAAGTTAAAGGGTATATACCTTCCAAATGGGCCGTTGAGATGCTGAGAAGGAAACATGGCAGTGATAAAGAGAAAAAACATTACAAAAAGGGCTGGCATGAAAGAGGAAAAGCAAATCATTGTCCCCCTGTGTGGAAAGTTGCTGTCACCACGCAGTATCATGATATTAATCGGCCCAGTGTGTGTACACCTCTCATGATAAATACTATGATGTTCTACTCATAAGTGGGGGAGGCAACACTCTATAACGTTACTGTCTGAAGGAGCCCTTTGTTTTGAATACTAAGGATCAAGAATCTCAAAGATGAGGGTAGAATACCAACTCCCCCGCAGAGGTAGGGTTGGTGTAGCCCTGACTTATGCTGACTCGAGAATGGGATCTCAGTGGAACCTGATTTCGTCCATTTGTTGAAATAGGTTTCCATGAAACTGTAAGCCAGATAAAATTTGTCAGACTTTAAGGTACTGCAAGATCCTCTGTTGCTTTTGTTGCAACAGACTAACACAACACCCTGAGAATCTTTTTATAACTATTTACCATGACAGCCTAATGGAACCTCCATGATTAGAGGAAATATATTTGATGTTAAGTGAAAAAAAAATGGCAAAAGAAAAAACAGAACAAGTAAGTGACAGAAGCGGTAAACTGATTTTTCTGCAACCTGAGAGAATCTCCATATTCAGATGCAGTATACCTTGGAATGGAAGAAAAAGAATGCAGTTGTCCATCCTGCCACCTGATATTCAGGACAAGATGACTTTGGATGCATGAGGGCAAAATGTAGATCATTGCGTAACTCATCTCAATCACAGTATTTAGAATTCTATTAGTTCACCACCACCATCAGAATAACTCAGTTGGAATAAATCTCAGCACATTCAGAAGTCAGCATAGGCACACCAGTCATGGGCAGGGCCAGCAACGGCCTACACGGATGTCTTAATGTCTTCACGTGTGGCACAGCTGAAACTTACGCCAACAGAGTCATGCCAGGGCAATTTGCCAGTTGGATTACAGCCAAAATACCAACATGCCTAAGCTAGAAGCCATCACAGGTTTTCCATGGGGCCAGATAGGTTGAAGAGGACTAGGACCTTGTGAATAAGTATGACTTGAGGAGATGGGGAAGAGAGATGAAATCAAAAACTGAAAATCTCCTGGTTGTACAACTGCAATCCGGAGTGGGCAAGCAAGCTGTTTCTCTCAATACTACGTCAAACAGTATTTTTAAAATAACCAAACTTGTAAAGACGTTTTCTCCCTTTAATGAGATTTCATGTCTTCTTGTAAACTTCACAAGCTCTGCCTCTTGAAGGCACAAGCTTTCTCCCTATGCATGTTCACTCATAAGGAAATGCTAAGGTGAGGAAATTGAAACCACTTGGCACATACTCAGTAAAACTGAAAGTATTTCATATAATTAAGTTTACGTATTAAAATGTTGCTTTGCAGTAATGTGCAGGAAGCATATGCTCATGTGAGCAATCAGTAAGAATACGGAATGGTCTAGTAATGCTTTCAGCACTAAAAGCATCCAATGACTGTGTCTACTGAAGCTGATGTCATGATGAATTTGTTAATTTTTAAGGTGGCACAAGACTCCTTGTTGTTTTTACTAAAAACAAAGGTAGCTTTGTTGCTCATGAGAATAATTCCAAGATCAATATTTGTACAATATTTTAGACTCGCCCAACTAATACTGGTGTGAATTTTGGAAATTGCAACGCTGTATTTCTCCTTTTCACTTGAAAAAAAGAGAATATTATGCTTCTGGCCACTCAGCAGCTGAGTGGGGAGACTCGTCATCGTGCCCACTGACTGGAGTGGCCAGAAGAGGCAGGAAGGCAGAGCAACGCCAGCCAGACTTTGTCTGGCATTGGTGCGATGAGCAGGATGCCAGCCACACATGCTACGTGGCTGGGTCAGTTCGGGGAGGCGGGACTGGGGATCCCAGACATTCATATTCATATACAAATACGAATATTCCATCTCTACTATGCACCAAGTCATTTCCAACTTCTGTTGACCCTTCCCAGGGTTTTCTAGGTATAAAGTATTGAAAAGTCGTTTGCCAGTCCCTCCTTCTGGTAGCACTCTAGACTGTGCAGCTTAGTCAAGGCTGTATAGATTGGTTCTTATCCAGGAAGGCACAGGAAGGAATCAAACTCCCGACTCATGGCTCCTCAGCAACTTACAGAAGAGCTGACTCACTAAATCCCCAATCCAATGGACCTACTCTACTATGGCTTACTACATGAAGTGACAGGATTTCAGCTACGGTTTCTTTCAAAAATCATGAAATAATTGGGACATGTTGAGTTGATAAATAATAAGCTTGAAAATCTAATTTCACTATGGTTATGTTCAGAGGAGGGCATTTTAAACACCTGTCAATTTTTAAATTTATGCTATATTACTATACTAAAAACCTTAACAGAACTAATGGGAATTAGTTAACATGATTTTAGTCTTTCTAGTTTTCACAGATTACCAAATGTAAGATCTTAAGTATGCATTTGCATATTTGTGACTTAACTGGAATGTAGATGGATGCTTATTTACTACTCTTATTCCTTGGATCACCCACATTTCTCCCAATGAACTCGGGCAGACTACATGACACACACACACACACACACCGCTACTTTGGATCCACTTTATCCACCTTGCAAGGAAGACCAGAGTAAAAGAGAGAAAGACTTGGCTCAGGGTCACCCAGCTCTGTGAGGTGTTGAACTGGAATCTCCTAGAGCAGGTGGTCCCCAACCTTTTTCAAACTGTGGACTGATTCAGCAGGTGGGAGGGCGGGGCGTCGTTGTCAATGCATCCATGCATGCATGGGCGGGGTGTGCATGGATGGGCGGGATGCCCGTGCGTGCATGTGTGGGGCTGCACGTGTGTCCGTGCATGCGTGGGTGGGTGTCCGTGCATCTGTGCATTCGTGGGCAGGGTGTGTGTGCGTCGGTGCATGTATGTGGGGGGCATACATGCATATGTGCATGTGTGGAGGGGTGTGTGCAGATGGGCGGGAGATCTGTCTCCGCGGCCTGATCCTGCCAAGGGCCCGGCCCGGTACTGGGCCGTGGACCAGGAGTTGGGGACCCCTGTCCTAGAGCAGTGGTCCCCAACCTTTTTAACTCCACGGACCGGTTGGGGAAGGCAGGGCACCCCCCCCCCGCGCTCGCACGCATGCGCGAAGGAGCAGGCGCTCGCTCACGTGGGCACGCACACACTCACGTGGGCACGTGCACACTCGTGAGCATGCACGAAGGAGCGGGGGTGCTCAGGGGCACTAGCAAAGGGGGGTGCTCTTGCGTGCGCACACACTCGCGAAGGGGCTGTGTGGGGGAGGGAGTGCGTGCGGGGTGAGTGGGAGATCTGTCTCCACGGACCGGTCTGGCCCAGGCCACGGACCGGCACTGGGCTGTGGACCGGGGGTTGGGGACCCCTGTCTTAGAGTACCTGAGCTCTACCATTTCTGGGCAACCTATGAACGTTGCCCTCGGTTGCTACTTTGACTTCAGAAAGAGCATCACAATAGCACCAATGCTAACTTACATGTGGAGAACCATTAACACAAAAATACAAATGTTAAGAACAATTGCTTTCATTAAAAAAATTATATCAAGTTGCCTCTTTCTCTTAACAAGTTTCCAACTTGATTCATTTTGGTATATAAGTTGCTATCCCCAGTTACTGCCTCATTTTATCCTAGAGTAATGAAAGATAAGTACACTCATGTATACAGATAAAATGTAGAAAACGTGGAAATAGTAGAAATAACAGCGTTATAGAGGTAAGTTCATTTTTTAGCTCCATAACATTTGGAGGTACAAACACTGCCAACCACTGCTTTAAAGGAAAAATAAAATGCGTAGTATCACTTTTTGAAATAGCTATGCAAAACACACACACACCAAAAAAAAACTAAAGGAGAATAATAACAGGTAGAGGTAGCAGCCAGTTTTTTGAGATTCTGAAGAGGATGCGAACATACATGCATACATTTACACCTTCATGAAGTTAACATATTACATCTGGAAATGAAATGTGAACTAAAGCTTCATTTGAACTGATCGATCTAAGGCTGTGGGCTGTCCAGGGCTCACCACAAGCATGTTAAGGCAGCATTTATCCTCTCTGTAAAACATTTGCTGGTCCACAGGAAGAGTTTGTTGCATTAAGTAATTTATAGAGTGCTAAGAAGTTCCTTAAGCTATTATTAAAAACATACAAAATCTTCTCTGGTTAGACTTCTAGTAACTCAGACTTCTAACTAAGCAGAACTGATAGAGCTGCCTTTTGATGTTTAATGAGTTCTGAGGCAGATGTGAGATGTGATAGACAGGGGAGCAGGAGTGATTTAGTGCTCATGAAAAGAAATGATCTGCTCCCCCCCCTTGGAAAAAAAAAAGAGGGAGAAAGGGCCCTCCTTTTCTTCTTCTTCTGCAGCCCATGTGGTTTTGATTTCCTCATCTAGTGCCTCTCAGTGCTGGCTCGTTTCCATTCAAACACACACAGAACACTGAAAACTAATTAGCCTTGGATGCCGCCAGAGGAAGTTAAGCTGCCAAGATCCTTTTCCCCCACAATTCCTCAACTTTCTCAGCTACCCTCAGGCCAAGGGGCTTGTGCTGGGCCTCTCTGTGAAGGTTGCCAGGTCTAATTTTACAATTTCCCTTCACCTTATCAAGTACGCCCCAGGCCCAACCACGGAGAAAGGATCAGAACCAGGTTGCGCTGTAAGCTTTTCATGCCGGCACCCAGTCCCCTCCCTCCCTTTTTCTTTTCTTTCCAGCCTCAGCTTGAGGAATCTTGCCCATCTCCAGTTTCAGTGTTGACTTGTTAATCTGACCTTTGCTAATACTTTTTAGAAGAACCAAAGGGAACTTCGCTGTCTTGTAAAACTTGAAAGTATTCCTCTCTCCCAGACTTCTCCGAAAGGTTAACAAATTTTCCCAAGAGCCAAAGCACCACAAGTGTTGGCCACTCGGAGGCATCTTATTTCAAAGTAGGATCTATTGCATTGCTAACTGACAGGAACTCAGCCTTGATTACCCAAAGAAAAGGTAGGCTATAAGATAATATTAAGATGGCGCCAACACTACAGTGCAGCCATTGAGAACCCTCCCTTCCCTCTGAGCAAGGAGCAGAATGCTTGTCAGCCTTTGCTGAACCCTTGGCAAAGCAGAAGTCAGTCCTCACCATCTAAACCAAGCACAACCAGATTACATGTTACCAGGATTCACTGTGTTCTTCATACACTGATTGGTGGTGGGCTCCTATGAACAATCCACTGCTGTAATAAAATTGGCATTCCCTAGAAGCCAAATATGGATGAAGCATGTGTGTTCTGCCTGTATGAACTCATTGACTTGAAGCTTGAGGAATACATGTGCTTCCTGAAAAGACTCAAAAGGCAAACGGGCAGCATCCTTTTGTCTTTCTAGAATTGTTATTGTTGTTATGTACTGTCAATTTGGAACCAACTTATAGTGACCCTAACTGGGGTTTCAAGGTAAGTGGGCCACTTAACTATTTTATCAGTTCTACTTCCTCAGGTAGTTTCCATAGCTGAGTGGGGATTCAAACCCTGTTCTCCAGAGTCCTAGTCTCTCACTTTATCCACTGCACCATATTGGGAACACACTTTCTAGAATAGGATGTGTGCCTAAGAGTAAGAATAAGAATAAGAATGTTTATGAAATAAAAATGTAGACTCATTTCTTGTTTGCACTACAAATGAAACTGAACCATTTTGGTGGCTGAGGGCACATCCTGACTAAAGTCTGACAGGAGCCAGATAAACATGTTTCTGGTGGCAAGTCACAGATCTCAAACTCTTCCAAAACATATGTGACCACACCTAACTGTTCACTCAGTTTTCAGACACAAGAGCTACCTAACCAAAGGATCTCTGTCTTCTCAAGATTCACACTCAGTTTACTGCCCATTGTTTTATTCACTGCTGACCTCAGATATTAGCTACATCTGCACAAGTAGCTCAGATAATAAGGGTAATAAGAATACTGGTGGTACTAAGGGTCAGACTTCGGGTATGGCCCTTATTTCCATATAGAAATATTGATTTCCACATTATATTTAGAATTTTGCTTTAGTTCTTCTGCTAGCAAAGGGGTTGGGCATCTTCCACCTTTTCCAATACCAAAAGTGGATATTTATGACTCAGTAATAGTTGCTAAAAGCTCATGGGGGCAAAGAGGTTTCCTTAAAGTTTCCACCATCTCCTTCAGTGGGCACAACCACCTCTCATAATGAGCCATTAATGATCTTTCAGCTCCATTCAGTCAGCCCTCCGCCACTAGTTCTTAATGACCAAGGATCAATTGTACAAGTGGTTGGCCACACTCCTCTAAGTATGTAGTCTACATCCTCAGCAATTAATAACAGTCTAAAGAACTGTGGACTAGATAGAGCTGGACACCTCTTCTGGAACTGTATCAGTGATGGCACAAAGTTCAGTGCAAATATGAGAGATTCAAAGGGTTGCAGAGTTTTGAATTTCTGGTAAAAATCCTACAAGTTCCACAGATAGTCCATCCCTTTCTCTTTAACTGGCACTTAATGTCTCAATAACTCAACTCTGAGAATTTGTAAGAGAAAGAATAAAAATGTTTCATTACTTACAGTTATGAACAGATCAACAGCAAACAACTGCCACCAGCTGAGGAAAGAGAGGGGAAAGAACATGCTGTAGAGAGGTAGGTCTCTCTTTGAATTCAAAGTCTGAAAGGAACTATTCATTTATGCTGAACAGACAATCACCCCAGCCCAGAAAATCGCTCCCAGTCACTCAAACCACAGGCAGCGTGCGAGGTTGTAAAAACTCCAACACAAAGTGCCTTGCAAACCTGTCACAGCAGGCCTCTGAAGGTTCTATGACATCTCTACATAGGTCAGATTTCAGCAACCTTTTCACCTCCTAGAAGAGTTTTCATGGATGAATACTTGAGGGTGCAATGGTGTTGGAGGAATATGACCATTTCAATCATCACTGCCACAAAACAGTCATGATAATGTGCTGTTACTTATGTTTGATTCCATTTGCTGAGAGATTTAGACCACCTGTTTTCTAGTCATTGTCCTGCCTCTTTCATTGCCCATAGATCCCCAGTGAGTTAACTGGGCACAACAGCATACATATGGGAGCAATTACATCCTTCATTGCATGGTGTCACAGGCAGGAAAGCCTTGGCAGGAGCATCAGCCATGATAACCAGAAATGCCCCAGGAGCATTCAGGAATCCCTTATATTCCATGAGTGGCACAGATGATCTTAGAAGGTCCACCAGAGAAGAAGGTCCACTGCCAGTCTAGATTTCAGCAGACATCAGTGTCACGTTTTCAGTCTCCCTGTCAGTAGAAAACTCTCCGTTGAGAGTATGGTCTGTCATATATGTTGTGTTGGTGACTAGTATTCATGA
Organism: Intellagama lesueurii; assembly: GCA_037013535.1. Lineage (NCBI taxonomy): Eukaryota > Metazoa > Chordata > Lepidosauria > Squamata > Agamidae > Intellagama > Intellagama lesueurii. Next base: position 126,042,717 of record JBAJHW010000002.1, on the reverse strand, counting down.
AATCCTGAGAGGGTCCTACTAAGCCTCTTTAAGGACTAGTCATCCCACAAAACTACCGCCCTGAGGTCTTTCACCATCACGTTACAAACCACCTCAACTAGTTTGGCCAAGGAGACTTACTGGGTAGAGGTTTGTTTAGTGTCTTTTTGACCTAACACCAAATGCAGGCATACAAACCCAACACATGAACAGACTGTCTGTCTGTTGGTGAGGGAAAGAAGTTTCTTTCAGAGGACGAAAATCCCCTCTATGCTCCTCAAGCCTATACTGGTGTTCTTCAGTAAGAGCTCCATCTTCTCGGTCATCCAACCAAGTTTCAGTGACACATGCCAGGTCATAGTATCCCTCCACAATGTAGGAAGTGTGGACAGTTACACATGACTGCTGCCAAGCCATTGAGGGTGAGGTTAGTTGGGCATTTGCCGTGCAGTTTGGTCCAGGTTGATGATGGGCTGGTTCGTTCCTTTCCCCAGCAACCACACAATGTATATGTCATTGCAAACCAGCCTATCCAGTGTGTTCCTGTACCTTTTGGGGTCCCTGCCAAGGGTACTGGTTTGTTTGTTTTTTGTTTATTTTTTTGGTGTAAGTAGGATTGCTCTGTTTTGATTCAGTTCCAGAATGTGTGATTGCTATGACTGAACAAATGTGGCTGACTTAAGCTGTCCCTTTGCTTAAGCCATTTAACAATCTTGAGAAATGGAAAACTTCATCCCTACTCGCCAGTGGAGGGGAAGGGAGAGGTAGTTTTCTATTTCTTTTTAATACATACTAACACATCAGTGATGCTTTGAAAAGGGTTTTAAAAAAACCAAACCTTCCTCTCCCTTCCCCTCAACAGGCAAGTGGGAAGAAAGCTTTCTATTTCTCAAGATTGTTAAGCAGTTTAGGGAAGAGCAGATAGGAGAAAGATTTTTGTTGTTGTTTATTTGTTTGTTTTCTCTTTTCCTTTAAAGGGAAAGAAGGTAAGTCTAGATTGTGCTAAATAGGATTACTTGAGCTGGGTGTAGTTGATCCTTGCATGTGGATGTAAAAGTTGCCCAAAATGACATAACGCATCTCAAAGCAACCCTGTTTAGTATGATCTAAAATGATCCAGGCTGAGATAATTGGGCCATCTGGTTGCATGCTGAGTTTGTGATTGCTCAAAACCTTAGAGAGCCATCAATGAATAGTGTTGTTATTGTTATGTGCAGTCAAGCCATTTATCACTTATGGGAACCTTGCCACTTACGGGAATGCCACTGGCATCCTGAAGGTCCTATCATTATTAGCTCTGCCCAGGAGTTGTAAACTAAAGGCTGTGGCTTTTTATCAAACCCATCTCTCTCATGTTAGAGCTTTCTCTTTCTCTGCTGCCTTAGACTTTTCTTTGCCTTATCATCTTTTCAATGTGCCTTTTTGGCTGCTATGTGCCAAGTACATTTCTAGAGAGAGTTCAGGCTTGATTTGATCACAAATAGACGTGTTCATCGTTCTAGCAGGCTGTGGTATCTGCAAAGCTCTCCTCCAGCACCACCTTTCTTTGGAACTGGAATGTATACTGAACATTTTCAGTCTGTGGGTCATTTTTCCCCCATATTTAATATTTGTTGTTATAGGTTTGCTAGGATTTTGATAAATTCAGCCTTTGTAGCTTCACATCACATTATTGAGATTATTATATTTACTTGTGCATGTCTGGTGGGCAAGAATATATAGTATATCAGGAGCTGATATTTGCAGCATTCATATGGTTTAATTAACATTCACATGCGAATTGAGTGACCCTCGTATTTAGAAATACAAATGTTAGCATTGGCGATTGTATCTACCGTGTTTCAACACTTTGTTTGCAGATACACACCAGTGTATCTGCAAACAAAGAGATGCAGTGTTTCAACAGTGTCTCTCTTTGTTTGCAGATATTCACAAAACTTGTCCAGGATTCTCACAAGCTAAGGACTCAACTACTGCAGTGTCAATATAAATATCAAACAATCCTACCAATGTGGAAAACATTTGGTTTGCTAATAGTTATGTTTCTATGTGTTCTGCACAGGAAAAAGGAAGCTCCTTATCATCCTACATGAATCTGCTGAATGCTAGCCTGACTGCAGAATCTATTGGGGCATCAAAGTTTAAATATCCAGCTAGAACTCACAGATTCACATGACATATTTGCCTCCCTATTATATTGCCACCATATGCCACTCCCACCATGAGAATGCACAGTGCTAAGTGGCCACGGTTAGCATACATACTGTGCCAATATTTAACAGATGCTTAGGTTTTTGGATAAAACTTGTATCTGTTATATAATACCAGTCAATGTTTTTATAATTGTGTTTGACTGTACCTGGTGTTGCTTAAATAATAATGTGTCATCAAGTCAATTCTGACTTATGGCAACCCCTTTATCGGGGTTTTCTAGGTAGAGAATACTCAGAAGTGGTTTACCCTTCCTTTCTTCTGGGGGCGTCCTGGGACTGTGCTGCTTGTCCAACGCCACACAAGATGGCTCCACTCTCAGGAGGAACCATGGTGAATCAAAGTCCCAACCTCTGGCTCTGGAGCCAGATACCTAAACCACTGAGCTCTCTAGCCAGCTGTTGCCAGCCTTGGGAGGTGCAAAATAGATATTTTTGAGCAGAAATATTACTCCAGCAAATTTATTTCCTGTTGTCCCTGATACCTACAAGAATGCATGGCTTCCAGTTCAAGTAACAAACCCAAAGTAGAGGACCCATAGGCACTGATGCTGGATGGGTGTAAGTCTATAGTTACATTGCAGGACATATTCAAGATTTAAAAACTGGAGACAGAATGAGAGGCAGATGGATGACTAGCTGAAGAGGGTGCAGGATCAGGTAAAAGTACATGTACATTTCAAAGAGGGGATGTGGTAAGAAATTGTTGGAAGCATCATGCATCTTAGAAAGAGTGTATAAAGTCTTCTAATCATGGCATTAGTATATATTGTGTATTGTGTATCATGTTTGTTCAGTCGAGTGAGAGGTAAAGATAACATTATCTGCATTTCACAAGAAATCAGATTTCTCTTCTAGATCCAGATGCTCTATTGCTGCCAGATCTTGCTTCCTCTGCTAACCATTAGCCAACATGAAGTTTATTTTCATGGAACCTCTGGAAATTGGCAGTGAATGACAGATAATATATAAAATCCTATGTTCGAGACTTGTTTTCAATAGGCTTTAAACAAGCAGTTGATCAAATTATGATCACTTAATTTCCTGAAAAACCTCACCACTGGAGCATGAAGTGTTTGCCTATCATCTCTTATCAGCCAAGCAATTTATTAAATTTATTACATTTCACGTCTTCTGCAGGCATCCATAGGCTTTGTTTGTTGCTATGGGAAAATGCTGAAATAATTGTGGAGAACAGCAACATAACAAGCATAAATGAATGTCAACCTGCACAAGATGGTCAGTTCCCAATTGGAGCCTGATTGTTCATTAATTGTTGTAAGCCGCCCAGAGACCTTTGGGTAGTGTGGGCGTCATATAAATTAAATAAATAAATAAATAATCCTGCAGTGAGCTTTGTCAATAGCTCTTGGTCCCACTGAGGAAGCTTACCCTGACCTACAGCAAACAGATGAATGCCTTCATAAATGACCTAACATGCTGTTTTCAAGAATGGGCAAGCTGCCATGGCATGCTTCTCACATCTCATCATGGGGAAAATGGCAGGGTTTGCTAACTTTCCTGAAGTGAAAGCTGCAGCAGGGCTGTGATCAGAGATACCACTTAGGAAGAACTGTCTGATGTCAAGGGATAGATTTCAAGAAAAAAAAAAGGTGGAATGGCCCTATGACACACGCTAGACACATGTTGTTTCCTGCAGCCTTTTAAAAATAGACCATCTTTGTTTTCATTCCAGTTATGGAAGGTACTTCAGTAAGCATCAGCCAACCATTCTTCTAATTAATCTTCCATTGGTATCCCTTAAAACTGAAATATAGAAAGAAAAAGGAAAGCAGTCAGTCAAGATTCTATTACTTACGCAAATCAAATAAACCAAATAAAAACATACAGAATAATTTGAAATACATTAAATTATGCTAAAAACCTTTTGATCTATAAAACAATATTGATATATAATGAAACTGTCCAATTCATGTCAGATTACTGCTTAGATAACATTTGGCTTCTTGTTGTAATCATACTATGTAAGAACATTGCTACTGGTCACTCCAAAACATCGGAATATTTGAGTAAGCTGTGTTTTGATTCTGCCAAACCGTTGTTACAGAGACAGGGCTTTCTTTGAATTGAAAGGCTGGAAGAAACCGACCATTCACAAAGTGACACCACGTAAGGGAAAATCCCAGAAGCTCACTCCTTTTTTTCACCCGTTCGCCACTTCTCACCCAAACACAAAGCAAGTGTCAGGACTGTTTGTCAGCGAGCGTGAATGACAGTGAGCAGAAGAGGGTATCCTGTGTAGACCATCTTGACTGCTGCCATTGATGTTGTCAACCAGTATCAGTAGATATTCTATCTACAAACTACAAATTTAATGAGTTTTGGAACAGGAGATCTAATCTATCTTTAAACCATATCAGAACAAAGACACAAAGGGGAACCGATTTTTAACAACATGCAAAATGAATGAAATGTTAGATTAATTTTTCCATATGTTCTGTACCTCTGTTTCCCTAAATGAAACTGATACTGAAAATCTACTAAATTACATTAATTTAAAGCAATTCTCTAATAACAATAAAATTGTTTTTGATGCCGCTAATTACCACAATGAACTTTGTGAAGCAATCTGAAATCTTAAGCAAAATAAATCCCCATGTCTAGACAGATTTGATGGAGGTTTGTTTGTTTGTTTGTTTAATGTTATTTTATTTTATTTTATTTATTTAACTTATATGCCACCCACACTATCCAAAGGTCTCTGAAAATCAATATTGTCTTTGAAAATAAATTATCACTTCAACCACAACTGCCTTTGTTTAATTCTACATTGGAAGGGAGAATCCATTCCATAGTTTTGGCAACTGGCACAAATAATTCTCATTCAAATATCTGACAAAGTCCCAGAGAAGACAGGCTGCACTTGTCCAAGTTTTTTCCAAATCAGGATGCAAAGCTGTTTACCAGCATTCTGGCTAAGCGGCTCTGATCATTAGTTAATCATTACGTCCAAAGATTTGCTGTCTTGAAACACAACAGATCTCTGATCCAATCCAATGACTATTTTACCTAATTCACTACAGTTCTTTAACTAAAAACAAATAAAATAAAATAAAAACAAATCCTTTGCCAATCATCTCGTTTAGTGCTTCTAAAGCATTTCATAAAAATGTTTTGTCATTCTTTACAAGTTCACATCAGTCTTTACAAAATCTTCTGCTTAGCCTTCGTCTTTTGCTGGAAAGTGCCAAATCAAGTAGTTTGATTACAACAAGCTTTACTTCTACCTCCTCTTTCCTTCTCAACAGTAGATTTTTGTCTCTCTCTGGGGCACTGAGTTTAAATTATGAGTGGGGTTTCAGATATTGGGGGAAAAAAACTGGGTCAGGACCATATGAAAGGATGAGAAAGAAGAGTTCCTGAACTTGTACAAAGTTCTTATTTCTCTCTCACCAATGGGATTTTTAAAATACTAGCAAAACAAGTAATGTGGAATTTGTCACTCCTTTCTCATGAGAGATGTCCATGTGACGGTTTAAAACTTTAAACGCTTGGGATTTTAGTTCCTATGTTAGACAGAAATCATGATGTTTTTCAGTTTTGACACTAGGTTCCTTTTCCTTCATCAATATCATTATTAATTCTACCCTTAGGTGCACTACTCATGATACCTTAACATGGATTAATTGCTTCAGGCCAATTTTCAAGCATGAGATTTCATTTTAAAGAACAAAAGTGCCACTGTTTCCTCTGCCCAAAAAGACCTCTTCTCTCATGTGCCTTGGAATTTTATTTTGCAAATTCAGTGATATATCCACTTAACTTAATAGAATCTACTTCTGAGTAGATATATGAAGGACATATCTGTGAAGATTCTCAATCATCCAGGTGAGGTTACCTGGAAGTTGAGTCATGGCAACTGGACTTCTTTGTTATTAGGTTGAAATGTTTCGCTACTCATCTAAGTAGCTTCTTCAGTCTGAGGAGAGTTGGTAGGAGATCCCTGATATATCCTCCACGTTGGTGTCACTTCTCCCCCAGTCTGAATAGGCTCCATAGATGGATGGGGGGGGGGTGAGTCTGCAGTCATTCTCCACCCGTTGTCATGGGTTGTTAACAGAGATGGGGACGAAGTACCAAAATTGCGCTTCCTCTTGGTTCATGGGTCATCGAACTTGATGACCCACAAACCATGAATTGCCCCCCAGTGGCCCGACAAACCACGAATCAATTCGTCAGTTCGTTGGGTCATATTTTTTTTTAGACAGCCCGTGGGGCCTTTACGAAAACAGCGGGGGTGGGGGATCGCTTGGGTCCCCCTTCCCTCCTCTTCCTATGCCCCCGTGGGCATAGGAGGACAGGGAAGCCTGATAGATGAGGGGATGAATGTAAAAGGGTTACATTCGTTGCTTCCCATTCATCGGGGTCTCTGGACCTCAAGAATACGAATCAACAATATTCGTTGAATTTCGTGATTCATTTTTATATTCGTCCCCATGTCTAGTCATTAACAATAATTAACAGTGGTCTTTCTGGTGGATGTGGTCCTGATCTTTCTGGGGACTGATGAAAGGGCAGCATGATAAATATATTAAGGATGGTACTGTATATAACTTTAACCCCTGCTTCATTCTTAAGGATGCAATTTTAAGAGTAAGGGAATATCTCTCACTTTTAATCACACAAATATATGGACAGCAATACAGCTAAAGCAGTATCTGTACATATCCTATTCTCAAATAGGAGAAAAACTAAATTTCTGGGGGGAAGGGATCAAACTTTCCCAAACCACAACTCTCTTTGCAGGCTATAGCAGTGGTTCCCAAACTTGAGTAACTTGAGTTACTTGTGATTTCTGTATTTCATTCTGTATTTCATTTTTTTTCCATATGTCTATTTTAGAATAAATTATAGTTAAATACTTAACAAACTTTCAAATCTTAATATTAATTTTTCCCTAATTCTTTTTCCTCTTTATTATAATTAAACCTCACTATCTTTGATTTCTGCCAATTTACCTGTAATCCTGTTATCTCTCCAAATTCTTTTAGATTAGTTTTACTCTATTGTTGACAATGAATAACAAATAAACTAATTTTAACCCTATCCTTACGTCACCAATTAATTTATCTTCTTTAATAACATTTGCCAACAATTCTATAACTATACAAATAATATTGGGGGGGCGACAACTGTCTAATGCACGGCCTAGGGATATCTTTTCTGGAGAAAGCTATTATTTTATACTGCTCAGACCTTTTCATCTGGAAGCATCTTGGATCCAATGCACTAGATTTTTCAAAAATGTGACAAAAATTCAGTTTCCATTGTTGATTTAGTCCTATGGTCCCCTTGATTAATAACAATTTATACTACAGTTTACTACAGTCCATAAACAACTGTGAGTGTCTGAAAACCATATCTAGGGCCCAGAAAAAGTAAAATCTTTCCACAATACATAACTAATCTGACAGTTCCTCGGAGATTTCCAGAGAAGTAGCTGTGTTAGTTTGACTCAATGTGCTGGCAAAAGAAAAACTTTTTTTAAAAAAGGAGGGGAGAGTATTGTAGCCCTTCAAAGGCCAACAGATTTATTTCAGTGGGAGGTTTTGTAGCTCAAAATCTGCCTTCTCAGATACTTTGGGGAGATGATCATGGTGGGAGGGTGTGGCCATCGGCTGGAGCGTGGATGTTGAACCAAGAGCTTTCAACAGCAGACTGCAGAACCTTCCATCTTCTTTATTTTTTTAAAAAAATCTCTTTTTGGATCCCCCAAAGGGAAAAAAAACTATAATGATTTTTAAAAATTAAGAACAGAATTGTCCTTTTTTAATCCTCGTTAAAAAGCCAGGAGCTTTCATGCTCACAGTAGATGGAAGTGCAGAGATGAGCAGCCAAGCTTGTCTAGCCAAGCTTAGTTAGATGATAGCTCAGTGAGGAAAGATACGTTGCCAAACCATTTATGGAACTGCCGACATAGTAATAAATCTGACCACCTCCTTGCCCTGTTTTGTGGATTTTTAAAACACACATACATACACATGTATGTTTCCTTTTTTTTATTGCCCTTCTGGTTTTTCATTCTTTAGCAGGGAAAGCAGCCAGTCTTCAGCAGAGTATAAATCAATATTTTTATGGAGAAAATTCTCAAAGAAAATGCATGCTCCAAATTCCAGTAACACTTGTGAAAACATTTTGGGCTAGTCTATCCAGAAGTGTTATTTATGTACGGCACCATGTGGGCATTTGTTGTCACAAGTTTCTATAAGAAAAAGTGAAATACTTTGCAAAGCAATTTTTCATACATATAGCAGCAGAAGACAAACACAGAGGGTTTTCTTTTTCCTAGTCTCGCACTCTGAGCAAAGGCCAGACAGAAGGTTCTGACTTGTAAAACTACTAATAGACAGAATGAAGCAGTCATCTCAGAGGACATGCGTTAGGAGTCGTGAGAAGGAAGCAAATGGTTAGTCATTTACTTTGTTGTTACTCAAAGAACTGGGTTTATTATAGAGGCAGAGGGGGCAAGTGCATAAGCAGTACTTTCATGGAAATGCCAATAAATCAGTACAACTATCAAGATGGTATGAAGCGGGTAGGAGAGATCAAATGAGAAGGAACAGCTCCTGGGAACTAAAGGAAGGCTGTAATCTCCTTATCTTGAAGTTAGTTAGTCAACTAACTTCAAGATAAGGAGATTAGATGGTGATAGAAGCCAGTTAGATATGAAAGGCATCAGATCAACTAGAGAAGAGGGTCAAAATACTGTATAACTTACACCCTGCCTGAGGCAGAATGCATGGCTTCCTGGCAACCTGGGCAAGCAAGAAATGAAAAAGAAAGGGAAAGGGAAAGAGAAAGAGAAAGAAAGCAAATGATACCTTTTCTAAAGCAAGGATGGTGCACATCTCCAGGCCCTGAGAGTCTTGCTGTGACTGAGCTGTTGTCTGTTTTAATGGGGCTCAAGAATAATCGGTACGTGTCAGTTGTAGGACTGGGGCAGTGTGTGGGTGTATCAGGATTCGTAGGATGTAACTCTATGGATACCTGGCATTAAGCATCAAATCTTGTGCTGTATTATCACTGCATGATATGGTCTACAGGATACCCTCTTGGGCTCAGTACCATTTCACTAAGTGACACCAAGCAAGGGGAAGTCCCAGAAGCGACTCCTTTTTTCATCAATTAACCACCTCTCACCCAACTACAACAGCAATTATTAGGACTTTTTTTCAACAAGTGTGAATGGTAGTGAGCCCAGGGTGGTATGTAGAACATTTTGACTACTACCATTGGTGTTGTCTCCATTCAGGCTGCCCTTTGCTACGTGAAGCTTGGCATCTTTTTTCCTGCTGGCAAGATGGGCATGATATTATGCAGCAATATTGGGCCATTTCCTGGCATTTTGAACCATGGATACAGAAGCACAATATCCCACATTCATAAACTGGAGGTTTTTTGAAGTATTGAATTAAACATGTAGCACACAGCTGGATGTCCCTTTTCCTGTTTACTCTAGTGTGAGTGTGAACATCCACTGATCCGCATTACAAATTGACATTATTTGCATAATTTAAACAACATTCAAGTGCACATTTGCATTTATTAAGGCCATTTATAGCTCTAAATTAACCAAAATATAAAAGCATTGAAAGATAATGACAATACTATACTTAGCATTTCTACTGCACTCTCAAGTGTTCAATGTGTGTCCCATTCATATTATTATTTAGTCTGTGAAACGGTATTATCATCCTCATGTTGGAAGTGGGATAGAGAGGGGAACAACTGAGGGCTTACTCAAGGCCCATTGCTGAGTGCCTGTTTGTTTTTTACAGCTGCATGAGTCACAGTCCTTCCATTTTCCTATCCCTGCAAACTGTATTCCAATGGTTGGCTGGCAAAGACACACCGCACAGGAGCCAAGAGCCATCTGGAGATGCCTCGCTGCATCTCAGCTCACATATGCCAAGACATCCATGTGTTGAGGACCGGATGACATCATTTATCCCTTGATGTGGCAGGCGCAAGCCCACTTATCATTTTGGAACTACTTAAACATTGTATTTTTCTGCCTGAGATCCAAGACTAGTGAATTTTTCATGTGTATTACTGAAAGTAGAGGATAGTTGCTTTACCCATTCATCTGGAAGATCATCAGGGAGTGTGTGTGTGTTTGCTGGTACAAACACAATAATACATGAGGACAATGAGGTCCTGTACTCTTTTGAATGCTTGGAGCACAGCCTCTCAAGTGGGAGCTCCTTTCCCCTCTAGCATTAACTCATATTTTGCCTCCTTGCTTATTCCCTGCCTCCCTCTTCCCATGGCCACTTTCCTTCCTAGGGATCAAGGGTTGGAAGATGACAAACCCATTGATTAATAGACACAAAATGTCTGCTGTAATTTATTTGCTTTCTGCACCTGACTAGAACCACTAGGTCTATTGGAGAAAGAAAATATATTGTCCTTCCTGACTCCAAGTGGCAGCAGAGAGAGCCGAGCATGTGATATCAAGCTGTGTATGGAAAGCAAACAAAACGCCATTTCTGTATATTGTAAGCATCTCAGTTCATAAAAGTGTCAGCACACCATATTTCTTGCCAGGATCCTCTCCATTTTATTATTTGAGCCCTTTCCCATTGTGTTCCATGTTCAAGGAAAGTCTCTAAAGTGCTCAACATCTGTTTCCCAATCATGTTTCTGATTATCTGTACCAGATTGCTCACAATTTTCTTGCTCAGATAATCTGATCACAGTCTGGTAGGGCTCCAAGAACCAGCCTGTACTCTTTCTTTCTTTCTTTCTTTCTTTCTTTCTTTCTTTCTTTCTTTCTTTCTTTCTTTCTTTCTTTCTCCTTTTCCTTTTCCTTTCCTTCCTTCCTTCCTTTCCTTCCTTTCCTTCCTTCCCCACCTACCTACCCACCCAGTCCTTCCTTTCCACATGCTTATCTTTAGTATTTCTAAAAGACCTTCTGCTGATGACTAGGTTTTTCTTACATGAGCAAAAACTAGCAGCTTTGGGAAAGCTTGTCTCAAAATGTAACTGTATTTTAACACATCACTAATTCAGCTGCAAATTGGCTCACCATGGAGGCTCATAGTGAGTCATCACGGATCAGTTACATTCTTGTGGTGAGTTTCATGACTTGAAGTGGGCCCCAGAAGCCTTGTATTGGTTTGGCTCAAGAGTCCAAGGTAGATTTCATGTCATGTGGCAATCTCTTAGTCTGTTTTTCTGTATACATCTTTATCATTCTCCTTCTTTCCACAGATGAGGGCAACCATGGTAAATCTAAACACAACATTATTTTACCACACACACACATCGAGAAGCCTTTTTTCCTGTTTTTGCTTTACCCTTCTCTGAAAATAACCTTTTCACTTGCCTTAACTTCAGTTCATTTCTTAAGATAATAAGTAATTATGGGAACATTTTCAAAGATCCTGTTTCCCCAGGATTTTACTTCTAGTTGTAAAGCTGGGGCATACCCAACATAACTCCAATGGCATTACATGCAGTTATGTACAGCTTTCCTCCATTAGGAGAACAAGAAATAGCTACATGTGGTTACAGGCTGGAGTGGAAGACAGGTAATTAACGAGGAGACATTTAACCCATTCCCATCTGACATTTTTGGGGAATTTTTATTTGGGAAAGTGACCTAAATTCAAAATATTACATAGTCCTTCTCTCCTTTTCATTAACCATGGTGTAGACCAAGAAGTTTTTATACTATAATTTCCACCACCAGCAGCCAACATAATAAACAGTAATGGATGTTAAGAGTTCAAAAATCAGTTTCCTACCCCTAACATAAATATTCCTTTCTGCTCCCATCATTGCCTATGAGCAAAAGAGATTTTGCAGGTTTAGAAGCACTACAAAATCATGAAACACTTTTAATAGTGGTAGAATACTAGCAGAAATCCTGTTGTGCAGTTATGTAAAAGGCATAACTTTTAGAGGTGAATTGCTGCAACTTAAGGAATCTCCGTAAGCATTATCTGTTTCACACTGAGTCTCCTTGATACTTTACCTTACTGTAGCCTAGATTTTGGGAATTGTAGTCCAAAAAAGTAACATTTCTAAACTCAGCCTCTTACCCAGAAGAGGCAGATTATTCATATTTTGCCTGTGTAACTACAGGTTCCTTCCTGCATAGAATCACAGAATAATGAGTTGGAAGGACCCTATAAGGCCATCAAGTTCAACCCCCGCTCAATGCAGGAATACAGATCAAAGCAGATCTGACAGATCATTGTCTAATTTTGTCTTGAATGCCTCCTGTGTTGGAGTGTTCAACAGCTACTGAGGTAATTGGTTCCATTGTTGCACTGCTCTAACAGTTAGGAAGGTTTTCCTGATATTCAACCGAAATCTAGCTTCCTGTAACTTGAGCCCATTATTATGTGTCTAGCACTGTAGGATGATTAGGAACAGATCCTGTCCCTTCTCTGTATGACAATTATTCAGAGGAAGTGACTTCTCCATAAACTAGGGATAACAGGACCAGAACACTGGTCTCACCATCAAGGTCATACTGTTCCTCACAGAATTACTCATAATACTGGTGCCCTTGATGTACAAATGGACACATGTAGGTTCAACTATAGTTGTCCACACCTAATGAATAGGTATCATTGTTTGCAGAATACTGACCTCAAAAAAGAATGACCAATGATCATGCAGAAATCCTTGCATGTGAATGACATATGAAGTCAAGTGTACCCTCAAATGCTACTTGTCAAGATTCTCTCTCCTAATTGTTTCCTAAATGTCTAATTGCTTGAACTGTACTTCTATACTGATTTCCCATCCTTATTTTCCTTAGGATTCTCTTGCGATTCTGACACACACACACACCCCAGAAATCAGAAATGGGTTCTGTGAAACCATTTGCCAGATACACTACAACACTAATGAAGTCTAAGTGCTTGAGCCATACATGTGGTAAATAATGTCTTCCAGGCTGTTTGAAAAACATGGAAAACAGCGATACGTCAAATTGTTGTGGTAAGCTACTCTCCAATTTATTGTGAATCTTTTGTTCACAATAAATGTCTTCTATGTCTTCTAAAAGCATAGTTACACAACATAGACGCTTATCAGCCATTCCTACCTTCAAGCATTTTGTAGATCTGATGGTTTCCAGAATTCATCTTCAACATTTATTGATAGTTGGAGCAGTAAGAAGATTTTATGTTGATCTTCTCCCAATATGTGGTTGTTGCCTGGCCCATCATACCCATTTCTGCAACAACAACAGCAGCAGCAGTAGCAACAACAACAACAACAGGTGTCTTGGGCTTCCTGTTCCAATTGTCTTCAACTGCCTTCCCCTTGGCACAATATGTAAGCAATATAGCCAAACTTCACACTGTGCCACATCCAAAGGGCATCCCTAAGAACAGCTATCCAACTCAGCACTTTACAATTTGTATTAGGATGATGATTACCAAAAACAGAAAACAATCATCATAATTATTTCTATCTGCTTGGCTAATTGTATATTTGGGTAAGAATCAAATTCTCTTCTGATAAATACTTTTTAAGGTTAATTCCTTATATTTTGCTCCCAAATCAGATCCAAGGAGCTCTTACAAAATGCTGAACTACAACTGATGCACTGACTGTACCTTGGAGTTCAGAAACAGACTGTAGTGAAATGGAACGCCTCACGCAGAGCGGGGGGGAAAGGAAGGCTTTCCTTAGCAAATACAAGGAGCCTTCCCGAAGAGCATTATGAGTACACTTGGGCATTCCCTGGGCAGTGGTGTGCAGCAGGCAAATCTTTCACTTCCAGAAGTGTTGCACTGGAACAGCACCAAACCCATCCACTTCATGGATGCCCAACCCCCTGGACAACTTCTGAAATGAAGGAAAAGTTTCTGCACACATCACAAACTCTGACTGCTTCTGGTCAAAAATAGTCTAATTGTCAACATTTTAATTTGTTTTTAATTTTGCCTATATTTCATATACATCCATAATTTTAAATTGTGCAATGCTCTGATAAGACGAAAGCAGGCAGGCAAAGAGTGAATGAATCACAGTGCCTTAGAATCATTTTTGAAAATCACACACATTTTTAAAATGTTGGAATTTAAGTCTGCAATCTATACATGGGTTACTTAGCAGTCAGCTTCATTGAACACCATGGGAGATATTTCCAAGTCAACATAAATCCTCTCAATTGCATACCCTTCAAAGGTCTAACTGAATAAAAGTCACCAGCCATGGAACACGTCTTGAAGAAGAGGGGGGAAGAAGCAAGCCGAAATGTTTTGCCAGAGTAAAAGCTAAATGGCAAGTTTCAGACTTCATCATGCATCAACTTTGGCAAACAGAGTCAAACAGAAGAAAAAAGGAAAGCCATTACACAGGAAGGCACTTAGGAGAAAAAGATACGTACACACACCAAAGAAAAATGCTTTGATATTTAAAATATTTATGACTTTAAAAGGCATGAAAAACGATACTAGCTATTAACTAATAGACATTCTGCCTTTGTGATGCAGCTTGCAACTTTAACTAGAAACACATCTTTGCTTGACATTGTCTCAAGCCAGATGTAAACATGATTAATTTGGAGGTGCAAGACAGGAGGGCTCCTACCTTCCATCTCGGAACTCACGAAAACTTGACCTCAGGCTCCTTGCCCATTCTCTCCATGGAGGCTCACATGGAAAGATGGATCCATGGGACAATTCTCCGTTTCCTCCAGCCCGATGTTGTAAAAAATTTTTTTTAAAAAAATCACACTGTACTTAGGCTGCTGTGTAAGATAACAAGGTCTTTATACTTTTCAGAAGGAATGCCCATGTGACACCCATACGCTTCCCCCTCCCCTGGGCAAAATGATATTAAGTCTTCTTCCTCTGCAGTTGCTGATAAGCTGATCAACCTAAAGAACAAAAAAGAGAGGTCCTTCCTCTTAAACAAAATGTTAGATGGCTCCTGAGTCAACTACCATGATGGCAATCAACACACATACCAACAAAAAAGTAGCATTATCATTGCACAACAGTAGCCTTATCTTCTGGGCAGAGACTTTTTTTTTCTCCTCCAGCTAGCATGATTTGTGGCCATAGGGACTGGGGAAATCTATAGGTTGTCGCCCAAAGCATCATCCCAACTCCACTTCTGGGACCTTCCTTCTAGTACTAGCAGCAACTAAAATGGTCTTCCCCCTTGCATGTGTGGCTTTAGATGATCAGGCCTCTTTGATTCAGAATGTCTATTGCCTGCACATCTGTTCATCTGGTGACCCCTTTAGCTTCTTGGTTTCTCAAACTGAGACTCAAGACTTACCTTGATAGACCATATCCTGCTAATATCTCATTACTCACATCAGACACACCCGCCATGTAAGGAATGACCAGGTTCTTCCGTTGGCTCTGGGTCTCAGACTGTTCCATTGTCCTCCTGGGTGAAGATCAAGATTCAGGAAGTACAAGCCTTCACAGACCACATAAACACAGTGGACCCAAATATCAAGTTCACCAGGGAAGACACCAAAGACAACCGGCTGGCTTTCCTGGACGGTGCAGTCATCATAGGATCCAACGGCAGCTTAGGAATAGAAATCTACAGAAAACTTACACACATTGATCAATACCTGCAATTTGACTCTCATCACCCATTGCAACACAAACGAAGGGTCATCAGGATGTTAAACCACAGAGCAAGAAACATCCCCACCTCCACAGAAGCCAAGAAGCAGGAAGATGGACATCTCAGGAGAGCCCTAAAGGCCTGTGGATCTCCAAAATGGGCCTTTAACAAGGCAATGTCCCAACCCAGCAGGACAATGGAACAGTCCGAGACCCAGAGCTGATGGAAGAACCTGGTCATTCCTTACATGGTGTCTGAAAAGCTCAAAAGGATTTTTGGTAAAGACCACATACCAGTGCACTTCAAACCCACAAACACACTAAGGCAGAGACTTTTCCATCCAAAAGACTGGACACCAAAACACAACAGGAGCGATATAGTATATGCGGTCCAATGCATAGAGGAGTGTTCGGAGCTCTACACTGGAGAAACCAAACAGCCACTAAACAGGAAAATGGCCCAGCAAAGAAGGGGCAATGGATCAGAACCACAATCAGCTGTGCTGTTTCATTTGAAGGACAAAGGACACTCGTTTGATGACCAAGATGTACTAATTTTGGACCGGGAAGATAGGTGGTTTGAGGGTGTGTGTGTCAGGGAGGCCATATATGTACATAAAGAAAATCCCTCACTCAACAGGAGTGGAGGCCTTAGATACAATCTGTCTCCTATTTATCATGCTGCCCTTTCATCGGTCCCCAGAAAGATCAGGACCACAAACACCAGAAAAATCACTGTTAACGACTGTTAATAATCCATGCCAATGGGTGGAGAAGGACTGCAAAAGTGGGATTATCCATCACCTCCAGTCCTTTGTCCTTCTAATGAGCCTATTCAGACCAGGGGGAAGTGAAACCAACATGGAGGATATTTCAGGGATCTCCTACCAACTCTCCTCAGACTGAAGAAGCTACTTGGATGAGTAGCGAAACGTTTCAACCTAACAAAAAAGAAGTCCAGTTGCCATGACTCAAGTTCCAAATAACCTCACCGTAATGACTGAGAATCTTCACAAATATATTGTCTTATTGATGTTCCTCTTTATATTTAGTGGTTCAGATACTTCATAGCACTGAGCTCATGTTTTAAAAAGGACTGAGGTGAGCACATTACATGGAAGAAATAAAACAGGGCTAGCACAAAATTTGAGGAAACCCTCAGCAGGAAGCCTAGCAGCCCATCAGAACACCCTCTAAAATGCTCAGTACACAGTAGGGAGGAGAAATGACCACACAGCAGCAAGGCTAAGCAGTCAGTGGCACAGGGGTTGGAGTAGGTGGTGATGAAAGAAGGAGCTCCAGATGCCTGTTTTCTCTCTGCCTGGCTTTGAGAAGTGTCAGGTCAGGTGCCTGCAAGCACACTTATCCTTGTTTCCCCAGACTATCCCTTTGATTCATGCATTGAGTACCTACTCCAAAGTGATGCTACATTAGGGATGAGATTCAACCAGGAAAACAAGGTGGTAGAGATGGCAACACAGGTCTGGGCTCTAATTTTAACAGAAAAGGGATGCTACTATCAGCTGTGGCAAGCAAACCGGAACCAAACATGTGCCAGATCATGCCATGTTCAAACACTGGGCCTGCAGGCTGGAGTCCAAAAAAGGTATAAAAGCCCATCTACACATGGCTTTACTAAAACATTTTATTAAACCTTTCAGAACCATTTCTCTGGGCCATTACTAGCCCTATTTATTTTGCAGCAAGTGCATAGCTATATGATAAAAACAACAAGGAGTCTCTTGGTATTCTGAGGACTACAAAAATGTTATTTGGCATAGACTTTTGTGGATTGCAACTAACTTGATCAGATGCATGAAGTGTTACCTCAGTTGGAAGGTATTTATATACATGATGAGAGTGGAGAATGGAAATGTAAAAGATGCTTCATGGATCTGATGAAGGGGCTTACAGTCCATGAAAGTTCATTGGTAATCTTAAGGTGACACAAGAATCCTTATGGTTTTAGACTCATTTAAAAGAAACTAATCAGATCTACGTGTAGTGTAGAGGCTAGAGTGTCAGACTAGGATTCAGGAGGCCTGCATTTGTGGCAATGGTAAACTGCTATAAGGACATCTCATATGCCTTGAACACCCTGTGAGGACATCATAAATCAAATGCAATTTGACAACACAAAGCAATAACAATCAGAATAGTCTTTTCCCATGGACTTATATGAAAATAGTTGTAACTGGGACACAAAGAACATACCTTTCGGAATCTCAGTCTTGCCACTCTTTGCAATGAGGTTTTTAAAAACTGGCACTATTTTTTTTAGTAAAACATCTGAATAATATGGTCAAGGATATACATACCAGGTAATCAGACAGTCTGATGTAAAGAAAAGAAACAATGCACATAACCTTGTAGATATAGTCCATGAGGCAAGATGGAGTTCACCTTACTTTTGCCAGCACCTCTCTCTCATCTGGGACCTCAGGTTGTGATATGAGAAGGGTACAAATCTCTTCCTTTTAGCTTCTCTTCCTCCAACGCTCAGCAATCTCAGTGGGCTGTGAGGGAGCTCTGTGCTGACCCTCCTTGGCCATCATCTGGCCATCACCTAGCTTACTACAAATTCAAGTTCAGGTTTCTTTGTGCACATTAGCAATGTGGCTTTGGAAGTGATACATCACACAATATCAAAGAAAACATGGTCACAGCAAAAATCAGGAACAAAAATGCATCAAATACTTCAGGTACAAAGAACTTGGTAAAACTGTGTCACTGAAATCTATTTAAAAAACATGCAGATTCAGGGCAGCAGTTACTAAAAATGTTGTCCAGTGTGTTGTAGCCTGCTTGTCTCAAAGCAACAGGGGAAAAGATACACAGGGATCAGATGAGTGGCCTGTGATAAAAACCAATACTAGGGCAGGCTTATGGACAATTATCTGTAGCCCTGACAAATGAATCATACCTCAAAAGCACTCCCCTACCACGGTTGGGCTTCTTGAGAGATGAGGAAATAAACCTGTCACTGCAAGAATGCAGCTAGAGAAGGCCGCCATCTTGTGTGACGCACCATGCCTTGCCCTCCTGCTTGGCCTTCTACCGGCAAAGCAGCTGGAAGTCTGTCATCATCAGATTTGTCCTGGGCAGGTGGCATAAGCAGTCTTCTTCCTGGGGATTTGGGAGGACCAGGTTGCTGGGAGTCGACCCTAAAGAATGCATAAGAAGAGCTGTGCTGGATCAGCCCAAAGGTTCATCTACTCAAACAGCCTTTCCTCTAAGAAGCCTATTAGCAGGACATGAGGGCAACAGCTCTTTCTTACTGTTGTCCCCCTAGCAACTGGGCCTTGAAAGGTTGATTCCTCTAATCCTGTAGGTACTCTATAGCCATTGTGCTTAGAAGCTACTGGATAATTGGAAGAAGATGTGGAATAAGAGAATAATGAAGAGTTTGTCTATCAGGATTAAGGAAAATTGTTATACAATTTGGAGATGATATTTAACCCTAGTGAAAATGAACTTAATGAATAAGGAAATGTTACCTATATGCTGGAGATGTAAGAAAGGAATCAGTACCTCATGTCATATGTGGTGGACATGTGAAAAGATGCAGAAAGATTGGGGAATAGTATTTAAAAAGATTAATGAAATTATGGGTTTAAATATACAAAGGTGCTCAAGAATTGCTTTGTTAAACATGTTTAGAAACACCAATATAGACTGGAGAAAAAGAGAAATAATTACTATTATGGCAGCGGTTGCAAGATTGATATCTGCAAGAAACTGGAAGAGTAACAATTAGAGATGGGCATGAACCAAAAAACAAACGAGGACGTTTGTTAAAAATCACTACTTTGTTGGTTCAGGTGGTTTCGGGTTCATCAAAACCAACAAACCAAACCAAACCAAGGAACTTTTAAAGCGATTTTTGGTTTGGTTGTTCAGTTTTGCCCATTTTCTCCCCCCCCCCTCACCACCACAGCCTGCCCCCACCCTCTTCCTGCTGCCCCCCAACCCCAACCTGGTCCTGCTGCCTCCACCTCCTCCTCCATTATCATCCTGGTGGTGGCAGCGCAGCTTTCCAAGCGCCCAAGCGCTGCCTTCTGCCCATACAGATGCCAGGGTCGCAGCCAATCTCCCTGATCAACTGGGACCCTGGCGCATGCACAGAGAGAGCAGGTCCGGCTCCTGGAAGCCAGGGCGCTGTCTCTCCACATGCTCACGCGCATCAGCTAACAGGCATGCCATGCACAGAAACAGCAGGCCCAGCTCCCGGAAGGAATCCGGGTCACTGTCTATGAAGAGGGCAGTGGCAGAAGAGGAAAAGGAGGGGGCAGCACAAGGTGGGGAGGCAATGCGGGCAGCGGGAAGGGGGCAGACAAGTGGCAGAGGGGGTAGGGGGTTAGTTTCTCCTCCCCCCAGGCACAAGCCTGATTTTTTAAAAAATGAACCATTCATGGTTCGTGGGTAGCTACAAACCACAAACCATCATTTTTCTGATACATGCCCATCTCTAGTAACAATCTGTTTACCATGGAGGAATGATATAAGGATATGTGGAAGATGGCGATTAATGATAAATTTACAAATACCATACAAAACATAGGCAACACCAAAACACATTCAAAGCAGTAAGGTACAACCATCCATTTCAAAACCCCACTCAGCCAGCCAGTCACTCGGGGAAAGCCTGCCTGAAGAGAAAGATCTTTGCCTGCTTGCGGAAGGACAGCAAAGATGGGGCCAGACTGGCCTCCTGTGGGAGGGAGTTCCAGAGTCTTGGAGCAGTGACAGAGAAGGCCGTCTCCCACGTCACCACCAGACGCATCTGTGAAGGTGGTGGGAGATCGAGAGAAAGGCCTCTCCTGGTGATCTTAACACTTCAGCAGGCTTATAAAGGGAGATGCGGTCCTTGAGACAGCTTGGGCCCAAGCCAATTACAGCTTTATAGATTAGAACCAACACCTTGAATCCAGGAACAGACCACAGTGTGGTTGCTGTAACGCCTGAAACTCTGAAGAACAGAAATTATGCTGAGCAATGCAACAGTAAATAATATAGACCTATCTGTCCAAATTCCAGTTCACTAACGATGAAACTGGTACATATTTAAAGCATTCTGTTTGACTTGTGAGCTGCATTTTGGTGGCTAATGTGGAAAGCAAGGAGGGTATTGGATTGCGGCTTAGGAGATCCAGGCTCAATGTTTCATGGCACTTCTGCTTCCACTCAGGCACAGAAACAGTCTTCTGGCTATAGAAATTGAGGGGCAGGGGATGGATTCTTCATCCTGGATGAGGCAGGGCATCAGCAGGTTTGCTGAAACTTAATAAACATAACATTCAATAACATCAAATTTCAAGAGAAAATAAGACGACTTAAGATCACGTCTGTTTAAAATATGCAACAAATTTCCAAATAAGTTGCCAAATACAGAGATACATAAGAATTAAATTTTTTAAAAAAATAATTATAGAAAACAGCAGCGTAATGCAAGGAAAGATCTTAGTCAAGCATATTGTTCCTCAGAAGTGGTGGGACGAAGGTGGAAAATATGGTGCCATGATCCGTTGCAAAAAAAATCTTTTTTAAAAGGACCATATGGAAAGGAATGAGTCACGAGCTCGAACATTTGATTTGTTGTGTTAATTTTTCCATCAGTATAATCCAAACATCTCTCCATTTCTTTAGTGATAGATTTTTTCTTCAAGTCTGCAATCCCTAAAGAAACTTTAGTTTAGCGAAAGGTCCTGGCAGGAAGAATTTCTGAGTTTCCTGTTTTGGAGGTGGAGCAGATGATGAAATTAGGAGGAAAAGAGAAAGGGGAAAGCATGAGAAGGGTAGGCTGGGAGAGAAATCGGGTTTCCAAAAATTCATTCAGATGTTTCCTTCTCTCCAAAGTTGAAATCAGGAGCAAGAGGAGTTTTTATTTATTATTTATTTAAAATAATTTTTTTACTCCGCCTTTTACCTTAAGAAGGATCCAAGGTGGTTTACATCATTAAAAGAGAAGAATTCAAGCTAAAAACAGGAAGCATACAAATGCTGAAAAGGATCAAAGAAATAACACTCTAAGAAACAGTAAACAAAAGCAACAGTCAAAGCAGGAACAACCATTCATTTAAAAAAAAAAAAAAACCTGGTCAGGCAGCCAGTAGAGCACAGTCATTGGTGAGATTTTTCACCTTCATTTTGGTAAGACTTTTATGGTGGTAACCTAACATATGTGGGTAACCAATTTAAAATTTAGCATAAATGTTTAAAAGTCTCATTTTCAATATAAACACAATTTATTTAGACTTTTAGTGTATGGGCAAATAATGTTTCGTGTGACTTATTTTGCAGCAACTTTCACATTCACAGGCTTCTAGGAGGAAAAACAGGGAGACAAAGTGACTCAGAGGAGAAATGTGGGAACCAAGAGGGAAAGAAAGATGCCTTAAAAAACATGAGAAGGAGTAATTTTGAGTAGGGATGTCCATTCGGATTCAGAAATATTCAGAATTCGCTGAATAAGGCCTTATTCGGATAGTTCCAAATATATCTGAATGTGATAGTTCTGAATATCTGTCATTATAATATCAGAGTCCCATTTACTCTTATATATTGGAAAGCAAAAGGTTAAAATTCTGCCTGCTAGAGGAAGAAGTAAAAGTGAAACCTATTTATCTGGCTTCCTGGAGTGATGTCTTGAGAAATGAAACTTAAAAGCAGAGAACTCAGTATCTCCCAACTAGGGTTGCCATGGGTTTCTCAAGGGTGGGGGGCTGGGGTGACAGCAAAATCTGTACATCATGTCTGTGTGCATCAGTGAAATCTAGAAGCAGGCACAGACACCAGAAAGTATTTTTTTCACATTTATTCTCTCCAATTGAAATGTGGACATAGCTGTTTCTGAATCCCCCAAGCTTTTGCTGTTAAGGTATGCTCTGATGCAAGCCAACACTGCAGCAGTTTTCTTTGTGTCCTTTTCTTTACCCTAAATTTATATTTACATCCTTTACATGTCATTGCATATTATTTACATAATATAGCTAGGAATGAGATTTAGATGAATGCTCAGACTCAGAGACTCCGTCCCTGGCCAACAATAGTGAAGCATTCCTGAAAAATATTTTGAGCCTCTAGAATAGCCCCCACCTTCAAATAGCCCCCACCCCGCTTTAAGGGGGAAAAGTGTCAAATATATTTCTGCTATTCTTTTATTCAAGTCATTATCACTGCTTGAGAGTGCAGTGATGTTTTGTGCAACAGAGCAAATAAATTGTCTACTTGGCAATTCTAAAAATGGGGGAAGCTGGACTTTGTATCAGCACCAAATTTGGCACAACTGTAGCAGACAGTCTGCCCTTGCTCTGTGCCAAATTTGGGGACATTTGGGCAAAAGGCTTTTGAGTTATGATTTCTTTTTAAAGTAGCACTATTTTACCCACCAGTGCAGAAACAAGTGACCTTAATCGTCCCCAGAATTAAAACAGATCAAATAAATTGAAAAGACCAATCTTGCTTATCTGAAAAGAATGACTGCTGCCATTGGTGTTGTCAACATTCAGGTTGCCCTTTGCAATGTAAAAGTTTGGCATCCTATCAGTCAGTCCCCACCCACTTTTTTTTAATTTGGAAAGAATCCAAGTTACAGGGGCTGAAATATTGAGCCTCAAAAAAGGCCTTTCAAATGGGAAAAACAACCCATTTGCATGAACAGGCTTACCAGCAAGAGTGCTCCAAAGTAGATCCATTGTTGCTCCATAGCCCAGAAAGGGAGATGTTTAGAGTGCAATGAAAGGTCACAGAAACAATCAAAAGACAGGTTTTCTTTGAAGAGTATTTTTTAAAAAGTTTGCTTTAAATCAGCCATTCTCAACCTTTTTTTGGCCATGGCCATAAACACAATATGAAAGAAATTTAGGTCAAATCAGGATTGCATAACAAATCTTATAAGAAGTGTGTGAAGAATTGTTTCCGGTCTGTGGAATCTTTCAAATGTACCAGGGGGCCCAAGGGGGCCATATGGCCCCTCATTGAGAATGACTGCTTAAATAAAGTAATGAAGTGACAGTTCTTCAGAAAGGAACAAAGCTGTGAAATTACTGGGTTTTTGGCTTTGTGGCTGGGGATGGTCTTTCTTGATGTTAGTAGAGCTTTGATGCCTATATATTGTCATAGTTTCAACCATTCCACCTGTCTTGTCACTATACAATTGTCTGATAATTAAGAAAAAAAACCCCTCAAGGTGGTCCTGTAGACCAGAGGTCGTCAACCCCCGGTCCGCGGCCCCATTGCCGGTCCGTGGCTTGAGCCTGACCGGGCCGCGAAGACAGACCTCCCGCCGCCGCCCCCACTCCCCTCCCCACAGCTGGTTTGCACACGCGTGCCAGCGGGGGTGTGAGCGCTCCCTCACCCCTTCACGCAAGCGGCCATGCGCGCAAAGCAGCTGTGGGGAGGGGAGTGGGGGGCGCGCGCACCCCCAACCACTTCGCGCGTGTGGCGGAGAGCGCGAGCGCGAGGGGTGGCCCCACCTCCCTCAGAGGCTCCACCGGTCCGCACTAAGAAAAAGGTTGGGGGACACTGCTGTAGACCATCTTGACTACTGCTACTAGTATTCAGGCTGCCCTTTGCTATGTAAAGCTTGGTGTCTTTTTCCCTGCTGACAATGCAGACATGATATTGTGCAGCAATGTCAGGCCATTTCCTGGTGTTTTGAATTGTGGATACAGCAGCACAATATCCCACATTCATTATCCGGAGGGTTTTTTTAAAAAAGAATTGAATATTACCATATGACAACCAACTAACTACAAGAGAAACCAAACTGGTCCTATTTCATTCATTTAAGCAAGTTTTTTTTTAACTAATACAAAATACAAAGTACAAAGTACAAACTATAATAATTGTGCTCCCCACCACCATAGGGACCTTTTGGAAAGCTCTTCTTCTCATTGTCCTCCTTTCCAGAATTGCATTGATCCTTGTATTGGGACTTTACACAAATTCAATAAATCTACCCCATATATCATAAAAAATATCTTTTTTTATCTCCCCTTTCTTAATTTTTAGAATACAAGTCATTTACAGCAAGATTCCAAACTTCATTATATCATTCTTCCAGTTGAAATTCATGTTTAGATTTCCAATTCCTTGCTAAAATTAATTTTTCACCAAGCAATAAATTAGTAAGCAATTCTCTAGTTGTAACATCATAATGTTCAGTATCAAATATTGTTAACAAAGCCATTTCTGGATTCAACTTTATATCTCTATCAAAAATATCTCTTAATTCCTTAGTAATTAGTTTCCAAAATTTTTGCACCATTTCACACTCCCACCACAAATGCAATATGTACCAATTTCATTATCACATTTCCAACAAACATTCAAGTATGTAGTATTTACTTTACTCAATTTAACTGGTGTTAAGTACCATCTTAAAACTATTTTATAGAAATTTTCGTTTATTTTTACTGACATACATCGTAAAATCCTCATTTTCCATATAATTTCCCAATCTTCTTGTTTTATTTCTTTTTTAAAGTCTTGTTCCCATACTTGTTTCAATCCTTCACCCTCAGTCTCATCTTCTTCTAACTCCAAAATAATTTTATATGTTTTACTTACTACACCTTTCACTGAATCATCCTTCAGGGGTTAAAAGGAATTGTTCATATTTCGTATATTCTCTACATTTATTATTATTCTTTATCCATTGTTTAGGCCATTTCTCTAATTGTTCATAGTTTAACCAAGTTAAATCCTTGCTTTGAAGAATTTGTTTCATTTGTTTCTTCAATCTCATTTTTCCATCCAGTCTTTTAACCTACTCACCCACTTCATCCTAAATAATTTTTCAAGAACTTTCAGATTAACAGGAAAATTTTCTATTTCAGTTACTAACCTTAATGGTGAATTAGGGGGGCATAGAATTTTTATATTTATATCATACATTTAGCATAGTCTTTAAATAGGGGTTGTTAATCTTACTTAAACAAGGTATTTTAAACATTTCAAAAATATGTAAAATTAATATTAGGGGAACATTTCAAAAATTGAGAATTTTTAAGAGAGTTGCTATTCTAATGTGATCTAGCAGTGATTTTTTGGCAAATGAAAACAAAATTAATGAAATAGATATGTTGTTTCCCCACTTTTGGTTGTTTCCCCATTTTTTAGGTTTCCAGTGACACCAGTTATGAGATTTACTTTTATAAATTTCCCAAAGTATAACAGTGCACCTAAGTTACCATGATAAATTGTTTTAAAACATTGTAGATCACTTTCCGATATGAATTAATAACTTGTCTGTCTCCAGTCAGCTCTGATCTTACCAATATGCCTATTATTTCTTGTACAATAGAGAAGATGGTATATTTTACTGGTAGATCACGTGATTTGCAAGTTGCCAGGTTCGGTCCTGGCTCTAGTCTAAGAGTCCACTGCCAGGCAGTGTAGATAAATTGAGCTATGCAGACTAATAGGTAGAAGGCAGCTTCTTGTGCTCCACCTAAGCTTGTTTCTCTTAAGATATTAATTACCAACTACTCTGTTTCTGTAGCAAGAACAACTATGGAAAGTGAGGTAAAAACAGTTACATTTTGTTAATGCACAGTTTGGTTTCCTATATATTTTCTGAAATGCAATTCACTAGCACAAACATTGGAAACCATTTTTGAGAACTCCAGTTTTGTAAATATTCCCCTAAGTGTATTTTTTTCTAGATGTCTCCGTAGTGCAATGCATTATAAAAAAGAGGGAAATCTAAAAACTTGATTCTTTTGCAGTTTTCAGTAGTCTGTTTGGATTATTTAGACTAGTATGAATGGAAAGGTACATGCCGTGGGTTTAAGTATGCACAGCAGTTGTGATACTGTGTTATAATAAGAGTTTTTTTGTACCTCCCTTTATCTTAATTTTTCTAATAAAATTAAAATCAGAGTAAGGTACTTAGGGTGCAACTACAGAGTAAGGAAAGTGTGAATTGACTTGCTGTGAAGTTGCTCTAGACGATTCATGTTTCCCCAGGACCATTCAAATTAGCCACACAAGGAAAGGAGGAAATTGACCAAACAGACTTGTTTACAGCTTGTTAACATACCTCTTCTGTAGCCCTGCTTAATAAGGCATAAGCAAGAGTGGTGATTTTCTCCTCTCATTCTCTCATTTATCTTTTTTCGGAGGTGGGGAGACAGTCTAAGTGCCCTTGCACAACAGTACTGGCACCAAGGTGTTTCAAAAGAAAGTCTCTGTGTGTGACAGAGAGAGAGGGGAGAGGGTCTCTTAATTATATAACCAACATACATGCTTTCTGCAATCTTCTTTGTCCATGTTTTACTTTTCTGAATGGCTTCTTTCAGTTCAGCTACACAGCAAGAGAAATTGCTGTCCCTATTATTTTATATGCAAAGTACGTGCTGGTGGTTGCCATGGTGGCTTTTCTCTATTAGTTCATGTGATCACACTGCCTGAACTGACGCAAATGGATCCATTTTTATTTAAAATAGACGCCACTATGGTGGAGGCAAAAACTATGGATTGGGGTGAGGTGGAGGGGGGGGACGACTCCAGGCTGGTTTGCATTTGCTTTTACATCATGTGATTAATAGGGAAAAAATGTGAATCAGCCCATCCCAACCTTGAAGAGTTTCCCATATGTTCTGCCAAAATGGCTGCACCTTTAGGTGAGCTATTCCCTATTCTCTGTCTTGTTGTTGTTATGTGTCATCAAGTTGCTTAAGACTTATGATGACCCTATGAGTGAGCGATCTTCAGAATGTCCTGTCCTCAGCAGCTCTGCTCAGCCCTACTTTCTTCTCTCTAGCAATCCAAGAAATTGGTTTTTAATCTATACAAATCTATGCAAATTAGAGGCACAGAAGGAAAGCAAGCAAGGTTTAAAGAAATCAAGCTTCGGTGTGAAAAAGTCTCCCGTTCGTTTCCCTATGTACCCGTGTCCTAGTATAAAGTAGGGATATGGAGAGCAGTCAGAAAAATGTCTCACTCCTGATGCTACTGCAGGTTGACTATGTTGAGGCATCTTGCCAAGACTTCATCTTGCACCAATGAGACTTCCTGGCTTCCTGCAAAAATGTTCATGACTTTGTTGGTTGATTTGCCTGTTCTTTCACATGAGAAACTGCCAGATTATTTGCCGCTGAATGTCCTTTCCAGAGAATACTGCACACAAAAGATGCAATTCTGTGCAGGAATTGTAATAATTCTGCACAGATCGATGTTTCTCCTGGGGTGAGGGTGGAGAATGACCGTGATATAGCTGGCATTTCCCATGAGATTTCTCAGGGCATGGGGGTCTCATAAAGAGCAAACTCCCTACAAACTCCCCCCCCCCCCATGATTTCTCATTCTTAATAAAAGGCTCTGAGATTCACATCCCTTGTGTTTATGCCAGTTCTACAAAAGGATTTGTGGAGCCATTCTGACATCTAGTGGGGAGGGGATGAAAACATGGATTTTTCTGATAATTCTTTTAAAATAATGTGGTTAGTATTCTGATACTAGTGTTCTTTGTTTCCAGATACTCAATACTCTTTTCCTGTTGTTCTTTTGCAAATCCCTAGTAATTTGAAGCAAAGTTTTCACTGGTTTGTTACTTTCCTTGGCAAACAAACCAAAGTCATTCCTTTTCATTCCTTTGCTTTTCATCCAGCTACGCAGAGATCAGTGCTTCTGCCATTCAGCTGGGCTGGGTGGTTGTTGGTTAAGTTACATTATTTTATGGGTATGTTTTGTCTCTTTGACTGTGCCTCTGAGACCAGCATTCTCAGCATCTCTTCCTTTCAGAAATTTGCTCGAAAATGCTGGATGCTGGGGGAAGCATACTTCTGGGTCTTTGAGAGGTTTCATCACAACATTTGATGATCATGCATATTTTCCAAGCAACAAATACCTAGAGAACCTGTTGAAAAACAGTCGTGACAATTGCTTTGTATCTGGGTGAGAAGCAGTTAACTGATGAGAAAAGGACTCGGGTTCCGGGATTTTCCCGTGCTTGATGTCTCTTTGTGAATGGTAGTAAGCACAAGAGGGTGGGTTCCCAACCTTGGATAACCCAGGTGTTCTTAGACTGCAACTCCCGGAAACCCTGGCCAGGACAGCTAGTGATGAAGACTTCTGGGAATTGCAGTCCAAGAACACTTGGGTTACCCAAGGCTGGGAACCACTGCTGTAGACCATCTTGACTGCTGACATTGGTGTTCTCAACATTCAAGCTGCCCTATACTATGTAACGTTTGGCAGCCTGAATGCTGAGAACACCAATGTTCCTGCTGGCAATGCAGGCAGAACATTACACAGGAATATCAGGCCATTTCTTGGCATTTTAAATCATGGATACAGAAACACAATATAACACATTCATAAACTGGAGAGGTTTTGTTTTTTTGTTTTTTAATGAATGTTTCAGCTTTTAAAATTGGAATTTTAAATATACCTACACTACACCCAAATTCCGACAGCAACATAAGACATAAGACATAAGACATAAGAAATTTATTTGTCATTACACTCACAAGTGGGTGCAACGAAATGAGGTGCTCTTCCCAAGGTAAAAACTGGACAACACCACTACAAAAAAAAAAAATTAAAATATACACCACACTCTCCATACAGATATAAATACCCCGTTACTCTCCGCAATTTAAATTTCCACCAGACACTTATGACCCTGCATTTAAACTCAGTACTGCACTTGGGTAAAAGCTGTTCTTGAATCTGCTTGTCCTTGCTTTCAATACCCTGAATCTCCTTCTCGATGGTAATAGTTTAAAGAGTTGATAGCAACATCCCTCATACAGAATTACCCAGTGCTAGAGGATCCCAGAAGATGATCACATTATATATATTGTGGGTACTGGGAGGAGGCAGAACCACAAACAGCTGGCATGTGGCTGCACTCTCTCTGTACTGAAATACTTTAAAGGGCTGTTTTGCAATTAATGAAATGATGAAGCAAAGATCTGAGTGAGTGCAACACGTACAACAGAGAAACATGCACACCCTTTAACCTCTCAGGTAAAGTACGCTGTTTCCCCGAAGATAAGACCTAACCTGAAAATAAGCCATAGTATGATTTTTCAGGATGCTTGTAATATAAGCCCTACCCCAAAAATAAGCCCCAGTTAAGTGAAACCCCGCCCTCCACCATTGTGCAGCATTGTGCAGCAACTAGAAGATGACATAACTGTAAAATAAAACATCCCCTGAAAATAAGCCCTAATGCATTTTTGGAGCAAAAATTAATATAAAACCCTGTCTTATTTTCGGGGAAACACGGTAATGCTGTCATCCCTTCTCTGCAGAATGCAGGATTGGTAGCTATTGCCCAATTTCCAAACCCTTTCTTTGGTTCACCACAATCTTGTCTGTCCTTATCAGCAAGATTGTTTACAAATGAACCAGTAGTATTATTATCAACTTTGTAACTGCTAGAACCATTTGCCTGGTGTTCCAATGGCCAAAAAAAAAAATTAAAAAAAAAATTCTTGCTGGGAACTACAAACTTGAAACTCAAGGGGCCCACCCACCAGCATCAGCCAACACAAGAGCAGTTCTGCTGGCACCCAAGCCTCTGCCTCAGGACCCTCCTGTTAACCTGCAGCCTTGCAGAAACACAGCCGCTGGGTTTATGCACTAACAAATTGCAGCAGGCAGCTGCAGACAGTGCCTAGACGGGCTCACTTTTGAAGAAGGGAAAGACCATGACATATTGAGGTTTTTAGTTACTATTATTAAAATTGGAACACAAAGGAGCATCTCAACTCAGAGCAACAAACCAGGCCTGCGATTGTTCTGGTGTCCAAGGATCTTAATTTCTCCCAGGCAAGGATCCTCTTCCCATGGGGATCAAGGAGTAGGGGGTTGACAGGGGGGGGACTGCCACAGTCTACCACATCTGGTACCAGTGAGTCTCCTCTTAGTGGTCTTGTACCCAGTAGATGCACATCCACTTCTGACTGTCAATCTTTGGCTACCCAGCAACAGTCCAGGAAGGTGGGCGTCAGATGCAGGCAGATCACCCAGTGCTGGGATTCATGCTACGTCGATACTTTTCTGATGCAATCAATCCAAGCTGTGGCCTTTTTATATCCCTCTTCAATTTATCATTCCATAAACTGTCAAACAGTAGACCGTGATGTGTATTTTTGTGACTATATATCATGCTACAATATTATATTTGAGCTGTTGACCTGATCCTACAGTGATGCCAGTGCATAAATAAGTTGTGTGTTTTGAAAATACATGGCAATTTTCAATATATCTCTCATGAAAGGAGATTGAAAAGCAAGCAATATTGTGAAACGTTTGCTTCCCCTCCACCCACCCCCATGGATTCTACAGATATCCTACTTAGCCCCTAGGAAATACTTCTGAAACCATTGCGGTTTGGCTTCTGGAAGGCAGAAGATGGCCTTTAGGCTGGTTTCTGACATGCCGCTGTCGTATTAGCTGCTCTAGTAAAACTTCCAGAGTGGTGGAACTTGCAATTCATATGTTAACTAGAGAGACAGTTTCATTATCAAAGCACATTCAGAACAGCACAAACAGTACAAAGTTTACGGGAAAGTTAAGCTTTAAGCTCTTGCAGTAATTGATTAAATATCTAGCAAGTCTTTGTCTCCTCTAACCCAGACACAGGCCAAGAAGCAGCTAAGGCTTCATACTGAAATCTGTGGTGAACCAAAACGGTGCAGCTGGTGTTGCTAATTCTTCAATTCTGAAAGTAAGTTCCTTCTACAGAGGCAATGGTGGGGAGGTGAATGAAATGGGTAAATGATGATGATGATGATCTGTAGCGTGATTCATACAGCTATATACAGTACATCACAGTTCTTCGAATTGAATGTTTGCCTGGCCACTGAACAACTTAATTGACTCCAATGGATTTAGGTGATGCCTACATGTGTGAACCAATCTTTATTTGGGTGACCTCATAATAGGGAAAGTGATCCCTGTATACTTGACTCCTAAATCAGGGGGGGAAAAAAACCCAATGTCACAGTTTCTGTACACAGCCCTTTCCCACAAAGTATTCAGTTCTCTAGGCTTTTAATCCATATCTCAAAATGTGCAACTGTGTGTTCTGCATCTTGCCAATGTCACTCCCCCATAACTTGAATTTGTTCACAGTCCTTCTGTGTTTGTTTGAACTGTGCAGACAGTTCAGCTAACATCATGAAGTGCCAGGAACTCAAGAGGGAGGCCAAACACTGTCTCAGCACTGCCACTGAAATGCCTTTGAATGACAGCAGCCAAGGGGAGGCTAAATCCAGCTCTCCAGGTCTCCATAATGACATTTCTAATTATTGCAATGCTTTTATTCAGAAGTGATTATATTGTTCCTTGCTCAATGATCCTTTTGTCAGCCACCTTGAAAGCATTAATGGAAAACTGGGGCCAACAGTACACAGAGGAAAAATACAAAAAAGAAACAAAGGCAAGTGTCAATCACAAACTAGAGCTCCTAAGAACTTCCTTCCTTCTGAGCATGTACCCAGAAAATGGCCAAAAGCACACTTTTCTCAGATTTTCCAGGAAGGGGGCAAAGCACTGCGGTGACATACCTTGCAAGTGAATGGGCAAGGAAATATTACCAAATACAGACAATATCAGTACATGTTGAGTAGACTGCACACCCTGTACACCAGTATAAACTTGAGTATCAACAGCATCAGTTGGGAACGTTCCCGCCAGTATATATACCACATGACCGTGAAAATAAATGTATCAGTACAACAGAGGTATGGAAAGAATCAATAGAACTTGGTGTTCTTTTGCCACAAGGGATCAGGCCCTCAGAGGATACGGGAGAAGGCCTTCCTTGTTGTTGCTCCCAAACTATGGAACTCCCTCCTACGGGAGACACCCTCTTTGCTGTCCGTCTGCCAAGGGGCCAAGACATTTTTATTGAGGCAGTTTTCCCTCCACCCCCAGTAACTGGTTGCCCAGGGAGGGAGTTTTTAAATTAGATATTTTGTATTGTTAATGTGTTTCTGAAAACTGTTTCAAACTGTTTTTATTTAACTTGATATTGACTGGAAATCTTGTTGTGTAGCGTAATATGTCACATTAGAGTAGACCCATTGAATCAGTGGACATGTGGCGAATCAGTGCCTCCATAGGCTCCATTGATTTAAATGAGTCTTACTAAAGTAAGTCGTAACTAGACTAGGCCCATTTGAGTAAACGGAACTTATGCAGGAGTTGAGTCACCAAATCCCCACCAACTGAGTGAACCTACCCTAGAGTGACTTACTACAGTAAGCAATGGGGTTTTGAGTTATTCATTTAGGGTGTAATCGGATAGAGAAGTGCCCTTTGTTTCAGACTGCTTTTGGCATGGTCCAGTGCAAACTATTTCTGGCAACTGGACAACATAAAGGGGATTATGAACCCAGCCCACCCATTTTCCATGACACAATCCTTTATCGCTGTTCTGATCAGACCCTTAATTGTTTATTTTAAAATTTTAAGCTATCTTGGGTTGTATTCTCAAAGGCTTTCACGGCCGGGATCCTATGGTTGTTGTAGGTTTTTCGGGCTGTTTGGCCGTGTCACCAGTCTCTGTGGCCGGCATCTTCAGAGGACAGGAGTCAGAACTCTGTGCTCTGGTGCAGTTTTGTGGGATAGTTAAGTATTTATAGCTGTGGGATCAGCTTTTGTC
Source organism: Intellagama lesueurii (assembly GCA_037013535.1). Classification (NCBI taxonomy): domain Eukaryota; kingdom Metazoa; phylum Chordata; class Lepidosauria; order Squamata; family Agamidae; genus Intellagama; species Intellagama lesueurii. Next base: position 126,009,325 of record JBAJHW010000002.1, on the reverse strand, counting down.
CTTTTCAGGAGATTGGGTGATTATGGTGATCAGCGTGTTTTTTGTTGTGGGTGTATTGTTGTGATAAGGGGGAGAGATGATCTGTCACTGTGATTGATGGGTGTTGTTAGCTGGTCTTTTGTGTGCAGTAATCACCGGTCCTTGTGGCTGGGTAGAGTTCGTAGAGTTCAATCACCATAATCACCATAAACCCATCTATCTTGTGCTGTGGTGGTCCCTGGTCCTCCAGTGCTATGACTAAGGAGAGAGAAACCAGGTGCCACAACACTGCCAAGCACCACTAAGCAAAAGCTGTTGTCTTTACCTTCAAACTAGCCACCTGCTTCCTTTCTTTCCTGGGGAGAGGGGCCAATTGGGCTGGTTCATTCACATATTCCCAGGAAATGTAATAATATAGAGACTGAGCTGGCTGGATAGCTCAATGGTTAGGTAGAGGTTGGGAGTTCAATTCCCCCTGTGAGTAGAGCCAACCTGTATACCCTTGGGCAAGTTCACAGTCCCAGGGTGCTCCCAGAAGAAGGGCATGGTAAACCACTTCTGAGTATTCTCTACCTGGAAAATTCCAAAAAGGGTCACCATAAGTCAAAATTGACTTGATGGCACATCATCATCATCATCATCATCATTATTGTAGTAGGCATCCTTCAGTCTTGAGAGACTATGGTAACGTGCTCTGAATAGAGATCTTGGAACAGCGTCTAGTGTGGCTGAGAAGGCCAATTCGAGAGTGACAATCCCTTCCACACTGAAGACAAACACAATCTGTCCCCTGTCCAACTCCCTGATTTTGCTGCTTTCGGGACTGCCTCTTTGCCTTGGCCTGCTGGACAAGTGTCTCTTCAAATTGGGAGAGGCCATGCTGCACCGCCTGCCTCCAGGCTGAACGCTCAGATGTCAACGTTTCCCATCTGTTGAGGTCCATTCCTAAGGCCTTCAGATCCCGCTTGTAGATATCCTTGTATCGCAGCTGTGGTCTCCCTCTGGGGCGCTTTCCCTGCACTAATTCTCCATACAGGAGATCTTTTGGAATCCGACCATCAGCCATTCTCACGACATGCCTGAGCCAACGTAGACGTTGCTGTTTCAGTAATGTATACATGCTAACAATTATTATTATTATAACGTTAACTAGTAATACTGCTCGATGCTTGTTCAGCAGTGGAAAATCAGAACAGAACTGGCCAGTAATAAGAAAAAATGTTGACTGACAAACTTTGGCATGTGAATTTTTTTTTTAAAAAAAAGGAACATGTGACACTGATTCCACCTTCTGGTTGTTATGTTTGCAGATGGCTGCAGAAGGAGAAGCACCAGCATATCAGCCACTTAAGGATCATGAAGGCAAAATATTAAAATGAGCCAAACTAAAGGCTAAGCAGTATTTAACTCTCTCCAGTTAATCCAGATAGGGAGCTGATTGAAAGGGGATTTCATAAAAGATTGCCAGAAAGCAAAGTGAGAATTCTTTCTTGGAATGAAATATCTCGAAGCCTCGATATCTCAAAGCATCACGGCAATGACACAATCAACTCCAATTGCACAGAGACAGGTGGTAGTTTGGGGGCTGTGACTGGTTGTTTTTTTTTGGGGGGGGGAAGTATTTTAAATGAAAGCCAGTATATAATTTTATAGAAGAACAGCCATTCCAGCCTACTTTGAGAATTGCAAAATTAAATTTTGTTTAGCTTACTTTTCCCCAACAGTCTACTTCAGGACTCTCGTTTGCTATCTGCACTTGTTAGATTTATCCTCTCTCTCTCTCTCTTCTCCCCAGGCTCCTCTCACCTTGCTCCAAAATGATGCTAGTCTGTTTGTCAGACTTTGAGGCTTATGCTAAAAAACATCTCCCAAAGGCTGTTTGGGATTTCTTTGCCGCTGGTGCTGATGAATGCTGTACTCGAGATGACAACCTTGCAGCCTTTAAAAGGTATGACAGAAAACCTGTGGGCTTTTTAAAGGACCAATGGTTAGCATTCATGTTACAATTGATATTCAGACTGTTCACATCAAGGCCCTGGTGAAATCTCACTCCATGGCATTAGAGCCGCAACAAACTTCACTCAACTCAGCCAAAAGTGACTGGTCTGGTATCTTTCAGGACAGAAATGGGATCTGGAAAAAGAAGCTGAATATAGCAAGATGGAGGCAGAACCGATGGTTCTGTCTCTCACTAGCTGGGGTGGGTGTAGCCTGCCACTTCTCATAAAAGTCTGTGGGACAATTAGAGATACAACATCTCCAGAAATTTTGAAGATATTTTTTAACCCCAGAGAAAAATGGAAAGGGGGCAGGGAGAGAGAAATTAAAATATATACCATACTTATTTTCATATTCCCACTAAGTTTATTTTAATGATTTATTAATCCTTCATTCCGAATTTAGCATTTGAAACTGTATCGACATATTTATAAAAACAAAACTGTAGCTACACCAAAACAACCATCAGCTACTGCTTTCCTTTCATATCCTTTCCCCCAGAGTTTGGAACATTTTTAGAGACCTAATCCATGACTGCCAACAGGCAGGCTTTCAGTAAGAACTGGCCAGGAAGGCTGAGGGCTGGCTGTGCTGATCAGAGATGGTCACAAAACAAACCAGGAAACAAACAAACAAACAAAGATAATGACCCATGAACTGGGCTGGTTTGTGGTTCATTTCATGAGCAGTTCAGGTAATCGCAAAGCGAAATGAAATACCGAACTTTTTCATCATTGGCGTTTCATTTTGCTTCGTGCCCTCCCCGTGAAAGCCCCTCTTCATGGACCAAAGCACCAACCTTCCTTGCTCCAGGCCTGAGCTACACAGAAAGCTCCTCTTCATTTAGAGATGGGCCCGAACCAAAGGGATCATGAACTGGTTCATTTTTTTTTAAAGGCACGGTTCATGGTTTGTGGTTACGGAAACCCACAAACCATGAACCATCATGAAGCGCCACTGTGCTGGTTTGTGCCCATCTCTAGGGCTGATACTAAACCAGATGAAGCTGTGCTGAATTCAAATCCTTCCCAGGCTAGGAATACTGGAAATTACTTAGGGCTGCCCTGACTTTGGCCTGCTGGCATTGTGGCTGCGTCTCTGGTCTAGGACAACCTTGGATCTGATGTAATTCAGCTCTTTCTCCACTCTTCCCCTTCTCCACCTGTTCTTTGGCTCTTCTGCCAGCTGATTGTGCCAGCAGATCTGAGATTAACCAGTACAAGGGCAGTTGTGCCAGCATTAGAGGTTTCTGCCCATACCAGCCACATTACAGCCAGCGTATTTTTGAGCTTCTTTGCCAGACTTTGCATTCCTGATGCATATTTATTTTTTTTGAAAAAGTTGAAGCAGTGGATGTTTGCTTTACTAACAAAATTAATTAAAAATTTTAAAATTGTTTTTTAACTGAAAAAAAAAAACTTGTGTCCTCTAGTGGCTTATGTTTTTTTAAAACAACAACAACAACAACACACACATTTAAATACATTTTTGGAATAGACTCTAAGACTGTATAAAAATTACCTGCTTATATACATAGCTGTAAGAATTAACTATTTATGAACACTCATATATATGACAGAGACATTGACAGAGACATTGTTTGTATGGTACTACACAATACGTTTTTATTTTAAAAATTACCTCTTGTCCTGAGACCCAAGCAGTACTGGAGAGAAAATGAAAAAAAACAATGAGCGAAAAACAGTCAGAACAGCACAGGCAGAAACCTTCTCCTCCTTTTGCACTGTTCACTTCTCTTTTTTCTTTCTGAGTTAAACTATACATTACAAATAGCCCATCATTTGAAGCTGAAATCCATTAGTGTTCCAGACATACGTTTCAGGCAGACCTTTATGAATGGCTAATTGTACTTCCAAATAAAGCTTCTGTGGAACACTGAACGCCAGTGTTCAGCAAGCAGTCTGAGAACTACAGGAGGTGTGAGAAGCTCTGCTGGTGACAATCAGATAGTGTCACCACATGTGGAATTCTCTCTTCTAATGATGTGCTATCTGTACTCTATAGTTTGGTCCTCATTTCCATCCTGCTCCTACTTTCCCCACCCATGCCTGAAACACTGGGAGATGCCATTTTTGTAGGAAGCACCTGATATCATTCCACATGCTGGAGGAATGCTGGACAGACATAGGAGAGATAATAGGAATGCTGCTGGCCCCTCTACTTTATTCTCTCAGGTAGCACCAAAAAACAAATACAGCATGTTCTCCCTGTAGAAGAACTGCTGAGCAGTCTGCTTGTCAGGGACAGATAAGTGAGTTTTGTTTCATTCATTCATTCATTCATTCATTCATTCATTCAATTCAATTCAATTCAATTTATATACCTCCCTATTAGTGCAAAAGCACTATTCTGAGCAGTTTAATAGATAAAAAGATAACCCTTCGAGGTTCTTTGGGCTTTTACTGGAAGTACTGATTTCTTGAGCTTCTGGCATCTGCTTCTTCCAACAGAATCTATTTCCGGCCACGCTTGCTGAGGGATATGTCTGTGATGGATACAAGAACCACTATCCTTGGCACGGAGATCAGCTTTCCTGTGGGAATTGCTCCCACAGGTTTGCACAAGTTGGCTTGTCCCGATGGGGAGCAGAGCACAGCAAGAGGTAGGCCAGGAATTCTTTGCCATGAAGTTACTGTGAGCTGAACTTGACATAGAGGATCCAAATTACAAGAGAGGTAATTTTGACTGAACATTAGGAAGAAATTCCTGACCGTAAGAGCAGACAGCCATGGGAGGTGGTGGATGGCCACATGTCAGAGTTGCCTTAGGGGTGGACATCCTGCTTCTGCAGAAATGATAGTAGAAACCTCAGGTAGGTATCTGATCTCTATTTGTGACTGCTTGGTGGAGAGATGGGCTTATGAAATAAACAGGCAGATGTTACAAATTTAGGATGAGTTTCATTGTGTGTTCACACACAAAACTCCTCCACATTCTCCACTGCCTATTAACTCAGCTAAAAGGAATACGCTACTGAAATAGAACAAAACCAGACTCACCCCATTAGAGGCAACTTCTGCTGCAGGACTGTTTCCAGAAGGGGCTTCTCCTGCCTTTTGGAGCAGGAGAACACATTTGGGTCTGGGAATTGCAAAATCCTGATCACATAACTTCTGAAATTCCTTCCGCAGTTGGGTCAGGCATGTGATATTTTTTGGCCACAGTCTTATTCATGGTTAAGCAGAGCTGCTTTGGCAAGGCAAGGGAGTCAAAGAGACTCAAGTCCCCATGAAAAGTCTCACCTCCAGCTTGCTCTCAATGCAAGGAAATGACCCACAGAGTGGGACAGACCTAACTATGTATTATGTCTATTTGTTGCATTTTCCGTGGTGCAGAGAATAAGCCTTTTATGGGAACAAGAACACAAAAGGAAGTTGCGTGTTTCCTTCCAGAATGAATACTGAATATGTGAAGGGGCAAGTAGGACATGTTGGGGGCTAGCCCTCACCTCTCCCTAGCCAAGCCATGGTCAGCCCGGTCTTAAAGGGCCCAACTTCTATTTGAATGAGCTTTCTCACATGGAAACGGGAGCCATAGCCATGTTGGTTCCCCATCTTTGTCTAAATAAAGAGGCATGCTCTGAAGACTGAGGTAATGGTTATGTCAGCCAGGAGCATGGCTAACAGATGTGTCATCTTCACTGAGAGAGCATCCCAATAGAAGGACACAAGAAAGCTTGTCTCATCAAAACAGGATACCTCCGTTTCAACAAGAGGTTCGGGCATTTTTTATGCTTAGGGCATGAACTGCAACAGGTCGAAGACAGACTTATACTAGTACCCTTGGCTCAAACTGCCTCTTCATATTTTTCTGAAGCAGCGAAAGCTATGAATATCTGCTACATTGCCAGCACTTACTCCACATGCTCTATGGAAGAAATCACTGCTGCTGCTCCTGCTGGCTTCCGATGGTTTCAACTCTACATTCACCGGAACAGGACCATCGCTGAGCAGCTGGTGCGAAAGGCAGAGTCCTTGGGATTCCAGGCCCTGGTGCTCACAGCTGATCTGCCATACACTGGGAAGAGGCGGGACGACATCCGCAACAACTTCCAGTTCTTGTCTTCTGCTAAATTGAAGAACTTGGAAGGTTTCTTTGAGGTCTGTAAACTCTTAACAGTATTTCATGTGAAAGCTTGTGAGAGAAGGATGGAGGAATGCAGAGCCAAAGAAATGGGTTGAGTTGGTCAAATTTACAACAGGCAAACTATGGTTTAAGAAAACCAGGCTTATTTTTCATTGTTGTCCTCCCAGCTTTCGAACTTTGTAAATTCATTCTGATCCCCATAGTGCAAGAGGTTTCAAGAGGGCTAAGGGACGTGGTGGCGCTGCGGGTTAACCCGCAGAAGCCTCTGTGCTGCAAGGTCAGAAGACCAGCCATTGTAAGATCGAATCCACGCGACGGAGTGAGCTCCCGTCGCTTGTCCCAGCTCCTGCCAACCTAGCAGTTCGAAAGCATGCAAATGCAAGTAGATAAATAGGTACCACCACGGTGGGAAGGTAACGGCATTCCGTGTCTAGTCGTGCTGGCCACGTGACCACGGAAACTGTCTTCGGACAAACGCTGGCTCTACAGCTTGGAGACGGGGATGAGCACCGCGCCCTAGAGTCGGATACGACTGGACATTTGTCAAGGGGAACGTTTACCTAAGCAATGGCTATATCTGTGGTTTGTCTTTTCATAAACTATGCTTTGTGCCTTCCCTTGGAGCCATTGTGCTGATGACACCGAGCTCCATCTTTCTTTCTTTCTTTCTATTCACACAAAGTTTTCAGATTCTGGCAATCCATTCTGGACTCTGCAGGGTGTCTACTGAGAACCTGAAGGCTGTCCCCAGGCAATGCTTGAGGTCCATCTTCAAACCACTCCCCTTGTGGTAGAACCAGAACTGAGGCTGATGGATGGTTTCCAGCACTGGTGACAGGAGCTTGATAGGAAGTCAATTTAGGGCAAGGGACTCAGAGGCTGACTACACAGGCATTTAGCCTGCTATTCAGTCTGCTTCAGTGACAGGCTGGTTCATTCAGAAAGATGGCAATAAGACGACATCTTTGCCGTAGCGAACCAACCTGCCCCCAGAGTGGTTGCACCTGTACCTTTCTGGACACTGTCAGGAGCTTCTGCTTTGATACAGCATTAGGTTGTGGCAGGCTCTCAACCAGACCTTTAAGATAATATGAATACGAATCGATGAATTTTTGAACGAAATTGGCGATTCATTTTTTAATCCGTGCCCATCTCTATTCAGAATACACACATCTAACATTTTTAAAAAGCAGACCAAATAGGGTCACTTGAGTTCCAGATGCCATTTGGATGTGAGGATTGTACCAAATGGCAATACCTGACCTCCTAGCAAGCTTATTCAGCCTTCTCCAACCTGCTTCAACCCAGCCATGTAGTCAAGCCCTCAGGAAACCTGTGTTGGTAAGTCTTGGCAAGATCTGAGAGAGCAAACTGTTGAATATCTTTTAGAGCAGGGTCAGGAGCCCACAAAAGGCCAGGGAACAAAACAGGCAGATTTGGAGAGGATGAGAGGGTTCTTTTAAAAAAAAACATTGTCACATATATTAAGTTGGATCATTAAGATGGTGATGTTCAGCTTTAATAACAGAACATGAAAGAAAGATAAATAGTAGCAAGGTTCCCAGACCTTTGTGAGAAATGTCAGGAAAGGGCTCTGCAATCCAAAATAATAAGAAACTTTCTTAACTATAAACATTACTGCACACTTGGTGTGTCCACTAGGGAGCAGGCAAAAAGAAGAAAAATCTAAATCCTTATACAGATATGTGAGAAATTGATTTATAAACATTTCAGTGTAAATTTACTAAATGCGCACTCCCCAAACCTAAAAATGAAACAGAACACAACTTGGCATTGATATATATACACTTCTGATCTTTTCAATAGTTTTTTTAATATGTGAGTGAAAAACCTATACAGGTTTTCATAGAGACAAAAAAAATAAAAAATGCAACATGAGCCAGAATATGACAAAATACATTACGTTATTCAGAGTAAGTATTTAAAATAGTGTCTTAAATGGAATTATATTTAGAAAAATAAGAATCTGAGGAAAGTTGAGCTCAATAGACTCACCCATCCCCTAGTCTTTACAGGAGCAGGAAGGACTTGAAATTACTTTAGTCCAGGATATGAAGTCTTCCCCTCCTCCTACAGTAGCTTGTTCTCTGACTGTCCCTTCAGTACAAAGAAGTTCAGACCTCCATGCCTTTCTGGTCTCTAGCTTTTCAGGGATCTCTGCTTCTTCCATGGCTTGGACATCTGTTAAATCTGTCATACACACACACACACACACAGAGAGAGAGAGAGAGAGAGAGAGAGAGAGACTATGAAGCAGTGTGTTTTAAAGGTTGCCATTTTGTCTACCCTTTCATTCTGGCCTCAAGTGACTGTTTCTCAGATGGCTTAGAGAAGGAGTACTTTCCTGGGCAGCTTCGAACCAGCCTAGAGATAAAGGTGGAAGTTGGTCTGGGACTCAAGGCAGCACCCGATCACTACCTTTAGAATCTCTCAAATGGAGTTCCCCCTGACAAATCACTAAGATATAGTGTGAGCGGCCCCCGATGCTCCCTTCATGATGAGGCAGTAAGTTGTGGTAGAATTAGGACTTTATTGGGAACAAAGAAAGGTGGAAAGATGATGCATAAACACACCTTCTTGCAGAGTCGGCCCCTGCAGGGTGTGGGGGTGCTGGGGTTCCTTGCAGCACCAAGCCCCTCTGGGCAATAGCAGAACCTAGTCCAGGGCTGCCCTCTGGAGGTCGGCTGCCCCTCTGGCTTGCAGAGGGAAGGAACAGAAATGAATGTCTCTGCAGGCTCAGGCCCCTTCAAACTCTCAGTTCCAATGCTGACCAGGCTCCTTCCTCAAGCCTCTGGCCTTAGTCCCGGGAACAGAGTCGTCCCCTAGCCGGCCAGGAGTTACTTCACTCTCTGGTCAGTTAAGCAGAGATGTTCACATAGAGAAATCTGTTCAATTAGGGCAGGCAGGAGTCGCTCCTGGCTTCCCTCCAGTCCAGGGAGTCAGCTGGAGTAAGCAACTGGGGAAGGATGGGAGCTAAGGCCACGGTCTCTCTTTCCCAGCCCCCTTGCTTACCCTCTCAGGGTCTGGACACCACGTTATCAGTCTTCCCGGGTTGGCAAGGTCTTCCGACTCCCTCCCAGCTCCTCTCCTGGTAAGGAGGCTTCGTTCTCGTCAATGAGGCATTTCAGGGCATCCTGCCAAGTGTCGGTGTGTTCTATCTCCCCCTCCTCTTTCTAGCCCCACCAGAGCACTTTCCCCCTCTGAGGGGTGTGTCTGGCCCCTCCTCTTCTCCATGGGCCCAGGTGTTTGGAATGGGGAGAGCATTTCTCCTGCCATAGGAGGCTGACCACTCTGCCAGCCAGCTGCAGCTGGCTCACATATAGCTTGTCTGCTTTTAGGGCAAGGTGAAGCTGGAACGATTGAGCAAGATGTGTTTATGAGCATTTCCTGCCCATGTGAATCCCGACCATGACTCCATGGGGTGACATAACTCTAGGCACCCTTGAAATATGTCCCATATTCCTTGTTTAGCTATTGTGTTAACAACCTTCAATGATACTTCACCATTCTTTTTAACTTTTATTGTCATGTATTCATTGTATTGTACTATGCTTCTGATAGTTTCTCATGACTGAGAATTTTCAGTAATACATCAGGATCCAAGCCCAAAGAAAAAGAGACAGGATTAGTCTCCCAATTAACTCATAAATCATGCACAGAAATATGCCAACAAGGAGCAACATATGTAGACTGGAATTCCGTAACAGAAATGACATTTCAAAAGCTATCAAAGCTGAGGGTTGACGAGATGTGCAGTTTGATATCCAGAGGACCAGAAGTTGCTCAATTCTGGGTGAGCAGGACAGGGAAATATCGGGTAGATGGACTGACAGCAAGTGCAGCAGTGAAGTCTCTGTCTCTTCCTCTACTTCAGGGTGAAGACCGTACAGAGTATGGGGTGCCTCCCAACTCCATAGATCCCTCTGTCAATTGGGAAGATATCTCCTGGCTACAGAGCTTGACACGCTTGCCCATCATTGTAAAGGGAATTCTGACCAAGGAAGATGCAGAACTGGCAGTGAGGCATGGAGTGAAAGGGATTATTGTATCCAACCATGGAGGGCGACAGCTGGATGGGGTGCCTGCAGCGGTAAGTGATGGGGCAGAGTCTATCATCATGTGAATGTGTGCAGGAAGTCAGTCTCCACCTGGGTGGGTTAGACGTTTGTGTGTACGCACATGTGAATGGGCAAACAATGGATGAATGCAGAAGCAAGGCTGGGAGGAGGAAAAAGTAGAAATGGAAGCTAGCAAGGAGGGATCTGGGTCTGTGTAACAGGAAGGGAGGACACAAGTTTCATGTTCCCAAATTAGAGTTCAAGCTACACAGGCTGCAGGGAACATTATATTTCTAGCAACAGGACCTTTCAATTTTCCCCTGTTTATTCTGGAATATCTTGCCTAAAGGCTGAGAAGGGGAGAGGTACATTTTGTCCACATGCTGAATATCTTCCCAAAGCCAACACAAAGGAAGACAAGAAGCTTCCCTTTCAATGTCTTCCTCAAATGCACTGACAAACATAAAAGGGAAACAGAATGTATTTTGCCATTCCCCCCCCTTTTTTTTTTCTCTCCTTTACTTTGCCAACAAGTTGAGACCAACTAACACAGCTACGATATCTTTGGTAATTTGTCTAACATATATGTTCATACATACGGCACATTCTGTTCTCCCCTCCTCACACTTGCCAAGACTCGATCATGTTTTAAATATTTAACCTATCCCTGATATTGCTCGGTAGGAGCATTTCTGTGCTTGACTGCATAAGCAATCTCCAGCAATCTTTCATACAGTAAAGAGGGAGAAAACTGGTGGTGTCTGTCTGCTCTTTAAAAAGAGTACAAGCAGTGGTGAAGAAGCATGGGAGATACAGTTCAACAACATGTGGAGGACCACAACTGGCCAGCTGTTATAAGACAACTATTTTTGCTGTAAGTTGTCTGTCGATCTGCCTGTCTATACACACGTACGCGCACGCGCACACACTCCTTGACTTTTAAGTAATGGCACAAGAAGCTCTTCCTGAGCAAATGTCTGTAGCAGCAATTGTGGAGTAGACCCTGTCGTACTGTGCTGCCACTTGGAAAGTGATCTGTGACCAATGTATCTGTGAAATGTTAGAAAGCACATCTTTGGTTTTACCCACCTTCATGCTGCTCCTTCCACAGGCAAATTTCTCATTGGTTGTCTCTTTGCAGATTGATGCTCTGGTGGAAGTTAGCGCTGCAGTGCAAGATAAAGCTGAAGTTTATGTGGATGGTGGGATACGAACGGGAACTGACATACTGAAAGCACTGGCACTTGGGGCAAAATGTGTCTTCATTGGAAGGCCTGCTCTCTGGGGTCTGGCCTATAAGGTGAGGAAATATAGGGTCCATGTGTTTCAGTGCCAGTGAGGGGGTTGTAAGTGGAAAATCAAAAGTGACAAAATCAGATTTGCTTTTTCATTCCTACATTTGCAGCTGTTAAATCTTACCTCCCATTCAGTTTTGTTTTGTGTGCATGCTTAGTGTAGATGTGAGCGTGCTAAAATGATTTATTTGATAAACATTGTTGTAAATATGTGTGACTGGCGACCATGCAAAGATCACCTGTACGACAATATTTGATTGCTACATACAAATATGAAAGCTGGCCAGTGAAGAAAGCAGTGGGAGGGAAGTAATTCATTTGAAATATGGTGTTGGAGGAGAGTTTTACAGATGCCATGGACGGCCAAGAAAGACAAATAAGTGGATGCTAGATCAAACCAAACTTGAACCTTCATTAGAAGCAAAAAGGACTAAAGTGAGGTTAGTGTACTTTGGGGACCAAGACAAGGCTTGCTGGTGGGGAAAGAGGAAGGCAATAGGAGAAGAGGAAGACCATATAAGAGGTAGATTGACTCAATAAAGGAAGCCATGGTCTTGAGTTTTCAAGAGCTGATCAAAACTATAGGGCGTTCTGGAGGTCCCTCATTCACAGGGGTGACATCAGTCAGAACCAACTTGAGGGCACATGATAACAGCAAATATTTGTATTATAACTCATGCAACTTTCTCAGCCTGCACCTCATTTTGAATCAAATAGGCTGTTACTTATGAAAGCTCTTTCGTTTTTGAGAGAAATCCGTTTGCCATATCATGGGTTCTAAGCTAGGAGGGAAGGCAACTGTGTCCCTTTAACTGTTGCTGAACTGCTACAAGCCCTGTAACCTCTCACCATTGGCTATGCTGGCTATAAGTGATGTGCCTTGTAGGCCAAAGGTATCTGGAAGACCATTCCTTGCCTTACAGTAGCTTGTGAAAAAAACAACAACAGAAGGGGGTTGTATTCAAAATGCAAAGACCCCAACGTGTTCATGCAAGCCCCTACATGGATGGAGAAGAACTGGCTGAATGGGACTTTAGTCTCTCCTGTGCTACAGCATTTTTCTGTATTTTTAATTTTTCCCATCATAAAAAGAAATAAGGGCTATACACATTTGTTTTCCATTGTTGAGAATTGTGGAAAAAATAACAAAAAGTGGGGAGGAGTGGAAAGTTGGCAAGCTGTTCTCAAACTCAGACTAACTTTGGTGGCTTAGTAAAATGTGAGAAGTATGAGAACTCCTGTATTGGCTAAAATGCAGGACTGGATGCTCTCAGGTTTCAGCAGTGACCAGGAGTGTGCAGTTAAAGCTTGTTATGGTTATGAAGTGTGTTTGTAAAGGTTGCTCTCATATTTGTATCCTCTGATTTTTCACATTATCCTATGCCTGTTTTATTATGCATGCCTGTTTTGACTGCTAGCAGTATGGTTAGTATACATAAATGACTTTGATGGATCCACAGCTGTGGTTCACCACTTAGGATGCATTTGCTCCCTCTCTTTTTTTCCATACCTTTCTGTCAGCCCTGATGCCAGGAAACAGGGGCTCTTTCCCTCCATAGGTAAAGGTAAAGGTTCCCCTTGACATTTAGTCCAGTCGTGTCCGACTCTAGGGCGCGGTGCTCATCCCCGTTTCCAAGCCATAGAGCCAGCGTTTGTCCGAAGACAGTTTCCGTGGTCACGTGGCCAGCGTGACTAGACACGGAACACCGTTACCTTCCCACCGAGGTGGTACCTATTTATCTACTCGCATTTTTACATGCTTTCGAACTGCTAGGTTGGCAGGAGCTGGGACAAGTGACGGGAGCTCACTCCGTTGCGTGGATTCGATCTTACGACGGCTGGTCTTCTGACCTTGCAGCACAGAGGCTTCTGCGGTTTAAATTGTTTTGCTCAGCCTGGTGGTGCTTCAAAAACTGGCAAGCCTGTTTAATTGGAGACAAGAGTTTGATCAGAGAAGTGCTGGTCAAAGAACCATGTGTGTCGTGGGAAAGAATCCTTGTTGACCTGCTTTCCGACTCTCTTAGCGTGATTTTATAACTTCATTTACAATCTTGCCCTTTTGGAGCAGGGTGAAGAAGGGCTTCAGGAGCTGTTGAAGATTTTGAAAGATGAATTTTGCCTGTCAATGGCTCTTGCAGGTAAAGACTTCCCCAAGCCACAATAAAACTGCCATACTTTTCTCTCTTTTATTGGCAGCTCCTATGGTATACTTTATTACTATAAAACAGTCTTCTGATCCTAGAATTGCCAAAGAAAAAGGGATGGCACCAAGGGACATAGCGAATGGAAAAATCAGCTGCCAGTTTCCATGCTAAAAATGTGCTTAAGTAGCTCAAGGTCCAAAATAAGTCAGATAGGAACACCCTGAAGCATTTCTAGGCAGCTAGAGGTGTGTGACAGGCCCACTGAAGGGAATGACAAATGTGCAGAAGCTCAGCGCTCCTTTCCCACAATTCTCATTTATCCCAGCAGGGCTTGTGTGAGGGCCAGTTATTAACATCAGTTACCCTGAGGTGGTTGCTTGTCCTTGTGGTTTAAAAAAAGACCTGGCATGGGAGGGGAGGGGCAGGAGAAGATAAGTTGAGACTGTGGGATGAGTAGGAAGAAGAGGTCCTTGAAGTCAACAAGGGTCCTTCCATGATAGGTTACCTCTACTATTTACTTTTGTATAAGGCTTCTAAATGATACTGTGCTGGTGAGCATTCTGGGAATTTTGAAGAGTCCCCATGCTGCCAACCATCAGGTAAACCCATGACTCCAGGCCTGGAGGGCTCTGCCAGGTGCCGATACTGGGCCTGATCCCTGCTGCTGTGGTCAAAGTCAGAATCTGCCTTCCTTCTACCTACTGTTTGCCATGAGAAGACAAAGTCCATTGAGGCCATTACCTTGCTAATGGCAGGAAAGGTTTTAACCCCTGATCCATCTTGAACCATCTCATCTACCAGTTTTTTGGCATGTGCACATATGCCAAATGGCTGGAATTATGCAAAACCTAGTTTGGTCCAAAGAGAAGTCTCCACAAAATTAAAATGTACCACCAATGATCCGTGCCATTGCTGTTCTTACTATTTACTGCTTCAGCCACTTCCTATTTGAGTTTCCCACTCTCACCCACTTTATTAATATTGTCCTCCATCCTGCCAAATTTTAGTATGAATCAAACTGTCACAGATAGGAAAGGAGCAAATTAATGGTGGCTCTCATAAGCACCATTACTTTCACATGTAACTTTAGTTAGATCAGAGCAATATTGCATGGGCATCCATAGGAACTCGAAACAAGCGTTCCTTTGCTCCTCAGGCTGAGACTTGCTTGTCCCTAATTCTCAGATTTCATTTTTCCAGTCTAGCCAGAATCCTGTCAGGAATAGTGGAGCGTAATTCCCACAGGTGTAGCTCTGTGCATGATCTCTGGCTGGCATTTACCTGAGGTACAGATCGCCCCATTTAAAGCAACAACACTTACTGTATGTGTGTACACTGGGATAGGAAGTACCTCTTGCACAAACTCCAGTGAAGCACAACCACTTAAGCAATGGCAGAAACAAAGACAATTCTGCCCCGAACCTCCATCACCCACTCCCATGCATGAACAATGCCTGCCCAAAATTCTCAGTTTCCATTTTGAAAAGAAAGTGGAGTCTCCAGCCCTTGTGGAAGCCAAGATGTGAAGCAAAACGTGCACCTGCTACTCTGTACATATTTCTGTGAAAAAAATATTAGGCTCCCAGGGGGTTGTCATATTTATTTAGTCTAAAATGAAGAAGGAAGATTGACACAACCTTTGTCAGGACAATTTCCTGAATTTTTTAAAGGCCATTTTTTGGATTTCTTATATGGGAAGTGATTGTTGCCATGTTGAGAAAATATAGGAAACCAAGAGAAAGTTATCTCTGTTACTCTAGTCTATTTTTGAATGTCATTGTTGGCGTTAAATTATTTATTTGATTGTAAGCCACCATGATCAATTCTTTTAATAGCATTTTAAATATTTTTAAAGAAATATATAAAGAAACAACATCCATTACTGGTACCATACCTGTTATTATTCAATGTTTGAAGCAAAAGTTTCTGTAACTTTGTAGTAAGAATGAATCTACAGTTTAGATTTTAAAGACATCTCAAGAATGCTTTCCAAACTTCTCATTCATGCTTACAACCTAATTCTGTTATTATGGGATTCTGGATAGTCTTCTGTGACTTAGCTGCGTCCCATTTCATTCCTTGATAAAAAAAAATCTGCAGGTTTATTCCTAGAGTTCTCCTTAAATTTGTAACAGTTAGTAACATCTACCGTGTTTCCCCGAAAATAAGACAGGGTCTTATATTAATTTTTGCTCCAAAAAACGCATTAGGGCTTATTTTCAGGGGATTCTTTTTTTCATGTACAACAATCTACATGTATTCAAATACCGTACAGTCATGTCATCTTCTTTTGGTTGCTGCACAATGCTGCACAATGGTGAAGGGCGTGGTTTCACTTAAGTGGGGCTTATTTTTTGGGTAGGGCTTATATTATGAGCATCCTGAAAAATCATACTAGGGCTTATTTTCAGGTTAGGTCTTATTTTCGGGGAGACAGGGTACATAAAAATATTTATCACAAATCTCAAATCCATGAGCTAAATGTATATGATTTTTCATGTTTACAGAAGAAAAAGGAAATCCATGATTGTTCATATTTTGAGGGTGCCTTTCGAAATTTGGCAAAAATGATCTATTTCCCTGTTTAAAATGAGTGTTGAAATCAATTTACCTGCTTGTAATGAGGAACTAAACCCATACTGCCTAAATCTTTGCTCAATGTGCTCACTATTTGTTGTATTTGGCTTTTCACAGTTTTCCTGTTTTTATTTCATTTAGGATGCAGAAATGTCTCAGAAATTGGCCGCCATCTTGTTCAGTATTCCAGATTATAAAAAGCCTTCCTGCAGTGTTGACCAAAACAGAAAATGACCACAGACTCTTCTGGTTAAGCCCAGAGTGCCAGGAGAAGAAAAGAACCAGCATGTCCTAAATCATCATATGCTATCTTTCAGTCCCTCTAAATCTGTGGGATGGCAGGTCATTAGACAACCAACTATCTCTTAAATCTATACCTGTCAGCACCTGAAATTCAGTTTTTCTTTGCAACTCTACAGCCCTCTTGCGCAGCTGTGAAACATTAGTAAAAAGTCTCGCAGCATTGCCAGGCCCTTGGTCTGTATGCACGATCCAAGGGTATCATGTCCTCATTTGATTTTAACATCCAAGGAATCCTTATGAGCCTCTAATAAGAAAATGAGGGATGAGACTTTCAGAAAAAAAATGAACTCCTTGTCCCATAATTTGGTGGGAAACTCCCTCCCTGGCCAAAAAGAAAGACCTCCTTATCTCTCTGTCTAAGCAGTTAATCCCACCCAGGAAGCTCTCTTATTTTCTTGTCCACATTACCTCAGGGTAGACCCAGCTTTCCCAGGGTCCACTTGTCTCCATGACTAGAACAATGGAACAAATAACTGCTTCTGGGTTGGAAGGCTAAATATCTCTGAACAAGCCTAATTGGCCAAAACCTGTAAGTCACTAATAGCAGCATTGCTAATATCGCTGACTGTTAAGGATTTGGAAAGGGAAAGTTTGAGTATTTCTTTCACTTTGGGTTCCATCAGGGGTGCCTTATTCATTTTCTATTTTTTGCTGCACTTGGTCTTTCATTTTGCACCAAAGGGAAGCATTTTTGGGTTCCCGCTTTGTGCTTTCCCATTCATGTTGTATGGCACTCCAAAAGTTGTAAAGTAGCCTTAAAAACTAGTCCAAAAAGCAGAAGCAAGGCAGCAGAGAATCAATCTACTCCAAAAGGAGGGAACATTACACAGGAAAGAAAAATAATCAGATCTATGTAGTTTATATTATCACATTCATCACCAACACTATCATCAATTCATTTCTAATAATGATTACAGCATGCCCATTGACTTGCTTGCTTGGAACTAGCAGGCTAAATTCCTCCCTTCCCAACCAGTAGTGCACTGTATATAGCACTTCCAAAAACTCACCAAAATATACATCATTAACAGAATAAATGCACAATAAATTAACCAAATAACATGTGTTTTTTTTTAAATCAGTCAAACAGTCAAAGTACCCCACATATGCACAGACACAGGGGGGAAAACAGCAAAATGAAAAATACAACCAACCTCCTCCACCCTGCAAAGCAAAACTAATAGAATATGGGGAGATGTCCCCTCCCACCCCTACCTGTGATGCCTTCTCCTCTTTGAGTCAGCAGGGAGGCAGCAGGCAGGCCAAGTAGCAGCAAAAAGAATCCAAGAAAGGAAAGGAGTGGGGGGAAGAGGAGGAAAATCCCTAAAGAAATTGAGGGTGGCTGTCTGGCAGCAGCAAAAATAATCCAAATAAATGACAGGTGCAGAAGTCCCCCCCCCCCCCAAAAAAAAAACAAAGTCAAGACCAAAAGGCCAAAAAGGAAAAGGCACAGAAGCAGGAAGGCAGCAGGAGCTCAGAACACAGTCCCATAAGGAACAACGGAAGCAAAAAGCCCTCCTCCCTAAGTCCCAGGCCCTTTGAAAGATTCACAATTCCTGCTTCCCCCCTCCACACATTCTGATTGGTTGCTTGTACTGTAACAGTATTGGATGAAAAGTGTCTCAGGCAATTTGACAGCAAAGGGTAAAAGAGGGCTGAATGTTTAAATGAAAGTGGAAACATGAAAGAAACATGAAAACGCTTAGAGGCTCTCTTTTGGCAATTGCCAAAAAAGCCTGACTTTTTCTGAATGAGAATTTGAATGAATGCGAATGTTTTGAATGAGAGCCTCTTTCATGTTTTAGGTCTTTCATTTAGATACAAAAAACCCACTCCTACTGACCGTCTCATGATAGTATCTGTTCTAGATACCGTCAATCTGTAACATGAACGACAAGTGCTGTTTACTTGTGGTGCTGCAGATTGATATAACTAGAGATGGGCATGAACCTCACTTCACACGTTTGTGCCAGATTGTTGGACTGGCACCACACGTTCCTTTCCCCCACCCACCCCAGCTGGATTCCCCACGCACCAGCCAGCCCACATTGTTCTTCTCCTCTCCTTCGGGTGTTCGACCAGTCCTGGCAGGACTGTATGCTTCCTTCCTCTGCCTCCTCTGGCAGCCACACACTCCAATGAGGAGGCAGGGCAGGGATTCCTGCAGATCTCCCTTTGAGTGGGTGGCTGCTGGAGGAGGAGGAGGAGGGAAGCGCATGCTCTTGCCAGGACTGGCCGAATGCCCAAAGAGGACAAGAAAAGCAGTGCACACTGGCTGGTGAGTGGGTGGGGTGGGGAAGGGAACACACAGCACCCCTGGTGCCAGTCTGACAATTCAGCATGAATCTCCAAACCAAGGTTCATGCCCATCTCTAGATTTAACTGAATCCTTTGGCTTGCCCTTATGGCAAACTACTACTCAAGCTCACATGGAAGGAATTGGCTTGAAAGAGGCTCTCATTCAAAACATTCGCATTCATTATCCTGGATTTATAGGTCAAAATCTATATCCTGAATTGAGTTTGGAAATAAATTGAAATCTGGTATACTAGGCCCACGATACATCGTCTCTACAATGAACACTAAGCAAGTCTGCCTGCCACATTTCCACTAGCTATAGCTTCCAACCTTTTTTTAGAGCAGCTACACATTGAACCCATTATGGGAATACAACTGAGAATTAATTAGGGCATCCCTCATGTGCGTAAATCTGTCCTCTCTAGGAAGGGAAGCTGTTGCAACAACAGAAACTGAGAAGAGACTTAATGTTATAAGGACAATTTACCCACAGCTCCACAGTTACTCGGTCCTACACGGTCCTCTGCAACAAGAGGTTTTCCATAGATCAAGGTAGGCAAAGTGAAGCCCTCCAGAATTATTTGGACTGCAACTCCTCCAGGCTCCCCCGAAATTCCACACAAATAGCTATCCTGGCCAGGTCGAGGGCAGTGCCAGTCCAACAACGTCTGGAAGCACTGGCCCATATCTTGTAAAGGCTGCCCATCTCAGCTGTCAACCTCTTCTAAACATTCTAATGTTCCAGCCACAGCTTCCCTAACCCACAGTGAGGGATGCCTTAATTAATTCTGAGTTATCTTCCTGTAAAGGATTCAATGTACAGCTGCTCTAAATTGCTCTGTTCCTCATCTCAGCATCCTTCCCACTAAATTCCTCGTAGCTTATTGCTAACAAACAAGAACATACTTGTGATAGTTCAGTTCACTAATTTAGGTCAAAACACCAACATATTCTGTGCTTGTTATAACAGCCCACCCCCGTGTTTATGCTGAACTAACTAGAAAGTGCTTAAGGTCTGGAAAAGTATGGAGCAAAGAGTGAAAGTTTTGGGTTGTTATTGTTTTTAAATCTTATCTGCAGCTTGTAGTCTGCGCAAAGCTCCAGACTGGTACTGCATATATCAAACCCGGCCCAGGTCTCTGGTTTTATTTCCAGAAGAGGTTGGCTTTTTCTTTGTTGCCTAGAAAAAGCATCTGTTTTAAAGTGCATTGCCCTAATATTAACTGTGCTTAATTAAAAAATTTGGAAGCTCTGAGTCTTCAAAGCAATGAACTCTGTTTTTATGATGTATGCAGCTATATATAAACCACCATTTTCATAGTATACACAGGAAGATTATACCAACAAATTGGAATAAAATCTCCATATTTTTTTTCCCTTGGAAAGGCTCTGAAATCTACAGAAAAGCCTTGAGGAGAATGTTGAAGCAAACAGGCAGGGTGTTGCTTATTGCCTGAAACCAAAGGCTCTTGGGTTTCTTGCTATCTTCAAAAGGTTCTTTTTCACGGATAGCACCGTGCTTTAGATATAACAGCATGTGGAAAAATGGGTGTTGTGAGCTAGTAAAGATCCCAAAAACCTGTGGGGGTCTTCCGATCTCCAATTTATAATCTGCCAGTAAGTTTAGAATCATAGAATAATGAAGTTGGAAGGGGCCTATATGGCCATCGAGGCCAATCCCCTGCTGAAGGCAGGAATACAAATCAAAGGATATCTGCCAGGTGGTTGTCTACATTTCTCTTGAATGCCTCCAGGGTTGGAGCACTCGCCGCCTTGTGAGGTAATTGATTCCATTGTTACTGCTCTAACAGTTAGGAAGTTTTTCCTCATATTCAACCGAAATCTGGCTTCCTGTAACTTGAGTGCATTGTTGCATGTCCTGCACTCTGGGATGATCGAGAACAGATCCTGCCCCTCCTCTGTATGACAGCCTTTCAAATATTTAAAAGTTTAAAACATCTTTAATTAGAGTCATTAGCAGACCTACTCTATCACATCTTTCCACATATGCTCCCTCCATTTTTGCTGTTCCATGTCTATAACCTTCCCTTGTAGAATGACTGGATCTCTTCCACAGCACTGTACTTCTACCCCGTCATTCTCTGTTGTGGCCGTCGGAACGCAGTTGCTGCAGTAGCTTCTCCTTGTAAAGTGACGTTTTCCATTGAAATTTTTCAGCTTTTCGTGCAGGGTACCTGCCCCACCCTGAAGACTTGCTGAAGCTTTAGCAGATGTTTTTAAAAGTGGAAACATAAAAGTACATCCCCCTCCTCCTCCTCCTCTTCTGCTTAACTGCAAGGCAATTTTCCATAGTTTTGTGACTGAGATTTTGAACACTTGGCCTCTTACAGTAATGGACTAACAACAAATCTGAAACTTCAGTCTCAGGATGTAAGGAAATACATTTCAATTTAAAATTGCCCAACGAGTTTTGGGCTGAATTTCTGGCCTTCTTCAGGGGCTGAAAAAAGTAAAATGAAAGAGGAAAGCATTTTTTTTTTTACCTTACTATTACACATTATTATTTTTATATTTATACATTGCATTACTTGTTGTTCTGTGCTGTTAAGTTGGAATTTACTTATAACAGGGCTTTCAAAGTAAGTGAGATATTTAAGTTCCACTCCCCCAGTGAGTTTTCATGACTGAGCTGGGATTCAAACCCTAGTCTCCTGAGTCCTAGTCCATCACTCTTTCCACTGCGCCACACTGGTTATCTCTAAAACTTTATTCATTGTTCACAATGAGAATAATAATTTAGTCTATTATTACACCTAATTGACAAATGTAGCCATTGTGATTTATACATACTGTGGATCTGAGGTCTATATTAGATATTTTTTCCTTTTTTGGTCTGTACGCAGCTCCAGTAGTTTAGTTATGACATATTAGGAGAAAGGTCTCCTCTTTATGGATGTTATCTTACACAGCTGTTATTCAGGGTCACTCTGATTAATCCACAAGCTTCTGCCTAAGAAGGCGAGTATGTGAAACAAGTCATGCTGATAAAGAAGAAGGACAAAAATCTATCTCTTCAATGGGCAGTCCAAGCTCTCTCGCTGCCTATGGCAGGGAACCTCTGAGAAAGCCAGTAGAAGCCGAGATGATGATGACACTTCCAGACACCAGCTCTATTCAGTATTGGCTATTTTTCTAGAAGGGTTCTTGGGGCCAAGGCATGGTGGAAGAGGAGGTCTCGGAAATTACCTGTTTACAGGTGACTTTCCAGATCACCCTTCCTGTAGAGTTTTTTTTTGGGGGGGGGGCCTTCAGAGAGTTGTAGGATAGCCTGCCTGATGTGATTGTCACATTAGACCCCATGAGAGGACTGTCCCTACAGGTAGTTTGGTTGGAACACTGGGCACTTTTTCAAGAGGAAAATGGCTGGAATCATCACCTTTGCTGCCAAGGCTCCCAACTCTCACTTATGTCATGTACTTCTTTATCTGAAATACAGTATCTAAGCTGGAGGCTCCGGGCGGCTGCATCAGTCATTTCTGTCTCTTTGGGAAGAAGGGCAACTGGCTGAGCAGACCAGGAGGTGAGGGAGAGAGGGTTTTTGTGTGTGTGTGTTTGTTTGTTTGTTTGTTTTGCTTGCCTTTATGGTCTTATCTCACCTCCAACATCCACATGTCAAAAGATTGTTCATCTGAGGCCCAGGAAGTCAGAAAAGCATGGCCATTTCACTGGAAATATTCCTCAGGAGTCTTTGATTCAACCTCTTGCATTTCTTCGTGACATAAAGATAGGTCAATTGGTGCTCATGCCACAGTGAAACATTGCTGGCCCCATTTAATTTAATTGCTGATATTAAACTTATTTTATTAGGAGCAATGAAATAAAAATCATCAGTCTTTGCTGCCACTTCAGCAGGGCAGGTTCCTTTTTTTTCAATATAATGAAATCTCAAAAATTAAGAGAATTAAAATAAAACGTTGAAAAACACAATAAACAAAAAATGTACCATGGAGGGGGGAATGTATACACAGGATTTCAGTAAAAGGTATCCAAATGTCAGAAAAGATATCCAATAGAGAGTTGTTATCTGTCGGCCATGCCTTCAAATGTTTAAAGAATTGAAAGGTCCTTGAGCTTTGGGCGTTGACTGAGAGCAGGCGGGAATTATCTTTCGAGTATTGCAGTATTGCTTTTTTTGAAGGCATCATCAGGGCACAGAGACTCCACTTTTCTGAGCCGCAGTTTCCTAGAAACTGGCAGACCGTTTAAAGGTACATAGACATTTGCCATTTCCAAAGATTGCTGGAATACAACATTCATAATGACAATAATACCACCACCCCTTCCAAATAAGCTAGAACCGGACATAATGAGGCCATGTGTTAAAAGAAACATCTGGTGAATTGTAATGCCAGCTGTTAGGCAACTTACCACACCGCCATTTCCTATTACCATAGGAAATGGCGGTGTGGTATTTGGGGTACATGGAGCACACTTTTTGACACAATTTAAGGGTCACAGGTAGCAGATATCAAACCCAAAGCCACAGTACATTGACTAAGCCAACAAGGACAGTCAAATTTTTCTCATTTCATCACATGCACACCAATCCTATGTATTAACTGACAACAAATATTCATGAACAAATATTATGGGCTTCCTTTTCTGTGGTGATTCAGTCAGTGTTCAAAGGAATGAATGCTGAGTTGCTAAAAGCTGCAGGGCCACATTTGTTGTTGTTGCCGCCGTTGTTGTTATATGCTGTCAAGTCACGTCTCACTTATAGCAGCCCTAACAGGGTTTTCAAAGTTATGTGAGATATTTAAGAAGCTGTTGTTGTGCCAAAGGTGACCCATGACACCCAACTCTGCAAATGTCAGAGCAAGGACAACAAAGGAGACACATTGTTTGTCATTCACACCCCTTAGATGGACCCACTGCAGATTCCCAGTGTGGTGTAGTGGATAGAGTGGTGGACTAGAACTCAGGAGGCCTGGGTTCAATTCCCCGCTCAGCCATGGAAATTCACTGGGGGAGTGGATCTGGTAAAACCACTCCTTAAATATCTCACTTACCTTGACAGTACAAAAGACACACACAGAGAGACTGGCCCATTAGTTATGGCAGAGCACTTTTTGAAAGGTTGGAGAGGTTGTTGAAAAGTGCAAATGTATTTTTCACTTCTGGTGGACATGTCTAATAGTAGCCCAGTTCTGAAACTGAAAATCTGAGTAGCTGAACTAACTAACAGACAAAAGCTCACTCTTGCAAACAAAGATGTTCCTCCTAAAGATCTGATTACTATTTTTCTGATCATGGCTAAGCTAGAATTTGTCAGGAAACACAAAGATAAAACACATTTCATAGGCAGAAGGGAGAGAGTTTGGCCTTTTTGGAGAAATTGGCACATTATTAATGCAGTTGTTGTTTTGACTTATATGAATTTGAATATTGATTGCTGGTCGCAATAAATTCACAATAAAATCCCAAAGAGGCATTTCTGCCACTTGGGGGGCTTCTACTTTTTCTAGCAGGCATGAATTGATTGGGCTTTTTCCTTTAAGGACATTTTTATAAAGACAGGTTAGGGTCTGTAGGTGGTGTTTTGGATGACATAAACAGTTGGGTTCAGGACCTGGGGAACACACACACACACACACACACACACACACACACACACACACACACACACACCCTCATTCTTTCCGCTCCCCCCCCATCATCCTCTGATTTTTTTTTCCTAACATAGATGAGATTAGCGCTAAGTCGCCCGATCATCTTATTGCTGAGTCATGGTTATTAATCTTCCCTGCATTTATGCCCCTCATTTCCCGGACAGCATCAATAGAAGTGTGTGTGTGTTGCAGTAGGAGAGTGCAAAGAGTCATGGAGACCTGCAAATCTTTGTCCCAAATTCTCTTTTTCTCTCTCCTTCATTTGCTCTTTCATTACAGACACACACATACACACACACCCTGCCAGCCATCCTAAAGGAAGCTCCTTTATGTGCCAGAAAGTTAAAGAGTAGCCTTTGCATAGGGGCTGGCACATAGGGGCTGGCATCTCACTGACACATAAGTCATTTTTAATAGAGACAAATCACTCGGAATACCTAGGGATCAGCGGCCATGGAGAGAAGACACATGTGTTGTGCATACAGCCAGCCAGGCAGTCCAGCCAGTCTCCTCTGCATTGCACCCCTCTCCTTTGTACACTTTTGGCTCTGCCTGTGTGTATGTGTGCCTGTGTGTCTGTGTACACATGTGACTTCTTTGCTGTGTCTGAGGCGGGGAATCCAGGGTAGAAATGGCCACCTTTTCCGGCACACTCTGTAACCCTTTCCCAGCATCACAGAGAACCATAAAATGATTGGCAGAGATTGGAACAAAGGAAGGAAAGAGAGAGAGAGAGAAAAGAGGGCTGTGGCCTGGAATGTGACTTGCATCGCGACTAGCATGAGCGGCAAACTCTTGGAACAATCTGCAACCCCTGTGTGAGCACTGATTGTGATTTCAGACATAATGCAGGCTGCTAATCAAACTGGAGCAAAGCCAAACCATGTTGATGTAGCCCCCCAATGTAATCATACCCTGAGATAACTGTGTCTGTCCTGAACCTCTTGGTGTCCTTCACTTGAGGCCCTTCTCTGTATTCCATTGATCATAGACCTTGCTGGCAGATTCATCTTGTCTTAGATAAGATACGATGACAACACTGTGACAGTCAGGGTGACAGACATCAAGGGTGTTTGCCAAGCCTCATGGGCAACCACGCCACAAAAAGATGAAACACATTTCTTGCAGTGGCTCTGCAGGTTATGTCAGCACATGTCAAACGCTCTGAAAAGATCCAGAAACAAGAGTGATGTCAAAACTTTTTAACTTAGAAAATAACCTCGGAGGCACGAGGCATAAGAAAGGCTGTTTATTGCATTAGCAGAGAAAGCATACTCATGGTGGTTGTAGGTTTTTCGGGCTGTTTGGCCATGTTCTGGATCCTGGCCCAGAAAGCATACTCACTTGCATGCTTATTAAGTATGGCATCCAAGATGATAACGTACAGGTAGGCTTTTATAGAAAAAAACAACAACCAAAGGCCAATAACAAAAGTATAAAGAGAGGATTTTTTCCAAGTAAGCACAGCTCAGGGATGTAATTTAGAATGATAAACTTATTTATTTATTTATTTTATTTATTTAAAATATTTTTACCCCGCTTTTCCTTAAAAAGGACCCAAGGCGGCTTACATCATTGAAAGACAATATTTAAAGCTGAAAACAATGAATATACGATGGATGACATCATTAAAAGGCCATATTATAGCTAAAACAATAAGTATACAAATGCTGAAAAGGAACAAACAAATAGCACTCGATGCATAACAATCCATCTAAAAGTCATGCATGTAGCGTGCCTGAAGAGAAAGGTCCTTGTCTGCTTGTGGAAGAAGAGCCAAGATGGAGAACCAGCCTGGCCTCCTGTGGGAGGGAGTTCCAAAGTCTGGGAGCAGCAACAGAGAAGGCCCTCTCCCGTGTCCCCACCAAACACACCTGTGAAGGTGGTGAGACTGAGAGAAAGGCTTCTTCTGATAATCATAACACCCAAGCCGGTTCTTAGCCATTGAACTCTTTACAGAGCATCTACAAAACATCATATAGCCTAACATTTACTAAAGGACTATTACAGATGGCACTATTCTGTCTGTCAGCCCATACTGTGATGAGCTTTGCCTTTTCTGTTCTCAGGACCAGGAATGTCCTCGGCTCAAAATAGAAAGTTAGCATGATAGTGCTAATTACTTTATTTGCGTAAATAACGCCAGGGGAAACTCTTGAGACACCTTAAAGACAAATCCGTTTCACATGGCATAAACGTTCATGGGCTTCAGCCCACTTCCTCAGATACACAGAGACAGACAGAGTGAGGCAGGGAAAGCAGTTAACCTGGGAAAATAAAATCAGGCCACGGAAGTTCTAGGCTGCAATCCTGAAACCTCATATTAGGCATTGAAATCATACATACACACACACACACATACACACCAACAACTACCAGCACCTTGTACAGGACGCATTGCATAAAAGAAACACGTTGCCAAACTATGGCTTGCAACCTGCTCAGTATATATATATGCTTACAGAGCTCCAGCTGTAGAAACTGATTCAAAATGCCAAGACATGGCCTGACATTGTCTTACAATATCATGCCAGCATTTGCCAGCGGGAAAAGGTGAATAATGTGATAACGTGGCAGGAGATCTACCTCCCCATTTAGTCCATGAGTCACTCATTTGGCTGTCAATGACAGATTGATTGATTCATTTTTTATGCTGTCCATCTAGCAAATTGCTACTCTGTGTGGTGTACAGAAAGTAAAGCAAAAATCACAAAAATCTTAAAACACATTTTGAAATACAAAGAACAGTGGGGGAAAACAGACGCCAAGAAACTGTCGGGGCAAAGAAGAACCCTTCTTTCTCCTCCACACAGATCCTTTGTCAACATTTTCTTTTATTCATTTCTTTTTTTTCATTTCCACAGTGCTGAAAGAAAGTTAGATGTCCTTACTTGAGAGTTTTAGAAGAGGTAGCCATGTTAATCTGTGCAAGCCCATCTGGCAAAATCCAAAGAAACAAAGCAAGACAAGACAAGACAAAAGCATGTGGCACCTTAAAGACTATTATATTTTAATGTGAGCATTTGTGGATCATGTCCACTTCTTCACACAAATTACATTCTGCATTTCATTCCCCCCCCCCCCCGCCCATGTCTGATGAAGCAGGCATGATCCACGAAAGCTCACATTAAAATATAATAGTTAGTCTTTAAGGTGCCACGTGGTTTCGTCTTTTGTTTTGTTTTGTTCCTTTGGATTTTGCCTTAGTTGCCAAGTGACCCATGAGAAATCCAATGGTATTAACTGGGATACAGACTGAATAACTCAGTGAGTCGAGGTTGGGAGTTTGATTCCCCACCATGTTTCTTGAAAGAAGAGCCAGCCTGTGTGGCCTTGGTCAAGCTGCACAGTCCCAAAGTGCCCTCAGAAGAAGGGAAGGGTTAACCACTTCTGAGTTCTTTACCTAAAAAACTGTGGAAAAGGTCACCATAAGTCTGAATTGACTGGACAGCACATTATCATTTTTATTATTAGGACATTTTGCTATGGTAAATAGGACAGAAACTGCACGTAACTGAGATAAAGAAAAGAAATATAACCAGAGAGAAACTCCAAGGTCTTACGTTAATCTGAACACTAATAATGTTAGCCTCTGTCTGAAGGCCTTGAGGAATTGTGCAACATTTGGCCAGAGCAACTCATGCAAAAAATACATTCATTATGCCATTCTGTAACGCTACCCAGAAGTCAAGGACACTGGAAAATACACCTCCGAGAAACAGGTGGGCGGAGTGAAGGAGCAAATTATCCCACATACCCAAAAAAAAAAGGGGGGGAGGCTAATTTGGTAAGGAAATGAAACAGCAACCTCAGCCCGCAGAACAAAATCAAAAATAAATCGAGTGTATTATTAAGAAATGCAAGCTCTCATATCTTGGACACATAATTCATCGTGACAAATGTACTGCAATACACGATTGAAGGGAAGATCAAGGATAAATGTGGAAGAGGTAGAAGGTTTCTTGGATTACTGACATCAAAGACTGGCTGGACCTTAATAAAGAACAACTACTCCACACAGTGAGAGAGGTAGGTGGAGATATGGCATGATAGCAGCCAACCTCAGCCACTGAGACAGCACCCAGAGACAGACAGAATGTTGTGTACACGAAGAGAGTTGACTTGTCTCAAGGTAGCGTCTGAAGTCTCGGGACATTGATACGCTTCCCTAGGTCTTCAGATGGGGAGATAAATCTGAAAGGAAGCAGTTCTAGCAGAGAGAAAGCTTGAATATTGTATGTGACGAGGCTTTAAAGCAGAAGTGTGCAGCAGATAAGTGTCCAAAACAGGGCAGAGCAGATTTATTGCTGGATTTCTGGATCAGCTGCAAGGCGGTTCAAAAGGCCAGGCCCCCCCCTCCTCCCACAGCCCCAGGTCAACACGTGTTCCTCTACGAATCACTAAAGTTTGCTCCTGTGTTTGTGGGGGTGGGATGGGATGAGAAATGCTGGAATTTGTGTGGTGGGAGAATGCTCGGCCTCAGTTGCTGTAGCAAAAGAAGGAAGCACCGAAGTAAAAAGGAGATTGACAGCTGATGTCCTCCTGAAAGGCAACCCCTCCCACAGAGATTCCAGTTCTTAGGGAGGGCTGGGACTGACCTGACCAGACTGTATATATATATCTATCTCCATTCACCACAACAAGCAGCAATTTCACATCCAGGCTACACTGCTTGCTCGACCGGGTACGTTCTAGAATTATCTTCCTTTTCCCCCAGCTGTGCTGAGTCTTTATTTCTCTTAGGATTGAGTGTAAGGATGAATGTGGGATTGATTATTGACTCTCTTGTATGGGTTTTGATTTGACATATCAAAGCAGTGCCTCTCCTCCTCACTGTCACTTTCTCCTTTCTTTTATCTCTTCAAGGCCTGCTGCTGGCTGAGGTAAGGTGGATCAACAATGCCGAGGTGACGGCTGGGCATGGAGTACAGTGCATGACTCCCCAGGGAGAACAGTGACTATAGACTATTGCTGATGCGCTTCATCAGTTTTTAAAAAATAAAATAAAATCTTCTCTGAAAGCGCTGGCCGAGAAACTGCCGAGAAGTCACCGGCTGTGGCTCCATAGCCAGTCAGGTTGTACACATAGAAAGAAATTAAAAACACTCTTAAATGACGATAGTTAACATCGCATGTATAAATAAATATAAGCAATCAGAAAAGCGTAAAATAATCATTCTGAAACAAATAACAATGAATAATATTAGTTTATAGAGAGTGTGAAACAGGCAATGAGTTTTGCCTTTCCATAGCTTACCAAATTTACCAATATTCTCTACTTAGAAAACCCTGGAAAAGGTTCCCATAAGTATGAATTATTATTATTATTATTATTATTATTATTATTATTATTATTATTATTATTATTATTATTATTATTATTATTATTATTGGGTACATAATGCTATGCAATATGTCTATGCTAGCTTGCAGAAATAAAACTGTACATAAAGGGAAGTTGTTTCTGATCCCAGCTGTTAGGGGTTTAAGATACTGATCCCTCAGATCTGCTGACAGAGGCCATTCTGTTAGAAAATGCACCATGTCCTCCATCGTAGAGCATCCTGCTGGGCAATATCTGCTTGTACCATGTTAGTCCATATAATGTCCCTGAATCTCTTTCAACTGCAGGGAGATCAATCTGCATTTAGTTAGCAGTAGTCTCAGCTCACGCAAGTTAACAAGGGACAAATATGGCAGCACCTTTCCGAAAGGCAAGGAAAAGCCTTTATATGTTCTTTTGGAGTGGCAACTAGCTACAGATGCTATAGTAGTCCAGGTGTCAGTGTCATGTAGTCTTTTAATAATATCTTCTCAGGCAGCCTCATATCCCCTCCTGTGGAGATAGGTTGGGGAACAGCCCAGCTTAGATATAATTGTGGGTATCTTAGCTGACCAGGAGTCCCTTCCCATTTCCTCACAGGCCAGTAAAACTATAATATTTCCTAATAATAATGAAACAGTGAATCTGTATCTGTGGAAGAAATCACTCCTTATATATATATATTTTGTTGTGATTCCTACAGTTTGACCCCAATTTTCCCTAATTTCCCGCATCAGACAGCAATGTGCCACTTATGGGGGATTCCTGTTGCAATCCCATGGATCTGTAGGACTTTCTTGCCATCACTAATGACTTAAACCATGACAGTGATCTGATGAGAGTGTCACAAGAAGTTCTAAGCATGACAAAATGTCTTTGTCTATCTATTTATTTAAAATATTTTTACCCAGCCTTTCTCCGTAAAAGGACCAGCAGGCAGCTTTATTTATTTTCTTCTATGCACCAACCACATATGTGGAAATTTTATATGGTGCCTCTCTTCCCATTTATCCACACAGCAGCCCTGCAAAGCGAGTTTAGCTGAAAGATACTGAATGATATATTTTAGAAAGACACTAACAAACCAAATAAACTTTGTGACCAAGCAGAGATTGGCGCTTGGATCTTTCTTTTCCAAATGTAGTATGGTCGGTGATGCTTGTCACTGTACAGGCATTCTAAGATGAGTGGTTGATGTATAAATAGTGTCAAGGATGAAACAAGGGAGGGGGAAGGAAAAATTCTTTGACATTAAGGCTAATTGACTAAACCCCCTGAAGGCTGTATTCAACCTCCCTGTTCAGAGCTGAGGGCCTGGAAATGCTTCTTTTCTTACATTGCACCTCCTAGACTCCCCCAGCCACTGGCCATGTTGTCTGGAGGTTTCTGGGAATTGTAGTCCAAAAAGTAAAGTGGAACAACTGTTGTGCGGGGTGGGGTGCCTAGTAGATTTTGCAGGGGCAGCTGGTGGGGAGCAGGATGCTAGACAATATGGACCTCTGGTTCGCCTACCTCCACAGTAGGAGGGGTTGCCCAAGAGAACCCTCTATCTTGTCCGTGTAATCTTTTACTCTCTTTAGACTAATCATACATTGCAATGTATTAATTCAAAACTATGTGCAATCTGCGGAACCAAGTGGTTATTTTTCTTTTTCTTATACTGTATCATTTCAAGTAAAAGCTAAGAGGGTGTGACAGTTTGCGAGCTGAGTGCGTGTGCACGTGTGAGCACATGCACACAGGTTGAAGAGGAACGGTCTGTGTTTAAAAGCTTCTCATAAAAATACATTCTTCTGTTTCCATAAGGGAATGATTATCAAGGTATCAGAGGAGCTGAAACTGCAGGGTATATTAAAAGCCAGATCAGAAAAGTGCAGTAGCGCTTGGGGTCGTGTGCAGCAACAAGAGTTCCACACACTCCTGAGTACCTTAGTTATCTATGGTAGTTATTGTAGGATTAGGATTCAAGAGACCTGGGTTCAAATCCTCTCTCAGCCATGGAATTCACTGTGTAACCTGTCTCAGACTCAGTTATCTTATGGGGTGGTTGTGAGAACAGGCTGGAGAGCCATGTAAGCTGTCTTGAGGTCATTGGCGAAAATGTGGGATATAAATATAACCCATAAATTAAGGGGGGTGGTAGAACCCTGCAACCTACTCCTGTGCCTGAGTAAAGGACATCTAGATCAGGGATGCCCAGCCCTGAACCCTTCAGGGGCCATTCCAACCTGCATCACCCCCATGACTGTGTTTCTAGATCTGTGATTTTCAAGAAAAAAAATAATTACCATGAAGGGGAGGATGCAAACAGCTGTGACCTGAGTCAGAGCTACATAATGCTCTAATTGTGTGACCTATCCACTAAAAGACCACACAACCATAATCCTTCCACCATCACACACAAATGCAATCTTAATTAGGGCATACTTCAGTAGTTTAGTAAGCTAAGCAAAGTGATCAAACAAAGAAAAATAAGGCTATTCCAAAAGGTACAATGGCTGACAGACCAGCTGCAAGGGCATATAGTAGAAGCCCTGCAGCAACCATGAACCATCAGTGGCTGGAATATCCAGGGGAGAGCTTAAGCTTTACATGGGGCCTCAACTATCGCTTGCCTTCTCCTTTAGTGCCAGCAGCAAAATCTAATGTAGAGAAGGACCCCTGTATCCGTGGGATCAGTATCCACAGTTTCAGTCATCCATGGTTTACTGCAGCCCGTACTGTAGGCCCCACCTCCTTATATGTTGTATATATAGGGTTCCCTACTATCCACAGGCATTTGCAGTAGATCATGAAAGGGATCCCCCGCGGATATGGGGCTCCTACTGTATTACTTTTGATTTCTTGGTTCCTCATTTCAAATTACTGACCACTCTTTTTAACATGAATAATATAAAATGGGATACGAAGGATTCATTGTGGTGTTGCTCCACTCCAGGTCCACCTTGTAGTCTTCTGAATGTCGTACAAACCCCCCTCATTCAGCCTGGTTTTGCACATTTCTTCAAAGGCTGTACATGTGCCTAAAATAATTATATTTGGCTTGTTTTCTGCAGCAAACTCATGTTTCTGTGCAGAGTTGCCCTGCATGTTGTATACAGGGCTGCAGTAAACCGTGGATGACGGAAACCACAGATACCGATCCTGAAGCAGCTTTCCATAGACCACCGTGCTTTTCCACTCATTCAAGACATTTCTACATGTGCTGTCTCCTCTCCGAAAGATACACCAATTTTTGTTTGTTTGCTTGCTTTTAGAAATCTTTCCGTTCAAGGATATGCTCCAGATGTCATTCAGATAAAGGTGAAATTATGTAGGGTGAGACCGCTGGTTGCCTGATTAATCCAGGGAAAAGAGAAAGATAAAAGGATGGGGCTAAGTGGCAGGAATGCCCATCTGCCATCTGAGTCCTGAGGAATTTAAACCAAGGGCAGAAACAAAAGTATGTGTGGCGCCCCTTACTGTCTCGTCGAATCAGCTTCTAGAGATTATATTGATTCTTTAAATCTCAGTGTTGCTCAGTAAGTGTGCAAAGGGTCAGGGAAAGAAGAGAGAGAACGGGCAGCCTTGAAATCCAAGCATTTCCACCTCGAGGGGAGCAACCCCTTTGCATCATCACTTCTAATTAATACCTTCCTCCTGCTGCTCTCCTTTCTTTCTGTTCCAGGGGAGCTGACTTTGCAGGGCGTTCCTGCTTGCTACCATGTCTTTGGCGGGGATGAAGTGCCTGGTGACAGGCGCTGGTGGGTTTCTTGGTCAAAGGATCGTTTGCCAGTTGCTGGAGGAAGAAGAAGGGCCAGCTGAGGTCAGAGCCCTGGACAAAGCAATCAGCTCAGAGGCACTCCAGAATTTTCAGAGTAAGCAAACACAGTGATGGTTTTTTGAAATGAGGGAAGGACCTCAATCCAAGAGAGACAAGGTGTCAGGATCCCCATGTTGGGGGACAATGGCCTCCTTCTTACTGGGGTGCCAATCCTGTGTCTGAGTGGAACTCCTCCAGTGTGCAGGGTTGGGGCTCCTGTAGATAAAAGCTTCACCATATAGCTCCTGCTGGATACTTAGAAAGTTAGCACGTAAGCAACAGATTATAAATTATAAGCCTTTCCCCAAACAGGCTGGGGAAAAAGAAAAGTGCTCTAATCATCAGACATGCAAACCAAGCCATGCTGTCTCCCTGGAAAGCAATTATAAAACAAAGTTTTCTATGTGCAAGGCATGTTATCTGTATAAAGGAGTTCTCAGTCTTATATGCCCCCATCTTCTGGCTGTGTGTGTGTGTGTGTGGGGGGGGTTTGTGTGTTTTTTTTCCAGCCCCATGGCGTTCCGATGGGGCTGGCTGTGGGGGGGTTTGTCTTTTTTCCCCAGCCCCATGGTGTTCCGCTGGGGCTGGCTGTGTGTGTGTGTGTGTGGGGGTTGTCTTTTTTTTCCCCAGCCCCATGGCGTTCCGCTGGGGCTGGCTGTGTGTGTGTGGGGGGCTTTGTCTTTTTTCCCCAGCCCCATGGCGTTCCGCTGGGGCTGGCTGTGTGTGGGTTTTTTTTTGTCCTTTCCACCCCAGCCCCATGGCGTTCCGCTGGGGCTGGCTGTGTGTGTGTGGTTTTTTGTGTTGTTTTTTTTACAGCCAGCCCCATGGCGTTCCGCTGGGGCTGGCTGTGTGTGTGTGGGGTTGAGTGTTTTTTCCCAGCCCCATAGCGTTCCGCTGGGGCTGGCTGTGTTTTTTTGTTTTGGTGTGTTTGTTTTTCGGCCCCAGTGTGTTCCTATGGGGCTTGCAGTGGTTTTTTTCTTTCTTTTTTTCTTTTCCGGCCGGAACGGATTAATGGGGTTTCAATGTATTCCTATGGGAAATGGTGCTTCGATTTACGACCATTTCAAGTTACGCCCATCTTCTGGAACAGATTATGGTCGTAAATCGAGGCACCACTGTATATCCTCCACATTGGTTTCACTTCTCCCTGGTCTGAATAGGCTCGTTAGATACATACAATGAGTGGAGAAGGACTGCAGAAGTGGGATTTTCACTCACACACCCCTCCCCCATCCTTTGTCCATCTAATGAGCCTATTCAGACCAGGGGGAAGTGAAACCAAAGTGCAGGATATATCAGGGGTCTCCTACCAATTCTCCTCAGACTGAAGAAGCTGCTTGGATGAGTAGCGAAACGTTTCAGCCTAACAAGAAAGAAATCCAGTTGCCATGACTCAACTTCCAGATAACCACACCTGGATGACTGAGAATCTTCACAGATAAACCTCAGGTTAATTATTTCAATAAGAACCAATTCAAGCAGGAGGGTTGTATTAAGCTTTCCTTGCATCTGAACTGTTGATAAGAAGCACCTATGTAGGATCTATGTAAAAGGGGGCTTTTAGTCTTTTCCCAAAAGTCGGATTTTTTTAAACTGGAAGCTGCTATGGGTCCTATGCAAAACAAGAGGTGACACTCCGTGGTGAAAAACCAAAAGGCTATTTGGAAAGGGAGATATGCCTGCTTGATGGAGTTCAGATGATGACAAAAATATTGCCACGTAAGGCAACAATTCCCCCCTCAGCAAATGTGGGGCACACCTACAATGGACAGATTGGTCTCGGTCTCTTCAGATGTACTGCTCATGTGTGCTCAGTTGAGATGGGGGGTACTCGTATTCATCCCATGGGGCTGGACCCTCGTTAACGCCACCTGTGCGGGGATATTCGTATTCGTATATGAACACGAATACCCCCATCTCTAGTGCTCAGTTAACATGTAAATCATGAAGGAGACAGAGATTCTCTTCCTTCAGATAATACTTCTCACAGTGCCTTTTCTGTTACTCCCGGAGCTTGGTGTCTTAGCTAATTTTATTAAGCCAAGTCTCGAGCAATACTAATAAAGTGGACACTTTCTTTGAGGAAAGGGCTACAGGTTTATTCAGGTAAAACAAGTGCGCACTTGGGTGCCCAGCAGGGTGGGGACTCCAAGATCAACAGGGTTCAAGTTTTTATACAGTTCTAAAGAAAAAGAACGAAAGTGTGCAGCAGTTGATTGGTCCTTGAGGAATATATGCATTGGTTACAATTTCTTGCATTTCAGCAAAGCATGCGCAGAGCAGCTTATCTCTAAGGAATGTTGAGTTTTCCTTCCTCCTTACAGTCCGCCCACTAGAAGCTGCGATAAGCATGTGGCATCAACGTCCACAAAGGCATTTCATTTCATAGGAAGAGGGGCACGTTTGGCAAGGGCAAATACATTGCATAATGGCAGGGGTGGCCTGAATATAGCAACAGATCAGAACACACAGGGCCAGGAAGATGACCAACCCAACAAATAGTGACCATCCCCATCCCCATCCAGGGAGCCAATCAGTCAACCATCCCCACAGGGACCACCCAGGAGGACTATACGTTTTGTGGACATCTGAGTAACTTGGCAATATCAATATCAATGTAACTTGGCAATATCAATATCAATAATCCCACACTGATTAATATAGTGGCAACAGGTGGTGTTCAATCAGAAGCATAGACCACCCTCATGGCTAAGAAGGTAGTCCAGGGCCATTTTGTGCTGCACGAGCATACCAGCTAGAGATTCAACCTCTACCTGGAGGGCGGTGAGGCCCCCTGCAGTGGCATTGGTCATTGCCTCTGGCTGGAAGGAAAGTCAGCGGAGTTGCCGGACATTCAGAGCTACCCCATGAGTGGGAAGTAGGATTGCCCCCAGGCGTTGGCCTTCGGAAAGGTAAGTATTAGCTGGATCATATCTAAGACTTGAATCATAGGTCCTCCTGCTGTGATACCAAGCAAAATGAGGGTCCCAGCTGTGGGGCGGTTGTTGTTTAGAATGATAGGCAATGCCTTCTGGACTCAGAGCCCCTACGGTGCATGTGCCATTCCAGAATGGTGGCAAAACCTTTCCAGCCCATTTGCCACATAACCAAAATAGTCCAGTGGGGAGACCATGGAGCGCCTGACCCGTGAGCCCCCAGGCATAGTCCTGAATAGCCCAAAAGGCATTACAAAGGTATTATCCCAGAGGGAGACAATGCCCCTATCTTGTCCAGAGATGTTAAATGGGGAGCCCCACCCATTGTTCTGCTGATAGCCCCCCTTACCCGGGCCTATATACTGCTCGTGTGCTCAGTGAACATGTAAATCATGAAGGAGACAGAGATTCTCTTCCTTCAGATTATACTTCTCAAAATGCCTTTTCCATAATTTGAATCAAACTGTGCATTACATATGGCACTTCCATATATTTACACATATAGGTCTTAGAGTCAAGAAGCATGCACCATCTCCCCCATGGAGATTCATGCTAAGAAGATCTCCACCAGGCAGCTCCAAGAGGCAAAAATAAGGCCAATGTGAACTGCAGGGGAACAAAGGAGAAAATCAGTTCCAGGGATGCATCAATATATACATTAAAGCCAGTAAAGAATTGCGAGTCCTAAAACTCTTCTTCGAGGCAAGCTGGGTCAATCTCTTCAAGTAATGAAGAACACAATATTGTGCTATCCAAATAGACTGAGCCTTTGCCCCTGATGAAGAGAGCAAAGAGGAGAGCAGTATGACAGGCTTCCTTACTGAGTTTTCTCAGTTCACTTGTGAGAACTTCACCATCGGGCATACCATTTGGGGGCCGCTGCCCAACAGCTGGCAAAACCTTGGCACAGATTTAGAGAGAAAAGGACAATGTTGGTTGCTGAGAAATCCTTCACGGCGGGTCTGCCAAGTAATGTGTTTTGGTAGGTGCAGTAAAACAGTTTGTGCTGCAAAATGTTGCAAAACAATGGAAAAATGCTGGCACACGTTTACAGTGGAAAGGACCATGTCAGATTCTGGGGTGTTAACAAGGACCCCCAATTTGTTCTATAAGTCAGACCATTTGGGAGCCCACTGCAAAATGATTGTCCAAGTCGGGTATAAGTTTTGAGGAGATCCCAAATGTGGGGATTTGTAGTCAACAGAGCTTTACAGTTGGACAAAAACAAAATCAGAGTTTGCAGAAGAGGGCTCAACAAAGGAGGATGTGGGGTGTTTTGGGAATAGAAGTGTCCCCGTCCCTCCATTCTTCTGAAAGACCCATGCCAGCTCTAATCAGCTGCTCCTCCCAATGTCAGTAGAGGGTGCTGGCACTCCTTGTGTTTGGGTAATGGATAATCTGATTTTTAATATAATCTTGGCTGTGGAGAGTGAACTTTCTATTATGCCTACGGAGGTACATCACACTCCGACAGATTTACTCAGCAGAGGTTTGCGTTCTGTTGACTGTTAGCACTGACAGCAAAGGATCACAGCACACGTATGTTGCATAGTCTGAAGTCTGCTGGACTGCATAAGATTGTTTGAAGCTGTGTAGGAGAGTGACAAGAGACATTCACAACTCCTTTATCTGTCCTTCCTGACATAGTTCTTAAAAGGGATCCAAAGAGCTACATGAGGCAGGCAAGACTTATCTACATGAGGATATTTTGGAAAAGAATTTAGGGTGTGATCAGATAGGCATTTGTCCCACAATTTGGTTCGCATTGGGAACAGGCTGGTCTGCTCCAGTATCCATATGACATATGTACCATTGTGAACCAGCCCACTCCAATCAATGCTAACTCACAGTTTTTGGGTCCCTTTCAGAGGCTTTTTGTGGGTGTGGGTGTGAAGGGTTGCTCTGTTTTCATTCAGTTCCAGTGTGTGTGATCTCTGGGATTGAACCAAAGTGGCTGCTTGGCTGTCTCTTTGCTGAAGCTTTTAATGGTTTTGAGAAATGGAAAGCTTCCTGGCCACTCAGCTGCATGAGGAAGGGAGAGGAAAGTTTCCATTTCAATTGTTGCTAATGCATCAGCAATGCCTTAAAAAGGCTTAAAAAAGAAGAAGCCCTTTCAAAGCATCAATGAAGTGCTGTGTCAGTTAGCAATAATTAAAAAGAAATGGGAAACTTCCTTCCCCTCCGCAGGTGAGGGCAAAGAAAATTTCCCATTTCTCAAGATTGTTAAATGGCTTAAGCTAAGCACGGAGGACAAGACAGGAAGGGGATTTTTTTTCTTGATTTTGTGTGTTTTTCTTTCCTTTTGAAGGGAAGGATCAGTCTACTCTAGGTAATGGGTCACTTGAGGGGTGATATGGTCAGTCCTTGCATGTGGATACAAGGATTGCCCCAAATGACACACCACATCTCAAAGTGACCCCATTTAGTAGACTGATCCAAGTCGAGATCAATGGACTGTCTAGTCGCACCCTTACCATGGAAGTTAAGTCTGAGCTTGAAGGATAGGTTTTAATTTCTTTGTTCCAGTTAGTTAATTTGCTCTTGGGTGATAACTTATCAATTCCATCAGCACTGTTGGTTTGTTAAAAAAAAACATACAAAAG
Source organism: Intellagama lesueurii (assembly GCA_037013535.1). Taxonomy (NCBI): domain Eukaryota; kingdom Metazoa; phylum Chordata; class Lepidosauria; order Squamata; family Agamidae; genus Intellagama; species Intellagama lesueurii. The sequence goes on along the minus strand of JBAJHW010000002.1, from coordinate 125,970,248 downwards.
ACAGCACACTAAACATGTTCATTTGCTAACCGTGGCCATGGGTTATGAAATTCCCAGCTGACATGTGCTCATCATGATAATGTATATAACATATTTTTAAAGTGAAGAGAGATGTGCCACAATCTATCCCAGAGTTAGGAACAATTGCCCATTTCCACTTTTGTTCTGATTCAAAGCCAGAAACAGACATTAGCAATACCTGTAATTGGAGCTGAAAGCATGTTAATATTGCAGGGAGATAAATGACACAGGGTTGGGGGAGGGCTTGTGAAAACAGACTTCATGGGAATCCCATGCTTTTGTCCAAAAGACCAATTACTAAACAAAGCATATCGCTCTGCATATTCCCAATAGTGAGAAAAGTTTATGTCATGACATGTGGAAACTGTCCTGAGTTAACGGGATTTGTCTTCTTTATCATAGGCTGTCTTCACGTTCTGCATTGAATGTGTTAAATGCAGTACTGGACTGTAGGCTGGGACTGTTATTATATTGTTTGTAACATACAGTCCTACAAAAATCTGCCCTTTTATTTTGGTTCCTTCTTTATGCAGACTGATTATATCACACAGCAAAGGCACTCCTTTAGCCAGTACAGTGTAGCCTTGATTAGGTATTCTTTATTAAAGCAATGCAACCCAAAGCTGATCATCACTCTGTTTGATGTCATCTCCTCCTCCAGAAGTGAAGACTAAAAGTATCCTGACCATCATGCAAGGCGATATCCGGGATGCAGCCTCGGTTCAGACGGCTGTCCAAGGGGTCTCGCTTGTCATCCACACAGCTTGTATCATTGACATCTTGGGCCTTGTAGATAAGCAGACACTCTGGGACATCAATGTCCAAGGTAACCCTAGACTGCTTTGGGGCAAATCCATGGTTCGCATGCTTGTGCAGGACGGGACTTAGACAAGGCGTATGAAATTGCTTCTGTGCAGTTAGAAGGTTGAGCAATTCAATTTTTTTTTTTAAAAAATGAGTGGGAAAGTAAGGTTTCTTTCTCAGAAGCAGCAGGAATTATTAAACTAAAAGTGAAACATTAGTCAAGATGGGAACAAGACTTCATTTAAGCTGAGGCTCAGCCCTAGAAGCTGAGAAGCAATAACAGAGGTTTTTCTACATATGCAGACATGTCTTTCCTTCACCTCTGAATTATTGCAGCTTATTGCCAAAAAGGCATGAAGTTGCTTCACCCTTCAGCAGTACCTCTCTTTTTAGAAACCAGCCCATTTGACAGGGCATTCTGGTGCCACAACCAAAAAGTACAACATCTTTACCTGGTGGGATGTGGCTGGTGTATTGCTGTATTCCTAATAGTCTGCCTTCCACACTACCGCTTCCTGTTTCCCAGGCTTTCCTCATCCTCCTGCTTGTGCTTCACCACAAACTACAGCTTCCATTGCCCCTGCTTCTTTCTATGGGCCTGGCAAGGGTAACCTTTCCCCCTGCGCCCCTCACAGCTGTTCTACAAAACTGGGTCTGCATAAACTGCAAGATGAAATAAGGATACAGGGGCAGACTCTGTTCTGCTGCAGTGCGAGCGGCTGTACATGGTCAGGGACTTTAAAGGCCGTGAAACAAATAGGGAGAGGGGTGAATGAAAAGGTAGAGGACTGCAAGCACCTAAGACTTCAGAAGGCTGCGTGTTTGAATACACCCTTGCACTTTGCATATAGCAGCCCAGCCCAACAATGAGAAAAAGGGTTTAATACAGTCCCATTTTCTGATGTCTTTAGTACCTAGAAGGATCATTGATGCTGAATAATGTTCTACCACCTTTTGCTGCATAACATGCAGAACATTCCTTGAGGAGCCAGCCAATCACAGCCTATGGTGCCAACAACCAGTTGCACATGCCTGACCTCAAGCCAACAGATCCCTCATGTTCACTCCTTGCAGCAGAAATCCCTCAACTTGTCTGTTAAAGCGCCTCTTGAACAGCCTTCCTGGCTCTTTGGATTTCAGTGTCTCAACAGCTGCTTTACCATTTCTGGCCACCCTCATTTTCCACATAGACATATTAGTTCTTGATGGTGGCGTATAGAGGGGAAAGTCACAAGACTGACTGACTGCCCTTTCCTGTTCACTTTCAGACTTCCTAGCTATGTATGACATGACTTCCTATACATGCCATGTGTCTTCCTTTCATTTGTGAGAGAGAGCTCTGGGTAATGACAACAAAATCAGGATCATCTGTGTTTGCTAGGCAACTTGCATGGCCAAATGCAAAAGGGGATAGCAGAATTTTGTCCCGAAAGAGTCAGTACCTACCTCCTCTTCACAATTTTTAAAGGTGTACATCTCCTGCTGTCCCCTCCTTTGTATCAGGTCTTCCTAGCTATGAATAATATTGGTCACATGTGTCATTTTACCCATCACGGGCCCTTATGGGAAATTTAATCTTGCTTTGGTTTAGAAAGTGGGACTAGGAGATTCTGTAGCCTTTGTGACATCACATACTATGGTAGTTGGTTAGACTAGAGGGAATATGTTCTGTGGTGGTATGAAAGAGGCATGATCATCCTTGTTTCTGTGCATGCACCCCACTGTCATCACAAAAAGTCTAATTTTTTTTGAAGGTACACAACTGCTGTTGGAAATCTGCCTCCGCAATGATGTCCAGTATTTTATCTACACCAGCAGTCTTGAAGTTATGGGTCCAAACAGCAGACGTGATCCCATCCATGATGGTGATGAAGACACTGTGTATGAAAGCACCAATAGCCTTCCCTATGCTAAAACCAAGAAGGAGGCTGAGAAATCTGTACTAGAGATGGACGGCCTACCATTAAAGGATGGCAGCGCCTTTGTGACATGTGCTTTGAGGTCCATGTACATCTATGGAGAAGGGAGCAATTTCCTTCAGAGGCACGTTGAAAGCGCCATCAGAAACAATAATGTTTTCTTGAGAATGTCTGTGAAGGAGGCTCTAGTAAATCCAGCCTATGTGGGGAACATTGCTTGGGCTCATATTCAAGCAGCTAAAGCCATGAAGGATCCAGAAAAAGTCAAGCAGATCCGAGGACAATTCTACTACATTTCAGATGATACTCCCCATGTAAGCTACTCAGACCTAAATTATGAGCTGGCTAAGCAGTTGGGTTTTGGCATTGAACCCAAACTAGCTATGCCCCTGACAATGCTCTACTGGTATGCTCTGTTGCTGGAGATCATGAGCTTTTTGCTCCGGCCTTTGGTGAAATACATTCCTCCTGTGAATCGCCACCTGCTGACTTTGACGAACACCCCATTCACCTTTTCTTACAGGAAGGCACAAAGGGATTTTGGCTACAAGCCACGCTACAAATGGGAGGAAGCAAGGAAGCGTACATGCCAGTGGATTGCTACACTGATGGGGGAAGCATCCCTGAAAAGCAAGGCTGCCTAAAGCTGACCTCCACTGACAAGATATGTAGGCTGTAGAAACCACAGGATAGTAGCATGCAACAGAGCCTCTGAAGAGGGAAACCTAAATTCTGAAATACATGAATAAAAGATACGAAAAGTTTTGCTTTGTTGTTATGGAGCCATTCTATTTATTAACAGATAATGGTTTTGAAAAAATTCTAAAAGCCTCTCCTACCTATGGTTTGACATGGGCCATCGTCCACTCTGCTGATGGGACCCTCCTCCACATAATTCAAACTCCCAATTATGGGATACCAAAAAGGGCAACAGTGATTCATCAGAATATTAATTTCCCAAGAAGAATGAATACAGGACTGCTACAGCTATTGTGTTTATGTTGACGCTCATGTATCTGAACACAAAGGTGGCCAGAACACAGCTCTGTATTACCAGGTTTACTGGTACATATTTGGGTGCGTGCGGTAGATCACCAAGGATCTCTGCAGTTTTTAACAGCTGTAACAAAACAACATTACTTTCTCTTAATTATACTGGTAAAATTAAGAAAGCTTCTACTGATCTCTGGACTGTTATGCTTGATTACATGATTGAATATCTACAGTTTAGGCAGCATGCTTTTCAGTGTGGCTCTGAGGGCCAATTTAAAAAAACAAAAATCAAATGGCAATGATTTTCATGTAGCATAACACCTCTAGATACAGCTCCTAGAGATACACACACACACACACACACACACACACACACACACACACACACACAAAAACCCAACCTCATAGCCCATGCATAAAGTGCATGGCAAAGAGGCAGGTTTAGTTTAATCTTCTTCCTAGTGTATTATTTTCCTGAGTGCAAGGAGCACCAGTGGTAGAATCCAGAAAATATTCTTTGTTTCTGCTGATTCTATAAGGAAATCCTATGTGACGTCATCTAATACTATTGTCATTCATTCCCCTTCATACTAAACTGTATAAGACATTGACTACATACCAAATATCTTCAATACATTTTAACTAAGAAAACAATCCTAGGATTAAAAATGGAATACTGTAATACCTATCTTTTTACAATTAAGTTTTTTATTTAAAAAGAATGAACATTTATTAACATATCCGAAACCTGCTACATTTCCAATATGACTCAGCCACCACTCACATCTGGCTGAACTCATAAAAAAAGACAAATATATGAAATATTTGAAAAGCCCAGTCTGTAGAAAGACTGTGTTAATTCTTTCACAGTCCCAGTCAAAAGGAGGCACTTCCAAGAATGATATTAACCACAAAACTCAGCACACATTCTCTGCCTGAATAAGGACATAAAATATGTCTTCTCACCAACTGTACTCTAAGGAGTAGCTTCTGGAAGGACCTATATTCCCATTCAGAACTGACACCCCCCCCTCCTCTGCCAGCCTGTCACGAGACCACAAAACAACATTCAGTCACTCCATCACCCAACAGAATATCTGACATGAAATATCTAGGGGGGAGTTCTTGAGTAACACGGCTGAATACTCACAAGTGTCTATTACAACATGCATGTGTGTTATGTATGTTTAAACACTGATCAATCTGGATCTTGAAGCAATTTTAGCTGGAGTTTCCAAACATACGTACCCAGATCTATGTTATCCATAGTTCATACATTTGCTTTGGCAAACACTAATCTGTACCATGGAGCTGCCATCAGTGTTGTCCTGTGTTAACTATAAGAATACCTGTTACTTTTTGTCTGTACTTCATTACCCCATATAACTCCTCCTTCCCTTCTTTTCCTATTCAATATGAAGTCTGTGGTGTTGTACAAGATGAGTCTTGTAGCGGAAACCTTTCCCACATTCAGCACACTGATAAGGTTTCTCTCCCATGTGGGTTTTCCGATGCCTTATGAGATGTGAACTCTGTATAAAGCCTTTTCCGCATTCAACACATATATACGGCTTTTCACCAGTGTGGGTTCTCTGGTGCTGAGTAAGTGTTGAGATATCACTGAAACTTTTGCCACATTCACCACATTCAAAGGGCTTCTCTCCCGTGTGGGTTCTCTGGTGATTAATAAGATGTGAGTTCCGACTGAAACATTTCCCACACTCAGTACAAAGGAAAGGTTTCTCTCCTGTATGGATTCTCTTATGTGTAAAAAGATGAGAGCTCACAGTAAAGTTTTCTCCACATTCACTACATATATAGGGCTTCTCCCCCGTGTGGATTCTTTGATGTTTAATAAGGTCTGAGCGCCAGCTGAAGCTCTTGCTACATTCAGTACATTTATGAGGCTTCTGTCCTGCCGAAGAGATCTCAGAGTGTGCGATAACATTTGAATTCTTCTGCATAGTCCCCTCACATTCAGTATAGCTGAATATTTCTGCCCCAAAAGGAATCCCAGCTGGGGAAATGTTTCCTTGAAGGACTCCCATACCTCCTTCTGGATTAATGGTTTCATTCTGGTGCTTGCTGGGGCAATTATTTTGCCCTTGCTGATCGTCAAAGGCTTTTTCCCTGCGAGGATAAGAAGCATTTTCTTCAACTTGCCCTAGGAAAACCACATCTGGCTGCACATCCTCTGAATCATCCTCTTGAGGAATCTCCTCCTCATACTCACATGAGATCTCACAGTTTTCTACAAGAAAAGAACACTATGTGTGAAAGTTTAGACTAGAGGAGATGAGCAACTTTTTGCAATAAGGCCCATTTTTCTTTTCAGGAAATCTTCTAGGATCTATAGGCCAGAGCTCACTCACTCTCACAACAAACACACACAGCCTCTTTTGAAGGTTTTCTAATATTTGGAGGAAAGCATTTTCTTGCCCTGGTTTATAGAAACGGTAAGAATCTCTTCAAATAGCTTCTCTTGTTCATTACCACCAGTTCCTCTGACTTGAAAATTTAAACCTTTACAACAAATGCACAACCAGTCAACAAAAGCAATTACGAAAAAGATAAAAGAAGTGTTAACTTATCTCATGCTTTGGATTTTACTCCAGATGCCACTGTGAGAGATGGACAAACTGTCTGAGAAAGTTGGACACTGAAAATTTAGTTGCATTAGAAATACATTTAGCTGCTCCAAATGGAGGCCTGTCCTCTACTTGGATCATGTAAAGAAAAACATTTTATTTATTGATTGATTGATTTATTGATTGATTGTATTTATATCCCGCCCATCTGATCAATCGACCACTCTGGGTGGCTAACAACACTTAAAATAAAACAATTTAAATATAACATCAATATATAACATCAATAATCAATTGTTCAAAATGGAAAGAAAAAAGAAAAAACATAAATCAAATAGTGGCTGGAGGGAAGGCCTGCTTAAACAGCCAAGTTTTCAATTGGCTTTTGAAAATGCCCAGCGAAGGGGCCATACGAATCTCAGGAGGGAGTTTATTCCAAAGGCGAGGAATAAACTCGCCTTTGGAATAAACTCCCTCCTGAGATAAACTCGCCTTTGGATTGTGAATGGCAGTACAACAAAGAATTGCCTTACACCTACTGGAACTGTTTTCTGCTGGGTTTGAGAATGGTAAATTTTAGGCCTTTCACACAGAGAAACCTGTTCCCTACAAGGAAGAAAAAAAGAATTGTCTTTTTATCAGCTTTGTGAGGAATTTAGCATAGAACACTCAGAGGACAGAAAATGAAGTGTGTTCGGTGAGGGTGCAAACAGTTGAGACCAAAATCTTCACCAAGTACCTGCAAAATACAGCAACTGTGTAATTTAAATGGAAAAGGAGTGGCAGAGTGGAACATCTGTGTGTCCCTTGGAACTCCCTTCCCACACCGCTTTTGGACTGGATAAGTGCCACATCACAAAGACAAGCAGGGGAAAAGATGGATGTGAAGGAAACATAAGGATTATACAAGAGTACATACAGAGTTTAGAGACCTCTGGTCATTATGTGTTGTGATTAATGACAAATCACTGCTGAAACCCAGTGGTTCAGAATGTTTGGACAACCCTCACACCAGGCCAAAACCCAGAAATCACAAGCCCCTAACTGTGGGTCATTCTCCCCATCCTTCTTATAAAAAGCATGGTTTGGGAGCATGTACTAGATGTCACTGCCTCAGATCCATTGTTTCCCCATGTTGCTTTATTAAAAGCTGCAAATACAGAGACAGTTTGAGAAAAAGATACAGAAAGGACGGGGAGAAAAGGCTTACAAACATGATATTTATATATTTGCCATTAGCAATGAAGATCAGCATTGCAAGAAACAATGGCTCCACCCCTGCTGTGTTATCTATGAAATATGGGTATCAGTCTCTTTTTGAACTGGTCACATCACAACTCTCTCACCTATGAACTCAGAAGAGATGTCTCCTTCCTTAAAGTCTGAGAGACGAGATGCACACAATTCCGCTTCTAGTTCCATCCACAGATGTCAGGCTTAGAAATCCTGCTTGTGGCAAAATAGATAGGAAGTTTGTAGATACTGCAGCATGCCACAAATTCTCTCCCAAGTATAATATCTACAAAATACACTCCACTCTTCATCCCACAGCATCGCATTACCTCAGCTTACTAACAGCATTTTTTTCTGCAACTATACCCATCCATCGGATCAGCATCCATTCTCTTCATTGCCTTCTGACTTTACTCCTTCACTGAAAACCAATCAGCTCTTTTCCCTCTAGCATGTGGCACATAATACACTAACATATATGTCAGCTTGAAATTGTTATTAATTAGCAAATGTGTCCAGCTTTGCTTGGCTTAGAAATCCTTAAGTCCCATCCGAACCCTATGTCTTATCTCCTACTCCCCTTATTTTTTACTGTTATGGTCTCTTTCTGTACCAGGGAGGTATAGTTAAACATGAGATTAATGAGGTACATCAAGCAGATTAACTATCCCAGTGGAGTATTCTGTATCCAAGGGGGCAGACACATTTCACACTAGTAGGGGGCAGTGGTAGGAAGGAGTGAAGTAAGTAACATTCGTAGAGCGTTTTTTAATTGCTATCTTACTATTTCAATAAACAGTTATATTGTGTGAAGAATATAACTCCCAGAGTATTCCATTATCGATTCAAACTGTTGTTTTTCGAATTCTTGCCATTTCATAGATCTGTCCTTTTCAGCTAGAGAACTAAAGTCTCGGAAACCTTATGGCTTGCATGGCCTTTCAAGATATAATCCACCCCGTTATTTCCACTGTGTTCCTTACTCCTACCATTTCAAACATCTGACCATCTTGGTTAGTGGACTACAGATCCCAGAATGCACCAACCAGTATGGCCAGTCAACATACCCTTGAGTGCTCAATAAGATCTATGGAAAATATAGGCTGAGATCCTGTTGACGATTGCATAAGTTGCACTAGAGTAGACCCACTGAATCAGTGGAGACTTGATGAACCAACACCTCTATATATACCACTGATTCAAATGGGCTTACTCTGGTATCCAAACCCAGAAGAATACAGACTCAGCTTCAACATGGTGCCAAAAACTTGTTACACAGCATTTCCCATTTGTACGTTTTTAGGCCAAAGGGGGCAAGATAAGTTGTTGATCTTGGTGGAAAAAGTGAGATCTAGCAGCAGGACACTGGATGCTGGCCTTTTATTGGCTTTGCAGCATCAGACTATTAGGGCTACTCCTTTGGGAACTATTTTATTTAGGATTGTGTACTTCATATTTGAGTATGCTAGTCAGCAAGGCTTATACAGCTGCTATTAACTTATAGGAGCATTTGATTTGGTTCCCTGTAGTTAGCTCTAGACCAGGCTGCTATCCTTGGGTATTGATACTAACCTTTTGAAATACATACTGTAAGTCAATACTCCATCTCGTTATACACAGGCAAAAGTATTGTCACACACAAATTGATCTGCTTTGGTTACAAAGGACAAAATTATTTGCCATAATGAGCACTTGAGGATACACTATAATAAAACAAAAAATCATTTTTAGCAGACCAAATTGACTACACAAGTGGTGAAATGATGGATATCAAATACAGCAAGTTAAAAGCATTAAATGCTAGGCAGTAACTTTTCCACTCAATGGATTCAGGGCCAACTCAAAAGCAATCCAAATCAAATAAAGGACCATGAAAGGCTTACTGAGATAATGGCTTACAGAAATAAAAGTGGAAAGTTGCTAAAGTTTGCCTTAAGAGATGTGCAATGCAACAGGCAAATCAGACAGCACAGAAAAGATGCAAACTAAGCTCTTGTGTAGAATGCTGCCAATATCCAGAATCAGGGGACTTAAGCGTCACACAACCCACACTTTGCAGATCCCTGGCTTAGATCAAAGAGGTCAGCTATAGTTTAAGCAGAATCAGATTTGTCTGCTATTAAATATCACACATTGTAGCACTGTTTATCTGGCCAAAAACTGTTTTCCAAAAAAGCTTCAGTACAGGTGGTAAGAGATAGTTCCTGTTGGCATAAACTTGTTACTGCAGTACTAAATTTGGGTACATCTATATAGTTTGGGTTATGACAAAGCTAAAGGCATAAAACTGCAATGCTTGAAAGATGCTTCATTCCAAAATAACTGCTGACATCTTCCATCAGTCTGTCTGTTTTTTACAGTCCAAGCATCATCATTGTTCTACGTCTGGTCCCACAGTATTTTGGGCCATTTTTGCAGAAAAAGCAAGATGCTGTCTTGACGCAAGCTCAACTAAATGTGCTTCCCTTCACATGCTACACCATATGTACAAGGAACATTCTCCCAGAGTGCCAGATGATGTTTGGGTACTTCATTAGCAGAGGAGAACATTATCTATCTTTTTTTAAGAGTACAATTTTAGATATTGTTGTTATATGCATTTTATTTCTTGTATTTTTCAGAGTGGTCTTATTTTTTGGAATGAGGTTCAATATGTGCATTTTGTCACCGACATCTGCTCACTGCTGAATATACAATAAAATTTAGCTAGCCTCATACAGAAGAAACACCACTTATCCATTTTACACACAAACACAATGGAACTTTTACCCGATGGCTTCATGCAAGAAATGAAAGAACACTAAAGAGCCTAAGTGTAGCACTTCCAAATCTTCTCCCATTTGCCATGAAATCTGTTTAAAACAGAACATACAAATGTAATGATACAAAAGAAATGTTAACTGTCATATAGGTAATAGATGTTATTATTTGCCACTTCAAAGTATTTTTGACACTTCTGCAGAAAAGCTTTCCCCGTTGTCTGAAAGCAGCTTGTGATGGGCAAAGGTCTGTGGATAGATATCCACAAATAAGCCAAAGCATGCCTTTTACAACTTGTTCTACTAAAACTGTTGTCCGATCTGCCACATGCACTGATTTGGCTGAAATGAATGTCAACTATAATAAGTGTAACATCCTGCATTTAAGCAGGAAGAATCTGTTGCACAAATAGAGGACGGGGTGAAGTCCAGCTTGACAACAGTACATAACGGGACTTAGCAGACCACAGTCCAAAGCAAGTCAGCAGTACGATCCAACAGCTTTAAATGTTATTGCGGTTCTAAGTCACATCAACAGAAATGAAGCATTCAGACCACAAGAAGCAACCATACCTATTCTTTTCTTTTACCCTTTGGCCAGATTTTACCAAGGATACTTTCTCCAGTTCTCAGGCCTCCAGTGCAATAAAGTTATTCATAAACTGGAACATGTCTGAAGACAAGAAAGACTGTGAGGAGCCTAGATTCTAAACTGTATGAAGAAATGGTGAAGGAGCTAAATACGTTTAGCTTGTGAAAGACTTCAACAAGGCAATACAGCAGCCATCTTCCAATATGTGAAGGGGGGACACATGGATGATGTAGCTGATTTGTTTGCTGTTGCTTCAGACTCCAGAATGTATGACTCAGTTATCAAGAAAAAAGATTCAGACTAGGAAGAATTTCCTGAGCTGATTGACAGTAGAATATACATACTGTCTTGGAAGGTACTGGACTGTCTTTCATTAGAAGTTTTTAAAGATGGCTGTCTAAGATACTGTAGTAGTAGATTTCCTGCATAGGCAGATGTTACACTAGATTACTTTAATGGTCCCTCCCAACACTGTGATTCTCATTAGTCTAGTTTTGCTACAAGAGAGCTTTGGGTTAGGACTAGAACATTATTTATTTGTTGATATTGGTTGGGTACTTACAGTGATGGTGGGATGGACCCATCTTACCACACAGTGCTGCAGAGCTCCAGATCCTGATGTGTTTTTATATACCATACCATTAGCTTTTCCCATCCATGCACATGTCAGAAATGTTTTAGTCTTTTCCTAGAGAGCTGCAAAAGAGATGTGGGATAGATATCCATAAACTGCAATGATATTAGGCAACCCTTCATGCCCTTAATAATGCCGATATCCACTTTGAGCAATTAGAAGAGACAGAACAGAAACAGAATTGTGTCATTAAATGTGGTGCCAAGAACCATAGTTTATTAATTTTTCTTCAGACTTTTTAGAATTCTTCAGCATTATAGATTTGGGATTGCTTCCAACTATTCATAAATCAAGGATATTTTCCATTACCTTCTACCCAATTCTTAGTTGAGCACCTCCAGTAATAGCATTCATCACTCTGCAACTTGAGAAATTTTAATGAGCTTCAGTTGTAAAAAAATTGAGAGTTGTTAATGTTAGACACGTTCTGACAATTTTTATTTTTAGGCACATGTTGAATGCATATTTTTGTAAGTTTTCAGTGTGGTTCTGCCTACCATGTATGTTGCTTCCATACACAATGCAAACAGTACATGCTGACCTTTTCCATTCTTTTATACTGTGATTGCTGTATATTACTCTTTAGTCATACACAGTTTATAGATGCTGATCAGGGCCAACGAAAGACATACTAGTGCCCAAGGCTGAGCAGTGAATCCTATCCCCCTCAAGGTGCGTAACACTTACATTGGCACATTTAGCAGAAAAGCCTACAAATATATCTGCTGCCTCCAAGTGCAAATAAAATAACAAATGACTAAGAATTTGCTGCCCTTTTACGATACCCCAAATCTGTTGCCTGACCCAAGTGCTTCACTCTCCACAATGGTAGGGCTGGCTCTGATGTTTGTAAATAAGTAAACAAGTAAGTATTTCCCTCCTTTTAATTGAATGGGTTATTTTTACTGCCATATGATGTATTATTTATTTAACAGGTAGTCTGTGAATATTTATTTCTGTATTTTACAAAACAGGGCCAGCCCTACTATAGAGAGTGAGGCAGTTGCCAGACCTGGGACTGGGATATTCTGAAAGGGCAGAAAATTGTTATTTACGCAATTGTGATTTTATTTTAATTTGGAGGTGGCAGAGTTGCTTGTATACACATTTCCTTTCCTGTACACTGCCACAATTGCTATGGGTTGAGGAGGGCTTCTGCTGCAGCCTATATTTTTCAACAAAGGTAGAGGATTAACTGTAGACCCCACTGCAAGACAAAATAAATAACAGAGATGCCCATATGTTGGCAATGGTCTAACTTAACATAATGCTGTTTCATATATTCAGATGGCCAGTTTTCTCTGAACCTCAGCTAAGTATCTATTGGCTGAAGGCTTGATTCTAAGCAGTACGGGGTTTGTGGCAGAGCAGGGAAAATATCACTGACAGTAAAATGTATTAGCTGCATTAGCTGGATGGTATGAAACACATAGTACTTGAGCCTAGTTTCTTTATACAGTAATCAGATGTCTTCTCTCTATTACTGCTTTCTCACCATAGTCCTCTATATCCCTAAATGTAGCTCATTTTGACAATGAATTTTAATTACAGCTCTATAACTGAGGCCTCCCCTTCACGGATTGCTGCCTTGTCGTGGCGAAGGGGCTTGATTAATTCAGAGAAGCTATGGGCTATGCCATGCAGGGACACCCAAGACGGACAGGTCATAGTGGAGAGTTCTGACTAAACGTGATCCACCTGGAGCAGGAACTGGCAAGCCACTCCAGTATCTCTGCCAAGAAAACTCCATGGACAGAAACAAAAGGCTAAAAGATATGACACTGGAAGATGAGCCCCTCAGGTCGGAAGGCGTCCAACATGCTACTGAGGAAGAGCGGAGGACAAGGACAAGTAGCTCCAGAGCTAATGAAGTGGTTGGGCCAAAGCTCAGCTGCGAACGTGCCTGGAAGTGAAAGGAAAGTCGGATGCTGCAAAGAAAAATACTGCATAGGAACCTGGAATGTAAGATCTATGAACCTTGGTAAGCTGGATGTGGTCAAACGGGAGATGGCAAGAATAAACATTGACATCCTGGGGGTCAGTGAACTAAAATGGACGGGAATGGGCAAACTCAATACAGACGATTATCATATTTACTATTGTGGCCAAGAATCCCGTAGAAGAAATGGAGAAGCCCTCATAGTCAACAAAAGAGTGGGAAAAGCTGTACTGGGATACAATCTCAAAAATGATAGAATGATTTCAATACAAATCCAAGGCAGACCTTTCAACATCACAGTAATCCAGCTTTATGCACCAACCACCAATGCTGAAGAGGCTCAAATTGACCAATTCTATGAAGATTTACAACAACTTCTAGAACTGACACCAAAGAAAGATGTGCTTCTCATTATAGGGGATTGGAATGCTAAAGTAGGGAGTCAAGAGATAAAAGGAACAACAGGTATTTGGCCTTGGAGTTCAAAACGAAGCAGGGCAAAGGCTAATAGAGTTTCGTCAAGAGAACAAGCTGGTCATCACAAACACTCTTTTCCAACAACACAAGAGGCGACTCTACACATGGACATCACCAGATGGGCAATACCGAAATCAGATTGATTACGTTCTCTGCAGCCAAAGATGGAGAAGCTCTATACAGTCAGCAAAAACAAGACCTGGAGCTGATTGTGGCTCTGATCATCAGCTTCTTAGAGCAAAACTCAAGCTTAAACTGAAGAAAGTAGGAAAAACCACTGGGCTAGTCAGGTATAATCTAAACCAAATCCCTTATGAATACACAGTGGAAGTGAAGAACAGATTTAAGGAACTAGATTTGGTGGACAGAGTGCCTGAAGAACTATGGATGGAGGCTCGTAACATTGTACAGGAGGCATAAACAAAAACCATCCCAAAGAAAAGGAAATGCAAGAAAGCAAAGTGGCTGTCCAACGAGGCCTTCCAAATAGCAGAGAAGAGAAGGGAAACAAAATGCAAGGGAGATAGGGAAAGTTACAGAAAATGGAATGCAGACTTCCAAAGAATAGCAAGGAGAGACAAGAGGGCCTTCTTAAATGAACAGTGCAAAGAAATAGAGGAAAAGAATAGAAAGGGAAAAACCAGAGATCTGTTCAAGAAAATTGGAGATATTAAACCAACATTTTGTGCAAAGATGGACATGATAAAGGACAAAAATGGTAGGGACCTCACAGAAGCAGAAGACATCAAGAAGAGGTGGCAAGAATACACAGAGGAATTATACCAGAAAGATTTGGATTTCCCGGACAACCCAGATAGTGTGGTTGCTGACCTTGAGCCAGACATCCTGGAGAGTGAAGTCAAGTGGGTCTTAGAAATCATGGCTAACAACAAGGCCAGTGAAGGTGATGGCAGTCCAGTTGAACTATTTAAAATCTTAAAAGATGACACTGTTAAGGTGCTACACTCAATATGCCAGCAAGTTTGGAAAACTCAGCAGTGGCCAGAGGATTGGAAAAGATCAGTCTACATCCCAATCCCAAAGAAGGGCAGTGCCAAAGAATGCTCCAACTACTGTACGATTGCACTCATTTCACACGCTAGCAAGGTTATGCTCAAAATCCTACAAGGTAGGCTTCAGTAGTATGTGGACCAAGAACTCCCAGAAATACAAGCTGGATTTCGAAGGGGCAGAGGAACTAGAGACCAAATTGCTAACATGCGCTGGATTAAGGAGAAAGCCAGAGAGTTCCAGAAAAACATCTACTTCTGCTTCATTGACTACGCAAAAGCCTTTGACTGTGTGGACCACAACAAACTATGGCAAGTCCTTAAAGAAATGGGAGTGCCTGACCACCTTATCTATCTCCTGAGAAATCTATATGTGGGACAGGAAGCAACAGTTAGAACTGGATATGGAACAACGGATTGGTTCAAAATTGGGAAAGGAGTACGACAAGGCTGTATATTGTCTCCCTGCTTATTTAACTTATATGCAGAATACATCATGCGAAAGGCAGGACTGGATGAATCCCAAACCGGAATTAAGATTGCCGGAAGAAATATCAACAACCTCAGATATGCAGATGATACCACTCTGATGGCAGAAAGTGAGGAGGAATTAAAGAACCTCTTAATGAGGGTGAAAGAGGAGAGCGCCAAAAATGGTCTAAACCTCAACATCAAAAAAACGAAGATCATGGCCACTGGTCCCATCACCTCCTGGCAAATAGAAGGGGAAGATATGGAGGCAGTGACAGATTTGACTTTCTTGGGCTCCATGATCACTGCAGATGGTGACAGCAGCCACGAAATTAAAAGACGCCTGCTTCTTGGGAGGAAAGCGATGACAAACCTAGACAGCATCCTAAAAAGCAGAGACATCACCTTGCCGACAAAGGTCCGCATAGTCAAAGCTATGGTTTTTCCAGTAGCAATGTATGGAAGTGAGAGCTGGACCATAAAGAAGGTTGACCGCCGAAGAATTGATGCTTTTGAATTGTGGTGCTGGAGGAGACTCTTGAGAGTCCCCTGGACTGCAAGGAGAACAAACCTATCCGTTCTGAAGGAAATCAACCCTGAGTGCTCACTGGAAGGACAGATCCTGAAGCTGAGGCTCCAATACTTTGGCCATCTCATGAGAAGAGAAGACTCCCAGGAAAAGCCCCTGATGTTGGGAAAGTGTGAAGGCAAGAGCAGAAGGGGACGACAGAGGACGAGATGGTTGGACAGTGTCATTGAAGCTACCAACATGAATTTGACCCAACTCCGGGAGGCAGTGGAAGACAGGAGGGCCTGGCGTGCTCTGGTCCATGGGGTCATGAAGAGTCGGACACGACTTAACGACTAAACAACAACAACAAAAAACTGAGGCCTGGAAAGCCTAAAAAGATGTGGATCAGCTTCATGTGTTACCACCTCCTGACTGGTTCACATGAGGGCCTCACAAACATTTTGCAGACATAATTGTTGACCCGTGCCAAAAACCTATGCAAGCTAAAACATTTAACTACTCCCAAAACTAAGGGGTGATAGAAACTCCACAAAATACCTGCAAATATCACAGCGAATAGATTCCATGCTCCATCACTGAGAGTTACAGTACTTAGAGGTACCGTAATTTGCAATGTTGATATTCTGAGGTTGGTGTGCTTATAGCTTGTGAACCTGGGCTTCAGTTCTTGGTATTGTTATGCAAAACTTTCAGTTAAAATGGTAATCAATTTTTCTATAATTTATGAAAAGGAACTGAAATCTCACATTGTTCTATTTCTCCATTTGCTACTGCATCCCTTTAAATATCTGTGTTTCCATTTGTATATTCATTTATGTGTTTGTTTGCCTGGATACTTTGCTAATTTACATTGCCATGCATGTCTACTCAGACGTAAGGCACCCTAAGTTCAATGAGGCTTACTATCGGTCTGTATACATTGTACAGGACTGCAGCACAGCCTTAATCTGCTAGCAGAAGGAAAACAAATCCCATTTCAAGCTAACAAATACATCTTTCCCATCCTGCTCAAACACCACATTACATTTATTAGGATAGGTGGATTTATTTTTGTGGCCTCAATTGAGATAATGGCTCTCCCCACATTGATGTTAATTCATCGGCACCACAAAGTTTATATTATCATTATACTGCTTTCTCTATAGCCAGTGTTTACTTTAGATATCTTTATGCTTGGACATTAATGGGCCTGAATCCTATTATTTATTCCAGTGTAAGTGCAATGGTGGAAAGAAACTATACAGTGGCGAATTGGAGCTAATTAATGAGTGAGGGCTTGTTCTTTTTGTTGCATGCCAGCTCAGGAGGAGAAATACCAGCAGTAACTTGTTCCCTAGATGCATTTTGCCACTTTGATTTACGCCATAACACTGACAGCATAAACAATCAACATGATTCTAGCCATTATCACAATTAAAAAAAACATATGCTTTCCCTGTCAGTTTTCATCCCACCCTACACAGACACTGGTGGGTCTACACCTACCCATGGAGACTAATACTATGCCTCTAACGAAGTCAATTCCGGTTCACAGAAGTTTATGTCATCATAAATGTGTTCAACGGAAGGCAGTAACTGTGCAAATCCAGCCACAAGGAAAGAAAATCATCACCATCACTCATGCACACCCCCACCCACCAGCTAGCTCTCTTCCTTGGGAGTTTGGAACAGAAACGCCGAAAGCAACCACAAGGCCCACCGTGTTCCGGCGAGGTGGTCCGCTGCAGAAATCAGAAAAGGGCAGGAGCCCGATGGACACGAGCGAGGAGCAGCGGCGCCTGGCGAAGGCGTGCCGGGGTCCTGCATTGCTCCGAACAAACCGGTTTCGGTCCCCGCCCCGCACTCGCCGGCACTTCTCTGGGAAAACCCCCCGAGGAGGCTGAAACCCGGGCATGGTTAAGGCCAGCCTTCGGCCGGCCAAGCCGAAGTCCGCCCGCGCGGGAACCCCGCCGGGTCTTCCGAAGGCCCTTGAGAGTCTCCCTTCCACCCAGACCGCGTCGCAGCGCCCCGAGCCGCAAAGGAAGGGAAAAAGCAAGCCTTGGCCAGCGGGGAGAACGGGAGGGCCGGCAAGAGCTCTCCAGGCCAGGCCGCCCGCCTATAGCTCTCATTTCTAGGGGCGGCACTTTCGCGGTCCTCGCCACCGCCTGGACCCAAACGCGCTGGGGGGACTCTCGGCTTCCTTCGCCGCCCCCTGCCTCTCGCCCCCCCTCCCCAGCAGTGGTGTTTCCGTATTTCGCAAGCGGAGCTCCGGGGACTTTCAACGGGCCCTCCCTCCCTCCCGCCTAGGAGGCACACTCTCCGCTCCTACCTCAGCTCCGTCCCGCCGCAGCAGGCCCGGAGGGGAGACAAAGGCCGGGGAGCCGGTTTCCGGGGCCTTCCTTGGACGCCGCGTCCCGCCCGCCCCCCAACCCGTCGTGTTCCTCTCTTCGCCTGAGGGGGGAGGGAAACAGGCCCCTCCGAGGAACTGCTCCCTTGAGGCGGCTTCCTCAAGTCGCCTAGCGACGGCTCCCCTGACTCCCAACATTTCCCCCTCTCTCCGCATGAGTATCGGGTTAATTTTAAGCCCAGCGTGTGGCTGCAGAAGAAGTCGCTTCAGAGGGGTCTGCCTCGCGGCTACCCACAATCGAGCTGGCCTTTTTCAGGGAACACCGGACACCCTGGCCAGAGATGAACTCTGGCTACTGCAAGGGGAATCTTAGGTATCTTCATTGGAAGTCCCGACGTGGACTTTCACCTGCTTAATCCCTTTTCCGGAACAGAAACTTCCCCCCTCCACCTCCCACCACGTTGAAATAATTGGAATTAGTTTCGTATGCTAAAAATGCACGCTGGAGTCGGAAGCAAGCAGCATGCAAGCGTGGCCGCAGCCCTGGAAAAAAGGAAGCAGGGTTGCACAGAGTCATTCTAGACCTTGGGCTCTGGAGACTCGGGCGGCTTATACGAGGATTAGTTCAGTTCTGAAACACACGGCCAAAATGGAATAGCAGCAGAAGGACGGAAGCAGGGAGATATCTTTCCAGCTTTGATATACCTGACTTGTATGAACAAAAACCAAGGAACTTGTGCCAACCGCAATTTTAAAAGCAAAGAGCACGTTCACTTGCACGTTTGTTACACTGGTTTACAGCACCAACATCAAGAATACAATGGAGTTTCCTTCTCATGTCCAGACTCTAATACTAAAAGACAATTATTTTGTTGTAGGAAAGGATCTAATCTTTTATTGCAAACGTAGTTAATAAAATGAACATTTGTAAGTATTTGCATGTCTGGACAGCTAGCTTTATGTTTTTAAAGAGGGGGAAATGATGCACCAGGCAGCATTAGTTCCAGTGGGACCTCAGATGTTGCTGTGCTGAGTGGAAGCCTGCATAGTGCCCCATCTATTCCCTGCTGCTCTCCTGGTGGTCCTTCAGGGCCCCACTGGACTGTGGGGCTCTGGACTTCATTCCCCTGGTCCAGGCCTAGCTGCACTACTGGCAACCACAGTAGCTGCACTATACATAAGAACAGAAGTTGCAACTGACTTAAAACTAGCTAAACTAACTTTGTTTCTGCCTCCCCAAAACTCAACTTTTAAAAAAGGGGGGAACCACACCTTCCTTGGTCCCCTCCTTACAACAATTTGTAGAGAGGAGAATAAATGGCTGTGGTGGACCACCAGTCCGTGAAGTTGCTCCTGCCATCCTAAGGCACCAACAAAGATTTTTTGCAAACCTGGCCATGTTGGTGATCTGCCTAAAACAAGTAAGGATCATGAGGTTCTTCAGATATTGTGAAAGAGCAAACTCTCATCAACTCTAGCTCATGTAGTCACTGGTGAGAGATGTGAGCTGCATCCCAACAGCATTTTGAAGTACATGTTCTCTACCCTTATCTTGAAGCACCGTGTAAACAGCATTATAGGGTTTAACAAACCAACATTACCTTTTCTTAATCTCTGTCAGTGCATTTCCCAAACAGGCAATTTATCTGCAATATTGTGGTCAGAGGCCTCAGTTCTGCAGAGCTGCATCAATCTATCAGTTTTGCCAATTTGAATTGTGTGTGTAGAGAATGAGGGACAAACTGTCAATCTTCTGAACACAGCACTCTGGTGAAAATGAAGTTTAAGTCTCCTCCTAAACAACTAGCAGGTGTTTTTTTTCTGATCAAAATTATTGCACAGCAGTCACCATCTTCTACTTGCCTTGCCTCCTCTCTCTCCATGCAAGTGTGCAGAGTGCAGACTGAACCCTGAGGGAAAGCAAAGCAGAAGCTGGGACAAGAGCAGGGAGGTGGTGGGCCCACTCAATAAGACAAGTATTTCAGGCATCTTCCCAAGCATGGATCTGGCACTGGGTGAAAGAGCTGAAGAACACTTCCCCTAGGAGAGCTCTAATCAGTCTACCCAGTACAAAAACAGAAACAGTTTCATATAGCCAAAATATTAAGGATGAACTGCATATTTGGATACTTGAGTTAAAGCAACAATATCCAAATACTGTATTTAGAGTACAGTATACAGGAACAATCACTCAATAGCACCACTGTAGGGCACTTAGAGGGAGACAGAGTGGATCCAAAGGAACTTTGGAAATTTCTTAGTAAAAAGAAAATTTTGTGGATAATGCTCTTAAGACATTTATATACTGGGAAGCCAGGAGAAAGCAAACACTGTACAGTTGCTTTATCATTCACTTAGTGAAGTAAGTCCCTCCACTAACTGCTTTCCTCCTGCTAGTGATAAAGAGAGATCACAGCAAACACTTTCTTTTAAAGACATTCTTTATTTTTATATACAATATTTTTTAAACCTTTAAAAATTACATATGCAGAATGCCAGCTTAGAGACAGCCAGAAGCTTCCCAGTTCACATGGCTGACTCTTGCCCTTTTAATATTTCAGATGGGGGGGGGGAGGGAGAGAAATTAGGAAAGTAAAGTACAGGCAGGATGACAGATCAACATCCGCTATGAGTAGCAGTGTTTAGATACATTAAGGCTGCAATTCTGAGCCTACTAGCCTGGAAGCAATCCCCACTGAACTTAGTGTGATTTACTTCTGAGTAGACACATTTAGAATTGCACCATAAATCAAGCAGAGCTGTGCTTAGGCCACTGCTTATCAACAACTGCACCAGTACAGCTTGATGTTTTAGTTGCCAGAGTGAGCCAGACGCCCGAACATAATCTGCTAAAAATATTTACCAACATCACACATGAACATCTAACCTTTTAACTGTTCTGTGTTATCTCCCTATTTTGAATGGTGTTAAGATAGAAGAGTAGCCCAAATAATCAAAAGTGTATGTATATAAGGAGTGTTTAAATAAATAGCCCGAACACAACACTGAAAAAGCATCCTTGTTGACTGGGCCCTTACTCTCTTAGATTTACAAGGATTACATCCAATTTATTTATGGCTTGTAAAAATACAGAAGAGTTACTGGAAAATGCATTAATTATTCCACTGAAAGTGAATAAACTGAAATAACGAGAAGCAATATTAAAATATTAGCATCTAGATTGCTACCTCATTAAACTAGATGATAAATACCATTTTTTTTTAAGAGGTTGAGGCACCTTTTTAGGTAACATCTCTATTTTCAGCAACCCAGATGATTACAGGATTTTGCCTTTGATGGGAGTACTATTCCTCACTGTAATCCTACATAAAAGGAGGCCTACTGCAGCTTACTTTTGAGTAGACATGTATTAGACTGCATGGTCAGCCTTTCAGAAACTGGAAATTCAGTGCCCCATATTAATACGAGTGCCCCATATTAATACTCGTAAGTGTAATAGGGGAAAAATGTTACGTGACTGTTTTAATCACTTTCTGTTCTTGACTCTGGATAGTAAACAAACTGTATTTGTGGGATAGCTAAGCAGAGGCAGTACGGCTGTGGGACTTCGCTGCCAAGTAAACATGCACAGGATTGAACTGTAAGAGCTGGCTCACATTTGCATGTGTATCTCACAAACATTTCAAGTAATTATTTTCATTTGAAGCATTCAGCAGCCAGGTGACAAACAGACAATAATATCTTAAAGAGAAAATTCATGGTTTTAATTGCTAGTGTGAATCAGTCACAGAACAAACTAGGTTTTATGGGTATTTTATGAAAAAGATGACCCAAGCAGACTTCCAGAGAACTGTTTTGGGGCTGAGTGCTGGCTGGCACATTGGAAAAAGAAGCATTCTGTCAGAACTGTGTGTTTGGTTAGAACATATGCATTCATTAATAACCAAGTGCCAAATTATGTTTTTAAAACTATAGTAACTATTGCATATAGAATGGCAACAGTACTTAATTTTTACCTATACCAACTTTCCTCCAAAACAAGTACCGTATTTTTCCGTGTATAAGACGCCCCCACTTTTCTAACCCAAAATTAAGAAATCTAAGTGGGGCTTAGCAAGTGGAGGGGAAAGCAGGGATCAAAGCCCTGCAGGATCACTTTGATCCCCGCTTTCCCCTCCACTTGTTTTTGTTCTCTCCTCAGCTTACTTCTGTGTATAAGACGACCCTCAATTTTTAGTCTAAAGATTTTAGACAAAAGTATAGTCTTATACACGGAAAAATACGGTACTCAACAGTTACCGACTCTTGCTGTAACTAGATTGCAACAACTAGTTCAACATATTATTGGGCAATATGTTATAATTAAGCACCTCTCATTATATATGTGACTCCAGTCAATCTATGGTGACTGATGCTAGCAAGAACACATGCTAGATCAGACCAGAGGTCTACCTGATCTAGCCTTGTGTTCCCACCATTGGCCAACCAGATGCCTCTGGGGAAGTTCAAAAGTAGGAAATGAGTGCAATTATGCCCCTCCACCCATCAGCTTTACAAGGCCTTGGCTTATTTTATCTGAAGAAATTAAGAGTCAATTGAAACCAGATTTTAAGAGCTGAGATTATGAAACAACACAAACAACGAGCCACTATTTCTCTACTTTAGAGATACTGCTCAAGAAGTTGAGTAGGGACGCCACTGTATGTAGTAAAATCAGTTAAATGCCACAAGGTGGATAAGCAAATAACTGCAATTTGTTACATGTCTAAATAAAAGGACACTGCAACTAATTCATAAAAACCTCAGCCTCTTTATGCTGAACTGGATCAGGATCTAAAAAATAATCTTTTCTATGGCAATGACTTCCCCTCATGACGGAACTTACAAAGGGAATGAGCACAGACTGTGGTTCCGCAACTCAAACCATAGCAATGGGAAAGCAATTATCAGTGGACATAGGAAGTTTGGAAGTTCTGGCTCTATGTATTTTGTCACTGACTTCTCTCTGTAAAAACCGGACTGTGGGTTTTTTAAAATCTGTTCAAGAGACTATCAAACAATATGAAGAAGTTGTAGTGTTTCCCCTCAGTCTTTCTGATGCAAAAAAGCAAAACAAGGGCCATGTTCAAATTACCAGCAATTACACCAGGAATGGAAAATCTAATTTTAAGCTGCTACTTTCAAAGAGAACAAAAGTACTTGCTTTAAATCATTAAATACAAATTAGATAATTAGTTTTAATGATGCTAGGGAAGCAAGGATAGTAATTTCATTCAGCTGCTGCTTTCCAGTAAATAACCATGCAAGCCACAATTAACTTGAATGACTGTTAACTGTAGTAGTAATTATTCTGCACTCCAAATTCTATTTTTAGGATTGTAAAAATTGCAGCAGCAGATTCACCTATACCATAGAAGTTATCTCTGTATCTTCATCAGACTTGTTCTTCTTCAAGACTCCACTTTGCAGAAAAATGCTTATTATCCTTTACTGTAAATAAAAGCACTGAAGAGTAGACCAATATATTATTGCTGGGGGGGGGGGGGGCAAGCAAGCTGTTGAAAATACCACTGCTCTGCCTTCTTTTCTTTTCTCGCTAACATCATCAAACTTACCTGAGTTATGTCAAGAAATATGTTCCTTGACCTGTGCCCCTTTCAGGGTACTGATTATGATACAGAGTGGGGAAATACACATCATTTTCTCCCTCTCCCCAGATTACCACTGCACATGAGCTAATTATTTTGTTGGTGTTATGTGCCATCAAGTCACATTGGATTTATGGGGTCTCTAACAAAATGTTCAAGGTACATGAGATATTTAAGGTGTGCTTTTACTAGCTACATCCTATGCCCATTTTCATGGCCAAATGGGGATTTGAACCCAGGTCTCCTGAATCCTAGTGCATCACTCTATCCACTATACCAAACTGATTCTCATTACTATGCCATGCCATTTAAAAAAAAAATCCCTCCTTGGCACTGTAATTAATTAATAGACATGATGTAGTCTTGCTAGCCCATCATAATTTCTTTTCACATATTTTACTTCAGACCAGGCTTGTGGGATCTTCTAATCCATTCAGTGTCCAGCACAACATTGTGCTAAGGTTGACTTTTGCTAACTAGTGAGGAACCAAAGCTGTCATCAGATCTACAGCAAACAATAGATCTCAATTCGTCTTCTCTCCTAACGTTTTAATAAATGTACTCATGCACTCATGCTCACTGGTAAATCAGTAGGGAGAACCACCGTAAGAAGCAAACTTAAATCTGTGGCAAACTGTGATCAGAAACTGAGCTTTGAAAGATTTCAAAGTAAACAGAAAAGAAAAATGGAGGAGCTGGTACACTGCAAACAAGATATTTAACATTACTGTAATGTGGTGGTTTTAAGCACAAGGCCCTAAGAGTATATTCTCTATACACTGTTTCCATTCATATGAAGTGGCTGAGAAAATTCCAGCTAATTCCAAAACCAATTTCATACTGTTTCAATTGAGAATCATTTTAATCACATCTCCTATGTTACTTTTCAGCAAAATAAATACTTCAAACATCAAGCATTAGAGTGTTGCCACTGGTTTCAATGAAAACTCAAGTCTCAAATTGGGAACAACCAAATCAGTATCAGCAGCTGGTGGAGAGAGATTTCCTACTTTCAGTTCTATAGTAGAATAATGGTTCTAAAATTCTAAGTTTCAAATATTCCAAATTCTATACCTGGACTTCATCTCAAACTGCACATGAACTTAATTTGAATATATTACTTCCTTCTTTCATGCGGAATTTAGAATTTTCATTTTATTGAGGGATTGGGGTAGGAAAATTAGGGTACAGAAATATCCAAAACAGATTTGAAGGGACATTAAAAGAAAGGATAGAGGGTATGGGAGTTGTTTGGTAAATGTGCTGTGTAACTGAAGAAATCTTATTGCCCGATACCTGAAATTCCACTCAGATTCCACATCTATTATAAGTACTCCATTAAAACTTTCAAGACGCTTTTAGGTCTATCTTTGCAACCATGTGAGCTAAAAACATTCACAAATTACTGTATTTCACATTAGAATGCAGCATGATCCTGGGCAAATAGATTCACAGAGGTCTAGCTATAGATAGATACCGTGTCAATACAAACTGGGTGCAGGATTCAGTACCATAGGAATTCGGTCGATGTAAAATCAATTAATGTATCTTCCACTGCAATAGAATCTTATGTTTGTTAAATGGTTTGCTGAGTTGCAAATCTGTTATGTCCTTGAGGCATGATAAGGTTCCAGTGAGATAACTTGGTCAACGCAGGTTTACTTCTAAGCAGCATTTGGATTTTAGCACTCTTTCAAAAAGTATGCATACCAACAAAAAAATAAAATAAAGGCTTGTTGCCAGTATTCGTGAGGAAATGAGATTTCAATATACACGAATATTATTCACACAAAGTTTTTTAATCCTGCTCAGAAAAAAAATGATGCCCAAATCTTCTCTTTAACTAGGAGGGTAGGGGTGGGTTGGTTTGACAGATCCGTTTTTAGAAATGAAAGAAGCAGTTTCCATCTCGGACTGTTGTCACTGAGATCTAATAATGACAAGAATGTATTGCAAAGTAAAATTCACTGTCAAATTGCTATTGATCTGTCCTCTGCTATCACGGAGGCCACTGAATGTCAAGTTTCCAGTTGACTGGAGATCAAATGGTAGGATTTCTACTGTGTACATAAAGGCTGATGTATGTATCCTCAGACTTCAGCTTTTACAAAATACCCAAAAAACAAGCACCGTTATACCCAGGTTACAGTCTTATTCAGACGACGCAAGACTTGTAAAGAACATCTCTTACAGGATAGTTCTTCAATTTTTGAATACCGTATGAAAAAAGTGAGATCTTAATGAAACTCCATGTTTCACAGACAAATGTAAGTTATTGCAACTTAGTTGACAAAAATCTTGACCAAGTGGTAAACAACACTGGGCACTTCTGTCATGATCGTGTAAGAAACAATTCTCAAGTGAATGAAGCTTTCCAAATCTTAAAATGATAGACTGAGAGAAGGTGCTGATCCTCTCCATATCCCATTTACCAAGAAACAAGAACAAATAATTGATCACTGTCATTGCCATCATCGTCAACATCAATAATAAAAAGAGGCAAGGGTCTCAAGAGGCACTGGGAATGGCTGCCAGTCTCAAGGGACTGAAGAAAAGTAGAAAATTCAAAACAGAAGAGCTTCAAATCTGGAAACTATTAGTGCACTTTTGTTGACGGTCATTGCTTTGCTTGTGCCATCCTCAAAAGAAAAAGAAAAGGACAAAATATCAGGAATCCACATGATCTGGGCAGGGTTCTGCTCACTACAACAATAGTAGCAGCAGCTGCAACTCATTCCTGTTGCTGGGCAGGAAGCATGTTCCCTTGGCCTTTGAATCTTTGAACACCATGCTTCACCATTCAACTGCAAAAATACAAGGTCTCATTCTGACACACACTGCACTAGATTGTTTTGGTCATGTATAAAAATGGAATTTTTAAATTTATTTACATGCTTAAGAGCGCAGTTTTCATCCTCTCTGTTGATTCAAAGGTCTTGATAAATTTAACTGATGCCAGTCTTCTCTCAAGCCTTAAGTGGTCCATGTAAACAAAACACAGCTAAATAAAGTATTTTGTCTTTGTCCTGGAACAGTTTCTATCAATATGCATGATTTCCTGAAAGTGTTGTGTTTGCTAGATGTAAAACAGGCAGGGGGTGAGCTTCTGTATTAAAAACCCAATGATCGAAAGGTAGGAGGTCATCATTCGAGAACAGCAAATACAAATACCTGTAAAGTCAAAGAGAAAAAAACAAGCTTGAGTGAAAAACAGAAAGGTGCTATCAGGCCCTCCACAAACAAATCTGGAGAGGGGTCTGTGTGCATGTGTTTAACACTTCCAGTTTTTTTTGGGGGGGGGGAAATCCTGCTTTTGGGGTAAAACAAGGTATGGGAAGTGTACCTATTAGGGCTACTGGAGAAAAAACCCATCCCCAACAGGAGCAATTTATCTCAGGGCTTTGGTGGAAAAGAATTTTTATGGTACATGGTTGTTCTAAAATAATGGCCAGAATCCTATTGGGTTTGGACAGCATAAACCTAAAATTGTATATTTTGAGTGCTGTCTGCCACACATTCAGAAAGTATTAGATCAAACTCAGTTGTATGTCTGAGCATGCAACTGCCAGCCATAGAAGTGCAAAAACCGCTTGTGAAACTTCCCTTACAAATATGTGAACCTCCCATACCATGTTTTAGCCAAAAAGCAGGAAATAGCACATGTGTGATCCTTCCAGTTTTTTCCCAAAACTGGAAGGATCAGACATGTGCTATTTCACAACAGAATTTTGCCTGAAGTCTACTGAGATACATGTCTGTATCAGGCAATACACACCACTCAAAAATATTTATAACTTTGAAAATACGATCTTATGAAAAGTAACCAGAGGAAAGTTAAGACTAAAACACTTAGAACCACTTCTTTGTTTAAATATGACATGGTCTAGAGCTGATAAAAACATATGTCCAATTGAGGCACTTCTCAGGAGGTTTTTTTATTCAGTTGTTGCTAGCCTATTGTATATGGTTTCAAATGCCCTGATATGGAACAGTTTATATGTGTTATAAATACAATTTTAAATATCAAGCAGAAAGCAAATGTGTTGTTATTATGTACTGTCAAAGCCTTATTGCTTCCAAGGGATGTGAGGTGTTCAAGGTTTACCACTGTCACCACCCATCAGTCTCCATGGCTGAGGAATGATCCAAGTTTCTTGAGTTATAATCTGAAACTCTACGGAGAGATGGCTCTTGAAGGCAAATTTACTGGAGACTCAAATTGTGTCAGGCAACTTAAAATTTTGCACTGTAGCAATGCTTTGATATTTTTTAGCCATCTGTGAAAACACTGGATGCAGGCATAAATCCATGGACCACCAGGAAACTTACAATACTAAACATTATAGTTAGTAATAAGGCAACTGTCATACATTTTCAGAACCACAAAAGCACTGGCCCTGAAGAGTTCAACTTTTGACTCATCGTTAATTAACATCACCATTTTGTATCTTTATATGTTGAATACATTGTAGTAGATTACCTTTGGGGGGTGTTAGCCTTCCATCAGCTTGTTTGTTCACCTTCCCTATTAGCAGTTCATTTGTTCATTTATTAATTTATTTTACTGGCATTCATTAAAATCAGAGAACGCTATACAAAATGTTTAAAAATGCAAAGTATGAGCACAACAACAATTTAATTAAGGAGGAATTCTGTAAGCCCGGGGGGTCACTTTATAGGTTTCACTGTTCTAAGCTTGTTATCCAATATAACGAAGAAAAACCTGCTTACTTTAGCGTTTCAGCAAGAAAGAAACTTTGCTGTACATCATCATAGGTAGGAGCTGAAGCATAGACATCCTTGACTCCTGAAAATCCACCACTCACTCGGCAGTATTTGTCAATGGCCTATACAAGGAAGAAAAACATAATTAAAGTTTTGTCTTCCAGTTTGCCTCAGCTGGCTCTAGTTGTGCACAATCTTACCAGACAGCTGAATACCAGATAATCATAAATGGAGGGAGTTGGCAGAGAAAAGAAAAACATCAGTATGTGTGAGAATGGATTTAACAGTTGTACAGGGGATCCCAGCATAGGCCTTACGAATAGCACTGCATAGTGGCAAATCTTGTCAAACTAGAGCCTCAACAGGTATTTAACTTTTTTCCTCTGTTGAAATATGCAGCAGATTTCTGCATTTCCTCTTTTAAAAGGAACTTTTCTTTGTCCTTTTAAAGGGATGGATCTTAAGATCAAAGGCAGTATTTTAAGAGTGACATCAGTATTCGTTATGGGATCACTTCTGATAATTATTTCTCTCATAATTCATCCAAATTATTGCATGTGATTATTTCTGCAAAATGCTTTTCACATGTTGTAGTGCAAAGAATGAGATGTTTGCCTGATATCAGGAAGGAACCTGTTTTTCTACTTTATCCCATAAGCAAAGATGAAAGCAATCATTCCATAAAGTAAAATAAAACAATTTTAATATAACTGACAGCCAAGGTGGTGCAGAGGGTATTGTTCTATTCTGGTTCTGGGAGACCTGGGTTCAAACCCCTTTGCCAGGGGATTTTGAACCCAGGTGTTCCAGTCAGAGCAGAATGCTTTGCCAAGAGGTTTTGAAATCCTTGTTTGCAAGAAGTGTAAATGACCGTTTGGCTATTTGGACAATGAAGCAAGGTGTGATCTCAAGGAGAGGTAAAATCCAAAGTTCTGGTTTGTAACATATGAAGGGACAGAGAAAGGGGATAGTGTTATGCCCAATGCTCATTTTGTTTGGAACAGACAGTATTTCTCATCCTGATCTCACATGCAGTGAAGAAAAACTGACTGATCCTCTGGTATTATAGCAGGTTGTATTATCAACCTAAGGCAACAGTATCTGGAAGTTGAGTCATGGCAACTGGACTTCTTTCTTGCTAGGCTGAAATGTTTCCCTCTAAGAAAGGCTTTATATTCCCCCTGAAGATGTTGCAGAAGAGTTGTGGCTTCATCAGTGCCAATCCATTTCATCTGTCTTGTTGCTCTGCTCAACTCTTTTTTTCTTGGCCTTACATTCCCTATAAAACCAAGACCATTGAACTTCTGACGTTCTTACTGGGTGTGTGATGGTCAGATGTAGTTTGAGTGCAAGAATTATGTTCTGATAGACTTTGCAAATGTTCTGAGTCCCAAAGAGAGCATGTTGCCGTAACTCTTTGAGTTTATTAGAGCTCAACATCTGCCTTATGTTAGCATCAGTTTTTATAGACCATTTAAGCCTTTTTTCACTTGATATGCTTCCGCAGTTCAGGAATTCTGTGAGAAGAGACCACAAGATGGACTTTTCATTATGATTGTGTAAAAAAAAAAAAAGGCATAGTGGCACTTGGCAACCAGTGAGAAGTTGTTCAGAATGCAAATTCCTATGGCTTCAGTGGGAACATATAAGTATCTAAGGTAAGTACTAGGAATAGCCAAGTGTAAAGGTTCTCTGTGGAATGAGCACAGCCTATTATGTTTTAAATGAGCTCCTTGGAAGAAGAGGAGGAGATTAATGTGGTTGAGATTACTGCCCTGATGGATTAAGCCATATTAAAAAAAATAGTAGGGAGAAACTTTGAATGCCACTTGCCACTATCTCCATGTGAAAAGGGACACTTAAAAGGGCAGATACTCTCCAATGTATGCAGCCCCACCACATGATCAGGAATCATGATTTTCCAGGACTCCCAGTTACAGAGAGATCCCACTTAGGGCAGAAACTTTCTTCTTCATATGGTCTCTCTTCCCAGGGAGATAGTGAAGGACAAGGAAATGCTCACCCTTTCAAATTAACTCAGTTTGAAAGCCTGAATCAGGCTTAAGTAGTGCCTATTCAGCAGACACTAAGAAGGTGATTCCCCTTCATGGACTGCTGCCTTGTTGTGGCGAAGGGGCTTGAGTAATTCAGAGAAGCTATGGGCTATGCTGTGCAGGGACACCCAAGATGGACAGGTCATAGTGGAGAGTTCTGACTAAACGCGATCCACCTGGAGCAGGAACTGGCAAGCCACTCCAGTATCTTTGCCAAGAAAACTCCATGGACAGAAACAAAAGGCTAAAAGATATGACGCTGGAAGATGAGCCCCTCAGGTCGGAAGGCGTCCAACATGCTACTGAGGAAGAGCGGAGGACAAGGACAAGTAGCTCCAGAGCTAATGAAGTGGTTGGGCCAAAGCCGAAAGGACACTCAGCTGCGGACGCGCCTGGAAGTGAAAGGAAAGCCCGATGCTGCAAAGAAAAATACTGCATAGGAACCTGGAATGTAAGACCTACGAACCCTGGTAAGCTGGTTGTGGTCAAACAGGAGATGGCAAGAATAAACATTGACATCCTGGGCGTCAGTGAACTAAAATGGACAGGAATGGGTGAATTCAATTCAGACGATTACCATATCTACTACTGATATCCCGTAGAATCCCGTAGAAGAAATGGAGTAGCCCTCAGAGATCTGTTCAAGAAAATTGGAGATATTAAAGGAATATTTTGTGCAAAGATGGACATGATAAAGGACAAAAATGGTAGGGACCTCACAGAAGCAGAAGACATCAAGAAGAGGTGGCAAGAATACACAGAGGAATTATACCAGAAAGATCTGGATGTCCCGGACAACCCAGATAGTGTGGTTGCTGACCTTGAGCCAGACATCCTGGAGAGTGAAGTCAAGTGGGCCTTAGAAAGCATGGCTAACAACAAGGCCAGCGGAGGTGATGGCATTCCAGTTGAACTATTTAAAATCTTAAAAGATGATGCTGTTAAGGTGCTACACTCAATATGCCAGCAAGTTTGGAAAACTCAGCAGTGGCCAGAGGATTGGAAAAGATCAGTCTACATCCCAATCCCAAAGAAGGGAAGTGCCAAAGAATGCTCCAACTACCATACAATTGCACTCATTTCACACGCTAGCAAGGTTATGCTCAAAATCCTACAAGGTAGGCTTCAGCAGTATGTGGACCGAGAACTCCCAGAAGTACAAGCTGGATTTCGAAGGGGCAGGGGAACTAGAGACCAAATTGCTATCATTCACTGGATTAAGGAGAAAGCCAGAGAGTTCCAGAAAAAATCTACTTCTGCTTCATTGACTACGCAAAAGCCTTTGACTGTGTGGACCACAGCAAACGATGACAAGTCCTTAAAGAAATGGGAATGCCTGACCACCTTATCTATCTCCTGAGAAATCTATATGTGGGACAGGAAAAGAGGTTACTTACCGTAACTCTGGTTCTTCGAGTAGTCCTCTGTGAATTCACACTAATGGGTTAGTCTGCGCCTGAGCAGAAGAATTCGGAAGCTTCTATAGCTTTAAGAGCTCTGCGCCGGGGGACCTCCCCCGGAGATTATATTACCACCCCGGCGCTGAGCACACTAGTTCCGTAGAACTGTCCGCCGCTGTACATGCCAACCACAAGGAGTCGGGACGCACAGCGGGGAGGAGGGTGGGTTCGTGTGAATTCACAGAGGACTACTCGAAGAACCAGAGTTACGGTAAGTAACCTCTTTTCTCCTTCGTATCCTCTGTGAATGCACACTAATGGGTGATTAGCAAGCTGACTTACCCGGAGGTGGGCGTCACGACAGAACAGAAGCCAGCACTGCTCTACCAACTGCAGCCTCTGCTTTAGCCTGGACATCGAGGCAGTAGTGGGCTGCGAAGGTGAAGGGTGTAGACCACGTCGCAGCTTTGCAAACATCCGCAAGGTCAACACCACGGAGGAAAGCCGTAGAGGAGGCCATGGCTCTGGTTGAGTGGGCTTTAATAGTGGAAGGTAGAGGCTTGCGTGCAATTTCATAAGCAAGCTTAATGGTAGCCACAACCCATCGAGAAAAAGTTTGAGAGGAAACTGGGGAGTCCATAGTCCGGTCCGAAAATGATACGAAAAGTCTCGGAGAAGAGCGAAAAGACGCTGTGCGGGAAATATAATAGGCCAGAGCCCGCTTGACATCCAAGGAATGGAGTGCTTTCTCAATATTGGATGAAGGGTTTGGAAAAAACGTAGGCAAGACCACCGGCTGGTTAAGATGAAAGGAGGTGGCAACCTTAGGCAAAAAGGAAATATCCGGAAAAAGGGTGACTTTATCCGGGTGAAACTGGAGGAATGGCGAGTCGGCTCGAAGGGCCGTCAGCTCGCTCGCCCTTCTCGCTGAGGTGACAGCGAGGAGGAAAGCTGTCTTGAAGGTAAGTAGGCGGAGAGACGTTGATGACAAAGGTTCGAAAGGCGGGGACATCAGCTTGCGTAGGACAAGCTGAAGCGACCACTGTGGAGTGGGCGTTTTATACGCCGGTCGCATATTGCGGAGTCCTTTGAGGAACTGTTTCAGAACTGGATGTTGGAAAAGTCTAGCTGCATCCGAGAGAGGTGGTTGGTACGCTACCACCGCGGAGATATATACTTTGAGTGTGGAGTGAGACAATCCACGGTGAAAGAGGACGAGAAGGAATTGGAGGAGCGCGTCCAGTGTCGTGGGACAAGACGGGAACTCGCGGTCCTTCGCAAAAGTACAGAAAGACTTCCATTTTCGCGCATACGTGGCCAGGGTAGCGGGTCGACGCGCCCGGCGGAGGACATCATCTATCGAAGGTCCAGCCTCCATGCTGTCAGATGTAGAGATTCCAAGTCCGGATGGAACGTCGTGCCATCGTGGAGGGAGAGAAGATTGGGAAGGCTGGGGAGCCGAAAGTGATCCGACGCTAGCTGGAGAAGCGGGGCGAACCACGGCTGCCGGGGCCACCAAGGAGCAATGAAGATCATGTTGGCTCGATCGTGGCGCATCTTGATTACTGCTTTTTGAATCAAGGGAATCGGAGGAAACGCACAGAGAAAGTCGCTGCCCCAGGGCGTCATGAAGGCATCCCCCAATGAGTGACGGCCGACACCCGCACGGGAGCAGTATCTGTTGCATTTGGCGTTTGCGAAGGAGGCAAACAGATCCAGGGACGGTACTCCCCATCTCTGGCAGAAGGAGGAGAAGACCATGTCGTCGAGAGACCACTCGTGAGACGTGTCTCGTGATCTGCTGAGGCGATCCGCCAGAAGGTTGTCGGCGGATGCTACATGCACCGCGATGAGGTAGATGTCGCGATTGTAACACCAGTCCCAGACTTGAGCAGTGAGAAGGCGAAGCTGGCGAGAGCGGGTACCGCCTTGTTTGTTCAGGTAGTATACAACAGTCGTATTGTCCGATGTTACCTGAACTACCTTCCCCGAGAGAAGGGTCTCGAAAGTCCGGAGGGCTTTGAAGACAGCTAGGAGTTCCAGAACAATGATGTGAAGGGTGGCCTCCCTCGCTGACCAATGACCATTGGCAGTGAGGCCACGAACGTGGGCACCCCAACCCGTCAGACTCGCATCTGTAGTAAGTTGGATGGAGGGTTGAAGAGCGCCGAAAGGTCGACCCACAAGGAGGTTGGGACGGAGCGACCACCAGGTGAGGTCGTTGGCGAGGGTCTGGGAAACCACAAGAGTTTTGGACGGGGAATCCATGAGGGGGTTGAACAAGTCCAGATACCACGCCTGAAGGGTCCGCATCTTGAGCCTGGCATGTAGAATGACTGCCGTAGTGGAGGCCATAAGCCCCAGAAGGCGTTGGACCAACAGGGCTTGAACTCTGGCTCCCGAGGTGAAGAAAGGAAGCAGTTCTTGAATTTTCAGGATGCGGCTTTCCGGGAGAAAGGCACGACCTGAGATGGAGTCCAGCACACCTCCTATGTAGGTAACGCGCTGGGTAGGTATCAAAATGGACTTTTCTTCGTTGACCTGCAAGCCAAGGTCAAAAAGAAGAGACAGTGTGAAGGTGACATGCTGCGACAACACATCTGAAGACGACGCTACCAGCAACCAATCGTCTAGATAGGGGAAAACAGTGATGCCCTGTAAACGGAGGTAAGCAGCCACCGGAGCAAGGCATTTAGTGAACACTCTCGGTGAGGTGGATAACCCAAATGGCAAGGCTTTGAATTCATAGACTACGCCATCCAAGGAAAACCGAAGAAACCGGCGGGACTCAGGACGGATACTAATGTGGAAATAGGCGTCCTTGAGGTCAATAAGCACAAACCAGTCCCCTTGTCTGAGCATTTGGATTGTGCCATCAAGGGAAACCATCCGGAATCGGCGAGGCGTAATGTAGAAATTCAAAGGCCTGAGATCCAGGATAGGCCGGAGCCCGCCATCTTTTTTGGGTACAATAAAGTAACGGGAGAAGAAACTTCTCGGGATGTCAGGAGTGTGAACTAACACAATGGCATCTTTGGAGAGTAGCTTCTGCACCTCCTCGCAGAGGATGGGGGAGGAAGCTGTGTCCCGTATAAACCCCGTTGAAGGAATGGAGCGGAATTCAATCGCATACCCTGTGGCGATAATGGTGAGAACCCAAGAGTCGGAGGTGATAGCCCTCCAGGCATCAAAAAATTGCGCTAATCTAACAACATTGAATAGTGGTGCTGGTAGCCGCAGCTGGCTAAACCTGCTGCTTAGGCTTAGGGTCGGTGTGACGATACTGCTGGCGCTGTCTTGGACGGCCAGATTGTTGACGGGGTTGACCGCGATAGGTCCCCTGTTGACTGCGGGATCTATCATAAGAGGGGCGTGATGGATAAGACCTACGCCAATTGCCTCTAGATGTGGTAGGCGTTGAGATGGACTTGGCCGTCTTTCGGTGATCGATGAGATTCTTTAGGATGTCATCGGTCTTAGGGTCGAAGAGCCCCTGCCCATCGAAGGGGAGATCTTCCACTCTAGCCTTTACATCGTCCGTAAGGGTGGCGGAACGGAGCCAGGCATGCCTCCTAAGCGCTACCGCTGTGACCAACTGCTTGGACGAGGTATCTACCAGGTGTCAAGCCGCCTCACGCTCTTGGCAGGCGAGGGCGAGTGCCTCCTGATGATGGGCAAGAGCAGTGGCACGGACATCATCGGGCGCTGAGTTGAGAATTGGAAGAATCTCATTCCAAAGATGGCGATGATAGGCACCCATGGCCGCCAAGTAGTTTGCCACGCGGAGTGAAAATGTGGCAAAAGAATACTGCCTGCGGGCGAAGGAGTCTAATTTTTTTCCTTCTTTGTCCGCCGGAGCCAAGTTTGCCCTGGCCCTGGTTCCAGGCTGCGAGGCATCAACCACTAGGGAGTTAGGTGGGGGATGCACGTGAAGGAAATCAGTATCCGTGCCATGGATTTTATAAAGGTTTTCAGCCCGTCGTGGCACCTGTAACGACGCTGATGGCCTAACCCAAGGTTCTTTAGCGAGGGTGAGGAGGGAAGGAATAAAGGCTAGCTTAATTGGGGCTAGATGATCCTTCACCATGTCCTCAAAGACTTTGTCTGGCTTCGGCAAAGATGGTTGAATTACCGCCAAGTCCAGGACTTCAGCAATACGCCTAATAAGTTGGGTGTAGGCCGTATAGTTCTCGGAAGGTGAAGGGGGATGGCTATCTACTGTAGCCGAAGTTCCCGCTGGTGTTTCCAGTGGCGGGGCTTCACCACGACCTTCGTCCTCCGAGGCAGAAGCTGACAATTGAGGGGGACTAGCACCTGGAGAGTCGTCAGGCGGTAGATCGTCATCAGATTCACGGCTGAAGAAATCAGCGGCCAAGACATCGTGCTCGGTCCGAGGCGACCGGCTCGACGAAAGAACTAGCCCCGGCTCGTCGGAGCGGCGTCCTGTCCAATGGGAGTGGCCATAGACGGTGTGCTGAGTCGTAGGATCTGGCTGGTGTTGAGTAGGAGCGGCAGGTTGTCCAGGAAAGCAGCCTGCCGCGTAAGACCGCTGGAACTGGTTGAAGGCTTGCCACTGCTGGAACGCAAAAAAGGTAGCCGGATCGAAAGGAGTAAATTTCGATCCTTCGAGCCCGAAGGGTGTCGAGCTCAAAAGCTGTTGTCGGGCTGCTGGTGGAGCCGGAGGCAGTTCGGGCTCGACATGTCGGGTCTTTCGTGTCCTCTTGTGCGGCGGAACTACGGGCTCGGGCGAAGGAGGCACTGGGGTCAGAGATTGAGCTCGAGGCGACCCACGAGAGGATGCAGCTCGACGGCTCCTAGGGGAAGCTGGAGGCATCGGGCTCGAGGGCGGAACGAGCTCAGCAGGCAGTTGGGTGAGCTCGACCGCTGGCAAAACGAGCACGGAACGCTCCGACGTGACCGAAGGCGCCGGTCGCTTCTTTTTCTTCGGCCGGCTCGGGCTCGAAGGAGGTTTCGACGCCGAAGCGGAAGCCGTCGACTTCGAGCCCGAAGAAGAAGATGGCAGCGTTTTCCGCGGTCTTGAAGGAGAGCGCTGAAGGGAGGCCTCAGTTGGCGGCGCTCTCGGAGGGTCCATGGCAGGCGGGTCGAGCGAGCGCGACCAGAGGAAGGCGGTAAGCCTATCCTGCCTGCGTTTCAACGCGGGCTTCGTAAACGCCTTGCAATGGGCGCACGAAGCCGGCTTATGGCCCTCCCCCAAACAAAAGAGGCACTTAGAATGGCCGTCTTTTGTAGGGACCTTCGCGTTGCAAGCGGTGCAGCGCTTGAACGGCGGGTCTTTGTCCATGCACCTAAAGGTAACAACTCACAGTCCTGAAGAATGGTCAGGGAGTCCAAAATCAGTAACGGGAGGTCCGCAGAAAGGGGGGGGGGGATTTAGTTTTGTTTTTAGTTTTAGAGAAGGAGAAGCTCCGAACGTGCTGCATACAGCGGCGGCAGGAAACGGAACTAGTGTGCTCAGCGCCGGGGTGGTAATATAATCTCCGGGGGAGGTCCCCCGGCGCAGAGCTCTTAAAGCTATAGAAGCTTCCGAATTCTTCTGCTCAGGCGCAGACTAACCCATTAGTGTGCATTCACAGAGGATACGAAGGAGAAGCAACAGTTAGAACTGGATATGGAACAACTGATTGGTTCAAAATTGGGAAAGGAGTACGACAAGGCTGTATATTGTCCCCCTGCTTATTTAACTTATATGCAGAATACATCATGCGAAAGGCTGGACTGGATGAATCCCAAACCGGAATTAAGATTGCCGGAAGAAATATCAACAACCTCAGATATGCAGATGATACCACTCTGATGGCAGAAAGTGAGGAGGAATTAAAGAACCTCTTAATGAGGGTGAAAGAGGAGAGCGCAAAAAATGGTCTGAAGCTCAACATCAAAAAAACTAAGATCATGGCCACTGGCCCCATCACCTCCTGGCAAATAGAAGGGGAAGATATGGAGGCAGTGACAGATTTTACTTTCTTGGGCTCCATGATCACTGCAGATGGTGACAGCAGCCATGAAATTAAAAGACGCCTGATTCTTGGAAGGAAAGCGATGAGAAACCTAGACAGCATCTTAAAAAGCAGAGACATCACCTTGCCGACAAAGGTCCGCATAGTCAAAGCTATGGTTTTTCCAGTAGCGATGTATGGAAGTGAGAGCTGGACCATAAAGAAGGCTGACCGCCGAAGAATTGATGCTTTTGAATTGTGGTGCTGGAGGAGGCTCTTGAGAGTCCCCTGGACTGCAAGGAGATCAAACCTAACCATTCTGAAGGAAATCAACCCTGAGTGCTCACTGGAAGGACAGATCCTGAAGCTGAGGCTCCAGTACTTTGGCCATCTCATGAGAAGAGAAGACTCCCTGGAAAAGACCCTGATGTTGGGGAAGTGTGAAGGCAAGAGGAGAAGGGGACATCAGAGGACAAGATGGTTGGACAGTGTCACCGAAGCTACCAACATGAATTTGACCAAACTCCGGGAGGCAGTGGAAGACAGGTGGGCCTGGCGTGCTATGGTCCATGGGGTCACGAAGAGTCGGACACAACTTAACGACTAAACAACAACAAGAAGGTGATTCCGAAGGATCTTCTCAGTTAACAAGTAGACTGAAAGCAGGAGAAAAGGGGTTGAAAATCTGTTAGGATTTTATGTCTGTACAGTGGTGCCTCGCTAGACGATTGCCTCGCAGGACGAGGAAATCGCTAGACGATGCCTTTTTGCGAGCGCTACTGCGCTTCGCAAAACGATGTTTCCCTATGGCAATTTTCGCTAGACGATGAGGTTTCCCCATAGGAGTGCGCCGACTAGTGGTGAAAAGCTGTCAGTGCAGCTGTCAGTGCATTCCTATGGGGACCCTCACTCGCTAGACGAGGTTTCCCTATGGGAAATTTCGCAAGACGACTGCGTTTTCCCTTGGAACGCATTGAAGCGATTTCAATGCATTCCAATGGGAAAACGTGCTTCGCTAGACGATGTTTTCGCTAGACAGCGATCCTCGTGGAACGGATTAACATCGTCTAGCGAGGCACCACTGTATTGTGAGGTATATACAATTGCATTCAGCAGTGTTTAAGTCTAATAAGATTTAGAAAGCTGTCTACAGGCCGTTTTAAATTTAGCATTTCAATAATTAGGTGGTGCTCCTCTGTGTTTCTGGTATTTTTAAATTTTCTACTTAGGGTTACAGGATGCAAAAATATCAGCAGAAAATGCAAACAGGAAATAAAATTGCAAATACCCACCTGTATTCTTTACACAGAAATATGCAATCAACATGTTCTAACCAAAATATTCTCAACATAAATTTTCTCTAAATATGTGAAAAATTATTTTTATTTGTAAACACACAAAAAATCCCCTACAGAAAACATTAAGGTTCACTTAAGCATATTGATTTACACAGTTTGCTATTTGTGTCAATTACACTATTGTTATTCACCATCTTACAACCTATTCCCTTACTAATGAACCATTGTCACTTTTCCCTTATCAGTATCTCCATGGGGTCATGTATAAATACTGTATGAGTCATATATTTTCACTTTTATGTCTGAGGAAGTAGACTTGATCCATGAAAGCTCACATTAAAATACAGCAGTTAAATCTTAAAGTACCACAAGATTTTTATCTCTTGGTTTTGGTTTTGGGGTTTGTTTGTTTTTGTCTAATATGCTTGCATATACTCCTTCAAAAACTACAAAAAAGGGCAATCTTTCAGATAATCTGATCCTAAGCTCTTAAGAACCTTAAAATTGAAAAATGCAAATTAGGGCCAGACACAGAATGGTATCCAATGCCTCTGATAAAGCTATGTATAATATGATAAAATAACCCAGCACAGAAACAACTTTGCAGTCCTCCATAGGCCCACTTGCACTTTCCAGATCATTTTAAAGTAATCTACAGCTTACTACAATAGTCCAAACAGGTTTGATTTGTACTTGCAGAAGTAAATGAATGCAAGAAATTGGTTGGGGAGAAACAGTTCTCAGAAATATAGGAATAAATGCAAGACAAACTTACTTTATAAACCAAATTCTCCTTTTCCAGGAGCAATCAGAATACACGGATCTGGATTTATTCTCCCCGCTTCGCTGGAACTTACTACAAAGGTCCAATATTCATTATACTTCAGCAAGTGAAAAGTAAGGTTTGCTAATAAATATTTTGACTTCCATGTAGAAAAACAGTCAATAAATTACCTGTGCTGCCTCCCAGCCCCACTGTCTGTATTTAGGATCATGGGTGAATCGCCACATATACCAATAGGTCTCAATCACCTCTGGTCTTAAAATGTAGTATTTTTCATTCTGTCGCACTGCTACTGCCTCAACACCGCCATCAAATTTGAAAGCTTCTGGACCCAATTTTAATGCTGTAGAGGAAAGAGGGAAGGATATTAATCCACCAAAAACTTCACAGAATTTCTATATCAGATTCCCTGGTTAGTGTATTACATGTTTAGTTGTCACATATATTTTTGTCTTGTTCTTTCTTTTAAACATGGCCACTTTCTCTTTTAGCCACTGAATTATGAACAGTTGTAAAATAATACTGAGAAGATATTTAATGAGTGATAAGAATGCTATACTAAGAACATAAAAAGAGACTAGACCCACTGTCCAGAAAGTTTTATATCTGAATCCTTATTCTCAGTTTCCAGACACAATACAGAAGGAGTTTCAACACCATACAAGAACACAGAAGAAAGGATTTCGTATTTTACCTTGGCCATTTCTACAGATGGATTAGCAACAGCCTAATCCATGTATAGAATGAGTCAACCTGTTTATCTAGAAAACAAATCACACACATACACATCATGAACAGCCCACCTTCAACACTCAATTTCTCAGTGGGGTTTGGGGCTACGTCAAAGGAACTGGATCGTACTCTTCCCTTCCTGCTACTTAATCAAGTCCTCCTTCCCAACAGTGCCACTTCGCCCCCTCAAAATGGGCAAAATCTTAGCTCAGGAACTACACTCCGTTTGGAGGCAAGAGATCCCTCTGTTCCCTTCTTCTTCTATATCTAACTCCAAAATCAAGGGAGGTGCTCTGAGCATTTTCATGCTGTACCATCTACTTCTACTTGCAATTGTCGGAGCTGAAGGCCAATTCTCACTGTCCCCAGCCACTGGATATTCTGCTGGAAATGAAGGGAGTCACAGTTCCCCAAAGGAGATTAACATTAATACTGGGGATTCCTCCTTTCATATTTGGAAGAACTGTGGGGGTAAGGGGGAAGGCCAGACATATTTTTATATGACATCTCTATCCCTAACTCAAAATGTTTCTCCCGCATGGCTATCACTGCAATGCATAAAACTGTAGGTTGATCTCTTCTTCTTACCCTTTCTGCTCATATTAACAATTCTACTTTGCTAGATGTATCATAGGACCACTCTGCCAGGTGTGGCCAAAAATGTGGCACTGCTTTGCAGCATTTAAGATTGGCAGAGCCTCTTTTATAATTCATTACAGAAACTCCTACAGAATAAAGTAGGTCCATTATTCTCATTTTCTCCATATCAGAGATGAAGGAAAGGAGGCTCAGAAACTGACTACTTGCCTTCAATTATCTAGTACTTCTCATAGGAGCAGAAAGCCCTGCCAACTTTCAGAACATTTCAAGGTAAATAAAAATTATTAAAAACAAACATACTTTAAATATTTCACATTTGTTTACAATTTTTTTGACACAGAGCTTCCATTTAAAACACCCTGGTCTCAGACAAAGGTAATGCATTTGATAAAAAATACATTGCAATTTATATTCAATCTAGTAAAATAAAATTGATGGTCCTTAGTCACGCTGATTTTAAACTAATTTTCCTAGAAAGGAGGAGGAGCAAACTGAGTAATGAGTTTTATTTATTTATTTTATTTATTTATTCGGCTTTTACCCTGCCCATCTAGATTCTAAACAAATCTACTCTGGGCGGCTTACAGTCCGAGCAATATAAAACCAAGAATTAAAACAAACAATATCAAAACAAAAAAGAGAGATGAGCAAAGTCAAGATGGTAAAACACAAGAAACTAAGTGTTGGAAGGGGGGAAGGCCTGCTTCTGATGAAGTGCTTATGACACAAAAGTTCTTGTGATGGTATATTTACTAGTGTGCAATGAATGAATGACTGGCCTACCAGCCAAAGAACATGAATTTATTTCCTTTGTCAAAGAAAAATACACCTCTACCTTTTAACTACTAGAAATTTCTGTTAAAAAGTTTTGTGCAATTGCAGTACAATGCTACTACAATCTACAATAATCAATCATCAATCTACCGTGTTTCCCCAAAAATAAGACAGGGTCTTATATTAATTTTTGCTCCAAAAAACGCATTAGCGCTTATTTTCAGGGGATGTTTTATTTTTTTCATGTACAACAATCTACATTTATTCAAATACAGTCATGTCATCTTCTGGTTGCTGCACAAGGGTGGAGGGCGGGGTTTCACTTAACTGGGGCTTATTTTTGGGGTAGGGCTTATATTACGAGCATCCTGAAAAACCATACTAGGGCTTATTTTCAGGTTAGGTCTTATTTTCGGGGAAACAGGGTAGAAGTATTGTGTTTTATAATGCTCATTCTTGTTTGCTCAGAGAAGTTCAGGACACCTGTTATAGTTCTACTGAACAGCCAGATCCAATGGCATACTTCCACTGGCTCCCATGGCTTCTACTAGAATTAGCAACTCTGCTTTGTTCCTGTGGCCTATATTGCATCCCAACGAGAGCAATTTACTGCTCCCACAATGCACCCTGGGCTGCACAAATCCCTTCACTTCTGGTGTACTGCTGGTTGTGATGCAAGGGGTCTGTGCCTTGTTTAAAAAGAGAACAGCTGCTCCTGGAGGCTTCCTGGGTGGTGGTCACCAAAAATTAGGGATGTGGACTGCAGGCTCCCAAAATCAGCTGTCAGAAGCACAGGTGGCCTGCAAGATTGCTTCTCTTTGTTTACACCCTTCCCCTTCTTTTCTTGGACATGAAACTGCCCCATGGTGGCCTGACATCCAACGTCTATTTTTCGGGGGAAACAAAAACAGGTAAGGATGCTTACTTGTCCTGTCATACGATTCATGACAGGTATGTGCAATCTCTGCACCCAGCTGAAGGTAGTGCCCAGCCTTATCATCTCGGGAACCATCTGCTCCAAGTGCAAACATTCCCCCAGCAAAGCATGTTAAATGCCCCATTTTTCTCTCAAGGTGCCCGTTTTTCCACTCTCCAATAAATGTTAGACCTCCGTTGGACTTCCTGATAAGATGCTTCTCTATGGCCTGCAGGAAGAAATCATGCCTGTCATGTAATAAAACTAAAGCACCTAGCTGCCATCATCCTTCTGTTCACATAAACAGAGGTAGCAAAAGCACAGCTACAAATCAAGGAGTCACATTTTAATCACATGGAGGGACTGAGTGTAAGGGGCTGGCTGGAATTAATCTGGACATAGCGTTCTTCTATAGCAATGGTTCCCAACTTTGGGTAACTGTAGTGCTCCTGGACTGCAATTCCCGGAATCCTTCACCACTAGATATGTTGGCCGGGGTTTCTGGGAGTTGCAGTCCAAGAACACCTGGGTTACCCAAGGTTGGGAACCACT
Source organism: Intellagama lesueurii (assembly GCA_037013535.1). NCBI lineage: Eukaryota > Metazoa > Chordata > Lepidosauria > Squamata > Agamidae > Intellagama > Intellagama lesueurii. Next base: position 125,926,549 of record JBAJHW010000002.1, on the reverse strand, counting down.
GCCCTAAAGTGGTGAAATGAACATGTATTAGCCCAGATTATTTTGTACCCTTTCTCCCTAGTAGTTTATTCCTGCTGAAGCAGATTTGATTCCATGCTCCTCTAAACCTTAAACTCACTAAGTACAAGTCTTTTGATTCAAAGCCTCTTTGGGCCAATTGTACACACTCTTGTGCGGTTAAGATTAATTTGGGGCACATTTAAACCAAAGAACTGGTTCCCGTTACATTGTAGCAGCTCGTTCAATGGCCAAGGAGCGCTCCAACACTGTAATCTATATTGTTTATATACCCACCCCATTAGTGCACAGCATCAGAGGTTATGTCTACCACGGTTCTTTCCCAGGTTTCTGTGGTGATACTATGTGTTTCTACTAATTGGCAACATTATGATGTTTTGGTACATCTATACGTTGAGAGCTTTCATCCCTAGTTTAAAGTTGTTAATCTGATGGCCAGTTATTTTACTGTGATGAAACATTAATAAATAAATGAATATTCCATAAATAATACCACTGGGTCAGGGGAAGTTTACCTTTTCAATTTTACTGTGATTTCGGACCTTTATTGTGAAAGGACCACAACTCAACTCAAGAAGCATTGGATGGCATAAGACCAGTTCTATCCCTTGCTCTCAGAATACACTCAAGTGACTCCTCTTTATAAAACTCTAACTTGATAGTATTCATTTCGATGTGAATGTCAGAGGTGCTAGAAACAGATCAGTATTTTATTCACAACTTAAAGGTGAATGGCAAAATCTGGCAATACTTCTTCAAAGAGTAAGAGAAGAGCGATCTCTCTTCTTGCCAAAGTCCAAATGCTAATACTTGAAAATGATGTTTATCTGGAGCTCTTTTCAGTCAGTCCCTACCTTTAACACTCCAACACTTAGAAAAGCGAAGAAAACCACAGCACTTCAAATCCAACAACTGGCCTGCTGGCACACATTATTGCTGCGCACATGTTGAAAAAGGGCCCTGACAGTTTGTTTTGTGTTTCAGTGAGAAGTGGTTGACTGATGAAAAAGGGAGTCAGCCTCTGGGATTTTCCCTCATGTGGTGTCACTTTGTGGTAGTGAGCACAAGAAGGTATCCTGTGTAGACTGTCTTGACCGGTGCCATTGGTGTTGTCAACAGTCAGGCTGCCCTTTGCTAAAGCTTGGCATCCTCTTTCCTGCTGGCAACGCAGGCATGATATTGTGCAGCAATATCAGGCCATTTCCTGGTTTTCTGAATCATGGGTACAGAGGCACAATGTTTCACATTCATAAACTAGAACTTTTTTTGAAGAAGTGAATTAAATTATACCTCCTGAACAACTAAAATGACTAACAAACTATTTGTCAGTCAGAACACTGGTACAATCCAGAGTCAAAATTTACAATCCAGTTCTTAATACACTTGCAGCACAAACACAGCTGACCATTTTGCAGTAAAATATGGAGTTTAATGCAGATTCCGACAACTCTGATTCACCAAACCAAATGCAAACTATCAGGTAACTGATGTGGCCTAGAAAAGTCCGAGGTGTCTCCTTTTTTTCTACCCATGTAAGACTGCAAACACAGCTGCGGTAGAGGGATGGGCAATTGTTATCCAGCCCCTACTAGGCCACAATGCCTGGCTAGTGGTTTGTGTTCAATCTGGGGATCCTCACATTTCCACAGCAGTGTCAAGGGCATCAATCAAGACCAAAACAATGTACTTGGCTACCCTGAAAAAGAGTTCAGCAGCAGAGGGTTTCTTCAGGAAGAAAAATTCAATATTTGAATTGTTTAAGCGGGAGGAGGGAATCAATGCACTATAATCACCTCAATAGCATCATCATACATTTTCCTCGCCTCCACGTCCATTTTATCTGACATCAACCAGGCTTTCAGCAAGTACTCATAGAAACTGTCTCCCAAACCACCCATGGACGTGTGATCTGCAACAAAGAGAGGAAGACGGGGAAAGAGAAAAATAGTTTGTAAAAACAAGTACAAAAAAATATAGTGTTATAATCCATGCCAGCCACATTTAATAGGGTTGGGCTTCTCCTTCAAGTTCTCATTTTCTTCGAACTTGTTTCCAGAAGTAGTTTAAGTATTTGATTTATTGACCTTAATGCCCACCAGTTTAAATCCATCTGTGTAAATTTCAGTGGTGAACTGCCAATAGTTAAGAAGTCAGCCTAGGGGTTTGGTGTTGAACCTACTGCATGACTTGGTGGGTATCAACAAACATCTACACTCACTTTTTAAGCAGTAGCAATTTGACCGTGAAATGTACTTAATAATCATGTGTCATCAAGTCAATTCTGACTTGCAGCAACCCTTTTCAGAGTTTTCTAGGTAAAGAGGACTCAGAAACAAGGTTCTCTCTAAGCTGGGAGAATGCACATGCGTGCCTCTGCTTCCTTCTGCGCAGCTGTCTTCCTCCTCTGTGCAGCAATCACATTAGATTCCAGCCGCAACGCAACCCTGCATGGGGGGCGGAGTTGCGTGTGCAGGGACAAAGTTGCGTGAGAGAGAGGCGGAGCCCCACTCAGTGGAGCTGAAAGTTAGAGGGTACGTTGCTCAGAACTGGTTTAATATTCCCTTCTTGCAGGAGCACCTTGGGACTGTGCAACTTGCCCAAGGCCACAGAGGCTGGCTCTACCAGCGGAAGGCACTGTGCGGAAATTATTACGAAGTCCCAGCCCTCCTGCTTTTTGAGATTTGTATCACCTCTCCTTGTTAATTCTTGATTTTCATCTCAATTACAAAATGTATTAATCATATGTTGCTAGTCTTTTAACTGGTTTTAATAAGTTATCTGTATCAGTAACATCATAAATTTAAAAAAAATTAGATAAGACTTTCATTTTACTTAACAGACTTTCAAATATGAATACAAAATTCTTTTCTAACTATTCCTTTTTATCTTTATTATAATTAAATAGTATTATCTCTGATTTATGCAAATTTATCTGCAACCCTGTTATTTCTCCAAATTCCTTTAAGTACAGTTTATCCTATTCATAACTTTTAATATGTTTTCTATTATTAATAAAGTATTATTAGCAAATAAACTAATTTTAATTCTATCTTTAGTACTAAAACCACAAAATAATTCATCTTCTCTAATTCATTAGCCATTCTATAACTAAAGCAAACAATACCAGAGAAAGGGGACATCCTTGTCTAGAACCATGTACTAGGGATATCTGCTCTGTTGTTCCAGTATTCTCTGAATTGATCTATTGTATGCTTAAATCCTTCCTCAAAACCTAGTATTTTTATTTTTAATGTTGGTCATTCTACAAAATCAAATGCCTTGAAAATATCTAACAAAATTATTCCTGCCTTCTTCTTCAGTTTTCTTATTAAATTTATTGCATTTAACACTCTTCTAGTCAAATTAGTCTTCCTATCATGAAACCACTTTGATCTTCTTTGATATATTTAGCAATAGAATTAATTCATTTTCTCTTCTAATATTGATGTAAATATCAGCATCTTGATTTATTAAGGAAATGGCTCTATAAGCACCAGGATCAGTTAGGTTCTTACTCATTTTTGGAATTAATATAATTAATAAATGTTTCCAAGATAATAGAATCTTTTCACCTTTCATAATTTTATCGAAAAGATACCTGCAATCCCTCTTCACCTTGTATTTCCATCTCCATCTTATCAAAGCTTTATCCTAGTCTATTACATTCACACTTCCCACCTCTATAAATTTGAGCCCCCAGTAACAGCTAAATATATAATTAATAATTCACTTAGGATAATCTACTATTAATATTAGAACTTATTCTAACGCCCATATACCTCCTTATCCTCTTCACTGATTATAAAACTTTATCTTTAAAAAAATCTCCCTAATTTAAACACTTTTTTAAAGGGTAGACTTTGTAACCTTAAAGAACCTTAGTTCACATCTCTTCTTCATCTACTGCCCTTTTACTATTCTTCTCCACTGGGTTATGCTATTATATAATTTATTCCCAACTGGATCCTCAGGTTAACCATCTGATCCTACTTAACTATTATAATCTATAAAACCAATCACCATAATACCTAACTCCTGGTTAACTCTATTACTTGAAATCTACAACCTTATTGACAACCTATATTATATCCAAAAAAGGTTAAAAAAAACAAACACGATTTTGAATAGTTCACAAATGACTCTTCTTTATAACTTCTTAACTTCTTGGCAGATTTAAGACTCAAATACATCTTGCCCTGGGCTGATGGATCAATCCGACAACCTTCCACCAACAGCTCCTTCTTTATCCTCTTGAATCTCTCCCTCAGAAGTAGCGGACTGATCTTGCTTCTGTTTGTCCAGTTTTGCCCTCTCTTGCTTCCATTGTTGATCTGCCATCAAACCCTACTCATGGAGCAAATTTACACCTTGATCCAACACTATTATCCTGTAATATTTTCCAGCATATAAAATTCTCAAATATGCTGGATTCCTCCAATTGTATCTTATTTTATTCTTTGCAAGGACAGTGGTGACTAACTTCATATTACTTCACCAGGACACCGTCTGATAAAAAAGATCCTGATATACCTGGAGCAGTGCATCTTTATACAGCAACTGTCCAGACTTTTCCCTGGCCACTTTCATAAACAATTCTTTCTTGTAAAAATTTACAAACCTAACAATGATATCTGTGGGAGTCGTATGCCCCCCCCCCTTGAGTCCCACTTGGTGCAATTTCTCCAAATCTTCTTGAACCCACCCCTAATTTGGTGCCACCACCTTAACCCACTCTAATACCACATCTCTAAGGTTTATTCCATTTTCAGCACTGCCTCGTGGGAACCAAGAAAATTTTACATTTTCCCTCCATCCTCTATCTTCCAAATCAATCAATTTTTTAAATCCATTTCAGTAAATTTGACTTCATGCCAGTATAAATTTCCAGCATTGGCTTTAATCATCTCATTGATTTTCTTCATTTTTGAGCCCAGAGTTTTCATTTGACACTGTTTTATGTAATTCTGCTTTTATTTCTGTCATTGTTTTCTCCATGTTTTATCTGATGGTTCCAATTCTGTTTTAACTGGGTCCCTCCCCCCAATTTCTATTTTGTTTTATCCAATTCACTTTTAAGATCTTGGGAATTCCCTCTCCCCCCCCCCCATTATTTTCTTAAATTCTGCTAGTAATATATCCTCTTTCTCTATTCCACTTCTCTCTCTTCCTCTTTATTCAAACTAACTCTTTTTCCCTGCACCTCAGCAAATTCTGGAGATCTCTCCTTTTGCTTATCTTCGCCATAAATCTCTGAATTTTCTGCAGAATCAGCCAGCAATCCAGCTATTTCCTCTTCACAAGATCTTTGAAGTCCTGATAAACAATCTGGGGAGGGCGGCTGAGATCTGACATGGCTCTTCACTCCTTTATCTGCCATCTCAACACTCAACCAACCAGGCAGAAATATCACATCAAGGAAAGAGATTGGGAGAACACTTCTCCCCTAGCCTAACCACTTAAAAAACCCCAAACGTTTTCTGTTATAAAATATGCATTGTACTCGCTGATCACTTAAATACAGGTAGGAGAATATTCACAAATCTTCTTTCTGTGATCAGAGTGTTACACCTCAGCTGCTAGTCATTCCAGACTGGACCCTCCTCACACAAGGAAAATGTAATTAAGGCTCATTTTCTGGATCTCCTAGTAGTGTCTCCTGTATAAAAGTATCATGGCTTTTACTGGAGAAAAATAATTATTTTAAGTACATTTCAGTACTGCCATTTTCAGGAAGGGATACAGAGGAGTTCCATTTTCGGACAATACTAGTAATTAGTTGTAGATGATACTTGTATTAAATTTCAGCTTTCTTTATCATCAAATGGAAAGGCCTCAGTATTGATGATCCTCTGCAGCACAATTCAAATGTCACACCCAAAATGTAGTTCAGCCATTATGAATGGAATATGCTTCCTCTCCCACTTCCCTGTATTCTCCAGTGCCTTCCCTTACTTTATTGTCCATGAGAATGTTCTGCTAGTGAACATTGATACTACTGCTACCTAAAAGTACAGTTTGCTCCCAAACGTAAATGGGAAACCGCAGTTGAAGTTGGGCTTTCAGGTCTGCTTTAAAGATAAACTATAATTTGAGATAAGAAGACGCACAATTTGAGCAGCATGTTAAACTAATTGCCATCAATCAAAAGTGAAAGAGGCAAGGAAAGCATGCCAAGGAGGAGGAGGAAGCATGCAAACACGAAGCCTGTCCATGACTAGTAAACCATGATTTTACTGCAACATTTGACTAGATTTTCAAGGAAGGACCCAACGTCATACCTACTGCAACTGTAAAGGTAATACTCACGCTGTCCCCAGCGCCCAGTCCTCGGATTCAAGTAGTTTGGATAAAGCCCATTAGGGCGATCCATTTTTTGAAGCAGCTTACGAATGTGCATTACCTAAATTAAAGAGAAAAGTTCACAACAGATTCCTACAAATAGAAAATGCAAATCCTTCTTTCATCAAATACAGATGCCATAACAGTTTTTGAACTGAGCATTTCTAAAGACGTAGCCATGTTAGTCTGCCTCTGCATGCTGGCGGAAGGAGGGGGGGGGGGGAAAAGGCAAAATGCTATATGGACGAACAGGTTGATTTTAGGATATGCTTTTGTGGATCAAAATCTACTTCCTCAGACACCTTCAGAGAGTTCCATTTGTCTAAATCCAATTTAGCAATTTCCACAGAAGTAGCCGTGTTAGTCTGTTTTAACTTGTGGGCAAAAGAACAAGAAGGTAAAATATCGTTGCACTATTTGTGCCCCCAAATATTCCAAAGGAAGGGGAGTGTCAAAGGGTCCCATAGGTCAAAGGCAGGAGTCAAAGCTTCTTTTTAAACACAGTCTTTATCAACTAAACCAACAAAGTAACTCCAAACTATTCTAATCGTTAACACCTTCCCTTTGGTTCACCCGTATCAGTCCGATTCCGGGCTGCCCTAATATCCAAAAATAGGGAGGTTCAGGCTAGAGACACTCTGGTACCTCCCCCAGGACTCCCCTTCATTATCCTCATCTGCTTCCTTCCCCTCCTCCTCTGCAATCCTCTGTTGGTATCAGTCTCCTTTTATACTCTCGGGGTCTCTTCCCTTCCAGATCCTTCCAATTCATGTCCCACTCCAAGCCTTGTCCTTTCTAGAGACCCCCCTGGTCTTTAAACCTTCCCTCCTGCCACTTCCTGGTCTTCCACCTTCATGGGCAGCTCTGACAGGGTTGTTGGCTTCACTTCATGTGGCGTGGCCACCTTCCAGAGACAGGGTGACCTTAGGGGTATCGCCCCAAGGGACCATTGGCAAGGAAGGCACAGGGGGTCAGCCTAACACTGGGACTCCTTCACAAGCACTTTAAAGACTAGGAGTGTATCCCTCTGAAATAAAACCATTAAGTCTTCAAAGTGCTAAATACTTTGCCTATTTTTTTTCTTTTGCCAACATTCTTTCCATCAATTACACTTACAGATACTGTATGAAATCCTGATGTTTAGCATAGTAAGTTGCCCTACAGTGGGTCCGTTGAATCCATGGAGATTTGGTGAGTCAACTTTCCATTGATACAATGGGCCTTTGTTTGTTTGTTTGTTTTAGTCGTGTCCGACTCTTCGTGACCCCATGGACCAGAGCACGCCAGGCCCTCCTGTCTTCCACTGCCTCCCGGAGTTGGGTCAAATTCATGTTGGTAGCTTCGATGACACTGTCCATCCATCTCGTCCTCTGTCATCCCCTTCTCCTCTTGCCTTCACACTTTCCCAACATCAGGGTCTTTTCCAGGGAGTCTTCTCTTCTCATGAGATGGCCAAAGTATTGGAGCCCCAGCTTCAGGATCTGTCCTTCCAGTGAGCACTCAGGGTTGATTTCTTTCAAAATGGATAGGTTTGTTCTCTTTGCAGTCCAGGGGACTCTCAAGAGTCTCCTCCAGCACCACAATTCAAAAGCATCAATTCTTCGGCGGTCAGCCTTCTTTATGGTCCAGCTCTCACTTCCATACATCGCTACTGGAAAAACCATAGCTTTGACTATGCGGACCTTTGTCGGCAAGGTGATGTCTCTGCTTTTTAAGATTCTGTCTAGGTTTGTCATCGCTTTCCTCCCAAGAAGCAGGTGTCTTTTAATTTCGTGGCTGCTGTCCCCATCTGCAGTGATCATGGAGCCCAAGAAAGTAAAATCTGTCACTGCCTCCATATCTTCCCCTTCTATTTGCCAGGAGGTGATGGGACCAGTGGCCATGATCTTAGTTTTTTTGATGTTGAGCTTCAGACCATTTTTGGCGCTCTCCTCTTTCACCCTCATTACGAGGTTCTTTAATTCCTCCTCACTTTCTGCCATCAGAGTGGTATCATCTGCATATCTGAGGTTGTTGAGATTTCTTCCGGTAATCTTAATTCCGGCTTGGGATTCATCCAGTCCTGCCTTTCGCATGATGTCTTCTGCATATAAGTTAAATAAGCAGGGAGACAATATACAGCCTTGTCGTACTCCTTTCCCAATTATAAATCAATCAGTTGTTCCATATCCAGTTCTAACTGTAGCTTCCTGTCCCACATATAGATTTCTCAGGAGATAGAACAATGGGCCTACTTTAGTGCAATTTACTATGCTGAGCAGCAGGATCTTAGCAAAATACTCTTAACAAAAATTATCATTAAATATTCCTTGAATGGTCATATAAGTAACCCTGTGTGTGATATTTCCATGCTGTCTATAGCCAATGTCAAGAAGAAGGCTTCAGATGCTTCACAAGAGAACATGAGAAGAATGCTAACCTTTTCATAGTAGACAGGGTTGCCAGTCAGGTAGCTGAGATGTACAAATTCCATATGAAGTGTCCCAAACTCTGACAGGATGCTGCTGCCAGCAGAAGCCCAACCCCAATTGCGACCTACGCCACTGGTGAAAGGAAGAATTAATTTGAAAAATCACAGAAACGCAAGATAAAATACATATTTGAACCACATCAAGGAAAAGCAGTAAGGAAGAACTCACAGGGAAAGCACCATGCACATATGTGAATACTGCAGGTAGCTTAAATAACCTGAAGCAGACTGAACAGACAGGCAGTTTGTCATGTATAGACTCTTTATGAAAAACATAACAGATCTTAGTAGAACTTGAACAATCCAAATCTACCAGGAATCGCTAAACATAAGTTTTCCATAGCACACAGTTGCCAATATGTTCCTCCCTCTAAATCTCATACCTTTTTAGATTCACCATTGCCCAAGGAATTCCTGTGGGTGTGTTGAAGGCAGGAAGAAGTTTCCCTGCTAGCTGCCCTGCTTTTATCTTGAACACCTGTAACAGAAAAAAGAAGGCTCACCTCCTGTCCATGACCTACAGAGCAATTCTAATATATCTTGACTCGGGAGAAAGCCCCATTTCATTCAATGTGGTTTATTTATGGGTCCAAGTGCATAAATCCTTAACTGGAATTACAGGAATAGCAACAGATCCAGCAACTCTCCTCAATGATGCACCTAATCCTTGAGAGGGGAAACTTTCATAAGCTGTTCCTTACCATTCTCCTTTCCAAGTCCTGCCTATGAGGGAAGGTGATACATGACAGAGACCTCTTCATTTTATGTCGATCATTTCAGCCTCCTTCCTCTCATCAAACATGGCAATTCTTACTCCATCCTACTGGCCAGTTATCACCAGCTTTGATGTGGTTGCATTCAAAAACATCACTGCTGACATCAATCTGTAACAAATTCCCTATGAAATTTTCTGGATTTTCCAGTAGCTGATTTACAATCTTTTCACATACTTGCAGTCTTCAGTACTACATTATCACATTAACGGCCAGAAGTCTGCCTACTTCTTGCTTAAGGAAGATTACGTATGTTTTTACTTCCTTCTGTCAGTCTCTCTGTCACACACTCAGTATTTCAATCATTGCAAAATTGGGTGTGCAACTGCTTGTGTACCTGAATACGCAAAGGGAAGCCAACAGGAGGGTAAAAACCACCATATGGTTTTCTTATACACACGGAGTTTGTGCACTGGATTTTAGCCAACAATAATATTGATGTAAGCTTGGATGCAGCCTATAATCATAAGTTCGAGGCCCTTAAAACACATTCTGAAACAAAAGTGGAAGGGAACAGCAATCGTTTTCTTTTCTAATGTGGGATGCTGATGGGCCCTAAGAGGTCTTTGTACACTGTTCAAGGTACGTCGGACTTTTGTCTACAGAAAGCAAGATGTTAGGAGAAAAATTCTGCTCCTTAACATGAGCTTGTCTGAAGTAAGAACTAAGAATCCAGCGACAGTGGCAAACAAAAAGGTAAGCAAGATGGAGAAGCATTAAGGAACAAAACTGAATCCAGAAGCTTGAAGGACTACATATTCAGGCCACTACAGTCCTCACACTACTGTTAATACCCCCATGCAATCCTGGGTGTTGACTCGGCAGAAGTGGAGGAACTGCTTAACCCCTTCACTCCTATTTCCCTGCTCACAATTCCTTATTCTATGATGGTCTGCCTACTACCAATTGAAACTAACCTTGAAGAATGGGAACTCATTATGAGAGGAAACAACTGGAAGAGAAAGGGATGAAGCCCATTCCTCTTTCTTCCCTCCTCCAATCAAATTTGCAACTCACTCTTACCTTCATTTCCTTTCCAAACCAAACCAAACCAAACCAAACCAATTGGCAACCATTACATAAAATCACTATTTAATGCCTAGACATACTGTGTGATCCAGGCAGGCAGGATGTGATATATTATCTAGTTACCTGGCACAAGCCTGAGCCGCTGCCTCCATAACTCAGCATCTCCTTCCCTGGCAACTTTCAAGATACTATCCAAAGGGATTACCAAAGAAATCTTATGTTAAAATATTTTAAGAAGCAAAATAAATAACATTAACAATTACAAATATGGTTGAATAGATTTTTTTAAAAATTCTCCATATTTTTAAAGGTACAAAGAGAGTCTCTATGTCATTAGTTTTCAAACACGGCCCTATGCAAGTCAGCCCAGTCAGACTGTGTATGTATTCTCATCTTGATTCCTCGTATCATTGTACAAAAGTAATCCAACTACAGTGCCATGAAAAGCTGAATTCTGCAGCCTGGACTAACTGTACAAATCAAACTAGTTTGAACAGATGTTCTTATTATGCAAGCAGAGAGACAGAAAGTTTATTAGGGAATCAAAGCTGCACCTACTCGATCAACCTCACAGGCTTCAGATTAATGGCTGTTTTGAATAAAACGAAAACAAATTCTTGGAATCTGTGGTCAATATCAAATTATGTGGCATTTCCACAATTGTACTGAATTTCTAAATATATACAGGCCAGCCCACATCAGTCAGTTTATGACTACTTATTAGTCTATGAAAGAGCAAAAAAAAACAACAGATGTTGCCCTTTAAAACATTTCTGTGGCAAACTGCATGCATTTCCAGAAACATAAAACAATTCACATACTTCCTGTCCTGACAGATAATAGGCTGCAAGTAAGCCACCAATGAAGCGGATGTTGACTTCAAAGACAGACACCTCTGAATTCTAGAACAGAAAAAAGGGAGATTCATTAAGAATAAACTAGGTACCAGAATATTACATTTATAAGTAAAACACATTGTTGTGGGTTCCTGTATCTGCTGCTAGTTAGACAAATTCTGTACCAGCACCATTGGTTATATGGATCTAGTAAGATCTATAACAGGGATAGGCAAATTAATAGCACAAGCATCTGTTTGGGTGCCTGTAAAAGTTATCATTATGTTTGGCTAAGCCACTAAACTATGGTTAAGTGAAATCTGAAACAAAAACTTCTCTTTGTTTTCCTTGTGGCCTCCCTTATTCTGATTTCTTTGGGGGAAGGGGTGAAAAGGCAGCACTAATGCACATAAATAACCCATGTTTATAGTTACATCCAAATCTAGCCAAATTTGGGGTTTATATAAAGTGATACACTTTAGAAATGTCCCAGCCCACACCATCCCATTGAGGCTACTAGCAGTTTCACTTCTGCTAAAGTGGCTTAAGCAAACAGATCAACCAATGGCTAAAGATGCTAACCTATGCTGAACCTATGTGATGTCGGAATCAACAAATGATTGTTTAACATCAGGCACCAAGCAGAATTAGAAACCACAGTTTCGGCTATGATTTGGAGTTTCATCTGAATTAACCACAATTACCACAAATGTAACAGGAGTTCTAAGCAGACAGGAAACAACTCAAAGTGACTGTGTATGCCAGCAGTGGGGATGTATAAATTTGTACTAAAATGCTCTATTATTTAAGTGTCAATGTACAAATGCATTGAGTTCTCTACGTAGTTGAAAAAATATTTTACTGCTTTAAAAAAATTTGGCTAAAACATTGTCAATCCAGCAGACTGAATTGGCTGTAGTGCCAACTGGTAAGGACTCTTAAAAATAGGACCTTGAATTGGGCCAAAAAACAAACTGGAAGTTTATGAAGTCGATGACATCATGGAGTAATGTTTTGTACTGGCCACTCCCAGTTAGCAGTTTCACAGCCATAACCCATGTCATATAGTAGTCCTCTTCCTGAGACCAAGGAGGAGAGGTCTGATGAATGGATATGGTTAAGAGTTATTGAAGGTAGCCTTTATCTATTGAAAGCAGGATGAACAGATTCTCTTCCAACAAAGAGCAAAGGAAGAAGCTACCTGGGGGAGGCTAGCTATGGCCACATCTATCCCTGGCTGGATTTCCCCCAGGAGTGTAGTTTATTACCAAAGGAAAACGTGAGGGGCTTTCCTGAATTTCCCACACTGGTAGGGTTACTTCCATTCTTTATTTTCTGAACTAACAGCCTAGGAAAATCGCAACACCTGCCATCATCAAGTATGTAGTTCTTACAGAGAGAAAAGAATGTGGCCAAGGATAACTCACCTCATGCTGAGGTAGGTGAGGTGGCCATATTTAACAGGGATGAGGAAGATACTTTTGGTTATGCCAACCAGGTAATGCTAAGCAAGATGACTGATGTGGACCAAAAAATTATTCTCTCTCAGAAGGGACAGTAAGAGTGAAATAGTGTCTGGAGAGCATAATCTGCACCTCAGCTTTCTCCTCTGCAGCACTCGTTTCTCACCATCTCAGCAAGCTCAGGAAAAGACAAATAAATGCTCAGATGAAACGGAGCTTGCGCCTCAGTGTTCAAGGCAGGGAGCCATTTGGGGAGAAGCCTCTTCTCTGCTTTAAGACTAGAGGCAATGTTCCTCATTCCAGAGAAGGGATTTTCCCCAAGCTAGCTGCCTTCTTCCTCTAGATGGGAGAATACATTCACACGGATGTGTCTCAGAGAGAGAGAGAGAGAGAGAGAGAAACACTGCCATATAAGGAAGAAAGTGTCTGTGGATCAATTGACTCTTATATTTAAAAGGTTGCGTTAACATTTCATAATTGGTTGCAAACTACGTCTTAAGAGATTTCACTCAAAAAAGAATAATAAATTCTAGCATCAATGGAACTGGCTAACAGAAATGAATTTAAATATCAAGATAGGGAGGAAAAAATTCAAATCTCAACAGGTTAAAAGAAAACCTACTTACCACATTGAAATCAAGGTGATTGTCAATCCATTCCTGCCCTTCTCTAAATTCATCATGAAGGCCCATAATGAACAGGGTATCCAACGCATCTACTATAGTAGCACCCAGCTGAGAATTTCCTATGGACCAAAAGCCAGAATTTTCATTTTAAAAGCTTCACTTATATTCATCATCTTCCCTTCTAGTATTACTACCTAAACTGAAACTATGTTTTGCAGTCGATTTCTCCAAGTATAAAGACCAGAGAAAGAAAGGGAGATGCAGACAAAGAATAACTTCCACACATATTTATAACTTGCCAGTGTCTACAGCTTTTGTTTTTTTTCCATAAGCTTGCAAGCTTATTCTAAAACTGTAGTTGTTAGCCTTCCACCCTAAGCTGGCAAGTCCTCCATGCCTTGGTCTTCCCCACGGAAAAGACCTGCAGGTTAGCAGCCATTTGGGTGGCACTAAATGGGGATCCTGAATGTTTGTGACCACTACTTCTTAACATCACACTCTTCCACCAACCTTCCCTGACACACATGTTTGTGGGAAGGGAACTCTTGGAGGGGCCCAGAGCACCACTCAGCAGCACTACCTAACATCCTTGCCAAGTTCTTGCCATTTTTCTGCAGGAAGGGCTCCGACAGTGGCTGAAGGAGCAGTGCCAGCAGATGCTACTCTTCCAGGGCGCCTTTCAAAACAGAGAATGCAACGAGAGATCGGGCAACACTAGGCAGCAATTTCCTGAGGATCTCTCAGCAGCAGTGTTTCAGAGCCGTCAAGGAAAGCATCTACCTATTTGACCCTGTACAGCCAAGGCTTTCCAGACTTCAGGCTGCTAAGTGCTGCTAAGCTGCTGGACTTCAATCACACTCAGCAGGGGGTAGCAGCTCACTTACCCTTGGCAAACAGTTTTAGCACAATGTCTGTTGCTTTTATTTATTTGCCTCATTTACATCCCTTTGTTATATAGCTGAGCGGCAGGGAAACAAGTGCCTGATATGGTGCACAATTAAAATGTGGATTGCCAACTTGAACAGCTCAAGAGGGGAGCTGGTCAAATTCACAAAAGCTGGCAGTAGTTATTAATCCTGATGGACGGATACCCTGAGCTAACTGTTTCGATAGATCTGTTAGTAGGAGGCACAAGCAGCAGGGTGCTGTTGTGCTCACCTTCCGTTCACAGGCTTCCCTGAAGTATCTGGCTGACTGCTGTGTGAACAGAATTGCCAGCCTAGATAAGCTTCTATCTTGATCCAGCAGGACTCTTCTTCTGTTCTTATGGGAAACCGAGTCCTTTTCCATCTCCTGGAAACATCCTTCTAGTGCAGAAAAACAGTTGATTTGATTTTTAACCTCACAGCACATGTGCTATGAGGCAGCAGGAGCCTGAGCAGGGCAGCCCACTCTCCCTTCTTCCATTTCCCTTACACAGATAACTCGCTAACATGCCATATATGTTTTCACCTCTAGACTCAAGGTCTTCAGTTGTTACAGCCTCTGAGTTTGTCTAAACTCTTGGGGAGCCGCCTACCTTCTAGGACTGCTTTGTTCACATGAGCAACAATGATATGTAGGCTCTACATGCAGGCAAGAATCTAATTTTTCAAGGGTTCTTGATCATATATGTAGAGCCTGTATGCAAGCAGGATCTTTTCCTTGCATATTTCTTGCTGCTCACATCAGCAAAGTGGCAGAAAGGGCAGGGATGCCCCCTCCCCTGTCAAGATGTGAAAATTTGTGTATATTGAGTGTTAAAATAATTATAATTAATAATTCCACATACATATGCTAGAGCTATCACAGGAAAATGGCTCATACACTCCATCTAGGCTGGGTGAGATAATGTCTCTCAAATAATTTGCCAATATGCAAAAGACATAATCAACTGCATTTCTACTTTTGCCCCTTCTTTCAAACTGTCAACAGTATCATTAGCTGTTTTCCAAGAAGTGAAGACTTCAGGCATTATCTTTGAGCCATCTTCCTTCATTTTTTCACATTCCTGCTTTGCTAAGGTCTGGAAACTGGTGCTCTGCCTCTCTCAAATACAAGTACAAAATTCATCTTTCTTTTTTTAAAATCTTCCTTACAAAAACTTACTCTGTCTCACGGGAAAAAACTACTGTAATATTTTATGCACCACTTCTCCATTTGTCAATTTTAATCTATTATAACTGGTTTTAACCTTTCTGCCCATTTAACTGTACTTTTCATAATTTTAATTACATTACATGTCTTAAGTATTTCATTGTTTTGAATTATGTTCGAACATCTAATCTTACTTTTCAAATGTCTTTGTGATCTTGCATTTTCTCATCTTTGTTGCTTTTAAAAAATTCCTCTCTGAATCTTTCATTTAGACACTAATCTTGTTATATCAGCTTCTTGAATTACTTCTTCCCTCCTGCTTTCTCTATTTTTGCCCTTTGTGTGTGGAATGCTCTTCCTTCCAATGTTCAGCTGGACTCTCATTTTTTATTTTATTTTGGTTTGAAAACACTTGTGCTAATTGCTGTATTTGTTAAGTCTTTCCCTCTCCCATTTGCTCTCAGGCACTGCAAGGTCTGCCCTTTAGCATCATCAGTTCTCTGCAATGAGGCACCAGAATATTTCTCCTGTATAGCACTTAATCCATGTTAGGCACATTTTCAGTAATAAGCAATTTGCTTGATGCACTTCTAGCAAATCCACTTTCAACAGTGGCCCTGTTTAAACAGAATGGTAAGCCAGGAGTTTGGGAAACCTTGATTTAGCATGAACAGGCTGTATGCTAATATGTGTTTGACTCCTTTGACTAATGCAGACAACTATCATCCAGGGACCTGACTTGGTATTCTCAAACAAGCCAATGTTTGTAAGCTGAAAAAAAGGGCCTGGCTCATAAATGCTGTCAGGACTGATTGTAACAACCAAGGATCACTGTTTCAGACGCTATGACAGCATTTCTGAATACTGTATGTAGCATATCCACATTTTCTTCTAGAATTGCATCACAACACTGAGATTCATTCTGTTGACTCTACGTACATATGCTGCAGCTACACAAAAAGTGTAGAGCCTCAGGTACCCTCTCTCTCCCAAATCTCCTACCCACAAATTATTTAGCATTAAGTGTTCATTTTACAAAACAACCCTCAATGTAAACAGTTATTAAAGTCAGACAACATGGTATAACTGGTAAAATTCTTGAACAGCAGCAAACATTACTGCAAAATGCTAAATAAATATGGTAAATTTTAAAAGAACAGAATATTCAATATTTGAAATATACTCTTGGCATTCTTTATTTTTAAGGGAGATGAAAACAGACAAAATCCTCTTGCATAACCTATGCTGGCATGGGGAAGATCAGGTAAGAGCAGCAGCAGATCACCAGTGATCAGGATTCTACCTCCGATTCTGCATTGCACTCTAGTGGGATGACTTGGCCTCCAATCTGTGACTCTTTAATTAGCATCTGCCACTAATTAAATGAGTCACTGCTTGGATTTCAGGTCGTACCCAAAGCCACTCATTTCTGCACAGTGAATTAGAAATCACAGCAGGAACTCTAATGAATGGCAATCTTGTCATTGTGGATACATTATTTCCCCTACAGCACTGTAAGTCATGTAAGAGGACTTTGGCCAGTATGGATGGTAATGTACAACCGCTTATATATTTTGGTTTTCTCCTATATTACACCTCCATGAAACAAACCATTTTCCAGCAAATATTCAAATTACCTTTACATAAGTATATAAAAGTTAGTTAATTAATTTCACTTGTCTGTATACCATAAAAACTTTGCTTGCAAAAAGGGCCATAAGAGAACCAAACTATAGGCAGACTTATACAGGAGGAGGCCATCTATAAGATGATAATCAACAACAACATGCTGTCAAGTCAACTCTGACTTATAGTGACTCTCCTCGGAGGCTTTTAGGTATAAAGTACTCAGAGTACTCATTGCCTTCTTCCGGGATGTTCTGGGACTGTGTGCTTGCCCAAAGCTACACAGGCTGGCTCTTCTCCATAGAGGCACACTGGGGAATCAAACTCTCAAACACTGGCTCTACAATCAGATACCAAACACAAATTAGAACAACCAGCTAATCTACAAGATGGCTTGGCCTTGAGCCATTTAGGACTTTATGGATCATAATCAATACCACTGAATTGAATCAGAAGCTGGTACAGTTGGTTAAAGACTGGCAATACGTGTGAACATCAGATAAAGATGATGGCAGGGAACAGCCTGACTACCAGTACATTTTGCCTTAGTTATAATTGCCAAACTCTTTTCAAGGACAGCATAATTTCAAGCAGTGGTTCCCAACCTTGGGTAACCCAGGTTTTCTTAGACTGCAATTCCTAGAAGCCTTCACTTCTAGCTGTGCTGGCCAGGGTTTCTAGGAATTGCAGTCCAAGGATGGGAAACATTGATTTAGAGCATCTTACAGTACTGTAGTGCCTTCCCCAGGAGCACCAGCCAAAGCATTACTAGACAAAGCAGCCACCTTAAACTCCAGAAACAATACTGAACCCAAGAATGCTAATTAAGCTGCCAAATATCCCTCAGAGGGAGTCAAATGCCACCAAAAACAAGATGCACCCCAAATCACAGAACTGCTATTCCACTAAGAGATCATTTTGTATAGAATGACCCTTAATTTCTTCACCTATATCCAATTCCACACCACATCCAGAATTCAAGACTTCCAGTCTCCTTGACATCAACTGCAAAATAACAAGATAGCTCAGTATAATAATCACTGTGATGAGATCAAATCCAAAATGTTGGCTTTGTTCAGACACTAAAAAGCACAGGGGACAATACTGAGTCCTGAAGAACCCTGTAGAATAATATCCATGGGACCAAGGAATAATGTCACAGAACCACTTTCTGCGATTGTTCAGTTAAAACGATTGAAGGGTACCATGATCCATGTTATCAAATGCTGCCAGAGGCCCAGCAGAGAACTAACAGCTGGGATATTTCCTCTTTCCAGGCATGAGCCCATTGTGGACAATATATATACTGAACTATATATATAGTTATATATATATATTGTCCACAATGGGCTCATGCCTGGAAAGAGGAAATATCCCAGCTGCCAAAGCAACATATCCAAACCGCTCTCACAGTGGGCCATGCATCCAAGGGTGCTTGCCACTGCAAGAAATGCAGAGTTTTGTGTCTACATATACAAGGAGATGTCATTGTTGCTCATCTGCCATGTATTACTTTCACTGGAGTGCACATCACAACATGCAAGTGTCAACAGTTGGGAAGGATCCAACTCTGGGCCCACAGATCAGTGAACAACAGTAACAAAAAGGTGCAGAAAATTTGTAGAAGTGTGAAGTAGGATTCTCCCCCCCCTCCCCCAATATTTACAGTATACTCCCAGATGTGGCAATGTTTGCAACAACAAAAAGAGCTTCATGGATGTATATATAAGAATATATAAAAGAAACATCTCAGCTTAGCGAATGTTCTGTGTTAGAAATTGAACCAGGACTGTGTGCACCTGTTAGTTCTCTGCTGGGCCTCAATTGTCCACAATGGGCTCATGCCTGGAAAGAGGAAATATCCCAGCTGCCAAAGCAACATATCCAAACCGCTCTCACAGTGGGCCATGCATCCAAGGGTGCTTGCCACTGCAAGAAATGCAGAGTTTTGTGTCTACATATACAAGGAGATGTCGTTGTTGCTCATCTGCCATGTATTACTTTCACTGGAGTGCACATCACAACATGCAAGTGTCAACAGTTGGGAAGGATCCAACTCTGGGCCCACAGATCAGTGAACAACAGTAACAAAAAGGTGCAGAAAATTTGTAGAAGTGTGAAGTAGGATTCTCCCCCCCCCCCCAAATATTTACAGTATACTCCCAGATGTGGCAATGTTTGCAACAACAAAAAGAGCTTCATGGATGTATAGCCCAATCCTATTCTAAATAAAAATATTTATTCATTAGCAGATGTGGTCATGACAGCAGGCCTATGTAACTTTTTCATTACAAAAATGCTTTAACTGTAATGTAACAGTCTAAGAATCCCAACTCCAGAGTATCAATCATCAAATACAAGCTATTAAGCATTGCTTTTAGAAAAAGATAGGGGCAATGAGACAGAAAAGCTATTCCGGGTGCAAAAAAAATGATGTGACGAAAAACCCAAAGGCAGAAATGGGACAAGGAGGAAGAAGATTCTACTGAAAATTAAAGCAGCTGAATTCAGCCTGGTGTGCAGGTTCCAGAATTCCAGCTCTCTTTTGCAAAGGCCTACGCAGATCTTAGTGGCGACATTCTCATTATTCTTTCCCCTATTTCAGAACTGAGCCTGGCTACCATATAGGCTTGCAAGCGTGGCTGTCCCCACTCTTACTTTAAGGGAACAGCACCTCATTAAGACTTAATGGGAGTGTGGCGCCTTGACTGGTTGCCAGTGGACAATGAACATTCGCCACAGGTAACCCCGTGGCAAACTGTAAGGCTGTGTTCACTGATTATGAATAAAGATCTGAATACTCATTGACCTAATTCTCTGCCCCAGATATACATTCTCCTTGCAATTTTTCACCTCTCCCCGACCTAATTATTCTACTATATCCCACTGTAATGTAGTTAGTAGTATAAGTAGCAAGTCTGGCTTTGTCCTAGAAAACCTGAGAAGAGGGTGTTTTTAACGAAGAGAAATGTTTCTGCCACAGCTACATTTAGCAGAATAACCAGACTCCACAAAATATTAAACCACAAAAGCAATGAGAAAATCTCATTGCCAATTTGTAACTCTGCCTCCACATCTGTAGGCTCAATAGCTAATAAACAGCCTTGTGGAGAAGCTGGAGGATCAAGTCTGCCATACAGCAAACAGGTGGGAGCTGTCTCCATGGTTAGGAAGTCGGGCTTATTATGTAACAAACAAGGTTGGGGGTTATAGCCATGGTGAGAGGGATGGTGATCAGGAAGAGCTTACTATGTAGCAGGCAGAGTTACAGTGTGAAGCTTATGCCCCTGGGACCGAAACAAAAAAAAAAGGGAAGATAATCCTTTTTACAAGGGAAAAGGAAACACGTGATCACAACCCTGAGTGGAGACGATGGAAAATTGTGAAATGCCGAAGAAAACAACACCGTTGCTAGCCAGCTTATTCCTGCTGCTTGCTCTACCTGTGCTTGCTCACAGCCCTGGCGTCATTCGTGTCAGCCCAGAAAAAGGAGGAGATTATTGCTTCCTCTTCCCTTCACAGTGGACGAAGTCACATCAAGACGGTAACAAAAATCCCTGGTTTGTTCTTCAGCCGTTAACTGAAAACCTTACTTACTCTGCCATGTGTTGCCTACCTTCATTCTTCGGGGAGGAAGATCATGATGAGGGCAGATTCAGCAGCCGAATAGCATCTGTAAGGGAGGGCAACTGCAATCTCTTTGAGAATGCCAGACTCCATCCAATAAACAGAACCCAGGGGCTGTTGACCCTTGGTGGAGATGCGCCATATCCCATGAGAAGCTGGAGATCTGGACACAACTGGGGTCACTGTGAGGAGATTACTATCCCAGGGGTACTGCTCAATGACGTGGACATTCTCTACTTGCTGTTGAAAAACCTGATTAGGGACTTGCTATACAAAACTGGAATCATCTACCTGATGTCAATGGGGATAGTCACAATAGGAAGCTACTGGGCAGGAAGCACAGAGAAAAAGCAGCAGCAACATAGCAAAAGCCAAACAGGAGACTTTGGTGAGATTACAATTGATACCAACATCTATTTCACAGGTATTTATACAGTATCAGCCACCTTCATGCTGTTTGCTCTCTGCTGCTTCTTTGATTTCTTGGCTTATGCAATGATTGGCCTCTTCTGTCTGTATGCCTCTATCAGCCTATATTATTGTCTGGCTCCATTTATGAAAAAGTTCCCATTTGGAGACCGCATCATCCATCTTCCCTATTTTCACAAAGACCTAGCAGTCAGAACATTACTTCTCGTAGTGCTGTGTATCTCTGTCAACGCAATCTGGGTTATTTTCAGAAATGAGGAAGAGTGGGCCTGGGTTTTGCAAGATCTTCTAGGAATGTCCATTGGCATTTACATTCTGCGAACTGTTTACCTGCCTACCTTAAAAAACTGTAGCTCGCTTCTGTTGGCTCATTTGCTTTTTGACACAGTCTGTCTGTTCATCACTCCTCTCCTAACCAAAACAGGAAGAAGTGTCACAGATGTGACAGCTTTTGGGTCATCTGGCTCAGAAAAGATCCCCTTTCTGTTAAAAGTACCAACACTGCCCACAACTTCAATTCTGGATGACAGTTCCTTTGCAAGTGTTGGCCTGGGAGATATTGTACTTCCTGGTTTCCTGGTAGCCTACTGCCACAGGTTTGATGTTCAAGTTGACTCCTCAGGGATCTATTTTCTAGCTTCTATTCTGGCTTACAGCTATGGTCTCCTGGTGAATTTTGTTGCAGCAGCGTTCTTCCAAGCCAGTCAGTCAACCCTCCCATACCTGGTGCCCTGTATACTCATCACTACTCTGGCTGTTGCTGCTTCACGCAAAGAGATGATAATTTTTTGGAAAGGGATGGGCGCTGGAGAGGACTCCTCCAACTACTCTTTGCACAAAGTCATCAAACATCCAAATGGGTCAAAAAATGCAGATGGACAAGTTTGCCAACAAGGAGGGGAAAAAGAAATTGTCAACATCACATTCTGCAAGGAAGATCTTACTGGCAACAGCACATTCGCAGAGGAGTCACCTGACCTGAAGACACACCCTGGGGAAATTATTAACTGCATTCCAAGTCATGAAGGGTCAATCAGTCAACAGGATGCCTATAAAAAGGAAGAGGCCTGAGATGCATCACAACATACAGCCGGGGGTAGGGGATGGACAGGGAGCTCAGGGCAATTCAGGGATGATCAAGTGCAAGTCAATTAAACCTCATTGGGGGAAAAAAAAGCTGTATTCTCACCTTTATTGGAAAATTCAGTCATTTAAAATGCACTGCTCATCATTTATCCACCCCTCTAAGTAAATTTCCATTTGTCTATCATTCTGACAGAAGTAAGCAACAGAACCAACAATGAAGCTATGCAGCAGAAGGATCGATCAATGCAGATACTCACAGATTCACTTCTTAAAGGCTGGATTTACCAGAAACAGAAAGCACACTTAGGATACACAACATGGTGCCCAAATAACCATGTTATTTTCACTCATATGCGCTAACGCTAACACTTTTCCCTATACAGAAAAGTCAAAACCCACCATTTGGGCAAGCTGTTGCAAAACCTGCCCACCGCCACAGCACAAGGTTGCTTAGTCTTCACTGACAACAATCAGATAAAAAATTTTAAATGGCTTGGAATTTAAAAAAACAAACCTGTCAGAACAACATTCATACACATTTCCATGATGGACATTTTGCAAATCACTTCCTTCAATATCAAACTTGAATTCCCAAGTGCCTATCAGTGCCCCCGCCCCCAATAATAACAGCTTCTACATAGTTGTGGAGAGGATCTCTAGGTTAATGGGGGAATACAGAATAACAAATTAATTTAAAATAAAGAACTAACATCCAAAGCGTCTCAAAAAAGACCAGAAAGCTTTCAAAACTTATAGAATACTGAAGTAGGTGAATCAACTTACTTGACTCCTTAACAACTTATACGTCCAAGATGTGAGGATAAGGGTCAAGGAGAGACTTTCCGTGAGGTTAAAAGCCTCTTTACTCATATGAGAGGGTTCGGGAAAGAAGAAAGAAAAAAGGGCATATTTCCTCTTTCTCACTGTTGGCACACACACACTTAATTCATAGCAATAAAGTGTTCTGTGTTGAGGTTGAACTTTAATATTGGGGGAAGGTTTCCAGATGTCCGTCCCCCTGCCATACCTACAAGCACCTTGAGCAGCTATGAATGGCTCCTGCTCTGGGCTAGCTAGAGTTCTGAGCACTTGTCACAAGGCTTGGAATATATTGGCACATTATGTTGCAGACTTACAGATATAAAATGCCAGGTTTCTGCACCCATACTTCAGCATTTCTATATCTGTAAGTGAGCGGCTCAGTGGGTCAGTTATGTGGCTGTGTAGCCAGAGGTTGGGAGTTCAATTATCCACTGTGCCTTCTACAAGTAGAGTCAGCTTGTGTGGCCTTCGGCAAGCTATACGGTCCCAAGGCTGCCCCCAGAAGGAAGGAATGGTAAACCACTTCTGAGTACTCTCTACCTAGAAAACATTGAAAAGCGTCACTATAATCATCATCATCATCATCATCATTTAGTGAGCAGGTAGTGTGGAGTCTCTGAAAGCAGTCTCATGCACTGCTTACCAAAGGTCAGGTCAGGAGCCACTGCAACAGGGGATGAAGCAGCAGCCCATGTCTGCATTTGTGTGATTTTCCTGCTGTGTAATATTCTGGAATCTAAAACCAACTAAAGTTAAAGCTTTCTAAAATTCACTTCTGGACAAAAGTATGGAAATTGTTAGCTATGGAGCTGACCCTGATTTCCACACCATGTAAGCAGCAAAATACTTAGTAATGTGGATTTTCCAGGGGAGGGAATAGTGATGAAAATATCCCTATGAGCAAAGCTAACTGGGAAGAGAATTAGAAACATTTACTTGTTGTTATTAAACAAAACATTTAAAAAGTGTACAATGTGCCAACAGCAACTGACCTCAAGATTTCCATAAAGGTAGCCAGTTAGACTGTTGCAGAGAAAAAAAAAAAACAAGGCCTAAATCCTGTTGCTAGATCTTACTAGGACAGGCATACTGGCTGAAACCATATTACTTAGTAAGTCAAAGTAAAATAGGGTTATTGAATCAATAGAATTTACAGAGGACATGTCTCACTAAATCCTCACTGATTAAATGGAACTACTCTAGTTGCAATTTACTACACTAAGCAACAGGATTTTTCTACAGTCAACGCTTAATGCAAATCAATAGGTCTATTCCAGTGTGGACTAGCAGTAGGATTCTGGCCAAAGAATCTTGTGACATCTTTAATCTTTGGATTGCAGAGCTGGAAGGGCACCCTATGGATTGCGGAGACCAGCCCCTGTCAAGGAGGCACAGTGGGGAATCGAACTCCCAACCTCTGGCTCCACAGCCAGATACCTAAAGCACTGAGCTATCCACCAGTTCTGAAGTTACAGGTTTTATTTGGCATATGTTTTGGGGGACTGCAGCCCAATTCACTGTATGTGTGGAGCATTTGAGAGATAACTGTATACATGCATGTATAGGAATGGGATGTGAGGAACAGAAATACAAAAGATACAAACATTGATGGTTATCGCTGGGACGCGACACGGACATCCTAGTGTACATGAGCAAATCTACATGTATATGATGAAGAAAAAAATCTTCAACCAGCTCCTAGATGAACCTTGCTAGGCAGCATCGGGGATTGTAATGGGGGGGGGGGGGTGTCAAAAGGAATGGACTTAGAAAAATAGCAGGCACTGAAAATGAACTAAATTATCTTTAAACAAGGAGGTGATAGAATTCCTAAGTGCACCTGCCCAGTGGCCTGGTTCTCTCCCCATCTGGTTCCCAGCCCTTTCTATTCTGATGTGGGGAAATTCGGGGAAGACACAGGGGTGAGAGAACCTATTGAATCGTTTCACCCCACTTTCTGTCACACAACCACCATTAATTTAAAATATGACTAAAGAGCATACCCTTGCCTTACACTGTCTCCATCAGGAAAAACCCCTGAAGGCAGTGCAAATTGTGAACACACCACTTTTAGCACACCTCAAAGAGAAATGCATTACAGAAACAGAAAAATATTTTTCTACAGCAAAATAAAGTAGCACTAAAGTCTCTGGCCCAAGTCCAAGGGGACCTAGGAGAGAGGCAGTTCTTGTGTTTTTCTGACTCTACATTGCAATATAAATGCAGGCACTTTGGAAATTCTCACTTGGAACAACTGCAAAATTTATTTTCTCATTCTTCAGCCACTGTGATGGAACAGATTTTATACAAAACAAAGGACTTCCTTCCATCCAATTCTTCCACTGCTTTCTAAAAGTCTGCCTGTGAACTATGCAAGCACTTTCCCTGATACGAGGGGATGTCTAGAACTTACAAAGAAAATCATCAGCTTAGACCAATATACATCACACACACAAAAATAATCCCATGAAATCGCTAGTGAAGTATCCTTTAAAAGTGAATAGTTCTCTTTAATTACCTTAATTAGGTAACATGTACTACAACAATATAAGGAAGGAATGTTTATTTGGAATTTTCATAATCGGTTACCTACCAAATATGTTGTTGGAATGTCCTTTCCTGGCAATGGGTTTCAGTTCATTATGTCCCCATCCATATTGTCGATAATTATCCCAAGCATGTTTCATCATCTATGGGATGAAAAACAAATAAAAATGAGATTAGTGAGCCCAAATTAGCAACGGATGCTAATATATGTCCAGATTCTCACTCTGTTAACACAGATAACCAACAGTTTAGGTTTTTTCTTCCAAATGAAAAAGGTCTTGACAGCCTGTGAATGTTCAAATACATGTCAACAATAGCTTGCAGATTTTTTTCTAGTCAAGATCCACTACCTAATCCTTGAAGGAAAGGGTGTCTTCCACTGCTAGAAGGAACTAGCATTGCTTACAGGATGAAGGGGATGTGGCAGCAATTTACATAATTATTCCCTCCTATGTGCAGCCCAATGCCCCTCACACACTGTTCTTGAACTTCCCCCAACACCACACAGAAGATTTTGAGAAGGTCAGGGGCCTCCAAAAAGGAAGGGAGATCAACAAAAATTGTTCCTCTACTATTACCTACAGAATCATCTAGTCTATGACATTCTCTCTGCAGAATTCTGGATTCAACTCACTGTGATAACTGCTTCATTTGAACCAGGGAAAAGGAACACTAGTAGTAATTAATCTAACAGAATGTTATTTAATAAATCCAAGTAGGTAATTAGGTAGTCATTCAGTAGCTAAGGTACCTGAGTTAGCCAATCATAGAAATATCTGTGAGAATCACTTTTGAAATCTGATCCTAAACACAGATACAATATTTCTTTCTTCCACAGTCTGTTCTCAGTATATACACATCACATCACTCACCCTCGAAAGTCAGAATGACTTTTCATTTTGTTGTCTAATTTTGACTCAAAGTCTAACAAAAAATACACTCACAGACCAAAGGTGAAGAATGCTACATCTAGACTGCCACAGCAATTAATGTATGTGGGAAATGAGTAAAATACTACAACCACTTTGAAAGAACTTCACTCCTAATGAATGTCTCTTCCACAAATGAAGAGAACCAATTAGGACCAGTACCACAATATGCCACTTTATGTAAATATATCTTAACATAATGAATTGATTGAAACTTAATCATACTCAGAGAGAAGATTCCATGAAATCCACAGAACTGCTCCAAGACTTGATCAAAGCCATTTTCAACAATATTTTCACCACGTTTTTCCAAAAATAATGATAAAAACACAACACCAAAAGAGCTCCCACAACTAATTTTGTATCATTTACACTGATATCAGATTAAAAAGAAAGTTTAACACCAGGAAAAGGAATTTTACTTTACACCTACCATAAATAGATCTGCTATATCCTAGATTGCCTGTTTAACGGAAATAATCCTCACATCAGGAAACATCACTAGATAATAAACAATGACACGCAATCCATTACCTCTTTGATTTTATCTCTTTTTTCTCGGATGTCTGGGTCCAAAGGATCTCCACTTTTTATTCCTACAATATTTGGCACTGGGACTGGTGGCAGAGGCTTGCTGCTTTTGGTCTTCAGGCCCTTCAGGATCTTATTTTTCTCGGTCTGAATTTCTGCTTGGATCTCATCCCGTGACTTCTGCAGTTTCTCTTTTGCTTCTTCTAAAGCCTTTTCATGATCTGCACGAATTTTATTTCTCAAGCGTTCTTCTTCTTCCCTAATTTAAAAAAAAAAAAACCAGCTGTCAGAAACATGGTTGTGGTACACAATCTGAAGGCAAGGGTGGGTGATACTTTTATTAGACCATTACAAATTTGAAACTGTAAACCCGCTTTCAACCCTGTATGGGTCTTCATCAGCCTAAAGCATCACAGAGCTGTCGAAACTACAGAAAAAAAAAAAAACCAGTTCTAAAAATCATGGCCAGATGTACACACCAAGCTCCTTGGTTAAAGTCAATCTTCAAAATAGGAGATTTAGGCACAAGTCACAGGTGTAGATTCTGAATTGCTCCTCTGGTGGTATGGATTGCAGTATCTCTCCCAATCTTGTTAGACAAATGCTTGCCAGTTATTCAGCAACCTCCCACCCCCACCTACTGCTTTATATCCATGACTGGGAATAGAGATGCAGAGAAATATGGCAAATCTGTATTGGAGAAGTTGGGATAAATATTATTCTACATGCTGGGTAAGCCAACTGCAGCCAGATTGAAAGCATCACCAAGTGGCTGAAGGAAGATGATGTCCTCTATTCGCAGTCCTGCTTAGTTACGTTAAATGTCCTTATTTTGCCTGCAGATGGTGCTCTGGCTGGCTATTCAAGCTATCTTCCACAATCTAGCAAATTGAAAGACAGCAGCGTGGTCCTTACAAAATTCTTCATCAGCATTTTAACTATGGAGCCTGGCATGCACGTCTGCCATGATTTTTGAAACCCTTCTGTTTTTTCATGCCATCCACAATTCCGGGGTACTGAGCCTAATGAAGACCCATAGGGCACTGAAAACTAGCTTATTGTAATTTTTTTACTGGCCCAATAAAGGTATAACTTAGCCTTGACTTCAAATAGTGTAAGAAACAGTATTGCTGTACTGGGTTAATTCTGATGGCTGAAACACTTTCCAACATACTCAAGATTTCACTTTCTCTTGTCACCAGAAATCGTCATAATTGCTGCCTACATGGATGACTTTAAAAGTGGACTGAACAAATTCACAGAGTATGAGGCAGCCAACAGTTCCCACTCATTATAAAATTACATCTCCTTCCACCATCACATGAGTTATGCCTTTGTATATCAGGTGCTGATGAGCACAATCTGGAAAGTGCTCTTGCACTCACACAATGTGCTTATGTACTTCTCACAGATAACTGGTTGGCCACTGTCTAAACCTGATGTGGGACCAGATAGATTTCTGCTTTGATCCAGCAGGTTCTCCTTATGTTCTCAGATCTTTAATGGACTACAGCTGTACTGAATCTTTTGATGTAGCATGTTTCAGCCATTTATGGGGGTGGAGTGGGAATGCCCTCAAGACTGATTCAGCACACAGTGTCATCATTCTCACAGAGCAGACTGCTAAAAGAGTGAACAGAATGCCCCATACAACAGCCAGTCATGGCAATAGCTCCTGTTTTCTCCGTTTGAGAAAAGAAAGGAGTCCCTTGCGCCTTGTATTTTATTTGAAAAAGTAATTAGAATGTTATGTTCCTCCACCAAGATAGACAGAATTTGTGCATGCACACCTGGATGAGCAAACACACAGTCAAGCTTACTCCTATGGTTTCCAATCCAAAAAGGAAAACCATGTGCATGCTTCTTTCTCTAAATCAAGGGTTAGAAGAGCACTTAGACATAATCACACAGAACATACTCATTTACCAATAGGAAATACTATGCTTAGTCCTAGAACATGTCCAGAGTAGAACATGTATTTTAATATTTAAATGTAGGTCAAATATTAGTAGGTTAAAAATAGCATCTGGCCTACATTTAAATGACAGCGTTATTTTAGCATGTAAATGGTAAATGAAAACATCACATCTCACCTCTGCTGCTATGTATATATCCTGTGTATGTATGCCTCTTTGATTCAAACAGGCATACTTTAACTGCGACTTACTAAGCTGAAGTAAGTCACAGTTAAAATAGGGCTATTTATATCAATGGAACTTATCAAGGAGATGGCCAGGCTCACCAAATTCAATTGGCCTACTCTAGTGCAATTTACTACACTAAGCAACAGAGCTTTGTTTTATTTAAGCAATAATGTATTCAGCAGCACTGATGACTTTGCAATTGATTCTTAGGATAGGACTCCATCCTGAGATAGTCACAACAAGCAATGGATGGAAGTTCAGCTATCTAAGCTATTAGCCATCTTACATATTAGAGCTAGGAGTGGGAAATTCACCACAGGGAGTTCTGGGTGGTATTCCTATGACAAACAAAATGTATACTATGGTTATAAAAATAGAAAATTACCTATTTTGGGACTTGATTCATGAAATAATTTAACAACATGGTGCCCGGCTCTTATCCCAACCTGCTCCTTGATTCACATACCAGATAAGACTCACTGCCCAGCTGCTACCACGATTCCATGTGGACAGTTAACCATTTATCAAGTGGTAACTTACAATAGTGGGCATGTAATATAGCTGCTTGATTAAGAAACAGTAAGGTGTTTCAATTGAGAAAGCCCTTGATCGTCTTGCCACCATTCTGTCTCTGAAGAACCTAAAAGCAGCCTTTGAAGATAATCTTTATTTATGAAAAAAAAAGTTCATAAGGGAGAAAGCAGTCCTGAAAATAACCTGGTCACACATCATTTAGAACTTTCAAAGGTAAAACCAGTGAATCGAGCCAGGAAATTGATCAGGCCACATCTCCCTCTATGAGCCTGCTTGGGCATTGAGATCATCTGGGGAGGCCTTTTTCTCATGCCCACCAGCATCATAGGTGCATTAATTGGGGACACGGGAGAGGGCCTTCTCTATTGCTGCTTTCAGACTCTGGAACTCCCTCCCATGGGAGACCAGGCTGGCCCCAACTTTGCTGTCCTTCCGCAAGCAGGCAAAGATCTTTCTCTTTAGACAGGCTTTCCTTTAGTGACAAAGGTGGGTTTTAAAATGGGACTTTTTATTTTTGTTGTTTTTAAAGTATTGCTTTTATCTTGAGTTTTAATATATTTAATTCTTTTTAAATAGTGTAATCATTTATATTTAGTTTTAGTTTTTATACTGTTCATTTTTTTAATACTGGAAGTCACCTTGGATCCTTTTTAGGAGAAACACAGGGTAAAAATATGATAATAAATAATAATCAGGAATCAATCGGATTTTAGAGTGATAGGATAGAAGATCTAGGCACTGTATTTTGCACAAACTGACATTTTCAAGCAATCTTCAGGGATGGCCCATATGCAATGCATCCCAGTTATCCAATGCAATGTAACCAGAGAACAGATTATCTTCAAAGCTATCTGTTTCTACAGCAGAAATTGCCTTAGCTCTTATTGACATCGAGTTATGTTTGAAAGCTGTTTCCGAGATACTTTTGAGTATGGCCAAGAAATACATATGAAAAGAAAACATCAGTATGTGGAGAAATCATACATCATTTGTACTCATCCTTTTTTCAAAAACATGATTTTTAGATGTTTTCTACCTACTCTCCCTTTGAATCAGGTGGGCAGTTTGTGTAAACTCTCTGAGGTTTATATTTGCACTTCTGTTTATTAAGATCTATACACAATTTTTCCACCTAACAAGTGGACTCCAAGTGACATTACAATAAATTGAAATTCATATATTTATTTATTTATTTATTTTATTTATTAAATTTATACCCCGCCCATCTAGACCAAAGTCTACTCTGGGCGGCAAACAGTAATAGATAAAATAAAAACAATATAATAAAATAATATATATATATAATATAATATAATAAAACAATATAATAAAATAAAAAAACAATATCATAAAATAAAAAAACAATGTCATAAAATATCTTCCTCCTCCTCCATCCTATAAAGGTATCCTTACTTTTTATTTCCATGGCCACATCTTATATTCACTACTTCAGATATTCTGTAGATATGAGGACCTTTCATTGGCAAGCTGCTGTTGTTGTTGTTTAGTCAACAAATATACAAATTCAGTTGCTTTTTCAAAAAAGCAGTAGTGATTCATGAAGGTCTGGGGAAATAAACATTTCGAAAACTCACTCCCCACATCTTTACATGAGTTGTGAGAATCCTTCCAGATATTTTTGTCTTCCAATTCCCATCTGTGGTAGCCAATAAGCAAGGATGGGAATGGTAGTTCAACAACATCTTCAGGGCAACAGGTTCCCCATATTGTACTGTTCCTAAAACTGACACTCTTTAAACAGTTCCATGAGGGCAACAAGGGAGACTAACCCTTACCACTAGTACATGCTACCTAGTTATCAAGGCCAGTTTGCACTAAATGCATTTTGTTCCTGTGACAGAATATACTTTCTTTTAGTCTGGTACAGTGGAACCTCTACTTACGAACTTAATCCGTATTGGAATGCTGTTCTTAAGTTGAAACGTTCGTACGTAGAGGCAACATTTCCCGTAGGAATGCACTGAAAACCATTTAATCCGTTCCGGCTGTTTTTCGTTCTTATCTAGAGGCGCTGTTCGCAAGTACAGGCATTAGTTCCCATAGGAACTAATGCAAAGCCGGTTAATCCGTACTCTACCACTAGGGGGAGAATTTTTTTTTTAACCTAAGATGACCTAAGGTTAAAAAAAGGGCAGGAAAGTGTTTTTTTTTCGGTTCGTAAGTTGGAGCTCCGTTCGCAAGTAGAGGCAAAATTTAGCGAACGGAGCTGTTCGTAAATTGGATCGTTCGTAGCTAGGGATGTTCGTAAGTAGAGGTTCCACTGTACGTGCTGTTTGAAAAACCGTTGAGAAAGCAAGCTAATTATTATGCTGGCTATTATTAATAGCTCAGTGGTTTAGGTATCTGGCTGCAGAGCCAGAGGTTGGGAGTTCAAGTCCCCACTGTGCAAAGAGCCAGCCTGTGTGGCCTTGGGCAAGCAGCACAGTCCCAAGGTGCCCCCAGAAGAACGGAACGGTAAACCACTTCAGAGTTCTCTCTACCTAGAAAACCCTGATAAAAGGGTTGCCATATCTCAGAATTGACTTGATGGTGCATGATTATTATTATTAAACTATACATGCTAAGCCTTTGTATGCTGGAAGGGGGGGAATTATGTCAGCTACAGCAGGCTAGCTTTAAATGTTTAACAGGCATGATTGAGAATCTGCTTTAATCTTCATAACAATGGCATAATTACATTATTGTGAAATGTTATCCCTTAACATTCTGATCACAAGGCTCTTCCCTTCTCCACAATGATTAACAGAGCAATTCCATCCATGCCAATTCAAAGGAAGTCCTATTCAGTTCAGGAGGACGTACTGTACTCCAAAAAACAGTGTGTATGGCACTGAGAGACAAAGTACAGCCTGAGGGCCATATGTAGCCCCCATGGGCCCTTTTAGGCCCATCCATAAACCCCCAATAATCCAGTGAAGAAAGAAAACAAACAAGAAAGAAGGCTGATTGTTGTAGGTTTTTCAGGCTGTTTGGCCGTGTTCTGGAGGTTTTTCTTCCTAACGTTTCGCCAGTCTCTGTGGCCGGCATCTTCAGAGGACACGAGCTAGAACTCTGTCTGGAGTTCTAACTCCTGTCCTCTGAAGTGTCAGAGATCATCGTGTGTTCTGACCAATCATTTTCAATGAGCTAAATTAAGTACAGTCAAAAAACATGGAGTTAACTTGTAATAACTTTAGGTTTATTAACTACAGACTTTAGTTTTAGCAGCAAAGGTCAAAATATAGCATTTGAGTTAAAAACGAAGAAGGTTGTTTGTCTTGCATATTCCAGGCAAGTTTCTTTAGTTTTGATAAATGTTTCTAAACTGGGTGAACCACTCCCTAAAGCTGGATGGCATGGATGCAAGTGTGGATGGAGAGAGAGCAATCATAGCATGTGCTCAGGCAATGTCCATCTTGGAAAAGGCCCTTCTTCAAGGAAGGCACACAAGAGAGAGGAGGGGCAGGAAGTGACCAATGCAAAATAGTGTCCCAACAGCAGGGTAGAACTGAGTCATTGGCAGAATCACCCACTGCATACTGGGACACAATTGATCTGCACACTCCAACATGAAGATGCTGGCTACAGAGACTCGCAAAACATTAGGAAGAAAAACCTCCAGAACACGGCCAAACAGCCCAAAAAACCTACAATAACCATCGGATCCCGGCCATGAAAGCCTTCGAGAATACAAGAAAGAAGGCCTTTAAACAGGATTGTCCTTTCTTGGAGGCCTCTTATCAGCAACAGCTTTTGAATTAAGGAGATTGGGGGTTCTAACTTCCCTGACGTAACCCTAAAGTTCTTTACCCCAAAACCACAACCAGGAGAGGCTGTCTGAAAACACCGCTGGTTTTGTTCATCCCCCCCCCCCGTATCCGTTTTTGAGGAGAAAGGTGGAAAAGAAGTTAAATAAATGCTCTGGGGTTGTTGTTGTTGTTTTTGCATTTTTGACCACTTCCAGTATGGTGCAAGCCATGACAATTGCAGGCAGTGAAAATTCAGCTCCCCAGGCCTACCAAAGGTGCCTATTCTTGGTGTACAGGATGAGTGGGAGAGAAAATGAGCATACCAGATAAAACTGTTCAAAAAGTACTCATGCTAAATCTGATTTTGAACATATGAGAGATATGATAACAACACTGCATATTTTTATGAGGATAATGTATTTTTAAACCCAGAATCTCTATGTGTACATTTGGAAGTTCTTCTTCAGAAATCATAATTCTAAAGAATGTGAGTTTAACACCAAAGATTAAACTGGTCTATCAGTCGAGAAATTTTCAGAAAGGCAATTGTGTTAGTCTGTTTCATCTGCAACAACAACAAAAATGAAAATTCTGTGGCACCTTGGAGCCTAACACATATATTTTAGTATGTAAACTCTTGAAGATTGTAATCCATGTCCTTAAACACTTCAGAAAGCTCACACTGGAATACATTAGGTTGTTCCAATATTTTGCTTTCAGTAGATCAGTAACTGGGCAGTTGTCATGTTCAGGCTGCGATACTGTTCACCTCTTCCTGTGAGCAAATCTCACCAAGAGCACTGGAACTTAGTCCCGAACAGACATCACCAGAAGTATGGATTTAGCAATATATTCTGTACTTCTGTCTGACTTTAGTTTTTTGGTTAGAACAGATCATTTATGTGGCACAAGTAAGCTCTTTACTTGTTTACCATGGCAGCTTTAAAAATATTATTTTTAAGGGCGAGATAAATATTTTTATTGATAACTGGGGAGATCTTATTGGTTTTATGTTAATAAAGGGGAAGGGTTGTGCCCCTTTGCAAGAGTCAATGCAGTTTTGCAAGAGGAAAGGGACTCCATAAATGGAGAAAAAATGGTTCTCTCTCCAACGGGTCAGGGGTGTGTGTGTGTGTGTGGACACACTTGTATTACTGTATTATTTATGTGGTTTTGTGTTACTAAGTTTTCTTATGTGGGTTTTTTTTTTTGCTTTTTTCTGTATATTTTTAGTTTTAAAAATTATTTTTAAAAACATTATTTTCATGAGACTTAGTAGCATATACAGTTGGTGATATAGATACACCCAGCATACCCCAAAGGAACAGAATGGAAAGTTTTCTGCTATTATCACCAATGACGAATGGATGTAGTACCTGTTGTACATACAGACCTTTTAGAGTACTAAAACGAATAGACCATTTTCAGTTCCACCATTTAAAAAAAATCAAATAATGAGATTGAGATGTATGCTACAGATTTGTCAGTTTAAAATTTTTTTATAAATATTCTGCTAATGTAATTTCTTAATGAAATTAAAAAAATTGTTCAAGTATAGGATGTAAGCAACACTACAGAGGCTTTCACATGACATTCTATAGTCTTCCCTGACACAGCTAACTCTTTAGGAATCTATACGGAACAGTAATTCCATATAAAAAACAACAAACCAGAAAAAGAATCCTGCATTTGTTATTGGCTGCTTTACTTCCTTTCATGGGAGGAAACAAAGCAAAAATGGAAAATAGGCAGATGACAAAGTAAGCTCCATTGTTTGCTCGGCCACTCCTGCTACTTCGTGAAGTCAGCATCGCCATGGTTTACTGTGTCATATAAATGCACCAACTTTGGTTTCTAGGATTGATAATTGTCCTTTATTTCCTAGCAGCTCTTTTTGGTGTCAGATCCTAACACAATACATTAAGCATCAACTGCTGATAACATTCTTGACCAGGAGAGAGACATTCAGCAAATTATGCTTAGCAGCATAGTCCTATGTGTATATATTCAGAGGCCCAGCAGAGTCCAAGAGAACTTGTTCCCAAGTAACTTGCACCAGGAAAGGAGAAGGCCACCATGTTGACCTATTGTGACCACATGAACATCCCTCAGAGGCTGCCTGCTTACACGTCCAGTGAAAGCGGGTGGAAGACAGAGTGGCCATCACACAGAGAGAGCTCAACAATTATGTAGAGTACATATTGCTGTACAGATCCTAATTTTTGACAGAGCAACCACCTTTAAAATGTTCACATAATCCCTCTTCTAAATGTCATGATTTCAGGGATGGGAGAGGAGAAGATACTTCTGTACTTCCTCAGGCATAAGCAAATAACCCATATAATGAACATTCAACAAGACAGAAAGTGTCTTAGCTTTCTAGAGATGCCATTTGACCATTTTGCTTCTGTAACTGTTTTTCTCTAGCCCACACATTTTTGATAGCTCCCCTGTGTCCAGGAACAACACAGCACTAGGGACAGATCAGCACTGTCTGACAGCAGCATTAAGAGGAAAATAAAGAAGGGAGACAAATCAAGAAACCTACCTACTCAACCTGACAGCATTTTTCCCACAGTTGTTTGCCTCCTGCAAATCTTTCAAAGCTGTACTTCACATTTTCCTGTTAAGATGCTACTTTGATTGAAAGGTGCCACTGTATAAACATGAAGCCAAAAGAGTGGTGCAAGGAGAATGGTACTTGGTAGAACACACATACAGGAAAGGTCAACTTCTCTCACCATCCAAGCTGTGTGAGGGGACAATGATGGACATATATGCACAGAGGCGAGTGTGACATCCAGACACTTATTTATTTATTCCCACCTTTCTTCTTAAAAGGACCCATGGTGGCTTATATAATTAAAAGACAATATTAAAGCTAACAACATACAAACACTAAAATGGATCCAACATATACTATACTAAAAAATATAAGCAACACCAAACACATTCAAAGCAGTAAGGTACTATCATTCATTTAAAAATCCCACTCAGGGAGCCAGTTACTCAAGGAAAGCTCGCCTAAAGAGAAAGATATTTGCCTGCTTGCAGAAGGACAGCAAAGATGGGGCCTCTTGTGGGAGGGAGTTCCAAAGTCTGGGAGCAGCAAGACAGAAGGCCCTCTCCCATGTCTCCACCAAATGCACAAGTGAAGGTGGTGGAACCAAGAGAAAGGCCTCTCCTAATTATCTTAACACTCAAGCAGGCTCATAAAGGGAGATGCGGTCCTTGAGATAGCTTGGGCCCAAGCCATTTAAGGATTTATAGGTTAGAACTCTGAATTCAGCCAGGAAACGGATTGGAAGCCAGTGGAGCTGCTGTAACAGGGGAGCGATATGATCTCTGTAACCAGCCTCCACCAGCAATCTGGCTACTGTATTTTTGACCTGCTGAAGTTCCCAGACAGTTTCCAGAGTCAGCCCCACATAGAGTGCATTGCAGTAATCCAGCCAGAATGTAACTACAGAGCTTACACTTTGGCTTCTGCCCAGGAAACTAGCTCTCTATGTGTTGCCACAAAGAGGGAAGGAAGGCTGGCTTTTTCTTCTTTTTGCAATATGTGTAGGCTGGATAGAACAACTGTCAGGTGGATACACAGTTGGCTACAGAACTGTACTCAGAGGGTGATGATTAATGTCTCCTTTTCAAACTGGGAGGAGGTAACAAGTAGGGTACCCCAGGGTTCAGTCCTGGGCCCTGTGCTCTTCAACATTTATATTAATGACCTGGATCAGGGGGTGCAGGGAATGCTAATCAAATTTGTGGATGACACAAAATTGGGTGGAATAGCTAATACCCTGGAAGACAGAAACAAAATTCAAAATTATCTGGATAGGCTTCAGCACTGGACTAAAAACAACAGAATGAAATTTAACAGGGATAAGTGCAAAGTACTCCGCCTAGGGGGGAAAACACAGATACAAGATGAGGGATACCTGGCTCAGCAATACTGTGTGAGAGAAGCATCTTGGAATTGTTGTAGATCACAAGCTGAATATGAGCCAACAGTGATGTCACTGCAAAAAAGGCAAATGCTATTTTAGGATGTATTAACAGAAGTATAGCCTCCAAATCCTGTGAGGTACTACTTCCCCTCTATTCAGCACTGGTTAGGTCTCACCTTGAGTACTGTGTCCAGTTCTGGACACCACACTTTAAAAAGGATGCCAACAAACTGGAGTAAGTTCAGAGGAGGGCAACAAGAATGATCATGGGGCTGGAAA
The DNA here is from genome assembly GCA_037013535.1 of Intellagama lesueurii. NCBI lineage: Eukaryota > Metazoa > Chordata > Lepidosauria > Squamata > Agamidae > Intellagama > Intellagama lesueurii. Next base: position 125,888,669 of record JBAJHW010000002.1, on the reverse strand, counting down.
CCAAGCCCTATGAGGAAAGACTGAAAGAATTGGGCATGTTTAGCCTTGAGAAAAGAACAGAGGGGAGATATGATAGCACTTTTCAAATACTTGAAAGGTAGTCATACAGAGGAGGGGCAGGATCTCTTCTTGATCATCTCAGACTGCAGCACACGCAACAATGGGCTCAAGTTACAGGAAGCCAGATTTAGGCTGAATATCAGGCAAAACGTCTTAACTGTTAGAGCAGTATAGCAATGGAAACAATTACCTCAAGAGGCGGTTAGTGCTCCAACACTGGAGGCATTCAAGAGAAATTTAGACAACCACCTGGCAGATATTCTTTGATTTGTATTCCTGCATTGAGCAGGTGTTTCGAATCAATGGCCTTATAGGCCCCTTTCAACTTCATTATTCTATTATTCTATTTACTAAATTGTGCGGCAGTTAATAAGAGCCGTTCTCTCCTCTTATTAACTGTCACACAACCCTTTCTGGAAGTTATGTGTTTTTATCTATGTTTAACTCACTAGCAAGAAATAAAGTGTTAAAAGTATTGGCACAATTGCTTCCAGGATCTCCAACGTAACTGTCAATTTTGCTAACTGTCCTAACACAAGGCAAATCAACACAGCAGTGATTATCTGAGGCTGGAAAATGGAATTCCAAGAAACCATCACTTCCCCTGTGCCTATCAGCATCCTGCTACGCCAGACAGCATTCTCCAAATTAGAGAAAACATTCATCTTCAGAATTATTCATGAACTTAGGAAATGTGTGTAACTTGACAGCACATATGAAAAGCTATCAGATGTCACATCTGCATGCAAATGCAAGGTGCATGAAGTCCTCAGCAGTCTGGCTGATACAAATATATTCAGCAAACTAAGCCAAGAAAAAAAAATTAACCTAGGTATCTAGAAGTTGTTCTGCAGCTATCAGAAGCAGGTTCTTAATTAACTTTTATAATGGCAACAAGAATGTGTAACATGAAACTGTTGCATCTGATTGCCAGAGGATCTGGAATTTTAGGCACATACACACAGCATACATGACTGGTTATGGAATTGACAGTGAGGTCAATGGGAAATTCAATGCAGAAAAGTACTGCTACCTCTGGCATCATTGACTATAGTCGCAGTCCCAAGAGGACAACACACATGATCAGATACATGCATCTGGGTTGAATTCCAGAGATATATGATGAAATGGGATTGAAGTCCATGAAACCCTATCCTAAAATAAATTGGCTGGTCTTTAAAATGCCCCAAACTCTATTTTTGCTGTAACAGACTAACACAACTACCATATTAGAGGATATCCTCTCATCAGCCATGGAAAAGTACATATCACTTGTACAAAACAAGTGGTGCAATTGCAGAATCGTGGTAGAAGACACAGTAACTGCACTTTGCATTATTTGACAAAAGAAACAAAGGATTGCCACCAATTATACGAATATTACCATTACATCTAATGCAAACTTACTGTGTGCCATTCATTTGGAAAAGTTTTATGAAATTAACATCATTCTTATCACCAGCAACTGAATACTGTACAGTCAGTAACTTATAGTTGACTTTTCCCCAAATAACGTAACAGTGTTTTAACTTCATCAGTCCTAATAAGATTATTATAGTTCCGAAACTGTTTCCATTATGGTCATGCACCTGCAGACAGAGGATCTGTCCTGCATTACACTGCTGTAGATATGAAAACAGCTATAATCAAACAGTTCAGTTTCAGGGTTCAGTTTCCCACTTAATATGAAACAGAAAGTCTTGTGGCACTTTAAAAACTAAAATACTTATTACGACGTAAGCTTTCATGGAACACAGCCCACTTTATCATCTGCATGCAATAGTGATGTCTGGCAATTTGGCAGCAAAAAATAGGGAACAACTTTATTTTGGATTTTTCAGTTGCTCTTTTGTCTCTTCGATACAAAGCTGCATTTCTATTGCTGTACAATGCCTTAAAAGAGTACATATGCTTTTGATCAGTTTCTTATATTCTCTATGAAACAAGCTTTCGATATAAATGATTTTGTGTGTCCCAATGGGAGCTATGTGAGGAAAGTTTCACAGACTGGAAAAAGAGCTCAGATTTTTAGTGTCCTAAATACAAAGATGAGTCCACACATGGATGCTTAAAAGAAGCAAACTGGTATTTAATTCTAGCAAATGCCTGCATCAAATCAAAGTAAGAAGGAGCTGAAGGCTCATCTCTGACTTTATCCTGGGTTTTGAAGCTAATCTGGAGTAGTGAGCAGTCTTGCTATAAACATGTGCCTTTGAACATAGGAACTGGAAGATAGGAATGGGTGTTCTCCACACCTCAGAACAGAGATGATGCATTCTTTCCAAATGCCTCCCAATGCAACTTGATGCCAAAAACAAGACCATCCTACTCCCTAGGTTTGAGGGAGGGAGTACGGTCAATGATAACAACAAATTTTGCATGGCCATCTGGGAGCCATAAGTACTACTTCCTCTTTTGCACACCTGGGGAAACCATTCCATCTCATCATCGATAGAGGAAAGCAAAAAAGGGAAGAAAAACTGGGAGAATCCAGGGTTGATCAGGAGATTGCTATAGTTCAGAACAGAACAACTTGTTCCTAAGGGACTGCCAATTCTAAGGGCATCAAGGGAACAAATAAATAAATAGATAAAATAAATAATGGAGACACTTGGTTTGGAATGTAAGAATGAAATGGCAGGAGAAAAGATACTGAATTGTGCAGAGAAACCCAGAAGCAATCACGTTAAGGTACTACAACAGAAAAGGCAAATGCAAGTGGCTCTCTTTCTAAAACAATGAGTGTAAGGAAATACAGGCAGTCTAACAAAGCTTTTCATTTACTTCAGAAAGCTGCAGCAATAACGAACTTTGTACTTCAACACTAGGAATTTAGGGATTTCATGTTACAGCAGCGAGCAGTTACACAACATGTGCTGGCACAAACAGGGTGCACAGTACAATCTCAAAAAAAGGAAACCCCACATCTGTGACTGCAAAATTGACACTGACAGTAAAGAGAATAGTACAATCCCAATGCATAATTAATCAGAAGCAAGTCCCACTGCATTCCTTGGGGCTTATTTCTAAGTACACATAGTTAGGATTCCAGCCTAAAATTCTCCTGATAAACCTGATTTAAAAGGGATTTAAAACTCATCAGAAACTTGGCATGATGACCCTCAGCTCCCTGCTGATGCCACAGGCATTAACACTATTCAACCCTATTAGAAAGCAACAAAACAAGTGCCCTGTAAAAGATAATATAATTACTTGGTATATTAAGTGTGTATTGCTGGCTGTTTTAAATATAAAACAAAACTCAGCATTGTTTTGGATTTTTTTAAAAAAAAGTTTCAGCAATGACAAGAAAATTAACTTAACAGTTGAGCATTTCAACAGCTTATTGGGGGGGGGGGGGACAATATTTAACAATATTAGTGTCCTTGGTGCCTTGGGTTGTGCTATCCCAAGTACCTACAACAGGCACACCAGAAATCTACTGGTGCACTTTAGTTCAAATTGTGAGAATCACAACATTATATGTCCTGTACTTTCTGACCCAAAATTTTGCTATTGCTAGATTCTGCTTTTAGAAGGGTAAAAAACTGTTTAGTAGTAAAACAACCCTGAGCTGCTACAAGCAAGAGCAGCAGCAAACTTTTGAGGGCAAAGGGCTGAGCACAGTCTGAGAGAAAGAGTAAACAGAATAATTCTGAAGCAATCACTCTCGATCCACTGATATGGTTCTACAGCTACAGCTTCTGTTTCTACCAAGTATATTCTTACCAACTTCTCCTGAAATACAGTATCAATTAGTACACAATGTGCTGCTGTTTACACTGCTGTATACAATTTTCTCCAAGATTAGCCTAACTCAACCTTACTAATATGAAGAAATGCTAAAGGTCCAAAGTTTGAAGATAACAATTCTATTTTCATTCAAATCAGGTACAGGAAGAAAACACGCAATTCTTTTTAAATAATAGCACAACTCTGCACTCCTCTTCATTTATTCATCAGTGCTCGCAAGAGAATATTGTTACTTCACAGTAATATTAAATATGAACAGCCATTAATTCCAGTAATCCTTAATGGCCTAGTCCAGTTGAAACCTATCTTAGTTTATTAAACTGAAAAATGCACAGGCTTTGTGCTCTCTTCTCATACTGCAGCTTTTCTGTGCACCCCCCAGAAAGAGAGAGACTACAACTGGAAGTTCCTAAGGTAATCAACCAACATTTCCTATTATATTTAAACTGGGAAAGTCTGGTTACCAGGCCCAGAATAAAGAACTAAAAGCAGCTTGAAACCACAATCCAGATAATTTGTATCATGTCATTACTCATGGAGGCTGTTAAAAGACCAATCGAATTACTATTCTGAGTGTCCTACAAAAAGAAACTTGTAGGCTTAAAAGCTGGTTTTCTCATGAATTCAGACTGAAAAATAAAAACCAGTGTAGCTTTTTCAGACTTCATGCGAAGTTTCAGTGAGCCTACTTGAAAATCTGCATCTGAGACTCAGACTCTCATTTATGAAAAACAGTACTACAGAAATTTTAATCTTTAAGGTGGCACACACCTTCTTGACAAACTGGTTATTTCTGACTTCATTTTTGTAATAAAGTCTCATTAGACATAAAATTAAAATAGGCTTCTTGTTGGCCAAATTCCACAATGTCTCTATGAATTTGTGGTTATATGAAAAAATAATAATAAATCTCAAGAGTTAAAAACAGATATTCCCATGACAGGAAAAACAGAAAACTAAAAATGTGAAAGAGAAAAAGATGTTAAAGTTAAGAAATGAAATTCAGGTTAAAGGTTATTACACGTTCAACCTTCATTGTTGTTACCTGCCTCAAGTCAGAACTGACTTATAGTGACCCTAAACAGGGTTTCAAGGTAAGGGAGATATTTAAGAAGTGGTTTTACCAGTTCCATCCCCCTTAGTGAGTTTCTATGGCTGAGCAGGAATTCAAACCCACCCTCTTGGGTCCTAGTACATCACTCTATCCACCACACCACAATGGGTATCTATAACTATATTAGTACAACAATATTATATAAACCTATCACTGTGTGACTGGACTTTCACACTTCAAATAAAGTTATCAAGCCCAGTCACAAATATGGCTAATTCATCTAAGAAATACATGGCATAAAGAGAAACACGCAGAAGTCTCACACACTTGTTAAACAAAGATATTTCATACTCAGCTGGTCCAATGTGATTTTTCTTTGTTCAGTTAAACACAACTAGGCAAGATACAGAATGGAAACTACAACACATACGATTACATAAAGGACTGGAGACACCATTTTCCTACCCCCCTTCTACACAGAAATTTTCAGCTTATGAACATCCAGCCCACAGGCTGAAACCAACTGATGCCTATTTGTCAATGAAGGCTGTTTCATCAAGCCAGGGCTAATGGTAAGCGAAGACGTATGGTGGTGACTAGCTGGCTGGATAGCTCAGTGGTTTAGGTATTGGTTGGGAGTTTGATTCCCCACTGTGCCTCCAGAGAGAACAGCCAGCCTGTGTGGCCTTGGGAAAGCTGCACAGTCCCAGGGCACTCCCAGAAGAAAGGAATGGTAAAACACTTCTGAGTATTCTGTACCTAGAAGATGCGGGAAAGGGTTACCACAAGTTAGAATTGACTTGACAGCGCACACACATATGGTGGTGACTTTCAGCAATTCCCTTCCTCCTTCCACTATAGCTTCCAAAGATGTAGGAGAGAGGGCATGGCAAATGTTTGTCTTCCTCCACACCCCACTGGAGGCAGTCCAAGGAATTCAGGTTGGGGGGGGGGGGCAAAGTGTTGTTTGAATAGTTGTGTTGTAAACTGCCCAGAGAGTGCTTTAGAACCATAGGGCAGTATACAAGTAAACAACAACATCAAATAGATATAAACTCACTTATAAGTAGTCTGAGTTTTGCTGCTTAGCATATAGAACTTCTAAAGTTTTATAAAGTTTCCTTTTAAAGCTTTTCAAATTTTATAATTTCAGCTGGCGGGGTGTGTTTTTGCTACAAGTTGCACTTAACAAAGGGTAAAGACAGGGAGATTTGAAATAAATGGTGACCCTTTTTTTCCAATTATGTTTAACTAACTTATTTTTATGTAGTTATTGACTTGATTATGCATGACCTCTTCCAATATTCCATACTTTTGTCTGATATCTTTTCAGTAATATAGTAATTCTGCTCATACCTGGGTTTCAATACATATATGTGAAAGGCATTATAGATGTTTGTGTAATGTTCCCAGGGTTTCCGTGGTAAGGAAGTTTAAAAGTATTATTTTCTTCCAGTCCCTATGGAGTGATCCACACAACTCTCATTTCAAGGAATCAGGTACAACTGAGACCTGGAAATGTTTCAGCCCATCATATTTCTCACCTCTACCTCTAATAAGGGTAGGCAGTGGACTACTCAAGTTCTTAAACTACTTTGATTCCCAGAAAGAAAAAGGCAGTTGTTCTCTCCCTTGGGTGTTACAGCAGAGAATGTCACCTAACTAACCTACCCTTGGTTCTCAGAAGACCCAATAAGTACCTTGCCTTCAACAAGGAGGATGGAGTGAAGGAGGAAAAGCAAGATCTGGAAGTTGAGTCATGGCAACTCTTTCTTATTAGGTTGAAATGTTTCACTGCTCATCCAAGTAGCTTCTTCAGTCTGAGGAGAGTAGCAAATGAGTAGCGAAATGTTTCAACCTAATAAGAAAGAAGTCCAGTTGCCATGACTCAACTTCCCAATAACCTCACCTGGATGACTGAGAATCTTCACAGCTATAAAGAAAAGCAAGACTTTGGTTGGGGAGCTGGTGCCATCTCTACAGAAATTAAATCACTGGTTTTCTACAGAGCGCCCAGGATCATGGCCCAAGATGGAGCCTCAGTAACACAGGCTGCTCCTTCAGAGAGGCTTTAGGCACCTTCCTCTTCTTGGCCAAGGCTGAAAGGTGCACCAGACACACACACACCCCGGGCCCCCCCCACACATGGGGGTCGGGAGGGGAAGGGGGAAGCAGGCCTACCTGTGCCTGTGCTGGTCGTGGCCTTGCCCGTGGATCAAGTAGGCGCCCGCATTCTTCCCTCCTTCGCCGGCGTCCACGTGGGGAATCAAGACGTCTTCCAAGCCCAGGTCGAAGCGTTTGTGCTTCGAGGAGTCCGGGAGGAAGAAGAAGGCCCCGAAACACAAGGTGATGAAGGCACTGAGAATCAGCAGCAGGATGAACTTCTCAGACAGTCTCAAGGTAGCCCGGTGGTGAGGGAAGGAAGAAGACGGACCCAGGTTACGGGGCGGGATCCGGCGCCCAGAAAGAGGCAGAAGAGCCGGCGTGGTCATCGCGCCCCGGCCGCCACGCCAGCAGCAGCAGCAGCAGGAACCCCCGGCGGCGGCGGCGGCGGCGGCGGCGCCTCTTCTGGACCAAGCCCGGGAAGGGAAGGGAAGGGAAGGGGCAGCAGTGACGGCGGGCGGCGGGTCTTCAGGAGGGCCGCCTCGCTCTACACGGGGAAGCCGTCATCAGAGCGGCTCCCGGAGACCCCAGATCCCGGCGGCCTGGGAGGGATCCGCGGCGGCGGCCGAGCACATCCGGCGGGCAGCGAGGCTCCAGGAAGGGAAGGGGTTTTGGCGGGTCGCGCTGGAAGGGGGGGGGGCGGCTTATTTAAGGGATGCGCCTTCGCTCGGAGCAGGGCGGAGAGGACAAGGGGCGCCGGCGCCGCCGCATGCCTGGCCCCGGGAGCGGAGAGAGGGGGGGGCGGCGCTTTCGGGACTCTCCCCGCCCCACGACCCACCGGGGTCGGTCAGCAGGGCGACCCGCTCATGGCAGGCGGGACTGGCCGAGGAGCGGGAGAGCCGGCTTCACCTTCTTGCTCCTCTGGGGCGAACGCTTCCTTTTCCGCCGGTCGGGAGGTGGCAAACCCGCGGCCTCTCCTCCGCCTCTTCCTTCCCTGCCAATAAACACCGGGCCAGGCGGCGGCGACCGAGTCGGGGACTCTTTTTAAGCAAACCCTCAGTGCGCCTGCGCACGCTCGGGAAACGGAAGAGACGCGCTCTCTCTCTCTCTCCCTCCCTCCCCCATAGACCTGAAATAATAGACCAATCCACGAAGGTGGTTCGGTTGCGGAAGATTCTTTACTCCCCCTCCCCCCACAGGGCGGAAGTGGAAAGCTGCCTTTCGAAACCAGTGGAGAAATGTAGGGGTGGGAAGCTCCGTGTGCGCCCCCTCGGAGCCCACCCTCCATAAAAGCTAGCAGGAAAGAGAGGACTTTAAGACATCCCTTATCTAGGTCTTAAAAAAAAATTAAGTATTTACTGCGCTGTTAGATTTTTTTTTTTCATGGGGCACTTTTTGGTGCTTCGGACATTAGAGATGTAACAGTTTGTGGTGTTTGTCGGAGAAAGGGTGGATACCTACTAACAGATGGTCCGTCGTAAAAAAAAAATTAACAAAGGCTCTCTGATAAAGACTTTCACCAGTTTGATTTTTATTATTGTTATTATTATTTTTTACTTAAAATATTTTTACCCCGTCTTTCTCCTTGAAAAGGATCTAAGGCGGCTTACAACACTGAAAGACAATATTTGAAGTTGAAAACAATGAGTATACAAAGGTGGTTAACATTATAAGACAGTATTTAAAACTAAAAACAATGAGCATAAAGAGGCATCTTGCATCGTTCTTGTCATCGTAAAATACAACACGGAACAGCGTCACAGTATGCAATCATCACTACTTTTAGGATATTCTCCGACAGAACGCATTAGAAAGTGTTGCTGAAACATGGTCTTCCCTCGCTTCTAAACATCGCTAAGCCGTACGAGTCTAAAATTTTTGAGTCTATGATTCCTAGATACAATTTCTAAAGACGAAATCTGTCCTTCCTCTTGTCTACTCACCATAGATTTGTAACTGCCGATCGGGAGGCAGGGCTGATACCCGTTACATAGACCTATTCATGTGCCTCTTTTTAGCCTTGCCAGTGGGCTGCGTACTGCTGCCTTTCGTTCGTGTGAAATGTGGTAACTGCTAGACCTTTCGACTGAAAAAAACAACCACCAAGAGACCAAAACGTTGTGCCTCCTTAAAGACTAACTGCCATAATTTTATGTGAGCTTTCATAGATCATATGCGCTTCCCCAGACCTTGTTTGTTGTTGTGAGGTGCTGGCAAGTCGCCTCCAACTGATGGCGACCCTATGAATGAACAATCTCCAAAATGCCCTGCCCTCAACTGCTCTACTCAGCTTTTGTAAATTTAAGCTTGTGTGTTCTTTTACCAGTCAGTCCATCTAGCTCCAGTCATTAGCCATTAGAGTGAGACTATATGACTGCCATATTTATAGATGGGCGGAAATCCGCTCCTGGTTTTGAAAAATTGGTGGGTTTGGTGTTAAAATGATGTCAGGGAGAGTTGCCACCTATTCAGATCTTCTAGGATTAGCAATTCAACCTTCTTTACTAGAAAAGGCTGCTTGGAAGAGGTCAGGGATCACCAAAACAAGTATATGGCTCCCATGCAAGGCTCAGTGCTGAACTTGATCTATCCCTCGTCTAGGGTCTCTTTGTTCATTGTTATATGGACAGATTTCACTTTCATTTCCATTTCAGGTGAGAGGAGGGAGTGAAAAAATGTAAGACCAAAACCATGTGTATCTCAGGTTTGATGCCTAGCCATTAGGAAGAAGAGGGTTTTTCTGGCTAGAGAGAGGCTGTTTCTATGAGAGAGAGAAAAAGCATAATCATATTAAATACTGGCCAATAGGAATGTGCTATTCTTTTGCTTTGCTTTGCTTTGCTTTTCTCCTCTTCTTGTTGTTTTTTGGACTTCAATTCCCAGAATTCTCCCAGAATTTCTCAGACAAGAACCGTGGCAGTTCCAGCCCACTGACTCACACCTACATTTTACTCACCTGGACTAGGCCTGTCACTAAGGCTGCATAGCTGTCTTGGGCTTTCCTTCATTCCAAATGTACAAAAACCCCAAGGTTGCCACAGTGCTGCCTGGGGGATGTAGTTCTTTGGGAGGTCCCCTCTACAGAGCCTAAAGGACAGCGAGACGGTGACTCCCATGAAACTGAATGACACACCCCTACTTGCCAAGATGAGTCTTTTTTGTTGTTGTTGTTTAGTCATTAAGTCGTGTCCGACTCTTTGTGACCCCATGGACCAGAGCACGCCAGGCCCTCCTGTCTTCCACTGCCTCCCGGAGTTGGGTCAAATTCATGTTGGTAGCTTCGATGACACTGTCCAACCATCTCGTCCTCTGTCGTCCCCTTCTCCTCTTGCCTTCACACTTTCCCAACATCAGGGTCTTTTCCAGGGAGTCTTCTCTTCTCATGAGGTGGCCAAAGTATTGGAGCCTCAGCTTCCGGATCTGTCCTTCCAGTGAGCACTCAGAGTTGATTTCCTTCAGAATGGATAGGTTTGTTCTCTTTGCAGTCCAGGGGACTCTCAAGAGTCTCCTCTAGCACCACAATTCAAAAGCATCAATTCTTCAGTGGTCAGCCTTCTTTATGGTCCAGCTCTCACTTCCATACATCACTACTGGAAAAACCATAGCTTTGACTATGCGGACTTTTGTCAGCAAGGTGATGTCTCTGCTTTTTAAGATGCTGTCTAGGTTTCTCATCGCTTTCCTCCCAAGAAGCAGGAGTCTTTTAATTTCCTGGCTGCTGTCCCCATCTGCAGTGATCATGGAGCCCAAGAAAGTAAAATCTGTCACTGCCTCCATATCTTCCCCTTCTATTTGCCAGGAGGTGATGGGGCCAGTGGCCATGATCTTAGTTTTTTTGATGTTGAGCTTCAGACCATTTTTGGCACTCTCCTCTTTCACCCTCATTAAGAGGTTCTTTAATTCCTCCTCACTTTCTGCCATCAGAGTGGTATCATCTGCATATCTGAGGTTGTTGATATTTCTTCCGGCAATCTTAATTCCGGCTTCGGATTCATCCAGTCCTGCCTTTCGCATAATGTATTCTGCATATGTTAAATAAGCAGGGGGACAATATACAGCCTTGTCGTACTCCTTTCCCAATTTTGAACCAATCAGTTGTTCCATATCCAGTTCTAACTGTTGCTTCCTGTCCCACATAGAGATTTCTCAGGAGACAGATAAGGTGGTCAGGCACTCCCATTTCTTTAAGGACTTGCCATAGTTTGTTGTGGTCCACACAGTCAAAGGCTTTTGCGTAGTCAATGAAGCAGGAGGAGATGTTTTTCTGGAACTCTCTGGCTTTCTCCATAATCCAGCACATGTTAGCAATTTGGTCTCTAGTTCCTCTGCCCCTTCGAAATCCAGCTTGTACTTCTGGGAGTTCTCGGTCCACATACTGCTGAAGCCTACCTTGTAGGATTTTGAGCATAACCTTGCTAGCGTGTGAAATGAGTGCAATTCTATGGTAGTTGGAGCATTCTTTGGCACTGCCCTTCTTTGGGATTGGGATGTAAACTGATCTTTTCCAATTCTCTGGCCACTGCTGAGTTTTCCAAACTTGCTGGCATATTGAGTGTAGCACCTTAACAGCATCATCTTTTAAGATTTTAAATAGTTCAACTGGAATGCCATCACCTCCACTGGCCCTGTTGTTAGCCATGCTTTCTAAGGCCCACTTGACTTCACTCTCCAGAATGTCTGGCTCAAGGTCAGCAACCACACTATCTGGGTTGTCCGGGACATCCAGATCTTTCTGGTATAATTCCTCTGTGTATTCTTGCCACCTCTTCTTGATGTCTTCTGCTTCTGTTAGGTTCCTACCATTTTTGTCCTTTATCATGTCCATCTTTGCACAAAATATTCCTTTAATATCTCCAATTTTCTTGAACAGATCTCTGGTTTTTCCCTTTCTATTATTTTTCTCTATATCTTTGCACTGTTCATTTAAGAAGAACAGTGACATCTTGTCTCTCCTTGCTATTCTTTGGAAGTCTGCATTCAATTTTCTGTAACTTTCCCTATCTCCCTTGCATTTTGTTTCCCTTCTCTTCTCTGCTATTTGTAAGGCCTCGTTGGACAACCACTTTGCTTTCTTGCATTTCCTTTTCTTTGCAATGGTTTTTGTTGCTGCCTCCTGTACAATGTTACGAGCCTCCAGCCACAGTTCTTCAGGCACTCTGTCCACCAAATCTAGTTCCTTAAATCTGTTCTTCACTTCCACTGTGTATTTATAAGGGATTTGGTTTAGATTATACCTGACTAGCTCAGTGGTTTTTCCTACTTTCTTCAGTTTAAGCTTGAATTTTGCTATAAGAAGCTGATGATCAGAGCCACAATCAGCTCCAGGTCTTGTTTTTACTGACTGTATAGTGCTTCTCCATCTTTGGCTGCAGAGAACATAATCAATCTGATTTCGGTATTGCCCATCTGGTGATGTCCATGTGTAGAGTCGCCTCTTGTGTTGTTGGAAAAGAGTGTTTGTGATGACCAGCTTGTTCTCTCGACAAAACTCTATTAGCCTTTGCCCTGCTTCGTTTTGAACTCCAAGGCCAAACTTACCTGTTGTTCCATTTATCTCTTGACTCCCTACTTTAGCATTCCAGTCCCCTGTAATGAGAAGAACATCTTTCTTTGGTGTCAGTTCTAGAAGTTGTTGTAAGTCTTCATAGAATTGGTCAATTTGAGCCTCTTCAGCATTGGTGGTTGGTGCATAAACTTGAATTACTGTGATGTTGAAAGGTCTGCCTTGGATTCGTATTGACATCATTCTATCATTTTTGAGATTGTATCCCAGTACAGCTTTTCCCACTCTTTTGTTGACTATGAGGGCTACTCCATTTCTTCTATGGAATTCTTGTCTTACCCAGAGTCAAAGAGTGGAAAGCTGAATTGCAAATGAACTTCAGCCACCCTCTCATGGAGATGTGCAAGTTTGCTGATATTCCAGAAGATTCTGTTGGAACTGGGGTTGTGTTAGGTGATGGGTGTTGTCACTGTTACTAAGAATTAAAGTATATTAGCAGGCCTGTGGAGAGTTAGAATGGGTTTTGTGCCTTTGGATATAGTCTATCATTGGATTGGTTGGACTTACACTTTGTCCAAACTCAGTTGCTGCATACTACTACTGTGAGATCTGTACAGTGTAAGTATTCAGCTTTCAAGTATTTAATAGTTTTTCAGAAGTATTTTTCTTCTTTCATCTGACTTCCTATACTTTAATCAAAACAAAACCATCTCCACTTTTGGTGTGCTTATTAATAGTGTGCATTGGAATATTAGTCCTAAATTCAGTCTTGACTTCTTGATCAGCTGAGGCTTTAAAGTGCTTCTATTTTGCCGGGTTGGTTTAAGGCTCCAAATTATTTAAATTGCTGGGATTGCTGATTCTGGGGTGCCACCCAGGTAAACTAGGAATTAGCATAGGAAGAAGGTAAAAGCTGGGGAACACTGGGACTTACATAGCAGTTTGGCCTTTCACAGACCTAAGATCCCTTGGGACTAATGGTGCATTCCTGACTGGCTGCTTTCTTTGCCTGTCTGTGTATTGGTAATCAAGAATCTGCCATCAGTCGTGGTTCCGATCACCAATATCCAGATAGGCAAACAAAAAAAGTTATTTAATCAGAGTGAACTGTCACATCAGGAACAATGTAGCAGTTGCAATAACAATCGTTTCATTTCCCTTGACCCTCTGCAATTGATCAGGGGAAGTGCTCAATTTCCGATATCCTGAAGCAGCTTGTAAGCCACTTCAGAATACTCATCATAATCTACAAGCCGCTGCTAGAGTGAAGGTTTCTGTAATGTGAACCCAAATATAGCTCATACAAATAATGACATTGCTTCTTTCTCCCTCACCTCATTCTGTGCTCTAGAGCAGGGGTCTCCAACCCCTGGCCCGTGGACCAGTCCCAGTCTGTGGCCTTGAAAGGACCAGGAGGCCAAGACAGATTTTCGAGGGGCGAAGGAACACGTGCACGCACACCCACCCGCACGCATGGACGCCTGCCCGCCTCCCACATGCATGCACCCCCGCCCATACACACACAGATGCACACGCGCACACACGTGACCCCCACACGCACACACGGATGCGCGCGCACACACACGGTCCTTGCGAGAATGGTCTTCAGCTAAACTGGTCCCTCGTGTCAAAAAGGTTGGGACCCACTGCTCTAGGGAGTAGCACAAAACTCAGTTTTTCAGTCTCTTTCAGATGAAAAGGAAAAGCTATTTATTTTATTTATTTATTTATTTATTGCACTTATATGCTGCCCATCTAGACATTGTCTACTCTGGGCGGCTCACAACAGACAAGATAAAAACAGTTAATATATAGTAACAGTTTTACCGCAATATACAATGAAAACAATAATTCAAGGTGGGAAGAAGAAAATTAAGCAGTGCCTGGAGGGAAGGTCTGTCTGAATAACCAGGTCTTAAGTTGGTTTTTAAAAATGCCCAGCGAGGGCATTAATTAAAAACAATGGGAAATCATGAGGCTAAGGATGATTTCTACTTCCTAGTTCTTTATTCTTAGTTCTTACAAACATCTAATATTAAGCTGAATGAGCAAGCATCAATAACAAAAAAAATCAATGTGTTCTCCTTGCACCCCATAAGTAAGCTTCAAGTTATCCGATATATTTCTCTATAATCTGGGTATAGTTCCAAGCACACATCTTGACTTCTCAGAGTGATCGCTACGAGTCAAGACACCATAGCATCATGTCTGGCTTAGCTCTCTGCATAGCCCCATGCCCATAAGTCTCAGTGTTTGTAGGTAGGAACAAGGGACTAGGGGTTTTGGATTGGTTGTGATGGTAGGGTATCTTATAGAGAGCAGCCTTCTTGAGCTGTGAATGTTTGATTTATAATAGTGGGGTGCACACCTGCAGTTTTTAATTTATGTACATATATGTGTGTACAGATAAGTTATTTTTAGCATAAAAGCTGCATACTTCAGTGTCTTGCATCAAAATGACAGATAAGGCCAGACAAAATACTTGAAATGTCTTGTAGAAAATATTATTGTAGAGGAGAGAGCGTATGATTTGTGGCAGCCCATCAGTTTTGGTTTCTCAGCTGCCTTGTGGGTGAAGGATGTACAACTCAAAAGTCTATTTGTATTTGTTCTCTGGAGCAATCATTTACTGGTTGTCTAAGTGGGGTTTTGAAATTGGCATGATAAGTATTTTGTCATTCCTAATCTGTTTTAATAATGCTTTTAGTTAACATTTTTAATATAATGTATATTTAATTCCTTTTACATATTTAAATAGTTTATTATTTGGTTGTTGTAGGTTTTTCGGGCTGTTTGGCCGTGTTCTGAAGGTTCTTCTTCCTAACGTTTCGCCAGTCTCTGTGGCTGGCATCTTCAGAGGACAGGAGTCAGAACTCTGTCTGTGCTTATTATTTGTATCTGTCTCTTTTAATGAGGTAAGCCGACGTGGGTCCTTTTCTGGAGAAAGGAGGGATAAAAATATTTTAAATAAATAAATATTAAAAATCAGTTTTACATTGGGAGTGCACACACATATTTCCTATTCATAAGTGTTCTCTTGTATTATTATGTGTAAACATTCCTGCAGAAATCCAGTAGTTTGATTAGAAAGAACTGTTAGAACATGTAGAAGTCAGCCTCCCAGTCAATGAGATACACTTCTGCAATAATAAAATATAAGTTACAAGTCTCTCATTGGCCACACTGTCTCATTCTTTCTCGTACTCTTTCTTACCTTGTAACGGACGATGATTTTATTTATTTGATGAATGTATATAACTATATTTCAATAATGTTTATAGGCAGTTTATTGGAAAACATTGTAACGATAAACCAATAACAAAAAGAAATAGGTTTTAAAACAGCAGATTGAAACAATTATAAAATACAAGTTTAAAAGCAAATATTAAAATAGTTTGACATTGTAGTCGTAAAGTTGGAAACAAATCTCAATGTTAGTTTGAGTAGATACACAAGTGACTGCACCCTTAGCTGAAAAAGCTCATACAGCCAGTTCTATGGAAGTAAGAACTATCCAGTGTGGTGTGGTGGATAGAATGATGGAAATTGCTGTAAGTCAGTTCCGACTTCACGGCACAGAACAACAACATGACCTATTGAGCCAATGGAGCTGAATAGCCGGTCTTTCCCTTTGAACTTTATATCCTGTCCTTCATCCATGGGCAGCTGTGAAACTGAAACTTGTCAACCTATTTCCACTTTGCTAACAGTTAGATTTCTTCTAGATTTCTTACTACCACGATATTGCTACAAATGTTTCCAGAGGGGTTGCCTCTGGAACAATGGCGTTTTAACCTTTCTTGCCAATGGCATAAAGATCTTGGCTAATTCACACATGTAAGTCTGATACCAAAATGGCAGAACAATTTCTGATCATTCCCTTACTGTCCTGATTCAGAAGATCTGATTCTGGAAAACACTGTTATTCTGCTATGTATTGTAGAAACCCAAATGACTGTCTGGTAAACATCTACTAGTATGTAATTAACTGCCATATTCTTTTCTATGTCACGGTAGTTAATTACATACTAGTAGGCAGGTTACTAGACGGTACATCACCTTCATATTGCAACACTTCTTACTTCAGTACTCTGTGCAAGGTACCTTGGATTGAAGCAAAAGCTGTTTCCACCAGCTGGAAGTCTCTGGATTAATCATTCATCTGGATTAAAGGAAGTCTTGGTGTTGAGATCAGCACTTACTCACTCTGTGTCATAGCAGTGTCAACAATTGTGAAAATGTGAAAATTAACTGTTAAAATAAAGCAGGTGAGGGATCATTGTATTCAGATTTGGTGTAAAAATCATGGCACTCATGGGACTTTTGGGTCAGAGTGTGCACCCTCACTACTGCCACAGCTGCCGCTGCCACCACTTCCACTGACACCTGCATTGACACCACCTCCTTCATCGCTGCTGCCACCGACAGAGGTGACGAAGGCAGCAGCAGTGGCAGTAGTGAGGCTGGGTGCTTGGCAGTTGCCATGGTAAGCTTCCTCAGACCTAGAGGAAGCAAAGGGCATCCTCCCCTCCTCCAAACCCCTAGTAGAAAAACTGGCACAGTACTCCGCATGTGCATGTCCACGAAAATCTATTTATTTACTTATGTTAGCAGAACTGGGTACAACAGCAGGGTTTCTTCTCAGTGAAATCGAGCCCTTAGACAGACATTCCAGAGGCTGGGAGTTCAATTCCTGACAGTACCTCCTTGACAGGGTTTGGTCTTGATGACCCATAGGGTCCCTTTCAGCCCTGCAGTTCTGTGATGAATATGATGATGATAATGATAACGATTACTATTACCATCCTGAAGTACATAACTGCTTGTTTTCAACCGCATACCAGGTTCCTTATATGTGGCTGGGTCACTTTCAAATTTCTTGTTGAATGGAGTATCCATGAGTATTCACTTTCTGTATTCCGAGGAGAAGAGGGATTAGGAATTCATCACAGCATCACAACTTCACTCCATTTTGGGCACCAAACATAAAAGAGCAACCATGGGGATTTCCCTCCATAGATTAAATTAGCCTGGCTGGGAGAGTGCTGTGAATAATTTTCATGTGTGTCTAGATACACTAAAAGGCTAAGTAATATATTTTACTTTAATTTATTTTTTAGTTTTACAACTTTGGTGTTTCAGAGATATATTCACAGTTTTTAAATGTGCCTTATTAGTCTATAAGTGGCTGCATTTTTGGAATGTGACTTAAAACATTATTTTTGATATTTCCTACAGCTTATGATTAGTTTTCATAGTTTGCACAGTACATGGCTGCCAGCAAGAGGCATCAACAGTATTGTGTGCAGAGCTGGAACCTCAGCCACAGCTGCAGCCAATATTAACTGTAGGGTGCCCAAGACACTGGTCATCAGGTGGACATAATGGAGAAGACATTGCAACAGCCTGCAAAGTGTTAGCTGTTACTATAGCCACCATCTTGTTGGCAAAAAGAGCAGCCGGCAGGTATTATACAGCCATGTTTACCATTATGACTCAGCTACACAAAATGTGTGGCTTGGATTGATGTGGACCCATGACAATGGGTGGAGAGGACCTGCGGAGATTCCCCACCTCCTGTGCCTCCTGGGAGAAGAGCCAGCCTGGGTGGCCCTGGGCAAACTGCACAGTCCCAAGGTTGCCCATAGAGGAAGGGAAGGGTAAAGCACTTCTGATTATACCTGGAAAACCCTGGAAAGGATCACCATACGTTGGAATTGACTTGATAGTGTGTGCGCACACACGCACACGCACACACACACATACAATGTATGTCTGAACTGGAGATATAAATCTCTGTTTATATGAACGTTGTCCCCTATTGGAGTTATTCCTTTTTTTAAAAGCATAATTCATTTCCATATCATACCAGATAGAAATATCATCCACAGTTCAACAGTTTTCTTTTCTTTTTTCGAAAAAAGACTGCATGGTCCTGACTGTTAGGCGTTAATTCCAACTTTGCAATCACGGCCGTTTGCCAAGGATTTCCCCACCTCGTTCGGCTGAAGCAAATAGGCCGTATAAATTTAACTGGCAGCCTTGTTTAGTGGGTACAATTCCATTCTGTCTCAGGGGCTCAGCACTTGCTCTTTAGACATGTTCAGAAGCACCCTGTGGTGCATTTGCCTTTGGCAAGTGAAGGGAGGGAGGGAGGCCATGGCCTTTGGAGGAGGGCGACCTCCCAATGCCTTCGAGCACCCAGTGGTGGCAAATGCAACCTTGGCTTCTGAGCTTAGAAAAGAAATCAGTCTGGGAGCTTTCTCCAGATTACCCAAATGCTACTTTCCCCAATGGGGCTGGATTCAGACCGTCCCCTTGGGACCCAAAGTTTGTGACAACGATGGTTTGACTGGGATTGCTCAACTTTTTCAACTATGGTTCATTTCACCGGGGCATGTGCAGAATAATTTTCCTAGGAGATGCCAGTCCAGGTTGGGAAACTGTAGCTAAACCCAGCAGCTCTTGATGGCTGTTCCGAAATATCAACCAGTCCGGAATGTTAGCTGCTGACATTTCTGGGCTGTTGCTCTTATTCAGATTATTAACAAAGTACAAATAGAAACGGATAGAAATATATACACTTTGTTTGAAATCAGGAGAAATAAGATCAATATTGTCTTGGGGTTTATCATTCCACAATGTAAAAAGGGCCTGGAAGAGTTATTTTCTGGAAGACTACGGCCCACGCGCGAGCGCACACACACACTTCCCTTCTGTGATTACAAATATATTACATCTTTCTCTAAAGGTATTTTCAAACATGTCATTCTGTCTTGCTCTTCTATAGTCAGTTACTTCCATAGCAAAAGGAATTTGACTTGAAGTTCCAAATTCTGAAACAGGAAAACGCCCCTCAACAGCATCAGGGCCCTGGTAGCCAGGTGGCTGGGGGGGGGGGGGGGCATTGTGACACGTCTTTAGATGTCACTGAGCTGCCTCCTGAGTGCCCCTGGGGGAGGGGGCCTGAAAAATCCTCATTTCTCTTGCTCTTCTGTGTGGGAGAAGTACTCAAAATGTGAGTCTGCTCGTTTTTAACCCTCACCCTACGATCGTTTGTAATGCTGACCTGCCCTTCATTCTATTTTAATTTGCGCATCATTTAATGCATTTTTTTAAAGCCTCTTTAACTGTGTGGGGGGGTCCGGGGAGCTCTTTCGGTTCTCAGTGGGTGCCTGGGGTCTGAAAGGGGCTGGAGGAGGGGGAAGAAACCCAGACTGCGTCCAGACAAGATGCTCCTCATCTGTTGTAAGGCAGGCGGAGCAGGGAGCAGGCCGGCAGCCTGGGCCGGAGAAGGTGGTGCTTCCTCTGGAAACGCAGGGGGGGCAGCCTGGGGGCGCCCCTGGATTCCCCGGGGATCGGTGCTGGCCAGGAGTGCCTTTCCACAGTTAAGACCAGTGCGCCTGCTGCGATCCCCCTTGCTAGAGAGGTCGGATCCGGCCACGGTGACTCCTGCCTCAGTTACATCTGGGGGGGGGTTACTGTAACCCTCCCTGCGCAGGGCTGCCTCTGGAAAGAGTCCGGAAAAGTCAGCGGATCCAAATGTCAGCATCCATCTGGCTGCCTGGGGCTGCTCCCAGGGATCCCATCACCCCCACCCCACCCCCATTATAGCAGCTCCTCTGGGTCCCGATCCATTTCCAGGCAGTTCTAACTCAAAAGTTCAAACCTATAAAGCCCGAAAAGGCTTCGGTCCGAGCTGTCTCCAGGACCGGCTCTTCCTTGCTGGGCCTGTGAAGCCCATTCGGAAGAAGAAGAAGACTTCTCAGCCCTTCCAGCTTCATGTTGGATGGGGCGACGGGAGAGGGCCTTCTCTGTGGCTGCTGCTCCCAGCCTTTGGAACTCCCTCCCACTGGAGGCCCGGCTGTCCCCCTCTCTGCTGTCCTTCCGCAGGCAGGCCAAGACCTTTCTCTTCCAGCAAGCGTTCACCCTGAGTGACCAGCTGCCTGAGTGGAGTTTTTAACCAGTGGGCCTCATTGCTTTGGTCCTTTTTAAGCAGAAAGGTGGGGTGCCCAGGATGGCAACGAAACAAGTCACTCAGCGGAAATGCCTCCACCCTCCTCGCGGGCCTTCTTGGCTTGCTGGCCTGATGGAGCCCTCATCCCCCTCGTCTCCTCTTCCTTTCCAGGCTTTCAAAGCTGAAAAGCTTCTTTCAGAGGAAGGGACCTTCGGGAGAGGAGGGGGGCAGAGGCTGCCTCTGGCCCGCCTGGAGGCTGTCCTGCCGGAAACAAAAAATCCACCCTGTGGAAGGGCCCGGGGCCCCATCCACCAGAAGCCTCTCCACTGCGGCCATTGTCCCCACTGCAGCTGGGGTCTCCAGGTAAGACCCGGGCGGTCCCCAGCGGGGGTGCCGAGGGGCTGTGGCCGGCTGGCTCGCCTGCGGCGCTCACTGTAAGCACTCCGTCTCTCTCTCTCTCTCTCCCTCCTCAGACCCGCCGGGATCTTCCAGGAGCCCCGCCGGGTCCGTCTCCTCCCTGGAAGCTCTCGAGCCACCCAACGTTCCGCAGGAGTCATCGGCAGCTTCCTGAGCTGACGAGGGAGGAAGCCACAGGTAGCCCTTTCCTAGGAATCCCCCCCCCCTCGCTCGCTCAGGTCTCGGGGTGCAGAAGGGGGATGCGCTCGGGACTCCCTGGCCGGCTCTTCTCCTGCCTCCAGGCTGGACCAGAGGAGGACGAGGCTTTCTGCTTGCTCAGCTCCATCTCCAGCAGCTGTAAGAAGGCCCTCAACCCGGAGGGGGAGCGCCGGGCCCTGCCCTAGAGCATGGCAGAGCTGCTTTTGGCGGTGGTGGTGAGTGACCCGGGAGCCCTCTGGTCCTCTCAGCCACCCCAAAAGGCAGGCTGCGGGACTGACACTTTGGAGCAGGTCTCTGGTCAGGCCCATGGGTCTTCCGTGACCAAACCCCACCCCACCCCCCAGTCCTTGGAAAGGGACTTGGGATAGTTGGCAAGAAACAGCCTGACCAGGGAGGAGAGGGAACCGGGGGGGGGGGCGTAACATGGGGGGGAGCAGAGGACACGGGGGTCCCACTCCCAAGAAGGTCCAAGGGCTTGGCCCCTGTGAGGCTGAGCCCCCCTCGCCCGCATGCCAGCTCCCTTTGGAAAGAGCTCCAGATGGCTTCAGAGACCCCCAGGGTGGGACAGCGTGTGGACTCTGTGGGTTTGGGCCGAGGTCCCCAAATGGAAGCGGAGCTGAAGGCAAGGATGGCACAGGATGGCAAAGCCCCGGGGGACTGACCCCCCAACCCCTCTCTCTCTCTTGCTCCTCGGCCTCTTTCAGGAGGTGATGGAGCAGCTCGGCCTGAGCCGCACACTGGGAATCCTGCCTTGCACCGTGGTGGTTCTGCACCATCTGAGGTAGGACTCCAGGGGTGGGCGGGGAGGGGCGGATAGCCTGGGCGAAGGGGCAGTCTCTCTTCCCCCATCATCAGGATTAGCCGATGGGTTTTATCTCGTTCAGCCATATGATCTGTACACTGTCTTTGAGATAATCTCTTCTTCAAAGCCAATAAAGAAAAACTCTCACACAAATTCTAATTATTTAGCCAAATGGGGAAAACTCAGGCAAACACACTGAAATCATGGATGTGAACAGTGCTCCTGATGTATAAGACAACATCTCCCTCTGGTACCTTCTAAAAATCCCCAACAGCTTTATTATTAACTCAAAAGTCTTTGTAATGTGGGGGTGGCCATATTAAAATATGACAACAAGGTAGTGAATATGACATCAATAAACACAGTTTCAAAGAAGCAAGGTAACTGAAAATAGTGAGGTATATCTGACAGGGATATTTTAAGGATTTAAAACTATATAAGATTGTACGAACAAACCTTACACCCACTTACTTTGAAACAAACCACTGAACTCAGTAGGGCTTACTTCTATATACACATATATATTCTGTGTGTGTGTGTGTGTGTGTGTGTGTGTGTGCGTGTTTGTGTGTGTGTGTGTGTGTGTGTGTGTGTGTGTAAAAGAAACCAACATCCTGAGCACTTATAATGATGAGAAAAATTCCATGCAGTATTTCACAGGAGTGGGGGAGTGGGGGTGGGGAACGGCCTTGTCTTAAAATCTGTTAGGGGTCAGAGAGATAGGTATCTGACTCAGCATCCTAAACCAGTTTCCTCATCTCAGTTTTATGTAAAATAATTAATAATAATAATAATAATAATAATAATAATAATAATAATAATAATAATAATAATAATAATAATAATAATAATAATAATAATAATAATAATAATAATAATAATAATAATGGCTTTGGGAACAATATCTAGAAATTTCACACAGTACTATAAGCAGTTATAGATCTCAGAAATCACACCATCAGAGCTACAAAAAACAGCAATATTAGGAACAGCACACATACTACGCCAATATTTAACAGATACTGTACTTAGGTTTTTGGTTAAAACTTGTATCTCTCATATAATCCCAGTGATGATGATGATGATGATGATGAAGAAGAAGAAGAAGAAGAAGAAAACAATAATGTGGTATCAAGTCAATTGGAAGAATTTGCCCAAGCGCTTGAGGAAACCCTTCCAGGCCCGGCTGATGCAAATGCACCTGAATGCTGTTTATAACACCGCCTTGTCCACATTTGGCAAGAAGACCGAAAAGACAGCAGACTGGTTCGAAGCCCATTCGGAGGAGGTGATGCCAGCCATCGAGGATAAGAAGAGAGCTCTAGCAGCATACAAAGCCTGTCCTAGTGAGTACAACTTGCAGGCTCTTCAAGCTGCTCGTAGCAAAGTCCAACAGGCTGCCAGGAGATGTTCTAACGATTATTGGCTTCAGCTCTGCTCTCAGATACAGATAGCAGCGGACACAGGTAACATCAAGGGAATGTATGACAGTATCAAGCAGGCTTTAGGTCCAATACAGAAGAAATCTGCTCCCTTGAAGTCTGCTACAGGCGTGATCATCCAAGACCGAGCACAGCAGATGGAACACTGGGTGCAGCACTACTCTGAGCTATATTCCAGAGAGAATGTAGTAACCGAAGAGGCACTAAATAACATCCAGTGCCTGCCTGTCTTGGAAGAGTTGGACAGCGAACCAACTTTAGCAGAAATAAAAGTGGCTTTGGATTCCCTCGCCTCCAGCAAAGCACCTGTGAAGGATAACATCCCTGTTGAAGTGCTGTAAAGAGATCATCACCACCGAACTGTATGAAGTCTTTCGTCTTTGCTGGAGGGAAGGTGGAGTACCACAGGACATGAAGGATGCAAATATTGTCACATTGTATAAGAACAAAGGAGACAGGGGCGACTGCAATAACTACCGTGGCATCTCTCTTCTCAGCGTTGTAGGGAAGCTGCTTGCCCGTGTTGTACTGAAGAGACTCCAGGTGCTTGCAGACAGAGTCTATCCAGAATCACAGTGTGGATTTCGAGCTAATAGATCCACCACTGACATGGTATTCTCCCTCAGACAGTTGCAGGAGAAATGTAGGGAACAATGACAGCCACTCTTTGTGGCCTTCGCAGATCTCACAAAGGCCTTTGATTTGGTTAGCAGGGATGGCCTTTTTTTTTTTTAATTTTTTTCCCTTTATTTTAAATTTAAACAAAAACATATAACATACAAACTAAAATACAATTTAACTGTGTTCCCCACCACCATATGCGGGACCTCTTGCCATAATCTTCCTCTTCCTTATTCTTCTTCTTCTTCCTCTTCTTCTATTGTCCTCTTCTCCAAAACTGCATTGATTCTTGATTTGGAGCTTTCCCTTTTCCTCTTATTAATACATATTCCAAAAATCTCCCCCATATGTCATAAAAGTTATTTTTTTCAACTCTCCTTTCTTAACCTTTAAGTTACAAGTTAATTTATCATTTATTGCTATATTCCATATTTCTTTATACCATTCTTCAATTTGCAATTCGACTTTTGATTTCCATTGCCTAGCTATAATCAATCTAGCTGCTGTTAATAAGTTGGTTATCAATTCTTTAGTCATTTTGTCATATTCCACATTCTCAAATATTGATAACAAAGCAATCTCAGCATTAAATTCTATATCTTTTTCACATATGTAGCTTAATTCTTTAAAAATTTGTTTCCAAAATCTTTGCACTTTTTCACATTCCCACCACATATGAAAGTATGTACCAATTTCCTTCTCACATTTCCAACAGACATTCGGATGATTGGCATTAATTTTATTTAATTTTGACGGTGTTAAATACCATCTTAAACTAAGTTTAAAAAATTTTTCCTTTATTCTTACTGACATAAATCTTAACACCCTCATTTTCCATATCTTCCTCCATTCTTCTTCATTTATTCTTTTCCCAATATCTTGCTCCCACACTCACCTCCCTCTATTACCATCTCCACACAAGAACTGGAGGTTGTTCATGACTTTGTGTACCTTGGCTCAACGATCTCTGACGCTCTCTCCCTAGATGTCGAGCTGGATAAATGCATTGACAAAGCAGCTACCATGTTCTCTAGACTCACAAAGAGAGTATGGCTCAATAAGAAGCTGACGGCATATACCAAGACCCAGGTCTATAGAGCCTGTGTCCTGAGCACACTCCTGTACTGCAGTGAGTCCTGGACCCTTTGTGCATGGCAGGAGAGGAAGCTGAACATGTTCCATATGTGTTGTCTCCCACACATTTTTGGTATCACCTGGCAGGACAAAGTTCCAAATAGAGTAGTCCTAGAACGAGCTGGAATTTTTAGCATGTATACATTACTGAAACAGCGACGTCTACGTTGACTTGGGCATGTCGTGATAATGGCTGATGGTCGGATTCCAAAAGATCTCCTGTATGGAGAATTAGTGCAGGGAAAGCGCCCCAGAGGGAGACCACAGCTGCGATACAAGGATATCTGCAAGCGGGATCTGAAGGCCTTAGGAATGGACCTCAACAGATGGGAAACCTTGACATCTGAGCGTTCAGCCTGGAGGCAGGCGGTGCATCACGGCCTCTCCCATTTTGAAGAGACCCTTGTCCAGCAGGCCGAGGCAAAGAGGCAGTCCGGAAAGCAGCAAAATCAGGGAGCTGGACAGGGGACAGATTGTATTTGTCTTCAGTGTGGAAGGGATTGTCACTCTCAAATTGGCCTTCTCAGCCACACTAGACGCTGTTCCAAGTCCTCCATACAGAGCACGTTACCATAGTCTCTCGAGACTGAAGGATGCCTAAATCTAATCTTGAAGTGCGGTGTCCAGAACTGGACACAGGACTCAAGATAATGCCTAACCAATGCCAAAGAGACGGGAACTGGCACTTCATGGGATTTCAAGACTAGACTTCTGTTAATGAAGCCTGGAATAGCATTTCCCTTTTTTGCAGGCACATCGCACTGTTGGCTCATGTTCGGCTTTTGATCTCCAGCGACTCCAAGATCCTTCTCACTTGTAGGATTACTGAGCCCGGTATCTGGTAACTGAGTGTTTCGGATTTTCTCCCTAGATGTAGAAGTTCGCACCCATCCCTGTTAAATTGCATGCCTTTTTTTTTTCTCAGCCCAGTGCTCGAGCCTATCAAGGTCTTTGTCAGTGTTGTTTCTCTGTTCCGGGGGATGATCTCTTCCCCCCAATTTTGTATCCTCCGCAGATCCCATCAGCGTCCCCTCCATCCCCTCATCCATGTAATCCATGAACATATTGAAGTGCCCAGGCCCAGAAGGGAGCCTTGTGGGATCCCAAAGTTTCCCGCCTCCACTTTGGAGAGGGAGCCTCTAGTGAAGCTTCCCGAGGATGACTCTGGAACCACCCGTGGATCGGCCAGCCTTTTGTTCTGTCCAGCTCCCTTTGGGTGACTAGCCCAGTCAGAACAAACAAAAGAATAGAGATGTATGGCGCCAACTGGGAGATCGCGTGGGCTCAGTCCTTTCAGACCCCCGCTGAGACAGAACAGGGGGAAGAAAGTCTGGGAGCCGCAGGTGAGCTGGGTGTACCATCCACAACCATAGCCCTGACAGACAATATGCGAGACACCTTGGGCACTAGGCAGAAATGGACACCTAGAGTTAAGAGTTCATGTCCTCTTTTGTTACAAGGAGAGTTACCTGGTTTGATGGAAGTTAAGAAGTATGACTTGTTGTTAAAAGTAGAACCGAATGATATGAAGATGTTTGAGACTGATAAAGGTAAAGGCAAAGGTTCCCCTTGACAAATGTCCAGTCGTGTCCGACTCTAGGGTGCGGTGCTCATCCCCGTTTCCAAGCCGTAGAACCAGCGTTTGTCCATAGACAGTTTCCGTGGTCACGTGGCCAGAGCGACTAGACATGGAACGCTGTTACCTTCCCACCGTGGTGGTACCTATTTATCTACTTGCATTTGCATGCTTTCGAACTGCTAGGTGGGCAGGAGCTGGGACAAGCGACAGGAGCTCACTCCGTCGCGTGGGTTCGATCTTACGACTGCTGGTCTTCTGACCTTGCAGCACAGAGACTTCTGCTGTTTAACCCGCAGCACCACCACATCCCTCTTTGAGGGTGATAACTTGTTAGATAATAAACCTGTTTTGTTGGAAGATTTTGGGCTACCGTCGCCTCCTTTACAGATAAATGCATCAAAAGGAGTAAAGGACTTTAACCACGATCACAGCCCGATGGGCCCAAAAAGCCTGCTTTGCTGCCATGTGCCTCAGTGCCCAATGGGGCCAAAAAGCCTGCTTTGCTGCTGCCAACTACCTCAGTGCCTGATGGGGCCAAAAAGCCTACTTTGCTGCCATGTGCCTCAGTGCCCGATGGGGCCAAAAAGCCTACTTTGCTGGCCATATGACCACTGTCCTAGTCCTGCAGCTCCTTCCACCTTCCTCGGGCTACATTGCAAAGGCCGGACTGCTGATTCCAGCTTCCTCGGGCTTGATTCTCAAATGCTGTTTGCTGAATTCAGCATCCTAACCTCCTCGGGCACCCCCAATGCCAACGTGGCCCAACTACCTCAGTGTCCGATGGGGCCAAAAAGCCTACTTTGCTGCCAACTTCCTCAGTGCCCGATGTGGCCAAAAACCATGCTTTGCTGCCATGTTCTCCAGGGCCCGATGGGGCCAAAAAGCCTACTTTGCTGCTGCCAACTACCTCAGTGCCCGATGGGGCCAAAAAGCCTGCTTTGCTGCCAACTACCTCAGTGCCCAATGGGCCCAAAAGCCTGCTTTGCTGCTGCCAACTACCTGAGTGCCTGATGGGGCCATGGTCTACTTTGCTGCCAAGTGCCTCAGTTCCCAATGGGGCCAAAAAGCCTACTTTGCTGCCAAATACCTCATTGCCTCCTGGGGGCAAACTCTACTTCACTGGCAAATGTGATGTTGGTGAAGACAAACTCAATGCCTCATGCCTCTGTGTGCCTGCCAGAGACAAACCAAGCTACCTCAGTGCCAAATATATCTCATTCTGCTGGGGCCAAATATAACTCCCTCAATGCAATGGGCTTCAGTGCCGTGTGGTAAACTATCCTGGGGGGACCCAATTTGTGAGTGAATAACTCGGATGTCCAATATCCAAACTTCACCAAACTTGGCAGGCGTGTTGGGGAAAGACATAGGAAGCTTTGGTGTGATTCCAGATTCTCTAAGTCCCTGAGGGGAGCTTTCCTGGGGGTGTCCTCCTTGTGACTATATAGCTTAGGGGTCCATTATCCAATGTTCACCAAACTTTCCAGACTTGTAGAAAACCATCTGAGGAAGCTTCCCTGCAAATTTTGTGTCTCTAGGTGCTTGGGGGCCAGTTTGATAGCCTTTTAATGCAAAGACAAATTGATGAATTGATTCATCAATTCGTTGAAGAATATTCGTAAATTCGTATTCATTGATTCGTTAACCTTGACAAATCACAAATCAAAACAAATCACCATTTTTTTGATTTGTCCCCATCTCTAGTTGAAACGATGGCTCCTTTTCCCTATAGATCCAGAGTCACTCATTCCAAGCTTCCATTCCTGTTAGACAATTTTCCTTAAATGTAACTTGGATTTTTCTGATTTCAGTTTCTACACCATCTACCACCTCTCCCCTTCCTTCTGTCTTATGCCCTCCCTATTCTGCACTCTGTTTCCACCTTGTCCCTTTCCCTCCCTTGATGTTGTATTTCACAGCCTTTGGACAGCAGCACCACCAGGTGGCTCTTCTGCCTTCTAAAAACTGGAAATCTGAGTCTCCAGTAGCATTACAGAACAGGCAGGGACGGAGGGGAGAGCCCCCAAGTGGGGGGAAATTGAAGTGAAGTGAAAGGGATTTATTTGATCCTCCAATAATGTCACATAAACCAATCCAGATCAATGGGCAACAGAATCAGCTCTTAAACAGAAGCAAATAAAATGTGTAGATGAGCCCTTAGATTGGGATTTTTAAAAAATCTGTTTCCCCATCATACAATAAAACGTCACGGAAATAATGCTCTACAGTAATTATTTAATCTCAGATATCTTGTCCATTTATGATGTTAGATTTGTATCTGCCTATTGTTTTCCAATAGATATCCAGGCTGGCTGGATAGCTCCGTTGTTTAGGTCTCTGGCTACAGAGCTAGAGGTTGGGAGTTTGAGTCCCCAGCTGTACCTCCTGTGAAGCACAGCCAGCCTGTGTGGCCTTGGGCAAGCTGCACAGTCCCAGGGTGACTCCAGAAGCAGGGAATGATAAACCACTTCTGTGTATTCTCTACCTGGAAAACCCTGAAAAGGGTTGTCATAAGCCTGAATTGACTCAATACCACATTATTGTTTTCATCATCATCATCATCATCACTGGGATTATATAACAGATACAAGTTTTAACCAAAAACCTAAGTATCTGTTAAATAATGGTGTAGTATGTGTGCTATTCCTAATATTGCTGCTTTTTGTAGCTCTGATGGTGTGATTTCTGAGATCTATAACTGCTTATAGTACTGTGTGAAATTTCTGGATATTATTATTATTATTATTATTATTATACATAAAACAGAGATGAGGAAACTGGTTTAGGATGCTGAGTTAGATACCTATCTCTCTGAACCCCTAACAGATTTTAAGGCAAGGCCGTTCCCCTCCCCCACTCCTGTGAAATACTGCATGGAATTTTTCTCATTATAAGTGCTCAGGATGTTGCTTTCTTTTACACACACGCACACACACACACACACACAGACAGACACACAGAATATATGTGTATATAGAAGTAAGGCCTACTGAGTTTAGTGGTTTGTTTCAAAGTAAGTGGGTGTAAGGTTTGTTCGTACAATCTTATCATATACGTAGTTTTAAATCCTTAAAATATCCCTGTCAGATATACCTCACTATTTTCAGTTACCTTGCTTCTTTGAAACTGTGTTTATTGATGTCATATTCACTACCTTGTTGTCATATTTTAATATGGCCACCCCGACATTACAAAGACTATTGAGTTAATAATAAAGCTGTTGGGGATTTTTAGAAGGTACCAGAGGGAGATGTTGTCTTATACATCAGGAGCACTGTTCTCATCCATGATTTCAGTGTGTTTGCCTGAGTTTTCCCCATTTGGCTAAATAATTAGAATTTGTGTGAGAGTTTTTCTTTATTGGCTTTGAAGAAGAGATTATCTCAAAGAAAGTGTACAGATCATATGGCTGAACGAAATAAAACTGGTAGTCAATCTTTGGTTCAGGAAAATTTCAGAAAATGTATCTGAAATTAAATCACAGTAGTAAAACATAACATTATTTTCATTGACTTCTATTGTCCAATAGAGGGAGCAGATTTTTAAATCTCACTCTAAAGGTATATGTGGATGGCATGTTACTTGCAAGCAGGGATTGCACCTGGATTCTAGGATCCACACAGACTATAGCTGTTCATCTGATCAGCTACCATGACTTGATGAAGCATAGTTTGTGCAACTACTGTGCAAAAATACTATAAATCTTTCATATTACATATTCGTGCCCACCTTTTGAAATTCCATGAGATATTATTATAATTTAATTATTTTCCAGACTTACTATTGAAAAGATCCAAATTGTCCACATATAAGCAACTTTCCACTGAAAATTAATGTATCTTTCATTATTATATTCCACCACATGCTAGTTATTAATGTCAGGCTTAAACCTAGAAGTTTCTGTATGCAAAGCAGAAGTTCTATCACAAGCTACAGAGTAATTCATTCATTCATTTTATATCTTACTTTCCTACCATAACTAGAACTCAGGGCAGCTCAAAATAATTTAAAACCAAGTGCAATTAAAATACAATAAATTATTAAACTAAATACCCAGTGTAATGTATTAGATAGAGTGAAGGAAGATAGGGGACTGGAAACCAAGCCCTACGAGGAAAGACTGAAAGAAGTGGACATGTTTAGCCTTGAGAAAAGAAGACTGAGGGGAGATATGATAGCACTTTTCAAATATTTGAAAGGTGGGCATACAGAGGAGAGGCAGGATCTGTTCTCTATCATCCCAAAGTGCAGGACACGTAATAATGGGCTCAAGTAAAATCCATTACAGTAGGCCCATTGAATCAATGGAACTTATGGAGTAGTCAACTTAGTAAATCACCATTGATTCAGTGGCCTACTCAAGTAGACTACAAGAAACAAGAGGAATTTGGCTAGTGTGTGCGCTATGTGTTAAGCAACATTATTTATTTATTTAAAATATTTTTTACCACACCTTTCTCCTTAAAAGGACCCAAGGTGGCTTACATAATTAAAAGACAGTGAGTATATAAATACTAAAAAGGATCAAACAAATACCATACAAAAAAAGTAGGCAACACCAAAAGACATTCAAAGCAGTAAGGTACAACAGATGGCCATCCAGCTTCTGCTTAAAAACATCCAAAGAAGGAGACTCCACCACACTCCGAGGCAGCATATTCCACTGCCGACCAGCTCTGACTGTCAGGAAGTTATTGATGAGATTCAGGTGGAATCTCTTTTCCTGTAGTTTGAAACCAATGCTCCTTGTCTTAGTGTCTGGAGCCGTGGAAAACAAACCTGTCCCTTCCTCGACATGACATCCCTCAAATATTTAAACATGGCTATCATGTCCCCTCTTAACCTTCTTTTTGTAAGGCTAAATATTCCCATCTCCCTAAGCTGCTCCTCATAGGACATGGCTTCCAGACCTCTGACCATTTTGGTCGCCCTCCTCTGGACACGTTCCTGTGTGCACTTCAGTTTTTCATAGTCTTATTATCCCCCTTCTTCTCCCAATTATGTATATACTTATTAATTTAATTTATATCCCACCTTTCTCCCTTGCAGGGTTCATGGGAGCTTACTAATATGTTCAAGAAGAGTTACAACTAAAAAGGCAATAAATTACAATATTGAAACTGTTATCAAATTAAAAATGAATTCATAATTAATACAGATTAAAATAATTTAAAACCAGTTTATACCACTTAAAAACTAAAGCAGCAAAACATACCTGCCATAAACAGGTCTTAATCAGCTGCCACAAGCCTGTTTAAATCAAAATATGTTGACTTCCCAGTGGAAGGACTTCAAGGACGCAATCAGGGAGTTCCAAAACATGAAGGCAGCCATTGTGAGAAGGGCTTCTATTTTGTCTTAACCAAGCATGCCTATGAGAAAGGTCACTTCTGAGGACCTTAAGACCCATGGACGTTGGTAAAAGAGAGATATGGTCCTTCAGATAGCCTGGACCCAAGTGGCACAAGGTTTTAGAGGCCATAACCAGCACTTTCACTTGTACTGAAAAAAGGACTGGTAGCCAGTGAAGCTGTTGTAGTAGAGTCTTTATATTCTCACTATAACAGGCTCCTGTCATCAACAGTCTGGCCACTGCATTTTGGATCCTCTGGAGCAGCCATTCCCAACTTTTGTTTTGGCCATGGCATTTAACAATATGAAAGAAATATAGGCTGAATCAGGATTGTATAAGTCACATAACTAGGGCTTGAAAAATGCACTCGTCTATGAGTCTGTGACGAGTGAAAAATGCTGCTGGACAAGTCATAGCTCCCTGCCTGCCTGCCTCCTTCCCCTCCGACTCTCTCTCTCTCTATAATCCTGCAATCCTCCCCTCCCCCCTCCCATTGCAAAAGGAAAACGACCCTCTTCTCACGAGAAGAGAGTTCAAGCGGCACATAGAGATATAGCTCTGCAGGAGAATGTAGAGTAGTCCCATGCAGGAGAATATGGAGATTCCCTGCTCCCAATTTCAACCGAACAAGACACATCCTGGGGTGGGAGGGAACCATGGCTCCTTAAGAGGCTGGGCGCTTTTGCTTTCAGTTTTATTTTTGCTGGAGATATTCAAAAGAAAGGCATTCAAAATACAAGCTTCATGACCCCACAGGCACGCAGGTAATAAAGCAACCCAAGTCTGAGGGTATAAATCAGTGATTCCCAATCCCAATAAATTGCAAGGCTATAGTCCGGTCATGCTGACTGGTGAAATATTTGAATGACTGGTGAGACATTCTAAAATTTTTCAATCCCTGCACATAACAAACCTTATAAGATGGTATGTGAAGAATTGATTCCGGTCTGTAACCTCCTTCAAATGTGCCAGCCCCTGCCCCAGGGGGCCATATGGCCCCCATTGAGAATGGCTGCTCTAGAGCAGTGGTTCACAACCATGGGTCCCCTTCTTGGACTAAAACTCCCAAAAGCCTTCACCACTAGTTGTGCAGAGCCAGAGGTTGGGAGTTGGGTTTCCCACTGTACTTCCTGTGAGTAGAGCCAGCCTCTGTGGCCTTGGGCAAGCTGCACAGTCCCAGGGTACCCACAAAAGAAGGGAATGATAAGCCATTTCTGTGTATTCTGTACCCAGAAAAGGCCACCCTAAGTTGAAATTGACTTGAAAGCATGCAATTATTATATTATATACAGTATGCTGTGTAAATCTGTAATTCAAGATAACATGTCATCCATCTGATGAAAAATACTGTTGTCCACAAAAGTTGGTGTCATAAAGTTGTTACTTTTTAAAGGCTTCTTTTTTGCTTTTGCTGCAGCAGACTAACATGGATAGTCTTTTGGAAGTTTTAGACCTTCAAACTTTACAACACAAATGCAGTCTTTGGCAACACAATTTAAACATTATTGCCACAGACCCTATGTCTGTTTCATAGCTCCCATTGCCCTCATTTCTCCCCCTCTAGGCTACATCTCTTTCAGTACATAGCTATACAGATGGCTTTCTGCCAGGAAAGGTGCTCTATAATAATTATATTTTCCAACAGAGTATAGCAGTTCATTGTAATATATTGGAAGCTTCAGGTGAAGATCCTTGGTTGGATAGGCTGCTTGCAGCTCTGCTGAGATTGACTGTGCTTGCTGAGCCGGTCAATTAGGTTACTCCTACAGAGTAGCAATGGGCCGAGGGCGTTTTTAACTGTTGGGTGTGGTTATTGAGTGATTGAATGTTGGGGTGTGTGTGTGTGTTTTGGGGGAAGGTTTGAGTATATATATGGCAGCTTGCTGTGATTGTTCGTTGTGTCTCCTGCAAATAAAGAGCTATGCTGAAGTCATCTCCAGGTCTGAACCCACTATTCTCTTTCAGTACATAGAGATATCTAGCTATACAGATGGCTTTCAGCCAGGAAAGGCGCTCTATAATAATTATATTTTCCTGCTGAGAATAGTAGTTCATAATTCAAATGAAGTGCCTCATCAGTCGGGAGCCAATGTTTCCCTTATAGGGGAAAATGTGTGCCCCTCTTAGGTCGGCTGCATTCAAAGTGCAAGCTTCCTCCTCCCTTTCCAGAGAATTTCTTGAAGCAAGAGTGTCAACACGAGCAGCCCCTTCTGCTTCATGAAGTCTCAAGCACTTCTACCCACAGAGGTGATGAGCCCCTCCACGGTGTCCCCATGGCCCAGTGTGGGGTTCCAACGCAGGTCTCCTGAGCCCTCTGACCACCACAGGACACCGGGGATGCCCCTACGGATAACGCCCTGTTACTCATCCTTTGGAATCCGACCCGTTTAGTAATATATATTTTTACACTGTCCCTTGCAACTAGAAAGCGAGCACAAAGGGTGGTGGTGGTGGTAAGGGATCAACTTGGTATCCTTGTCTGCTACACACACGGAGCGCTTCGGTCTTCCAGGGAAACCACTTCAGAAACGGCATCCCCACTTGCTCCTGAGCGACCCATTCTGCCCGCCTTTCCAACTCCAGCAAGTCGGTTACGCGCAGCCTCGGTTCCCGCCAACCCAGGTGGCCCCAGGCGCCCGAGGCTTTCTTCCCGGCCCCCTCCGCCCTCCTCGAGGGGGAGCAAGAGCCTCTGCGCGCCCGAAGCCGGAGGTCCCTCGCTCGCTCCCTCCCCCGCCACACAGCCTCCTCAGCGAAGTCGGCGGTCGAGCAGGAGGGTTGGTACCCGGGGCTCTCCGTCCCTCCCTCTCCTGAGGCGGCCCGACGGTAGCTCCGAAAAACCCTCCGTTGCTTTCGCGAAGGTCAAAGCGAAGGGGGCTCGCCATGGGAGACCCCCGGGGCAGCGGCTCTCCGGCAGGTGGGCTTGGGCTCGAGGCTGGCCAAGCCGCGCTCCCGCTGGGTCGGTCCGGTGGCTCTTCGCTGGATGAGTAAAGAGGGTCGGAAATTCCCCGTGTCGGGCGACGCTGCAGACAAGTTGCTTTCCTACGACTCTTGCAGACCTCGCGTCTTTCTAAACAGCCAGGAACCGGGCATTCGCGCCTTCGAGGGACGGGCGGACGGGTATCGCTTTCTTTCTACTTTACATGTGGGCTTTTGTTTTTCTTCGGTTTTGGTTTTATGTGTGTTGAGGGGGGGGGCTACTTTGAGCCTTCAGTCCTTTTCTTGTTATTTCCTCAGGCAATTTATGCTCCGTTTTCATGCTGTTCGTTGAACAATTAAGAGATGGAAAATTAGATGCAACAGGTGCTTAAATTGCTGGCTGGCTATTGCCTCTTGGTACTATTAATGGAATAGCAACTTTATCTGAATTTGTCCTTGGGTTTTCACTACAATAAGTATTGTTGTTGTTTCATTAGTATTCAGAAGCTTCTGAAAGTGCTGTGGGGGACAAACTGCGGTGGCGATGCTTACTTTTCCTTGGGAGTAAGTGCGGCGGAATGAAGGGGTGGAGGGTGTTGAGTGAAGAGAGGCTCTCCTTGTCCGGTTATAACGCATTTGTGAACGCCCCATTCCTATGCATTTACTCGGAAGTAAGGGCTAAATCCAGTTTGAGTCTCCAACTACATTAGATCCATTGAAATGGCATGAGACTCCTTGATTTCAGTAGGGCGAACTTGGTTGTCTTCGATGGGGCTTCTTCCCAGGGAAGTTTGCCTACCTGTTAGTGAATATCAGTGACACCTGTATGGGACCGTTATGATTGAAAGAACAATGTATCAGAAGAGAGTTCCGTAGTTCTTCATCGCCATGTTTTGTATATTGCAAATCGTGATGCATATAGCAAATTAAAACATGAGATGATTGGTGGGAATGAAAGGGCAGAAGATTAGTTTAGCACAAAATAAGGGAGCAAGTGACAGAATTGTAACTTCATTTCAGCTGAGTGTATGTTATAGTATGGGCTTGTTTTATTAAAAGCAGAGGACATCATGCATGCAAACCAGCTGGAAATCCCCTTGCATAAGGTGTATTTCAATATAATGGATATGCTAAAGAGCAGAATGTTTCCATTCATTTTTAGTGGGGCATGCTCAAGAGTATTGTTAACTAGGATCTTGTGCAAGCATCATACAGTATAGCTATTGTCTTTTGTGTTAGAGGACTGTAATCCTGGGTACTCTTAGTGTGAAGGGTCTAAGTAGTAAGACTGAACTGCGAGTCAGTAAGTCAGTGAACATCTACCTTAGTTTATGCATGGTAAACTCAAGAAGGGGCTCACCCCCAAGAAAGTGTGTTCTGGATAGAACCACTTGAACAAGCATGAAACAGACTCTTCTGTACAATCTTAAGTTTACTCACATGGAAACAAGCTTCACTGATACCAGTGAGACTTCAGTGATGGTTAGAATTGGACTGGAAGCCTGTTGTCTGTGCTTTCAACTTCCAGGTGAAATTTATTTTCCAAGATAGAAAGGAATATATTCAATAGTGTTTTTTTTTTTATCCCATTGGTTTTCCAGATACATTGTTTAAATACATTTTACTAGTACTTCAGCCTATTTGGAAATAGGTAGACTAATATTATTTGGTATTCACATATTTTGCTTTCCTTTCCTAGCGCTAGACTTTTATGTTAGTGGGATGGGTTTCTCATCTGTATCTCCATTGTAAAAGGTTCCATAGCCAGATGTAAGAAGTTAGTCACAATGGAGAGAGGAAGGCCTTCCCTCCTGTGTCTACTTCATCTTTACTTTTCTATTTTTATTTTTCCGTTTTTATTTTTACTTTGTTTTTACTTTTCTATATTGATCGATATCATTGTTGTTGTTTAAATTGCTGTTTTAATTGTTTTTATGCTATATTATTGTAAGCCGCCCAGAGTAGACGTCGTCTAAATGGGCGGGGTATAAATTTAATAAATAAATAAAATAAATAAATAAGGAAAGAACCACAGTGGAAAGTGGTCCAGTGGCTACATCAGTGGTATCTTAAAAGACAGGTATTTCTGATTAAAGAAGCAGCATTTATTTACCACTGCTAGGACACTTGCCTATTCAGTTCATATGTTTTGAATCACATCATGTTGGGCCTTTCTGAATGGGGAGATCAGGACTCAGCATTAATGAACATGAGGTCCAACATTATTCTTATGGGAAATTGTTGTTGTGTCTTATATGGTTTGACTTTTCAGTGTCTGCATGAATGCGATGTGGAACAGTTACATACAATGGTTGATTATTACCTATCTCAGATTCTGTAATATTCCTGATCTTTTTTGAATTCATTACTGGCCTGTGACATTTCACTTAAAATTCATTCAGGATCAGATTACATAAGCTACTATGACTATGTTGGGTACTTCCAGACAGAGGGCTCCTGGTACTACTGGTCAAAACATACTGGGCACCTAATCAGTCTTTTCTTCCATAATGAATCCTCTCTTTCTATGCAGTTATATGTAACTCCTTGCACAACTGGACTTGCTACCGTATGTGCCCATCTTCATTATTCACATGTGCTTGATTGGACATGCAAAGCAGTTTTGGAAATAAATTATTTGCATGGCTTGTTTCATTAGCTGCAGAATTTCTGAATTTTCCTGTGAAATGTCAATGGTTAAATACTGTTTCTCAGATAAACTGTAGGTGAAGCAAAGGGAAAGGCTTTGTCTGGACAGTTTCTGAAAGCAGTTGTTCTGCCTATAACATTTTAAATACAAGCATGCAAAACATATTAAATATTTTGTTTCAAATAATAGTATACAGTTTTATAAAAGTGTTTCTTCTAAGTAACATATTCCCAAGTAAGTGCATATAGCAGCCTTACTCAACATGATGCTCTAGCTTGACCACTTGGCTGTGATTAGAGTTTCAGTCCAATAAACCTGGAGGCTGACAGATGGAGAAAAGCTGCTTTAGCAGACCTTTATAGTGCTTACTTGGATCAATTCAAATTTAACTGTGTTTGCAGTGGAGTTCAGTAACGTATGAAATCCAATACTGAGCTTTTTATACCATAAACCTGGAAAGTACTTAAGAGAATAACTTTCTCTTTATTAGCTCTTTTGCTTACTCTGCACTATAGGGAAATAATGTTTGGTTCTAGGACTAATTAACTAAAAGGCTCTATAGAATGTGTACAGGTGAAATATGAAGGACTGTTTTGCCTGAGTCTATCCTGTATTAAATAGGGAATAAAATTAGATGAGCTCTCTTATTCTGTGTAGGTGGTATTGATGTCAGTTGTGTACTTCCAACATAGAATGGTGAAAGGTGCGTGCCAGCCTCTCTTCCATGTTTTTGGTCTGGTGAACAGAAAGATTTAGAACTTTGATTCATCACTCTGACAGTGATACAGCTCTACAGCTTCAGGACCATAGTTGAGATGGAAGTAATGACAACATAGGCTAGGATGCTATATGCATCGTTTGCAAATAATATATCTGTTAACAGAGTAGGTGGTAACAGGATCAATTTCCTGGGATTTGGGAACATGGCATGCTATTGCTGAATTAATGAAAAGGTTTTATGAATTGAATTTGTTTCATATGATGAATTGAATTTGATTCATATGTCTCTAGCCACTATGTGGGTACAGCTGATGTCAAATATTTACGTTGTGTTCCCCATAGAAAAAAGTGATTGCATTATTTTTCTATTACCTTTTTGGTGCTGAGTATTCCTTGATATTGTAGTTCTACCTCTCAATCCTGTCACTTTCTGCAAACTTGAAATTTCTACTTGAGCTTTCTATCCACATGGATAATGTAGAGTGGCATTTACATGGTAAAAATTGTAGTTTTGTAACCACACCCCCTGAACTGGACAAGTCTTTAGTGAAACATGTCCATCCTGGAATGTGCTTCCTTGGGGGGGGGGGGGAAGTTTGAGCAAATTTCTATGAAATACCTTGTAATTAGCATAATCTGTCTCATTATTGAAATAGTAACATCAACTCTTCCTCCTCTATGACTTGGTCTTTATTCTTTAGAAATCTGTCTACAACTGGTTGGATGAAGTTAGTCTATTTTGTACAGTGAGTCCAAGGTTGGTTCTGATTATTTGCTTTGTTTATATGGTAGTGTAAAATTCTTAAGTTGTTGAGTAATAACAGCCTTTATTTTCCAACATTGACATCTGTGTGCTTCAAAAAGCAGAGAAAATTCAAATTGAGAAAACATCTTCAGTTTAAAACAAAAAAGTTATGTTTAAAAATAGACAAGTAAAAGTAAGGGAAGTAACTACAAGAAGTGAGCTTTATTCTTTGATTCCCTAAAGAGCAAATTTTTTTTTCACTTACTTGTGATTAAGCCTATTAAGCATGGTGAGACAAATGCAGATCAGTTGGATTGAAGTAGGTAAGCTTATTCTCAAAGAATAATGTATAAAGAGCTAAGAATAAGGATTCCACATTTGCTATGCATACTGTTATGATCCCAGCATGTCACACACTACATCAGAGTCTCATTTACTTGTACATCTTCTCGTCTTAGATGACATGAACAATGCCCTTCTGCATTCTACATAGGGAGACAGGACAGTCTCAGTTAAAGAGAACAGCTGGACACAAATGTAACATCTGAAATGCCAACAAGAAAAGCCAGGATCATTACATTGCAACCTCCCCAGGACATGTTTCCAAGGATAGCTCAGTGCTTTAGGTATTCAATTTCCAACTGTGCCTCATTGGCAAGGGCGGGACTCGAGGATTCATAGGGTCCCTTCCAGCTCTGCAATTCTAAGATTAATATTATTAAATTAGGTGTAATGGTTACCAAATAAAATTTTAAATCAAGATATTTCTCCTTCCATAGGTGACCATTCAGATTTTAGCAGCTCTGAAAAGAACTTTTAATTTCTAAAAGTAATGTGTGAGTATCCTATTAAAAACATTGCAACTGCCACTCTCCCTCTCCCATTTCTGCATGTTGCTAGGCAACATTTGTCTATGCAGAATATGTGCATATCTTATGAAACAGTAGGTCCAAATGGGCTGGAAAATTGCATTTTAAAATTTAAAAACCCACAAACATGTTACACCACTGTTAGTGGGCATTTTCCTATTTACTTAAAACACACAAAGACACAGTTCCCAAAAAGACACAGTAAAGGTACAGAAATCACCTGACCAAAGTCTAAACTTTAGCACGTTTGTTGGAGGAAAATGCCAGGGAGAGGGGGACTTGATGTTAGATTTTGCTTGGCAGAATCCTTACCTTTTCAACCTCAAGTGTTATGGACTATCCTCAGATTTATTCTGCTATACTGCCAAGCTTTTGATCAATCCATTAAGTCATTTTATGAGTAAAATCATGGTCACTTACTGATTGATATCTCTGTTAACCCTTGACAATAAGACGTTGGTTTCAATATGCAGAAAAAGGCTGAATGAAGTGATTGTTAAATATATCAGTCTAGATCAGACACCATACATAGGATTTTTAATGTACTTAATTACTGTTATATTAAGCAAGCAAAA
This sequence comes from Intellagama lesueurii, assembly GCA_037013535.1. Classification (NCBI taxonomy): domain Eukaryota; kingdom Metazoa; phylum Chordata; class Lepidosauria; order Squamata; family Agamidae; genus Intellagama; species Intellagama lesueurii. Next base: position 125,848,218 of record JBAJHW010000002.1, on the reverse strand, counting down.
CGAGTTTTAAAATTTTACATAGTGAAAAGGCACATGATCCAGGGGAAAATGGATAAATGTATACTATTTTGATGATCCATGCCTATCAGTTTATGTAAGCATTCAAAACTTAATAAGGGGTCAAGTAAGGGGTGTATCCTCTGCCTTGTTTTTACATTATGTCTTCCATCCTTTGCTCTAACAAAGCAAGTTTCAGATGCCATTATAAGAGTTAATGTAGGATTGTATGATTTTGAGTCATAAAATATAATGCTTACTTAACCAATCCTCTTCTGCCTTTATCAGAAGTTTTAACATTTTTCTTGTGATTTTGGAAAAATCTTTGTATTGAAAATCCATCCACTGAAAAGTTACTATTTATCAAAAGTTATTGTTTGTCCTATCTCCCTCTTGGTGGGGGAGCAAGGGAAAGCTGCAGTTTTTAAAATTATTTCTATAGTGCTAATTGGCTCACCAATCAGCCAATTCATGGTGGGATGCAAGGGTAGTTTTTTCAAACCCTCCACATCCTCTTTTATTTCTCCCTCTGTGAGGAAGTGATAGGAAGCTTTAAATTTCCTAGTAACTAATTAGATCATGAAGTGACAGCCCGCCCGCCCCTTTGGTTTGTTCCTGGCAATCACATATGCTAGAACCAAACCAAAATGGAGCAATCCTCCTACCCATGGGTTGGATAGGGCCTAAATAGGGCTGCCTAAGGGTGCCTAGAACTGTAGTATCCCATTTGGATCTACATGGCATACATATCTCAACTGATTCTTATTTGGCCCATCTTGCCTCAAATGGAAAGGAAAAGGAAAGACCACACACACACACGTATCTAATTTTTGGCCCTTTATTGTCTTCTCCTTCATACAGGAAAGCACTTTCAATTCTGTAAAAAAAATTTCTAAAAGGTACAGTGGTTTAGCACTGCCCTAACAGGCTTTGACAATTTTGAAAAAATACTTTGTTCCTCTTCCCCTCCATAGAGGAGAATTTCCCAATACTGTATTGTGAAGTGTCTTATTAAGCCACTTAATGATATTGGGAGATTGACAGCAAGCCACCTGCTTTTGGTTCAGTGCCAGCAATTGCACATATTGGAAACAAACAAAAACAGAGCGATCTTACCTAAACCTAAAAAATAGTTGCCCCTGACAGGGACCCAAAAGGGGGCAGGTAGCATTGTTCTGAGAATGGGCTGTTTTGCACTGGCACTTACACTGTGTGGTTGCCAGAAAAAAGAGCCAACGAGCCCAACCCACAGCAAACCAAACAGTGGGATAAGTGCTTGTATAGTCACACCCTTATTCTACGTTGTATTTGGTATTGATTAATGTAAGCAAGAATGAAGTGTAACATTGATGTTTTAAGGCATCAGTTTCCAGTTTTCCTTGCTTTATGGAGTTTGAACTAACATGAGATAATGTTAACTTTGGTATTAAGCTGGCAGAGTTTTTAAAATTATTGAATAAAATTGCTGTTGTACGATACTGATACATTAAGTTTATATGCTACCACATATTGTTTTCATTACTATTTTGCTTTGTACTGAAATTTGCTTTGCACAGTTTTTTCTGGAAAACTGTCATATAAATAATCTCTCAGTCCAAAATGGAGTTCATGCCTGTTTCTTAGAAGATAATAATTTAAGAAACAAAAGTATTCTGTTGTTGTTGTTGCAAACCTGGAGAATCTTGTGGACCCTTAACAATTAATTAACTGTGGCATGGGCTGGTGCCTACTTAATGAGATACTTGAAATTGACATATAGGTGCTGGAGGAAATAAAGAGTTTTATGTGAAATGCTACAACTACAAATTGTAGGCTAGGTTTCTGCTTGCTGTAGGAAGAAGTGAAAGTGAAACCAATTTCTCAGGCATCCTGGAATGATTTCTTGAGAAATAAAACTTAAAAGACACTCTTGACACCAAGAGTAGTAGGGGTAGGGAAGTCAGTATCTCCTGATTAGGGTTGCCATGAGTTTCCCAAGGGAGACTGGGCTGAGGGCAAAACCTGTAAATGTTGTCTGTGTGCAACAATGATACCTAGAAGCAGTCACAGATACTGGAAGGTATTTTTTTAACCTTAGTTTTTTCCAATTGAAAAGTCGGCATAGCTGCTTATATATCCTCTGAGCATTTACTATTAGGATATGCTCTGGTGCAAGCCTGCACTGCAGCAGTTTTCTGTGTGTCCTTTTCTGAACCCTCAACTTGCACTGGCATTTTATACACCTCATTGTATATTGTTTATTTACTATAGTTTGGAATAAGATTTAAGTGTTGTATATAGACAGATATATTAAGTTAATAGATGTGTGTGTGTGTGTGTGTGTGTGTGTGTGTGCAAAATAAATCATTACATGGTGTAGTATGTTGTGTTGTTGTTCATAGGTTGTATTTACCTAATTTTCAGACCTGCTAAGGACCAGGTGATTTTTATTATGTCCTGGTACATAAAACCATGGAATTCAAAGAGGGTGTACTTTCCTTTTCACATGACTGTAAGTGAACAGGAGATTCCCTAGAGGAGAACAGCATTTTTCCCCACCTGAAGTAGTGGCCCTGGCCACCAAGCCAAAGGACCTACTCTGCTACAGATTTGGCTGCTTGTGGAAGAAAGAGGAGTATGTTGTAGCAACCCATTTGGATCTCCAAATTAAGCACCAGGCAATGGATATTAAATGGCAGTAAAGGGAGGCAATACCAGCCAAGTTTCCATCATATGCAGCAGCAGTTAGTGAAAAAGTTCTGGCTAGCACTGAGGTGTCACACAGAGCAGGAAGAAACTAGCAATGTTCATAGAACCCCAAACAGCAGTACCAGCAATTGCATCCTAGAGTCCAAGTCTCTCACCCCTGCAAAAACCGACAAGCTTTCTCAGACGCTATCTTGACAAGCACAGCAGGGGCTTATCCTCCACAGACACCAGAGGAAGGATGTGGCAGAAGTAGAGGTGTACATGCAGGAGCCCTGCAAACCAAAAGAGACTGTCCCTTGTCTTATTGGGTTGAGAAAGAGTCTGTCTGAGGAGGTTTGGCCAAGGTGGCAGTGAGACTACTGTCTTGCCTGCCAACTCATGTGCTCAGTGAGAGTGTGTTCTTTCTGTCAGGGAATATTGTCAGTCCACACCACTCACATCTAGACCCTAGTTCTTTAGAAAAACTTATTTTCCTTAAAGTCCATGGCTGGGCTTTCTTGAGGTTCCCATTAATTAAGAGAGAATGACATACTTTACTCTCCGTACTAGGTATCGCCATGCTTCAGTCTGCTGCCCCCTCCTTTCTGCCTCTTTCATTTTTCCAATTGCTACTTCAAGATTGTACTCACTCACTCATCTGTGCTGCAGCCTGTACCCCATGCTGTTGACACAGTCCCCACTTATTAGAGGCTATCTGCAGCTCCAGTCTGCCTGCCAGTGCTGCCCAGGATATTTGCCCACTCCCCAGTGCTACCTGTCCTCTGCTTCCCCAACGCTGCTATCATTTCCTGCTGGCATCCCCATTGCTCAGGATTCAGTCAGTATGCCCATTACAGTCATTTCCTAATACCTAGACACTGCTGGCTGTTGATACACACTCTTTTTATTTGGCACAATTACTGGGAAAGTGTCAGAAGACACAGGGAAGTTTATAAAAAATATTTTGTCTGTTTATTTTTTCAAGTGGAAAATAATGACTATATAATATTCATATTGACTGTAATGGAGTTTTACATTTTTTAAAATTCCAAATCCAAAGGCCTGTAATTCCAAATTCTGAATTCAAATCTGAGTTTTGATGCAAGTGCACATCCCTAATAATATGTTTTTCCACTTAGTAAATAACCATCCATTTGGCGTCTTTCATGTGGCTTCCTCTTTTGAAAAAACAAACACCCATATCTGGTCCTTGTGTTTTCTTGACACAGTTTCATTAAGGTAATTTTTTCCCCTTATGTCAGCGCTATGAGACAGTTGCACCTGTGTTTATATCAAAAGACCCAGATGAGTTCAAATGCTAACTTGGTTGTACTGTGGGAGATACTTTAGTGAAGCAGAACAAAGCCAGGATGATTTCCAGATAACACACTTGAGGCTGCACTGTCAGCAAAGAGGAAATCTTATTTGGACTCAAAGCTAAGTGAAAGAAAGACGAAATGTACTAAAAGGGGATAATTAGGGCATGCAGCTCATTTCTGCACTTACTTTTACGGCTGTGTCCATATTGCATGGATGTTTTCCAATTGTTTCTTAGCTTCTCATCTTAGGTACGGCAAAAAGGTGTTTTTCAATCAATAATGAAAAAGGCTGAATCTATCAGAGTCAACCTATATGAAAACCAAGGGATGCCGTAGCCTGGATCAGTATGTTCAGAAGAAATTATCATGCCCCACAAGTCTAAAAAGAAAACAAACCTTTAAACTTCTGTTGCAAGCTAGTGACAAAAATGCCTATGTGTTGTCTCAATTATACAGAAGAGAGGGACTGAAATGATTTGCCATTTTCCACAATTTGACTGCACCACTAATGAAGTGGTGACATCACAAGAGTGTATAAAGTAAAATATTAACAGTTGCACACACTTGGACTCTAGAATACAGGTATAAAGGAAAGAGGATTTTTCAGTCAGCCCTTTTGTAGTCATTAATTAGTAGGGTGGATAAAAATAATTGATTTTTTAAAAAATCAAATTGACTTAAATCATGATTTAAGTAAGAAAATTTATTTTTAAAATTTAAATCATCAAAAAGTCTGATTTTTGTGATTTAAATCAATTTTAAAAATCATTAATTTTTATCCACCCAATTAATTCATCTAGCTGATGCATTCCTAGAAATGTTCCAGAATGTTTGTCTATTTATTTTTCGACTTTTATATTACAAGGGTGAGCAATGCCTTTACTAGACAACTTAAATCTCACACACGGAGGCTACCTTTCGACTCTGCGCAAGTCATTGTCAGGCTGGGTGTTACAGAGCAGGTGGTAATGTAGAAAAAACATCAAAGTTCCAAAATCCATGGCCAGATGTGGGGGTCAGATTCCTTGTTTAAAGCTGCTGAATCTTCTCAGAGCTGGTAGCTTTCAGATTTCACCTCTGGGCATGTGGATTAGAATGCCTCAAACATGTTAGACAAAGAACTGCCAGTCACTAAGTTTCTCTCTCACACACACACACACCATGCATGCCTTATGCCAAAACATATGGTTCTTTTTTGTCTAACAGGTTTGGGCATTCTAATCCATGCATCACCCACCTTTGTCTTCAGACTGTGTACACGAACCATATTGTGGGTTTTTTTCTATCCCCCTTTCCATCTTTTGAAACTCTCCTTAGAAATAACCCCCCTGACAGCTGTGAATATTATATTTAAAACAGAATTTGCTGAATTACTTAGTTCTAAGCAGCTAGATTCCCATAGTTCTCTTTTGGCATTTTTAATTGATCTTGTGGCCTATTGTTGTATTTTGTCGCTTGAACATGTTTTTTTACTGTCTTGTCTGTGCTGCTTTGATCGTAGAATTATGCCTCACTGCAGTTGTGATGATAAATCACTGACAGTAATTTGACACAGGGTCTCTGAGCTGACATACTTTATGGGAGCAGGACATTTAGCTTGGATCCTGTGACTTGCATCCTTTTCACAGATTTCTTCTGTTGTTTTTATTATTTAGTAACAATTTTACTTTGTAAAATTGACTGTTTTTATTTCCTTTGCTATTATGTGCCATCAGATTGCTTCAGAATTACGGTTCACACTCATAGATGTTTTGTGGTATATGATATATTAAAGAGGTGATTTACCATTGCCAGCCCCAGTGAGTTTATATAGCTAAGCAGGATTCAAACCCAAGTCCTAGTCAAACACTATCTGCTGCATTGCACTATCTCTTGCATTTATTTCTGTGCTATAATGTTCAGATGGTTTTGTTTGGGTGAGTTTTGGTGGTTTTGCGAGTCAACCCTACATTTAATTTACTCAAATTAGAGAGTCAGACTAGAATAGGGATGGTTTGTAGAGCTTGGTAGTATGGGAGGAACCTAGCCTTATTTTCAATCTAAAAAGATGAGAAAGGTCATATCCAGAATTCTTGAAATTCAAAACCTATGCTGTTCCTAGTAGACAAACTCTAAAAATCCTGGTAGATGAACTTTAAAAATCATATTTCTAGCTATTTAACACAGAGTCACACAACAAAGAATCTTGTGTCATCACTAAGACTAACATACTTATTTTAGCATCTTTACTTTCATTGATTTCAATCAGCTTCCTCAACTGCATGGAGTACAATATCATGGGGTCAAGTATATATGCGCTCGCTCTCAGTCACTCATACATGCATATTGTGTTTAATTTTGATTTTATAACTATTATGTGCATTGTTTTAAATTGTTGTTCGATTATATATTTGTATAAAGTGTAAACCACCCAGAGTGGCCTTGGCAGCTAGATGGGTGGTATAAAAGTCAAATAAATAAATAAATAATAAACAAATAAATAAATAATGCAGTAGGCAGGAACTGAGCAAAATTAGGTGTACAAAATGGCTCTTATATACATACTTCTTTGAAAAACTATATGAGGTTGTTAGATCTGATTATTAACAGAATGCAGAAGTCAAATGATATTTTAAAAAGAAATCCCCAGAATAATTTTATATTGGATATCTCTTTGTGAAGTGTTGCAATTAAAAAAATCTCATGTGCAGTTATAGTTGGCCGAAGGAGATAAATATCTAAGATCAAGGTATTTCACACCTGAAATAGTCATATCTCTTCAGGATAGTCATAAAATCTTCAAGAAAGCAAACCAGATAAACAAATCATAGAAGAAATATTGGATGTGAGGAGACTAGGGTCAAGGCAAAGATTAAAATCAATAATTACCATGAAATCCTCTTTTGGATGAAATCATGCTAGTTTGTCACTCCAGTTGGAGTCAATTCAGTGTAGGTTTGGGTCATAAAATCACCAAAACCATCTGAACAACAAAAAACAAACAAACACAGCAGTAAATGCCAGTCTTCCCCCCTCCCTTCTCCCCTCCCTCACCCAAAGTATCATATTGAGAGACCTGTGGCCAGTAAGTCAAGGGAGCTGCCAGTCGGGAAAAGTTTCGGAACCACTGGTGTAGTAGATAAAACACTGGGGTATATACCCTGTTTTCCTGAAAATAAGACATAACCTGAAAATAAGCCCTAGTTTGATTTTTCAGGATGCTCGTAATATAAACCCTACCCCAAAAATAAGCCCCAGTTAAGTGAAACCCCGCCGTCCACCATTGTGCAGCAACCAGAAGAAGATGATGTGACTGTATTTGATTAAATGTAGATTGTTGTACATGAAAAAAATAAAACATCCCCTGAAAATAAGCCCTAATGCGTTTTTTGGAGCAAAAATTAATATAAGACCCTGTCTTATTTTCGGGAAACATGGTATGCATTTTAAATAAATAAAATAAATGTTCACAAACTTGTATATAACTGAAAATAGGTCTTGTTTATTATTCTTAGACAGACAAAGGAAGAAATAATAGACTCAGTACAATTACTGATGAACACATTATCCTCAATTCCAGTTAAAACAGACTAGATATTTAATAGCTGCTTCCATGCAACTACAAAGCAGGTGCCCTGGGCACAGAAGAAAATAGAATATGCACATCTCTATCTGAAATATATCCTAACATTACATATGGAACAGAATTGTACAATAAGGGTGTAACAACATGTGCATATGGCTCACATCTTGGACTGCTTGTAGTAATGTCCAGTGCAATCAGTTTTCCAGCAGTTACATGATGTATGGGGAATAGCATTCCAACCAGACCCCAATCCATTCCCAAGCAGGACCTTTTTGGTCAAATAATAGGTCTACGACTTCCTAGGGTCAGGCTGGAGCAATTCCCTGATGGACAGAATAGTTTTTAAGGGCATTTGTGTCACCCTTTCTGGTGCTCAGATACACAACTTTCTTGCCATCTAATGCACCCTGACTTGATTTATATCAGTGACAAGTGTTGACACTATCAGCAAACATTGACAAAAGTCAACATCATTATTAATTTGAATTTATGTTATGTTATGACTTTAGACATCCTGCCCACCTATCATCATTCACACAAAGCAATCGTATGATTGAAGCTAGTTTATGCTATCATTACCAGTTGGAAATAACTGACTAGATCAAAAGCCCAGTGGGCAGAGAAAACAGAGTACTTTGACTTCTACTCCCCCCCCCCCATTCTTCAAGTATTTGGGCCTCCCTAAAATTGCAGGAAGGGTTCTCAATTAAATGAAATGATTAAATGAAGTTTCTCAGATCCAGTTAAATATTAGGAAGAATTCCTAGATAGAATTCACTAACTCAGTGAGTTAAGTATCCTTTTGTGGAGCCAGATATCAGGAACTGAACTTTCCACTGTGCCTCATGGGACAGAGAGCCAGCTTGTGTAGCCTTGAGCAAGCTGCACAGTCCCAAAGCACCCCTAGATGAAAGGAATAGTAAACCACACCAAAGTAGTCTATACCTAGAAAGTTATAGAAAAGGTCAGAACTGACTTGATGGTATGCAATTATCATTAATTAAGAGCCATTTGGCAGTGGAATGAGCTATTTCAAAAGGGGTCGACTTTCCTTCATTTTAGGTGTTTAAACACAGATTGTATAGCCATCTATTAGGGCTGCCTTAGATGTGAGTTTCTGTATTGGTGGGAGTTGGGCTAGATAACCTTGTAGTCTGGTTGTATTTTTTTTTTTTTTTTTTGGTCTGTAATACTGAACTAGTGCTATCCTAGTTTGAAAGAAATTCAAATGTAAGACAAATATTAAAACTCCAGCAGCACTGGCAATGAGTGATTGTGAAAGGCAGCCAGTGTGAAGGTGGGAGGGTGCCACAAACTCGTTGCATTTGAGGCTTTGTCCTGCATTTGCCCACCCTTGCAGTGGCTGCGTGTCACAGCCACTTGCCACTGCTGCTGCCAGTGTTATTTTTAATATTTGTTTCGATTTTTTATTTCTTTCAAAAATGGATAGTGCTAGTTGAATATTACAGATGGGGGGGAATAACAGTTTGGACAGCAAGATTTCCTTGTGATCCAAAACCTGTGGTCCTGATATCCATTACAGTACTTGACAAACCCACATACTGTAGTTGAGCGCACGTGCCAGCAAAAAGGCAGGTGGGGGCAGGATAAAGCCTGAAATGCAATGATTTTAAAAATCCCTCTCAACTGATATACAACACAGTTTTAAAATGGATTAAACATTGTCCCAAGAGGACACATCCACCATCCCCAAAACCATGTGACTGCCATGTGACTTTAAACTGACTTAAAAAACCCTGATCTATCACCCAATTTATTTTAGTAGTGTAACTGCATCCTGTGATGAAAACAGGTTTCAGTGAACCTCATGCTTATGCGTTCCTGCTTCTGTTCTTTCAGCACAGCCACAAGCAGACTGGAAACCTTTACTTCACCGAACCATAGTTTAGAGCAGAGGTTGGAAACATCATATTTTTGGACTGCAATTCCTACAATTTCTTACCATGATTCCCCGAAAATAAGACAGGGTCTTATATTAATTTTTGCTCCAAAAACGCCTTAGGGCTTATTTTCAGGGGATGTTTTATTTTTTTTCATGTACACCAATCTACATTTATTCAAATGCAGTCATGACATCTTCTTCTGGTTGCTGCACAATGCTGCACAATGGTGGAGGGCGGGGTTTCACTGAATTGGGGCTTATTTTTGGGGTAGGGTTTATATTACGAGCATCCTGAAAAATCAAACTAGGGCTTATTTTCAGGTTAGGTCTTATTTTCGGGGAAACAGGGTATTAAGGAGAGCCATTGGTTGGGCAATTCTGGAAATTGTTGTAAAGGGGGAGGGTAACATTTTTCAAGCTTTGACATAGTGTTATGTTTACAGTTGTAATTGTCACTAACCTTAGCTACTATTAGTTGAAACAGGTGTGTTTCATAGCTTGTAATTTGTTGCTGGCTTGTTTTGAACATTTATTTAAGATTAACTATAATCTGTTGAGTCAAGATGAAACTATTTTGGACTTGGAAAAAAATGGAAGGGAGAGGTTCCAATCCATTTGTTTGCTAGAAGAGAAGTGAAGTATGTTGTGGGGGGGGGGGGGCAGTTTTATTCATCATGACATCTGAACCATCTGTGTAGCTTACAAATGGTGGTACTGAGATGGGTAGAGCTTTGCTAGGATGTTGGGTGCTTTATATCTGAAGTATATGTGAAGTTCCTAAAAGCAGCAGGATACTAATTCAGGTAGGGTCTTTTTCATTTAGCTTCCCATGCAGAAGCCAAGACCCTTTGGTTAGAAGGGGAAAAAATGCTTAACATAAATAATATGAAAAACTCACATCAATTATGCAAATAAGACTGCCTAATACCTGTTTCCCCTAAAATAAGACCTAACCTGAAAATAAGCCCTAGTAGGATTTTTCAGGATGCTCGTAACATAAGCCCTACCCCAAAAATAAGCCCCACTTAAGTGAAACCCCGCCCTCCACCATTGTGCAGCATTGTGCAGCAACCAGAAGAAGATGACATGACTGTATTTGAATACATGTAGATTGTTGTACATGAAAAAAATAAAACATCCCCTGAAAATAAGCCCTAATGTGTTTTTTGGAGCAAAAATTAATATAAGACCCTGTCTTATTTTCGGGAAAACAGGGTAGTATACAGTCTAGGGTAGAAGAGCCAAAAAGCAACAGAGTTCTCTGCAAAGTAGGCACCGCTTTGCATTTCTCCTTCTGCTGTAGTCATATGGAATATACGTATATAGTCAATTTCTGCATCAGAATCTGATGGAAACTGAGTGGTTTAAAACAAGTCCCCATTGTTAAGTTTTTTAATCTGCAAGTTACTAGATCTCTATTGTTTGTCAATTCAAGTCCCTCATGGAAGAAAGGCACTCAACTCCTTCTTCTTTTAATTCTTCTTTGCTACTTTTAAATAATCAGACTTAACCAAGGCTGACTCTTGAAAATTAGATGGAGTAATGACTAGGCCCATAAAAATATGTTGGTGAAGTTCATTTACAACATAGTGACGCATGCTTGTTGTTGTTTAGTCGTTAAGTCATGTCCAACTCTTCGTGACCCCATGGACCAGAGCACGCCAGGCCCTCCTGTCTTCCACTGCCTCCCGGAGTTTGGTCAAATTCATGTTGGTAGCTTCGATGACACTGTCCAACCATCTTGTCCTCTGTCATCCCCTTCTCCTCTTGCCTTCACACTTTCCCAACATCAGGGTCTTTTCCAGGGAGTCTTCTCTTCTCATGAGATGGCCAAAGTATTGGAGCCTCAGCTTTAGGATCTGTCCTTCCAGTGAGCACTCAGGGTTGATTTCCTTCAAAATGGATAGGTTTGTTCTCTTTGCAGTCCAGGGGACTCTCAAGAGTCTCCTCCAGCACCACAATTCAAAAGCATCATTTCTTTGGCGGTCAGCCTTCTTTATGGTCCAGCTCTCACTTCCATACATCGCTACTGGAAAAACCATAGCTTTGACTATGCGGACCTTTGTCGGCAAGGTGATGTCTCTGCTTTTTAAGATGCTGTCTAGGTTTCTCATCGCTTTCCTCCCAAGAAGCAGGCGTCTTTTAATTTAGTGCCTGCTGTCCCCATCTGCAGTGATCATGGAGCCCAAGAAAGTCAAATCTGTCACTGCCTCCATATCTTCCCCTTCTATTTGCCAGGAGGTGTTGGGACCAGTGGCCATGATCTTAGTTTTTTTGATGTTGAGCTTCAGACCATTTTTTGCGCTCTCCTCTTTCACCCTCATTAAGAGGTTCTTTAATTCCTCCTCACTTTCTGCCATCAGAGTGGTATCATCTGCATATCTGAGGTTGTTGATATTTCTTCCGGCAATCTTAATTCCGGCTTGGGATTCATCCAGTCCTGCCTTTCGCATGATGTATTCTGCATATAAGTTAAATAAGCAGGGGGACAATATACAGCCTTGTCGTACTCCTTTCCCAATTTTGAACCAATCCGTTGTTCCATATCCAGTTCTAACTGTTGCTTCCTGTACCACATATAGATTTCTCAGGAGGTAGATAAAGGTGGTCAGGCACTCCCATTTCTTTAAGGACTTGCCATAGTTTGCTGTGGTCCACACAGTCAAAGGCTTTTGCGTAGTCAATGAAGCAGAAGTAGACGTTTTTCTGGAACTCTCTGGCTTTCTCCATAATCCAGCGCATGTTAGCAATTTGGTCTCTAGTTCCTTTGCCCCTTCGAAATCCAGCTTGTACTTCTGGGAGTTCTCGGTCCACATACTGCTGAAGCCTATCTTGTAAGATTTTGAGCATAACCTTGCTAGCGTGTGAAATGAGTGCAATTGTACGGTAATTGGAGCATTCTTTGGCACTGCCCTTCTTTGGGATTGGGATGTAGACTGATCTTTTCCAATCCTCTGGCCACTGCTGAGTTTTCCAAACTTGCTGGCATATTGAGTGTAGCACCTTAACAGCGTCATCTTTTAAGATTTTAAATAGTTCAACTGGAATGCCATCACCTCCACTGGCCTTGTTGTTAGCCATGCTTTCTAAGACCCACTTGACTTCACTCTCCAGGATGTCTGGCTCAAGGTCAGCAACCACACTATCTGGGTTGTCCGGGACATCCAGATCTTTCTGGTATAATTTCTCTGTGTATTCTTGCCACCTTTTCTTGATGTCTTCTGCTTCTGTGAGGTCCCTACCATTTTTGTCCTTTATCATGTCCATCTTCGCACAAAATGTTCCTTTAATATCTCCAGTTTTCTTGAACAGATCTCTGGTTTTTCCCTTTCTATTATTTTCCTCTATGTCTTTGCACTGTTCATTTAAGAAGGCCCTCTTGTTTCTCCTTGCTATTCTTTGGAAGTCTGCATTCAATTCTCTGTAACTTTCCCTATCTCCCTTGCATTTTGTTTCCCTTCTCTTCTCTGCTATTGGAAGGCCTCGTTGGACGGCCACTTTGCTTTCTTGCATTTCCTTTTCTTTGCAATGGTTTTTGTTGCTGCCTCCTGTACAATGTTACGAGCCTCCATCCATAGTTCTTCAGGCACTCTGTCCACCAAATCTAGTTACTTAAATTTGTTCTTCACTTCCACTGTGTATTCATAAGGGATTTGGTTTAGATTATACCTGACTAGCTCAGTGGTTTTTCCTACTTTCTTCAGTTTAAGCTTGGGTTTTGCTCTAAGAAGCTGATGATCAGAGCCACAATCAGCTCCAGGTCTTGTTTTTGCTGACTGTATAGAGCTTCTCCATCTTTGGCTGCAGAGAACATAATCAATCTGATTTCGGTATTGCCCATCTGGTGATGTCCATGTGTAGAGTCGCCTCTTGTGTTGTTGGAAAAGAGTGTTTGTGATGACCAGCTTGTTCTCTTGACAAAACTCTATTAGCCTTTGTCCTGCTTCGTTTTAAACTCCAAGGCCAAACTTACCTGTTGTTCTTTTTATCTCTTGACTCCTTACTTTAGCATTCCAGTCCCCTATAATGAGAAGAACATCTTTCTTTGGTGTCAGTTCTAGAAGGTGTTGTAAGTCTTCATAGAATTGGTCAATCTCGGCCTCTTCAGCATTGGTGGTTGGTGCATAAACTTGGATTACTGTGATGTTGAAAGGTCTGCCTTGGATTCGTATTGAAATCATTCTATCATTTTTGAGATTGTATCCCAGTACAGCTTTTCCCACTCTTTTGTTGACTATGAGGGCTACTCCCTTTCTTCTATGGGATTCTTGCCCACAATAGTAGATATGATAATCATCTGAATTGAATTCGCCGATTCCCGTCCATTTTAGTTCACTGACGCCCAGGATGTCAATGTTGATTCTTGCCATCTCCTGTTTGACCACATCTAGTTTACCAAGGTTCATAGATCTTACATTCCAGTTTCCTATGCAGTATTTTTCTTTGCAGCATCGGGCTTTCCTTTCACTTCCAGGCGCGTCCGCAGCTGAGCGTCCTTTCGGCTTTGGCCCAACCACTTCATTAGCTCTGGAGCTACTTGTACTTGTCCTCCGCTCTTCCTCAGTAGCATGTTGGACGCCTTCTGACCTTAGGGGCTCATCTTCCAGCGTCATATCTTTTAGCCTTTTGTTTCTTACATGCTTACTTAAGTGATGCATGCTTACTCAGAAGTAAATCCCATGGCATTTAGTTGGCTATTCCCTGATGAATATAGTAAGACTTGCAACCGATATGTTTTATCTTTATAATGAGCAGTTCACTTCTACATTCTAGCTGTACAAATGTGTATGTTAGAGTGTTTTTTTTTTTCAAAATTTGCCCTAAATAGTGGTCTTCACAATTTTTTCACATTTAAATGTAGCATTTAAAGAGATCCATACAGTTCAGTGGAAAGTCATAGTTGGAATTATGTGAATTGTGAGCACTGTTTCTCTGATGCAGTATTCCTGTATCTAGCATCTTATTTTTTAAAAGTGCTTGCAAACAGAGGAACTTTTAAAAATGCGTTGCAGAGCACTAACTGGACAAAATGCTGTGCTTTGAATGAATGGCAGAACTTGTCACTCCTATTTCCCTGTGTCACTTTTCTCTTTACCAGGTAAAATCATCTATTAACTCTGCAATAACAACACTTTATTCAGAGAGCTGAAGGCAATGTCTTTGGTTTTGGGTGGGGGTGGATTTTAAAACATTACCAAAGGCAAAGCATACATGGAACTTATGTGTGTGTGTTGTGCTGACTCTTCTTGTCCTTTAAGTGACAATATCCACAACATTGCAGGTAGCATCGATCTTATTTAAGAGCAAAAAGATATGCTGTCAAATGTTTGAAGTACAAAATCTTATTTGAACTTTCTCTCTTCCCTTTCTTTCCAATGACTTAAATAGGCACCAGAAAGCTGGTTTTTAATCACACTCCTGCTCCTGCATTTTTCCAACCCAATTAGGCCATTACCAGGACTAAATGAGGCATAGAGCCTCCAAAAGTCACACCGTCGTCCCGGAGATGGAACGTGTACTGCCATGGACTTGGCGGGGAGGTGAGCTGGCTGATGCTCACTGAAGGGTGACATTCCAGCTTGTGCAGAAAGATCACCTTCACAGAGAGTAAAGTGTAAAAGATATTTGTGTTCTTGTTTTAAAAAAAAACTTTCAAAAACTGCATTGAGTGATTCTTAAGCAGAGTTGATGTCAGTAGTATTCATTAGTGAGGATCATAGTGGAGTTTCTAGCCCTGCTTGAAACAATGATTGCAGTTAGAATTATAACTGACACTGCTCTTCTTCTGAGTGCAGTAGAGATCCGTCTTCACGGAAGTCATAATTTTGATCATTGCATTTGATAAAGTAGGCTATAGTCCATGAAAGGTTGTGCTAAAATAAAATACTTCATTTTTTAAGGTGCCACAAGCATCCTTTGTTTTTGACTAACTACAGCCATTTGCTAGGCACCCTGACAGTTGAATGGGCAGATAGTATGGGTTGCCATATTACATCGTTGGTTGAATTTTGTTTGGATTTTAAACATGCTAACCAGGGCCATTTAGCCATCAGTTAGCCCAGATTCTATGTTTTAATTTTAAAAAGAGAGGGGGAAATCTTTAGCCCTTATAGAACCAGAAATAGATGGCAAAATATGAAGTGATTGTCTTGGCCAATTGTTCTGCAAGAAAAAACTTTTCTGTGTGATTCGTCAATTAGTGGACCATCCACAGTTTAACAGGTGCTCATAGCTGTGTATATCAAAAATTCTGGATAAATGTTACAATTATGGAAATGCTTGTGCCTTGCAGAGCAGCCTGTAAATAGTGCATAGAAAGCATTTGATGTACAGCAATGAATGGTGACTGAGGGATTATGGGAGTTATAGTGCACAAAAGCAATTTTGCAAGTTCTGATATCATGTACCTCACAGCATTTCCTGCTTTGGTAGGGGTTTGAATTTGATGAATATTGGGGCTTTTTGGAACTCTATGAGTCTGTGATTTTGTGGCCCTTCAGAAACATCAGCATTTTATCTTCTAGGAGCTTAACTGGGAGCTTAGGTAGGGGTTGCGCTGAAGAAAGGAAAAAAACTGGTAAAAACAAGAGGGGGAAGATAAATTAATAGAAGCTTCTGCATGCTGTTGTTGAGGCTAAGCTTATTGTTGTTGCGAATACCCTATTTCTGGAAGGAGGCTTTAAACAATAATGAAATGGTAATGATATTTTTGAAGAACTAATTACTGTACTTTTCCGTCTATAAGATGCTACTTTTTCCTAAAATCATTACCCTAAAAAATTGAGGGGCGTCTTTTACACAGAAATAAGCTGAGATAGCTGAGGACAGAACAAAACGGCACACACCTTGCCTCTGTAAACAGGCTTCCTTCAGCCACGAGGCTTAGTTTCCTACAGTCAGGAGACTTAGCTTCCTCCAATCACGAGCCTTATGAAACTGACGTCAGCTGATCATGAACAAACCAATTGGAACACACCTCCTTGGAGGTGGAGCCTGTAGGCTCAAGATTCAACAGAGACAAAATGTCCGACATTCTGAGCTCAGATGCTGAATCCTCAAAGCTAAGTTTTCTTAATTTTGGGGTTAGAAAACTGGGGGGCGTCTTATAAATGGGGGCATGTTATAAATGGAAAAATACGGTATGTGTGTATTTGTTTTAGGATTATGTATGGTCTCTGAAGTGCTTATTCAGATTTATATCTTCCCAAAATAGATGGATAGCACACCTTCCTAAATGAGTACTGGAAATTGATATTTCTGTACTTATTAGGCAGTAGAGGTTGGGAAGTTACTTTTTTGAACTACAGTTCCCAGAATCCCCCAACCAATGTGGTCTGCAACTATTCTGGCTAATGGATACTTGATGGTGTTCTTTAGCAGCTCGCTTGGGGAAGGTCAGTCTTCACCAAACTTGGAGGGATTGTAGAGGAGAGAGTCATGGGAATCTTCTCTGTGATTTTGGTGTCTCTAGGAACCGGGGAAAAATTTCCTGGGGAGCCCTCTTTGTGGGTGTATAACTCGGACATCTGAAACCCAATCTTCACCAAACATGGAGGGCTTGTAGAGAAATATCAGAGAAATTTTCCTGGCAACTTTGGTGTTTCTGGGTGCCTTGCGGGCTGTTTTATAGCCAAATGAATCAACAAATCAAAAATTCCTAAAAATGCATTGATGCATAATTCCTCAGGGCATTGATTTGTACGAATTGATGAATTAGCAATCTTTGAATGAATTTGGTGATTCATTTTTCAATTCGTGCCAATCTCTAGCAAGGAATGAATCAATACATCATCTGTACAATTTAAAACCACTCTCTTAGCAAGGGGTAAATAAACTGGAAATAAGCTGCTGGCCGAAAAAATGAGTCGGTCTTAGTTGTGCTTGGAAATTTATGAAATTTCCATGTGCTTGGAAATTTATGAAATTATCTAAAAAATGGCCGAATTGATACAACTAGGTTTCTTTTGCCAGGTGTAATTGAGCCCTAAGTCAGGATTTATAATTCAGTTTCCCTGTTCCAAATCCAACAATAACCATGATACTATCCTGGCTCTATCACATCAATGGTTACTGTCTATATGAGGCCAAGACTGAAACATACTGGTAGAAAAACAATGGGGAAAAGTGCTTAACATAAATAATATGAAAATTCACATCAATTATGCAATAAGGCTGCCTAATAGTAATTGGCACAATATACAAATCAGGCTGCCTGGAACTGGAGAACTGGAATATGCAATTCTGCCACTGTTTCTTGGAAAGCTATTCAGTATTCAACCTACTTTCTGGTCAGCCACAGATCAGTTTGAGAGCCAGTGAATCACACAGTTTCTATTCATCATAGCTTTTGAGTTTGTATAAAGCAAGTTCTTATGGGCAGTTGTAGAAGGTGTTCATTTTTTTTTATCTATTTCTATCTATTCTGTCAGTGGTCTGTAAGAAAGATCACTGCTTATTTTTCAGAGTTATGTGTTTGTGGAAGCCATCTTAAACAGCTGGAGAAGCATGATGACTAAAATACAGCATATGTTTATGAGTTTTTAACCTGTCCTTTTAATTGTCTTTCCGCTTCCAAGAAGCACCCCAGATCCAGGGTCAGAACTGGCAGAGAATGTGGTGCTCTCTCATGATGTGGCCTAATACTTTAGCAAGCCACTTTTTTTTCAGCCTCCATTCCTGATCTTACAGGGTAATCTTAAGTGTGTTTTGAGGCCAAAAATGATAAAGAATAGAGGAACATGTGTAGTTCAGATTGCTGGTGGTAGACTTTGATGCCTTGAATAGCTATACAAATTTATCCACATATTGGGTTTCTCAGCAGAAGCTTTCCTCCAGTCTTCTCCACTCTCTGTGAAGTTAGGTGGGCAATGACTGACTGGGGAAAGTGCTTTCTCTCACTTACGACATTTCTTATGTCAAATATCCTCCTTAGCCTGCCTTCAAGTTTACTGACTTTTTAGAAGCAGGCAGACGGTCTCATTTGTCCCACCTTTACAGTATGTTTGTTAGCAAGCTTAAATGGTTATTTTGAATATTCTACTGCATTTTATAAATCTACCATGTATTGCTGTTTCTGTAACAGTTAACATCTGTTTTATTTTATTCCTATTATTCTGGGAACCTATAAATATATGAAATAATTAAATAATGAAAAATTTTCTTCTTTAGAAAAACATTATAGAATAATTCAGAATTTGAGTACTAGCAATACTGAGGAGCCTCACCTTAGATTTACTTCTGTTGAGAAATGCAAAAGGCTTCATAACTGAAAAATCTAGGTTCATACTAAGGATAAAAATAAAGGATGGAATAAATCTGAAAGCTGCATAGTGCATTTTCTGATATTCTTGGGATAGGTGGCAGGTCACCAGGTGGAGAAAGCAGAGTTATTCCTCTGCACACATGAGCAGATTCTCTTACATCTGTGTTTCATTTTTAGGAGGTCTGGAAGACATTTTCCATCTGATATGCTACTGGTCCTGAGGAAACAAGGAACTGCTCAGTCAGATACAGAGAATGCAATGGAGAAGACCTCTAAGGAGATACCAGAGCCACAGCTGCTACTCCATGGCTTACCATATACCAAATATGGCCACCAAAGTCACAGTGTGCAGTGTTCAGGAAATAAAAAGCTTGTTGAAGTTTATTAGGTCTATTATTCTTAGATTTTGAAGTTTGCAATATCATCCCTTTGTGAAAAGGAGGAACGATGACTTTATATAGTTTCTGTTTGCTTCTGTTTGCGTTTACTTGGAATACCTCTGCATATGGACCAAATCAAAGGGCACAGAAGAAAGGAGATATTATTCTTGGTGGGTTGTTCCCCATTCATTTTGGAGTGGCTGCTAAAGACCAGGATCTGAAATCTCGCCCAGAATCAGTTGAGTGCATAAGGTAAGCCCAAGCAAAAATGTGTAACTTACATTCACTTTGAAAACATTGTGCCCTTCTTGGTCAAATGTAACTCAGAGTTTATTTGTAAAGGTAAAGGTAAAGGTTCCCCTTGACAAATTTTCCAGTCGTGTCCGACTCTAGGGGGCGGTGCTCATCCCCGTTTCCAAGCCATAGAGCCAGCGTTTGTCCGTAGACAGTTTCCATGGTCACGTGGCCAGCGCGACTAGACACGGAACGCCATTATCTTCCCACCGAGGTGGTACCTATTTATCTACTTGTATTTGCATGTTTTTGAACTGCTAGGTGGGCAGGAGCTGGGACAAGCGACGGGAGCTCACTCCGTTGGGTGGATTCGATCTTACGACTGCTGGTCTTCCGACCCTGCAGCACAGAGGCTTCTGCGGTTTAACCCGCAGCGCCACCACGTCCCTCTTATTTGTAAAACATAGGACTAATCTTAGTATTATTTAACAGCCTGATTCTACAAATATAACAAACATTTAACAATAGCTTCCTACTGCAGTTGACACTGCTGCCTATCTTAAGATATGAACATACTATATTGAGTCAGACAATTGACCAACCTAACCCAATGTTTTACGTATCATTAATCTGAGGATAGCACTCATGAAATGTCACTGTCTGACAGTTTATGCCACAGTAAACTTAATAATGATTTAAAATGTTATCCAACACGTATATTTTTGATGCAGTAGAGCTAGCCCCTTGGAATTAGCTCAGCAGTATCTTTTTACTAGCAGACATTCTGGAAGTTCTTGGGAACCCAGTGAGGAGAATTTGTGGTTTAACCTGAGGAAGATGCATTTTTCCCAAAAGTTGTTACATTAGAGAAAGAGCCAATTCCCTACTCTGAAGTTACTTCAAAACATCGTGTATAATCAGAGTTTTATGTTTTAAAAAAAATGCTGTCAAAACAATTCCAGCTTGTGGTAACCCTGCCTAGTTTTTTTAGGAATAAAGTACTCAGAAATGCTTTACCAGTATTGTCCTCCAGTGTCATTCTGGAACCATGCTGTTTGCCTAAGGCCACACAGGTGGCAGGATTTGTAAGCCTTTCAGACACACATGCCCCAGCTGGTCTTGGCTGGTCCCTCTCCTAGGAGGCACAGTGGGGATTCAAATTCCCTAACCCCAGCTACAGGGTTTCCAGCCCACTGAGTTATTCCAACTCTGAAAGCCATCACTAGAGTAGATTGAAGGGGTGTAAATAGTTGGGAATAGAAGCTGTAGATACCTCTAAAACATCAGTCTCAAACTCTCCTGCTTACTCTCCCTTGCTCAAGATCATTTGTCATTTGATACTGAAGTTGTTCTCTTAATCTCAGTTCCTTATTCAGTCAGATCATGGAAATGCAGCACATTCAACTGAAAAATTTTATATGCCCCCACACCCCAAATTAACTGCACAACTTATAACTACACTGTATTGAATGTTGTTATGACTCGGAATCTATCCCGTTCAAGATAAAATGACTCTGTTGACTGGAATGGGTTTCATTAACTTTGAAGGTGAGAATTTCCTGACCATGTTTCAAATTTCAATCCAAATAAAGAACTGAAAATAAGGAAATAACTGTAGCATTATAATGTGTGTTATCTTCTGAGTAAACTACTCCAATTTGTATATTGCAAAGACTCTCCTGTCTCCTCAGGAGAATACCTGTTAGCTGAAAGAACCTGACAAATCTTATCAGGCAGTCACTTTTTCTGGACTGTTAGGTGTTAATGGCCATGTTAGGTAGTCAGGATGAAGGAAGGGACAAAGGATCGTATCAGTCAGCCAGCTGATACTTAGCTGTGACTGTGCTTCTTGGATACTTTAATGTGGAGAGAGTTAAACAATGCATTATAGTGACAAACCTATTCTTTCTATATAATTCTGCAACAACCAAGTGTAAAGTGGGAGTGGTATAGCACTCCTACTTTAGAAGTAAAAGCAATAGCAGTGGACCAGGGAAAGGTTCAGCAGTTTTGATTGCACTTCCTTTTCACACATTAACCTGGAATGGAGGAAGAAATTTGGGCCAGATCACTGTTGGCTTTCACCATCATATACATCATTGCATAAGCTGACTATGCTGTCTTTAAGATGGCCACTGCACTACTCATCCTTGTTATATACTTGGTTGCATGTACAGTCACAAGACAGTTATCAGCCAATAAATAGTGAAGGGCACATGCACAATTGCCTTTATGCATGCAGATTCTTGCAGCAGGATGCTGACTTTACTAATTATCATGTAGGACAGTGGTTTCCAACCTTGGATCCCCAGATGATCTTGAAATAAAACTACCAGAAGTCTTCTCTATTAGCTGTGATAGCCAAGATTTCTGAGAGTTGTAGTCCAATAACATTTTGGAACCCAAGGTTGGGAACCACTGATCTAGGATATCCTTTAATGGATAACTCAAGAGGAAAAATATTCCCAGACTTGGTTAGAGAAACTCTTAGAACTGGCTTTTACAGTATATGTGCAAGTCTGTCTGACAAAGATAAAGAAGCAGGAATTAACCTCAGGAAGATAAGAGGGAAAGAAAGACCCTGAAAATCACTATCACTGTATAAATCTAGGAAAGATAAAAAAAGGAATACTGTAAACATACCTAGACAATTTATTTCCAGCTCCCCACTGTAGCAGATCATTTGATGCATGTAATGTTCCATTTCCAATATTCCCATACTCAGTTCATTACCATTCATTGCTCCTTTCTACAGTATTGCAAGAATATAGCCCTTCCTCTCTGACTCCTTAGCAAAATCATGGTTCCTACCATGGTCACTTTTGCTTCAACAGTTGTCCTCTCTCTGGTCTTCCATTATTTCTCTTTGTCATCTGTCCACACAGCACAGTATTGTCCAAATCTTTCATGTCTCTCATTCCTCTGGCCATGTGATATACTATTTGTAAAATTCCCTCAGTAGCTTCCTGTCAGCTTCCAGATCCCAGTTTTCAAAGATCTCGTATGGTATTGCCTGTTACCTTGCCATCTCCCCACCACTCTGGTATCCTGTCATATCTCTTCCTGTGACTTTTGTTCATCTGGCTCCACCACGTTCAGTGGTCTCAGGTTCCTCTCTTCCTTGAAATGACCTCTTAATTCCTCCCTTGTTCTCTGTGGTGCTTGAAATTGCTGCTCAGCATGGATCCATGGAAATAAGTCAACAGAGGCTGAGGTTGTTGTTTGCTGATAGAAATAAAACAAAATATTGGCAAACTAATTACTTCATTGGCTCCCTGGAGGGGTCGAGGAAGTGAAAAAAAAAGTTTTTTAAGTAGGTATTAGGGCAGCAAACATGCACTGCATCACTTTAAAAAAAAAGCAAATGGAAAGTTTCCTCCCAGAAGCTTTTGTTTGCTTTTCTTTTAGAAGTCTGGTCAAGAGCTGTCCAATTTGGCTGGCCTTATTAAGCCACTTCATTATACTGGCAAAGGCTGTGGACCAAATAGAGCCACACCAAATGGCATGCCAGACCTCCTAGCAACCCTGTGTGCCCACTCCAGTCCACTCCCTTCAGACCATGTGGACAAGCCCTCAGTCTGTCCCTAGTATAGCTCCTGTGGACAACACACTGATCTTGGATGAGGAATAGTCAGTCACTCTCCCCTGCACATTTTATGTGCAGCTTTTAGCGCACAGAACCAAATAGCAAAAGGAGTCCTGAGTGGCCTTTAGTCCAGCTGGCAATAGCATATGAGACATTTATCTCTGAGGGAATGCTGAGGAAGTAGAAGGGTTGCAGGGAGATTTAAACTGTTACTGAACAACTATTTCATTTCTACTGTTTAGTTTCATTTCTACAGTCACAAGCATTACATATACATAATATATGAAGAAGGAAACAATTCTTTTTTTATAAAGGAAAAGAGAACTAAGTAAAGTGGTCACTGTCACTGCAATGGTTAGAACTGTACATTTTCCACCAAATTGGAAAAGAGATTACCTTCCTCTTCCAATGTATAGTGTTCCAATTCATAGGCTTAGCTTAGGCTGAAGTGAGGATCTTGGAGAGCCTACTCACTAGGGTGGCCACTTATTCATCACCAGCAAAGAGAACAGACATCCCCAAAAGGAGGACATAGAGGATAAGGATAACTAGAAAGGAAGACATTCTTGAATTAAATTTGCATATATTAATTTAAGAATATATGCAAATATTGTCATAAGTAAATATTATTATAAATTAAGTAGAAATATAATACAACTCACCCTAATGCAGAAGACTCTGATCAGGTGACTGCTTTGGGACCCAACACTGGGAGAAAGATTGGATGGAAGGAAGGAAGTCTTAATCCTTTGAAATTCATCTGTTATTTGTCATTTGTTCAGTTCACTGAATATATATGGAAAATAAGTAGTATTCTTTGTATGTAGTAATTTAATGAATATTAAACAATAAATTCCCACTACTATGCACTTGGAATGAATTATTTCCTGAAAACAAGTAATTTATTTTAATTTGTAAAATAGTACTTCTGAAATTCATTATTATTTTTTTAAAATAATTAGATCCAGGTGCCGTGACATGTCTTCCCAATAAGAGGAGGAAATAAATTATTAGTTCTGGAAATTGGTCATAGTTATCAATAGCTATTTTGGATTGTCTTGTCACTCTTGTCAGTTTAACTATCATCCTGAAACAAAATGTTCTCAAATGAGTTATGAGTAAAGTATGCATTGCAAAGTTTCTACAGTTTCCCAAGATGCCAAAGGCAGAGCACAATTATTTAATATTGTATCTACTTTGCTCCTGAAGAGAACAAAATGGACTGTGAATGTTACATTTCCAAAAATCTTGATAAAGATGTCATATTCCATAATGATGCCCAGCATTTTTATATTGATCATGTAATCACATAATTCCCACACCCCTCATGCTGGGATGGATCCAGGATGGCAAGGAGGGACATTTGAGCCACTCTTCCCCACACAGGACATCCTCTCAGGGAGCTTGGAATAAATGAAGACTGAGACTCCAAAATGCCTGACTCAGGAGGGCCTCAGTTCTTCACAAGAAATGGCAGCATATCCCCATCATTGTCATACATGGAGGGTAGGGGAGACTGACAAGTGGGTCACTTGATATTTGGATCTGGTCCCTGTGCTGCACTAGCACTATTTTGCTGTAACCAGTTGTAAGAAGGAGAGCGAGAGAGAGACCCCTCTCTCGGGAGTGCCGTCCCTCCCGCCGACAGCTGAGAAAGGGAGCCAGACCCCACCAGTTCCCCCACCCCGGAAGATAAGGCCTCCTGGACATGACCCGGGGAATTTGGAGGGAGATTTGAAAGGACTAATGATTGTGGAACCCGGGACTTCCTTGGCGGGCGCGGGAGAAAAGAGGCGGGAAGTGGTGGAGGCGGGGTTAGGGGATATAAAAAGGGGAGAAGGAGAGTTGCCGGGGGGTTGGGAATGGATTTGGGTAGAAGACCCATGGACCGGCAAGACAGAAAAGCTGAGAGTCCCGAAAGAGGAGGCTGATGCTCGGAGGGGGAGAGAGCTTAACCCCAAACCATCTTATTGGGGTGAGAGGGAAACCAAGGAGTGGCGAAAGAAGTTAAGGGAGGAGAAAGAAAGGGTGGAACAAGAGCGCCGGGAGAGGTTGGAATGGAGGATCTGGGAGAACCAGCAGAGGGGATTTGTGGAACCCCGTGGCAGACGGGGGAACCCACCCGGGAGCGTGACTGGGTGGACTATCGAGAGGAGGACACCATCCCCTTACTGGAAGGAGAGAAAGGATTGGTACTGAACTCCGATACCCTTCCTGAGTGGTCGGGACCCTGGAATGACCAGGGAGGAAATCCCTTCAAGTTAGAAGAATGGAAACCCCCCCCACAGACCGGTTGTCTAAGGGGGAGAATGTTTGGAATACTTATGCAGATACAGGACTCTTGTTGAATAATCCAATAAATGTCACCCCTGTTTCAAAAATCAAGAGATCTGGTGCGTTATTTGAATCAGAGAAGGAGCTAACCACTGAACCCTCACACCAGTGAAGTTATAGCTGTTATTTGATTCACTTTTAAAACCAGTTTTGTGTGGGGTTTCTTTCCCATGCAACCTGATATGCCATCTCTGGCAACTAACTCTTATCTTTGGCATTGCTAAATTGTTAATTGAATGTGACTGGACTGAAAACTGTAGATTGTGTGACACTTGTGACTTTTGTAAGGGAAAGAAGTTGTAGGAAACAGGAGTACCCTTTTATGACAGATCACCATACTCTTCTTATCCAGTTGCAGCAGGGAAAAATCCCAGCCAATCAGGTTGGAGCAGGAGACTTCAAAAGGTGGATCTGACAGTTTAACTGCCAGGCAGAGCTTTCCTACAGAAGTAGCTGATTAAGGGTTAATCTTTGTATTTTCCTCAGGTTAAGGAAAGATCCTAGAAGAGGCTGAGGGTGATTGTTAAGTGCTAATAAAAGCAAAATAGTTTTCTAGAAGGAACTAGCTTTTTGATAAGCAGTTCAATGGTGCACAGCCTGTGTAGAGTTCTTGTTGTTACATTGAATCAACAAACCTGTTATAAAATAGGCACTTCTCATTAAGAGAGTAACCACCAAGCTTAATCCCTCTTTCAGAATTATATAACTAGAGTTTCAGTTGTTTTGTGCCTCAGTATACATTTACACCAGATCAGGAGATAATTTGTTTTAAAGAAACTTTGGAAATATTAAATGGCATTGACTCTAACTTAAGTGTTATATTATCAACAATATAAAATACAATTATTTTATCATAATAAGGGGAGGGTGTATACATTTTGATAAATTGTCGGTTCTTTTGCCTCCCAGCTACTTTGAGGAAGAGTCAAAGCCTTCTTTACTCCTTAGTACCAACCCTGACCTATATCCCTGCAAGTAGTTTGAGACCTGAGAAAGGGAAAGACTGTGCAAGTCTCTACAGTAGACTAATTAATAGCAGCAGTATATGAGGTGGTTTGTGGTTTTGCCTGAGGGGAACTCTAGGTGATATATGAGGGAAAGGGCTGCCTAGAGTGCAAAGCAGTTTGGTGAATGTTTATAATGGAGAAAGCACTGTTGATTTGCTGAGAGTTATCAGTACCTTAACTGATAACCCACAGTTAACATGGGTGCAGATGACAGACACAATATACAGTTGTGGCATGCATCCATACCGCAGGAATTTGTAAGAAGGGTATTAAAGAACAGGGCTCATGGTGTGTTGCCTAAGGGCTCATCCAGATGGAATATTAGTTGCTGTAAAAATACGTGGTTTGTTGCTGATAGTTTTGGTAGTTTTTTTCTCCTTCCAGATGACATAATGCCTGTCTCAGTAAAAACAAAAACAATCCTATTCCCTCTCCTCCTCCTTTTTTTTTTTTTTTTTTTTTTGGTACCTCTCGGAAGCATTAAAAAATATATATAAAATAAAATATCAGTTTATTGAACAGGACAGAGTTTAGTGCTACCAAGGAGAAGTTGTATTTTTCTACTGTCACTCTGGTCAGTTTTCAGTTACTCCCAAATACCTTTCAGACATCAAAAAAACCTTTTACTTTGTGGAGCATAGGCATTTGTGTAGAAGGTGAATTCCCAGCAGGTCCAGTTAGAAGAAGCAGAGAGAGAGAGAATGGCTTAGAATTATCTCACCTTACACTCTGCCAGCTGCTGCCAGTCTTATTATTAGATGATACTGAATGAAACGAAGCAATTATATGACCTGGCATCTGCAAGAAATCTATGTAGTGGTCCTGAGAGTATAAGAAAAAGTTGAATTTGAATTTGACAATAATGGGATCAAATGATAGTCCCTGTAATGGTGAACTACTCTTCTTAACATTTCCCAGCAAGATTAAATTTACAAAAATTTATCATCCAGTCTCTTGCTCCAATCACAGTCTTCCATTCTTTGTGAGTTTTGTTGTTTTACAGTCAAGTTATAGTAATTGGCCCATATCCTCTTACTTAGTATATCTTTGGCAATGAATTGTCAATTCAAGAAATCACCATAGATTATGCAACTCAGTACAAAACAAATGTCTTTATTTGAGGTAATTTGCCTCTGAAGGTTATGCCATAAGTGTTACATTGTTGTAAGTACACAAAAAGATTTGGACCATTAATTCTATCTATAACTAGAAATTCCATATCTATTAAATTAACATATGCAAATCCAGTGGAAACTTAATTCAAAATTTGTCCTCTGTACCCTCTCCCCCTCCCCCTTTGGTGATGCCTGCCTTCTTATTTATTTATTCATTCATTCATTCATTTATTTATTTATTTATTTATTTATTACATTTATAGCCCACCCATCTAGTTATATAGACTACTCTGGGCGGGTAACAACATATCATGTAACAATATAACAATTTAAAATCATAACAATATATTACTAAACAAATAATGATCCAAGATGGGAGAAAACACAAAATAACAAAATTCAGACGGTAGGTGGAGGGAAGGCTTGCTTAAACAGCCAGGTTTTCAGTTGGCATTTAAAGATGCCCAGCGACGGGGCCATGCGAATCTCAGGAGGGAGGCTGTTCCAAAGACGAGGAGCCACTGCCGAGAAGGCCCGGTTTCTTGGTTTTTTCCTTCCGGGCTCCCTCGGCGTTAGGCTCCTCAGCCTCACCTCCTGGCTAGATCGGGTGATACGGGTAGATCTGGGTGGGAGAAGGCGTTCCGTCAGGTAACGAGGCCCTAAACCGTTTAGGGCTTTATACGTAAGCATTAAAACTTTGAAATCTACGCGGAACCGAACGGGCAGCCAATGCAAGGCGGCCAGAGTGGGAGTAATATGTTGATGTTTCCTTACCCCACTGAGAAGTCTGACCGCTGCATTCTGCACCATCTGGAGTTTCCGCATAGATCTCAAAGGCAGCCCCACGTAGAGAGCATTACAGTGGTCTAATCTCGAGATTATGAGCGCATGGACCAAAGTGGTGAGCGACCCAACATCTAGATAGGGACGCAGCTGGGCTATCCGCCAGAGATGGAAATAGGCGGTGTGGACCACTGACGCTACCTGGGATTCCATGGCAAGCGCCTGGTCCAGATAGACCCCCAAGCTTTTTTGGTGATGCAATAGTAGACACCCTAAATAGAGGAATAATATTTAAAGTGTGCATGCATTTTTGTGATTATAAATCACTTTCCTGCAAAGGTTTTTAAATCCATTCCTGTTAATTGTTAAGGATATCTAGAGACAATTTCCTACACTTTCTCAACCCAGAAGAACTATATCACATCTAGTAGTAAGGCGAAACTAGAGGAGGCCCATTTAATCATTGGTGATTTGGTGAACCAGCATCTATTAAGTTCCACTGATTTAATTGGCTGACTCTAGTTGAGACTTACTATTGGATTTCAGCCATGGTGTAGATAGAGCCCTAACTTCATTGAGAGTATGAGCTAATCCAAGCCCTCTGTATTAGTATGTGTAAAGTTCAGTACTCAAAGACACTGTTCTGGTCAGGCATGCTTCTAAATAGCAGACAATACTGCAAAATTACATTTCTTCACTATGTCTTCATCATTCATGCTTTGTTCTCATCCTTGCAAAGTAAGAATGTTTGCTAAGCTTTAACATGTTTGCTAAGCTTTTAATATGAAATTTCATCTTTACAATCTTGTAAAGCAAAGATGAAGAAGAATCTTTGACTTCCTAGATGTTTCTTTCTTGACTCTTTAAGGAACAGACATGCCATTGCTTATGTTCCTTTTAAGGCACATGCCAGTCTACTTTTAATTGGTTTCAGCTTTTGTATCTTGAATCTAACACTCTTAATAAAGATTAGTTATTTGTTTTTCATTGCTTCTCCCTAAATATTTCATGCAATACAGGACTCTTTATCTTACCCAAAAGGCCAAGAAGCAATATGGAATATATTACAGGTGGTGTTGATTTTTGTAATCACTTGAGCTGCCATGGCCTCCACTTCAAGAAACCTAGTACAGGTAAACAGGAAAGCAAGCAGGTGGGCAAGCTGATTAGCTGGCTGTGTGGTCTATGTACACAATCTGAAGGCAAGGGTGAGTGATACCTGAAGAAAACAAACAAGCTAGATTTTTTAGATTAGGCATCCTTCAGTCTCGAGAGACTATGGTAACGTACTCTGAATGGAGGACTTGGAACAGCGTCTAGTGTGGCTGAGAAGGCCAATTCGAGAGTGACAATCCCTTCCACACTGAAGACAAATACAGTCTGTCCCCTGTCCAGCTCCCTGATTTTGCTGCTTTCGGGACTGCCTCTTTGCCTCAGCCTGCTAGACAAGTGTCTCTTCAAAATGGGAGAGGCCGTGATGCACCGCCTGCCTCCAGGCTGAACGCTCAAATGTCAAGGTTTCCCATCTTTTGAGGTCCATTCCTAAGGCCTTCAGATCCTGCTTGCAGATATCCTTGTATCGCAGCTGTGGTCTCCCTCTGGGGTGATTTCCCTGCACTAATTCTCCATATAGGAGATCTTTTGGAATCCGACCATCAGCCATTCTCACAACATGCCCGAGCCAACGTAGATGTCGCTGTTTCAGTAATGTATACATGCTAAAAATTCCAGCTCATTCTAGGACTACTCCATTTGGAACTTTGTCCTGCCAAGTGATACCAAAAATGCATCGGAGACAACGCATATGGAACGTGTTCAGCTTCCTCTCCTGCCGTGCACAAAGGGTCTAGGACTCACTGCAGTACAGGAGTGTACTCAGGACACAGGCTCTATAGACCTGGATCTTGGTATATGCCATCAGCTTCTTATTAAGCCGTACTCTCTTTGTGAGTCTAGAGAACATGGTAGCTGCTTTGCCAATGCGTTTGTCCAGCTCGACATCTAGGGAGAGAGTGTCAGAGATCGTTGAGCCAAGGTACACAAAGTCATGAACAACCTCCAGTTCTTGTGTGGAGATGGTAATAGAGGGAGGTGAGTCCACGTCCTGGCCCATGACTTGTGTTTTCTTCAGGCTGATTGTTAATCCAAAGTCTTGGCAGGCCTTACTAAAACGATTCATAAGTTGTTGGAGGTCTTCAGCAGAGTGGGCAACAACAACTGCATCATCGGCGAAGAGGAAGTCCCGCATGCATTTCAGTTGGACTTTGGTCTTCACTCTCAATCTAGAGAGATTAAAGAGCTTTCCGTCTGATCTAGTCCGGAGATAGACACCTTCTGTTGCAGTTCCAAAGGCGTGCTTCATTATGACAGCAAAAAAGATCCCAAACAGGGTCGGCGTGAGGACACAGCCCTGTTTCACTCCGCTTCGGATGTCAAAAGGATCTGATGTTGAGCCATCAAAAACTACAGTGCCCTTCATTTCCTCATGAAATGACCTGATGATGTTAAGGAGTCGAGGTGGACATCCAATCTTGGGAAGTATTTTAAAAAGGCTGTCCCTACTAACCAAATCAAAGGCCTTTGTAAGGTCTATGAAGGCCACAAAGAGTGGCTGTCATTGTTCCCTACATTTCTCCTGCAACTGTTTGAGGGAAAATACCATTTCAGTGGTGGATCTTTTAGCTCGAAATCCACACTGTGATTCTGGATAGACTCTGTCTGCAAGCACCTGGAGTCTCTTCAGCACAACACGGGCAAGCAGCTTGCCTACAATGCTGAGAAGAGAGATGCCACGGTAGTTATTGCAGTCACCCCTGTCTCCTTTGTTCTTATACAATGTGACGATGTTTGCATCCTTCATGTCCTGTGGTACTCCACATTCCCTCCAGCAAAGACAAAAGATTTCATACAGCTCGGTGGTGATTATCTCTTTTCAGCACTTCAGTGGGGATGTTATCCTTCACAGGTGTCTTGCCGGAGGTGAGGGAATCCAAGCCCGCTTTTATTTCTGCTAAAGTTGGTTTGCTGTCCAACTCTTCCAAGACAGGCAGGCACTCAATGTTATTTACTGCCTCTTCGGTTACTACATTCTCTCTGAAATATAGCTAGCTTTCAAACATATATGGATCCTCCTCAGGTTTCATCAGTAACCTTCTTACCTGAAAAATCCTGTTAGGATTTCTGTAAGTTGGAAGTAACTTGATGGCACATAATAGCAAAATATTAGGGACTGAATGGCTGGCAAGCCTTTGTCTAAAACGATTGGGAAATACATTCTAATCCACAACACCAGGGGTAAAACCTGGGACCTACACTTTTGATCTGAGTCTGCATCCCCCATTTTGAAACTTGTTTTAAAGGAGCCGGTTGCACACACCTATGGCTATGATTTTTTAAACTTTCATGTTTTTTCTGCTCTACCTACAGCTCTCTAGCACCCAGCCTGATTAAGACCTAGCAAAAGCTAGCTTATGCTTGTGATTTTTTAGTGGTATAATGAAGATATAAGCCACCCATGCTTTCAGATTAGGAAAGGTAGTTTTGTTTGGAGAGAAGGCAACAAATAAGGTGAAAAAGGAAATTTTATTTTAGAATGGATATTTTGACACTTGATTGCCAGTATAGCCATGTATCATATTTTACAGAAGATACTCCTTCAGCTGAAGGTACCCTCTATTCAGAGGGCTGTTTACTATAAATCTAGTTTAAATATAAAGATATAGAACTATAAGGAGAGAGACCAGGGACCTTGAAGTTGTCCACTACCAGTTAGCCAAGGAAAACAGACTGAGCAAGCATATAGATCATTTGGTTACATAGTCCTTAATGTCCATTTGGAGAGACATATTATATTTCTGTTAAAATTATAGAAATTATTTCAGAATTTTCATATATACACATGAATTAACATATGCAAAAGTGGCTACCAGACTGATTGCCAAAATCTGTCAGCCTGGTAATGATCTAATGTTCCTAATTTAACAAGGCATTATTACATGCCTGTTCTGGCAGCCATCATCACTCTGTTAAGAGATGGGAAACCAGCTTTGTTATTCTGAGAGTTACAGTCCAAAAGTAAAGTTTCTCAGACATTTTGTGGAGGGGTATACATCATACAATTACCAATCAAGAGAAAATGCAGTGAATTCTTCCTAGTATCAGTCTTTCTAGCCCATCTCACTTACTTTTGCAAGTAAGTAGACAGCCCTTTTATGCTTCCAATAAATTCCTACTGCCTGGCTGATCAGCTGAGTCTTCCTCCACATGTTGTGGCACTGACAGAGATTAATATTTGACTTTAGCTGGCTAGATAGCTCCATAAGTAGATATCTGGCTGTAGACCCAGAGGTTTGGACTGTAGTTCCCCACTGTACATCCCAGAAGAGGCAGCCTGTGTGGCCTTGGGTATGCTGCACAGTCTCAGGATGCCCCCAGAAGAAGGGAGTGGTAAATCATTTCTGAGTACTCACAACCTAGAAAACCTTGAAAAGTGTCAACATAAGTCAGAATTAACTTGATGGCACACACACCACATACTTTGACCATACATATGAACTAGTTGTCCTCTTGAGGCTACTGCAAACATGACATGTTTTTGCTATGTGGACCTGTAAGATATTTGAGGTGCACGTTAGAAAAAATAAATGTGACAAACCCTTTTCTCAGGAAGCAGTGACTGGTTGTCACTACCTGTTGAATAGTCATTTGGTAGCAAGCCTAAATTAATTCTTTGTGCAAAGAGGATCAGAGCTTATATGCCTCCAAATATAGTTTTTGGAAGGAGTTTGGTCTACATGCTTCATATTCAGGGCCAACGGAGAACAATATCTTGGAAGTGGGCAGGATGAAGATGGGGAAACTTGAAACATGCCAACTGACCAGTACTCAAGTGTGCAGAAGGATGTTCAGTGTGCCCTTTCCCAGTGATACATTACTCAGACTGGGAAATCAGAAGTCACAAGAGCTTTCATACTTGCCAGTGGGTGAACTGGTCCTCCAGTATCTTGTGATTCCTGTAGTGGCTACATGAAGAAGAAGGCAGGGGTCCTGTATCTTTAATAGTTGTCCAGAAGAGGAAGTTTCAGCAGACTGTGTGCTAAAATTCCTTCTTATATGCAACTACTAAAAATTCATTAGCCCTGTCCTCCTTTTCATGCAGATGCCCTACTTTCCAGGCCAGGAAGATGCTGAGCTCTTCAGTGATTCTTCTGGCAGAAAGTGTCTGAAGTTTTCCCTGCCCAGCCTTTAACCTTGGGTTGGCAACATGGTTCCTATGTGCACCGTATGTACCTTTAATTCTGAAAGACAAACAGCAGTACTTTGAATCAAGCTTCAGTCCAAGGCACAAACCTAATCCTTTAAGAAGAAGTCAGTCCTATGAAGAACAGGCATTTCTCCATCAAATATATCCACTGAATCTGTGCTGTATGATGGGGTGGAGAACCTACAGCCCTTCAGATATTATTAGATTGCAATTCACATCAATTTTAGTTAGCATAGCCAATAAAGAATCCTTGAAGCTGCAGTCCAAAATATCTGGCCTCCATACTATGTGGCTGCACACTTCTGATAATGTATGATTCATTGGATTGAACTTCAGTTTATCCACTCTCATCCCAAGTCTTGGCAGTACAACTCCTGTAATTCTTTACCATACTTGCTGCGGCCAATGGTAGTTGGGAGTCCCACAACATCTGGAAAGTAACATGTTTCCCATTCCTGTACAAGTTCCCTAAGTTCTTTTAGATTCAGTGAAAAGAAGGGAAGAGCTGGGTATCATCAACATATTAATGACATGGCACTTAAACCAACTGCTGAATGATGTGGCACATCATAATTTATCAGGATATTAAAAAGCATAGGAAGCAAAACTGAAGTTTGAAGGCTCCAATAGCATAACTCCTAAAGGGAACAATAATACTTTCCAGCACTACAGCCTGAAATGTTGGCTGAAATCCAGTAATAAATCACAACTAGAGTAGGTCCATTGTATCAACAGAACTTGTAGAAGAGTTGACTCACCAGATCCCTACTGATTTAATGGGCTTACTCTAACTATGACTTACTACTGGATTTCAGCCAATGTGACCACTAATAAGACACCCCCCGCCATCCTATCTGTAAGATGTGGTTCAAAAGGATACCTTGCTCAATTGCATCAACAGCCACTGAGAAGCCCAGAAGAATTAACACAGTCACACATCTATCACTGTCAGGATCTTGATCTGATTTACCTGGGGCAAGGGGAGGGGATAAGATCAGAGTGTGTATGCGTGTTTTGTATGGTACAAAATACCCTTGTTTTGTAATCAGCCAATATGCATCTCTTCAGGAAATATGGTCTTTCATTATTCTCTTTCATTTTTGTTCTCCCCTACATAACAGCCAGCTGTGCTTACTTTAATCTCCTCCTTTTGTTTTTGTAGGTATAATTTCCGTGGTTTCCGTTGGCTTCAGGCAATGATCTTTGCCATTGAGGAGATTAATAACAGTCCAACTCTTCTTCCCAACATAACTCTTGGATACAGCATATTTGACACCTGCAACACAGTCTCCAAAGCCTTGGAGGCCACACTGAGTTTTGTGGCCCAAAATAAGATAGACTCCCTGAATCTGGATGAATTCTGCAATTGTTCAGATCACATACCTTCCACAATTGCAGTAGTGGGAGCAACTGGCTCTGGGATCTCTACTGCAGTGGCCAATCTTCTGGGCCTCTTTTACATACCTCAGGTATTGAATGCATGCTTTCACTTTCCATAGTTAGGATGGATAGGTGTTGAATGGGGACATCTTCTCAGCTGAATTTTAAATATAATTGTTATGTATTTAGGAAAGCATTTATATGCCACCTTACAGCTGTCAGAGCTGGAACGCTCCAGAGACCATGGAACTGGCCTTGGTGGGCTGCATGATTCCCATGCCTGATTGAAGCTATAGATTCCAAGGGAACTTTGTCTTATTATATATATAAAGATATTATTTGTTATCTACTTTACCAAACTCTTAAGGTGGTGTACAAAACACAACAATTGCAAGTCAAATGAAAGTAAATATAGCTGCGTTTTTCATCCTCTCTGGAAGACCAACTCTACAAGCACCACCTCTGATTTTTTCTGGATTCAGCTTCAATCAGTTAACCTATATTTACCTGAATTCAGTTTCTGGACTCTTCCATTCAATTCGGTGGCATCCCCCCTCTGCCCCCATTACCCCAAGTACTTAAAAATATATCCGAACAGCCACTCAAACCTTCTTGGGCCATGATTGGTCATTCGGCATCATTAGACTCCCTTGACCTGATCTGGTCCATAGGGATCTTTTTTCTAAATATGAATATTATTCCTGATGTGAATAAACTTCAGTAAAAGAGGTCATCCCCTTAAAAATGCAGAGTAATGGCCAGTCATCCTCCTAAAAGGAGATGTTTGTTTGTTTGGAGATATAGGAAGAGGAGGAATTATGGCACGAAGGATTGGAGAAGGGTTGAGGGGCACAAGATAGCCCTGGATGACCAACATGGCCCACAAGGATCATTTTCCTTATTCCTGTTGTAGGCAAAAATCAGTTCCCTCATGTTGTCATATGGGAGCTACCAACAGCAAGGTTTGCATCAATTCCGGAAGTTGAAGGCAAATTATAAAGTGGAATCACATAGGGAGGGACCCTCTGCTGTCCAGTAACACAAGGCAACAGATCCGTGGAGTTACTACTTGCCCACATTCAAGAGCTAGATGATTTGTTAATTATTCCAGTTGTCTTGCACATTGAGAAAGAGTTAAGCAGACTACCCTTACCCACCTGTCACTCAGAATATCTTCAAAGTTGCTTTAAAGGAATAAAATATTTCTTTAAACAATGGATTAGCTTGTATGGTTTTGCTTGCACCATGTATCTGAACCTTCAAAGACTAAACAAAAATAAAAGACAAATTCCTGAGGGCAAGTACAGGTCAGTGAGAGATAGTTCTCAGTAAACAGATTGTGCTCTTAGTCTAATAATGCAACCCACTTTCACAAAGTGCAGTATTCTCCATCTCTCAGTTGTCATGATGGCTGCGTATTACCTTCTTGCCTCTTAGAGCTCTCCTCCACAAAACTCCCCTGTTCATTTATGGCAGTTGCTCCTTCCCAGGAAACAGAGTTTGGATCCACCTGCAGACTGCAGTTTTAAAAGATCAAAGTGACTTGAAAAGAAGAAGGCTAAAGGGAAATGTAAAGTCAGGCATGAAGCACAAGTAAAGGGTTTGCTCCTTGCAGGAACCATCTAGAAAAAGATAACAGATTGTTAAAAATCAAGATTCTAAATTAGGATGATAAACTGATAAACCAATTGTTCCTCTTGAAAACATAAGATTCATGCTTGGTCAGACTAATGTCCTATTTAGGCCAGCGTTATACTTCCACAGTGGATAGAGAGAAGCCTGTAGAAAATCACAAGCAAGACATGAGTGCAGTAACACAGTATTTCAAGAGTGATCCCATCACAGACTAGTATACAAGCAGTTTTATTTTTGATCCCTTTCCTAATGATCCATTCCTAATGGATATGCTTTCTGCATGCATGCCACACACTGGGTTTACTTTTTTACTAAGCTGTGCTCCATGACTCCAGTATTTTTTCCTAGTTAGTTAGGGCCATCTCAGACCCCACTGGTGAATCCATGAGGTTACAAGTTTTTGCTCCAGTGTGTACAACTTTATCCTTATTTACGTTACCATTTTGTTGCCCAGTCATCCGGTTTGAAGAGTGCCTTTTGGAGCTATTATCAGCCCTTTTGTTTTTACCACCATGAATAATTTCATGTCATTTGAAAATTTGGCCAATTCACTGCTCATTCCTAGCTTAGGAGGATTCACCACTCTCTAAGACCTGACCTGCCTAGCACCATGATAAAAAAATGATTGTGTCTTTAAAAACATCCTTTTCCATCCATTTACCCAGAATAGTCAATATAAGCCAAGAGTGGAGAACATATGGTCCTCCAGAGGTTGAATTGCAGCTCCCATCAGCAAAGCTAAAGCTGAGGCTGAGAGGAGTTTTAGTCCAGCCTCTGATGAACCACATATTTCCCATGCCTGCATTAAGCTAAACATTTCATAATTTCCTGAATCCTGATATGCATGGATTTTTTTTAAAAAATTCATAATTGTTAGTCAGGGCTAGATCATTTTTTCTGTCACCACTAAGTTTAGACAAAAGTTCCTGCTTTACTTCCTTTGCAACAAAGGCAGGTAGAAAACATTTAACTAGGCTTTTTTGCAGTCTTTAAATCTCATTCCAACTACCTTGTAGACACTTTGCTGCTTCCAATATATTGAATCTGTTTTTATGGTAGGTCTTAATGTTGTTGGGTTTTTGCAACATGGTCCTGATTTTTTTCATTGCCTTATTGACTCTTAGCTGACTGGATAGCTCAGTGGTTTAGATATCTGGCTGAGGAGCCAGAGGATGGAGGTTCAATTCCCCACTGTGCCTCCTGAGAGAAGAGTCAACCTGTGCAGTCATGGGCAAGCTGCACAGTCCTAGAGCTGCACCCAGAAGAAGGACGTGGTAAACCACTTCTGAATGTTGTCTACCTAGAAAACCCAATTGTTTTGCCAAAGTATCTGTTCTTTTGTTGTTGTTGTTGCTCCTGCTGTTGTTGTCATCATCACTTGGACAGGAGTTCCATTTTCTAAAGAAAACCTTCTTGCCTCTTATAGTTTTCTTGGCTGCTTATTAACCACAAGGTTAAATCTAGACTTGGTGGTCCTGGACTCCATTTATGAT
The DNA here is from genome assembly GCA_037013535.1 of Intellagama lesueurii. Lineage (NCBI taxonomy): Eukaryota > Metazoa > Chordata > Lepidosauria > Squamata > Agamidae > Intellagama > Intellagama lesueurii. The sequence goes on along the minus strand of JBAJHW010000002.1, from coordinate 125,810,295 downwards.
TAAACCCAGAGTTAAATCTCCCTCTTGTTTGGTTCTTTGGCCAGCTGCTATATGGTGCAAACACTTAGGTAATTTTTATTGTTTCCAGAACATGAACTTAACCCAGGCTGTCCGTATAAAGGTAATGGAAGTCATGTTTTTTTTGTTTTTGTTTTTTGCTACACTTCCTCCTCAACTTTTGGATGACTTCCTATTATTATTCCCTTTCACAAGATCACCCTGATCTGTTTTAGTCAGGGCAGCAGTAGCATTTATTTCTTTTGGCTACTTTTTTCCCAGTGAAAGAGAAAATACTCAGTTACTTTACTGGATGTTGTTGTCACCCACATAAATTCTGTGTAGGAGTCTGTCTGCTTTCAGGTTGCTAGTTTGTTCCATTCTGTGTCTCATTTGACTTACAAAGCAAGAGTGTCCTAAAGTTTGGTGCTTTACATCTCTTATACATGTGGTCCAAGAATTCTAAGATGGTAAAGCAATGAAAATCACTCAGAATTACTCTTGTTTTCGTTTTCTTTATGCTCACTCTGTTGAACAGTGGATTACTGCTTGTTCTTTATTCCCCTTCCAGGTTAGTTATGCTTCATCCAGCCGGCTCTTGAGCAACAGGAATGAATACAAATCTTTCCTGCGTACTATACCTAATGATGAACACCAGGCCACTGCCATGGCAGACATTGTTGAGTACTTCCGCTGGAACTGGGTGGGTACCATTGCAGCAGATGACAATTATGGCCGACCAGGAATTGAAAAGTTCAGGGAAGAGATGGAGGAGAGAAACATCTGTATTGAGTTCAGCGTACTCATTGCCCAATACTTACCTGAGGACCAGATCCTGCAGGTGGTGAATGAGATCGAAAATTCCACATCAAAAGTGATAGTTGTCTTTTCTAGTGGACCAGACCTGGAACCTCTGATTAAAGAGATTGTCACACACAACATTACCGGCAGGATCTGGCTAGCAAGTGAAGCATGGGCCAGTTCTTCACTCATAGCCATGCCAGAATTCTTTCACGTCATGGGTGGCACCATTGGATTTGCTCTAAAGGCAGGACAGATCCCTGGCTTTCGTGAATTTCTGCATAAGGTACATCCTAAGAAATCTGTTAACAATGGATTTATCAAAGAGTTTTGGGAAGAGACTTTTAACTGCTACCTGCCAGATGGAAACAAGAACTTTCCAAGTTCTGCTTCTTTGCACAAGGGCCATGAAGAAGGCTCTAGAGCTGGAAATGGAACAGCTGCCTTCCGTCTTCCATGTACGGGAGAAGAAAATATCACAAGTGTGGAGACCCCATACATGGATTATACCCATCTGCGGATATCTTATAATGTGTACTTGGCAGTGTACTCAATTGCTCATGCTTTACAGGATATATATACTTGCACTCCTGGGAAAGGGCTATTCTCCAATGGCTCATGTGCAGACATCAAGAAGGTTGAGGCATGGCAGGTAAGTTTTTTGCTTTAATAGGTAATACTTACATGGAGTTTTTATGGAACAGACCACAAAGAGAATAATATCTCTCTACTGCTAAAGGCAACTATGTTTCAAAGTTTGGGGAAAGAGTGCAACTGTGACAAGGATGGGATATTGAATACACTGCCTTTGTATTCATAGGCCCATACTGTGTAGACCCAGGCATGCATAGACTTGCCAGTTATACTGGCAAAGGTCACTTGGGGTCTCTGTGAATCATACAGGAATGAAGAAAGAGGGTTTTGCTTCTTCTTGGGTGATAAGGCGGAAAGGGCACATACCTATCAGTACATGCCTTTCACGTCCATTTTTTAATTCTCCCCTATTCTGAACACATTTAATTTCTCTTCTGCAAAATATTAATTTGATTATTCATATAATTCTCCACTCTCTCCCTTCATTTCTGCTATTATGTTCCAAAATGTTTTATATATAATTCTGGTCTCTTTCTCTTCCTTTGTTCTTATTTATCCTGCCTTTGAATTATATTCCTTTCTCTTCTGTTCTTTTCCTCTTGTTCTCTTCATAGAAAATTTCTAAAAGCACTTCATGGTCAAGACCTGAATACATAAACAAATTATCAAAAGAGAAAGTATGCTGTGGCAGATGGATATTGCTTTTTAAACACTGAATCATGAACAGTTCAAATTGCCTTGTTCCACTCTGCTTTACTCTTTCCCAGTAAATATATATAAAACTCTGATGGCTTGAGACAGGGATGGACAAAGTACAACTGCCAGTGTTTTTCACCATAGACTATGGTGACTTTGAGAGGCTAGGAGATATAGTGCAGCAACATCTGTAAGGCTGCACTTTGCCCACCGCAGCTTACAAGCACTATAAGCTGAATTGGGTGCTGTTCTGTAGTTGTAAATATCAGATGTGCCCAAGAAGCAATTCTAAAAAATCCCCAAGTAGGGAGACAATTAGTTTTATATTCAGTTACATCAGTGGTTTCCAAATTGTGCGCTGCAGCACCCTGGGGTGCTGCCAAACCCAGCCAGGGGTGATGTGGAATCCTTGGAAATACTACTCAGGGCTGGGCTTCCCCCTACCCTTCTCCCCAGATGATACATTTGGAGGAGAGACTTTATTGCTTCTAAAAAGATTTAATGTGCTGTTCTAGTACGCCACCCTCTTCTTTAGTCCAAACTAGATCTGACACTGGAGGTCCCTGATGAGCATGCCTCCTAATGGATGTGTTGCTGTTTTAACCCCTTTTCCCTGTGTCTTTTCCCAGATTTAAATCCGCTGCTTCTCAAAGTTGCTCTGAGTTTGAGGTGGGGAGACAGATACAGATGTCCATTGTATCTTCTATTCCTCATTGAGTTAATAGAGGGCGGGAGAGGCAGTTTAAGATGAGGAAGGACCAAAAACCTGAAATATTTTAAAAGGCAGAAATCTTGTTCAGGAAGACTGTTGAATCTGAGTTGTATCCTGGTTTGAATGAGGTTTTGCTTCCCTTGGAAAATGACATTTGCATTTGGGAGTGCTCCTGGACTCTCATGTTGCAACTGGCTACAAAGAGTGGTTTTATTTATTTATTTTTAAAAACCACATCTGCCTTCTTTGTGCTTCCCCTGGAGCTCAAATAATTATCAGTCGGGGATGGCTAGTCCCTAGCTTTGTGGTTTGAAACCCACTCACATCACAAAACAAAGGTGAAAGGAAAAATATAGCTTTATTGTTGCAAGAAATCAATTCAGGATGCGACAGGACAGCATGAGTATAGAAGCCCCTAGAGTTAGCTGCCATGTATGTGTTCAAGTGTTTGCCATCCTACACCGGAATAACCACGCGAGACCAAGTGTATGGGTTAAACATGGGCCACGCTTTATTAAAGTCCATTCGATTCACATGACCATTGCCATCCTTTGGCCAAAAGGGGGGTCCTGCTGTAGTGCGGATTCAAATTACCTCTTGATTATCACGTGATCGTTGAACAGCCAGCGGGCTGTGCTCCGGCCTCAGTCATCCCCTTCTTTATTACCATGGGATGACTATCGGCCTCCAATTTCCCCGGACCCTCTTTCCTTCTCTCTGTGCTGACCGTGGGTCCGGGTGCGTCCCCAGCGCATCTTTCCCTCCCAGCGCTGAGATCGCCTGATCGGCAGTGCTGCGAGTTCAGATACGCTGCAATTTCGAGCCACTACCATATATTCCGAGCTCCAATGCCTTTCGAATCTGCACTACCCGCCGAGCAATTGAATCACAAAATAGAAGCACCCTCATGGTCAGCCCTGCATTGCAGAAGAAAGAGAAGCTATTTCCCTTAAGGATAATATAATTTCCTTGAAGTAACCTAAAGAGGAAGTGATCAATTATTTATCTGTTTGCTTAAAATATTTGTACCCAACCTTTCTCCTTAAAAAGAACTCAAGGCGACTTACATCATTAAAAGACAATGCTAAAGCTAACAACAGTGAGTATAACATACCAAAAAGGATCAAACAAATGCCATACTAAAAACATAAGCAACACCAAAATATATTCACAAGCAGTAAGGTAAAACAATCCATTAAAAAAACCCACTCAGAGAGCCAGTCATTCAGGGAAAACCTGCCTGAAGAAAAATGTCTTTGCCTGCTTGTGGAAGGACAGCAAAGACGGGGCCAGCCTGACTTCCTGTGGGAGGGAGTTCCAAAGTCTGGGAGCAGCAACAGAGAAGGCCCTCTCCCACGTCACCACCAGACGCATCTGTGAAGGTGGTGGGACTGAGAGAAAGGCCTCTCCTGATGATCTTAACACTCGAGCAGGCTCATGGCTACCTTTCAGTTAATGCAACATTATTTTGTCATTCCTGACCTCTCTTTTAGTCCACACACAAATACCATGCTTCTGCTAGGGAAGTGTTGTGAGAAAATTTCACTATCTTTCATTCTGGGGCTTTTGAGAGGCTCCTCTTTCAGTTTCAGGATGTTTTGGGTACACACCTTTTAGGTTTTGAGAAGGTTCGCGTACAACCACTACCACCACCCTTTCTCAACCTCCAATAAAGCCACTCCAAAGTCACTTTCTTGCTCAAAACAGTCAACATTTAGCCCAGCTGGGGCAACATCTAAATTCTCTACATGTAACGGTGCTTCCCACTCCAACTGGTTCCAAGAGCTTTTCTCATTTCCAATACCATCAACAGCCCAAGGATTTTCTCCCTTTATTCTCAGTCCAGGCGTTGATTCCTTTGGCAGCAACACCTGCAGCAAAGGCACTGGTTCCTGTTTCCACCGCTCTTTGTCCCCTTGTATCCCCCAGTGTTCTCCCAGGCTTTCATATCTGACCTCAGTTTTTGCTCAGGTTGGAGAGGTCAGATAGTGTGTTTCCCTGTTGGTCATTCCTAATCTAGGCTTAAATTTCCCTCTGTTTATTTGCACTGGTTGTTGTCATAGTAGTTCTCTTTGTCTCTACATGACAGTTGCTGAAAAACTGCATTCAGGGTACTGACCTGGTATCTGCCACTTTTTACTGCTGCTTGTCTGTCCTTTACAAATTAAAGTGGACTGGAATAGGATATTTTCAGTCAGACAGCTACAAAGTCTTCTGCTGTGGAAATGATAAACTCAGAAGCAGTGGAGTGGTTCATATACTGAGACAAGACATAGCACAGGGAGTTGAGGACTATAATGACCTGTTAATATCAATCAAGCTTTATGGAAAACCTATCAACCATGATTCAAGTCTATGCTCGAACTACCAATGCTGAAGAAGATGAAACTCTAAGCTGTCATGCAAGCTTTCAAGAGGAAATTGATCACACCAAAACAAGACATGCTTATAATCATAAGTAACACACACACTCTCCGCCGCCGCCCCGCCCCCCCGAGAAAGGAACTGGCCTCCTGGGACTCTGGCCTATCATATGCATAGTTTGGAAGTTCAGTGCAATGTGCAGTGCAATATGCCAAGTGCAATGTAATGAAGAGCAGAGATATTGTAAAAAAAATCTGCACTGTCCTACCTGCCTTGTAACCCTAAAACCCTTCTGCTATTAAAATCACTAATTTATCATTTCCTAGAACTGGAACATCTAGAGGTGGGGAAGTGGAGTAAAGACTACAGCCCCTTTTCAACCCTCAAAATGATTTAGATGGGATAAGGGGCACTCTTCTTTTGCCTTTTCCTTGCCACAGAAAGCACCACTGATCCTGCCAGCTTCTTTCCCTTTCCCTTGTCTTTTTCTTGTTGATGAATGAATGAGGATGACAAGCGTGGTCATGTTTGTTTGTTTGTTTGTTGATTGATTGATTGATTGAATTTGTACCCCGCACCATCTGGCAACCAGGCCAGTCTGGGCGGCTAACAACAGTATAAACAACAATATTAAAAAATGATAATTATGATAAATGTGAACTTTAAAGTACCATTAGTGCCTGCATACATCTATGGATGACTTATTTTTCTTTCTCGTGTATAGTTGTTGCCCACTTTTGGAGTATTTCATTGTTGCCTTGCCCCTGGGTTTTTTCGTTTTGTTTTGTTTTGTTTTGGACTAATTGTCAGGATTCTGTAGGACTTAATTAGGTCTAACACTAGAAACCAGAATGGAAGAATGAAATGAAAGAACCTGAAAGATTCAGAAGATGTCTAATAAAGTGGACTTCTCCACAAATGTCTTTAAGGTGCCATAACATTTTTTTTTTTGCCTGACCTGAAAGATTCAGGTACTGTGGGGTTTACCTATATGAGAAAGAGGGTAAGAGGAAGCTGCCTCCCACTCATGCACTGTCCCCTCTACCCTGGAAAAGTATGTTGGGGGGTGCTACTCAGAAACTCAAGCCCCAGGACTTGGAGGTGTAGTGGGGGAAGAAAACACAGAAAAAAACCTGATAACACAGGTTCAGAGGAAAAGGCGTGAAAGGGAGATTAAGAGAGAGAGAGGGAAGGGGAGAAGGAAGAGGAAGTATATATAGAAGGAACATAAGAGGAGACTGAGCAGACAGGATGGTCTGACAATGAGAAGACGAAAGAAAAAATTCTACCAGAGGGCTGGGAATGGATTGAGTTGGAGAATCCATGGACAGGAAAATAGGAGAAGTTATCAAGACAGTACTCTCTCTAGGAGCAAAAATGGCTAAACTGAAGGTATCTTGGAAAGACCAGATTCACCAGAAAAGACTGTAACAACAGGAAAAGAAGAAGATAGCATGTGAGACGGAATCAGTCATTTAAGAAAGCTGTGGTGTTTGCTCAGCCTGAGCAGAGCTGTTAATAACAGGATGTTTTGGAGGTCAGAAATTTATTGGGTCGCCATGTGTCAGAAGCAGCTTGGTGGCGTGTGAGACTACAGTCTGCTGACCAGAGCTGGTTTCTTGAGGCATGTGATTCCTCCTTTACATCACCTAGTTTAATTGTAGGTTCATTTTCTCTCATGATCCAATCACTTGTAAGCTTCTGTGTTTAAAGGACTATTTCATCAATATGACCCTGTCTGTCCAGTGAAGATATCTGTGTATCTTAGCATCCAAGGCACAGTTCACAGGAGTGCAGAAAGGACCTTTTCCTCTTGGGTCACCCATGTGGAACTCCCATGGTCCCCTCTAATCATCTCCTGAAAAGGAGAGGTAGAAAGAGATAGAAAAGGAAACTGTTAAGAATTTTATTAATTTTATTTTAATGAGCTCAATGTCTGTCTCAGTAAAAAAATCACTAACAGTTAATTGTTAATTTTTTTGTCTCCAAAGTTTCCAGTCTGCCTATTTTATTTTATTTTTTGGTCTGCATATACGCTGGTTGTCCCCTATTTCGGAATCTCATACCACTGCCACAGTTCATTAGCTGCTTTTGTTTTCCACTGTGTTTTTTAATTTTCTGAGTTAGATTTTTTTCAATAGTTGAGATTTTCAGCTAGAAAGAAGGGATATGAGTATTCTTAATAATCAATTCTTCAGAAAACCTCCGATTTATGAATGTGGGATACTGTGCTTCTATACCCACAATTCAAAAAGTCAGGAAGTGGCCCAATATTGCTTCAAAATATTATGCTCGCTTTGCCAGCTGGAGAAAAGATGCCAAGCTTTATATAGCAAAGGGCAGCCTGAATGTTGACAACACCAATGGCAGCAGTCAGGATTGTCTACACTACAGGATACCCTCTTCTGCTCACTACCATTCACACTTGTTGAAAAACAGCCCTGATGATTGCTTTGTGTTTGGGTGAGAAGTGGTTGACAGATGAAAACAGGAGTCTGCTTCTGGGATTTTCCCTTGCATGGTGTCACTTTGTGAATGGCAGTGGTGCGGGGGAGGGGGGGGGACTCTTGTTTAACACCTTGACCATTAGCCTCTGGAGTGTCTCAGGGTTCCATGATTCCCCATACTATTTCACCTATGCATGAAAAACCTGAAAGAGGCTGTCCAGAATGTTGTGGTCTGGTGCCACCAGTGTGCTGATGACACCCAACTCCATCTGCTTTTTAAGATCTTCCAGAAGGCTCTTCTCTCAGTCTCCCAGCCCCACTCCCCCATTTCACCCTAGAATTTAAGAGGGATGAAATATGCCATTTTAAGTGTAATTTTCCTTCAGGCCTCATTTAATCTAGAGCTTTTCTTAGAAACTGGATGTGACTAGCCTGTCACTTCCTATTTCTGATTAGTCAGGGTGCATGTGTTGTACTTAAATGGCAAATGGTTTTGCCATTTAAATACAAGGTTTCTGGGAGAGGTAAAAAATTGAGAAGCTATGGTGCAGCCCACCAAACATCAGGGTGTGTGAACCAAGGACTCCCAGCCCCTCGGAGGTTGCCTGGATTGTTACAAAATATATTCAAAGAATTAGAATCTTTTTGTTCGAGAATACCCATAAGCAGATACCATTCATCTTTCTTTGGCTTATCTATCTACGACTTCCTCCCAGTGATCATGTAACTTGAAATATCCTGAGAAATGCTGTGTATCAACAATTTATGAGATCCTGTTTACTGGTCTGACAACTGTAGTAGTGACCATGTCCTATTCCTTTAAAGTGACAATTTGTGGGATTGTGAGTACATTGATATTTACAACACTTAATTCTTTCTGACATGCCTAGAAGGTGGATAACATTGCCCTTTAGGTGGAAAAAGAACATTTGCCCAAACGTCTGTGCTAAGCTCATCAAAAGGAGTAGTGGTAGTTCAGTCTCCTGAATTGAGAATTCATTTCTTCAAGTCCAAGGAAAAGGTTTAACTCCATTATTTGGTGCTCATTCAAAAACATTGTTGTTTTTAACACTGAATGTTAAAATTGATGAAACAGAAAACACATAATGACTGTAAGGTTATTTTTACAAGTAGAATTTCAACTGTCTAAAAGAGTACGGGAGAAATTGGCAGGGAGTGGTAGGAGCTTAAATGAGTGAGCTGCTGAATATTATTCTTTTTAAAACATATGTTTTTAAATATTTTCACAGGAAGCAGTTTAAGGTGTTTGGCCCGGAAGGAGATAACTGCTTTCTTTCAGAGTCTGTTCAATGTGGCAGGGTCAAAAATTCAATCTGTTTAAAATCTGGGGGAACTTATAAAGCTGGTAAACTCAGCATTTTTATGGTTTCAAAAGTATTAGTTGCCAAAAGTCTATTAGAGCCAAGTTTGGGTTAATTTCTGTGAAATAAAAAAAGCAGACAGCAGGGATACTTTCCCCCCTGGGTATGCTAATTTTCTCTTATCAATGTATTTGATATGTTTTAAATCAGCTGGAGATTTCTAGTCACTTGGTTCTACACAGGGTAAAAACTGTGTTAGTTTTTTTAAAAATTATAAGTCAAAAACCTTTTTGACCAAATGTCCTCAAATTTGGCATAGAGCAGGAGCAAACTGTCTTCTCCTAATGTATCAGATTTGGTGCTGATGTAATTCACAGTCTTTACATTTGAATCTGTTGTTTGCACTGCAACCATTTTTAGAATCACCTGGTGGAATGTTTTTTTTTTTTAAAAAGCTGCACAAATATCATGACTGGGCTCTCACACAGTCATAATATAAAAAGTAAGCGTAGGCTTCATATTTCACAGGTCAGATAACAATGAAAACAATCAAACAACTAGTACAATAAAGCTATACTTTAATCACAGCATCATAATAAAACAGGAAATAAAATAAAATACATAATGTAAACACAAAATAAAACCAGACTCAATGGTTGGCTCCAAGAGGACACATGTTTATTGCACTGAATTCTATATTGATAATGCTTGGTATCTTCAAAGCTGTTGAGCATTATATATTTTATACAATGATTAGAAGATAGTCAGAAGAAACTGGTGCAGGCTTTCCGGTGGCCTCTATCATACCACTATTTGACCTGTGCATGAAAAGCTGTTTTGATGGCAATATAAGCTCCTGAGTTTTCCATGCTTAACTTTAGGAAAGTGGTTCCCAAACATTTTGGCCTCACGGCTCCCTTGATTTATTGACCACTCCCCACAGCTTCCCTTGCTTAGAGGGGCCATCTGGGCTCTCTCTCCCGCCAGGAAAAGGATCTTGACACACATACCCTACCATCCCATCTTCTCCTACCCTCTCTGAATATCCCCGAGGGCCCAGCCCCTTCCAGGGCCTGATGCAGGAAGCTCACAAGGCCATCCAGCAAACACTTCCATAGAAATAGGGAAAAGAGAGGCAGGCACATGGCCTCCACTTCCTGATCCTGTTAGACATAATGCTATGAAGGCTTTATTGCCTTCATAGTTCTATGTTCCATCCCTTTTCCCATTGCGCCCTTCCCTGGGTTTCACAGTGCCCCCTGGAGCTGCAACACACAGTTTGGGAGCCCCTGCTTTAGGAGAAGAATTTTGAATGTTTATATATCATTGTCACTTCAGGTGCATCAGGTCGTGATTTTGGGGTGTCCCCCCCATTTCTTTGGATTGTTTTTGCTGATGCCTGGCCTGCTGCTGCTCTTGGCTGGATTCAAAGAAGAGAAGATATGGTGTCAATATTCTAGTAGTTTTGGTTTGCACGGGAATTTGATTGTATTTTTTGCCTTTACTTGCTTGTTTACTTTTCTTGGATTTGGAAGTAGGAGCTGTGTGTGTATGTGTGTTTATTTTGCTATTTTTTCTCTGATGTGTGTTTATATGGATGCCCTGCCTGTATGATTGATTTTTAAAAATATTTTTGGTTGATTTACCGTATATTTATTTTGTTAATGGTGTATAATTTTGTGGGGATGGTTTTATGTTGTTGTCGGTTCCTTTTGTATGTTCCAGGCAGATGGTGCCTGGCTGTCTGGCTGCTTTCTTTCCTTTTTTCCATTGTGCTGCCTGGGCCCAGAGGGTCCGTGTTGTGCTGGATGAGTGCACTGAACTCATACTGTTGTTTTCTCTTTTCTAGTTTTTGAATTCTTTACTGCCCTTTGAATTAGTTGTTGAATGAGTGATTTTCCCCCCCTGTTGATCTGTGCATAAGATTGGTGGTGGTGATGTCTCTTGCCTGGAGGAGTATCTTGAGATGTTGTGTACTGAAGTGTAGGCAGTACCAGAGGCTTTCTTTAGAAACTAGTGCCTGTATAGATCTGATGATGCTTTTCTTTCTCATTTATTGTTTCCTGTATTTTGAGCAGATTGATTCTCTGTTGCTTTTCCTCTCTACTTTTCTGAGTAATTTTTGAAAGTTCTGTAGGGCTTTTGGAGTGCCAGAAATACAAATGGGAAACCCAAAACAAAACAACCCCAAACAGCAGTGCACTTTCATCTAAAACAAGTGACCAGTACACAGAAACACAAAAAACAAAAGAGGCATTTGTGAAAGACACCCCCCCCCCCCCCCCAAATAAGTACAACCATTTTTGCCATGAACATCCCTGGTGATGACCGGCCTATTAGTGTATAGCAAGAATCTTATTAAAGATTTCATTTGAATTGGTTTAGTCATCAATCCAAATGGAAACTGCAGCTGAGAAATCAGAGAACTTAAACTTTGGAAGGGACACTTTGGAGGGACTACCGGTACAAAGAATAATCTTCTTTGGGAAAACAAGAACATCATCCATATTGTGGTATTCTCAGTTACTTTGTATTTTTGTAAAGTGAAGAAAGTTGACAGGGAAAAATTTAATTTGTTTGAAATATGAACAAATTCAATTTGTTTGAAACAAAATTCAATTTGTTTGTGGACCATCAGAAAGACAAACAAGTGGGTCCTAGATCAAATCAAGCCTGAGTTCTCTAGAAGTGAAAATGACAAAATGGAGGCCATCATACTTTGGACATATAATTGGAAGATAAGACTCAGAAGAAAAGACAATAATGCTAGGAAAAGTTGAAGGCAGCAGGAAAAGAGGAAGATGCAACGTAATATGTATTGACTCAATCAAGGAGACCACAGCCTTGAATTTGGAAGACTTGAGTGGGGCTGTTAGTGATAGAACATTTTGGAGGTCACTAAAGGCTTTTCTACATGGAAATTAGAACAGGCTGAAGCAGGCTAAATAGGGTTGCTTAAGGCTGGGCAGACGTCTGTTATGCCATTTGATATGATACTTGCATCAAAATGGCAACACACCTCTCAAGCAATCTTATTTGGTCTGGCTCCTTTAAGATAGCAAAGACGGGAGAAATATCTGTCTTCATCCTCACTTGTCTCCTCATGCTTCTGGGAGGAAGATTTCTTTTTTTCTTCTTCTTTTCTTACTTTTCTCTAAGTGGCACAGTACATCCGTGCTCCTTAATTGCTTTTAAAAAAATTCCATGGAGGAGCAGAGGAAAGACGTTTTTAATTTTCCAATTTAATTTCCCAAATTCCCTGTATTATTAAGTGGTTGAGATGTCTGTTTAATCCACTAATGATATGGGGTATTGAAATTAGCTGGGGAACTAAAAAAGATTGCTTTGGTATGATCCCAGTGATCATATACATTGGAAATGAACCAAAACAGAGCGATCCTATCCACACCAAAAAACAGAAGCCTCTGACAGGGACTCAGAAAGGTGTAGGTAAGAACACTCTGCGGACGAGCTGGTTTGCTCCAGTCATTACATCATCTAATAGCTGAAAAAAGTTGCAAACAAGCCCATCTCCGCAGCTGAAGAAACAGTGGGAAAATGCCCATCTGATCACACACTGATTCATTGGGTCACCATAACTCTGAAGCAACTTGATGGCAGAAAAAGCAATGGCAAGAGAATCCTGTTGCCAGAACTGTGGTCATGTAAATTGTTGCTAATTAATGAGTTGCCACTCACATTCCTTGTCACATGCCATTTATGCAACTCGGCATTTTTATGAAATGTGAACAGCAACTGGTTAATTAGTGGTAATTCACCACTGTGGTTTATACTATTAGCCTCACACCCGCATAAATCCCATAAAACAGGATTTTGGCCACTACATTGTGCTAAGAGAACTTTATCTCACAGTATGCAGTAGATAATGTCTGTACAGATTCTTAACTTAAGGCAGTTCATCTCCAAAAGTTATGCCACAGCAAAGCAAGAGGATTTTGGACACTATACCATAGTAGAGAGAAATGTGATTAGGATTTTTCACTGAGGGTACCCTTATGTGCATATGGTCCTGTGTTGAGTGCAGTCATCCTCATGTAAGTGGATACCTCACACTAATTTTTCTCCATCTGACTGTGTGCAGAAAATAAATGCCGTTTGTGTGAACTGCTCATTTTGTTCTGATGTTTAAATTCTGTGGAATTAAACAAATGGCTTTGCAACTCATCCGTGAAATGTCACCTGAAGAGGCAGTCAGCATGCTGGTAGATTGACTCTGTGTCACTGAGTTCATCTAATAAAAAACTTGACTTGACAGAAACACTTCTTTATTTCAAATAAATGAATGTCATTTATGCTTCACATGTTGACATTTGCCTTTCCATAAATCAATAGATGGGTTCATTCAGGTGATGTCATTTTAAAACTGTAATTCACCTTCCTTACAGTTTTTATGTACAAGCTTAAAGCATATATTATTTTCATTTTTGTGCATTTTACATTTCCCATGATCTCAAATTAAAAGGAAGCCAGGTAGCAAGTGAAGGAGAGATGTCTCATTGAGAACATGAGACAAACTTGGGTCCCAAGGAGATGGATCAGTGCTTTGCCTCAATAAAATATATCTTTGATGGCTGAAAAAAATTGCCATTTTGGATATATTAGAAAATAGTTACTGTATAATGCTGTGTCCACTCCATCAGTATAAGTTAAGTATGATACCTGTGATGAATAGGAACCTATGGTTTTGGATTATAACTTTATACAGTCCAGGCTTGTCCTGTTTTAACATCTCTCTGCAAATAATCAGCTTATAACTTTGGAAAGGTAAACTGTCCTTTCCTGAGCAACCCACTCAACAGAAGAGAGAAAAGGTTTAACAAGTAAGTGATATAGAAGGATAGAACTTGGAAAAGAGAGAGAGAACCTTGATATAAAAGAAGAAAATTAGTTTTGACTTGAGTTTACACTGGAAAGAACATGGAGCATCTGCTCTGAAAAACACATACAAGGAAGGAGGAAATAGCCACAGGTAAACTGTTCTCCAACTGGAAACATAATATTTATTTATTACATTTTTATCCTGATATTCTCTGAGGAGCTCCAAGCATAGTGCATGGTGTCCCCTGTATCCACTCACACATTTTATCCATGCATCAGCCAGCAGAGATGAGGCTAAGAGACAGAGTGGCCTAAGGTCTTCGTTAAGCCCCAGTGAATGGATCTCCTCAGTCCTAGTGAAGCACTCTAAAGTGCCAGAAGTGCACAAAATAAAATCCACAGATGGTGGATTTATAATAAATTATAATAAATTATTGCATGCCATGAAATCAATTCTGACTTATGGCAACACTTTCTAGGGTTTTCTAGATAGAGACTACTCAGAAATTGTTTACCGTTCATTTCTTCTGGGGCACCTGGGACTGTGCAGTTTGCCCATGGCTATGCAGGCTAGATCTTCTCTTAGGAAGCACAATGGAGAATCAAACTCTCAGTCTGTGGCTCCGCACCCAGACACCTAAATCTTTGAGCTATCCAGCTAGCTATATTAGGACCAATTCAAACGCCAGAATAATGCAAGTTTCTGAGTTCTCCAAAACTTTTTATCAGGATAAGTGGTACAAAAAGGGGGAAGAAAACACAAAATCAGGCCAGATGTTATGGATTGGGGATAGATGGAGAGGGCTGTGAGGCATAGATAGGCAAGATTGTTGAGCAAACTGCACCATAGCTAGGTAAAGAGGACTAAAGATGGGAAAGATGTCTGTGACCTTGCTTGATGGATTAATAGAGTAAACTGGTCATGTTTTTTGGTAACAGCATATGTGTAAGAGGTACACAGAAAAGAGAGAATCCAGTATGTTTTTATCGTAGAGAAAGTGAGAGAGAATTTATGGGATAGTGTTAGAAGTGATAAAACTGGGAATTGGGAAAAAAATTCCTCCTCTACCTTGCACTCATTATCTCCATTATTATTACTGTTTTCAGCCCTATTTGCCCTTCTGGGAAATGCTGCTACAGATGGTGATGATAATCATTGACCATTCCCACCAAAACAGTCATTTTGTGGATGGACACACATCTGTGGCAGATTTGTGCAAATTTGTGCACCAGACCCCAAAGTTTGGGAATCTCTCATATAAGTTATTTGTCACATTGAGGAGAAAAGTAAGGGTTTGTGGTTGAAATGGTGGGTGAAGTACTGTTGATGTATAAATATACAGTGTAAATGGACAGTGGGAAGTTGTACGTGATGAGTGTTTGACATGCTGCTTTTTAACAGAAATTGAATGAGTTTCAATAGTACACAGAGTGAAGTGATACATTGACTGGAAATAACAGAACAGGAAATAGATCTTAAGATATGGAGTATATTGCTAGTGTACATTTGCTACAAAGAAGGCAAGTACTGCTCTTTACTATATATGGGCAGCAGTCCTAGTATATCTAGATATGTTTTGTAACATGTTGGTGTTGCTGACAACAGTGTCCTGTTATACTTGTATAAATTATGGAAGAATAAATTCATCCTAGTAATTCACCTAATTCAACCCATCAAAAAACAGCCACTGAAATGAATGTCATGAAAGAGTTCACCTTAAGATTCTCAAAGAGTTTGGTTCATTTAGATGGGGGGGGGGGGGGATATATACTCCTGATGTAAAGTGTGTACAGTGCCACACAAAGTAGCATTTCAGGCAGAAGAATGAGCAGTAACTTTCTCTATTAAAAAAATCTCTGAATAATCTTTCTAGAACAGTTGTGAAGGAAAAATGCATAATTAGTTTCTATGCATGGGACAAAAACATTTCTAGCACTTAAGAAAGATATGCTATAGTTGATCTGAGTCACCTCAGTTGCAATCCATCAGGGTCATTGGGAGTATATATATATTTTCCCCAGTCTAAATTATCCATACTCTTTGAAAATCATAAAGTGGAACCCTTCATTACATTCCAGACCTTAAAAGAGATTTACCTCTTAAAAGATATGGAAATATTTTTTGCGTTAATGACTTTGCACAACTAGAACACCTGAGTAACATTTCAAGAGCTTTTCACATTATCTTTATAGTCATTACAAACATGCTGTAAGGTGGGCTACCATTATATCCCTATGTTTCAGAGGAGGGGATAGGGCTGAGAAAATAGTGGCTGGTGAACAATAGGAATATAAGAGCACCTCACTGAGGGCTGACCATATGAAATGCTAGCTTTGCAATTATAAAGTACTTAAATGTTATCATTCCAGAAGTGAGTTCTTTCCAAACTGCCATCACTGTGCAGTCTATTAGCAAATGAGGCTTATGATTGCCTCCCATCATTAGGACAGAATATGGAAAGACAGAATGGTTTCCGATAGGCAAAGGTACATTTTATCCCCTTACCTATTGAGTCTGTACACAGAAGATATATGGAAAGCCAGATTAGATTCAGATGAAGGAGGACTGAAAATTGGTGGAAGAAGCATCAGTAATTTAAGATATGCAGATGACACCATCAGGGTGGATTTGATTTAAACTAAATTGATTTAAATTAAAAATCAGATTTTTTTATTATTTAAATAAAATATTATTTTTAAAATTTAAATTGTGGTTTAAATCAATTTGATTTTTAAAAACTCATTGGTTTTTATTCACCTTGGACACTATCTTACTAGCAGAAAGCAGCAATGACTTGAAATGACTGTTAGGGAAAGTGAAAGAAAAAGGTACCAAAGCAGGGCTGCACCTGAACATGAGGAAGACAAAAATCATGATTACAAAAGAGTAACACAACTGTAATGTTGACCATGAGGAAATTGAAATAATTAGAGATTTTGTATACCTTGGTTCAGTCATCAATCCTAATGGAGACTGCAGCCAAGATGGGCTTGATGTCAGAGGAGGAAGCTACTTCTTCAGTCAGAAGAAATGATTCCTGAGTTCATGAAAGAGACCTGAGTAGAGATGGGCAAGAACTTTGGTTTGGCCCGGTTCAGCACGATGCCTGCACAGGTGTTCTGTGGGCTCCGCGGGCTTCTCTCCCCCATCTGAGTGATCACCCACTCAGAGGCAACACCACAGAATTTCATGCCTCATCTACGTGGGTGATTGCCTGGGGGAGAGGGAAACACGCTGTTGCCAGTGAGCTGGTGATTTCCCAGATGAGTTGGGAGAGGGAAGTTTGTGGTGTCCGCGGAACATCTGTGCAGGCACAATGTTAAACCAGGCTGAAACTGCAGTTCACGCCCATCTCTAGACTTCAGCTCACCTGAGCAAGACAAAACAGTGTTTGACTCCAAGCATAGGAGTCCTGATGGTCGGTGCAGATCCTCAAAATGTCACTCTCAGTTGATTTCAAGATCTCTAAGACAGCTCAGTAAGAAGGGGTAGATGGATGGTTCCCCCATATTATTTCCTGGCATCACCACCCTATAAGCAAGTGCTGGTTGGTATGCTCTGATGGTGCATTTGACGATAGATGGGCTCATGAAATGGTTTGGAGCTACTGCAAACAGAAATCAAGATCAAGGTCTCCTTGAGACAGGATAATGACCAACCTGATACAATTAGATATAAAAAGGCCCCTAGTTAAATTGCAAACCAATGTCATCGGTTTCGAGGGAGCTGGAGCAAGGGGCCTCAAGGTTGTAAGACAAAAAGTCTACTGAGGAGACAGTCAGGAAGACTAGTCAGAATGCATTTTACAAAGAGATCCAGAGAGTACAGTACTGATATGATTGATAAGACACTTCACCTTCTGTTTGTGTGACATCTCCAGACTCAGATGTAGGAGATTCTAGTGCCTTATCTCCAAGAAGGGTATAAGTTCTTACTCTTAATATGATGCTTCATATAACAAAGTCTCTGCAAATTGAGATGCATTGGACTTCTCCAAAGACTGACCATTTTTAAAAGTTCAGTGTAACACTGTTTAACTGGTAAAATATCCAGGTGTTGCAGACTTTGTCTGACCTCATAAAGGAGTCATGGCAAATAAATCTCCCTTTTTTTATCATGAGGAGGATAGGGAATTTGTACAAGGTGCAAGAGGAAAGAGCATCCTTCCTTTTGAAACATACTCAGCCTAATTCTATAATAGTGGAGGCTTCCCAATCAAGATCTAAGGAGAAATCACAGTATTAAATCACATAAACAGAGAGGTATGAAAGAGTGATTTAATTTGTAGAAGAATATGTTTTACAGTAGCTTCAGGAATTAGAGTTGCAAACTATCAAGCAGTGATGGGGGCATACCATCATTTTTGGTGGGACAAACTTCATCCTCTCCTAATGAGTCTTCCAGAGGACAAAAGGACTCTAGCTTTAGTATCCCAACAAGAAGCCCTGTTAGTTGCATCGCAAGAGATTCATTTTGAGAGGCATTCCACAGATTGTGCACTAAGAATATGGCTGCAGCAGTAGTATAGTGTTAAGAAACTACATATGGCTGAGATCATCAGGAATTTCAGAAGATCCCAGAATTTCAGAATTTCTTGGCTTTTGATGCTGAAGGGTCTGTTCAGTACAAAAACTGGCAACATAATGGAAAATCTATTTTAAAAGAGAAACACAGCAAAGTGCATGGGTTTCACTTCCCAATTTCCTCATCTCTAATTCAACCGCAGACTAACTCCTAGATGTGCATATTGGCATTATCTCGAGCTCTGGCCATTCACCTCTTTTAGCAAAGCTACATCTTGCTCTACACAAGGGATTGGGTGGCACTTTTTATCCAGCAGTTTGGACCTCTTTAGGAACGGACTGGTTTGCTCCATTACCAGTCACATCATGTACTGGCAATCACAAACCAGCCCAACACTTATCCATGCCCACTTGCACCTTTTTGGGCCCCAGGCAGGGGCTACTGAGTTATTTTATTACAGGTAGTACTACTACATTTTGGTTTGGTACTGGCATGTGTGATCTCCAGTATTGAACCAAAGTGGATCCCTTAGCAGTCACTTCATTAAGAGTGTAACTACATTGGCAAGTCAGTTCAGAGTGATCTGACTTTGCATCAGCTTGATCTGCAGTCTGTTTTGTGATACATTCAATTTAGGTGGTCGCACAAAGACCCTGAGTTGTTTTGGTGCCTGTGCCCACATTAGCCCCTCAATCCAATATGTTTCGATCAGTGCCCACAGCCCCTCTCCAGCCGATCCCTGGATCTCCTTTTATGGCCTGCTGTCAACCCACTGTTTAAAACATACATGACAGATCACTGTAGTGGGTGTTCCTGCTATTCCAAAACATCACACTGCAACTTATTGCGTCACCTGAAAACCACATAAGGTCAACCTCCACATCCTTTTGTAGAACAAAACTAACCACCACACAAGCAAAACACCACTTGAATCATTATGGTTAGGAAAAGAGAAGAAACCCCCAGTGACAAGGGGAAAAAGTCTGGATTGGAATAAAAAAAATTGACAGGCTGTTTTACATTGCCATGTGATCATCCAAAAAATACTTTAAATTCACCCATGCCAATTTCTATGTAAATTTCAAAGTATTTTTCAATGTAATAGCGTGCTGAATCACTCTAGGATCTGACTTCACACAGGTGGAAAGTAAAAGTACGTATGCCACTTAGATTTTAATAATTTTCATTACTAAATCTAAAACAACTCACAGAAGGGGAGGCACAAGTGAACGTGGAAGGTTTTTTTTAAAAAACAATCCCTTTAAAATACATCACTGAATCACTTGCGTAACACAAAGCCAAAACCACCCAATCTTTGCACGTGGAGGCAAGGATCGCCCCAAATGGTATACTGTACCTCAAAGTAAACCTGTTTAGCCAATTCAAACTGGGACAATTCCGTTGTCTTGTTGCACCCTAACTCACAATAAGACACCTCAACGATTGCCTTTAGGTAGTAGCTCTACACATGCCCCTAACAGACAAGTAAGGGTAGGGAATCAGTATAAGCTCCATCCTGATGTTGTTCCCTGTACATCTCTTTACTTTTTCTCATTTCTTTCTGTAACGAAAAATAAAATGCTGCACTTGAGGACACAGTTCCAATGAGAGAAAACATAGGGGGGTTCCATGATGTTGATGGAATATTTTTCTACTTAATTATAAATTATTACTCATTTCCTCATGAATGCTTTTTAAGGCATTTTGAAAAATCTACATCCTCTGTCCTTATCACTATGTGACTTTTGCTGCTTTTTATAGGTTACCGACTGTGAATGATTAGCCAAAACAGGTCACTGTTAAAAGCTTGTCATGTATGTTTTGTAACTAAAGATAGAAACTTAAATACCAAAGAATCAGTTCAACAGCATTTAAGAGAAGCCCAGTTCATTCAGGGCAAGTCTGAGCAGAGGCTAAAGGGACAGTTAGATGAAATATTAAGATCATAATATGAAACAAATGCTTTATTTATAAAAGCTGGAGGCGGTGTTGGGAGTAAATGGCTGAAAAGAACTGATTGTTGAGATGCTGGCCACAAAGGATATTTAATCTTGCAACCCTCTAGCAGTCAGGAGCTGAAACCTTCTACCACCTAAATAAGTGCTCCTTTGATAGCTTAGCTGGTAGAGTGAAGGACTGTAGAGATGCTACTCTATGCAATAATCCTTAGGTCTCTGGTTCAGTTACAGCTCAAAGGAGACTTGGTTATGTTAGTGTACCCAGTGTGGTGTAGTGGATGGGCACTTCTTGTGTCACATACAGGGACTCAGGAGACTTGGATTCAAATCCCCAGTCAGCCATGGAAACTCACGTGTGTGTGTCTGTGTGTGTGTGTGAGTGAGAGAGAACCCAGTAAAACCACTTGTTAAATAGCTCACTTACTTCGAAAGCCTTATTGTTCCAGCTTGATGGCACATAATACAGAGATAGGCAAACTGGTGACTCTTGCTTTTAAGTTCTGATAGCACAAAGGCTATAATCATTTATCACAAACATGAACAGAGTTAATGGGACCATTAATGCAAAGGAAAGAGGATTCTATTTACTATTGTAATAATGAAAGGAATTCTACTTCAGTGCTTCAACTTTTTTTTTCCATTGGCTTTCTGCTCTTTAGAGGAAGAAAAAGGCAGAGAAATTCTACAAATAACCCAGATATCAGGGATAAAGGTAGAATCGAGCTTGCAAAGGTCAAGCAAGTGCACTATGGAGACCACAGTTCTGGGTTATAATAAAATCCATATCCTGTTTTCTCAAAAGAAAGCCCCATCTATTCCAGTTAGAGTTATGCTAGATAAGAATACAAGAAGCACAGTTACCTGAGAGTAAAAACCATTATAGTCAATGAGATTTAGCTCTGAAAGGCATACATAGGAAGAAATTGCATTCTTAGCTATAGTTTTCAGAAAATGATTGTATTGTTAAGAAAGAGCTTTTTTTTTAAAAGGGGGGAGGGTGTTTCTTTCTGAGATAATAAAATTGTGCTATCTGTAGTTTTGAAATTATACAGTTCCCGTATATACGACATTCGTAGCTGACATTCACAATTCACATGCAAACGATGCTTTCTTCACTGTATATCACAAACTTACATAATACTGGATGTTTCTCTTTAGACCTCGAGAAATATGAGCCTTTTTCCTGCACAGTTGAACTCCTATATCATATTTCCAGGTATCAACAAGTCAGAGCATGCACTCATTCCAGGGGTCACAAACAGCCACCCACCTGTTTTTGTGAATGTTGGAAGCCTCATTCTCTATATTTGTGTGTGTGAGAGAGTGTTGTTTAAAATACAGGAATAGTATTTTAAGAAGCATTGTTTTTCCCTACTCACTCATCCATAGTAATCAAAGTAGCTGAAAGTACAACAGTAGAAACCTTGAAGAGAGGTTTTAAAGTATCACCATCTTATGTTGAGAGAAAGGGTGATCATTCTACACAGGAACTTCCTCAGCATCACATAAGCCCCACATTTGAAGCATTGCCATTCTGTTGGCATGAGGGAATAATATGATATGACCCAAATATTTTCTCAATATAATTTGTTGCAGTGCACTCTTCTGGGTGTTTTCTAGTTAGGAAATTTTTCCTGTTACTGAAATCTGGCTTCCTATAACTTGAGACCATTTTTACATGTCCTGTTCTCCAGAACGATTGAGAACAGATCCTACCCTTTCTCTGTATGACAATCTTTCAAGGATTTGAAAAGTGCTATCATAACTCCCCTCAGTCTTTTTTTCTCAAGGCCGAAAGCAAAAGCTAAGCAAATCGTGGCAACTGCCCCATAATGCTTAAAGCTCTCGCTGTATAGTTTACAATTTTAATTATGCAGGCTACACATTGTCATCTCTCCCGTCCCCACCCTGGTGAGCTGGATACTCAGTTTACTGATCCCGGAAGGATAGAAGGCTGTCAACATTAAGCCAGTTGCCTGAATCTGCTGGGATCAAACACAGACTGTGAGCAGAGTTTTGATTTCAATACTGCAGTTTAACTGGGCCAAATATGCCCAGTTGTTTCAGTCTTTTCTCATAGGGCTTGATTTCCAGTCCCCTGATCATTCTTGTTGTCCTCCTCTGAACTTGTTCCAGTTTATCAGTATCTTTCTTAAAGTGCACTGTCCAGAACTGGACACAGTACTCAATATGAGGTCTTACTAGTGCTGAATAGAAGGGAACTAATACTTCACAGGATTTGGAGACTTTACTTTTATTAACACAGCCTAAAAAAGCATTTGTCTTTTTTTTTTTTTTTGCAGCCATATCGGACTATTGGCTTATATTCAGCTTGTGATCTATAGCAGTTCTGAGGTCCTTCCCACTTGTAGTATTACTGAGCCAAATATCCCCCATATCATAACTGTGTTTGTTTGTTTTTCCCTAGATGTAGAACTTTGTACTTATTCCTGTTAAATTTCATCTGTTGCTTTCATCCCAGTGCTTGAGCCTATCAAGATCTTTTGGAATTTTGTTTCCAGAGTATTAGCTACACCCAATTACACTCAATTTTGTATCATCTGTAACTTTGATAAGCATTCCCTGCACACCCTCATCCAAGTCACTAATAAAAATGTTGAAGAGCACCAGGTCCAGGACTGAGCCTGGTGGTACTTCATTTGTTACCTCCTCCCAGTCTGAGAAGCACTCTCTGAGTACAATCCTGTAACCAACTGTGTATCCACCTGGCCGTTGTTCTATCCAGCCCACACCTAGTTAGTTTGCTAATCAGAATATCATGGGGCACTTCATCAAAGGCTTTGCTGAAGTCAAGATATATTACGTCTACAACATTCCCACCACCTACCAGGGAGGCTACCCGATCAGAAAAATGAGATAAGATGAGTCTGGCAGGATTTCTTCTCAACAGATCTGTGATGGCTTCTAGTTATTACTACATTGTGTTCCAAGGTACTTGCAGAGTGATGGCTTCATAATCTCTTGCAGAATTTCCCCTGGGCTGATTGATCTGTAGTTCCCAGGTTTCTCCTTTTTGCCCTTTTTGAAGATGACAACATTAGCCCTCCTCCAGTCATCTGGTACTTCACCCATTCTCCATGATTTCAAGAAAATTATAGACAGTGGTTCTGAGATCTCTTCAGCTAGTTCCTTCAATACTCTTGGATTCAGTGCATCCGACCCTGGAGATTTGAACCTGTTCAGGTATTGGTTGGAGGGTCATAGGCTGCTTTTCGGGGAGAGACTGAGCTAAAGTAGAATTGAGTACTTCTGCCTTTTCTTTGTCATCTGTTATCATTTTTCCATGCTCACTGAGTAAGCAGCTGAGCCACTGTTTCTTTTTTGCTACATACATACCTGAAGAATGCCTTTTTTGTTGTTGTTTTAAGCATCCCTTGCTGGCCTCAGCTCATTCTCAGCTTTTGCCTTCCTAATGCCATCCCTGCAATTCTTTTCTACTTGTCTATACTCTTGGCCTGGCCTTCTTTCCAATTCCTATATGTCTCTCTCTTTTTCTTTTTTTTTCTTTTTTTCAGGCCCTCTCTGAACTTTTTGTGAAGTTACATTGGTCTTTTTTTGCTATTTTCCACCCTTTTTTCTTGTTGGAATTGTTTGTAGTTATGCCTTTAGAATTTTCTTTTTAAGAAGCTTCCATCCATCTTAGACTCCTTTTTCTGTTAAGATGTCCTACCATGTGACCTTATTTATTCTTGTTCTGAGTTTTTTTTTTAATTGGCTTTCCTAAAACCAAGCATACATGTGTGGCTACATGCTGCTGCTTCTTTGTGGTCTCTGTGAATGCACATGAATGGGTCAATCTGTGCCTGCGCAGAACTCAGGTAAAACATAGTTTAGTTATCAACTTCACTTCTGGAGCATCTCCACTAGATTTTTTTTTTTTTTAATTGAGGTAGGGAGCAGTTAGAGTTAGAGCTAAATGGCAGACTAATTAAAAGCTTCCAGCCAGAG
Organism: Intellagama lesueurii; assembly: GCA_037013535.1. Taxonomy (NCBI): domain Eukaryota; kingdom Metazoa; phylum Chordata; class Lepidosauria; order Squamata; family Agamidae; genus Intellagama; species Intellagama lesueurii. Next base: position 125,786,071 of record JBAJHW010000002.1, on the reverse strand, counting down.
GTTGTGATTAAAGAAATGACCTTTCTTACACCTGTTGCTAACTCTGCCAGTGCCATTGCAGCAGAAGTTCAACAGCAATGAGTGCTGGACAAAACTGGAACTTAATGCCATTTAATAAGGGAGTCTTTATACTTTCAAAATCAGAGACTTATCTGGGATATTTTAATTTTATCTCTTTCACATGCATTTTTTTGTAGGCTAAACTGGAATCAGAAATGCAGCAACCTGTACTGGCTATGTTTGTTATATCCAAAAGGCTGAAGAAATTGTTGTCATCATCTTGTCCATTATGTGCATACATATATGTCCAGTAAACTGCTTAAGAGAGCTACTTCTATTAATATGTAAAAAATTAAGTGACATACTAGTCTTTAGGCAATACAGTACAGTAATTTCTAAAATCCTCATCACACTCATTCTGGTTCTGCTGCTTTGCCTTTGTGCTTCGAAAGATCTGAATGACTACCAGCCCACTTTGAAAAACAGTATTTTTGTCACTTTAATTCTTAACTAATTTTTATTGACCTTGCTGCTATGCCTTTGATATTAGCATTAAATGTAGGTGTTGAAAGCAGCATGGACACCATTATGCATTTGCCCTGAAATTTGAAATACTGTAATCAAAATCAGTTTTTATGACAAGACTACTAGGCTGTGCTATAGCCATTCTGACACAGCTCAGTAAATCACAGTGATCATCAACTCTGGCTTTAGAAATAAACATCCAGTCTAAAAACTGTGCAGAGTTCTTTAATTAAATAAATTGGTAATATCATCATAATAAATGTGTAAAGGATGCAGCTTGTTCCAGTTTTATGAACTTAAGTTGTAGGACAATCAGGTTATATTTTTGGATGATTAGATGGTATTTTACCAAACCATGGGATTTCAGATAGAGATGTGCATGGCAAAATCATTCATCTTTGTTTTGGGGGTGGATCTCTGTTTTTGTGTCTTTTGTGTACCTGTCCTTTCGTTGAATATGAAAAGAACCAGATCTTTTGGGTCATTTCATTTCATTATTTCCCTTTTGTTTTCTATCTGACAATTGTCCCAAATCCCTAGAGAACCCAAACTACCCCAGAAAAGCAAAAGCAAGGTAACAGAGAATCAGTGTACTCCAAAAGCAGGCAACAGTACCACCACCACCACCAAACTAAACAGTCTCAGAAAAGCACACCAAAATATACACCATTTAACAAAACAAATACTGTTGTTGTTGTTTGCCATCAAGTCAGCACTGACTTATAGTGACCCTAATAGGGTTCTCAAGGTAAGTGAGATTGTTAAGGAGTAGTTTAACCAGTTGTACACACAGTGAGTTTCCATGGCTCAGTGGAGATTCAAATCCAGGCCTCCTGCCTGACACCCCCAGCCTGACACTCTGTCCACTACATCATATTGGGTATCCAACAGAATAAATGCATACAGTATATGATGAAATAATAATTTTTAATAACAGAATAAATACACACAATATATTAACCAAATAACAGTTTTTAAAATTAATCAAACAGGGAAGGCACTCCCCTATGGGAAAATAGTAAAATAAAATACATGTACATATGCACCCCTCTCTCCCAAAAATCAAGAAAAGCAAGCAAGCAAATACAGTTAAAAAATAAAAACAAAGCCCCTCCCCCAACTAAAATAACTAAAACATGAGGAGATTTCTCTCTCACCTACCTCTTGATGTCTTATTTCTCTTCTTTTCTCTGAGTCCAGTAGGCGGCAGCAGAAATAATTCCCAAATAATTTTTGGAGGCGAGAATCCTCCAAAAAACTGAGGAAAAAAGGAAATGATCTACTCAAGATAGAGGCACAAAGGCAACCAGTCATGTTAAACAAACAAAAACACTTTCATTGGGATCAACAAATCCAAGCCCTTACAGCTTCAGAATTTCAGCCCCTCTGGTTGTTCTGATGGGCTGCTTTATTAGATTAAATATTTCCTGGGTGATTTGACAGACAACAGGTGAAAGAAAAGCTAAACAAAAGAATTAATAATAAGAACACAGAAACAAAACCAAGAGCTTCTTTTGTATTTTCTCCCACTTATATTAACAGAAAATTACCATCTTTAGTTTCAGAGGATTCCTGTTTCCATTTTCAGAGTGCACCAGGGAGCCCTTTTTTTTTTGAGTCCAAGCAAGTGGGCAATTGTGCTTTTGTTAAATATTTTTTTCAACAGCCCTTTGTATAGTAGGACTGCTACTTTTATTCCATCCACTGACAGAAGCTGCAGGAGAACTGCTGTTTCTGAAGCACTGGCTTGATGTGCATTCTCCAAGGAAAATAGCATTCAACGTAGCTCTTAGAATGTGAAATCTTACTGTCATACTGGGTGCACTTCTTGAAGAAGACTCTTGAGGCCATAGTGCATAGACTGGGTGATGTAATTAGAGTACATGGGAGCAAAAAAAGCAAAATATAGTCCAAGGACAAGATCATGAAGGAGGCCAAGGTTGTAGGATTGTTAAGTCGACAGTGAGAAAATGTTGGTAGCCAGTGCAGAACCATTCCAAGGATGTTGCTGATGAAGGGACAGAAAGAAACTGAGGGTAAGGTGTGAGCCCCACATATTTGTCCCACTGGTCAGGTGGGCAGGGCTCCCACCAAAATGCATCCAAGGCATCTCTGTATGCACAGGAATGATTCATATGTGTGATGCACAGAGACCATGATGATGAACCTAGATTTACATGGACAAGACTGCCATGTAAAAACAATCAAGGACAAAGTAAGATTTGTGAAAGACCACAGCCTACTGACTGCACTGCTAATTCTAGAATGGATAGTGTCAGTTGTAAAGATATGTTATGCCTCAAGATGTCTTCTTGAAAGAAAGCTCTATAAGCATCAGAGCAGACTGCTCAGCATCAGCCATCCCTTTCAATTGGCCAGTTGCAGGCCCCTTCTCCAGCACTGCAACCATCAACGTTAATATCCTTAGCTCTGCCGGTAACACTGGAACCAGCACTGGCAACCCATTTATCTGGCTGCAAGCGTCCTTGGTCTTGTTTTCCTGTCTGTGATAAGAGGAAGCATAGGAAGGACAAATCATCCACCTTGTCTTCCACTTCTCTCCAGTGCCAGCAAGACATCCAAGAGCCTAGTCAACCATCAGTTTCCAAGTCTCCCATGCTGCAACCTGCCACCATGGTTCTATTGGAGTACTCGATTCAGTACCAACCCAACCATTGGCTTGAAGCCCACCTACTCCTCCCACACTGGGCAACAACCGACAGCTGCAACCCATCAAGACTGAGACATTATCTCACATTTAGATTGTCAGCTTTTCGTCTGAGGTGGAGCTTAGTGAATCTTCCATCTTGTTTCAAGCTCAGTCCTGATCACTGCCACCTTCATCTTGGAGATATAATTCCCATACCCCTCACCAACATCTGATCCCATTTACCTGCTCAACAGCCATAATAAGGTCCATGTGCCTTCCTATCAGCCTTTGTGCTTCATGGCAGCCCACTCAGGACTGAGACAATCTTCATACATACGTTCTCTCCATCTCCATTCAGGTCCTTAATCTCACACACCTCTGTGGTGCCTGTGTTCTTGATCTTGGGTGTAGTTCTCACCTCAGTAATGGTTCTGATCACCTCAGTGGAGCCTGTCTTGCAGTTCACCTTAAAAACTCCAGAGCCAATGCTGATCACTCCGGCACCAACCTTGCCCTTGATCTCTGGCCTCATCCTGTTCTGTACAGTCTCCTCCATACTGAAACCTGTTGTTTGGATACCAGATAAATGGCCCATATGTATGACACTGACAGTTGTTTATGGACCATGTCCATCACCATTCATTGATCATCAGTGCTGAGCCCCGTTCTCTTTCAAGACATCCTTTTGTATGCACCATCCTTTTGATGTCCACCATCTCAGTGCTCAGAAAATCACCAAGGATGGGGACTTGCTATTAAGTCAGACTTCAGTCACATTAGTGACTCGACTCAGGATTTCCCCCCCCCCCCAATGACTCAAACTTGACTTGCAACTTGGAACCCACCTACCCCTCCCTTTTTTCTAGGCAAAAGTTTTGTTTTTAATAGGGACTCAGATTTGGGGCTTGGAACTTCGGACTTGGTACCAAAGACTCTGACTCAAGACTTGGGATTCAGACCCAAAGACTTGTCAACATCCCTGAAAATCACCACAGCCTGCCATTTAGCAGAATGTGAAGCTACAGCGCTGGCTGTTGATGTCACTTTGTGTTGCCACACATGACTCCAATCTTCCGACCTTTCCTCAGAGACCCACTCCATATTTGGACTTCCACAAAAATACTGATGATGGACTTCACTACAGCCAGGAGATGTGCAGAACAGCCAGGAGGATGAGTTACACCACTCCTGTCTACCTGTATTCAGAATCAAAGCCCTCTTGACTCTCCAGACTAACCTCAAAACTTCTGTATTCCTTTCACTCCCAGAGGCAACTATGTACCTTTTCCTCCTCAACTACTCAAAAGAGATCCTTTATGCCAGAGGTCCCCAACCCCCGGTCCGCGGCCCGGTGCCGGTCTGTGGCCTGGGCCAGACCGGGCGCGCTTGTTTGCGCATGTGCGCGAGCGCGGGGGGTGCCCTGCCTTCCCCAGCCGGTCCGCGGACCGAAAAAGGTTGGGGAACGCTGCTTTACACCACTAGCCAACAGACTTCCCTCCAAAAAAGGAGAGTGGGGGTACCTAAGAAGCACCTTTTCTATCTATCTCAGTGGGACCTGCTTTGGTGACTGTCTCTGGCATTACTTACTTACTTACTTACTTACTTACTTACTTACTTACTTACTTATTATTTGAATTTATATCCCGCACCATCTGGCAACCAGGCCACTCTGGGCGGCTAACAACAATATAAGGAATAATATTAAAAACACGATAAAAATAAATTAATACATAACAAATAGGGAAATTAAAACAGATGGCAATAAAGGTGGTAAAAAGGGTGATGGAGAGGATGGCAAAAAGAATGGTAAAAAGGGAGGGTGAGATCCTAGTGCTCGAGGAAAGCCTGGCAGAAGAACCAGGTCTTCAGTGCTCTTTTGAACCCATCCAGCGAGGGTGCCAGGCGGATCTCAATAGGAAGGTTGTTCCATGGGGGGGGGGGGGGCAACCACCGAGAAGGCCCGGTTTCTTGTTCTTTCCCTCCGGGCCTCCTTCGGGGTCAAGTCCCTCAACCGCCCTGCCTGTGAAGAACGGGTATTACGGACAGATCTGGCTGGGAGCAGGCGTTCTGATAGGTACCTAGGTCCTAAACTTTCCTGCCTGCACCACAATCACTATGGACCACTGGGTCCTCTGCCTCATCTCATACTTCATCCACTTCACCTCTGTTCCACTCACCACACCACTCCTCTCTTGCCCATCTTGCACAAGGAGATCCTCCAGCTCTGTCCAAAAGAGCCATGGAACCCATGTCGTACCAATCTGTATCCAAGAGTTTCGTCTCCTGCTGCTTCACTGTCCCCGTGTGAGATGGAGATCTCCAGCCCATTATTAACTTCCACACACTCAACAGCATCATCATTGCTCACAGTTCTGAAAGGTAATGCTGGCAGCCATCCACTATGGGAGCTAGTTTGCTACAAGGGATCTCCAGGATGTTTATTTCCACATTTCCATCCATCCCAACCACTGGCACTTCCTCCACTTTACCTTGAGCCCCTCCATCTACCAGTTCTATGGCCTTCTGTCCAGCCTTGCCACTGTCCCCAGGATATTCACCAAATACACGGCAGCAGTGGCTGCTTATCCTTCCACCCTGAGCACCCAAATCTATTCCCATATCAACAATTGGCTCATAATCACCACATCTGAAACTGACCTTTACATTTCTCTCTCTCTCTCTCACACACACACACACACACACACACACAATACAACACAACCGCCCTGCTCACCTCCCTGGGGGTCCAATGAGGAAAAATATTACTTTCTGCCCACCAGGTGCCTCAAGTTCAGTGGTGCTACACTGGACTCCCTGATTACTTTATCCATTTCAGGCTGGTCTAGGCTGCACTCCACATCTTATCCTCTCATCAGTCTCCTGCAACGTACCCACTCTCTTCTTCAGCCCTGCTGGGTGGGGCTTCGCCCCTGCATGCGTGCGCAACTCTGCCCCCCTGCACCCTGGGTTCTGTCGTGACCAGAACCTAACGCGATTGCTGCATGGAGAAGAGAGCTGCACGGAGGGAAGCGGAGTTGTGTGCACGCGCGCACGCACCTAGCTTAGTGGGAACCTTGGTCTCCTGTCAATCTCATCCAACATCTCTTAGGACTCATAACAACCACTATAAATTTACTGACTTACATGAGTCTGTATATGAGGCTGCTCCAACACTGTCTCCTTGCTCATTCAACCCTCTCACTGATGACCCCAGCAAGCCTTATTGCTCTGTTTGTTACAGACATGAACTCCCTTTACCAGTAGACAGAACCCATCATATCCTAACGGATGCACAAACCCTACTCACAATAGATGTCTCCCTCTTGGAGTGGGGAATTAACCTCTCTAACCACAAGGTCAGCTGTTAGAGGTCACCAGTGAAACACGGGTTTCACATCCATACCCTTGAGGTGCAGGTAGTGTGGAAAGCTTTTCAGGCCTTCAAACAAATGATCCATGGTCACGATCCAGATCCTCACAAACAACACAACTGTTATGCTAAATCTCAAAAAGCAGGTTGGTGTTCACTGCTCAACTTTATCCTGACAATACGGCGTTGGTGCATTTTATGATCCATCTGCCTTCAGTTGATCTACCTCCCTGGTGATCGCAACAAGACAGCTAAGTCAAGCCAATCCACCACAATATCCCATGAATGCCAACTGTGCCCCAAGTTGCTTGTCAGTTATTTTGTCATTGGGGACATCTCCTCACTGATCTGTTCACCACCCTAACCGCCACCCAGTGTCCCTAAGGAACACATTTATATACATCAGTCAGGTCCCACTTCTCTGTCTGTTTGCAACGATATCCCCAATCACCAGGATAATCATCAAGCTTCAAGATGGCCACACACATTGCTTCCTCATGACCCTGTGGTGGCCTCATCAGCCCTCTCTGATCACCGCTATCATCTCCTTTCCCCAATACGGGACCTCCTGACACAGGAGATGTGTTTGTTATCCAGATTTATGGGCCCTCTGTCTCACAGCCTAGTATACTGCTTCCCCACACCCTTCCCACCTGAAGTTGTTCTTGTCCTCTTTTCCCATAAGCCATCCACATGGTGGTTGTACTGTACTAAGTGGTAGAATGTCCTCATTCAGTGAACCAAACCTCTACAATCAGTAATGGTTATCATGCCTGGCCCATTAAAGCTCCAAAAACCTCTCCTTGGCATCCCTTTAAGTCCATCTGGTGGATGTATTTGTCTTTTCCCCTCAACCCTCTGGAGATTCCGCGTTTCTCCTCGCACAGGTCAGGACCTTCTTCCCCTCTCCCCATCATATCTCCCCAATGAAACCTCCACCTTGTCCTCTTTAGGCTGCAAGGCCACCTGTTTAAACTCCTGGCAATGTGTAGCTTCCACCTTCTTTCTCTCAAAGTGGACGTCCTGGGGGCAGTCACCTCCACCACAGGCCCAGAGAACAGACTGCCTTGTGTGACAACCCATCCTTTCTGGAATTCCATAAGGACAATTTCACCTTCCAACCTTTCTTACCAAAGCAGTCTCCTATATCCACCACCCTTTCGTTTATTTTTATTTATTTATTTATTTGAAATATTTTTATCCCACTTTTCTTCTTAAAAAGAACCCAAGGCAGCTAAAGAAATCCTCTAAAAAACTCTTCTCAGTTGTCAGGAGACCACTGGACTTCTACATCCAAAGTATCTGCCTTTTCCTCTGGACTACCCACCTTTTCTTGGCCTATAGTAGATGAAGAAAGGGCCTTCCCAGTTTGGTCCAATTACTTTTCAAATGTGTTGTAGCCACCATTTGTCTGACATGCAATATTGCTATTGATATTTAGTAGTAAATTCAAGAGTCTGGACAAAAGTATTGTTATGTCTTATGCATGGGGTTGCTTTTTAAGACTTCTCAGTTAGTTTAAAAGCCACTTGATTTCTAATTCAGACCAGATCAATGGAACACAGTGTGCCAATCCTTCTAAGCTGAGCTGACTGCCAGTCTAGTTGTAAGCACAGTTCACAGCTCTAGTGCCAAACATATTCTTTAAAAAATTAGATATAATTTATTAGTTCAGCCCTACACCCTCCAGATCCTGCCAACCTAGCAGTTCGAAAGCATGTAAAAAAATGCGAGTAGATAAATAGGTACCACCACGGTGGGAAGGTAACGGCGTTCCGTGTCTAGTCGCGCTGGCCACGTGACCACGGAAACTGTCTTCGGACAAACGCTGGCTCTATGGCTTGGAAATAGGGATGAGCACCGCGCCCTAGAGTCGGACAGGACTGGACTAAATGTCAAGGGGAACCTTTACACCCTCCAGAAGTAAATACTCAAATAACCAAAGTTTCTTCTTTGTGGTCTCTGCAAATGTGCATTAATGTGTTTTCTTGCCCTTTTTGGACAACCTTCCAGAACCATTTTCAGTGAGATCTCAAACACACCGATTTTAGGGCATCCACTTCTACTTCTATGCCTTTTTTTCTGAAACAGACAGAATACTTTAAAATTAAAGATAAGTGTGTAAGAGCCAGCTGTTCAATTTGAGGGGAAGAGAAAACTACAAATCCCATGTTCCCTGGCAGAAATGATGCTCATAAGTACAATTAGGACTATAATTTCCAGTTTAAGAGATACCCCTGAGGCCAAAGCACTCTTATTTCTACCGATCCTTCTTCCTCATTGCTACTGATTGTACTCTTACCTTTCTCAAAACACATGAAGAAGGCATCAGATTTTTCAAATTGTTGGAATATATGCAGGGCTTGAAATTTTTTAGAATGTCTCACCAGTCAGTCAAAAATTTCACCAGTCAGCATGACCGGACTATAGCCTTGCAATTTATTGGGATTGGGAATCACTGATTTATACCCTCAGACTTGGGTTGCTTTATTACCTGCGTGCCTGTGGGGTCATGAAGCTTGTATTTTGAATGCCTTTCTTTTGAATGTCTCCAGCAAAAATAAAACTGAAAGCAAAAGCGCCCGGCCTCTTAAGGAGCCACGGTTCCCTCGCACCCCAGGATGTGTCCTCATTCGGTTGAAATTGGGAGCGGGGAATCTCCATATTCTCCAGCATGGGACTACTCTACATTCTCCTGCAGAGCTATATCTGCCACTCAAACTCTCTTCCCGCAAGAAGAGGGCAGTTTTCCTTTTGCAATGGGAGGGGGGAGGGGAGGACTGCAGGATTAGAGAGAGACAGGTGGAGGGGAAGGAGGCAGACAGGGAGGGAGCTGTGACTCGTCGAGCAGCATTTTTCACTCGTCACAGACGAGTGGACGAGTGCATTTTTCAAGCCCTGAATATATGTTTTAAGTTTTCGGTTGTGAATTGCCACTCCTGATGATGTTATTATACAGTTGGATGTCAAAAGAAGTAGAATAAGCATTATGAAAAGGCTGAAATGTGCAGAGTGTTTTACCAGTGTTTTACACAAATTTTGATTCCGCTTTGTTTCAAGTATTTTGTTGCTTTTACTTTCAACACAAGGGTTTGTTTGCTCCCGGTTCCAGCACGTCTCTGTATTTCTCTCTATAGGTACTGAAGCATCTGCGGCATTTGAACTTCACTAATAATATGGGGGAGCAAGTGGATTTTGATGAGTCTGGGGGCCTAATAGGAAATTACTCCATAATCAATTGGCACCTGTCACCAGAAGATGGCTCTATTGTGTTTGAGGAGGTTGGACACTATAACGTTTTTGCCAAGAAAGGAGAAAGGTTGTTTATCAATGAAAACAAGATCCTATGGAGTGGATTCTCCAGAGAGGTAAGTCAAGCACCACTCAACCTATATCAGTGTTGATCATGTAAGGATGCATAAATTTGGGCAGAAATTATTCCCTAAAGTGAATAAGGTTCACTTTCTTCTTTCTGTTCCACACAAAGCAAATAAATACATGTACCTGTCTTATAGTGGAGGAGGAACAAACAAGGTGCATGCATGTGAGTTCGTAACAACATTTCCACTTCCTCTTATTCTTCCTTCCTTAATGCGGGCAAGACACAGTCTGGCTTCACACTGAAAGAGACACTCCTCTTTTTATTCTAGTTGCTTTTAAAAAAAAAATCATAACAAATAACTTTAAATTAAAGCAGGTGTTTCTGGTGGAAGATTTCATGGACCTCAGCCCTCTTTTTCAGTTGCCATGAAAGTTTATGCCAAATAAAAGGTGTTAGTCCTTCAGATGCCACAAGAGTCCTTGTTACTTTTGAGACAATAGACTAACATGGCTGCCGTTCTGGAATTTATTCCAGAGTGTAACTCATTTGCTGGAGACATTCCTGCTAGTCAGTCACCAAAATTAGATTCCTAGTTCCCTCCGATAAATGTGTGGGAACTTCTTTTCTCATTTGTACTCGCATCTTAATGAAGATGGATTTCCTTATTGGCTTTTTACAACTAATGTCTTCTATAGAGTCCATCCCAAGTACTTCCTCTCCATTTTCACAAGGAGTCTGGAGGGAAAACATTTCCTTCCAGAAGTGCTTTATTCCGTTTAACTATTATTAGTGGCACAACCAATTTGTGGCTGCTTTTATCTTCTGACTCAAACACTAGAGCCTGCATACAATCATATTCAGACGTCATGGTAAGCACCTGCTTTTTCAATCCCTTGCATGCTGCTTAATTGCTTCCACATGGCTTTTTCTGCAAAAGAAGGGTGACAAAACAAATGGCAGACCTTCTATCTGTAGTTTGTTTCGTGTGATAGGCGCAGCAGGACCTCTGGTTTGTCTCTCCTCCAAGAAGCTAGAATCATAAGCTACAATTTGCTGTGAGCTAGTAATTCTGATTTGACAGGGAAGAACCACAGCAGAGTTTCTGATTTACATGTCACAATAAAGCAAATGAAAAAAGGAAAGCTCATTCAGCCTTTGGATAAACCTGTATAAGTACCTTGCTGGTACTGTGGAAGGGAGCTGGGCTTGAAGGGACACGGCAACATGCCAGTGATTCTTTATCAACCTTTCACTCTCTGCACTCTGGCAAGTGTGTGCAAAGTTTCCTATTTTCCCAACTGTATTCCCATTATGTTGTGCTACTGTAAAAGTAGGACTACTTTGTGTGCTAATAAGTATATTTATTACCATTCTATTTTGTGGTTTTGTGTGTCACAGAAATAAATTCCGCCTCTTTAGGAGTTAGACACCATCCTGAAACCAACCTCCTAGCCTTGCTCTTTTCCTCCAGACTCCAGGCCTTGTGCTTTGTGGTAGAATAACAGCTAACGTTTGGCTTTTCTGTGGATACCTTTCAAAACAGACATTTTCAGCTTACCCAAATTTAATATATGAAGTAAGTCAGTTAGGAAATGATATGTTTTAGTATTGATGATGAGCACATTTCTGCCCACACAGTTATTTGCTTTCCTCATGTGTTTAAGTTTACATGTTTTATTTATAGGGCTTTGCAAACAAATAAAAGGGGTCAAAAGACACTTGCGTCTGTGCCCTTCTGCCCAGTCAGCTTCAATCTCAACAATGCTTTCAGAGGAAGACACACACATGTATCACACTGTTGTTTCCTTCTTATTTCTTGGTTAAATTGCTTCCATTTTTAAATACATGATTGACCAAATTTCACAGCTTCTGAAAGGTAAGGTAGTTCTGCGAAATTGGTCAAATGCTGTGAACTTTCAACCACAGCACAGCCAATTCAAAAATAAGCAATGTTAATTTCTACCACCATCCTGTGGTTGTTTCATGTAAGTACAACTTGGTTGTATACACCAGTTCCTTGCAAAAATATGGCAGATTATTGAGGTGGTGCACAACATAGATTTTAGGTCTGTCTCCTCTCTGATCCAAGTGGAGCATGGAGCACTAGCAGCTGTTGAATGTGTCGACATACTGTTGTCTTTCAGAGCAATAATAATAATAATAATAATAATAATAATAATAATAATAATAATAATAATAATAATAATAATAATGGGAAAACTAACAAAAACATCTCACTTGTGGATGAAACACACTTCAGCGGTCTACGTAGTCACTGGGGCTTTGGGAACAATATCAAGAAATTTCACACAGTACTATAAGCAGTTGCAGATCTCAGAAATAACACCGTCAGAGCTACAAAAAACGACAATGTTAGGAACAGCATACATACTGTGCATATATTTAACAGATACTTAGGTTTTTGGTTAAAACATGTATCTGTTATATAATACCAGTCAATGTTTTTACAGTTTTGATTTACTGTGTCTGGTGTTTTTAACAACAACAACAACAATAATAAATACCTGGCTAATTGACATTGCAATTCCAGGGGATGCCAGAATTGAAGATAAAGAATTGAAAAAAAGACCTGGCAATAGAAATAATTTGCTTGTGGATGAAATACATTTCAGTGGTCCCCATAGTTACTGGGGGCATTGGGAACAATAGCACAGGATATTATAAAATATTATAACCAGCTGCAGAGCTCTAAAATGAGACAATTTGAGCTGGAAAAAACAGCAATATTGGGAACAGCATACATATTACACCAATATTTAACAGATACTTAGGTTTTTGGTTAAAACTTGTATCTGTTACATAATACCAGTCAATGTTTTTCTGATTTTTTCTTCTTTTGTCTTTTTTTTTACTGTGTTTCATATTTTTGAATATTTTTATAATAAGAGCGAAGTGCTGGTCTGTCAGTTCCAATTTGTAGCAACCCAAACTTCGGGTTGTGCTCTGGGACTGTGTGGCTTGCCTAAGGCCACGCGGATGGCAAGGCATGTAACCCATCAGACACACATGCCCCAGGAGATCTCAGCTGGCTCTTTTCCTAAGGATTCAAACTCCCAGACCCTGGCTCAGCAGCCAGTCACTTCAGCCCATTAAGTTATACCAGCTATATTCAGAGCTATATCACCATGGAGTTTTCTCACCGTGGGGAGTAAAAAATAAGTTGTAGTCAGTGTTGCATGCTGGCAAGGTATGGATGCGCACACCATTATTCCAAGCCCAAATTGTTGCATTTCATCACTGCCATCAGTCTAGAACTCTTAAGACCTGGTTCATACACTTGGCAGATGCTGATCCTTCTCACATAGCAGAAGGGCAGATGCGAGTGGAAGTGTGTGTGCATGCACACACACATTGTGCAGTTTATGAGATGGGTATTCAACTCAGAGGCCCGTATGTGCATCAGCCTGATTCATACAATCTTTTTCTGTTTTGAAGCAGCTCTTCAGGGCCCCAGGAAGGCCCTTCCCTGGCCACCATATCTGAGAAAGAGCAGCAGCAGAAGCAGCCACTGCCACCTGCCCCCCTCCCCAGCTAGTGGTAAGCACTGGGCCCCCTTGGGTGATTCACCTTCACTGGCACCATGCCATTGCATGTACCCTCAACAACCCTTCTCACAGCCGCTACATGGAGAGAGGGGCTGGTGACAGCAGCCGTAGTGCTGTAGCCTCTTATTCACCAAGTAAGCAAGTGGCAATAAAGGCAAACAGCAGCCATGCCCACAAATTGGCCCTCTCCCCTCTGAGTGGCAGTGACTGCTATTACTCTGAGTCATGTTGATGCTTGCCAGTTGTGCAAGCAATGGACTGGCAATGGTGGCAAAGAACGATTGCCTCTACCTGCCTCGTGCTTCTCAATAAACATTAGCATCTCATAGCAGAGACTAGGAAAAGCAGGCTGGCTGGCTGTGAACTTGGACCTCCACTCAGAGTGCCACGTCTCACATACTGTGCCTCATGCTTGGTGGAGGGGAGGGGCATGTGGTTGCTTCTGCACAACACTGAAGGAAGCTTTCTGCCTGGGATGAACCACCACTGAATATCTTTATCTAGGATTTAATATTCTGCCTGCCTCTCCTAAGGTAACCAGATTGTTTTTGTTTCTACTAGGTGCCATTCTCTAACTGCAGCAGAGACTGCCAGCCAGGCAAAAGGAAGGGCATTATCGAAGGAGAGCCCACATGCTGTTTTGAATGCGTAGAATGCACTGATGGGGAGATCAGTGATGAGACAGGTATGATCTGACACTTGACAAAGAGAACTGTGCTGTCATCTCTGTTTTGAGATTCTTGCTGATAGAGGCCCACAGTCAACATGTTCTGAAAAATTGCTGCTTACTCTCAGTTGCTCGCTGAAAGAAAGTCCATGTTCCATTTTGTCACTGAAGAGAAATTCACTCTTTAGTTGCCTCCTTAAAGAAAGTCTGTCAATTTTCACATGACACTGCAACAAAATAGAGAAGCAAGATGTCTTTGTGGTAATAGCATCTTTAATACATTAGTAGAGTTTGGGTATTTTATTTGTAGACCTTATACTTCTTGATATTGCTCTTCACTGGGAGCTTGCATAATAAATTGTACACCTATGAAAACTCAAAAAAGGTGCCCCTTATAATCCACAGCCAGTGCCAGACTCCTCAGCTACAATAGGAATGTTTCTGTTCACAAAGTGCATGTAGTCATTTCTTGGATACAAAGGACGTCACATTTCTGTTCATGGGAAACTGAGACTAAGAATTCCTCTTCAAAGAGATGCCCTCTATATTAATAGAAATTGTAGTCATTTGTGGCCCTAAAAGGACTGTTGGGTCATTTTGCTCATCAGCGAGTTTACAGTGGAGCGCTTCTGGAAGGACACAGAAGGAGCCTCCCAGAGGAGTGGGAAAGCATTGCAAGTACACTTGGGCATCCTCTGGGCAACGGCATGCAGCTGGCCAGTCCTTCACTTCCAGTAGTATATGTAGTAGGTGACGCCACTGAGTTGTAAGGTTATGGCCCTCCAAACTAGAATGCACAGAAAGATACAACTCTGGCACTAATCAAGAACTCCAGTGCCTGACCTTTACTTATCCATGGATATAACACATAAAGAAAGAGAAGTGAAGCAATATGGTCCCATCTGCCTATTGCAGGGCCTGGTCCTTCCCCCACATGGGTCAAAATTGAGGCAGCCACCTCAGGCAACAGACATTTGGATTCCCAGTAAAATGCCATTCATTTGCTTCCTTTTTTTAAAAAAAAAGTTTTTGTTACATTTAGGATTTTCAGTTCAGGTACCAAAATGCCTTAGGCTATCTCACAGTTCTTATAAGAGTGATGGAAAACATGGCTGGATTTTGAAAGGGAGGTCATGGGAGTCTGAATCCCGGAATCATAGGGTGGATTCATTCCTAGCCTAGGTTAAACGAGGTGTAGGCCAAAATCTGCACGATAGTGGCAGAAGAGCACAATCGAGGCATATGTAAATGGATGGGGCAAAAATTTGGTTTCACATAGACAGGAAAAGAGGAGGGCATCACTGGATAGTATATTTTCAGAAAACATGGTTTATTAACCAGATAATAGTAGGTACAAGAGTTGGGGAAGTAGAAGGGGAACTGGCCTCACAAAGGTGGTTTAGGTTTTAGATTTAAAGAACTGTAACTTATTTTGAACACAATCCACAAGGAGTTTTAACTGTGCAAATCCCATTGAAATGAGTGAGAGGCATGCAAGAGCCTGGCAGTGTGCTGCTTAATGCGTTTGACATGGTTCCTTTTCTTGAAGAAGGATGCAAGCCATTCCTTTCTGTATTCAGCCATTTTCTTTTTAACCAAGAGAGTCTTGTCTTTTCCAGATGCCAGCGCGTGTGAGAAGTGTGCAGAAAACTTCTGGTCCAATGAAAACCACACATTTTGCATTCCCAAGCAAATAGAATTTCTCTCTTGGACAGAGCCCTTTGGGATTGCTCTCACCCTTTTTGCTATACTAGGCATCTTTCTCACCTCGTTTGTCCTGGGTGTCTTTACCAGATTTCGCAACACACCCATTGTCAAAGCCACAAATCGAGAACTCTCCTATCTTCTTTTGTTTTCTCTGCTGTGCTGCTTCTCCAGTTCCCTTTTCTTCATTGGCGAGCCCCAGGATTGGAACTGCCGCTTGCGACAGCCAGCCTTTGGCATCAGTTTTGTCCTCTGCATCTCTTGCATTCTGGTGAAGACCAATCGTGTCCTGCTGGTTTTCGAGGCCAAAATCCCCACAAGCCTCCATCGCAAGTGGTGGGGCCTCAACCTCCAGTTCCTGCTGGTCTTCCTGTGCACATTTGTGCAGATAGTCATCTGCGTCATTTGGCTGTACACAGCTCCCCCTTCTAGCTTTCGGAACCATGAGCTGGAGGATGAGATCATCTTTATCACCTGCAACGAGGGCTCCTTGATGGCACTGGGCTTCCTGATTGGATACACTTGCCTCCTGGCCGCCATCTGTTTCTTCTTTGCCTTCAAATCCCGCAAGCTGCCTGAAAACTTCAATGAGGCCAAATTCATCACTTTCAGCATGCTGATTTTCTTCATTGTTTGGATCTCTTTTATTCCAGCCTACGCAAGCACCTACGGAAAGTTTGTTTCTGCTGTGGAGGTGATTGCCATCCTGGCTGCCAGTTTTGGGCTCCTGGCTTGCATCTTCTTCAACAAGGTCTACATCATTCTCTTTAAACCCTCACGCAACACTATTGAGGAGGTACGCTGTAGTACGGCTGCTCACGCCTTCAAAGTGGCAGCCAGGGCGACACTGCGACGCAGCAATGTGTCCCGCAAGAGATCCAACAGCCTTGGGGGTTCCACAGGCTCTACCCCATCCTCATCCATCAGTGGCAAAAGCAACCACGAAGACCCCTTTGCACTACCAAGCCCTACAGAGCAACAGCAACAACATGGGTGCAAGCAAAAGGTGAGTTTTGGTGGTGGGACTGTCACCTTCTCACTGAGCTTTGAGGAGCATCAGAAAAATGCAGTAGCCAACAAAAATGCAAAGCACAGGAACTCCTTGGAAGCCCAAAATAGCGATGATAGCCTCACGCGGCACAAGGCCCTGATTCCTCTGCAGTCTAATGAACCACTAGGTAGTGAGCCCAATTTCCAGACAGCCTCAAATCAAGGCTCCAACACCCAGGAATCAACAATCGGAGAAAACAAGCAGGAAGGACGAAATTTAGAAGAAGACCAACCTCCTTTATCAGCTTCATACCTGCGGGATTTTGTAGGCAATGACTCCATCATAGAGAATGCCATCCATTCGTAATCAAAGGAGGAGGAACCAATGAACTCGTGCTTTTCTTTTGAATGGAGAAAAGGACTGGGTCCATCTGCAGCACAGCCAGCCACTTCTTACTGTTAGAATCAGAAGGGTAAAGGCACCTCCAAGAAAAAGCTGATGGGAGAGTTTCCGAAGCGTGCATCTTGTGAGCCTTTCAGTGAAACTCTGTGGTGGTTGTGGAAGATACAAGGATAAGAAAACTTTTGGAAGGATGAAAAGAGATTTTGGGGTATAAGCAAAATTTTGTCATCACCATTTCACTATAGTGGTTTAGGCCACCAACATGTTGGTTAGTGAACACATCTAGGCAGTTCCAGTAACATGTTCCACTTTTTACATTGATGTATATTATCCCTTTTCTTCATGATGTATAATGGTTCAACTTTATATGTAAAACTGCCTAGGCTCAACAAAGGAAAAACGTGCTGCTTTACATAAAACAGGACATCTAGTTTCAATTAGGCAAACGTCAATCTCCAGTCCATCAGGAAATTTGCTGAACTACGTTCGGCCAGGAGCTTGAACATAGAATGTATTTAAAGTCCTAGATGTTGCTCCCTGTATGTACATAAAAAGACAAGCCAATTAATGCTATTGCCAGTGCCTCACATGAGGAATTAATGTATTGCGCCCATGAGAGATATCACTGCATTACACAGAAACAATGTTTCCCCAGAGGTTTGTTTCCAGGTCTTGCTCACTTTGAAGGCTGAAAGAGAATTTGTAATCCTACAGACTATATGAAGAGCTCAGTCAAATGTGTCCATTAATTTAGGCTTCTGTTGAAGTCTTACTGCAGCAGTTTGAGGGTTGGGTTGGGTTTTTCCCCCCTGTAAGATATCTAGCTGTAATAGTTTACACCTCATTGTGCTGTGTCAACTTCTCTAAACCTGGAACTACTAAAGGCCAGGTTGAGAACTGCTGAGGTCCTACACTATCACGTTTAAGAGGCTCCTGGCATTATTAAAAACATATATCGTTCTAACAGAAACGTATGTTTTTTATATAAACAGGCCCATTGTAATCTAAGGCCCTTGACTGTATATTGCTTGGCTTATGCTTAAACCCAGCACTATAGCTATTTACACAACTATTCCAGGACATTTTCAGATGCAACCAAACTGAAAAAGAATTATAAGAAGGTGAAAAGTCCAGAAATGGTGGTGGTGGGGGAACTATCTTAGATGGCTGTGGCAGATGAGACTCAAAGTTTGAGGTACAACTGACTTAAGAGGACTAGTTATCCCTGAAATTTTTCACAGCTTCTCAAGTTTCAGATTGATTTGTATTTGTTCACAGCTTAGCTATTGGGAAGGCTCTCTGTGCAGCGGCAACATTTTATCAGCTCATAATTCTGAAGTTAGCTGGCTGGATAGCTCAGTGGTTTAAGTATGTGGCTACAGAGCCAGAGGTAGGGAGTTTGATTTCCCATTGTGCCTTCTGTGAGCAGAGCCAGCCTGTGTGGCCTTGGGCAAGCTGCAGAGTCCCAGGGCACCCCCAGAAGAAGGCAATGGGAAACCACTTCTGAGTATTCTCTACCTGGAAAACCCTGAAAAGGGTTGCCAGAAGTCAGAATTGACTTGACGGCACATGATGATGATGATTAATTCTGAAGCTATTCCTATTATTTTTAAATGTTTAAAAATTGTTGTCTTAAGATGTTGTTGTTGTTTAGTCATTAAGTCGTGTCCGACTCTTCGTGACCCCATGGACCAGAGCACACCAGGCCCTCCTGTCTTCCACTGCCTCCTGGAGTTTGGTCAAATTCATGTTGGTAGCTTCGGTGACACTGTCCAACCATCTCGTCCTCTGTCGTCCCCTTCTCCTCTTGCCCTCACACTTTCCCAACATCAGGGTCTTTTCCAGGGAGTCTTCTCTTCTCATGAGATGGCCAAAGTATTGGAGCCTCAGTTTCAGGATCTGTCCTTCCAGTGAGCACTCAGGGTTGATTTCCTTCAGAAGGGATAGGTTTGTTCTCTTTGCAGTCCAGGGGACTCTCAAGAGTCTCCTCCAGCACCACAATTCAAAAGCATCATTTCTTTGGCGGTCAGCCTTCTTTATGATCCAGCTCTCACTTCCATACATCGCTACTGGAAAAACCATAGCTTTGACTATGCGGACCTTTGTCGGCAAGGTGATTTCTCTGCTTTTTAAGATGCTGTCTAGGTTTCTCTTTGCTTTCCTCCCCAGAAGCAGGCGTCTTTTAATTTCGTGGCTGTTGTCACCATCTGCAGTGATCATGGAGCTCAAGAAAGTAAAATCTGTCACTTCCTCCATATCTTCCCCTTCTATTTGCCAGGAGGTGATGGGACCAGTGGCCATGATCTTAGTTTTTTTTGATGTTGAGCTTCAGACCATTTTTGGCGCTCTCCTCTTTCACCCTCATTACGAGGTTCTTTAATTCCTCCTCACTTTCTGCCATCAGAGTGGTATCGTCTGCATATCTGAGGTTACTGATATTTCTTCCGGCAATCTTAATTCCGGTTTGGGATTCATTCAGTCCAGCCTTTCACATAATGTATTCTGCATATAAGTTAAATAAGCAGGGGGACAATATACAGCCTTGTCGTACTCCTTTCCCAATTTTGAACCAATCCGTTGTTCCATATCCAGTTCTAACTGTTGCTTCCTGTCCCACGTATAGATTTCTCAGGATATAGATAAGGTGATCAGGCACTCCCATTTCTTTAAAAACTTGCCATAGTTTGCTGTGGTCCACACAGTCAAAGGCTTTTGCATAGTCAGTGAATCAGAAGTAGATGTTTTTCTGGAACTCTCTGGCTTTCTCCATAATCCAGCGCATGTTAGCAATTTGGTCTCTAGTTCCTCTGCCCCTTCGAAATCCAGCTTGTACTTCTGGGAGTTCTCGGTCCACATGCTGCTGAAGCCTACCTTGTAGGATTTTGAGCATAACCTTGCTAGCGTGTGAAATGAGTGCAATTAGTGTTAATATAGCTGCAAAGAAAAATGTTTTTTTTTCTTTCCTTTTTTAATTTTTTTTTAATTTTTTTTGCTGCTGCATGATGTACAGTAGAGCAGACTTAAGAATTCATGTTTCTGACATGTTGAAACAGTTTGTTGATAACAGTGGTAAGAAAAAGGTGAAGGAAGTAGTAACACAGCCATGCCTCGTTGCGCTGAAGATAATTTTAGAGACAAATATCTGGGAAACTAGTCTCGTTGAAAGCTGCTGATAATCCAGTATATTCAGATATACACATTACATGACCAGATTCTCAAAAAACATGTTCCAATGGAAGCTGTGAATAATGGGGTGGACAGATGAAAATGTACAGATGTGTAAATCTTGTTTTGTGACTTTAGGAAGAATTAAAGGAAGTGACTAGGAAACAGCAGTTGTGGGCAATGTTATTTTTTCTGTGGGTGAAATAAGTTGAAATGAAATACATGGGTTTCAGTTGCCCCAACTGGGATCTCCTGGCTATTCACACTAGGGGAGAGTCTACATGATACAATCAGCCAACAATATACAGGAG
Organism: Intellagama lesueurii; assembly: GCA_037013535.1. Classification (NCBI taxonomy): domain Eukaryota; kingdom Metazoa; phylum Chordata; class Lepidosauria; order Squamata; family Agamidae; genus Intellagama; species Intellagama lesueurii. The sequence goes on along the minus strand of JBAJHW010000002.1, from coordinate 125,765,398 downwards.
CCCTGGCTTATCAGTTATAAGTAGGATCCTATTTCGCTGTTCAGTCACTCCAGTTTGGAATGGCTGATTAACTATAAGGTATGCCTATGCCTTCCATGTGTCTCTCTTGCATCTGAATCCAACTGTTGGAACCTGGGCTTTTAGTAAAACACACAGTAGATTCAATAAGCCTGAGGTCTGCCTTGCTCTTGCACTTGTACCCTCATGTTTTAACTATTAAAACCATGGCCCAGTTAGAAATGCAAATGAATGTAAGATAGCAGTTGCTTAGTGATGCAACTACAAGACAAGACCAGATCTACCAGTACCTTTTTCTTTGGTTAGAAACCACTTGTGGGATATACCAGATTGGGATTTTTGGAGCTAGGAATACAATGTTTCCCCCATGCTGTGACTCTAATTTAACCCCTACCCGTCTCCAAAGCTGCCAAAGAGGGTTAGCCATCCTTTTTCATTTCTACAGCTAATAGGAACTTTGGATTGATTTTTTTTTTTGCTGGGGAAATGCCATGGGGCCAAAGTGTTAAACATGGCCAGATCCAATCATTGTGTTCCAGCAAATGCTTTTAGACAATGAAAAAGAAAGAAAAGAAAATTATGGCCCTCCTCCATTATTTCTCCTTTATTTCTGAATGGATAGATGTTGAAGAAATAAGGGCACACAAGAGACTGTCAGATTCATTCTAGGAATGTTATTTGTGCCAGTCTTGGCACAAATGATGAATCACACAAGGATTAATAGGTAACCATTTTTTTAAAGAAAGATGGATTCAGTATCCCCAGCTGTGTCCTACATGGAGTAGGGGAAATTTATTCATTTTTTCTAGCTTTAGTGTATTGTGAATATATTAGTATGGTATGGTCAATATAATGATGCAAGTAATAATCAAGAATGAATTATGTAATGACAGTATGATCACAGGCGTATGTTCTTTCCTCATCAGTTCACTAGAAATCTTAAAATAGTGGATTCACCTGACCGTCAGGTGTCTGCAGTACATGTGGATCTAGAGAACTGGGACCTAACACCTCATATTGAGGTTAAGGAAAATAATGGCACCAAAGCTGGTCTCCCATATTGAATTTTTGTAACTATTTCTTTGTGGGAGTGCTAAAGATTTCCTTGTACTAATAGTTTTGTGTTGAAGTAGTCCTGACTCTATACAGTAGCACACACACACTGGAAAGAAGTATATACTTATCGTATATGCTTGGAAACTCAAGTTTGATACTTTTGAACTCCTTTGATCTGTCAATATCTCCATATAGTTTCTCCAAGCTACCTACTGCCAGTACCCCATGGGATAGTTTTTCTGTACTGAAAAAAACTTACTTCACAGGGCAGGTGGAAAGAATTGATATTGATCCAACTAAGAGTGAGGAGAAGAGGAAATCTTCTTTTGCAACCTATTGGTTGTGCTTGTTTCCTTTACCTGTAGTACATTATACAGGCGTTGAGCCAAGAGCCAGAGAAATGGCTGTTTACCTACACCATTGTTAACTGGTATCTTTTAACAACTAGTGCGATTTTTTTTTTTTTTTTTTGCAGGACTATGTCTTAACAATGCATAGTTTTTATTAATCTTAACTCTTCCTGTTAAATATTTTTCTAGCACTTTTTTAAATAATGAGAAACAGAAGGTAAAAAAAGAACTTAGATCAAATGTCCATCTAGGCCACCATCCTGTTTCCAGCCTATCTCAGCCCAGTGCATCCAAGAAGCTCATAAGCTATGTACAAATGTTATAGCCATCCTGTTACTTGTGTCCAGCTGCTGCATGTTCTTTTATTCCAATTTCTATGACTGTGTTTTCTGAAGCCAGTAGTAATCACATCTAGATATGCCATATGTCAAATGACACATTAAATTTGTGGTATGTGAAGCAGCCTTTTTGCCTGTTCGGAATCCCCTGCCAGTGTATTCTTTAGGTGATTGTGAATTCTAGTGTTACAGGAGTGGACAAAAACTACCTTCCCCTTATACACAATCCATGCTTACTATTGTGTCTCCCCTACCCTGTGTGGCTCTCTTCAAAATGCTGAGGCAGTGAGGGAACAATTGGCTGCTGCTGGATTGATTGACAGTCATTCCAGCCCAGAAAGGTCCCCCTCCCAGCCAAAACCTCTAAAAAGCAACATACAAAGGTTGCAAATAATTCCAACAAAAAACAAGAGTCAAAATCCTCTTTCATAGTACAACCAATAATGTCCACAATGAATTCTTAACAGGAGGCAATTCCAGTCCCGAAGTTACTGTATTTGCATTAAGCCAGCGTAACTGTGCAAGAGGATTTTGGCCAAAATGTCATTGCCTTCAGAGATACAGGATGATTATTTTGTGAGGACTAAAGGATATCCCACTGGCTGGATTGCTCAGTGGGTTAGGTATCTGGGTGTGGAGCCAGAGGGTGGGAGTTCAGTTCCCCACTATGCCTCCTAGAACAGTCTGTCTTGGGCAAGCTACACCATCCCAGGATGCCCCCAGAAGAAGGGAGACCACTTCTGAGCACTTTCTACCTAGAAATCCTGAAAAGGGTCATCATAAGCCAGCTTGCCATGTTCAAAGCCATCTTAACTTCTTTTATCCCCGCTCTACAAACATATCAAAACAAGCATGAATCCAATGTGGCACCCCTTACATTTTATTTCCACTGCTTCTCAGTAGAAATTCTTCCTAACCTAACTCTTAACTAGCTCTGTTTTGTTTGCCTGCTATGGATTATAATATAGTAGTGACTGCAATACAGAACAAAGCTTTGACAATGTGTTTTTTGGATTACACCATCGAGAATCTCTCAGTCAGAATAGTCAATGACTGTGTTGCCTGGGGGATTCTGGGACATTTAATATATCTGTATTTACTAGGAAACGAACATGGGCAATCCCCTAAGCATATTTAAGTAGCATACCCATTAAACTTAGTAGGACATATATTTTAGTGAGCAGTTCTGAGTCATACTGGAACAAACATATGTAGAATTAATTATTCAAAATAGACATTATAATTTTATTACCATTGTTTGAAACATCTTTGCAGAAATGTAAGTCATAGCAGTCATAAGCTAAATAAGCTTCCTAGTCATCACCATTAAAAAAAACCCTGCAAAAAAAATCCAACAGGATTTCTGCCACTGAATCATATAATTGTAGACTCTGAATGACACCAAGGCTGAAATCCTTTTACTTTTGTGCAGTAAGTTGCACTAGAGTAGACCTGTTGGGGATTTAGTGAGTCAGCTCCTCCATAAGTTCCATTAATGTAAATGGACCTACTACATTTGCAATTTCCTTCATACTCTACTGTGACTACACTAAGCACCAGGATTTCAGCTCAAATCATTGAGCCTGTCCCGTGTCACAGCAGGAAATGTAGGAAGATGCATAATATTAGAGCTTGGATATAGAGCTTTCTTATGACTTAGTTGCATTTTATGCCCTATTCGCACATTTTAACAATTTGCAAACCACCTAGAACCAGACACTCTCACAGTTGCAACATCAGAGGAGTCTGCTCTATAAAATCTTGTTGAACTGTGGATGGCTTCTCTCACTAGGTAATCACATAGGCATGTTTCTTGCAGAACAGTTAATGGCATCTTTCACGTTATATTGTTTTGATAAAAGGTTGGAATCCAGGCCAACTGATGGGCTGAATGGGCATCAGATGGCACACATCAAAATCCAGGTAATATGGAAACCCTATCCTGTAGTAAGTAGATTGTCCCTGGGTAGCAGGATCCGGGCTGGCTTATAGGTTAAATGGCTAAAACTCCAGATAAACCTATTCAAACAGGTAATATGTTAACCTTGATTTTGGAGAAATTAGAATGGTGAGGGCTGCTGTTTCTGTCTTTACTGGCTTGCCTCCTTCCTGCCTCTCTCTCACAGCATTAGATTGGAATTTGAAAATTATAAATGTGAGAGGAACATGTGAGTGCGCATCCTGTCTTCAAAACCAAAAGACATACAGTTTCTATATTTTGCAGGTGTCAGAAAGGTCTGTTTTCAGCTGATAATATTTTTTTGGAGCAAAAGTAAAAGAGGGTGTCTTAGTGTTCTACCCTCCCTGCTTTTATGTAGTCCTTCCTTACAAACCTTTCAGAACACATTCATTTAGGCAGAGGTTAAAAGCTAGGTCTTCTGGGTCATTATATTAGCTCCAGGGTTAAAAATAAGGTACAGTACAAACCTTTGTAACAGAATATTGGAAATATCTTTAAAAGGCAATCTGAAAACATTACAATTAAGAATGTTCTGAAGAGAGAATTTTCTTGAAATTTAATTCAAAGATTGAAGAAAACCCCATTTAAATTGTTTGGCCTATAGTGTGGATTCAGAGTGTTCAAAGCACTTCACACAATATTTCAGTGAACCTTCAATAATTTCTGTAATGTAAATCAATATATATTGCTGTGTTTTATGCACATGGCTGAGGCAGAGAAAGAGGACATTCTTCTAGGACAGAAGCAACATTTGAACCAAGCCCAAATAACCTGCAAGTAAACCAATATGTAATGCAGCTCTAGGACGTTTTCTAGAACAGGTTTTCCATACCCTTGCATGAAATCCCCTCCTCCATGCAATCTTCTTGGTGACCTTATTAAAAATAGGGCTACTTTCTTCCCAATTTTCATCACATGCTGATACATGTACTTGTTCCTCAGTATCCTTAGTCTTCTAGAATGTTTTAAAAGAAGCCCCCTAAACACAAGCAGTTCCAGATATTACATGGTAGCCTCAGTGTACTTCCTATAACTTTCAGTACTGAAAGACGAGTTGGGAGATCAGATAAGCCAGGAAAAGATATCATGTTAATGAGCTACTCTTTCAGCTACTGGTCAGATGAACAATAACAGAACGTTTTCCTATTCCTTTTAACAGTGGTAGTCACTGAGAGGGAAAGCTCAAGCATCTAATTTCTCAGATTTCACACCACCATCACTCCATAACAAGAAACCTGTTAGAATACTGTCCGCTATTCAAGTTGACTTGCATTTCACACACTTCTAAAAAAGAATTCATAGAATGTTAGTATAAATTTGGCATAAGAACTGAACATTTTGAATGAAATTTTGAAAAAGCGCAGTTTCTGAATTTAGTTCCAACCTCACCCCTAGATTCACTAGCTGGCCTTACATACAAGCAGCTGCTTTTTCCACCTTAGTGAGAAGGGGGCAGGAATGCTGGCCTTGAGAAGGATCCCTGAGGAAGCATTTGAGGACTTTTAAAAAGTATTTAAAAGCAAAATCACACAAGCACAAGTGGAGATAAGTTTATTCTTTTTTCCAAGATAAAACCTTTGCTTAATTTTGGAATAGAATTTTGTCAAAGAATCCATGAACTAAGTTAGCCTAGAAAAGCTGAGCTGCCAGGTCAAAGAAAGTGTACGAACTTCAGATTACTATGCAAGATGGCAAGAACAGAAACTTAAAAAGCAAAAACAGATACAAAGCTGCTGCTTTTCTCTATAATTACAAAAAAAAAATCTGTTTCAGAATTGGCAGCAGACATAACCTAGTTAATTGTTTTAGGTGCACAGAAGGGAATTGGTCTGTTCCTACTCTGTGTTTTATATATATGCAGTGGTAAAGACAAAGGAAGCTGACACTATTACTAGAAAATGTTCATGCATGAAGTAAAACAGCAGACAAACTAATTTGGCAGGTTTAATTATTTTCCCTTGTATTATACAAAATATTTTACAATTTTAAAAACATTTTCCCCACAAAAATCATATACATATATTTATATTTTAAGAGCCAATTACACAGAAGGGGGAAAATCATATGCACAAAAGATAACCAGTTTCCTTTTATTTTACAAGAACAATCTGGCAGAAGAATAATTAAGACATAGGTCCTGCCCTGCACATTTGAGGGGCTTCTGCTAGACCCCATTTCACCCCAACAACCCAGAGGCATTCTTCTTTGATTAAGGGCAGAGCTGAAGAGCTGCTCCCCCCAACTTCCCCAGGGGAAGAAACAACTGCTGTTGCATATATGGTGGCTCAAGGAGCTATTTTCAATCAGTTTATGTTGTACCTTTCATTTTAGCAGCACCTTTGAAGTCAAGAGACCAGAATTCTACATCATGATCCTTTCCTTTAAACAGAATACCATATTAAAAAATGAGCAGTCTGTGCAATGCCAGCACAAAGATCTAGTTCCCTTTCTTGGGGCCCAAAAATTATTCACTGTATACTATACTCTCACAGGCCCAGGGCTATAGGAGTAGCTTGCTATTTTAAAGCTGTGCCTGGTGGACACCAGTGTGGGGTATAATAAGTACTGTACCATCAAAGGAATTGGCTGACAGCCAGTTAACTGTTCTGTACAACAGAGGTTTTCAGGAAGCTAATTCTACACCTGACAGTCCAACACAGGACATGAAGCAGCAGCCTGCCCAAGTGACTCTTGGAGACCATTCCGACAGGGAGTGTGAACGTGGATGAATGGCTACTTCTCTGAGAGCAGGAAAGAGATTGCTGCACTACGGACTGTGTGTGTGCGTTTGAGGGGAAAAGAACAAAGAGATCAGTGGTGATGAGGGCTCATCCTGCACTCACAGGGGAGCCCATCCAGGAGTCACTGCTGGATACCAAATGCTTGTAGAAGTGTCGGTAGGTCTCGGGCATCGGCTGCCCCGTAGAGGTCACTCTGGCCCAGCATGGAGAGTGCCATACGGAGAGTGCTCCAGATGTTGTCAGACATGGCACCCTGCTGGCCTCGTGGGCCCCGGCTCTTCTGCTGCATGTGCAAAGCCTCTAGGAAGTGCTCCACAGCCTCTCTGTCAAGACCACAGGATAAGATAATGAAAAGCAAGTATGTAGACAGGATTAGCTGCAAACACTGGGCATCATGGGTGCTCCCCGCCAAAGGGCTCCTATGGCTGCCAATCAAAAGGCATCATGTAACCACTCCACCTTTCCCTCCCCTAACAGATTTTTTTTTCTTTTCTGATAGAAGACGAAAGTAGAAATGGGAGAATATGGGAGGGTTGTGTGATAATGAAAACATCTGCCTGGACATCACACGCAATCAAAAGAGCAAGTTAAGTACATTTGTGCCTCTCAGCCATAACACTATAAAACCATACAGAGGAACAGTATATTTGGAATAAATGCTGCCATGCTGGCTCTACTCCCACTTAATCTTGCAAATCAAATGCATAGAAGCATCACCAATTTAAGACAGTTCTTCCCCTGAACATTACAAAATGGTAAAGTGGAGAATGTTAAGCTACAGAATAGGTTCCAGAAAAAGATACACTTGTTACTCTCTCTTTACCAAGATTTAAGGATAGAATCTAGGCTATAAAAATACATGGTTATGTCCTATCTTTAACTCAACTTGGTCCCTCCAGATGTATTAGAAATAATAACCCCAACAAGTCTCATCACCCCAGGCAATACAGTTGGAGGCCACCAAGTTGGGGAACCGAACTAGTCAGCTGAGGAGTTCACTCTCTCTCTTAAGAGAGAGTGAACGTGGCATTTTGACACTAGCTAACTCGTACAGAAATTCCTCTTGTGATGTGCTTTCATACTTAACCTGGTACAGGTGGAGATATATAAGCTGATAATTAACCAGAACAATCTATGTTCCAGAACATTAACAGAGAGATGGTGAGCTACGATCCTCAGCATTCACAAGCGTGGGCATACCATCACCACAGGAGACTTGGTGGCTTCACCAAATCAGACAAATTTCGAACACTGGGCCTCTGCCTTTTCTTTTCTCTCCCTGTGACTTGCCAACTCTTTACCTTCCCCAATTCACCCCAACTTGCCTGTGGGCCCCTAGGTTGATGCAGCTGATGCCCAGGTTGTAGCGGGAGCGGATGTAGCCCGGCTGCAGTTCCAGGGCCCGCCTGTAGGCTGCCACAGCTTCTTCACTGCGGTTGCCGTTGGCCAAGGTTGCTCCTAGCTTGTTCCACAAGAGATGGTCCTAGAGAAAGGAACTAAACAGTCAGATTTGGTGGGGGGGAAAAGGAAAATTCATAGATGCCACACTCTATGTACAGTGGTGCCTCGCAAGATGAAAGTAATCCGTTCCACGGTTAATGCCGTCTAGCGAAAATTTCGTCTTGCGAAGCGCGTTTTCCCATAGGAATGCATTGAAATTTAATTAATGCGTTCCTATGGGGGAAAAAAGTCAGAAACCCAAAAAAAGTCAGCAAAAAGTCACTTACCAGGTAGAGTAGACTGAGCCCAGCTCCTCAGTGCCTTTGTAGCCCCAGAACAGCCGGAAAAAGAGTGCCAAACAGCGGAGAGTCAGCAACCAGCAGGGAGCTGGCAGCCATTTTGTGTTCGTCTCCACTCCTGCCCCCCTCCCCCGCCTCTCAGCTGATGGGCGCTGGGTCTAAGAGGCTTTTTCCCTGCTAGGCAAGCCTCCCGCCAATCAGCTGCCCCCCCTCTCCCCGCCTCTCAGCTGATCGGCGCTGGGTCTAAGGCTTCCCGAGGCTTGCCTAGCAGGGAAAAAGTCTCTTAGACCCAGCGCCCATCAGCTGAGAGGTGGGGAGGGGGGGGCAGGAGCGGAGACGAACACAAAATGGCTGCCGGCTCCCTGCTGGTTGCTGACTCTCCGCTGTTTGGCACTCTTTTTCCGGCTGTTCTGGGGCTACAAAGGCACTGAGGAGCTGGGCTCAGTCTACTCTACCTGGTAAGTGACTTTTTGCTGACTTTTTTTGGGTTTCTGACTTTTTTTTTTCCCCATAGGAACGCATTAATTAAATTTCAATGCATTCCTATGGGAAACGCGCCTCGCAAGACGAAAAATATCGCAAGACGCCCCGTCTTGCGAGGCACCAAAAATCTCTCAAGACCCTTTCGTCTTGTGAGTTTTTTGTCCTGCGAGGCATTTGTCTTGCGAGGCACCACTGTAATGGCATCACAGCCCCAGCAAGGCTCCAGAGGTTTCAGGATTCATCCTTCCACTCATTAACCTCTCATGCCTTTACTCTGCAAAGATGTAGATGTATTACTGGTATAACCTAATAGTTAAGAACATGAACAATCCACTAAGAAATTCCTACTTCACCTCTCATTTTTGTCACATGATTGTAACTGGCAAGACGCTCCTTTTTCAACTTCAAGTCCTTCACTGGTAAAAGGGAGCATACTGATATACGTACCTCGTTGCTCTGACTGAGATGACATAGAGGGAGCACTCTTGAATCCTCAGGTAGTGCTATATAACTGCTCAATATTTTCAGACTCCTGCCTTAGATATCACTGAACTGGGTTCCCTCTGGATAACCTGTAGCAGCAAACTATGATAAATCCACTCCTAGATTTTTTTTCTGTGACACTCAACAGCCACTGGCCACACCTTATGGAAAGTGATTGTGACACTTTTGTGGCGAGTCATAGAATGTGGCTTAGAAATTGCTGTTCTACCTCACAACTTCAGGCTTGCAGACACCATGGCACCCACTGGACTTCCCATACATTCACCACAGAGATAGACAACTTTGGAAGGTTTAGGTGCCAAATCTGCACTCCAACACCCACTGCAGGCCACATCCGGCCAGGAAGTGACCAATAAAGATTGGGGGGGGGGGGAGAAGGGGAGTCCCATCCGGCCAGGAAGTGCCTGAATAGCAACTTCCAGTTTTGATTTGGGGGATCCCACCCCATTCTCTAAAGCAGCCATTCTCAACGGGGGCCGAATGGCCCCCTGGGAGACACTGACACATTTGAAGGCTGCCACAGACTGGAAACAATTCTTCACACACCACCTTTGCTATGTAACTTATACAATCCTGGTTGGGCCTGTATTTCTTTCATATTGTGTTTACGGCCATGGTGGAAAAAAAGGTTGAGAATGGCTGCTCTAAAGCAAAAATGCAATTCCTGGAGGCCTTTAGGAGCAGAAAAGGCATTTTTTTTTTTTTTTGTCACGTCTGCCTCTTTTTCCTTTTTCTTTTTTTCTCTCCATGAAGCACGGAGGGGAGCACTCAGAGAGGGCTGGGAGGACCACAAAGAGCTGCATGCTGCCCTCAAGCCACATGGTGCCTATCCCAGATCGACATGAATCTACTGGCCTGGAAGGCTGCCAGTATCCTAATGAGACAGAACAGTACAACTTGTTTTCATTTTCTAACCCTAAAAGTCATGGGGTCCTCCCTAACTGTCTGGGACCAGGATAGGATTGGAAGAAGGCAAGCGTGTTTGATACCACATTTAACTGCCATTACTCTGTCCTAATAAAATAATGCTGGAATACTTTGGTGAGTTACTCAGGACTCTTTGCCTGAAACGCAGTTCTAAGAGTTCCACAGTTGTTGTTTTTTTCAATCATCTAACGCTTGGATGAAAACATGTGGCTGTCCAAATGTTCTTGTTGGAGTGTAACTCCCATAATTCCTCACCATTGTATATGCTAGCTAAGGCTGATTGGAATGGCACTCCCAAAAAAAAAAAAAAAAAAAAAAAAAACCAAACACCACTGAAGGTCACATGGTTCTCACCCTGCTCTGACAGAAGTACCACGGGACATCAAGTGTCTGGTCTGTTAATAAAGCCCCCAAAACCTATTTCTCCTGTGCGGAAAGAAGTGATAGGAGACACCTTTTGACGGCTTTAATCAGGAACGCATTCATTTGGGATCTGCTCTTTCATATATATTTTTTTACTCCCAACTCCTAGAATTCTCCAAGAATTCCTTAGACAGAAGTCTGAGGGTTTCAACCTATCAACACACACCTGCATTTTGCAAGCAAGCAAGCAAGTTAATGTTTTCCATCTGTCTTTGTCCTCTCCTTAGATGCTAAAATTTTGTGCTGTAATAGAAATCAACCTGATCCTAAATGGCTTTTAATATTTTATTGTACTATATTCTAATGGACTATACTATATTGTTTATATCGTTTTATATTGTTTTATCCAATGTATGTTGCAATGGCCTGTGTGCCACGCAATAAACTTATTTTGCTTGCTTGCTCACCTGCATTTTGCACACCTGGAGACTGTCCTGGCCAGGAGGCTGCATGGCCTCCTCCAGCCTGTGCTTTCTGTTTTTAATATATATAAAAAAGGAAGCTGCCACAGCACTTCCTGAGACCACAGTTCTTCAGAAAGCACCCTCTATTCTGGGCTTACTGGACGCCCAGACTACAACTACAACTCCCAGGAAGAACTACAACTCCCAGGAAGCACCACAACAGCTTCCTTTTTGATTTTTTAACATTAACAGCAGGAAGCATAGGGCAGAGGGGCCCATGCAGCCTCCAAGGTCGGCTCTTTGCCAGATGAACGAAATGTATGTTTGTGGACCGAAACTCCCAGAATTCCAGAAGAGAATTCCTGCAGAATTCTGTGAGATGGAATCCAATGAAAATAAGAGAAAAATAAGAGAAAAAGAAAGAACCACCTTAGTGAGAACAAGACCCTGTTTCACAACTTTGCCTTCTGATCCTGCCACCCTCTTCCCTGTGTCTTCCTTACATTTGGGCGGGTGCTCAGCGCAGCAGTGAAGCAGTCCACAGCCTTCTCATATTCCCCACTCAGGTTGAAGAGAACGCCCAAACCACATTGCACATCAGGATCCACAGCAGAAGTGTTACTCTGTACTGCTGCCAAAAACAGTTCTTTGACTTCAACAAAGAGTGAGCTGGGGGGTGGAGGTGGAAAGAACCAAAAGAGAGGCATGGTAATGAAATCCTACCCAACTGAAGTCTCACTGCCACCACAGCCCCTCTTGCCCAGTTCCAGCCCATTCTTCCCTTCCCTTCCCTCAAACTCACTCCGTCAAGAGGGAGCCCAGGATACGCTTGGAGGGCCCAAGACCTGAATCAACGCTCTCTGCTTCAGGCTCCTTCCCCACCAAATGACTATAGGCAGGGTTGTGGTGCAACCAATCACGCAGGGTTTCACATGCTTGCTTCTGCAATGACTCATTGGTGAAACTGACTGCCAAGGCCATGAGTGCTGTGAGGTTTCCAGGCTGCAACTCCAGACACCTATGGAAGAGAGGCAAAAGCATACAGCTGGGACACAACTGGTGTATCCTTGCCTCAACCTAAAACGGGGGGTGGACAGCTTGTGTCCAGATACCGGTGGACAACCAACACCCAGAAGCTCTAGCTTCAATAACTGTGAAAACTGGCCCAAAGTGTGAATTCTCATTGCCAAGAAAGGCGCCAGATAACTTGTCTAGCTAATCCCTGTTAGGAGGCGATGCCCACACAAGCCAGCAGCCTCTCCTAACTCCAAACTTCTAGCAGGTTCCAAAACAGACAGGCCTAGGGTATAGACCCCACTGTTAACCTGTTGGGTGTTGGCCTCCTGTTCAGGCCAACGAGCCAGCTGCTGTTCAGGCAACATTTCTGTTCCAAAGAATGATGTCTGCTGGACCACTAAGGGCCACCCAAGTAGATACATACCACCTTGCTCTGTAACAGTCATCTAGTGCAGTGGTTCTTAACCTTTGTTACTCAGGTGTTTTTGAACTGCAACTCCCAGAAACCCCAGCCAGCACAGCTGGTGCTGAAGGCTTCTGGGAGTTGCAGTCCAAAAACACCTGAGTAACAAAGGTTAAGAACCACTGATCTAGTGCATTGTTATAACCATTTACAATAAATTCTGTATCACACAACTGGCACTGTTATTTGCAAGCATCTTAACTTGGCATTGTTTGTGATCTGGCACCACACTTAATACAATAGCCAGCAAGGAAGGCTCATGGGAGTTGCAGGCCAACAGCATTTGGGGGGCAACAACTTGTCCATCCTTGCCCTAACACGGTCACCTTGCTGCTGCTAATCATTGCAAACTGGTGAGGAGTCCTGTTGGCTAGGAAGGTTCAGGTGCTTCTCAGCTGCCAAATCAAATACGCTTGCTGGAAATAACTCTGTTCCAAGATTCTTCCTGGCAGAGATTCTGAACATACTGAACTCTGTCTCCCTTTCCATTCCCATCAGCAGATAGGCAGTAGAGAGCTTTGTTATGTGGGGTTTGTGGGGTTTATAAGTTTTAACTTGTAAACCACCCAGAGTAGTACTTGCACTAATGGGTGATATATAATTCTATAATCAGTAGTCCTTGCATTATTGGGGCAGAATCAATCAAACCATCGGTTGCAAGCAGCTACAGATGCTTTGTCAGATTTGGTTTCAGACATGTAGGAGAAGTGAGGCTTTATCTGTAAGCTAAAGCATCATGAAATAGTCAGATTTCACTTCTCTTACACCAGCACCGCTTGCGATAGCCACTGCCTCCCTGCAACCCTAAATATGTCCACACCAAGGGGTTCCTCTGCCATGCAGGCTACTCACCGCCTGAGGGCGCTGATTGCGGCAAGCTCCTGCTCATTCTCTGCTTGCGTCGTTCCCAGATACTGCCAGGCCTAACAGAGACAGGACAAGGAACACAAGGCAGCTTTCAAAAGCAACCGAGTTCTGCTAGATGGGGAACAGACTTTTGAGCACCATTTCTTGCTCCATCCTTTCTCTACATGCCCATCGTTTCAGATACTGGGGAGGCATTGAGAGGGGAAACATCAGTGATGCCACAAACAAATTGGTTGGCAATGGGTGCTTTGAAGTTATTATGCTGCTCCCTAAGAAATCTGAAGCAACTGATTACTAAAGACAGGAGTAATTTGGAATCTGTTACTATGGCCAACCCAGACATCTCTGCATTTGCCTTAAATGGTTCCTTATCTGCATTAAATGGCTGCTTGGTCAAAAAGAGAAAAGCAGTGCGGTTTCAAAGCAGCCCCAAATTTATCCCAGTATCACACAGTCACAGTATGAAGTGTTCTCTGCAGCACACAAGGGGCTACCCCTAGGCCAACCAGCCCCGATCCCATTAAACCGAAGCGTAACCCGGAGTGCTGCTCTCCCGTCCCGGCTCGCTCACCTCCATGTGATCAGGGTTCTGCTGAACAGCAGCCTCAAAGAACAGGACAGCATTGGGGAGATCTCCCTCCTCCAAGCATTTCAGTCCTTCTTCGAAAGCACGTGGATTGTCCCGCACAGGGTTTTCTTCCTCAAACTGGTATCCCTGTCAGGCAAAGGGAAAAACAAAGCAGCTGCTGTTGTCCTTGCTGGGGAAGATGCCCGGGGAGGCAGGCAGAGCCCTTCCCACTTTTTCACTCCTTCATGGGGGCATGTGGGGAGGAGCAAATGCTACTGAAGGATACACCTGTGCAACATCCAGAACCCAGCAACATCCTTTAACTGGATCCTTTAATTGCTGGCTGCTTCCTTCCCACAGGATCCAACAAGGAGGTAAAGACAGGGGGAGGCAGGAGAGTGACCAAAGTGTGTTCACGTGAACAATCAGGAGGAGGGCAAAAGTATGTGGGATCAGGCCAGGGGGAGAATGTAGAAAAATACTTCCCCACCTGAAGGTGCACAGCCAAAAGGAAACAGGAGGACAGACAGGGAAGTGGAAGCAGCAGCAGCAGTTGCAGACAGGCGGAAGCCCCAGGGATCACACACTCTCTACATCAATACCTTGTCGTAAGTGGAGCTGGCGAGATCCTCGTAGTCCGACAGCCAAGGATGGGCCTCAGCGTCTCGCTTGGCCATTTCTTCCCACTCAGCCTGCAGCTTGTCCCAGAAATCCACATCTGACTAACAAAAGTGAAAAAAGGAATCTCAAATAGGCTCCCTCTGGTTTCCGGTATCAAAAGCCTCAACCCTTTGAAGGGGGCTTCATTTCTGTCTCCCCAGGGGTGCATTACCTCCACGGCAGTCTTGGCTTGTTCAAACTCTGGATCCAAGCCCAGCACATCTCTGGGGTTTGCAAACTGATCAACCCAGGCCTCAGAGGAATTCTAGGAAGAGAATATAGCAGGAAGAGACTTTCCCCCCTGTTAAGAATAAACACATTGTACAGGATCCTATTTCTGAGCAGGAAATATGAAGGGAGGAACACTGGGGCCATCAAAACAGAATTATGACTAGAAGGGCTTTTCTTTGGGCCTAGACTACATGCTGCTCTGCTCCAGTTGCACATTCTTACTTCTTTGTCCTGCATCAACAGTGAAAGGGTACCTTACTAGCTACATAGAGCAGGCTGCAAGGCAACTTACGCCCCCTGAGCAGCAAGGAGTCCTACCTGCTGCTGTATAAACTCAGTAGCCCATTGCTCTGCCTGATCCTGGTCTCTGGGAATAATGGTCACCCGATTTGCCTCGATGGACACCCTCCCATCTCCAATCTGGCGGACAAACTTTAGGAACTGCATGAAGAAAGGAGACATAGGCAGAGAGCATCACTGTTCAAGCCTGACACTTTCGCAACCATTTTGTACCTTGGCTAGCTCGGACCCCCAACTGAGCAGACCCAAGAGGAAAGGAGAAAAGAGGAAACTCAATCGGCCTCAAAGAGTCACAAGGTGGTCATTTAAACAACTGCACAGGATAAGCAACACACTTCCTGGAAGTCTATTCCAAGAAGAGAGTCAGGGTGGAGGAACGAAGCCCGGTTCTCACCTCTGGGTCATGCTGCCACTTTACAATCCCATTTTGTCCTGGGTCAGTTATAAAAAAAAGTAATAGCAGCAGATCTGACCTGAGTGCATTGGATTCCTAACTTTAAGAAGAATATATTATTGCAATTCAACAACAAATGAGTGCAACAGAGAGGCTGGAAGAGAAAGAAAGACGCTATGGCCAGAATCCTATGATGTCTACAGAAGATCTGCATAACTTGCTGCAACTAGCTGTGATCAACTTACAGAGCTATGGGGTGCCCCTCAGTTGTGCAATCAGGTACATGACTAGGCACACAACCATGGACTGCTGCAGCACCTCATCAATTAGACACAACAAGTTATGCAAACATTATGAAAACACTAAGGGTATTCTGGCCTATATGAGAGTATGGGGGTGACTAAACTGACAAATAATGTGGGAATTGCTCTGGGATTGGGATGGTCTGATTCGCATTATTTTCCATTGATCGCATGACGTACAAGTCAATGTAAATCTGCTTGGAATTCTTCCCCAACCCCATCTGTAGTTGATAACTTCACTGCTGGAGGTTTGAATTTTTGGAATCCAATACATTTGCATTGGTTCAGGTGGTGTGATTACTTGAGTCAACGTGGAGGGGCTTGTAGCTGTTCTATTTAAAGCCATTCCACCCAGTTACAGCAGCAGTGAGAGAGGCAAGGCAGGAGGGAAACTGGCTGCTGTTTGAATCCTCTCCGCTTCACACTGGGTGCCTGGGTCTGCTTGTTTTCCTCTTCCTTTTCCCTTCCTGTTCCGATTTTCTTTTAAGGCTTGCTGCCCACGCACTACGGCAGCTAGATGACCAAAGGAAGAAAAAAAGTGAGGAATTGGCAGAGAGATTGGAGAGGAAGTTATCCATCAGTCCTGTGCCATTTCAGCAATCCTTTAAAATCAAAGAAAAAGAAAGGAAATGGAACAGGAACAGGAAGGGAAGAGGGAAACAAGCAGACCCAGACAGCAGGTGGGGGGAGCAGCAGATTCAAACTGTTAGCCACCTGCAAACAAGGCTGAGTGCCAGTTCTCTCCTGCTATCCCTGCTGGCTCCGGTGCCGTCAGCTGCAAATTAACCCAGGGAAACCCAGCTTCCCAGGTTCGACTTCACAGTGGATCAATTTGCATTTTTCCAGCTGCGTAGTCACATCCTAAAACTCAGTAACCATTTTGAAAAGAGATCAAGAGGCGGTGCCAATACAAGGAGCCCACCATGGCTGCAGTGTTGGAAGTTGAAAACCTATGGCTAAATGAGGAGTTCCCAGGCTAGCACATTTCAATCCCATGCTTGCTTCCAAAATGGATCTTTGGGTTATGTAGATTTAATTATCTCTGCAACCAATCAACAGACCGACCAAAACATCACAGTGGAGTTCATGGCTACACAAGATGAGCAAGGACCCCACGAGTCCAAGCCAAGACCTCTAATCCATTGCTCTGAATCTTTGGAAATTAATCAGGCAAGTAGCAGAAGACTTAGCAGTGGTCCCCTTCCAGTCATTTCCATTGCTTCCAATACAGGAAGGATAATGCATCTGAAAGGGAAAGGGTACTGTATCCATGGGGGCTTGCCATAGGAATGAGAACCCAGAGGCTATCCCAGACAGACTTGTCACCCTCCATGCATAAGAGGACAGTGGAACCACAGCCTGAGCGGGCAGGGCTTAGGACTCTCCCATTTTTAGCGTGACTGCATAGGCTTACAGTATACTGGGTATCAGACAGTCTAGCACAGCGTTCCCCAACCTTTTCTGTAGTGCGGACCGGCGGAGCCTCTGAGGGAGGTGGGGCGGCCCCTCGCGCTTCTCCTCTCCGACGCACGCGCGAAGTGGTTGGGGAGCGCACGCGCCTAAGGCGCACGCACGCATTCCCCCACCGCTTCGCGCATGCGCAGGAGCGCCTGCCCACCCGTGCACCCACCCCACCCCTGCGCGCGGGCGCATGCTTGAAGGGATGAGGGAGTGCGTGCCAGCGGCGGCAGCCTGGGAGTCTGAGCATGGCCGGGGGGCTCCCTCTGGCCGCTCGCCTTCCAACGAGGCTGGGGGCGGGGCTCCTCGCCGCCCTCCGCGGGAAATTCAAATGCAGCCGCTGGTTCCGGAGCTGGAGGCAGCAGCAGCGGCATCGGCCTGCTCAGGGCAGCGAGGAGTGCCGACCCCGGCCTCTTTGGAGCCTGCTGGGAGGCGAGCGGCCAGAGGAAGCCCCCCGGCCATGCTCAGACTCCCAGGTTGCCGCCGCCGGCACGCACTCCCTCACCCCTTCAAGCATGCGCCCGCGCGCAGGGGTGGGGTGGGTGCACGAGTGCGCAGGCTGGAAAGGCAGCAGCACGGAGCAATCCCGAGGCTGAAGACAGAGCCCGGGAAAATCAAAACACCTCCCCACTGGGCTCCTGCCTCCTGCCTCGGGTCTCTCCCTGCTGCTGACTTTCCAGCCAGGCTGGAAAGGCAGCAGCACGGAGCGATCCCGAGGCTGAAGACAGAGCCCGGGAAAATCAAAACACCTCCCCACTGGGCTCCTGCCTCAGGGTCTCTCCCTGCTGCTGACTTTCCAGCCAGGCTGGAAAGGCAGCAGCACGGAGCGATCCCGAGGCCGGAGACAGAGCCCGGGAAAATCAAAACACCTCCCCACTGGGCTCCTGCCTCAGGGTCTCTCCCTGCTGCTGACTTTCCAGCCAGGCTGGAAAGGCAGCAGCACGGAGCGATCCCGAGGCCGGAGACAGAGCCCGGGAAAATCAAAACACCTCCCCACTGGGCTCCTGCCTCCTGCCTCGGGTCTCTCCCTGCTGCTGACTTTCCAGCCAGGCTGGAAAGGCAGCAGCACGGAGCGATCCCGAGGCTGAAGACAGAGCCCGGGAAAATCAAAACACCTCCCCACTGGGCTCCTGCCTCAGGGTCTCTCCCTGCTGCTGACTTTCCAGCCAGGCTGGAAAGGCAGCAGCATGGAGCGATCCCGAGGCTGAAGACAGAGCCCGGGAAAATCAAAACACCTCCCCACTGGGCTCCTGCCTCGGGTCTCTCCCTGCTGCTAACTTTCCAGCCAGGCTGGAAAGGCAGCAGCACGGAGCGATCCCGAGGCTGGAGACAGAGCCCCGTGGGGAGGCTATTTGAATTTCCCGGGCTTCTGTCTTCAGCCGCTGGGTCCCTCCGCGCTGCTAGCTTTCTAGCCGGGCTCCGGGAGGCTGCGCCGCCGTTTGCGCAGGCGCAAACAACCTTTGCAGGGGTGAGTGCGTGCGGGGGGGGGGCGGGAGGTATGTCTTGGCGGCCCGGTGGGGCTTAAGCCACGGACCGGCAATGGGCCGCGGACCGGGGGTTGATGACCTCTGGTCTAGCACATTCTAGGTAAATGATCAGAAACACAACCCTACCCTTTATGAGGTAAAGTAGTCTACATTGACCTAGCCTATGTTGATTCCTCAACTAACCTAAGTCAATAGAGGACAAGGAGCCGGATCTATCCATTTGTCAACAGTTTCTCTGTGGACTGTAATCCCACTCCTTTCTCACAAGGCCAGGTCTCCCATGATTTCATCAAGTCCTTCCTATCTCATACTCTGCTGCACCAATGCATACAAGAGAGAGAGCACACTTTCATGCTGAAAAAATGATCATGAAAACTATTTTGTCTGAAGATACGAATGTCATTTTCATTTTTCCTCAGGAAGACTTCCCTCTATTAAAAGTAACCTGATGAAGTCATCACATAAGGACTAGCCTCATTCAAACAACAACAGATAGCCTGTGGGCCTGGCTGACCACAAGCAAGAAAAAGGAAGCCAACAGAACAAATGCCCACACATGCTAACGTTCTCTCTCCACCTACTAGTGTAACAAATATGCCAAGTGCCCTATGAAGAGAACACAGGACGTCCTTTTACCTCAGAGTCATTCAGCTTGGGATCATCAACTTTTGAGAGAAAGTCATTGGCAGTCTTCTTGAGATCATCTTCAGGCTGGTATTCCTCATACCTATGGTCAGAAAGAACAAACCTGATTCAAAATCAAGCTAAAATGATATGCTTCAAACCAGTGAAGATGAGGGTTTCACATACTACAAGACCTGCATTCACTTATTTGATTTACCAGTAAAAGTAGCTGGCTTCACAGAGGTCAGATTAGCTCTTAGTTTCATAGGCTAAAACTTCTGAGCAAAATTATCCAGCTGTCAGAATTCCACATACTTGTTCACCTGAGGTGAAGAAATCAATGTCATGCGGGACCCTCAGGCCAGCTTTTCTGGCATGGTAGGCCACTACAATCCCCAGAGGGACAGATTTACTCACTCCATGTCCATGAATGTGAACTAACCCACATGGGGGCAAGGTCAGCCCTCTAACTCTACCTCTTGAATTACTGTCCCTGGCTTCAAAGTATATCAACTGTAAACCTAGACTTTGATCAGAGAAATGTACCACTTCAAAGCTGAAGGTTCTAGTGCAAGCTTCAAATATAAGGATACCATTAATTTTAATTGATTAAATATATCTTACAAACCAAATAACATTCTCAAGCACATGCTTAGAGGGCCCTAGTAGGTACGCTAAGTTTTTGGTGTTTAGTTTTCATAGCTTTAAGAGCTATACTGAGACAAACATAACATATGCTGTTATCATAGATAATGTCAGGCTCCAGTTTGCAGGACAGTTACTAAGAGGGCTTTCAAATTGAAATAATCAAAACATAGCCATTCCAATAACAACACATCAGCAGAAAGGAGCTGAAATCGAGAACAGTTTTTCTAATCCTTTAAAATAATTAGAAGGCCTAGGTAAGTGAAAATCCACATATGGAACTGGGAAGACAGAAGGCTCAATGCTGGGGAGGAATTTCTAGAATCACAGCTCTCTTTCTCAGGTCAGGCAGCGAAGCAAATCAGAACATGATTGCAGTATTCAAGCAGGTTTATGTGAAACTAGGTGATCCCTGAGATTCCAAACTCCCAGCTGGAGACAGTTTAAAAAGCAAATACCAGCACTTTGAACTGAGCCCCAGCAACAGATCAGTAGCCAGGAAATATATTTGGTAAGCACTGGCAAGATGTGTTCTAGTTATTTGGGCCATCAGCCTAGCTGTATTCAGGATCAGCTGAATTTTCTGAGCAGCCTTGAAAGGCACCTCCCCATACAAAACATTACATTTTCTGACCTACAGACTCCCAGGATATGGATACGAGGGGTTTTATTCTCTCTGTCTGGGAGGAGTCTCAGTGGAAATACTACTTATCCGGTGATGTCCAAGGCAAATACAAACCAACTGCAGGTTGTGCATCACGGCCTTCCTCCCTTCCCCATGTGCTACAGTGTGCCACATTTAGTACTACAGAGGATGAGTGGGAGTATAGCAGCACATCCGCTATGCAACCAGTGGACACAACCCAGACAGACATCATACCATTTAGGTAAGGAATGTATAATTAGAACAACCATCCGGTTTTGGCTGTTGGGCGGGGATGTATGTTTGGAGTCCTAGGACCAAACTGGTCAGGACAGGAATAGCCTCCACACTTGCCTTTTCTTTAGTAAAAAGTAAAAAGCAGCCAAGGTGGAGGCAATGTAGACCATGAGTATGGTAGGAAAGAAGGAACAGCGTTAACATTTTGCCCTCACTGTGGCCTCCAGGCCAGGCTCCAAAGGTAAATGAACCTCACACCTACTTTGTGCTCTTCTTAGGCTCCTATGATGGTACCACCCTAGGAACATAGAAAAGGCTTGTGCTATTGCCCTTGGCCTCACAGACAGCTAATCAGGCCCACTTTACTCGAGAAACCAAGAGGTGATCAAACACTGTTCTGGCCAGCTGTTGATCATCCAGCCACTCTTCATGTACATTCCCTTAGGAACAGCAGGCACATCTATTTCATGGATGGAGTAAAAGTAATTAATATTTATTATAATCTACCCCCCCCAAAAAAAGTCATTAATTTTTGATAATCTGAATCTTCTAAGAAGTGATTTGTAACTCTTACAGACCCAGAACTTCCAAGACAGGGATCTGCCAGCTCTGATCCTGAACAAGGTACAACTCACTCTAAAGTACAAGGAGAAACTACAGAAGTACTTACCATTTGTCAGCCAGTGTTTGGTCTTCTGATTCTCCCAGCCACAACTTCTCCTCTGACTGCTCCAAATATTCTTCTGCCCACTTGGCAGGAGACACAGACAAGGGATCTTTGCAAAAAACAGAATTAGAAGAGACTTCAAAAGAGGATTTAAGAGCTGGTGTGATTCCTCCTTTCCGATGCTGGTAAGGTGAGCTATTGAACACCATTGAGATAAACACCAACAATCACTGAGGATGAACACAACACAGGAATGTCTTCTAGACCAGCGGTCCCCAACCTTTTCGGAACCGCGGACCGGTTGGGTGGATGGGCTCCAAGCGCAGGGGGCAGGGGAACGTGCATGGGGGGGGGTGGAGATCCGTCTCCGTGGCCTAGTCCTGGGAAGCCCACGGACCAGCACCGGACCATGGACTGGGAGTTGGGGACCCCTGTTCTAGACCATGTAAGACCACTGGCTTATCGCACTGGGGCCCCCAGAAGTGCTCTTCCCAAATGCAGCCCTGCTACTTGGGGTTCTCTTAACAAGGATTACCGGGGACTTTGCCAAGCAGGTGAATGTCAGATAACAAGGTGACATAATTATAAATTATATACTCTGAACAGGCAGACACATATTTCTGGCTAGACGTAGCCGAAACAAGGTCCCTGGTGTAACCAATTCAGTCACAATTATGATCTGCTGCTGAAAATCCAAATGGAGAAAAACCATGGCTTAAGGGTAATCACTCAGTGTTTCTCACTCTCCTGCTGGCTCCCCTTCATGTGATCAGTCACACAAGCAGCTGTGTGCTTGTTGCTCATGAACATGAGGTATAAGAGGGGGAGAATGCATATATGAGCATCTTTGCATGATCATTTACATAAACAGGATTCCAGCCACTAAAATCTACAGGACTCTTAATAGTTTTACTTGGATCAGAGGTGGTGAATGTGACAGCTAAGATACAATAATAAAATCAGCAGTAATTTTAATTGAGCTCCCTAACTGGAATATTGCTTCCCTCCAGACACAACTGGAGATGAGATAATAGCAACAGAGATTTTGTAAAGGATCTGGAATGCCAGAATAGAGAAATTCAGGGGAGCAAAGAGGAAAAGACTGAGGAAGGAGGGGTTGCAACAGCAATTCTGACCCACCTGGCATCAGCCATAGCAAAAAGGCAAAGCTCTTGATCTCTGAAATTACTGAAGGACAAAAGGAAAGTAGCTCAAACTGCACCCGTGTGACATATGTAGGTTACCAGGGAGGGGAGAGACGAAGATACAGACAAAATGTCAAGTGGTAAGAATGGCTTAGAAATTGACAAAATCCCAGCAGATCTTTAAAAGGAATGGCATGGGGAGTACAATTACACTTTTTTCAGCAATCGCTTAAGAAGATCTATATAGGCCATCTGAGGATAATCTTTCATGCATCTGATGGCATCAAATCTAGTTTATGAAAACCTGTGTCATACTAAATGTCATCATTTTATGGTGTTACAAGACATCGTGGTTGATGCTGGGACAGTGTAACACAACTGCACCCTTGGAGTGTCTGAAGAACCTCAATATTAAAAATGAATAAGAATAAGCAAGGTTACTCAAAACAAGTGGATCAAAAGTAGTCTTATAATTAGGCCAAGTGAGGCAGCAAACCTTTGGTATCATTAAAAATGTAGCAAGTTATTAATTATTAGTTTCATCATTGCGACTGTCTTTTTTTTTCTTTTTTTACTGCCAAGAAGCAGGGAGGGGTGATTGTGTCAAAATAACTTGTTTGCCGTTAAGGACTATGCACCATAACAGTGAAGGCTGCCCTTTGCCCCCACCTCAGACAACCAAATGCCTTGAGCTAGCCCTTTAAAAACAAAATCGGCCAAGGACAGAGAACAAAGTACCATTCGTGAAAGAACGCTTCATTAGTACGGTGCCTTTGCTTTTTCCTCAGATGCTTTATCAGACACACAGAACAAACTGAAAAGGCAGTAAGTACACAAACACACAGGAAGTTACATGAGAAGAGAGAGAAGCTTGGTTAACAGGTAAGGAACCAAGACATTAAAGAGCTCCAGTATGAAAAATGCCCAGTCCCTCCCAACATCAGCCTGACCTGTAACTTCAGCAATGAATTCTTGGGACCAGTCAGCCTCATTGTAATCCGTGGCAACATCAACCGTAGGGTCAGCAGCATCAAGGAACTCTTGTGTCCAGTTCTCAGACAAAGCTAAGGCAGCCACCCCAGGAGCTGAAGAACACGGGGCAATAAGTCAAAATGTGTATCCAAGCACTAGCATCGCTCCACCCACAAGGGTGAAAGAAACAGTGGCACAGGGCAGAATCCATCCTTCTTCTCAAATTTACTCAGTTACATAGACATTCCCATCTAACAAGGCCAATTCTATCACAGCATCGGAGCTCTTCCTGCTCTCTAATCACACTTACCTCGCTGTGGGGCCTGCCGGAAACTAGATTGCTCTATCTCTTGCATTTCAGCCAGCAGATCGTCCATCTTGAATGTCTGTGGGGCTCGGGACAGCAAGGGGCCATTTTGCTCTTGAAGGAACTCAGCCACCAGCTAAAAGGAACATACATGTGAAGAATAACAACCATATGGTGATGGAAACAACATAGAGCAGCACAGAGGCTGAAATCCGGTTGCACAACTCCACCAGGTGTAAATGTGTTTTTCTTATACTAAAGCCTTCCTCCTCATCCACCCCCCATCCCAAAGGCTTCCCCAGGGCAAAAAAGGGGTCCCTAGGAAGCTTTGGAACCTAAAGTTGGCCCCAGGGAAGCGGGGAATAACATTTTTTAAATCAAATTAAAATAATGATTAGTATCCCTGTATGATGACATCATCACAAATTACACCTGGCAGAGTTGTGCCAACTGGATTTCAGCCAGAATCTCACAGCACTTTCAAGAACAAGCACATTTTATTACAGCATCCTTTTGTAGACTAAACAAGTGGCAATCTATGTACCTTTGTATGCCATGATAAACTTAGTAGTCTCTAAAATGCTATTAAGACTATTCTCTCTGGAAAAGAAAACATAGGTAAGGGACAGGGAAAAGAAACATAGAAGGTCTTACTTCATCTTCAGAGGCTCTTCCAAGAGGCTTGGACACCTGTAAAGCAACAAAATGAGTTAGCTGGTGCTACAACTGCAATTGCAAAGGATAACCTCGTTGGGATATGATGTGAAGCTGATTTGCTTTTTCACTTTCCTTCATCTCCCCTGAAATGGCACATCTCATCCAGAGGACATGAGTGCAATGAATTTCTTCCTTCTCACATGTCCTTTTCTTCATCCCCCAAAGTGATAACAGGCCTCCTGCCTTCATACTAGGCAACAGTAACACCTACTTCTATTATGACATTTGTTTGTTTTCTCAACTAACATATACGTAATAGACATATAATCAGAATGTTTATATCACTGGTTCTGAACAACACCTGGTATCCTCAAATGAGCAATGTCCAACTTCTCTTATCTGAGTTCTTCAGGCACCACAGACGTCCCCATCAGCCTACAAGCCCACCCAGTATCTTCATCCCCCTCCAACAGACATGGGAGGTGGGCAAGCCTACTTCTGGCCTGAGCAAAACTACCAGCTCTACACCAAGAACAGGGCCCAGAGTTACAGGATAGTGTGAAAAGGTAAATTTCACAAATGCCCATCCCCTGGGGATGCATGTTCACTGCTGTAAGCAGAGGTCTCAGCCTTCCTCTGAAACATTGAGTGCCTTTCCTGTGCTATGCAACTGCAGGATGATGCCCTCACCCCAACCCATCCAACAAGAGACAGGCTTGTTTTAGTGCTGTACTTCTGATACATAGGAAAGGCATGAAAAGTGGTGTGCTAAGGTAAGAACACTCCCCTCTTCTCCTGCACCAAGCCTGGGGGTGGAGATGAGATGATACTCCGCCATGCTCTACCCAGCTAGAGATGGACAAGTTTCAGCAGTGGATTTCTGAGATATAAGCAATACCATAAAAGCCCTGTAGGAACACTCCTACCCTGAATAGCTCAAAGCCTAACGTGGGGGAGAAGATTGTCAACCACCTCAGATAGTGCTTCTCAGGAACAGCACCGTGTTATACATACATATGTGTTATCCTGGCAGACCTGACTATAAATCGGGCATCAGAAACATAAGGAGCTTAAACAGAGGAAACAGACAGGAGCTAAATGACAGTAAACAACCCTCCCATTTTCCAAAAGTGGCAGAGAAGGGTGGCTTGGGGAAGAAGGAATGTTTTTATGGAGGAAATTATACATAGGAACTGGCCAAGGAAGCAACCCACCCAGTGGCAAGCAGCAAGCAACCCCCCCCCCTCCAGAAACTTCCACTGTTGGCTACAAGGAAGATGTGTATAAGGGATACAACATGTTCCTAACCCACAACTATTAGTATACTTCCAGACGAGGCCTCTACAATACAACTGCACAGCCTCATCTCTGGAATTTTTTACCAGGTCCAAATGATGGTATCTTCCATTTGCAGCTCTCTTATATTTTCCCATCCCTTTTTACTACTTTTTTCTTAGGGTTTTTTTTTTTTTTGCAGGAAATATGGAATAGCTGCACAGTGTGTGTACTTTGTGTGCTTTTCTTTTCTTTCTTAATAACGTTAGCAGCAGAAACCCTCTGTCTCGAAACTCACTTACGGCATACATTGCTTTGGAAATTATAACAAATTTATATGACAAGACAGTATCATCCTTATGCAGTTCTACACCCCAGATTAAGGGCATACGCAATGTTACATACCAAGTGGCAGCTCACTCTCCTAACCACCACACCGTAACAGCTCTAAAAACCATCATTCAAAAGATCACTTTTCTTCTGATGAGCATGGCAATTCCTCAACCAGCACACATCACAAATGGTATCAAGCTTGCCCTTAAAGAAGTGCTAGATGCTCACCTCAAGCCAGAGAACCTCCACACTCCCCATGCAACGCTCCCAGTATTTCCAGGAAGTTCTTCTCCCACCCTACCTCCAAAATAGGAGACCCTGGGAAATTAGACGCCTTCCACCTCTGTTATACTTACCACCTCAGCCCCTGGTGTTGTGGGAGGCCAAGTCATGGGACCCTGAAGCCCCTCTTGCTGCAGGCCCTTGTCCTGAGTGAAGTGGCTGGCCAACTTCATCAGAGGATTGGACCCCCCACATTCTGGCTCCACCAGCTCTCTCATGGCCATGGCAGGCAGTAGGAGAACACTGCACCCACACGACCCTCACCTGCCCAGAGGAGAAACAGTGGCAAGATAAGTACACTCAGAAAGTGACGAGGAACTACCTATGGGGCTGCATGACCTGAAGCATGTTTTTGCCTCAGCTACAGGGTTGATTTCCCAAATGCATCCAACAGCCCATGAGAAGCTGAGCTCCAGCATACCTGACAGTTTCTCTTCATACTGGAAGAAGACCATACACAACATGATCCCTGCTGTCACATTGATTAATCCTGAGTAACTGCCCCCTGCTCAAAAAAAACACCACACCTAATAGTACCAGGAGTACCTCTAAAGAGGAAGATGCTGGGGTACAAGCCCAAAAAGAGACTGCACCACTACAACTGCACCCCTTGAGCCCCTGTATACATAACGTGTGAATGTCCAAAGCACATGCATCATCCAGAGGCGATACTCAAGAGCCGGCCTGCCCACCTCTCCTCTTTAGCTCATGGCCAGTGGGGGCAAACGTAGTTTTCGCCCTCTGCCGGACCTACAGACTGGGTTTTGTGGTTCCTCAGCAGGAAGCCAAATGCAACTCTAACCATGCTCGGAAGTGCTCCTTTCATGGCGACTTTACACGTTCCTGGGCCACTGGGAACAGGCTCCGAGGCTTATCCGTGGGCTCAGGTCACACCCCGAGAAACTCCACGGTCACCTAGGCTGAGGGGGGAGGGATAACCCTTCCAGCAGTGACTGGCCCCCAACTCCCCTCCGCCCGGCGCCACGGTCCCCGGCTGGACCCCAGGCCGACTCCCACCCACGCCCGCCAGCCCGGCAAGGCTCCTTCTCCCACCAGCTTTGAGGAGGAACGCCACCACCTCACCAGGCTTGCAAGGCCTCGCTCCCGTCGGCTGCCCAGCCTGGGCTTCCCGGCCTCTCTCCAGGGACACTCCCTCGGCTGGCCTGCGGACCTGGGGGTCGCGCGCCAGGTGCGCGGGACGGGGGTGGCCGGAGAGGCCCTCGAGCGCCTGCGCCTTGCCCCGCCTTCGTCCTACGCAACGCCTACCTACACACGCAGGGCTGCCTGCTGGCCTCGCTCGGGCAACATTCGCAAAAAGGCGGGGGGTGGGGCCAGCCGTTAAAGAGCCAGGCATCCCGAAATGGCCGCACGGTCTTGCGAGGACCTCGGCACACTTACAACCCCAAACGAATCCCAGTCGCTGCTAACCAGTGCACTTATGAGTCAGGGTTGCTTGGGAGCACGTCCCGTTGAACTCAGTGAAACTTCCGTGCGAGGAGGAAACATGCCGGCAGGCAGCAGAGCCTTCCTTTGCAGACCTGAGAAAAACGGCTGCACAGGCAGCGAACAGGTTTGTCGCAGCTTAAAAACTAGCGCATTGTGTATGGCTCAAGCAACCCTTCTTTGAGCAGGTGCAATGTACTGGATTCCCATCCTGTCATTCTCAGCTTGCACAGCCATTGGTCATGCTGACAGGGGATAATGAGAGCTGTAGTCCCAAACAACTGGGGAGGCGGACGTAACACGGACTAGTTTTAAACACGCTTCCTTCAAAGTGCCACTGAACTCAATTTAGCCTCCAAATAATAAACTTACATACGCGAACACAGCAGCCTTTTACAGATGAAAATAAGAGGAGCCTGTTACATACTTGTTGGCACCCATTGAGCCATCGTGTGTATAGAATGGCCAGCTGTATCTTGCAGGGTGCCAGGCAGCCTGGTGCTGAGCCCCTTTCTTCAAAGGTGAGCATGTCCCTTTGTGCTCAGTAAGGCCCAGCACTAGTGAGATAGTGGTGATGTACTGGTGAATTGGTGAGTGTAGGGGTGCATTGTCACAACCCATAGGGCAGCTCCCCTAAAGAACAGTCCAAAAGGCAGCCAGCTGGACCTGACTTTATCAACAAATGAGAGGCACGACTTTTGTAAAGTGAAAAGCCCTTAATTGCCTGTTGAAGTTCAAAAAGGCTTTGGAACAGCCTCCCTCTGGCCCCGTCGCTGGGCATCTTTAAATGCCAACTGAAAACCTGGCTGTTTAAGCAAGCCTTCCCTCCACCCACCGTCTGAATTTTTGTTATTTTGTGTTTTCTTCCATCTTGGATCATTGTTTATTTAGTAATATATTGTTATGATTTTAAATTGTTAAATTGTTAGATGATATGTTGTTACCCGCCCAGAGTAGTCTATATGACTAGATGGGCGGGCTATAAATGTAATAAATAAATAAATAAATAAAACACCTATTTTTCCTTACAAGAGGGATAGCTTGCTACAGTTATACTGTTCCTTGGAAAATCCTTTTCTCTCCTAGTTCCTGTGATGTTGCACTTAAGCTGAGAAGCCTACCGAGGGTGACAGGTGATGTTATAGCCCTTGCTACTCAGAAAATTCTTGGGCTTTGGCCCTGCATATCTTGGCTCCACTGCTTGACTCCCATAAGTATAAACAGTTTTGCAGCTTTCATGTTGATGTGCATTATCAGCAAGATGAGGCCTCTTCACCCCATTTATACTACAAGCCACACAGAAGAAAGAGCTGGCTTCCTGACTTCTCAGCTGCCAGTCTCAGCTCTTAAGGCATCCATAGCTCCTGTCACCAGGATTTTTGTCCCTTTGCAGGTGACACAGCTAACAATATCCCATACGTTGATTTGGAATCTAATGCAGACATTTTTTTACAATGCAGGGTAACAAAGGACGTGAAAGAATTACATTCCCATTTACACAGGAATATAGCCAGGTTCACTGGATAAGTGAGGCTGCCAACTTCAACAAAATGAATGGAAAAACAGTTATGTCCTCATAACAAAACCAGTAATTTTCTGTCCCCAAAATCCAGTGTCTCTTGTTTTTAAGGCTACAATTCTAAGTACACTCACCTGGGAGAAAGTTCAACTGAGCGTAATGGGACTTGCTCCTGCATAATCATTATATTGCACGAATTAGCTACTCTGGTAGGGCCATTTTTCAGCAGTTCAGGGGTTGCACTCCCAAGAGGAACATGGCCAAAGTGAGAAGGGGTGTGGCCAAAATGGTCAGTTAGCATCTTAATACTTGTTACTACATAATGAAAGGGTTATTTTAATTTCTCCAATAATGAAATAATTTACGTATTTCCTTAAATAATATACAAAGCAAGGACTCTTCACTCCAAGGATAGCCACATATAAAGAACACATACTAAATACAAAAATTTAATTTTTAAAGCATTGCTTTTAATTCATTAAATATGACTCATTTTCTGACATGGGTCACAGAGGAAACTGTCCAACAGCCACTGTCCGGTTCCCCTCAAAGCACAAGGACTGTGAGCTGCATTCCTTATTGGCTCCACCAAAGAGGCAGGTAGTCAGCAAAATTCAGCTCATGTTTCCTTTTCCAATTTTTCCCCACAGAGAACTTTGCTTGGCAGGCAAATCCATCTTGGTCCACATCTAGCATTGGCACACCCACCCAGTGACATGTGGTGCCACCTTCCTTTCCCTTTCCCAACAAAGATCCAAGGCACAAGTGATAGCAGGTGGGGAGAGTAAGCCCTACTGCAACTGGGTGCACCTGCAATGCTGACATCTCTAGTCTGGATTTTGCCTTCTCTTTCATGATGCAGTCTGCAGATTTCACAACCCACGCCTCCTCCTCTTCTACTAATACTCTATAAAGTTTTTCTGACAGATATGGGTTGCTGTAAAACCCAGAATGGAACGCCCAGGAAGTGGATTTCACCAGCCCTTGGAGGACTAAATCTAAGCTGAATTCTAATGCCACCGTCTGGCAGAGGTGGGCAACTGCATGGATTTATCACTGTTTTCGCTCCCTTCACCAAGATTACACACATCATGAGCTTACCGGGGGGAAATAAGCATTCTGCTCAGTTCAGAGAGGTGCTTGCACACAGAATCCTCCTTGGATGGTTTGAGATCTATAGCATAAATTGGACTTATCCTCCTGTCTTCCCACTACATGTACGCTTGATCCTTGCCTTTCCTAGTGGTCTGCCAAATATGTCTGTGACCCACAAAAGCTCAACGAAGAGATTTGTTAGTCCTTGGGGAGTCTGAATCCTTTCTTATTTTAATTTTTATTGGTTCTTGGGCAAGGTATTAGAGCATATGGTGACTTTTCAGATTCAGGAAGCCTTGGATGACACATATTATCCCGGTGCAAAGGGAGTGCTAATAAATGCAGTTTTCTCCTCACCCAAGCAAGAGTCCTGATCAAGTGCCAGAGAGTTCTGATCTCAGCAGAGAATCGATAACTTCTAAGATAGCAGGATGTAATTCTCGCAAGGAATGGCGATAAAATGCAAAAAACTATTGCATGTCAGTTGTCAAGTCGTGGGGAATATACAAGAATATACAATCAAGGCAGCAATTTGTCAGTTTGACAGTAATAACTGTGACATCACCATTCACCATAGTGGTCTGGGCTGTAAAGAAATGTAGTATGGCAACAAGTTACCCACCTCTGTGCTACACTACTGCCTTATGTGAATATATCTGCATATTCTTCCTCCCTAATTCTGTTATTGTCTTGTTTAACCCTCTTCCTACCATTTTGCCTAAGGAGATCTCCTTAGGCTAGGGGTGGGCAATTAATTTCTATAGGGGGCCACATGAAAAATCTGAACTGTGTTCGGGGGCCGAACCAACTTTACTTAAAAATAAAATGAAACAGTGATGTTATGATTGTTTTTATTTTAAACTTGTTAATCTTCACAAATACTAAAGAGGTTTTTTGCGGTATGTTAAAGATAAGCAACTGATCAACTTTATACAAAAAGCTATAAATGGTTTTGATGTCCGGTGGGCCGCACTTTGCCCAGGTCTGCCTTAGGCAAAGGAGAGATCCAGAGATCTCAGAAGCTTCCACATTTTTAATCTCCTTTTGACTCACAGCACATGAAAGGTATCATATCAATATGGATTTTGGTTCAGTAGAGATCTGTCAGGAAGTGCGGTGGGAGTTGTTTGAATACGTATTTACACCACTATCCACACTCCTCCATTGGAGACCTCGTGATCTGTTCTCTTTTTTTTTTTTTTTTTTTTGCATCCTGCTCGTTAGCCACTTTCCCTCACCCTGTGAGGCTCCTCCTGGTGTAAAGAATATCTCATTATTTGTCAAAAGCAGCTTTCAGCTTTCCTAAACATGTGGGAGGGAGGCGTTTAAGCAATCACTCCTGGCTCTGTTTCTGATACATCTTCGCTGTACAGAGCTGAAATTTGGAGCCGACCCGTTTGCATGAATAACCGACTTGCTCGGCTCTGAAACAAGGTGACTTTTCAGTTCCAGCAAAGTCGCTTGCAAAATGTTGCCTAGTTATTGCTGATGGGTTTGGGGTTTGCTTTTTGTGTTCAGATGACACACGACCATGACCAATTCTTTTGCTCTGCCTCTGTGCTATCTCCTCACCAAATCCCACCCGCCGGGAAGCTACTACTTTTTTTGTTCCGTTTTTTGTCACGCAAAATTTTTTACAGTGTCAACATGTGAACAGCTATCCTGAGACATTTCCGGGCAAGCTGCTGTGCGTTGTTCCCGCCACTGATGTCTTTCGGCTGCCTGTCTTTTATTTATTTATAATTTTCCAGGGTGCGCAGTGTTAATGTGCTGGTAAACTTTTGTCGTTGTCCACAGCCCTTCCACACATTGATGTAACAGATTTTTTTTTTAAAAAAAGGGGAGGGATTGTAAAAAAAAAAAACACAGGAAGGGATGTGTTCTGCTACAGAGGTGTAACCCCACATACCGGTACCACATATTTTTTAAAAAATGTTGTGACACTTAAAAAAAAAAAAAGTGAGAACGCAAATCGCGGGATATAGATCACGGGACCAAAACGCGTTACTGCTCAAGGAGTAAAAGGCGCGAGCCAGGAGGGAGCGTGAACGCAGCCCACGACCGCCAAGGTCGCCCATCCGCCGTAAGCAGGGCCTCCCGCTTCGAGGCCTGCAATTCTACGTGGCGGCCAGAGGAGGAGCTCTTCCTTTGCCACCAGCCGGAGGAGGAGGAGGCGGTCTGTGGCTCACCCGGTAGGTCCGCCCGGCAGCGTGGCCAACCCACGAGGAAGTCCTTGGGGGCCCGCACTCAAGGAGAGGGGCGTCACCTCAAGCACCGGACCCCAAAGCGCCGGAACTGCAGCGCCCCTTGGCTCGATCCGGAGGAAGGCCCGTCTTGCAACCCGCCTGGAGGAAGAGAGCGGGGCCCAGTTTACGCGTCGGGGCCAGGCGTGCTGCAGGATGCCTCGTCGGAGCACGGCGCTTCACCTCGTGGCCGGCGGGTGAGTGTTGGACCAGGGCTCGGAGGCGGGGATGACCGGCAGAACCCGCGGCCCGGACACTTGGAGAGGAGAGAAGCCCGCTTCTGTCCAGCGGGACTCGCTGCGAGGCAGAGGGCGGCGACGGGCGGGTTCTAGCCGGGCCTGATTGTACAAGGACTGCAGTCGGTAAAAAGTTGCAAGTTGCAACTTGCACGCCCGGGAATGGCGCCTTTCTGAGAGAGAGCGAGAGAGAGAGAGGAACGGCCAGCCAAGTCAAGGCGCTGCAGCTAGAGCTCTGATGATTGTAGGATTTCACCTGGGTGGGTGGGTGGATCTAAAGTTGCTTATAAAAATGTTGGATTTTTAAAATTATTTTCTTGGACCTCAGTTCAGCATCGGTTGCACTGCAACGAAATACTTTGAACAAATAATTAATTTTAATCCATGTGGAAAATCGGTCTTCAGACCGTCTGCCAGTCTAGACGTTGCATTTGTTGTAGCCAATTTCAAGCATTACACATATGTCACCTCAGTAATCCTTGCAGCAGCCATCCGAAACTGTTTGCCAGTCTCACTTGACTAAAGCCACCTGATTTTATAAATGATAGGATAAAATCCTAAACATGGGTGCTTAGAAATTAATCCCCCTGTGTTGATTTTTTTACTGGGGCACACATACTTGGGTAAGGGGTATAGCAGGGGTGGCTTGGGGGGAGCGCTCTGGAGAGCCTCACTGCAAAATTTCAAAGGTGGGGCCTGTCCTGATCATGAAGGGCCTATGGA
This sequence comes from Intellagama lesueurii, assembly GCA_037013535.1. Classification (NCBI taxonomy): domain Eukaryota; kingdom Metazoa; phylum Chordata; class Lepidosauria; order Squamata; family Agamidae; genus Intellagama; species Intellagama lesueurii. Next base: position 125,731,662 of record JBAJHW010000002.1, on the reverse strand, counting down.
GTAGTATAGGATTGTGCCCTTAATTTGTCCTTGAGATGAGCCACCCTCATAGCCAATATGTATGCTTGTGCAGCACAAGATGTTTTCATGACGTCATTGCATGCAGAATATGTTGTACCAGATAAATTTGAAACCTAGAGGAAGCACCTTAGAAAAAAAAATCCAGAACAAAGAATGGGAAAAGAGTTAAGCAGTCACACCCCGTGCCATATCCCTGTTGGCCCCTCACAAACAGATTAACCGAGTGCTGTTGCTGGCCTATGATTTGCCTTTGTGTGTTTTGGTTCTCACTTGTATGCAGCTACCTTCCCCCCCCCCCCCATACATTACCCCTTGCTTTTTCCTGGTCTTTCCTCATAAGTGGGCATGAGGGTGTTTGTGTGTTGTGACAGAGTGCATCCTGCTTTCCTTTCCTGGGATACAGCTTCTCATAAAACAATGTCTTTATTTCAGTGATGCCCTCTTCTCTGTGCAAAGCGCTTCATTCCTGCTTTGGGAAAAAGTCTGTGTGAGCTGTGCTCCCACAGGGCACAACACAACAATATGCTCCTCCTTATAAGCACCTTGAAAATGAACGGGAACTGCACAAGTTCCATCTTTTCAGTGAGTGTGTGTGTGTGTGTGTGTTTTCTTGAGGAACCGGCACAAGGAGATTTCCAAAGGCTTAGCCTTGTTAAGCTTTTGCAGCAAAAACAAAGGGAACCCTTGTGACACCTGAAAGACTAATAGCTTTTATTTGCCATAAACTTTTTGTAGATTGCAGTCCACTTCTTTGACCCATCTACATGTTTGCACAGGGAAAGGGGTTCACCTGTGATTTGCTTGAGGACTAAGGAGAAGGGTACCTGCCTTTACTATTCTAAGGTGAGGCTTCTCTTCTGCTCCTTCTCTGAGCTACCAAAGGGTTCAGAACTACCAGGCAACACGGCAGTCTTGAGCCAGCTTGACACCTTGCTCTGTGTCCCAACTAGTCACATTCAGGCATTGGCTTCTTATCTCTAGACATGCTGGGGAGGACCTGACGTCCCTGGAAAAGGATCTCCAGTCTCCTTGCACAGCCACTGAATGCTTTCGAAAGTTTAACCAAAATTATCCTTTAAAGCAAAGTAGGGAAAATACTTTTGCCAGAAGAGGTACCAGATGTAGGGAGCATCCCCAGAAGGTAAGGACAATTGGAGCACCTGAATTAAATGGATGTACGTGCTCTTCTGTGCCATGGCCTGCTCAACCAGTTGGGCAGCTTGTGGTGAACATCGCTCTTTGCCTCCTTCCACCTCCTCAACAACTATTCGTACTCTGACTTTCTGTGCAACAATCCTTCTGCTATTTCACATTCTTCCTTACTGCACGTATTTGCAACCCTGTTGACACTAGACTAGATATAGATTTGTAAATGTAAGTGCTTTTCATGGCACTCCCTGTAGTCATCCCTCCTCCCAGGAGAGTCTAAAAACACAGATCACTGAATCAGTACATATCAGCCAATAAGGAGCAGGTCTTTTGTAAGGTTAATGGCTCTTAATTGCCTGCCCAAAATTAAACTACCCTCAAATACTATGCATTATGAAGTAAGCTGGACTGGACTCCCAAAAGGGTTGGCCTTCATTCATGAGTTAAAAGGAGTATCCTTGGAAGCTGTCTGTTTTATTGTGCCGTGTGAACTGCCCAGACTGGCCTGGGTTGCCAGATGGGCTGTATACAAATCAAATAAATGAATAAGCAAGCAAGCAAGCACGACCTGGTTTCCCATCCTTTTCTGTCAAAATTTTGCAAGAACTGAACAGCAAAAGCAGCGCTCTAGTAAGGAGAGACTTTGTAATGTTAATACGGCTTTTTTCAGCAAACCACCTAGCAGTAGCAGAAAGATAAATAAGTAGTCTTTTCTTAATGCCAGGTATGTTATAGAAATTGCTGTATCCAATGGAAACAATTTCCTTGATGCATTTTTTTAAATATTTGCTGCTCTTTGGGGAAATTATTTCTCTGTTTTGTTGGTTTTATTTTATGCATTTATTTAAAGGATATACATGCTTATATTAAGAAAATGTTTATTTAACAGAGTTGCCAAGGCAGTTTATACACTGTATTTTCTTTAAAAAATAAAAAACACAGGTGAAAGATTGTAAAAGAGGAATATAGGGTGGAGCAGGGGAGGTTTCTTAGCATGCCATTGAACACAAAATGGTTCTAATACTGAGGTGTCAGGGTTTACCTGTCAGTTTCCAACAACATAGATTTCTTTTTCCAACTGCACATTTGGTGTGTCCAATTGCATGCTAAGAAACAAATGTATCCTGAGATCAATCATCTTAGAAGTGCAGAATAGAATTAGGAATCCTTTCCAGCATTGGAAATATGTCTGAGACCTGAAGCTCTTATTCTGTTATTCTTAAACAGTGTGTCTTCTACATACTGTGAGGGAAGCACGCTAGCTCTGGCCCCTCCATCGTCCTTTTCAACATATAAAAGCAACAGGCTGTGAGTGGGGTGGGTAGCGTGGGGACATTTCTGTCCATGTGAGCACTTCATGTGGGCCAGTAACAGGTTATTGTGTGCTTTGATTCACATGTGAGAGGCCTACTTATACAGTAGTGCTTTGACTTACGAACATTTCGACTTACGAACAGCTCCATTCGCAAAATTTTGCTTTGACTTGCGAACGGAGCTTTGACTTACGAACAAAAAAAACCGCGGGGAAAGCGGGAAATGGATTTGGACTGCCTGGTACTGTAATTTTAAAATGTAAAAATTGGTTTAAAAGGTGCTTGGTTTGGTTTAAAGCTGCTTGGTTTTAAAGGTGTTCTGTTTAAAAGGTGTTCGTTCCCTCCCTCCCTCCTTTCCTGCCCTTTTTTTTAACCTAAGTCATCTTAGGTTAAAAAAAAAATTCTCCCCCTAGTGGTAGAGGACGGATTAACCGGTTTTGCATTAGTTCCTATGGGAACTAATGCTTTGACTTACAAACGACTTACAAACAGCTGGAACGGATTAATCGGTTTTCAATGCATTCCTATGGGAAATGCTGATTTGACTTACGAACATTTTGACTTACGAACATCTTCTGGGACGGATTAAGTTCGTAAGTCAAGGCACCACTGTATACAGCAGCCACTCCTCCTGAGTATTCCCTTCTTATATTGACACGGTGGGCCCTGGTGCAGTCCTCTTCTGTCTTTGTATGGGAAGAACACGTGTTTAAGAACAACTGAATAGGGCTTGCCTCTCAGAAAGAATAGGCGAAGGAGTAACCCTGTTTCTGGAAAGCTATGCTGCAGACAAAGACGATGGGCTCACAAGATGGCGTGTCCCTCCATTTAATTAAAAAAATTATCCCTGCACGTAGGAAGCAGGAATGGCAGGAAGAAAACTCTGCTCTCTGGGGCGAACGTTCTGTGTACAGAGACCTTTATTTTAAATAAAGCTGAAATGGTGCAACCCAGTCACAGGTCCTGTTTGATACACATGAGACCCAGGCTTTAGATTAAAAACTCTCATGTGGTGCCTGCAACTCTGTTTTCAAATGTAGGAAACATCCCTTCACCCTTTGCTTCATGCATAGATTAAACTAGGGTCATCCTCTTTCCTTCTGTGCTGTGAGTATGTCAGAAGTTAGAAGTGTTTAGGTTTGTGTTTTTGGACTACGATGTCTAGAATTCCCAGTTTTAGTTGTACCGTAGTTCAGAGACAGACATCTGCACACCTCCATCTGAAGCTGGCAGTAATCGGTAACAGAGGCTTTCTGTTTTGAAGGTGTTGCCCTTGAGGCAAAGAGAGTGCTGGAAGGGATGATGGATTGGGTGAACGGTATATTCCTGTCCTTGTTAGGCTAATGTTTCTTGACATCTACCTATTGATCTCATCTCTGCTACTGACTCACTGGTCAAAATCCTGTTCTTTAGTATTGTAAATTGCACTAAAGGAGGCCCACTGAATCGATGGAGATTCAGCTGAATCAACTCGTAGGTTCCACTGATTCAAATGGGCCTACTCTAACTGCAACTTAGTGTGTTAAAGTAAACACAGTTAAATTAGGCTCATTTCAATCAGTGGAACCTATGGAGGAGTTGAGCTTCTAAATTCCCACTGGGCCTACTCTAGTGCAGTTTACTACACTGAACAATAGGATTTTGGCCGCTGAGTATCTTTGGCTGTGGGTGCTTCTGGATGACGTTGCAGCTGGTCAAAAAGTATTGTGCAGCTTTTCTATCATTCCATTCTTAACGGTTTGTTTGTGGAGAGCAAAGAAGAACTATTGGGAAAATATGTGAAGGTTAAAAATAGAAGAATATGTTGTTTGGACATTCTATAACTTTCCATCAATGAGATGGGGAGATTTCAAGGCAAAGGCCTCATTTTAAATCATACCACATTACTTGGTTATCCATATAAATAACCCAAACCAGACGAAGAGCCTAGATAACAAAATGGGGAGGAGGGCAGTGTAGGAACAAAGAAAAGCTGAAAATACTTCACAAATAGATATAGACTAGAGATGGGGGTATTCGAATACGAATACCCCAGCACAGGTGGAGATAACGAGGGTCCAGCCCCATGGGACCAGACGGTCCACTCCGCGATGCGTTAATGCCACGGGGTCCGCACTGCCGTCCTATTGCTCCGGAGATCGCGATCATTGAGCCACTCTTCGACCTGGCAGAGAGGCTTGTCGTCCTGCCTCCTTCCAGGAGTGGCTCGGCGATCGTGATCTCCAGAGTGATAGGACGGCAGTGCGGACCCCGCAGCATTAACGCATTGGTGAGTGGACCCTCATTATCTCCACCTGTGCAGGGGTATTCGTATACGAATACCCCCATCTCTAATATAGACCATCTAGAGTTGTGTGGTGATGGTGTTTGAAGCATTGCTTCTTTTGAACTGTTACGAGTTCTTAAGAAATGGCTTGTGCTCCGAGTCCCTGGCTGTTGGGTGAGGCGTTCAGGAGATGTTCCATTCCTTTGCAGGAGTTAGTCCTTATTTACAAAAGGTTTAAAACAATTAAAATGTTTATGCCTTAACGCTAGAATGGATTGTAGGTCCTCTAATAGAATAAATTAGTTGCGAGTTTTGAGCAAGGAGCTCTGGTGTTCAGATGAAGAAAGGTGACATAGTCAGGGGTAGGAAATATCAGGCCTTCCTGTGGCTTTTGTCCATCCCTCTGAGATTCTCCAGGTAACCTTACCCTTCTCCAGTTGACACCATTATTTGGTGGCTTTCCATCTTCTGTGAGAGATTTAGGCTAAAATATGGCGAAATGTTTTAAGTCCCAACCTTTTGCTGCACCCAGCACTAAAATGTCTCTCCCCTCCAGTGCCCCTTTCTTTAAATCCGTATCCGGCTGTCAGGCTGAAAGAGATTCTTTGCTGCTCACAGAAATGAAGCAGAAGCCATGCATGGTGGTCTGTGACAGTGTTTCCTGATGGCCAGAGAGAGTAGGGGGATGTGGTGGCGCTGCGGGTTAAACCGCAGAAGCCTCTGTGCTGCAAGGTCAGAAGACCAGCAGTCGTAAGATCGAATCCACGCGGCGGAGTGAGCTCCCGTCGCTTGTCCCAGCTTCTGCCAACCTAGCAGTTTGAAAGCATGTAAATGCAAGTAGATAAATAGGTACCACCACGGTGGGAAGGTAACAGCGTTCCGTGTCTAGTCGCGCTGGCCACGTGACCACGGAAACTGTCTACGGACAAACGCTGGCTCTACGGCTGGGAGACGGGGATGAGCACCGCCCCCTAGAGTCGGACACGACTGGACTAAATGTCAAGGGGAACCTTTACCTTTTAGAGAGAGTAGAAAACCTCCTCTAGGTGCCATAATTCATAGGTCTTGATTGTGGGCTGATTGGCTGTGAATATCTGGTACTGGGCCTTCCTACACTTGTTTAGAACAGGAGATGAACATGCCTGTATTTGACATTGATATCGTTCTGTAATGGGGTTCCCAGGGCAGTTCAGGGGGGGGAGTCTCCCAGCTAATTTACATTCTGTGATACTAAGCTTGTTTGGTCTTGTTTGCATTTTGGGCTGGTAGAACGGCTGGCTGCTTCTTTTCCATGATGAGAAGCCTCTTTTTGCTGCAGAGTTAAAAAAACGTTCATATAAAGTGGAATGCTTTAATATGAAGAAGAGTGGATGTGATGACATAAAAGATGAGATAATCCTGTGGTAAGCTTTTAATGAGATGTAGTATTGTCTCTAGCTTTTTTCTCTTGGATCTGATGGACTCATTATGCTGAAATTTCCCTTTCTGAACATGGGTTCTGTATTACTGGAGAGTTTTAAGAAGGGGCTGGACAAGCAGCTCTTTTGGGATTTTCTCCTCTGAAGGAGAAGGAAGATGATATTCAGAAATGGCCCATCTTCCTTCCAGAATAGTGGACTATAGTCCAAAAATACTTAGGCATAATTATGTATGTTAGTCTTTAAGAGGGCAGAAGACTCCTCGTGTTGGTTAGCCACCCACCCCGCCATGCCCCCAGAAATCTCTTTAGAGATGTGTTTGATTGTCTGCCTGTGTTCAAGTCAAATCACTTTGGACAAAGCTAAGCATTTTCCAAGTGGCATTGTGACGTGAACAACTTCACTTCATTCTCTGGTGCCAGTGCACTGGATTTTCCCTTTGCCCCTTGCAATAGAATTTAAGTATATGGGGAAAACCCTGTGTTGAAAAGTTAAGCCATATTAGATGCATATTAACCAACATGCTTGAGTAAATGTACTAGCCTCGCCATATTTAGAAACTGTATTTAAAAAGAGGAGGGAGAAAGGCTGAAATGTGACGCAAGAGACCTGTCGGACCTGGGCAACTGAGTTCTCAGTGAGCAGCCTGTTATGTAACTTAAGTGGGCTGTGGTCCAGTATTCCATAGAGCCAAGAACGCAGGTGCCAGCCAACCTTTTCCATTGCACCTTGCTGTCACCTGAAATTGAAAGCAGGCGTGAGAGCATCTTGCTCTCCAGCCCTGGGAGACTCTGGGTACCCCTGAGTATGCATGCTTGTATGCACATATTAAGAGTGGGCAGTGGTTATGTGTAAATGCATCAGCCGCATAGATTGTCAGGGTTATGTGAGTATTTTTCACATTTAGGCCATACCTGTAGTGTGAGTACTCAAACTGGCAGGGGGAAGACTCCCCCCCCCCCCCATGATTTAAACAATCTGCTTCCTGGGTTCCCAAAGGAGGACGTGTGCCACTCATGAAGCCATGAAGAAATCCTGGTGTGAGGGTGAAACAGGGAGATTTTCATAAAGAGGAATGTTTTTAGAGTTGTTAACAAATTTCTGCAGCAGGCACATTTGTATTAGTTTTTTGTGACAAGAAGAACCATGTGTTGGAAAAAGGGTACCAGTCCTACAGATTTAATGCCAGCCTTTAAGTGGCCACAAGGCTCTGCTGTTTTTTCTGAAACAAGTTAACGAGCCTGTTCTTCTGGAAATTACACTGGTCTTTGCTACCTCTTTTCTGCCCCTTTCCCAGCTGGTGCCAAGACTGGTACCTCTGTTCCTCTGCCCTTATTATTTCTACATCAGAAGCATCTTTTCAAGACTAGTTGGTGCCGGCTGATATATCAAGCTGGTTTCCCAGTGTTATTTACCTTGGAGCCTACCTTTTGGACTTTACATAGTCTCTGTCCACACTTATGTCAGGACAGCTCTTACCACTGATTGATCAATGACGCAGTAAGGCAGCACACACCCTCTGCAGGGGTTTTGCCTTACGCTGAGCCGAAAATAAGAGAGAGGAGCAGATATTTTCCAACACTGGCAGATACTAGTGTTCATTGCATCACAGGTGTCGATTTTTCCCAGCCAATAATGAAAGGCAAATATGTGGCAACAGGTGGAATTGCATGGATCACATCCTTCAAGCTTCTCTTTGCATGTGTTGCTGGCGACTCATGGGGAGGCCCACACTTTCCTTCCAGTGCAGTACTTCCTTCTTTACAGCCCTTAGATCAAGGCAGGACCCTCTTCTCTCTGGCTTTGTTGACATGAAAGAGCTTTCAACTTGACTGCATTTAAATAGTTTGCTATATTCTGTTCGTGTGTAAACATCTTTATCTCAGGGAGTGTTATTGTTTGCACCAATGGCTTCTCTCTAGGACCTTGTTTTCTTTCTCCTCAGTCCGTGGGATCCCGTCTTCCTGTGTGTTTGTTTTCCTTCTTCTGATGCACACACATGAAATGGAAGGCAGCCACAGGCAGCATTATTTATTTAAGGGTTCACTTTTGTACCTGGCAGGTGATGTTTTTCACCTGGCTGCCTCATCAACTAGGAATGTTGGTTCCAGATTTTCCAAAACCACAGGAAAAGGCCCTCAGGGAGCTTCCCTCCCTGCCGCTATCCGTATGCTTGCCCAGTCTGTCAAGGGGTGGGGGGAGCAAGAAGAACAACAGGAGGGCTCGACTGTTCAGTTCTCTTTGCTTTTGTTTCTGATCGTATGCTCGGAGAGGTGAGGTGAAAGTTTGTGATAGAAAGGAGCACGATAATAAGAGTATGGATCTTGTCAAAAACCCAATCATACTCTTAATTTAAATGCCTGTGGACATTTTGTGACTGCAGGCAACCTGGATTACAGTCGTGCACAGGAGAAAGGTTTAAAGGCAGGTATCATACAGCATTTTTGGTCAGTTAGGTACAGGAGATGCCAGCAGTTCCCATGCGAGAGGCAAGTAATCTGACTGTAAAACCTATCCGATTTTCGAAACGTCTAGTTTTTTCCTCAGAATATTTTGGAGGATGGCAGCCTTTGAACTGCACATAGTAGCAACAGATGTGCCTGACTGCCTGAACCCCACAGACTCTACTATGGTACACAGGGCCATGTTTTCCAGAACTAGCCGTGACAGTGTCATGAGCTATCTCAGCTTGGTCTGAGATGGAAAGAGACCGGGGACAGGGTTCTGAACTGCAGAGCTAGCACTGGTTTGTGCAGCAGAACAAAATAATATTGAGTAACTCTGTTTTGCAAGGGTCATGACGTTTGAACCTCTCTTCCCCCTCTTGGACTTTAGAGCTTTGGGCAGCAGCCTTGCTTAGAACAGCGTGGAAGCAAGACGTCAGCATTTGAGTCCGTTGCAAATCCAAGGGTTCAAATGTGACGCACGTCCCTACAGCAGGGTGCTGCAAAGAAAAAGCACGGAGGAAAGGTAGAGGCAGAAGTGGGGGGGGGGGAGCTCCTGTCCTAGTTTGGGTGGACTACAATTACGCACAATCCTAGTCTACACTGTAATATCTGTAGTCATACTAATAGCAGCCTCTGATAAGGATCTGTTCAAATAGTAAAGCAGAAATTAACATTCATCAGATTAACATCCTCTGGCAAAACTACAGGGGTTTGGTCTGTCCAACCTCAAAGACGCTATTCATGTACAAACCTTTGTAAGGTGAAATTTGCTGTTTCATTTGGAAATGCACCAAACATAGAAAGTTTAATGTCTATTTGTCCATATATGTCATAGGCCATATCTGACTTCAATACCTGTTTTCCACATCTGACTTCATCTCTTCAGATGTTTGCCTTACAATGGGATAGGGGTCCCTCGGGAACTCACTTGCTTAAACACATGCCGACTCTGGATTTCATTGTCTCCCTTCCCAGATTTGGCGGCACAGCCGGGGCCATCCTGACCTGCCCGTTGGAAGTGGTGAAGACCCGCCTGCAATCTTCCTCCTGGGCCCTGAAGCCCTTTTGTTTGCCTGCAGTCCAGCTGCAGGGGCTGAACGGGACATTGATCCGCCCTGAGCTGCCTTCGGTAGGAGTCCTTCGGTTGTTAAGGTGAGAAAGAAATGGCTCTCGGCTTTGCCGGAATCCTCCGCATAAACGTCCTGGGGTGGCAGAAGTCCTTTGCTTCACATCTGCACCTGCGGTGGCACCTCGTCCTTGACCCAGGGGGAAGAAGGGGAGAGCACGGCCACCCCAACTCATTCGTTCTCCCTTTTCACAGAACCATGCTGGAGAAGGAAGGTGTCCGTTCCCTCTTCCGTGGCCTCGGACCTAATCTGATTGGGGTTGCCCCTTCAAGGTAAATTTGTTATGCAAGGATGAGGCTTCATCTCCAAGAGCCCAAGAAGAACTTTCACAGAGTTTTCCTTCCTCCAACCAGCCACGTAGGTTCCAAGGAGGAGGAAATGGTGCCATTTGGTACTCCTGGCCTTTTGAATTGTGTTTTTTTCTCTTTGTGGGCAGCCAAATGATTGGGTTGTGTTGTTAGTCAGTTAGTTTACAGGATTTATACTCTGCCAGTCTCCAAACAAATGGTACGCAAAATAAGCAAATATTAAAAGAGAAATAAATTAAAAGGCAAAACAATTAAACATTCATATTTAAAAAAAACACGTGCCACTATGGAAAATATGGAATCTGACTTGTAAGAGAATTTTCCTTAACAAATTTGTCAGTTGGCCAAACGTGTCTTCTGTTTGAGCCTTTGGTTTACCTTTTTATACGAGGTCTCCTGCTATTCCTGCACACATATGTTGATCTTTAAAGCAAAGGAGAAGGCAGAGGAGAGGCATTGGTAATGCAAATGAGCATTCTGGCCTTGAAAAAATTCATACACATGTTATAAATAAACCAGTCAGAGAAAGGGCCATTTTGTGCCTATTGACCCTTTGGATCTTAGCAAGATTTTTATGAGATTCTGTCATTCCTTCTGTTGGAAAAAGGACTTAAATATATCCAATTCTCCCTCTTTCTCTTAGGGCTATATATTTTGCTGCTTATTCAGGAGCCAAGGAGAAATTCAACACCATATTTGCGCCAGAGTCCAAGAAAGTTCATATGCTTTCAGCAGCCTGTGCAGGTAAATATTTGTCCAATAGAGGTGTATGCTAAGCTATCTTGGACCATATCATGTGTTGTGCTCTAAGCTTTAATGAAAGATGAAGATTTTTTGGGGGGGGATTACTCAACAGGAGTTAGAAACGGAACAATGACTCCAGGGCATTTGTTCTTGTATGGAGAGTTGCGTGAGAGTTGGAAACCAAGCCTTATGAGGAAAGGCTGAAAGAATTGGACATGTTTAGCCTTGAAAAAAGAAGGCTGAGGGGTGATATGATAGCACTTTTCAAATATGTGAAAGGTTGTCATACAGAGGAGGGACAGGATATGTTCTCGATCATCCCTGAGTGCAGGACACGCAACAATGGGCTCAAGTTAAAGTTGAATATCAGGAAAAACTTCCTAACTGTTAGAGCAGTATGACAGTGGAACCAGTTACCTCAGGAGCTGGTGAGTGCTCCAACACTGGAGGCATTCAAGAAAAATGTGGATAATCACCTGGCAGATATGCTTTGATTGTATTCCTGCGTTGAGTAGGGGATTGGACTTGATGGCCTTGTAGGCCCCTTCCAACTTCACTTTTCTATGATTCTATGTGTTTGGGAAGGTGCAGGCTTCCAAATTGTTGAGGCTTATGTGGGCTCTTTACATTCATGTAACTGCACAGATGACTATGCATTCCTTCCTCCTCTGCACTTATATGGGTAAAATGTCATATTTGAGAGCCCAAGGCTTTCTGCTGTCTGCTTCAAGTGCCAAGCAATGCAGTCAAGCAGCAGTGGTGATTCTCATCGAGAGGAAGGCAGACATCAAACTAGAGTCCATAGGAACACTTCAGCCTGAGTTAAATGCTTAGAGATGTCACTGAAACTCATGAAAGAGTTAAACCTGTTGTCGTCATTCGTTGAAATTAGCTGGATATGGAAGCATCTAATTTTGGCTGGATTGGGCTCCTACTTGACCACCAGAATTGGTCACCAATGTAGGGTTCAGGGTCTTTCACAAACTACCAAGTTCCCACTGGCATCTTGACCTCTTCTCCTCTCCACAGGGGTGACATCTTCCACCTTGACCAGTCCCATCTGGGTGGTAAAGACCAGAATGCAGCTGGAAGCCAGGTGAGGAGAACAAGGATATACACTTGTCCACAACATCATTCTGAGTTTTCCCCTTTTAAAAGTTGCTGATAATGCTTAGACATGTAGCTAATGCCTGGTAAACTGCAGAAGCCAGACAGGTACTGGGTGGGGTTGTCCATACTGAGAAGGTTCCCTGATTTACAACTAGGAGGAGGATAAACGTGAAAACATTGAAGAGCAAAGCATGCAAAATAAGACAACTATAATTAGCTGCTTGAAGCTCCTGATATTTACAAAGAAAGGAACATGGATGTGTTAATTCATAGGAACAAAACAAAATACAAAATCCGCAGGTATTTTCACAGGTAATAAAGGCAATATCTTCATTATGATCAACTGTACATTCACAAAATGTACAAGCTTGTATAAAGCCAGTATGAACAGTAGAGCTTGGTAAGTCAAAATGTCATTCAGATATCATGTAGTATCTTGCAAAGAAGGGAAGATGGCAGTCTGGAGATTCCCCTTCTCTGCAGCACAATTAAATTGCGGTTCTCCATGGCTTAAAATACCTAGCCAGATGCTTAGGCCTCTGTGCTCTTTTCCCTCCTTCCCCCCTTTTTTTAAAAGATCTAGTCTGATGAAGTGTTCTCATCAGCTTGCATATTTGGTGAATTTATACTTGATCCTCATAAATATACTGCCGTCTGTCGATTTTGGATTATATATATACAACTTGGGAAAATGTAGGTCTTTTTGGCTAAGAATTTCACATTTGGGGCACAGACCTTTGGGCTTATTTTTTAGCACAGGGAACACACAGCTTTGTGGTTCTGGACGGAGCTCAGTTGGGCTATTCCTAACGGTTCCTTTTCTTTTGCAGAGCCAAGGGCGAGAAACACACTAGCGGCCTTCAGTGTGCTATGCGCATTTATTACACTGAGGGCCTGCGAGGCTTTTACCGTGGGATTACAGCCTCCTACGCGGGTGTCTCTGAAACCATAATCCATTTCGTTATCTACGAGGCACTGAAACAGCGGCTCCGAGAGCATCAGCAATTCCTGGCTCCAGCCCTTCCCTTTTCACCCAGCAGCCAGGACTTCTGTGGGCTGATGGCAGCAGCTGCCCTCTCCAAAACGTGCGCCTCCTGCCTTGCCTACCCACATGGTGAGTGGTTCGGACTTTTGCACTCGCCTCAAAAGCTCTCTGGCTTGGAATCGAGGGTCTGTGTATTCCCCCCACCCACCCGCTGCCTTTCTCTAAAACAGGGCTGGGAATCATGCACACACCGTTCCCTACCCCCAGGGTATTTTTGTATTCCCCTGGGTTCTTCTTGGATCTTTCCCTCCCCATGGGGGGAAAAAAAACACCAGTCCAACTCCTGAAAGCCTCCAGAAACAGCAGCTCATAGTAAAACAAGGCATATTATCCTTCTGCTCTGTGCCTTGTTCTGCCTTGACAAAAAGGGGTTTTACAAAGATGGAAATGGATTTCTGGCCACTTCCTGTTTTATTTGAGAGGGAGGGAAGTGTAGCCTTTCATGGTTTCCAGTGCAGAATCTCCCTCCCTCCCTGCCAGCCTTGCCCAGCTCTGTTCCAGAAGAGGGGAAGTCCAGCCTGCTCACCTGCCTTACCTTTTGTGTGTGTGTGTGTGTGTTCTCTGCAGAGGTCATCCGGACCAGGCTACGAGAGGAAGGCTGCCGTTACCGCTCTTTTCTGCAAACGTTCCAACTTGTGGTCAGAGAAGAGGGTCCCTCGGCTCTTTACCGTGGGCTGTTACCCCATCTGATTCGCCAGATTCCCAACGCGGCCATTGTCATGGTTACCTATGAGCTGATCATTCACTTGGCAACAAAAATGTGACTCCTGCCTGACCATTGCTCAGTGCGCATGGGTGTGGGTGTATGCCTTTATATATCATGCGCATTTCCCCACTCCGTCGTTGTGCACCAGCCACGGCAAAAGGACTGGCGCATACTAGCCCCTTGGCAACACTTTGTCCTCAGGACTTGATAACAGGTGAAGGTCTTTAACTGTGCTGAGTCTTAAGGTATCAGCAGATGATGGAAGGATCAGAGAGGTTGTTGGAAAAATCTAGACCTTGTCAAACAGAAGCGGCAGCACAGAAATGCGTACCTCAGGAAGCTACCAGAACTCCTGTTTTGCAGGCAGATGGTTTTTTCTAGTTGCCCCAGCAGGCCAGGCTCCAGCATGCTGGTAGGGCAAAGCAAGTGTCACACTCCACTTCCCCTGGGGCCTGAGCCAAGCTGGCCAGCTGGCCAAGAAGATGCAGAGTTGGTAAGGAAAACAGTGGAAAATTCTGCAGGGAGCAAATGCTGCATCACATGTTATGCCACAGAGTAGATCTCTTCTCCGCCAGCCTTACTCTGTGATCAGAGCCTGGGTTTCACAAAAAAAACAGTGAGATTCCCCTGCCTCTCCTTTGATGTTGACTTGCTGCGGCATGCCACTTGCCGTCCTCCAAAGGCAAGCAGGACATCTACTTCTCCTTGATCCAAACATGTCTCCTTCCTGCTTGGGGTGAGACCCAGCGCAGCATGTGGCTGGAAGTTCACTGTGTGTTGAGAAAATCTGGGTTCCAGACCCCAGTGATCCATGAAACTCACTGGCTGACTTGAGTCCCAGGGTTGCCAGAAGGATAAATATGGAGAAGAAAACCATGTATGCCACTTTGAACTCCTTTAGAGAAAAAGTAGACTAGAAATGTGACAAAGAAATAAGCAAAGTGGAGAAGCTGAGCATAGCAAGACATCTCTCTCCTTGTGGTGAACACTTGCTTTCTGCAGCCTTGGCTACCCAGGTTCACTTGCAAGTCTTGCTTCCCTAATAGAGGAAGTTAAGGATCAATTAGGGGTGGGGCAGTAATATCCAGGCAGCTGCTAAGGGATGGTTTCCTAAGAGAACGGAGGTTGCTCTGTGCCGTGATCTGGAGAGTAGCCACTGTGCCTTTTGGTATAAGGCTCTGTGCATGGGTTTCCAGCTTCCTATGATGCAAAGCAGTAATGATTCGACAGTGGATACAGTGCAACTCTTATGTTGTAAGTTCTAAAAGTATTCATAATTTATTAATAAAGCACCAAAGCATAAACATTGGTTTTTTCCTCAGTACTTTGGGGTCCAGGGGCATCTCCATTAGTAGAGTAGTCATGACACCCTGAGGATGAGGAGTCTTCGTCCCTAGGCCGTCTCAAGAAGCAGCGGTTGGGGCAACCTGCCTGCCAGAGAGATCCACATGTGACAGAGTGGAAGATGCCAGGGATCTGGGACCTCATGCATAGAAAGCATGTGCTCTGCCACTGTGCATCAGCTCCAACCCCATGACCTTGTCCCTGTTACTTTGCTCTAGTTCTCATAGTGCTGGCTCCAGTCTCCTGCCTGCCTGCCTGGGGACTTGCAGTTACAACCAGCCTCCCCCTGCTCCAGGGTGCTGGATCTTTTGAAAGTACCAGATGGGAACAAGGGTGTAGCTGGCTGTGACCTAGAAAAAAGGAGAGTTCCACTTCTAGAAGTCTGCAGGATTTTGTTTGTTGGACTGCAACTCCCAGAGTTCCTTAGGCAGCACATCATCTCACACACCTCCACTCAGTCTTAATTTTGTAGCTCATGGTAAGGGCTTCTGAAAGAAAAACGCTTCTTGTCTCTGAAGAAAGACCCCCCAGCATTCCAAACCTTTTAAAATCCTTTTTATTTTAAAATCTGCTCCATTCCCTTTTCCACATGATTTTATTTTTAAATTCCAGTTGTTTGAATATTATTGACAATTTTACAAAGCGACACAAGCTGCAGGTTTTTTTTGTTTCTTTGCCTCAAACAAGAAAACAAGAATAAACCTCAAACAACAACATTGAAAAAATATACAATATATATATATATAGTATTTTGGGGCTTCTGAGGGCACCTCATTTCTCCTCCTTGCCCCTGTTCCCCTCTCGTTTCTCCATATTCCTACATGCCATTTCAGCCGACCCCTGCCTGATGAGATGGGATCCTCAGGCGGCTGATGGAAGCCGGGAGAGGCCCGGCCCACTTTAATTCAAGCAAGCAGCTGGGAAGGGCCAGAGTCTGCGAAATGCAGAGGTCCCTCCCCAGAGACTGCTGTGAGAAGCCTGGAGGCAGATTTTGGACAGCAGAATTTGGGGTAAACCAATCTGAGAGGACACCATCCGGCCCAAGGATTGTCTCATTTCCAGCTCCCTTTCTTTTCCAGGAGACTTGCCCTGGCAGACAGATGGCAGCCCATCTTTGCTAGTGGGCAGGGAAGGTGCCAGTGGGACGTTCCGCCTCATGGGCCAAATGGGCATGTCTTGAGCCCCTCTCCCCCCGTGAAAATAAGAGGCCTGGAGGAAAGAGCAGGGGCGGGGCAGGCATGGGAAGAGAAATGAATAGGGCAAGGCAGGCCAACCCCCAACCCCTCCCCAAACCCACCCACCCCCAATATTAAACATAAGCAGAGCCTCCACTTTGCCTTCCCCACCACCGGTCACGTGCCTCTAGTAGCGGCAAGGGGCCTCATGCTTGCCCACAATGCGCTGGTTGTCAGCCGCGTCACTGCCAGGGCTGTCGGGAGATTCAGAGTCACTGCTGTCCTCCTCTTCAGCGGCCTCTCTGGCTTTACCTTCCGCTCTCTCTGCTGCCCTCTCCTGGCAGCTCTGATACGACTGGAAGAGAGATAAAAGGATTGGAGCACAGAGCAACCCTTGAGCTCGCTCTCCCCCCCCCCCCCGTTGCCCTCTTCCCCATCCTCCACCTGGCACTCTCTTCCACTCACCTCCATGGGGTTGACGATGATGGTGAGGGCCGAGTCATCCCAGAACATCTCGCTCTCCTTTCCTCGGGCACCTCCTTGGCTCCCTGACGACTCCCCCGTGCGCTCGCGCTCATCAGTCCCTCGCCTGTGCAAGGAGTGGATGCGCAGGACGCCCAGGATCACCATCAGGGCCAGGAAGCCCACGCACACCACAATGATGATCGTGGCAGCGCTGGGGACCACTGCAGGGGAGAGAAGGGAGGACACCTGCTCAGTCAGGTCTGATTTCCTTGCCTGCCAGCCGAGGAGATTCAGAGGGTGCCACTCGTGTGTTACCTGCAACACTCCCTGTGCTTCTTCCAGGGACTACCAGTTCGGGTTGTGGAAATGGCCAGTGGTTAAAATGCCTCCTTTGCAGAAGAAGCAGCAGCCAACTTCACGACACAGATGGCCCAGGGTCAAGAGTCAAAAGGCTCACCCTGAAATTTCCCTTTCCCTTTTTATGCATTACTTTCTAGGGACATCCTGCCCTTTCCTGAAAATTTAAGCATGTTTTTAAAGAGAAAACCCTCTACAGCAAGAGAGAAGGAACCAATTATTTAGATCTTTTGAAGTAAAAACAGCACAAGAAGGGTTTAGATTTTCTGCCAGATACTGGCAGTTTGTGGTCCAAGCAATGGGATCACCTCATCCTGCCATGGTGAGAGAAACCACCTCTTCCCCCTGCTCAGACCATGGCTACCAATGCTTATGAGGAGAATATGGGTAGCTACTTCATTGACAGCTTATTGGGCTCTTAGAAGTGAAAAAGGGCACACAGATGTAGAACCCTAAGAAAATTCACCCTAGTTTCTCAGCCATATTGTGACGCTGGGCTCCTTTTGGCTTCAATCCAGCACTTGCCTTCACTATACTTCTTGCTCTCCCACCATTATTTCAAGCAAGCTAGCTAGCAGTCTTTTATTAGGTTAACCTATGTATGTCTATCTGTTCATCCTTGACCCAGTCAGATTTCAGCATCAGCCAGAGAGCCAATGTGGTTTAATGGCACGTGTGTTGGACTAGGAGAGCTGGGTCCAAATCTTCTCTCCCTCGTGTACCTCCACTGGATGATCTTGGGCCTGTCACACACTCCCAACCTGAGGTACCTCACACGGTTGTTGTGAGGATAACCATGGGGAGAAGGACAGCCACGTACCCTTCCTTGAGCTCACGGAAGGAAAAGCTGGAGACAAATATAATATAATAGATAAATAAATGTTACCTGCACTGACTGGCAATGGCTCTCCTGGGTGTAAGATGGAGCCCATTCCCAGCCTCAGGGGACTGAACCTGATATAATGCAGCCTGCAGAGCACATGGCCTACCACGGTGCTACAACCCTTCACTGTTCTGTAGTCTGAGGTAGGACTTTGTTGTAACACTGGTACAAACTACTAACCGCATCTGTTTGCCTGCTGAAAACCTGCAGAACCATGTTTTAGCCTAAAGAGTGAAAATGTGTCTCTGCTGTATACAGTGAATGCACTTCCAGGTCAGTGCTGATGTTCTTTAAAAATATATATACACCTAAAGTCACCCCACAGATTTTACCGCCATTGGGCAGGCAGCCATATCCCAGCCTTCAAGCAGAGCCCCCCAAAGAATTCTACAGGAGCTCTGCCTGGGACTTACTAAGGCCTGAGCAATCATTGCTAGGTGTGAATCTGAAGAAATGCCTGCAGGTGATTTTGGAAGAAAGAGCACCCTGACTTTCCAGGTGGCTTTGGTGCCATCAGAGCAGCAGAAAAAAGCTCAATGATGAGGAAAGATGGGCCTCCCATTCTCCCCTGTCCCAGTCACAGGACATGATGAAGAACTATAGTTATCCAGTGTCACTCAAATATATTCTGAATGCATTGGTTGTTTCACCCCGAGGTTGAGGCAAGCTGGCTTTGTGACAGTTCTGTGGTGGCATGAAAGAACAAAACCAACCATCCTCGGTGAACAGCCCTGCTCTTTGGCCTCATTTCCTCTCTCCATTCTGCTCAAGTTCTTCCCCATAATGAGAGTAAGATTCTCCCCCTCTATGACCCTTTTTCATATTAGAGAATAGCCTGATGAAATTAGCAGCTCCCCAAGCTGTCCTAACAATTGCATTGAAAAAATGAAAAGTACTTTGGGAAATCCCCTCACAGATTTCCCTCCGTTGTGCCCCATAAAACTGTGTGTGCCATCCTGCTCTCTCATCATCCTTTTACAGTCTATAAGGCACGTATCAGGACATACTAGAGTTCCGATGGACATTAGCCAGGCTGTGGCCAGAGAGTTCTGGTGGCAGATGGTGGCCTCGATGCATGAACTGCTGGGCACTCATAATGTGGTTGGGGTGAGCAGCTCGGTTCATGTTGTGAAGCACGTTCACCTGCAAACAGAAAAGTCACATTGTGAACTCAAAAACCACTTGGCTTCAGCTTGGCATCACTGACTCTTCAGATACAGCCGCATTCACATCAGTTTTGAGTTCCACGCATGCTTTTGCGACCGACTTACCTCCACAGTAAACTCGTTGCTAGAGTAGCGGCCATTCATCTCAGTGCAAGAAAGACGGAACTTCCTCTCGTAGAGGGCAGCACCACGGCGGGTGCAATAGGACACCTGGCGAAGGACCTCTTCGTAGACAGCAATGCTTTCCACACCTGCCCATATAAGAGATGATTAATGCTGAGGTGGCAGGGGATTCCAGGCTGGCTGAGCTCAGGGCTGGATCTGAGGACACATACTGAGGGGCTAAGAAAACCTAATAAGCAAATGTTGGTAAGAAAATCCCAGTGGTCTTGGAGAGCATCTAGTACTTCAAGTGGCGCCTGGTCCCCTTTTCTTGCCCTTTCTAAGGAGATGCCTCCATAGGGCCAGCTGGTTCCTTCATTTTCTTCGTATGCCATGCAAGTGAAGAAGCAATGAATAGGAGGAAGATGAAGTCCAGCAGACATGCAGTTCGACAGGCTAACGAGCCAGGTGCATCCGACGACGATGACTGTGCTGTTCTTACTTATATAAGAAGGGGAGGCAAAGGGGACAATTGATGTGGGTCAGGGTTAAAGGCCAACACAGGAGCCAAGAGAAACTGAAGAGATTCTTCAAACAGAAGAAAATCTTCACTGGGTTCAGAAAGATGGCGCCACAGGAAGAAAATACCTTGGCATGGAAACACTGAAATGCAAGCAGAAACATAGAGTGGGATACACGGGAGGAGAAGCAGGCGTTTGAGGAGAGGGTGATCTGTGACCAGAAAGACCGAACAGGCTCATTGTTCTGGCAACAGAATCTCAGAAAGAAGCCAGGGGACGGATGGAGAAGATGAGCACAAACTCACTCATAAGCAACCCAAGAGCTCCCCTGCAACAGCTACAATGACTGCAGCAGAAGGAATTCACTACCTCCCCAGAGACTTCACTAACAGCACGGCAAGTGTCTATTAATAGCCAATGCAGCTGGTACTACTGCACCTTGGAGAGAATCAAAACTTAACAAAAAACAAAGCCATGCGGTCCTTACACAATGCAAAAGCAAAGGCAGGTGATACCTTTATTAGACCACTAGAAATAAACTTAAACATTTTCCTAGCTTTCAGTGTATGTAATACACAGTCCAATGTATATCAGGCTCTGCATCAATATATTGTGAATAATGCAGGAGGGAAAACATATGGAAGTCCAAAAAGTCATGGCATATGTCTGTGACACGTCTGTTTCTTAAAGATGAGTTACAAAAAAGGAGGCTGCAAACACATGTCAGGAGTGTGGGTTTCAAATTCCACCCCTGTGGCCATTGGTGAGGTTTTTTTCCCCTCCATGAATTACAATATATTGGTGCACAACCTTATGAAGACTGGTATATATCCAAAGCTAGCAATTTTTTTAGTGGTCTAATAAAGGTATCAGTTGCCCTTGCTTTCCAAACTTTGAATCACTGCAGCCCAAGCACTGCCTAAGAAAAGTAGCCTTTTGCCATCTCTATAAACAATGCCCATACACCTGTTATAGTTGTAGAAGAGGTAGCCGTGTTAGTCTGTGCAAGTATTATAGGTTAAAACAAAATAAAAATAACAAGAGTTCTTAGGTCTGAGCAAAAGCTCACATTAAAAAAATACAACAGTTAGTCTTTAAGGTCACCACGTTTCTGTCCTTTTAATTTTTTTTATTTTTTTTTTATTTTTTACTTTTGTTTTGTTTTTACCTAAAAAAACGAAAGAACTCTAGCACCATCCAGGTCACTGAAGTTCCAGTTAAATAGAACATAGAAATAGGGTGGAGAAACAGGTGCCCAGGGCTCAACCCGTCTCCCTACCATGCAGCTTACCTCCGCGCAGTCTCCCCAGCTGCTTCCCCACTAACCAGGACCCACTTCCGGTCCCCATGCTCAACAACACAGAAAAAAGAGACCTGGAGAGACCAGCTATGGGGAGGTAAACCCCTGTCTGGAGCGTGTACCCATCCTCCTCCTGAACAGCTTTTGGGGCTGAAATCTTATCCACCCCCTCCTTGTCTCCCTTCATGCCAGCGGGGCAGACGCAGCCTTTAATACGTGCATCTGGTACAGCCCCAGCTTCTTTGCCTGGGACATACGGATGCCATCAAGCTGGTGTGGAGAGGCTTTTGAGGAGGGCCTCTTTCAGCTTTTCAGGGCTGGGATGGGAAGGAGATGGATGATGCCAGACAAGGAAAATCTGTCCCGAAGGTGCCCACCTGTGACGGTGAGGTAGGCAGAGGTGTTGATGAGCTCTAGGCCTCGCTGCTGCAGGGAGGCCCCATCCAAGACCAGGTACTCCCTCTCAGGATCCAGCTCTTCTCCAATGAGAGAGATCTCGCAACCATCCAGATTGTGAACAATCTCGTCAGACATCCGTGTGTCGGCCACTGCGAAGAACAGAAAATGCTTAGGTGGCTGTAAGAGAAGGGAGGGCGATGGCTCACTCATTTATTTATCCCTTCCACAGACCACTCTCCCTCCACGAAGCTCCAAGCTGTATTTTCGCTTCCCAGCAAGCCCGAAGGGCCGGAAGTATCATCCCGGCAAATAACATTTTCTTAGCCAAAGACCAGGATAAAAACACTTAGGCATTGCAATGCAAAGGTGCCTAAGAATTCCATATAGCTCTTTTATATGACACCAATGAACCAATTACATTTAAAAACCTTGATTCGTTGATTTCATCTCATATTATAGCAACAGCAAGCAAAACATGTCACTTCAAAAGTTACAAAAGGACTGTTAAACTGTTTCAGGGGCAATCTGCAGTCCATTTCAAATGTGGTTCACATTTATTTTTATTTCTTCAGAGCCTTGACAGTCCAGTATTGTGCTCCAATAGGACTTTTCCTGATGTCCTGGGGAACACTGGGAACTGTAGTTTTGTGGAGAAGGCTCTCAGCATTCTCTCCAAACCACAATTCCCAAGATTCTTGCCATCAAACCTCCTTGAGAATTAAGCATGTAAAAACCAATAGATGCCTCCTTATATGTTTGTTTTGGTGCAGTGCTTAACCTCCTATGCAATTTTAATTGTTGTAAGCCGCCCAGAGACCTTTGGGTAGAGTGGGCGGCATATAAGTTAAATAAATAAATAAATAAAATAATTGCCAGATTTTAAAAATGGCCTCCAAGGTTTTTATACACTCTCTTCTTGTAGCAAAATGGTTGTCTGTTTACACTCCTTGGTTTGTCACTCTCCAGCCCGTGGGCCACAACATCCAGGCTGAAACGCTCAACTCACCTGTGCCATGCCAACTCTCATCTTTCTTAGCCTGCACCTGATGTGAAATTGAGCAGGAAATCTGCAGGTCAGGAAAGAGAGGGACTCCCTCGGGTCCTTCAAAATCAGAGGCTGGCCGGGCAAAGTGAGAAGTGCCACTTAAGGAGATCTGGGGAGCATCCGGCTGAAGCACCACCACGTAACCTTCCACATCCAGAATGGAGACACAGGACTCCTCACTGAAGCACCTAACAGGAGAAAGAGTTGGTCGCTCAGTCTTGAAGGAGGCAGATCTCCCTTGTGTTTAATGGGCATCAAAGAACACTTTTACTGAAGATGTATGTTCGAGGGTGTTGAAGGAAAACTTTTATCCTACCCCCTTTCACAGCTCAGAACAGCTTACAATGATTTAATATAAAAGGATGAAGATAGCAATACTGTGTAGCAACTGAAACAGTGAATTCAAGAGACTCAAGCAACCTAAAGGCAAGACGATAGCCACTTTGGATCACAACTGCACCGTGGAGGGCTCTCTGCCTACCTCTGGAACCATTGCTCTTGCAATGACCATTTCCACAAGGCAAATTCTGAGGGGCCAGGAAGGATAAACCTGTTCTGACATTTTCTACAGAGCCAAATACATTTCTTGCAAGTACAGTCATCACCGTGTTTTATCCAGATTTAAAAACAACAAGACGAACAAGATTTCCTAATAAAGTAAAGTGGAACCAGAACAATTCCTTTTCTGCTGGTTCTGCGTAGTTCAAACTTGCATGGTCAATCACCATCTGAAAGTCTCTTTTGCATCTCTAACCCAGTATGGATAATAAATAAGAGTCTGGGCTCCAAATCAGGAGGTCCCTGGTGTGAATCTTGCCTTTGCCGTGAATTCACAAGCTGCCCTTCAATCCGAACAATGTCATGATGAGAATGATCAAGTCTGTCACAAGTCTTTCTAAAGTTCAAATTAGCACTGGTTGGGAGGGAAACTGGACCAGTACACAGAGAAGGAGCCTTCTCTGCAGTGGCCTCTCACCTGTGGACTGCTCTCCCAAAAGTAGTCCCATCGTCATTCTCTTCTGTAACATTCATGCATTTTGCCCTAGATTCTGATTTTTCTATTTGTGTTTTATTGTTGGTGCCTAATATGTTCCGATACTGATTGCACCAATTCATAATAATTATGTGCCATCAAGTCAATTAATCTGTTTTAATATCTGTAAACTGTTCCAATGGCATTTGCCGGTGGTGTAATATATTAAAAATTTAAATATGTAATAAAACGGATGCTTAATTTTATAAAGCACCTCCAAAGCGCTGCACAAATCAGTAAAATAATAATTTGAACAGCAGAGAAGTATACGCCCCCAAATGTCAAAGCAAAGCAACAAGCAGAGTCATACCAGGGATAGGAAAAGTTACTTTTTTGGACTATAGCTCTCAGAATACCCCAGTCAGCACAGCTGCTGGACACACTAGCTATGTTATTCTGGGAGCTATAATCCAAGGAAGTAACTTTCCACATCCGCGGGTTTTTTACAGATGAAGAGTTGCTACTCACTTGACAGTAGTGGTCAGCTTGAGGGGTCGGACTCCAGGAGTGGCAAAGCGCAATGAGTTCATGTAGGCTACGTGCTGGATTGCATGGTTGAAGGTCTCTACATCATCACCCTCCAAGGTGAGAAGAGACTGAGATGGGTTAACATGAACCTTCAAGGGAAGAAGGAAACAGGCTTTGAGGTGAGCAGCTAGCAAACAGTGCAGTCAGTGGTCAAGAGACACACAGGAGGACATAAGGAGATTCTGCAGGAGGCAGGAAGGAGCAAGCACAACCTGGGAAGCCAAGCCAAGGTGCAAGCAGAGGGAGGGAAGGTCATGCCACCAGAGGCCAGGAGACGGTATACCTTCATCCCTTTGCCAAGGCTGTCAAAGTCGCTGTAGTCCAGCCCCTCACGACAGGCATAGAGACACTCTATCACCTCCCGACTCTCAAGGCTGCCGGGCCGTGCAGTGAAGCCAGCCAGATAACCGTGGAAGTAGTGGTGAATCGGCAGAGGGTCTCCTAAGAGGGATACAGGAGGAGGGATGGTGTGAGAGACAGACGAAAAGAAAAAAAGGGGGAAAGAGAACAACAAAGACAGCAAAAAAGGAAGCAGATCATGTGAACAGGAGGAAAGTCTGAGGAATTCAGAAGGAGAGTGGGAAAAGTCTTGGGTGTGCAGCCAGCTGAGGGAGAGAAAGACCACAGCAGAGAAGTTGGAGTGGGTGGGTATAAAAGGTGCAGACCCTGTTTCCTCTTTGTGGTTTCAGAGAAGGACAATCTGGGGGGGAAGGGAAGAGTAAAAGGCAAATGTGGGCACCGGCCAAGATGGTAGCACTTCGTAACGTCTCTCACAGACCAGCTTTGGTGCAAAGATGAACCGCATTCAGTCCCAGATTCAAGCCCTCTCATAAACCACAGAGATAAAACCATCACCCTGCCCAGAAGAAGCTCCATGGCCAAGCTGTCAAGCTTTCAAGACTTTTTCCCCACAGGTGAGGGAAAGGAGAGGGGTTGTGGGGAAGTGGGGTGGAGGGAAATGTCATGCGTGAGGAAGGGTGACAGCCGTGCTTGGTGACAAAGAATGTCATATACCTTGCCCTGCATCTGTGGAGTTCTCGTTCCCTTTTATTTTTTCTTTGTTTCTCTCCTCTGCAAAATAAAAGACAACTCAGAGCATGGCATGAGAATCTGTCTTGGACAGTTGCTTGCAAACCAAGGAGGCCCTGCACTGGCAACTGTCATACGATTGGGCTTCTTTTCTACATATAGCTTACTAGAAAAGGAGGCGGTCAAACAGGGAATGGGATGGAGAACCAATAGCACTAACCCAAAAGAACTACGTAGGTGGCCCTTTAAAATGGGGAACGCAAAGTCTTTCCAGAGTTTCCAAGTTAGGTTTCTGGAAACCTGAAGCCTATTCCTGCTAAGCTAATGAAACACTATGTGTTCCCACCACCACTCCAGCCAGCATATGCCAAGATGCCTCTGTCAATTCAGTTCCAAACAATACTTAGAGCCCTTGTGGATGAAAACAAGCTTTCTGTCTGCCTTTAACTGAAGCCTTTTCACATTCATTCATTCATTCATTCATTCATTCATTCATTCATTCATTCATTCATTCATTCATTCATTCATTCATTCATTCATTCAAACTCATCCATGCACTTTTTTCTAATAAAGGGATCTGAAGCAACTTGAAAAATATATTTATAAGAAATACAAACGTTATGATAGTTAAAAACACATTACAAAATTAAAACTATTACATACGAAAACTATTGAATAAAAATGGTTTATAACATTTTAAAAAGCACATTTAAAAAAAGAAAGAAGAGATAAAAGATATAACATCCCCTACTTATAAATCCTTTCCTTGGCTGTCAGTTACTTACTAAATGCCTGCCTGAAAGAGAAAACTCTTTCATCCCGATGCGAACACAGCAGAACTGGCCCCCTGAAGGGTGGTACGCCACAACCTCAGAACAGACACCAAGAAAGCCCTCCCTTGTGTCTTCACCATGTGCACTTGTGAGGGTTGTGGGATCAAGATAAAGGCCTCACCTGAAAATCTTACACTACTGAGATATCCTGGATCAAGACATTTAGGGCTTTATAGTGAAAACCAGCGCTTTGAATTGACCCCAGAAACGAACCTGTAGCCTGTAAAGCTCTTACAGCAGGGAGTCTCTGTTCTCCCTGTAAGCAGTTTTCCCACACTATTTCATGTGTTAACTGTTAGACAGGGCATTTTATTGCACTTTACCCTCATTTTTTTTCAAAGGTCTCCAGCAGGTTTTTGTTATTCTCTTCTGGACACCTTCCCTCCCCCACGCCGTAGAATCCAAAAATGGACAAATCCTGCACCCCTGTTTCCCTGACCGTTGCCAAAGTTTTTGAACAGAAGTCTGCAACCTATGAGGGATGCTCACCAGCCCAACAGGCTCCAATCATGAGGGAAGATTCCCGCCGTGGGGGGTGGATGAGGCCATTGTCATGAATCAGCGCAGGGTCATAGGAAACGCCATCCACATAAAGTGTAACCGTGGGGAACTCCAGGTTCAGGGCATAATGGTGCCACTCATCATCACAGACCTGCAACCATAAGGAAAGGATTGACCAGACCAGGGTGTCCCCAAGAAAGGAAAGGCCTGGGAGAAAGGGAGCTGTGGGGAGCACCTGTTTTCTCACCTGCTCCAGTTTCCAGAGGAACTTGACGGGCCTTGCGCTCTCCAGCAGTGGCCAGTAGAGGAAAGCGATGCGGCAGCCATGCACACCGAGGGAATAATGGGAATACCCATCCTCTGGAGAGGAACAGACAAGGGGCATCAGATTAGCCAGCAGCACAATTCCAGTGAGTCTACCCTGAGACTATCCTGCTCTCTTACATGCCATCTGTTCCTGCTCATCAGGGGCAGTCCTAATTTGATATTTGCCTACCCTTTATTTAAAAATACTAATTTGCTACTCCCCCAACGAGCGAGAGTTACAAACCAGACCACCTCATCCTTTGACTTTTACCATTCCCAGCTTAGGTAGGAGTAAAAAGCCAGGACTCCCAGTTCAGGCAGAATCCTACACATTTGCTGCCAGGTAAGTTCCTGTTTAACCTCCCACTAGTCAGGGGAGCCACATGGCAGCGACCAAGCGACCCACACAAATATTCTATGTTTCAGTAGTAGGCAGAATATTCAGCAATTCTGCTTTCTTATTTCACACAAGCATCCTCAGTGCTCTGCTTCTGTCCTGCTTTTGCTTCGGGGACAATCTGTCGAAAATTAATTCCAATGTTTTGCAACAGTGCACAAACCTCTTCCCCTGGGCACCTAGAGCTGAGAGACTTTAGTGTGGGACAGAAGTACTTAAGCTAGGGGAGCACCCATGTCTACAAGCGCATACACCAAGAAACAAAATATTATCATCCTGCTTCCCTTTCACACTCACCCACCCAAGCTACCTACATGAATAATAAACATTGCTGCTGTCTGCATGACAAATATCATTTAATACCTACTAATAGATCCATTGGGAGGTTAAGCAATCTACACTGTTACAATCAGTTCAGCACACCTGCTCCAGAAACAATGCAAAAAAAGATGTTCAACTGGAAATTATATAACAGTCTTCCACAAAGTTCACAAAGAGATGTATGTATGAGAAGAGGAATATTATAAATACACCACAGCCTCTCTGTTTTCATCCATGAAATGTGGAATGGTCTGGCCTCTTGACAACTGGCTGTGGTCGTCTGTAGAATAATAGCAAGAGGAACATCCACTTCCATAATACAAGGGACGGCTCCTTTAGCTTGGGATAGAAGAAACATCTGAACTTCCATTTCTTTTACAATAGTTCCTATACCTTACATCTTTTCTCTTGTAGTCCATCAAGACTTTATGGAAGCATTGAAAATAAATCTAGGAATGCTACTAGCCCAAATAATTCTTCACTAGCCTGCCTGCCTACCTGCAACAGCATACTGATCTTAGTCATTTACGGTATATCAACATCCTGAAAAAAAGAAATTTATAGAGGTTATCAGGCAACATTCTGTGCCATCACAAGTAAGTCAGCAAGTAGCCATTCCTAAGCCTGCCTGCATTCCAAAATTATCCACAACTGCCAAAAACAACAACAACAAAACAAAAACAAACAAAAAACAAAACAAAAAAAATCCACCCCAAACAAAGAGGAAGTTTGGCACTGAGCATGAAATTCCTGAGAATTTCAGGTTTCTGTTCTGATAGATATCTGGCAGTTGATTCTTATTTCAATGCAAGCAAAATGAGAGCATTCTCCATTGCAACCAAGGCAGCATAGGTTATGGGGCACACACAGATCGGTCGTCTCATTGTCACTCCTCCCCCTGCTCCCCACTATCTCATGCTGGAAGGAGTCTTGCCCTGCCTTGCCCTGCCTAATGGTAGGGCCAGCCCTGGTTTGAGGAAGGGAATAAGGTATTACCGCTCTGCATGGTGCTGCAGATCACTGTTTCCTCCTCCCTCTTGTTCTTGCTTTGCGTCACACCATGTTTCATCCACAAGGACAAAGTAAAATGGTCGCTCAGTCCTTCAAGGGCCCCGGTCCCACTTCCCATGGGCACCTGGGTTGCCTGGCTGCCATTGAACCAGTAGATGAGACTGCTGTCCTGGCTGTAATGGACTGAAAGTCGTGCTGTCCAGTTGGCTGTGGGGCTAGGGACAGGCAACAGGTCAACCTCACCGGTCGCAGCTCCTGTTGAGAACAAGAGAGGAGCATCAGAAGACCGATCTGAAGGGTGCTGAACGGTGCCCTTCACTAGGGACCCAGGTGAGCCAAGAGAATTGGATGCCTGACCTCAAACATCCAAATGGCTCCCCCCCCCCCCCGCCACGACATACACACTCCCATTAATTAACACAGGGGTATCATCTAGCAAAAAGATTTCTTGAGCAACTCTCATTGAAATAAACAGCAGTGACCCAGGAAATATTGCTACACTACTCGTGTGGTTCCTACTCATTTCATCATATCTGCACACAAGAATCTCTCAGTGAGTCTACTCCAAGAACTTCATGATGTCCAAATATCACACCAGATGTTTGTCACATTAGTAGGACGATGCCTAACTGAGGAGAGTACAGGAGCCCCAAGACTAACACTTTCAGTCTTGCTGGGAGAAACACTGTACAGATACTGACCCACTGCTTACCCGTGTGATGTGGGGGCTCATATGATTTGTCCACGTAACCCCTTTAAAAGATCCCACCCTCGCTGTCCTTCTCCTGCACCACTAGCCCCACTAGCCCCCATGCCCTGTTCCTCCACTCCTCCTTCCTCCCCTGCTTAGATGTTAAGAGAATACTTACCACAGAGTTTGCGCAGTGACTTCTCAGAGTAATTGTCACGGTCGCATCCTTTGGCCACGTGGTTCGTCTGCAACTCTACAGTGGCTTGGATGTTCCAGAGGGGCTCATCACACGTCTCCAGGTGGATGCTAGGGAAAAGGGCCAGGGTGCCTGTGCCCGGGGTGTACTCTATCCTTTTATTCCAACCTTTTGGGAGATTTTTGGAAAAGTAAATGATGTCAGGACCTAGACTGGAGAAATTCCTAGACTGAAGAGGCGGCACGGATTGGGCAAGGCACCTAACCTCCCTGTGAGTTATATGGAAGACCAAATGATCAGCTACTTTATAACAATAGACTAATAGCAATTTGAGTCTCCTTTTCCTTCAAGGAGGTTAAAGTGGCATGCACAACCCATGCATACCCCATATGCTATAGGCCTCATAACCAGACCAAGATCCCCCAGATCTCCATGGTTGGGCAGGGCAGTTGAGCCCAAATCAACCTGCATCCAAGATTCCTAGAGAAACGTGATCTGAACATAGCTTCTCATGCTCTGCTGACATCTATGATGGGGCTTAATCCTGGATAAAGGACTGCAGCCTGAATACATGTATCTGAAGTCCTTCCAAAAACTGCAAATGCTGCAAAATTCAGCAAGTGGGCTGCTAATGGGTACTGATTACAGGGTCCAGACCTTGCTGCTATGTAAAGAATTATGAAGGCTAGTAGTAGCTAGTGGATAAAGTGGTTGACAAGCAGGAGAAGAATCTGGCAATAGTAGAGAGGCCTCACAGTTGGAGCCTGAGAAACATTGGTGGGAAATGTATAAGGAATGGCAACATTTCTCAAATGAAGCAGAAGGGCCACATAGGGAACCTGCTATGAGGGCTTGACCACATGGGGCCTTCTCTGAATTCCACTCCTGATGAAAACACAGAAGAAATTATGAGATTAAACAAACAGAAAAGTAAAAAGAAAAGTAAGACAAAAGATAGACAGCAAAAATTTACTGCCCACATCATTGTCATAATTACCACCACCACCAGGTATTTTATGTTGCTGTCAACCCCACACTAATTAACAGAGTAACATGTCAGAAAAAGAGACAATTTCTCTAAGCCCCTTATAATTTAAACATATATTGTTGGGGCAAAAATGTTTAGTTGATAAATAAATCTCTTTCAGTTGACTGACAGACTGCTTCCAAAAGAGCAGACAGCAGATTTATGTAAAAATGTTAATAATTTAATAATTTTAAATAAAAGATACAAACAATCTGACAGCTCTCATCTTAGCAGGCAGTCCTCTATCTCGTCCATCCAGGAGAAAATGGCAAGATGGCACCTGCTAATAGGCAAGTTGCACTAAATATAACATCTTCATATGATGTATAAAACCAGGCCGTTTAGGACAAGTAAGCAACCACCGGTTGAGGAAAAGAGAAAGTGACACACGAAAGCCAAAGATTTTGATTGGTACTTTGGGGGAGTTAAAAGGACGAATGGAGAAGACTTATGCATGTGAAAAGGAGCTCCTACCTTGCCAGCTGGGTTTACAGGTCGGCTTCACCTGAATCTCCACTTCAGCATCATCAGAGGCTCGTTTCTTGCCACAGTCATAGGCTGTCACTGTGAACTTATAGAGGCGCTCGCCGCTGTATTGCAGCTTCTCAGTGTTTTCAATGTTCCCTGGCAGAAATGGTACAGTCCCAGAATTAGACACTAAATAGATAATGTGAGTGTGATAAACAGGTACAATATAAGCACACTCATCAAAGAGCCAGCATTAGCTGAAGCGCTACAGGGGTATACATTCTGCGGCCAACCTACACTTGCTGTGACCACCCCACACTTGTAAAGGAATAATATGTAAAGGGTAACAGGGAATGTGGCAGGAGATGACAAGATTGTATAGGTCTTCAAGTATCGATGCAACTTCCCTGGTTACAGGGAGGGGAAGTTCTGTGTAGAGGAGCAGATCCGGAGCATTTGGCTGTAGGCTTGAGTTCCCTCCTGTCTGGGGATCAATGAGTAGGGGGCTGACAAGGGCACATTGGCTTGGGAAGGCCATTACAGCCCCCACAACAGATGCCCATTGGGTCCCCGTAGTGGTCCGGCATCCAGCAGCACAGCACAGACAGCTTTAGTTGCCAATCCTTGGTTATCCATCAAGGGCATGGTAATGGGTATGCATTGGCTGACAGACAGGTCACTCAACACAGTGATCTGCTCCTCATGCTGCACCAGTACTATTCTGCTGTAGCCAATCGAAGCGGTGGCCTTTCACTTGTTCATAATTTATCTTCAATAAAATTGCTCAATGTTAATGACAGTGTGTTCATTGGCTGTCAGACTGGGCAAGCCAAGAACTCTCTTGCTTGAGTCCATCACATAAAAGCCAAACCAGATAGTATGTCAGAGGTGTGTAAAGAATCTGTTTTTTTTAAAAAAAAACTGAAAAACATCATCAGATGCTATGAGTGGGAACAGGTGAACACACCAGAGAGGTTAGGAGGTGTTTAGCTCTCTATGCTCCTGCCGCTGTCCCACTCACAACCGCCAGCCTAAAGCTGCTTTCTCATCCATTGGGGGAAGCATACGGGGGTCCTTGAATCATTTCATCTGTTGCTGCAGTGGGGATGGGGCAGCTTCAGGCTGAGAAGGGGAAAACAGTCAAGTGGTTACACTATCATAACCTGCCACTGTTCCCTGAAAACTGGAAAGACTTTGGCAGGTGTTGCTTTTTTTTAAATTTAAAAAAACAACACCCATAACATAAGAAGAGACAGTTTCATCTCTCCCACCTAGTGGGAGACAAAAGCAATGATGATATCATTATTTGCATGCTTCACAGCATTATTCTTCACTTTCTTGGGAGAACTCCTCAGCCAGAGGCCCATTCAGATTCTCACCGTCATTGTCAATCAGAAAGGGGACGTTCGGCGTCAGGATTTCATAGTAGCAGATCTGGCTGTACTGAGGAGAGCAATCGCCATCAATGGCTTCCACACGCAAGATGCGGTCATAGAGCTTCCCTTCTGTCACAGCCACACGATAAAGCTTATCCACAAAGACCGGAGCAAACTCGTTGACATCGTTCACCCTCACGTGGACCGTGGCCCTGGATTTTAGAAAAAGGGGGCCAATGAAGAGCTGGTGTACAAATGTACTTCTAAAGAAGATAAATGCTAGTCCTCAAGCTTCCCTGGAAGGCTGAACCCCTCCTCTTTTCCCTCCTTTTCAGAAACAAAGGGGTTGGCAGTGGTTACTTAATGGTCAGGGAAATATACTCTCTGTCTACTCAAAAGTATTCTTCTATGTTAATAGGCTTTCTAGCCAGCCTTTGTTGCAGTTAGAGATTACAGGGCTGAATTATGGTAATACTTGGCTTAAATTTGAATGCTGGCTGAGTCATGTGCCACTGATAAAGCAAATCCCTAGCAACACAAAACACACGTCAGAGTGGGAACACTGGACTCACACTTTTTCTAGACTCCACAAGAATAAAATAAAAGGACAGAGGAATTACGATTCCGTCAATGTCAACAAAGGTCCCTCCGGGAGTAGCTTCCAGTGCAGAACACAATTAAAAGTGAGTGACCAATTAAAGCTCTATGAGCTTGTGTGGTGTAAGACATAAGGGAATAAGCAGCAAACCAGGAAAGGGGAACTATAGCTCAGTGGTTCAGGCTATGATCCACACACAGGTGCTTTGTATTTCAGTACCACTAGGTGGGGCTTGGAAAGAGCCTATCCCAAATCCTAAATAGCGGCTCTTAGCCTGTGCAGATGACACTGATCGAGATGTCCTTGTTCCACAGAAGACAGCTGTTTCTGTCCCCACATAAGATTCTGGCTTAGTTATGAATTGCTGGGGTGGCTTTAGACAAGACTTTACCTTTCGGCATCAGCTCCCCCACCTGATCCCACTCCTGCCCAACATCACATTAATAATACTGGTCCTACTTTACAGCACTATTGGAAACCTTATCAACGCCGAAACTGCACATTATGAGGAAATGCACATCACTCCAAACCCCGCCTTCCCTTATAACACTAATGGAGAAGCATTTCCTGTGAAGGAAAAGGCCCTTAACCACTGCCCCTATCCATCATTTCTCCCCTACAAATGTTTTCCACCAGGCTATTTTTAATCGTATTTTCTGCAGCCACCCGTTCAAGCACAGTCAGGCTGGAGACAGGAAGCATTTGCAAAGGGGAATGAATAGGCTCCAGACAGATTAAGCCTTCCCTTTGCTCACACTCTTCCTCTCCCGCAAAGGTCCAGCCCATTATCCCATGATCTTCAGAAACACAACTTTGGCGATACATTTTCTGGGATGCCACACCATTCCACCTCAAGCTTTGAAAGATTTTGAGGATCAAAAAGAAAAAAGAGTATATTTTAAAACTAAGTACTGATATCATAGAAATAATTCCACACCGACCGCATTAATGGAATTTGCTGACATCCGAAGGAAAACAGCACTACAGGGGTGCTAGATTAAAGCATGTCTACCTTATATATTTTTAAAAACCCCACACTGATCAGCACTTTGCATTTCCTCCACTAACAGTACTATGGTGGGATTTAGTTAAGGATTCTGTCACATACGATATTCCCTTCAGAGTCTCGGCCTGTTAAGCGGGATATAACTGCAGCCCTTTGCGCCCAATAAGCCTTCAATCTTACTTATGAGATTTCTTGGTGTTGGCACCGTCAGGTCCTTCACCACAGTCATAGGCCTGGATGGTGAAAGTGTGCTCCTTGTGAGCTTCACAATCCACTGGCTCTTTGGCCCGGATCAACCCTTCGCCCGTTGCTTTGTCCAGGATCACTGCTTCAAAGGGCACCCCTGCCCCATGGATCCGGAATCCACATATTTCACCTGGTTGCCCAGAAGGAAGCAGCAGAAAGAAAGGGTTAAGAAGAACATTAAGAAAAGGGTGATACACATACAGGAGCAAGTACCATCCAGTTCCTGTCAACCAGCCCACATCCATTCCAGCTTTCACACTGACAGAAGTGGGCAACCGAGGGATCTGGACTTTACACAGATTCCCTCAAGATGTACCCTGTGCGAGTACTGTTGGAATCAATGGTATTGCTTTTGTTCAGTTCATGTTCATTTCAGGGGAGCTTAGTATAGGGCAACTTCTGAGACGGTAACAGAAAACATGAACCATCCAAATCAAAATGACTCCAAAATACCCTTTAAAGGCAATTTTTTTTAAAAAAGTAACTAGAAATCATCACTTGTTAATAAAACCTCCTAGCCCCCAATACTTATTATTCTTATGTTCTATTAGAGGAGAACACAAAAAGGGTGGCAACTCATTATAGGATGGTGTGTTATTTGTTACTCATTATTTACAAGCTCTTGGCAACTGTTCCATGTAACAATCTGCTTCTGTTCAGTGCGTCGCCACTTGAATGGGGCCATTGGCATGTCATTTCTCTCAATACCGCTTTCAAAATATTTCTGTTGGAGGCTCCTTGGCAGTACAAGAAGAATGTTCACTACAGGAAACTGGCCCCATGACTTCCGTACCTTTAGAACGATACAAGCCCTAGTCGATCACTAAAAACCACACAAATTGCTGATGCACAGAGAGGAGAACACTAGTCTGCTCCTCTCTATCCCTGGTTTCATCAGCCTATCCCATGTGCAGAAACAAGTTGGAAGAGTGAGTGCTTTTCTATCTGATTGTCCAGGATCCTGACGCACATGGAGAGCCCCATGAACAGCTGAAGCTTCGGACATGTTGGTCTCCACATGCAGGAGGGCAACTGAGGTGACAAGAGACAGAGCGGGGCTGCTGCGCTCCCCCCTTTGTGTGAATATTCTACATTTTTAATGATGGACAAGGACTCTTGTCATACTGTTGAATTTGGACACTTTTACATGAATGGACTAGTCATGGATGCGACTACTGCAGGACGCAACATCTCACACAGCCCTTCCACATACCAGAAGCTGGAAGAGGGAGGTTTCCTGCTACCAAGGTGTTTTCAGTCCTTAGCCTTTATCCTTCTTTTAGCTTCTATACTCAGCCTTTGTGTGGGGTAAACGAAGCTGATTTGAAACTCACATACTGAGTTTGGATCAAGCATGCAAAAAAAGCAGGCAAGTTTATACATTTGTATTGATATACTGAATGCATTGTCCTGAATTTGAGCTTCTCAGATTTTTTGAGCTACTCAGGCAAACAGTTCACCCCGGTTTCGGCATGGAATATAAACAACTCTGCCCATAACGAGTCATGTTCATAGCGGGACCAGCAGTTACAAGGAATAAATTCCTGAAGGGTAGTACATTAGTATATGAGTATATACAAAAATAAGTATATTTTATTGAGAGGTAATGTGTTGGGGGTGGGGGAGCAGCAACGGCTGGAACCCCCAAAGATATTCCAGGTTTCTTCCTTGCAGATCTTTCACAAATAACTCTCTTGTATACTTCCCATGTGTACCTTTCACAGAAAGAGCCCCTCACTGATTTTTTTCATTTGCATTCCCTGAATGCTGTCCCATATACAGGCTTCCCCCACTACGAGGAAGGTGAACATCTGTCCTGCAGGTCTGATCTAGTCTACAGTGGCCCTCTATCTGGTCATCTGAACAAGCCCCTCTCCCCAAGCACTATGCCTTGAGACCAAGACATTGGGTACAACGCCCTATCATGAGCCAAATCTCTGCTGTCTCAAATCACTGATCAGAGGTAGTGGGATTTCCTTCTGGGCAGGTTGCCTCTTCCTAGGAAGAGGGAGGAACAAAGACAGCCTCACAAGTGACAGCACTTCCTCCACCACCACCACCCCCGTCCACCAAACCCTCTTAACATCATCTAGGCCATGGCACATTCCCCTGATTCTAGCCCTCCACCCAAACCTACCATTAGCCCCCTTTTCTCAGCATCTCTTCCACATACAGAGAGTTATGATTTTGCAAGCACTGAGGAATTCTTGCAAACAGGTCACAGACTGAATCATATGCGTCATCTCTGGAGAACTGGGACCCAATTAGACATGGCATTAAAGCTGCAATGGTCCTTTGCATGCTTACTTCAGTTTATGAAATGCCACAAGGACCGATCTAGACTGGGACCACTATGGATCAAATCTTTCACCCCAAACCATGATCTCAGTCGAGTCTGAGCATCCCTTGAAGCTGCTATTTAGTAACCCCAAAATCAACCACACAAGAATGAACCACTTGCTTAACACCACACCAGTCTGGGCCTTTATTTATGCTGATATGGCAAACGTACAGGTAGTTGAGTACTTAGTTTTTCAGTGGGTTTTTTTTTAAACAACCTCCTGTCCTATCTCCCCTTCATGGAGCACTGCCTTGTAATGGCGAAGGGGCTTGAGTAACTCAGAGAAGCTATGGGCTATGCCGTGCAGGGCCACCCAAGACGGACAGGTTTTATCTTCTGTCCTATCTTCTGGCCATTGAATGCAAAGGCACTGGATGACTAATCAGCAAGGCTCCTAGCATTTTAAAATTCAAGTATGCAGATTTGTGGGGTTTGGACTGTAAATCCCAGAATTCCCCAACAGCACAGCTCCCTGTGGCATTCTGGGAGTTGTAGTCCAGAAATATGAATCGGCTCACCTTGCCTTTAAAACATGCTGTCATACTTTAATTTGTATTACTAAACGTGTGTATTATTTTAAGTAACTTCAAAGTAATCATATTGTGCTACTGATTGACATGTGATCATGGCTTCCCCCAGTGCTGTCACCACAAATTTCTCCCTACACGCCAAGGACTGGATCAAACTTGGGCTATGCATAAGTAAGATCCTCCATTCCTGCATCTCTCATCCATGTACCTGCATAGCGCAATGGAGCATCCTTGTCCAGAGCAAAGAGTGGTGGGTTCAGTAGGACTGTGTTGTCATTCTCCATGACAATACCCTGATATTCGGCTTCAATCCAGGGCTTGTGCTTGTTGGCTGCAAAAATTGAAAGTGTAAAAAGAGTGGTTAACAGGATTAAAATCAGTCATGTCCATGTGATGACTGACATTCATAAGAACTTTCTTCACACCTTCCTGGTAGTAACTGAATTCTCCTGGTACCTTTCTTCAGGATACATTTCTATGCTATGTTATGTGCTATTAAGTCAGAACTGACTGACAGAGACCTTAGTACAGCTTTCAAGCTGCTTCATTTAAATTAAAAACAAAGAAGACCTTTTCCCCTAGTCTTCTTAATTGTGCTCCTTTGAACAATTAGTTTTAGGAGTAAATTCATCCTGAAACTAGTTCTCTGCAAAAATGAATGGAATTGGGAAGCATATACAGTTGAAACCAACAAGGCTTAAATCATTGACAGTAATATATGACTACAGTTGCACTGAAATTCAGACTGAAGATTGGTCAGATAATATCTTATATATTCTAAGAATTCCCTTGTTCACACGACAACTTACTTTTGTTAACAGGGGCAGGAAGAATGAGGACACCTTGTCATAAAAATAGTCTGGGGCCAACACAGCTGCCTAGTAAAGCTTCTTGCAATGCAGAGCTCTCAAAACATAAGCGCAATTGGTGGCAAAGGCCACAGCCTAGTGTCTCATATGAGAGGGCATCATATTAGACCACAGGCTAAAAAGATGTTGAGCCATCACAGGGTCTCAATGTGACCTACTTCATGGGGTTATTGTGAAAAGCAATGAGAATTTGGACTATGCCGGCTACCCCAGGCTCCATCGGGACAAGTAAAATAAAATGGATAATAACACGTAGGACCTAACAGTTCTACATAGATCCAGAGAGGAGAGATTTCTTTATTTGAAGCTTAGCTGACCTGTGCCAGCAAAGGCAAAAGTGGTGAGGGTGGGGACGTGGGTTGCACAGCTTCACGAAGGGTCAGCCTGGCAAATTACTGTATTTAAAATTCCTATCACCTTCAGGAAAAGCAGGATGTAGAAAGCGGGTTTTCGTTCCAGGCCAATATAACTGATGGGGCCACCTTCAGCCTCACTCAGGGAAATGGAGTGGGTTTGGATCCAGCAGATCTTGACCCAGCTTGTTTTGGGATCTGTCAGTGGCTCCCATGGGTGCAAACATCACCAGCAATTTTTTCCTGCCTATCAAGATCTCACCAAGCCGAACCTCCACCAACCGACAGATCTCCCTTTTGCTTCATCTTATCCTCTTTAAGCAGGCGACATCTGAGGGCTATTTAAATTTGTCACTTTTTTTAAAAAAAAGCTGGGTGACATTGGGTCACAACAGAAATAGATTTTGGGGAGGTTGTTGCAATTAATGTAAGTATCAAATCTGTTGACAATTCTCTGTTCTTCTCACAATGTCAAATGCTTGAAAAAATGCCTGGTCATTATCTAGCAACATTTGGCTGTGCAAACATCCTAGCTGAATCACAATCTAGATAGTATAGTTTAAAGAGATCCTTACATATTAGTTTATTCTACAACACACACACACAATCTAAATGTTAGCAATGAAACATAAATGATTACTAAGCACAACATTACTATATTTATGACATTATAAACCCTGTAATTCGAAAGCTCCATGATGGGCAAGGATTTGGAAACGTGAGGGTTTTAACCCTGCTTTTAGGGGGAGGAGGAGTGGGAAATCAACTTGTTACAGAGCTAGGGGAGCTAAACCTGGAGACAGCTACAGAAACCACACTCTGTTTACTTTGACACAGTGAGAAGACTGAAAATACAGCTTTTGACGGCTCCATAACAGGCATCATTCTCACCTTCACTTTGGGAGATCCATCGTTAGACATGCATTTTTCCCTCATGCAAGAGAGCATTTCAGAAATAAATTGTCAGGTTCTTGATCCCAAGGACCTTGACAGCCACAATTTCAACAGTGGAAGATGCAACAGAGGGAGAAGCAAGAGTAACCAGGAATGAACAGCATTTTGGCTTTGTTTTCCATGGAAATGAGGGCAAAAGGATGAAGCCAAGGACTTGAAGGAACCGCAGCCAAAAGTCTTATGGCACCTTAAGTTTCATTGCTTTCATTTGGCAAAAGATTTCGTTGACTGCGGCCCACTTCTGTGCCACCTAAGTAGGCAGATAATTCGCCATATGCTTGGGTGGAAGAGACAGGTTGTTATTATTCATGGGTGAGAGGGACTGAGTGCTCTCCAATGAAATATCCTCAGTTCTGCAGCCTCCATGCATCCCACCTAGTCCCAGCATCCCTTGCTCTATCCTGGCATGTGCCCTGTTCCCTTTGGCCCCTCCTCATTGCCTGAAGTGCTAATCTTGTTGGCTGGACCCAGTCCAGACTCAACATTGAAGCAGCCGCCGCCAGAAAGCTCCGAAAAATGTCAGAGGCCCAGAAATAGCAAATTAATCTTTATCACACAACCTCCAGGGCAGGGGAAACAGAGGAGGGTGGAGGGGTTTGAAAGAGAAAGCAAGGAAAGAAAAATCATTATAAATTAACACTCCCTCCCCCACCCACAACCAATCTCTAATAAATTGGGTCTCCAGGATTAGATCACAATGGCCTAGTTACAACCCCCACCTTACTAGGCTTATCTTCCAGAGACAGAGACATGGTTCCATCCATTCACAACTGAGCAACTCCATGTCCATCTTTGGGACTTTCAGAATGTGAGTCTGTCTGGTAATGGAAAGGAGGGTCTCAGCATCTATGATGATGGAGGGACCGTTAGGGCATTCCCCTACCCCACAAAAACCCAGTCTCCGGTAGAGGGGACCCTCTGAGCCCTTATGGTTTGAATTAGTCACGGCTCTCATTGGGAGACTTCCACAAGAGAACCTCAGAAGATGGCTACTCAGAGTTGTTAGTGAGGGGAGGAAGCCACTTCAGAAAATGGATTCCAAGTCCCACTAAGAAAAGCCAAGTCAAAGACAGGCCCATTGAGATGCCACCCCAGTGGCTGAAGACCTCTTAAAACATAGAGTTCCCATACCAGCTCATAACCAGCTTTCTGGAAGACTGGACTCAGTACTAATTCGTGGGAAAGGAATGGAAGGTGCTTGATGCTTCCCCCTTCAGGCACTAGATCCTTAGGCTAATCCTGCTGCCACTGGACTTCCAAACAACCCAGGCTGTGTGGGTATACTCATGTGGGAGAGAAATGTGTGCAGACCAATGCCTGAAGTGGGAACTCTATCCAAAACCTCTGCCATTTGTGCTAGCTCAGTACCTTAAAAGGTCCCATGCCAATCATAGGAAGGACAGCAAAAAACTAAAAAGCCTTCATGTGAAGACATCCATTTGTTTATGTATGTCTGGATCTGAGTTCCTCCCAGCTACAAGACTGCCACTAGCCATGAATCTCTCAGGTTCTCTCATGGGATTCCATTGTACATGAAAAACCCCAGATGATGTGGGTCCATGCCAATTCCAGGGTTGTTGAACAGAGTGGAGAGGAGAAACAGAAATTAAAATTTCACCCTCTCTCACACTGATAGAACTTTTAGTCCTCTAGCCAAATTGATTTGCAGCCCATTCCATACAGCCAAAAGCAGGTCCCCCTCACACATAAGTATTTTTAATAGAATTCGCTACTATAAAACATACCACTAACTTTTCTTGAGAAGGCTCAGACAAATTAATACAGGTGGGATAGGATGGGATACATCTATCTTATGTAGGAGATGGGGGGGACCCCAAAGGGACAGAGCCCCATCAGCTTTGTGCTCTGCTTGTGAAAGGCATCCTGTTTGCCACTGTTAGAACAGCCAATGGTTTGAGTAGCAAGGTAGTTCTGCTCGTGTACCTTATGTAAATGTAGAACTAGACACTGAAGGACACCTGCTGAAGGGGGAAAAGGGAGTGCAGAAATTGCAGTTAGGGGCTAGGGGCTGTCAGTCAGCCTTTGCAGTCAGCGTGGGGCTGGAATAGCAGGACAGCTGCACATCAAACCTGAGGAACTTTGGGTGTGCAAAGCCTGAGACAGGATCGTCGAGAAGGGGCCTGAGGGTTTGGATCATGGGGCAGGAAGTCACAAAGGGACCAGTAAGTCATGACAACCATTTCACCGGATCCACTTCAGGGTTCACCTACAAAACCAAGCAGACAAAGATCTACTGCCTCTCCTTCCCGAGCAATTTGCAGATGGTCCACCTTGCTTTGCTATTCTGCTGGACAGAGCTATAATACAACCCCCCCCACACACCCTGTGCCCCCATG
Organism: Intellagama lesueurii; assembly: GCA_037013535.1. Classification (NCBI taxonomy): domain Eukaryota; kingdom Metazoa; phylum Chordata; class Lepidosauria; order Squamata; family Agamidae; genus Intellagama; species Intellagama lesueurii. The sequence goes on along the minus strand of JBAJHW010000002.1, from coordinate 125,690,280 downwards.
CTATGTCCCTGTTTCAGACATGAAAAAAAGGGGGGGGGGGTTGTTGCAATGCAAGACACTCCTGTTGCTGGGGCAACAAGCTTCTGGAAGAGAAATAAATCCTTCACTGTTCCCATCAGCCACTTGAAGAGCCCTCGGCAATTTCTTGAAAAGAGCCTCTTTATCTGGGGACCCAAGCAGATTCCTACCATAAGAGGCAAACCCAGTCATCAGTGGTTGCATGTGCTTAGAATGCGATATCAGAGAGAAGCAACACCAGGTCTACTCTATCTGCAAAACCAAGAGGCACACAGAATCCTAATGATGCTGCATCGCTCCACTCCACATGCAAGATTTTTAAGGGAGGAGAGAAGTGGCAACAGAAACCAGATGCTCCAACAGGCTTGCCTACCTTCCTTCTGCTGCATCCCAGGGAAGGGAGGTCAGAGGGTCTTCTCCACCTCCCCAGAATGTTCCGGATCTTTCTCTCTCCCCCCCCCCCCAACCCCACCCCAGTTCTCTTACTCCTCTATTCTCCTAAAATACATTTCATTGTGTTGATGCCTACAACCATAGATCTACTAACCTACATCTTGCTTTTCTTATGCACAGATTTGTGTGTATGTGTGTGTGTGTGTTCAGTGTCCATGCCTGGAATGCTGAAACGGTTCTACCATCCCCTTCTTCTCCATGTTCAGCAGTCCCACCCTTTAGATATGCAACTCTCTCCTTCCACTTCCCCATAGATCATAATTAATAAGACAGATAAGAGGAGCCAACCAAGACCCAAGGCTTCAAGGAGACAATACAAAATGAGGAGAATGCTGGGTTACTGATGCCTCCAGGCAGAAGCACAGCCAGCGTAAGATGGACAAACAGACAGAGAAGGACAGCTAAAGAAGCCACATCACGTTTTGATCGACAGGGATTGGAAAACAGGCAAAACATGGGGAACCGCTGGGCGTGTGCCAAGAGAAGGGGAGAAAAAGGATGTGGGAAGGAAATAAACAGGAGGCACAGAGGTGGGTGGGCAGCCCCAGGGAAGCAAAGCGGGGCTTGAAGCTGCAGAAGGGGAGCAGGTGAGAAAGGGCGCAGGAGCAGGGGCAAAGTGTGTGTGTGGGGGGGGGAGGTTGGCACGCAAAAGGCGAGGAGGCTCTGGGTTGGTGGCGAACGCCAAGCCCTTTCCCCCACCCGCAGCCACCACCTCCAGTAGCCCCGGGGATGGGATGGATTAGAAGGCAGCGGAACAGCTGCGCCTCGCATCTCACCAGATGGCCGGCCAGTCTCCGGGAGGCGCGGAGGGATCCCACTCACTCACTCACTCACGCACCCCCCCCCCCGCCCGCCCGCCCGCCCATCTACCCGGACCAGCCATCCAGCCTGCCCTCCTCCTTCGGGAGCCCACCGTCGGGGGGGGGGGGCGCGTCCCCTTACTCACCTTTGTTGCCGAGGGCACCGGACAGGAGGGCGAGGCAGAGGGCGAGGGAGAAGAGGGGCTGCCCCCAGCCCATCTTGGCTAGGAGCCCTGGGGACACTCCCGCTCCCTGGAAGGGGGGGGGGTCTCTGGCTGGCTGGTCCTCCCCCGACTGCTCCCGTCCGGCCCTCCCCGCAGACGGCGTCCACCCGACCCTGGGCAGCAGGTGCGGGCGGCCGAAGCAGGGCTCCGAGGGCGAACAGCGCGCAGCCCGGCGTGGCTCCCCGGGACTGGACTGGACTGGGCAGGGCGGGAGCTGCCTGCCGCTTCCTCGGGCTGCCTCCTTCTCTGCCCCAGCCCGGCCCAGCCCCTCTACTGCAGCATGATGTCAGCAGCGCCCGACGCTGATTGATGGGCGCGCGCAGCCAATGCGAGGGGCGCCGGCGCCAGGTGCTGCAGCCGAGGGAGGGGATCGCGGTGTGGGAAGGGGAGGTGTGAGTGTGGGGGGGGGGTTCCGAGATTTGGTGGTGGCGGCGGCGGCGGGAGGGGGGGGGCCTCAGGTTGCGCCGTGTTGACCCGCGCGCCGCTGGGCGTCGAGGCTGGGCGGAGAGGAACTTTAGGGGCACTTCGGCGGAGTTGGTGGGGAGGCGAGCTGCGGGTCTCGCGCCGTTGCTCCTCGGTGCGGCTGCGGTGGGGCTTGACCGAGAGAAAAGAAAGCAACACGCGACCCTCTCCCTCTCCCTCCCTCCCTCTCCCTCTCTCTCTCTCTCGGGGCGGTCTTGGCGCCGCTGAGCTGGAAGGGTCTTCCCTTGGTCTGGGCGGCCTCTGCACCACAGGGCGCCTTGCCTAGCCTTGCGCCTTGCCCTTTGAGGGCCCGGGCTTTGGCCTGAGGAAGTTCAGAGCGGCAGGTCGGGCGGAACGAGGCGTCTCCTGGTCTGGACCGAGACAAAAGCTACCTCACGGGACAACAAGTAGTCGCACAACGGAGAGGCTCCTGGTCCCTCCGAGGGATGTTCCGTGGGGCTCTCGTGGGCCTACCCGTCCTCGACATTCAAGCCCCTGCCCCTTCGTGCGTCGAAAGAAGTGGGCTGTGGCCACCAAAGCTGGTGCCAGAGAAAACCTGTTACCCTCCAGGGTTACAAGAGGTGCTTTGTTCCCTTTGGGGCAAGAGACGAAGAGGGAAGTTATCTGCCAGCCACAGAGACTGGCGAAACGTTAGGAAGAAAAACCTTCAGAACACGGCCAAACAGCCCGAAAAACCTACAACAACGAGGGAAGTTATTGTTATGGGCCATCAGGTCGCTTCCCCCATATGGTGGGTGACCTGATGAGTCAATGAACTCCAAAGGGTCCTGTCTAGAGATGGGCATGAAATATATATATATATATGTATGAACCAAATTCATTCAGCGGTTGCTAATTCGTCAATTTGTATTCATATGAATCAATGCCCCATGAATCATAAATCAATTTTGTAGTGATTTTTTATTTGTAAATTTGTTTGGCTATAAGACGGCTCCCGAGGCACCTAGAGTCACCAAAATGGCAGGGAGGCTTCCTCTGACTCTCCTCTACAGTCCCTCTAAGTTTGGTCAACACTGGCGTTCAGATGTCCAAGTTATACACTCACAAAGAGGGCCCCCCAGGAAAGCTTCCCCCACCCACCTAGAGACATGAAAATTACAGAGAAGCTTCCCATCATTCTCCTCTACAATCCCCCCAAGTTTGGTGAAGACTGGACTTCCCCAAGTGAGCTGCTAAACGGCACTTTCCTTTTCCACTTTTTCTGATACTGCCTATCTCTTGTCCTCTCATCAATAGCCCTGCACAGGTGTTGCTAATTAAAGTCCTGGCTTCTTGTATTCAAACAAACCATCTTAATTGAGTCTTCCCCTTTTCCTACTTCTTTCAATACAGTATTACAAAAAAACATAAGAAGAGCCCTGCTGGACCAGGCTAAGGGCCCATCTAGTCCAGCTTCCTGTATCTCACAGTGGCCCCACCAGATGCCCCTGGGAGCACACGAGACAACTAGATATCTGTCTATTATTATCTGTCATAACATACTAGCATTATTATCTTCTACAGTAAATCTGATCTCATGATAGATCCAAAGTACAATAGCCTCAGTTTAATTTCAGCTTCTAGTGAATGTTCAGGCTTAATTTGATCTAGAACCCATTTTTTTACCTTTCTAGCAGTCTATGATATCCATAAAGCTGTTCTTCAACACCACATTTCAATTATTTTTCCCGTGAACTTTCTTCATTGTCTATTTTTCACATCTGCAAACAGCAATTTGGAATATTATGGTATGGAAGATCTTGGCCTTAAGATTCCAGAAACACCTCAATATGTTTTCTAGTTCTTTCATTGCTGCTATTCAAAATATCAGTCTTTGATTTCTTTGCTACCACCTCCATTTTCAATGATGACTTTACCAAGATATAGAGAATCCTTAATTGCATTTCTTCATTGTCAGCATTAAAATTGTGTAATTCTTCTGTAGTTGTTATTTTTTCTTAATATTCATTGGTCATCTGCTTTAATGCCTTGAAACAACTGTTAAGGAAAGTGAAAGAAGAAAGTGCCAAAGCAAGGCTGCACCTGAACATGAAGAAAACAAAAATCATGATTGCAGAAGAACTACACAACTTTAGTGTTGACAAGAAAGAAATAGCTAGAGAATTAGTATACCTTGGTTCAATCATCAATCCTAATGGAGACTACAGCTAAGAAATCAGAAGAGTGCGACTTGGAAAGACATCAATGAAGGAATGAGAAAAGATCATCAAGTGTAACGATGCGTCACTGGAGATCAAAACCAAGATCATCCACATTCTTGTATTTCCACTCACCATGTATGGGTGAGACAGTACATAACAACACAACAATCCTGCTTTTGCACTTTCTTCTTTAAATGTCATCAGTAGTTCTTTCAGATCATTGCTATGATCTGTCAGTAATACTGGTGTCATCATGTGTGGAGAAATGGAACCTTAAATATTAGTTGGATTAATTAAACATACTATCACTACTCTTAAGCAAATGGCCAGAATGAGTCTGGAAATATACTCTTATAGGAGGTGTGATTTTTCTCAACATCCAGCATCCTGATCTTCAAAGGGCTGATTTTCAAAGAACATCCTTTTTATTCAAAGGGCTTGAGTTTCCTGCCCAGATAGTCCATGTATCCTTTGGGCGCATCTGAGAGACCTACCTTTTTGTTACAGCCATACACAGCTCCCTGCTGTGTTCAAAGGGAGCTTACAAGCCAATAACTGTTTAGGGATTAGAGATTGCTATTGTCTTGGTCGTTTGTCTTGGAAGCTCAAAAGGATGAGCTGCCAGGGTAAAGTCCTGGTTTGTATCTGTATCCTCATTTTTGTAACCTTGAAATGATTCTTTTCCATTGGCTCCAACTTGTTTCATTCTACTATTTTTCTGTATATATTTTCTTTCAATCAACTTTATAAAACTTGAAAGTTTGGGTTGCTGGCTAACAGAGAGAGGCTCTAATTCCAGGATCCCCAGTCCCTTGTCTTTGAAAATCTGCAGTGGTGGCAACAATTAAAGAAAACCTGCCCAGAGCTTCCCAATGTTTTAGTCCTGGGGCAATGTGGAGAAGGAAACGTTTCTTCCACTGGTTTTCAACGTTTTTGTCTCCATCTATTCCAGCTTTCTCTATGATGTGTTTTGCATACAGGTCAAACAGAAAGGAGATAAAATGCACCATTGTCCAACACTATTGCTTGCTAGAAATTGTTCTGTTTTTCCATATAATGCCCAAATCATAGTGTTTTCTCCAGAGCAGAGGCCATGCATCAGGACCATCATGTGTTGTGGCATATGTACAGTTTTTTTTTTTTAGAATGACCTGTAGAATGCCCCCAGAAGAAGGGAAGGGTAAACCACTTCTATGTATTCTCTACCTAGGAAACCCTGGAAACGGTCACTAAAAGTCACAGTCAACTTGATGGCATGAAATGAATGAATGAATAGCCAATGTATATTTGTAGTATGATCATCAGTGCCATTTCATTTTCTGAATCCAGCTTGAAACATCGGTATTTCTCACTCCAAATATACTAAAAGTCTTTGTAGTAAAATCTTAAGCATCACTTTGCTTAAATGGGAAAATAATATGATAGTTCTATAGTTACTGCAATCTATGGCATGTCTTTTCTTTAGGCTGGAATATATATATAATATATATATAGGCTGGAATAAATCCAGTTGGTGCTACTAAGCTGTATAAATAGTGATGATGTCATGACCCACCCCCATTAATCTTTATGTTAATTTAATTTAAAACTTCCAATCTCCCTTTCACGTTCCAAGGTTCCCTAGGGATCTCTTTTAACCTGGGGAAGCTTTTGGGAGCTTTGGAATTGGGGGGGGGGGGAGAGAGAGAAGAGCCTTTTGAAGTAAAAAAATTGCCACCAAATCACCACTGGTGGTCCCAGTCCAGTAGCAGGGCAGCCACCAGTAATTTTCTGATTTTTGCCCACCTCCCATCCCAAAGGCTTCCTCAGAGCAAAATATTTAAATTAATTTAAAATAAATATTAATGGTGCTGGTGGATAACATAATCACCATTTACATGTCATAGTTGTGCCCACTGGATTTTAGCCATTTAATGTTTCCAGTAAACGAGCCATTATTTTATTTGCAATATTTTCTGGCATGCTCTTGTTATGATTTTGATAGATGCAGTCTCTGTAGTTTGAAATAGCACTATTGGTATCCCATGTATTCCTGGTGATTTATTTCTTCCAAGTGCTTTGAAAGCAGTTTTCACTTCACTTTCTTCTTCACTTCTTCACTAAAGAATTCTTCTTTGAAAAAAAACACAGTCCCTTTTTCTCTTGTGTATAGTTTTTTCTATATATTGCTTCCCTCTTGTTTTTATTTTTATCCTGATCAGGTAATATATCCCCCTGCTGATCTTGCAGCATCTCTGTCTTGTTTTACATTTACCTTTCATTTATTGGATCTTATGGAAGAGATTTCCCCCCTCTCCTTTTTGGTTGTCCTCAGCATTCCCTCTAATATTCAACTACCATGGGGTGGGGGCTCCACTCCATGCACATGGGGTTCCGACTGCAACCCGAAGCAAATGGGCAGCAACTCTGGCTTGGCTGCACAGCCCTGATCCAATGCTGTGCGGCTTAAAGGGAACGTTGGTTGTCCTCTTCTATTTCTTCGCAATGGTTAGTATTAATATGAAGAAAAACTGTATGCCATCAAATCATTTCCAACTTATAGCAATCCTTTCCATGGTTTTCTAGATATAGAGTACTCAGTGTATAATTCCTTTCCTTTGGGAACATTCTGTGACTGTGCTGCTTGCCAATGGCTATAAAGAATGGTTCTTCTCCTTCAAGGCACAGTGGAGAATTTAATTCCCGATCCATAGCTCCACAGCAAAGTGTTTCAGCTCATGGAACTATCCAGTCATCTATTTTTTAATTATTATAAAAGTTCTTTTTGTCCTTATACATGTCACTGAAATGTTCCATTTAGTATTCAGACCCTCTTTCTGACACGTTAGTTAGTCTTAACTATTTTAAAAATTTCATCAGTCATCCATCAAGACTTTTTTTTTCTTTTGACTACAGGAATAGTCTTCTTGCATTCTTTGCTGATTATATTTGTTATTTTAGTCTACAGTTCTTTAGGTTTATGGTCAGTTGAGCTTAGTAATGTAAATATTTTTACATGATTTTAAAATTGTTTAGGAATGTTATTTACATTATATTTTATTACTATGACTGTTTTACTATTCTTTAGCTTTATTATAATATATATATTAGCAATTTGTGTTCTGTACCACAGTCCACTCCTGATCTTGTTTCTGCAGAAAGAATAGCTCCTCCTCCATGTTCTGCTTCCAAATTATACAGTCTGTTTGATTTCTTTATTGGCTGTCTGGTGACACCCAACTGTTTAATTGCCTGTTAGGTTTCTTGAAGCATGTATTTGCAAGAAACAGATAGTTGGTTTTATGAAATATCCTGAGTTGCTTTCTTGCTTCATTTCTAGGTCTGACAGTGTTTGGTTCTGCTTTCTTTCCTGCCTTTGCCTTCCTGTCAGCTGTGATTGTCAGCACACCCTTTTTTAAATGTGTGATCAATGTCCTCCTGGACACTTGCATAAAAGTTCTCAATTCTTCTTCAGTATCTGTGGCTGAAGCATAGACTGAATGCTGATTAAGTTGATAGATTTTTCCATAAAGTCAGATCTTACACTGTAGCTCATAATCATTTGTGCAGCATCATGCTTCACTACTACAGCTACCTTATTTCTTCTGAGGGGATCACTCTCTGAGTAAAACACTTTTAATTATATGATTGAAAATATCCTATTACAGTCCATTAATTTTCATATCCTATTCCAATCCATTTTACTTCGCTCACACCAGTACTGTGATGTTTATCCATTCTGTTTCTTGCTTTTCACATTTTTAACATTCCAAGTTTCAATTATAGGCATTATGCTGTTTCAGAGGTTTATTTTGTATCTGTGCACATCAACGCTTGACCATCCTTTTGATAGTGGCTGAAATGCAGTGTAAATCACAACTGGAGTAGATCCATTGAATCAGTGGAACTTATGAAAGATTTGACTCACCAGATCCCCACTGATTCAGTGGACCCACTCTTGTTGCCACTTACTAATGGATTTCAGTCAATGTATTGCTTTACAACTGTGAATTATACTGCATTATGTTACAACTGTTCATTACAACTGTAAGTTCATAAGTAGTAACTTTAGTCCCAGTGAAGTATAATTATGACTTTATAGTTACTTCTGGTTGAAGAGCTATGGTCTTACTAAACACTGACAGAGAAATATTACCTGCTTCAGAGTGACTCACTGCTATGCATCATGCTCCTGCTTCATGCTTTGTTGTGGGTGTTGAAAAGCTGACAAAGTGGACAGGGAGGGAGTCTGTGTTTCCTGCCACAGATTAGTAGCTTGTAGGATTCTGTGTTTTTAAAAAGTAACTATTTGAGTTATTCTCAAGAACCAGGAGAGCAAAGAGTTGGTTTTTTGAACCTGTAACTATAAAAATAACCTAGTACTTTGGGACACTTGAAAGGATAAGTAATTATTTCCTGAAAGTAACTGGCTCACTGATGTCAAGATGGTTTGGTGGGGATGGGAAGACTGAAGACATTTGTGTTCCAGGGGCATTCAAACGGTTGCAGAAGATACTGAAGCCTGAGGTACATCTGGAGCAGGATTAGATGATAAAGATCCTGAGCTGGTAAAATGAACCATGCCCTTTCTGAATTCAATTGTGAAATCCCATTTGGAATGCTCTTCTATGGTAGTCCTTTATGGAAGTTTGCAAAGAGTCGTTCACACATGCATGTACGCTGCATAATTAATTGACACTCTGCTGCTCACATGGTGGGTGAACAAGGCATGGAATGATAGTGAAATTTCAGTAGAGGTTTATTTCAAAATTTATTTCAAAAATTTGAAATTTCAGTAGAATTTTGAAATTTCAGTAGAGGTTTATTTCAAAATTTATTTCAAAATAGAAATAAAAAGTAAAAAAAAGACAAAAATATGGTGGCACCTTAAAGACTAACTTTTATATTTTTTTTAAATGTAAGCTTTCATGGACAAGCCCACTTTATCAGACATAAGAGACTGAAATTTCAGTCTCTCCATAATGTGTGGCTTCTTTACTGATTCATTTATCCATGTGACCGCCAAATGGTGCAAATATACCTGTGTTGAGTCAGCCAGAAGAAAAGTTTGCATTTGCAAATGGGGATGAGGAGGGACTTTTTAGTGGCGTCTGAGCAGAATGAAGGCCCTGATCCAGACACCACAGTTCTCTAAATTGATATCTGTGCCTGATAAAGGATTCTGGGAGTTGCATCCATGGATTGAACCTCCACACCTATACTCAGGCCACAGGCTGGTAGTGCCCTGGGTCTATCAATGCTGTGTGTGCCTATGTGAGCTGGTGGGTTGCAATGCCTCACCTCTGCAGAGGAAGTTCCCAAGTGGCCTTAGCTGCTGTCTCTTAGCCTCAGCCTCCCATTTGCCACATGAAGAAAATAATATTGTTCTGCCTTATCAGTGCATAGCAGAGATTACCAAAACAATGCATGCAAAATTATTTGATAATTCAAAACTATTTATTTATTTTATTATGTATTTAAAATGTTTTTACCCTGCTTTTTCCCTTAAAAAGGACCCAAGGCAGCTTACATCATTAAAAGACAATATTTAAAGCTAAAAACAGTAAGTATACAAATACTGAAAAGGATCAAACAAACACCACTCTAAGAAACAGTAAACAAAACAAACACCAAAGACACATTCAAAGCAGTAAGGCACAACCATCCATTAAAAAACCCAAGCAGCCAGTCACTAAGGGAAAGCATGCCTGAAGAGAAAGGTCTTTGTTTCCTTGCAGAAGGACAGCAAAGATGGGGCCAGCCTGGCCTCCTGTGGGAGGGAGTTCCAAAGTCTGGGAGCAGCAACAGAGAAGGCCCCCCTCCAGTGTCCCCATCAGATGCACCTGTGAAGGTGGTGGGACCAAGAGAAAAACCTCTCCTGATGATCTTACCATCCGAGCCGGCTCATAATAGGAGATACGATCCTTGAGATAGCTTGGACCCAGTGCAAAATATAGGGCATAATATTGATATTGATGACTGGGAAAAAATATGGAAAATTAATATAAAAATTACAAAATCGGTAAACTTTAAAGAAAATATATAAAAAATGTTCTACAGATGGTACATGACACCAGATAAGTTGTCAATAATGTATAAAGGTACATCAAATACATGCTGGAAATGTAAATTACAAGAGTGAACCTTGTATCATATGTGGTGGACATGTAGTGGAGCAAAAAATTATTGGATACTAATACATGAATGTTTACAGAAAATTCTGCTACGTAATATACTATTTAAACCAAAATTATTCTTAGTAAATATGTTACCAGAGAGTTTAGATAGGAGAGAGAGCCATTTGGTGATACATATAATAACTGCAGCCAGAATACTATATGCATGGAAACGGAAGAAAACCGAAATACCAAATCGTGAAGAACTTGTGGAAAAGATTATGGAAGTGGTGGAGATGGACATATAAACAAAAGCTTTGAAAGACAATTCAATCCAAGAAGCAACTGAAAAATGGGACCCTATATATAACTGGATCCGTTCTATAACCTGAAAGACAAATGTGATAATTTTAATACAACATAGTCAAATAACTCTAGTTGGAATTATATAGGCAACTAACAGACACAAAAGTCTTTAATGTAATGATATGTTTAAGTACAGATAATATGTGATAATGTATAACATGATATATTCCCTGTTATCCTGAGTTATTTCCCTTTACCCTTGAAATAAAAAATTTTTTAAAAAAAGAGAGAGAGAGAGATAGCTTGGACCCAGGACATTTTGGGCTTTGTAAGTTAAAACCAGCACTTTAAATTGTGCCCAGAAATGGATCGGCAGCCAGTGGAACTGCTGCAACCGGGGTGGGGGGGGTGGGGTATGTGATCCCTGTAACTAGTCCTGGTTAGCAATTTGGCTGCCACGTTTTGGACCCACTGAAGTTTCCAAACACTTTTCAAAGGCAGCCTCAAGTAGAGTGTGTTACAGTAACCCAGCAGCGATGTAACTAAGGCATGTGTCACCATGGCCAGATCAGACCTCTCCAGGAGCAGGTGCAGCTGTTGCACCCGTTTTCATTGTGCAAATGCACTCCTGGTCACCAATGAATCCCGGGCATCCAGACTCAGAGGCAAATCCAGGAGCAACCCGAAGCTGTGCACCTGAGTTTTCAGAGGAAGTGGAACCCCATCCAGCACAGGCTGTATCTCTATTCCTTGATCTGCCTTTTCACTTATAAGGAACACCCCTGTCTTTTCTGGATTAAGTTTCAATTTATTCACCCTCATCCCGTCCCTTACTGATACCTGACATTGACAGAGCCAAAACAGCTTCCTTGGATTTAGGTGGCAAGGAGAGATACAGTTGGATGTCACCTGCATACTGGTGACACTGAACCCCCAAAACTCCAGAAAATCTCTCCCAGCAGTTTCATATCGATGTCAAATAACATAGGAGACAAAACAGAAACCTTTTAGGACCCTGCAGGCCAGCAGCCAGCGTGTCAAACAGGAATCCCCCCCCAGCACCACCTTCTGAATTCTCTCCTCCAGGAAGGATCAGAGCTACTGTATAACAATGCCTCCAAGTCCCATCCCAGAGAGACGGGCCAGAAAGATCCTATGGCTGATGGTATCGAAAGCTGCTGAGAGGTCCAGCAGAACCAACAGAGACACAGACCCTCTCTCCAGTTCCTGGCATAGGCCATCGAACAAGGTGACCAAAGCAGTCTCCATCCCATAACCAGATCTATGGATCTAGATAATCCGTCTGATCCAGGAACCCCAGACCCTGAGAAACCATGACCTGCTCCAGCACCTTGCCCAAGAATGGGATACTAGAGATTGGTCAGTAATTATTCAGTATCGTGTGATCCAAGGAGGGCTTTTTCAGCAATGATTTTATTATTGCCTCCTTTAAGCACGCTGGGGTCCTGCTCTGTTGCAAGGAGGCATTCACCACTCCTCCTGCTCACTCCACCAGTCTCTTTTTGGCCTTTTTTGTAAGTCAGAAAGGGTAAGAAGGATCCAGCAGGCACGTGGTAGCCCTCTCCTCCCCAAGGGTCCCGTCCACATCATCAGGCTGAAACCTCTCCCCTAACACAGGGCAAGCAGGGGCTGTAGTCACATTCCCGGGACCTGTACCAATTACAACATCCCGGTCAAAGCGGATCTGAGCAATTTTGCCTGCAAGTGTTGTGCAAATTCTTCACAGTGAGCTACAGTGTGGCCTGTATTTTCTTCCTTTGGGCCCGGATGTAATAGGTCCTGGAACTTCAAGGGCCAACTCTGTGCAGATGCCATAGTGGCAGAAAAGAATGACTTCTTTGCCATCACCAGGGCCCTGGTATAGGCCTTCCCCCTGTTTGGTCAGATTCATTCTGAGTTTTCCATCATCCTCGCTCAAGTCTACACCCGCTCTTCCTCGCCACCAGCTGCCAGGTGAACCAGGCAATCAATCTGGTTGTACTATTTGGGAGGAGCCCTTTAGGAGCAATTATATCAACGGTTTCTACCATGTCCCTTTCCAGAAATGCGTCAGGAGGACTTCAACAGCATTACCTGCCAAGGGGATAGGAAACGACTAGATGTAACTTTGAACCCATTTTGTGCCTGAGACATTTCTTCCAGAAACAGGAACAAATATTACACAACAGAACGTCTGAAGAGGAGCAGAGTGGCGTTTACCCTTTCACTCGGTCAATCCTGCCACCACGCAGTGAGGATTAGGAGCGAGGGCCTTCAGGTAACACACACAAAAGCATGCCCCGGCTGGTCTCTTTTTACATTTAAAAATATCGGACAAACCAGCTCGCTCTCTTTCCCCGTAGATCAGACCTGGGCAAAGTGCGGCCCGAGGGCCACATACGGCCCGCGAGCCGCTCCTGTCCGGCCAGCCTGACATCAAAACCATTTATAGCTTTTTGTCTAAAGTTGATCAGTTGCTTATCTTTAACATACCGCAAAAAACCTCTTTAGTATTTGTGAAGATTAACAAGTTTAAAATAAAAACAATCATAACATCACTGTTTCATTTTATTTTTAAGTAAAGTTGGTTCGGCCCCGAACACAGTTCAGATTTTTCACGTGGCCCCCTATAGAAATTAATTGCCCACCCCTGCCGTAGATTCAGGCTAAGCCAAGCCGGTGGGGAAAGTAGCACAGCTGGTAACCCGGGGCGCGATCCTATTGAACTCCGCGGAGTTTCCTTGCGAGCAAACCTGCCGGACCGTCAGCGGCCAGGTCTTCCGTTCCTCTTAAGACCGGGAGCGCCGGGAAGGCCGGCTCTTCCTTTTGCAGGGCGTGTGTGTGTGGGGGGGGGGGTTGGGTGTGGAAACCACCCAACCCGGTGCGAGGCCCGAGTGGGAGGCGAGAGCGGCGCGCCCCCTTTCCGCGCCTCCGGGGGCCGGGCCCGAGCGACTCTTACGGCGGTGGGGCGCGGTGCCGCGGCGGAGCTATATAAACCCCCGAGCGAGGGGCCGTCGCGAAAGCAGTGCGGACTCGGCTCTTGGGGAGCCCTTGGCAGAAGAGCTGGAAGCGGCAGGAGCGGCGCCTTTTTCTTTCAGCCGGTCCTGCGCTTTTTTCTTTCTTTCTTTTTTTAAAAAAAGGGATTTACAGCGGCTTCTGGAACGGCTTTCGAGCCTCCTCCCTCCGGTCCTCGAGTCTTTCAGCTTCACGTGGCTTCTCCTCCTGTCTTCTCCCTCTCTTCTTCTCCGATGCCTCCCAACCTCACTGGCTACTACCGATTCGTCTCCCAAGACAACATGGAGAACTATCTTCGTGCCTTAGGTAAGCCCACTTCCCGGATCCCCGGGAATCAGCCGCTCTCCTCCCCTCCCCTTCACCCACCCACCCCCTCCCAGCAAGCTGGCTCAAAAGGCATCGCTTAAACCCTCGGGAATGATAATAAATGGCAGCATCCGGTGTGGGGACATGTAAGGGTCAGGTTTTAAAACAGGGATGCAGAGCATGTGCAGAGTGCTTTCCAAGATGTCAGCGAGGTAGTGGGCCCACACCTGCCTTTTGGGATTCCGGAGGCAAAATAATCCAGACAGAGTTAAACTCTGGCACCTTCCTTTTCTCTTCTTATTTTTTTTTTTTTAATTATGATACTCCCACTAGGCTTTTATCTAGAACAAGCTGCTGGCCCATGCAAAAAGCCTCACAAAGTCATAACAATTTAGCACTTATAGAGCACCTCTGTGCAGCACTTTCAAATGTTTGTACACTGAAACCCCATCACAGGCTTGTCAAGTGAGCCTATATTATTTTCCCTACTTTGTGCATATGATTACAGGGTTTGCTTTTTTGTGGTAGATTCAAATGTGGAGTCCCTGATTTGTACCTCTTGTCTCTTCAGCTTGGTCGTGTTTCCTAGAGTAAATTGGTCAGGAGAGTGTATATTCAGATAACCACTTGTATTTAAGTATCTAAGGCTACTTTTAGAAAGAGAGAGAGAGAATGTGTGTATTATTGTGTTGAGTGCCTTGGATGGAGTTCAGAAGGGTAGGAATTGAGCGTAAATACCTGAGGCACTTGCTGAGACTTGTTTCTGTCTTCCTTGCTTATCAACGCAGATTGACAAAGATGAGATAAAACTGGGATAACCGTGGGGGATGAGTTACAAGGGAGTTACTTGATGTATATTGATTGTTACTGAGCCCTCTGGACTCAGATCCCTACACTCTTCCGGCATCCTCACCTGTCCTCCTGATGTTCTTTCACTGTTGTGGTTTAGACATCAATGTGGCTCTGAGGAAACTGGTTTGCCTCCTGAAGCCAGACAAGGAGATTATCCACACCGGAGACCACATGACCATCCGCACATTAACTTCACTTCGAAACTACATCATGGACTTTGACCTGGGAGTTGAGTTTGAAGAGGACTTGGGGCCAGTGGATGGGCGAAAGTGCCAGGTAAGAGGCTGAGGCCCTGCTTGCTGGCCTGTGAGAAAAAGTTGGCTTTCTGTCGAGTGACGTCCATCCAAGGTAGAATTGAGTTTGCCTACATGGTTTCAGATGCACACATTCTTGGCCTTCGTTTGTGCTGGCTCAGCAGTTCTTAAAGGCTGGCTTTCTGTCTACCTGAAGAGCAGAAAGAAAGCCATTTGCATGCAGTGAAAAAACACACACCACCATTTCATTAACAAAGAATCAGTCATTCAGAGCTCCTCTGTGCCACTTTGCCTTGAGTAGGGATTTTAGAAAATACACTTGGGAGGCAGAGTGGTAGCTTTGAAATGGCTAGGGTGCAGGAATGGCTTCTCACATGAAACCTTCCATGGTATCCTATCCCTTATTTCACTTCTCACACAGTGAGATAACTGGCATGCCAACTGGGCCTTCTGCATTAAGCAAACGAGGCTCCATGTTTGGCCTGCACAGCGTGTGGCTGGTGGGTTACATAGGGTGCATTGTTAGATGCCTTACAATCCCCTCCGCCTTCCTTTGTGGGCCCCAGCCCCGCAGAAAACAGGTCACTTATGGATCTCCTTGGTGGGCAGCCATTGGTAGATCTGGGCTGCGTTCAGCTGATTGGGTCTGATGACAACAGTAACCTGATCCCAACTCTATGCCTCTCCTTTAAGGGAGTCCACAAATGCTTATGCCCAATAAGACTTGTTAATTTTTAAGATACAGCAAGACTTTCCTTTGTGTTTTTTCTGCAGTAGACCAATGTAACTGTCTCGTGGATGCCCCCCCACCAAATTTTCAAAGCGCTTTGCGTTATTATGTTAGTTCATAACTACCCTAAATGGCAGCACCTTCACATCTCTGCTTTCTGTTGCAAAATAATGATCCATTACTATTTTGGCCTTCTGGTTGTACTTGAGTTGCAGCTTCCATTATCCCTTGCTATTAGCTGAACTGGCTATAGCTGATGAGTGGACCCCAAATTGTGAGTCCCTGACTTGAAGCATGGATGGGCTAACTGATACCCTCTTCCAGATGTTTTTCCAATACAGCTCCAAAGCTTTAACTCTGCTGGCTGGGACTGAGTTATCAGTTAAAACATCTGTAAAGCACCAGGTTTCTTATATCCTGCTTTAAAGGATCAAAATTTTGCAAGAGGTGCTGTGGGCCCCACTTACATCAAGAGCATAATAAAGGGAAAATTTAAAAGCCCACCTACCACTCATACTAGAGTCTTGAGTTGCTCTGCATTTACTATAGAGCGAGAGATGGAAAAGATAGAGCTTCTCACTATGCCTTCAAAGAAATATCTGCTTTACCCCACAGCGAGTGGCCCATGATAGCCTGGGAATTTCATAACTGAGTAGGTATTTGAACTTTTCTAATGTCCCAGCCTGGCTTTTGCCACTGCGCAGCCCTGCTTCGACTGGACAGTTCACAGGTCAGAAGTGAGAAAATAATCTTTAGAAAAGCTGTAGAAGTGAAACAGTTGAAATATTGTCTGGAGCGACAACCGAATCCAGAGATGCCTCCATGGGAATCTTGGCTTATCAGCTATGAGCAACGTGCAGCTCAGTGCTCTTAGCAAGGGTAGCTTTGGCATGCAAATACATGCTTACTTAGCTGGTCTGTTTATTTCTGTTCCAATAAATGAGAGAAACCAGCCCGAAACCAAATTGGGCATACTTCTTCTGGTCTGTTGGGAAAGAAACAAACTAGAGGGTCAGTTTGGTCCATTTTTAGATGAAACACAGGAAGAGTTAGGCGGTATGTACCAGGATCCTTCTTGCAAACAATATATTTGTTTGTTTTATTTCTGCCCTGCCTTTCTCCCTGCAGAGGGCCTCAATATGGCTTCAAACTCAAGGCTGCTTACAATAAGCCAGCATTTCTGCAGATCCTTGGCTTGTCCCCATTTCTCTCAGACAAAGCAGGTGGTCCTCTTTCTGAAAATGTAACTGTTCATGAAGACAAAGACCCTAGAAACCTATATTTTCTGATTTGTACTCATTATGTGCTGCCAAATCACTACCAGTGACCCTAATGTGGGGTTTGAGGTTCAAGGATGGAGTAGTTTCCCCATTGCCCCAAATACCAGTGAGTTTGCATGGCCAGAGCAGGGATTTGAACCCATGTCTCCAGAGTCCTCATCTGACACTCTATCCACAATACCACACTGGCTCTGTCTGTCATTTACACAGATTTTGATCAATAATTAGAAAGAGACAGGGCGTTTATGGCTTTTGTTTATCCTCCTTGTAGCCAAAACAGTTCCCAGGATGGTTGACAAACAAAAGGTGAAGTCTCATCTCCACTGGATTCTCACATTTCATTTCCGCTCATAATAAAACCAAAAGCATCCTTGGGGCACTTAGAATAGCATTTAGAATATTATTCTGAAATGATTCCAGGTCTGACCATAAAAAACAGAGACTTGAGAGCCATGTAGAAGCCATGGGTGCAATTTTGTTTCCAAGGTCTTAAAAACTTTTATTGTACCCTGTGAGATTTACACAGTCTTGGGACCACTAAGACATGTTCTCATTTTAGTCGCAGCTGATCCGAACTGCCTTTCGAGAAAGCAAAGTCCTCGGATAGCAGCAAGATTTGGTCAGAATGCAGCTGTGGTTACGTTGTGTTTGGGTGTTCAAAGTCTTTCCCATACATACATACCAAATCCTGTAAACGTTTCAACAACCATATAGCGCAAATTGTTATGATCTCCCCATTGCAGAGTGAGGAAGGGGCTGGGAGAACGTGAGTAGCTTCTTTACTTCCTGAGTGCCTTGAAGAAGTGTTTCAGTTCTGTTTTGTAGCTCATTGTCTTACAGTGCAACCCTCTGCGCTCTAGGCTCTCATAAACCTCATTTTGTTCAGTGGGATTTACCTCCAGGTAAGGGGGTGCCTGTTGGTTTGCCAGCTCTGCTTTGTAGCAACCGATCTGTCATAACACTTCGGTGACTGAAGGTTCATTTCCCTTTAAATTAATGCTATTTTTCTTCTCTCCGTTCCCAACCCCCTGCCTTTCCCCCCACCTGCCTTCAGACAACTGTCTACTGGGATGGAGATCAGCTGGTGTGTGAACAGCGAGGAGAAAAACGGAATCGGGGCTGGAAGCACTGGCTAGAAGGGGATCAGCTGCATTTGGTGAGGACAGAGTCCCTAACCAGCTTCCCCTGACCACAGAGGAAACAATATTCGTGAGAGAGCTTCCAGAAGCCTGGAATGTCTGTTCTTCTTTTTCCTCTCGCCTTGATAAGTCCCAGCGAGGCCCCATGAGTTATGCGTGTGCCTCCTCTGAAGGCAACGGCCCCTTGACAAAAACATCCTTCCCAAGAGTTCAAAAGTTGACAGCTCTGAGCTCAGCGGGAGCCACCCTTTGTCTTGTCTTTTCCTTGAAATGTGACCGCATGAGCTCCTGGGGCACAGAGGAAGAAAGCGAGAAATGATTAAATCAAAAGTGGGTGGGAGCCTCCTGGCGATCTCCCCATTAGTATTTCAAACACTCTGCCCCTAAGTTTCTCACCAGTTTAACAACGCCAGTAAGCAGTTTCTTTGGGGTGGGGGGAGATTAGTGCCATAATAGGGGAGGGGTGTTGCGTTTGAGCTTTGTACTGTCTGTCCAATCCGTGTTATTTTCAACTCCAGACCCAGCGACAGCCCCTCCATTCTTTGTCAGATATATGCAGAGCAGCGGTGTTGAAGAATAAGGCAGCCTTAACTAGCCCTGATGGCCAAGGGCCAGCTGAGCTCAGACTAAGCCAGTTAAGACGGTGTCGAATCCAAATCCCTCTTAGGGTAAAATGATGTTGGTAATCACAGAGGACTAGCCTCACCTTTGCCTAACCTTGTACCAGCACAGTAGCTGTGAGGGACTGGAATCTTAGCTTCTCTTCTAGTCGTCCCCTTCTCTGTCTTCATTTGACTTTTTTGCAGGCAAATTTTAGCCACGGAACAATTCTAGGTCAAAAGATCTCCAAAATCAGAGATTAGGGCATTCGGCCAGCATTAGAGCCTTTCTCCTGGCAGAAGAGGGTTGTTCCCATTTGTAACCTCCTACATCTGGTGTATTTTTGAGTCAGGCTTGCACTATAAGTGGACTAGAATTCTGAGTGGCGAATCTCCCTTGCAGAGAGGAAAGGAGGGATGGCCAATCCGTAAAACGGAAGGCTTGTCACACTGGAAAACGTGGCATATTTCGCCAGCTTGTACAAAGGGTCTGGCAAGCCTGTAGCACAGTAATGCAGTCGATACCATCGTATAATGGGAATAAAATAAGAATCAGGCTACAGTTTAGGTTTATTCAATGTCAGGATCCAATGTCATATATTAATGTATCAAGGAAATTAACTTGATTTTGGATTACAAAATCACACTTTTGATACCAGAAGAGTGTTGAAGTACATTGTCCATTCATTAACTTCCAAAAAGTTCTAATAGAACTGACGGTGAGCTTGTCCAGATGGGTGTTTGGATCGCTTTTGGTGCGTTTGGGTTCAAATCAATTTGTGGTGTCCACACTTGCTTTGACTTAGAATACTCCATCCCACCCCTTTTTAGATCTGTCCCACTCCCTTCTGGCATAGATCATCTTCTTTTAATACTGCTACTTCTTCTTGGCACAATTCAGCACTCTCCTAATTATCCCGTTATGTAGCCTGTGTGGATGGTTATTTTGCACCCAAAGAGAGTTGTGGGCAGTGTTATCTGAGATGACAGCCCTGTGACATATTTGGTGGCTTGTGACATTTTAATGGATAACAAGAAACCCCCCCTCCTTTGTTTTCATTTTCTCTATCACTGTTTTAAAAAAATATTTGCCTATTGATGCAGCGCTATTCCAGATAAATGAAATACATTGGCAGTATTATGTGTACCAGAATAGGTAGACACATTGCTGTTTCATTATGTCACTTACTTTATTTACCCCCCAAAAAAGGAAAGTCATTATGGCCTGTTTAATGACAGCGATGGAAAAAGTGGGGAAGGGAGCTATATGGGCCTCCACAACCCAAATTCATCAATAGATGACAGCATCTCTCTCTCTGCGCACCCCCCCCCCCAATTATTTTTGGCTTAGTGGTGATGCGGGGGGGGGAGGAAATGTGGGGAAAGTATACAAAAGCAACTGCTAGGAAAACCAGCTAGAGTGGAGACTGGCTTTCCTTGGACACACACGCGCATGCGCACACGCACAAACACACATGCGTATACACACATCTGAAAAAATAAAGAATAAAGTACCTATCTTTGGATCACCAGCTCAAGCTTTTACAGCTCGCTAGTGGAGCTAATGTTGTGTCCTCACTGCCGCCTGACAGAAGGAGAGAGAGAAGGGGGGGTTGAGTGACCAACTCCATGGGTCCTGTCCCCCAAAAGGCAGCACAGCCCCACCAGAGCCTCAGCTGAGAAGAAAGGTGGGAAAAGGAAGGGTTGCCTTCCTTCCATCTCACCAACCCTCACCCCAATATTTCCCCCTCACTCCAGTACCACCACTGCAAGCTTCCCACATCACCACTGTCATTGCTACCGCCTCCTTACTTATGAGTGAACCAGGTAAACCTTACTCAGGAATAAACCAGTGATCCAAAGTCCTGACTGGAGCCTTCTCACAGGATAATAAATATCTCCAGTGTGAATGGAAGGCTTGCTCAAGTGAGAGATGAAACAGATTGTACTGAAGACATGAGCCTTTTAAGCGTGAACCAGACTGTTCTAAATCCCCCCCCCCCCCCAGTCAGGAAAAGCCCTTTTTTGCAACTCCATCACTAAAACATGTTTTCCAAAATGTCCTGATTGCCAGATTGGCTTGGGCTCATTGGTCTTTCACAGCAGCATTTCATTGTAAAATATATATGAAATAAATGCAAACACAGCAAGTTGCCCATCTTCCAGGTGCAAAGGGAAGGCAGAAATTTGCTTTCACTACTAAAATACATGGGAATCATTGGCCCATTTAGGTTCTTTTGCACTCAGATGAAATTTTTCACATCCCACCGTCCAACAGAGAGCAATTATTTCAAAATGAAGCAAGCCTGCTGTGCTATGTTTGGGGACCTTTCTGCCCATCCTGACCTTATGTCCATTAATATTTCTCATTAAAAGCAAGTGGATTTGGAGGTGCCATTAAAGGGGAAGAGGTGGATCTAAATTGGGGCAGGTTTAAACCGCTGGGAAGTTCCCAGCACATGCGGCTGAAGGGAATATGAGCGGTTGGCTTCTGGGCCCTTCAGGAATTTAAGTTTCCTTCTATGTATCCAATGTTCTGGCGGACTGTCTGTCAGGCTGTAGGGGTGGATGTTGTGCCCAAGGCAACACAATAATGGCATCCAGCTGTGGTTACACAGGTTTCTTCCCAAAGAGGAAACCAAGGCTGGGCAATGGATGAGCACAAGTCACTCAAAACTGTAGCACCATTTGGATAATCTTCTTCCACTCCAACTCCCATCCCTTTTCAGGACAGATGAGATTATTCTTTCAGGCTAAATAACATCTAATAACCCAACAAATGTCTGGATAGCCCAGTGATTTAGGAGATTGGGAGTTTGATTCCCCACTGTGTCTCCTTGACAAGGGGCTGGGCTGGGGCTGAACTAGCTCTGCAGTTCTAGGATGATGATTTATTTATTTTATCAGATTTATACCCCGCCCATCTAGACCAAAGGTCTACTCTGGGCGGCATTACAAATTTAAAAACAGTAAAACCAATAAACATGCAATAAATCCAAGATGTTAAAATGTGAATTTAAGATACAGCAGGAGGGAAAGCCTGCCATAATAGCCATGTCTTAAGTTTACTTCTGAAGACACCCAGAGAGGGAGCCCGGCGGATCTCCACGGGCAAGTTGTTCCAGAGGCGAGGGGCCACTGCCGAGAAGGCCCGGTTCCTTGTTCTTTCCTTCTGGACCTCCCTCGGCATTAGGCCCCTCAGCTGCCCGGCCTGGCTGGAACGAGTGACTCTGGCAGAACTGGGTGGGAGAAGGCGCTCTGCCAGATATCGAGGTCCTAAACCGTTTAGGGCTTTATATGTAATCGTAAGAACTTTGAAATCAACACGGAAACGAATGGGCAACCAATGCAAGGCGGCCAGCGTGGGGGAAGTATGTTGGTACATTTTCACCCCAGTCAGGAGTCTGGCCGCCGCATTTTGTACCATCTGAAGTTTCCGCGTCAGTCTCAAAGGCAGCCCCACGTAGAGCGCATTACAGTAGTCTAATCTTGAGACTACGAGCGCATGGACCAAAGTGGTGAGCGCCCCCACATCAAGATAGGGACGCAGCTGGGCAATCCGCCGAAGGTGGAAATGTGCGGAACGGACCACTGACGACACCTGGGTCTCCATGGTGAGCGCCGGGTCCAGATGTACACCCAAGCTGCGAACCTCAATCTTGGTAAGTGTCACCCCCCCCCCCAAAGGAAAGGGAGTTTCCCAGACCACTGATGTCTGGGGCACCCACCCAAAGGACCTCCGTCTTGCCCGGATTCAGCCTCAGTCCGTTCACCTGCATCCATTGCTGAACAGCCCCCAGGCAGCGCTCAAGGGACGAGACAGCATCCACTGTTGTTGGAAAAAAGGAGATGTAGAGCTGAGTATCATCAGCGTACTGATGACACGAAGCCCCACATCCCCTGATGACCCCTCCCAGCGGCCTCATATAGATGTTAAACAGCATTGGAGAGATAATCGAGCCCTGCGGAACCCCACAATTGAGGCTCCACGGGGCCGAGAAACTCTCTCCAATCTGCACTCTATGGGGACGGTCCTCCAAGAAGGAACGGAGCCAGGCAAGAGCCAGGCCACCGATTCCCAACTCGGAGAGCCTCCCCAGGAGAATACCGTGGTCGACGGTATCAAAGGCGGCTGAGATATCGAGGAGGACCAGCAGAGACATTTTGCCCCTGGCGGTCTCCCTCAGCAGGTCATCAAACAGGGCGACCAATGCTGTTTCCGTGCCATGGCGCGGCCTGAAGCCCGACTGGAATGGATCCAGGGCATTGGTTTCATCCAGAAGAGCCTGCAGCTGATTGGCCACCACCCTCTCAACTACCTTGCTGAGGAAGGAAACATTGGCAACAGGCCTATAATTACCAATATCGTCCGCTGCCAAGCTCGGTTTCTTCCTAATGGGCCTAATGAGCGTCTCCTTGAGGGCAAGGGGAACCTTGCCCTCCTGGAGAGACCCATTAATTATTGCCGTAGCCCATTCAGATGTTATAGGCCTGGCTGCTTTGATTAGCCAGGCCGGGCAAGGGTCAAGGGAGGAGGTGGTGGCACGACAGCGATCAAGCACTTTGTCCACCATGTCTGACGTCACAGGCTGAAAGTGGTTAAGTCTCATCGGGCAAGACGTAGCGCTGGACGTCTCAGCTCGATCCACTGTTTTCAAATAGGGGGCAAGATCCCGGCGGATGGCCTCCACTTTTGATTTTAAAAAGGCTGCAAATTGGTCAGGTGAGATGCTAGTGGGAGGCCAGTCACTATGACCAACTCCAGATAGATCGTGAACTATACGGAAAAGTTCCGCCTGCTGGTTGGAGGCTTCGCTTATCCGGACAGCGAAGTAAGAACGACTAGCAGCCTTCACCTTAGATTGGTAGAGGTTAGTCGCGATCCTGACAGGTTCAAGGTTCAGTCACCCTTCCATCCTTCCAAGGTAGGTAAATGGGCCAATGTGTAGCCTGCATAATTAATTTATAAACTGCCCAGAGAGTGCTTTAAGCACTATGGGACAGTATATAAGTAGCACTTTTATTTATTTTTTTACTAACACACATAGGATGTCACCAGGGAGAAGTCCTTTTGAATATCCACTGTCTCTCACCTTCAAACCCACCTGGTACAATTTGGGGACAAAAAGTTTGAGATCTTAATCAGCCTTTGCTTTCTCATCTCTTTCCTTTCCTCATTCCTCACCGTTGGCTTTTGTAACATCACATCTGATGTTGTGACTATGAAAGCTTGTGTACAATTTACTGGGTTTTTTTTGGGGGGGGGGCCTTTATTCTTATTCAAAAATACCAGGCGCACTCAATCAAAATTATAAAAACACTGACTGGTAGTGAAGGTTCCCTCTAAGGCACATGCCTGCGACTCTGCCTCCCTCCGTGCAGCTCTCCTCCTCCACACAGCCCCTTTGGTTCTGGTCACAACGGAACCCCGTGCATGGGGGACCAGAGTCATGCACACATGCAGGGGAGAAGTTGCGCATGAGGGAGGCAGAGCCCTGCCTAACGGGGTTGAAAATTAGAGGGTATGTTGCTGGTATTATATAACAGGTACAAGTTTTAACCCAAACTCTTAAGTGTCTGTTAAAAATCAACACAGTATGTATCTCTTCCTAATATTCCTGTTTTTGATAGCTCTGATGACGTTATTTCTGAAATTTGCAATAATACTGCGTGAAATTTCTTGATATTGTTCCCAAAGCCCCGATGACTACGGGAACCACTGAAGTGTGTTTCATCCACAAGCGAGAAGTTTCGATTGCCAGATTTTGTTTCGTTAGTGTTTCCAATTCTTTATTTTCAACTCTGGCATCCCCTGGAATTGCAATGTCAATGATTCAGACATTTATTTGTTCTATTACTACTATGTCTGGTGTGTTATGTTCATGGTGTCTATCAGAAATCCCGCAAGATATTAACTTTGTCATTTTCTGACACCTTCTCTACCTGATGTTCCCATGGGTTTTTGGACGCTGGCAAGTTATATTTTTGGCATAATGACCAGTGCACTAATTTTGCCACTCTATCATGTCTAATTTTGTAATCTGTTTGTGCAATCTTTGAACATTCACTGATGAGTTTCATCTTTTTCTTGGCCGATGAGTTTCATCTTTTTCTTGGCAGAGTCGACATTTGCTGTTAGTACTCATTCGTTGGATCTTAGTTTTCATCACAATGGTTTGCAGTACCTGTTCTTCTGCAGCAAAAATCAAGGGTTCAATTTCTTTCTTAATGGTCCACAGTTTTATCCATGCCCATGTTAAATTATGATCATGCTTTCCATCAGTATTTCTCAGGTTTTGTCGATGTAGTGGTTTATTCTTCCAATTGTTCAATTTTTTTTCCAAACTGTTGTTTCTTATGTTGAGACTTTGTTTCTGTTTCAAAATATTCTCCATTTTCATTGCCTTAAGTAATTTTTCTCTACTTTTAAAAATATAATTATTTAAGCTTCTTTTTCCCCCTCCTCTACTACCTGCTATATTTGCAGTAATCCATGGCCTCCAAATTTGTGGTAAATATAATCTGTCCACATCACTTTTTGGATGTAGTGCATGATGCATGTTCATTAGTGTCTGTGTTTTTTAATCCAATTCTTCTAATTCATTTTGGGTCCAATCTATTGTTCCCACTAGGTATCTAATTACTGTAATTGCCCACGTGTTTATGGCTTTGATTGTATTTCCCCCATTTAATTTTGATTTTAAGATTTTGCACAGTCTTTGTTGTATTCCCTTTCTGTCAGATCTTTAACTTCTGTGTGTATGATGTGATCTGCTTCTAGTATTCCAAGGTATTTATAATTTTCATCACTTGAGAGTGATTTTATAATATTGCCACTTTTTAATTCTATTCCATTTGGTTTTTTGATCTTACCACATTGTATAGACAGAGCTACACATTTGTCAATTCCAAATTTCATTTGAATATCTTCACTAAATATTCACACTGTGTTTAGCAGTGATTCTCAGCTGACCTTTTTGCATATAGCTGTAGGTTGTCCATGGATAACAACAGATGATTGATTTCTCCTGCCTGTTCTGAAATATGGTAGCCCAATCTAGTTTTATTTAAAATTATT